>CM046877.1:278322737-279661790 GCA_025667525.1 Glebionis coronaria
AAGCCACGAAATCAATAAGCTCATAAGCCCATGACTCACGGCTTATTTATAAGCCGTGTGTATAAACTTAATCCCAGTAGGCCCAATAGCTTAATTAGCTTATTTTGGAAATAATTAAGTGTTTAGATAATTTTCATAAGCTTAGATAAGCCCAAAGATTAAGCCCACTAGAGCCTAAAATGAACCGAACCCTTAATGGGCCTCTTCGAGCCCATTAACCCTTAAAACACTATTTTGAGCTTTTCATGCCAAAAAGGTAACCATGTGAAAGTATAGGTCTAATTTGTAAAGTCATAAAACCATTTAAATGATTTTCGAGACTTTTGTAAAGTCTAGGGTTGTTTTGTAATTTACCAAAAAGTTAAAGGGATATTTTAGTGAAGCTTAGAGTTACATAAAACCTCAAGGACCATTTTCTTTATTTTATGTAACCGAAACGAGCCCTAGAAATTTACTTTGTGTCTTTTCTTGATTTTCGAAACTTCAAGGACCATATATAACTTAAAGCAAGCCCTAGGGACTTGCTATGCAATAAACCGAATTGTTTACAAACCCTAGGGGCTGTTTAGTCATTTGCCAAAGTTATATAAGCCCTAGGGGCAGTTTTTGAAACTATGTTAACGGATAAGACTAACTTTGCAATAAAACTTAATGGATGAAACCCTAGGGGTATTTTTCTGCCATACAACGATTGTGTTACAAGCCTAGGGGCTGTTTGGAAACTTCCCTTTTTACAAGGACCTTAGTGCAATTTAACTTAATTTTATTATAATTATTTAATTAAATAAACTAAAAGGGTTTATTATGAAACTTGTGTAAACCGGAGGACTAATTTTGAACATTTGAAACTCTAACGATTTTTTTTGAAACATTATATTTTACAAGTCTTATTTAAAATAAAATCATTTATTTAATTAGTTATACCTTTGAAATTAAAACAAGGTAAATACATTTTATTAAACTAAACGTGTACATATTTCGATAACTTACTATAAGTTTAATGTTTAAAAATTGTAACAACTTATTAAATTATGATCATGCATTTTCATCAACTGCATTTATATATGTGCATTTTATTTGTGTATTTACTGAGACCCACATGAATTACTTAGGTAATTCTACTGCTTCGTGATCATACCGTGCCAGCATTACTTAGTGACTTTATCACTACAGCATCACCATTAAGGTGAGTTCATGGCCCCATCTTTTACTGCTTTTATAACTAGGGGAGAAAACATACTACTTATTGTATATGCAAACATTTCACGGGTCCGCAACTTATCTACTGCCTATTGTTTACCGCATTCTATGGACTGTAATAGTTTGTGAGGCGCGAAAGTTATAAATAGATCTATTTGGGGATTGACAATCCCAGTCTGCGTGAGTAGCTCTCACCTAACCTAGGCCAAGGCCGCCAGACTTATATACATTGTCGGACTAAAGGGGTTCTTCTCAGGAATGATCCTCATAGGCTTCTGATCACTTGTCTAGCTTCTATTACATGGCAATAGGAACTACTATAGTATTGAGCTTGGAGCTCTACTACTTTCGTGGTGTTTTGCATATTTTTTTATAAACTAAACCTGTGAATTCACCAACTTCGTGTTGACCCCCCACATTTTTCTTATTATGTTTTCTCAGGTAACTAACAGGTTTACGTGCATTTGGACACCCAACATCATATAGGAAGCATCATATTTACCATTGGGCTGGGATTCTACTTTTGGACAATAATAAATGTTGATTTTCAGAAAATTTAATTATTTGCACAATTTAATTCATGTAATATGTTTAATGACATTTATGATCATTTCTCTATATACTGTGTTCTATCGATCCACCAAAGTAACAACCCATGTACTATTCCGCTGCATTTGACCACTTTGGGGGTGTTACAGAATGGTATCAGAGCACATAGTTATAGAGAACCAGATCAAAAAAATTTAAAAATAATAAAATTTTAAAACTGGACTATAACTGAATTTAAAAATCGGTTTTAAGAAAAATTGATTTTTGGGAACCCTTATAGTTAGGCATACATCATATAGATCATACATATTGTGTGAACTAACTGTGCACTGATATATAGCTTTTTGGCTATATGATCACCTAAGTACCTACATAATCTTTACCTACACTACTATAGACATACACAACATCGCATATGTATTTTTGAAAACTTTTGGAATTGTGTAAGCTAATACTTACTCAACTTTGAAATGCTATTATTTTCATATTATCATGACATCACTGGCACATGTACCCATTATTGACACTCCCATGAATACTACTTTTACGCCAGCATCACCGACCTCAGTACTTCACGGACTATCATCAGCCACCGAGCCTGGAGATCACCAGGATGCTGGAGTTATTACCATATCAGATTCTACTACATCCACACCACTAGCTGTACCCGTTTCCCCAACAGGGGGAAGGGATCAGCTTGTACCTACTCTACCACCACTTCCACCACTTTATACTCTTCACTGTTACCCCACTAGAGCCCTACCACCTCACAAGAGGAGGTGAGACTCTACTTTTGTCTCTAATTTTGAGATAGGGGAGGGATTAGGAGCAGGACGGCCAGGATCCGACCCTGTTTAGGCACAGATCCCCGCATTAGCAGCGAGACAGACTCAGGATTCAGCTGCTATTCATGCCTTGCTACGAGCGGGTGAGTATGGACGCTTAGTGCTCCAGGAGAGACTAGACTCTCTCTATTAGGCAGTAGCAGCAGAGTCACATGCTACACATAAGACTTGGGTGACTGTCCAGGACACCCTACAGTGGTTGCTTGAGGAGAACTCTTATCTTCGATAGCGTTTGTTCGCCCTCGAGAGCCAGCAGTATCAGACACACACTGTTTGTGGAATATGTGACAATCCGTCAATTTACGATTGATATTTTATTCTCAAATATTACTTGAAAATATTATTTTAATGTTACAATATGAACTCACATATTTTTTGGGAAGAAATTTGGATTTACGTCTTGGAGTAGCATCGACTACGTCTAAACCGGAGGATTCAACGTTACGTGCTTACGTTTACATACACCGTCCTTGGTGACAGTCCGACATTTCAGAAAAATAAATTTATCCGCGAATATTATTTTGGAGTTTTAAATTTGTGTTGGTTCATAAACTCACAAATTTACGAGAAGAGACTAGGACTTACGATTTTATTTTAACGTCCTTTACGACTAAACCGGAAACCTTAGGATTACGTATTTACGTTTTCGAACGCCGTTTTTGATGAAACAATTTTTATTGGATTCATTTTGTGACGTTGATTCATAATTTATAAAAACGTTTTTCGTAAAACGACCCGAGGGCACGCAGATCGAGAAAACTAGAATCGAGAAATACCCGTAAACTAGTGAGATGGGACAAAACACATTGTCCCACCCCACTATCTTAGGTTGGACGGCAACAATGTACAACACACCACATTTGGTGCCATCTTTATTTAACTAGATGGACACTTGTCCTAGTAAGCTTAGCTTTTAAGCTAAGCCTTTCCACTTTGAAACAAAACCATCAAACCTTTTCATTTCCACCATTTCACCATGCAAAACAACTTAAACTTTCTCTCATCCTCTCTATTTGGCCGTCCCATATTCACCAAAAACACCACCATCATATGATTTTTAACCACAAAATCCTAGGTTATTTACACCTATGTTGAAGCCACTTTGAAACCCTATTGATCGGTGGTGCTCATAACATCCAAGTAGGAGTTTTCATGGAGTAGTAGGGCTGATTTTCCACAAGGAGTACATGAAGCATGGTGGTCATGAAGATGGTCTTGGTGCATCACAAGTTTCTCCATCAAAAATCCATGTTTTGATCAACCTACATCATCATGGTGGTATAAAGATTGTCCTCCTCATCTTCTTGTTATTTTGATTATGTAAACATGTATTTTATTTCCTATTGTATATATATATGATGGTTATATGATGATAAAAATGTTATGTGGGGATTTGTTGTTGATAAATATGATTAAAAAGGTGAAAAACCATAAGAAACAAGCTTAAAATCTTGGTTAAATTTGCTGTCTGTATAAAACAGTAAAGAACCATATGGTAAACTGATAAAATGATGAAGTAGAATGGATTTACAGTAAGATATGGGTCTTGTACACATGTGAGAGTTGGCCATGCAATGGAATCATTGTAATAAGTGAGATATGATCAAAACAAGTTTAGGGTATAAATCTGAGGTTACTGTTTTGGACGATTTTTAGAAAATATTTAGAAGATGATTCAACAGTAGCTATAGAAGAGTTAAATGTAGCACATATCATTTAGTTTCTGTGATAAAAATTTGAGCTTCTATCTCCATATAGAACTCAAGATATGGCAGTTTTTGTGAAAGTAAAGATAAAAATCAGATTTTTGAAAAATAAAGTATAATACTATTATATAAGCACTCAAAATTATATTGTATAAAATGTAAAGTTAAAACCCACTAACTCATGAATTTTATTTATATAAATATGTTAAAGGTTAAATAAGTGGACATTTTATAAAAATGGTAACTTGTTATGTCTTATAAGATATAAAACTATAAACATGATTTTTACGACTTTTTCGGCTATTATCGTAAAATTAACGTTTTTGTTAAATAAAACTTAGATGGTTGGACCCGTCTAATGTAAACTTTATAAAACTTATATACTGATATATAGACATGTATAACAAGTAAAAACCGATAAAACCCGAACTTTAGGGCATACGGACATTTACGAGCTAATTAAGCATATTGGACTAATAATTGGACTAAATAAGATAAAAACTTGTAAAAAGAACTTATTGGGCTTAACCCATTTAGGCCCAACTTGTAAAGTTTAAGTACTGATAATATAAGTACAAAATGGATTAAAATAATTTAAATAACTTATAATAAGCTTATTGGACTTAAGACACGTAAATGAGTAAAACTAGTAAACTAATATAAAAGTTATCGACATATAACACTAAAATGATTAAACGAGAATATGTAAACCCACTTGATCATCATATATATATAATCATCATATGTATACATACTTGTTATTTTTATAAAGTCATTGGGCAAATGTTTAAGACCGATTATTATTTATATAGGTTTCCGTGATTGAAGCACGTACCGTACGTCCGAATTGCCGATAACCCGCCTTCCCACATCAACGTGAGTTCATAGCCTCGCACTCTTTTAAATGTTTTTATAAATGTTTTATAAACCCGCGAGGGAGATAACATGTTAGTTTTTATAAAATTAGGACACCATTTGTCCCGTTTGTTTGTTTATCGATTTTGGACCCGAATGATTGAATGACCCGATTGTATGACCCTATGAATGATTAAATGACCCGATAGATGAAATTAAATGGATTATTAAAGTTAGGTTATGTCACTAAAAGTCCCATTAGCATGAATTGTGAACTACCGGGATTTGGTAGACGCTTATGCATTTAATAGTACTATTTGGGGACGATCACCCCAGTTCGCGCCTTGACGGTTGATCCCCGTCGTGCCACATTGATTGGTAAGCGAATTTATGTATGAGAAGATTTCCATAGCGTGACCTTTGTGACGACACGCTACTTTAGATGGGCAAAATTGGTATCGGGTTACCTACCCGTTTTGGTTTAGTAAGGTAACAATGTCATGCGGCTTATAATAATCCAAACTAACGAAATACTACTAGACGCACCGAATTACGATGTATTGCCTGACTAGCAATACAGGGTCATACTATTGATATTATGTTCGTGTTTTGGTTTTCATAACCATATTCATATAACGGTTTTTATTTTCATACAACGTTATAAGACGTATTGTATGATTGTTTTTACGACATTGGCTCGTATAATGATTTTTAAGGCAAATGCCTATATTATGATTTTGATAAAGCTTTGTATAAAATGATTTTGGCTATTTTATGGCCTATTACAATGATTTGTACAAAATGATTTTTGGTAATAATTTTATACCAAAGTTATATTGATGGAATTTATTAAACTCTATGAATTCACTCGGCGTTATCGCTGACCTTTTCTTTTAACATGTTTTGTCTCAGGTACTTGAAGGTAATTCTCGGGAGGACAACAAGAATTCATGGCCCGCACCTAAATAACTATTTCCATTCAAATGCTTTGTAAAACCTGTATTAAATGTAATGACTTGGGACCTATGTAACTTTGATATTTATGAATGGAAATTCTTTGTTAATAAACGACGCGATTTTTATGCGTTGTCTATGATGTGAGTAATGTGATATCCCGTAACACCAACTAGTCTTCCGCTGTATTGAGTTGTATAAATTTGAGGGTGTTACAGTTTGGTACCAGAGCTCTCGTTATAGAGAACGAAAGATTTTTAAAATCAAGGTTTTGAATAAAACATTTCAAAATATTTTAACTAAAAACATTTTTCTAAAAATGTCTAAAAATCTTTTCACTATAACGGTGCCGAAGAATTCACGAGTTACCGACAAGGCCAGACTGAGAAGTGTTATTTTAATATATATATATATATATAACTTGGATTATATATATATATATGATGTAATTTTATTACATGATTCTTTGATGATTATTTTGATGTTTATACGAGGTATTTATACGACGTAGATTGTCACAATTAACCCTAAATCCCCTAGTAAATTAACCGAAGCTATTCTCGTAGGAATTTCTAGCTATCCTAGATCTAAACCAAGTTGTGGATATTTATGATCCCAACAAATGGTTGATATTCGTAGAAATGTAGATATTAGTTGATTGTGAAATTGAAGAAGAATTGGCAAGATTAAAAATGATATCGATGTCATGACGATCTTTCCTTATAGAGTGGAGTTTGACAAAACGATACCACCTGGAAAGATGTCATCTGATTCGTTGTCATCCAATTGTTAAATTGAAATCGAAAGGGTGAATGTTGCACTTGAGGCTGTCATTAGAACCATTACCTAAAAAGCCTCATGCCACTAATACCTTTCCGAGAAGTCTAATCGAATGTATGAGTCATTTCATACTAGAGACTCGTTTGATAACTGTTGTTGTAAGAGTTATAGGATTGGAAATGAAGTGTTGATCATATCGAGCTTATATTGCCCTATTAAGGTTTATAAATAAGGTTGAAAGTATTGGAGAATGAGGTAGGATATCGAATTGAGTATAAAATTTGTTAAAACTTGAATGAAGTAAAAATTAACTTGTATGGAATATGAGATTGTTAAGAGGAAGTCGTTAAGTTCTGTGATTGAATTATAAGGTTTTAATTGATTGTAGGTTTGTGTTAAGGGTTGTTCCTAGGCCATTGTCCACTAACGAGGATGCCAATGTCCAAGAAATAAATTGAAGAAATCTTCTTCTGAATTGGGATCGATGGATCTTCTGAGACATGTGGAACACCTAATGACTCTTGTAGATTAGTATTCATTGTGATATCTTTTAAAAATCCCTAACTTAACTGAGATATCAGTTGGTAGGATGAGTTTTGGAAATTGTATGACATAGTGACACGCAATGTGTTACGGTACAATTTGACTTGTTTGTGATTAATGAAAAGACTACCTTTGATTGCTAAATTCTACATGTATTGATGTTATCTATCTTTTATTGCTTCATCCTAATGTTCGCATTAGTGATGCAACCATGGAACAAGTACTCATCTCGATTTGAGTTACGTTGTGCATTATTCTTTTGAGTGCCATCGAGATCATGAACCTCATGATTATTTGGCTAAAGCTCATTTCCTATCATATTGTAGTTAGTTCTTGGTGAACAAGCTTTCATCACTCTTCTGCAGATCACTCATTGTTTTTATAAAGATAAAACAGTATTCCTTGAGAAAAAATAAATTTTCATCACTAAAAGGATTACTCAAAGTAAGATTTATAAGTGATTGTTATCAAAATGAAGTTGTTTATAAAACATCTTGGAAAACTTAATTGTTTTCATAATAAAAATAAAAAAATAAAAAATTCTTTGTAAATTTATTCTTGATTCTTATCTAAGAATTAAGCATGAAAATGATTTTACTATAAACATGGATGATAAAATTTTGACGAACTGAGTATTGCATCGTTAATCTTGAAATTGTATATAGTTGCGCGCCTACATACAATTTGGAATGGACTATGCAAGGCTGATTAGTAGTCACCATAAAACTGAATAATAAACACTACATTTCCTTTGAAGATTGTGAAAGATTAAAATTTTATGAGATCTGCAAGAAGTGTAAAATGAGGACATAATGTTAGGGACACCTACATATGTGCCTGTAGCACCTATTCTTCTGAGTCAAATTTACTCATCTGTGGAAATTGTCTTATTTGACGATTGACAATTCTTTCTTGTCCAATTCTCCCGTAGTGAGATTCTTAGGAAAAGTATCTGATTACCGAGTGTTGATACCCGACTGGATGTATTGACGTTCTTATAATTTCTTATGATTTGAATTCATTTGAATGACCTGGGTAACGATCCGAGGAGCTCTCGAATGCGTACTCAAATTATGAAAACATGAGATATATTCATATTCATTAAATGTTTTCGTTTGTATCTGATTTGAAATTCTCTCGCATAGATTATGCGTTGACCTTACTCTTTTCATAGTAGTTGTGTCTCTAGATATCCTTGAATTGTGAAGGATTATGAGTTATTATTAGTCTTTTGAGAAGTTCACATCTTATCGACGGCAATAAAACTGGAAAGTTGATAGTGCCAGTAGAATGGATTGATTGATTATGACATGACGACATTGTCTTAATTGATGGGAACTCGAGTAGAATTCCCGGAGAAGATAAGATGTTGATTATCAAAAGTGATCTAAATAATTCTTGATGGATGACCATATCCTGCATTTAGACTTGAAATTGTACCATGAATGGTTGTGAACTAGTTATAGATATTGTAATCTAGAAAGAACCTAATATGAATGTATTTAAAGATGTTTATGTTATCTGAAACTTTAGGAGGTATTTATTGGTGAATTACCTAAACCTTCGCCATTAAGGCAAATTGAAATTGGTATTGATTATATTTCCGGTGCTGCACCTATGGCTTGTGCACTGTACGTCAGCACCATCTGAATTTAAGGAATTACCGTACAACTGAGATAGTTGTCGGAGAAAGATTTTATTATACCAAGCCTGTCATCCTGAAGAGCTATGGTGTTATCATTCCTTATATTTATAGATTACTGTGACTAAGTAAATTGACAATCGAAAACGATATCCATAACTCGAAATGGAAGATTTGTTCGATCATTTACAAGGTTTTAACGTATGTTTTAAATATTTGATCCACGACATGGTTATTATCAACTTCGCATCTGCGAAAAAGATAATCTATTCCAATCACCACATCCGGTACTTGTAATGAACATTACGAGTTTCACGTGATGTCGTTTGGATTGACCAATGCACATGTAGCATTCATAAATTTGATGAATCACGTGTGTAGGCTGTAATTTGATAAATTCATGCTCGTGATCATTAAGAACCAATTGTTTGTTTATAAGAATAAGAATGAGTTAATAATTAATTATAAATTGCCCTGAATTGACCGAACAATGAAAACATGAACCTTGAATAATTGATATGTGGTTAAAGACTTAAACCTTTACATTATTTGACTATGTGCTTAATAGATAATGGAATATATTGACTCTTCAAAAATTAAGAGCCCTTTTAAGACTTTGGATTTTTCCAAAAAGAAATGGAAATATGTTTTGACAAATGTTTTAAACAAAGGATTTTCAAAGGGATTATTCCCTTATACACAAACCATTTAACTAAACTTCTGTTTAGGGGTAAATGTTTGTGTATACCTCAAGATAACCTAAGAGGGATTGAGGAAACCCATTTAAACCAAAACTTGAAATTTGAAACGATAATTTACGCTTTTCAAACTAAGGAAATTTTGACCAAAGTATAAACAAAGACTTTTCAAACATTTACGAATCCTAATAATTATTCTCGACAAATCAACAAAAATCTTGTTAATTAAATTCAAATTTATTTTGAACATTTTTATAATTGGTCGTACTAAAAAATTTAACATCTTTTTGTTTACATTTCATAAAAATTGAATATTTAATATTTAATTAATTGTGATAATTATCGTCGCATTAGACGACGGATTGAGTAAAACGGAAAAAAATAATAGTCGAGATAGAATTAAAACTTAGAAAATATGAAGAAAGGTGAACGTAATTACTGACGCATAATATAGAAAGAATATCTGAGTGAATTGTGGACATGATAATTATATCATCATGAGAAGTGAATATAGATACCGATGCATTATGTAGAAAAGATAAAGAACCAGTTGGGACATGTTCCTTAATAATGAAGGTGCAAAATAAATTGCCGAACAATATAAAAATAGCCGATGATTGTAAAAAGGATAACATAGATAATAAAAGGGGTTCGCGGCTAATGCGAACCATCAGAATTGAGAAATCGATAGCTTTAAATGTTTTAAAGTTCATTTGTGATTGTATAAATATGGAGATTGTGAGATATAGTTACGTTGGAATTTGTAAGTATAAGTATTATATTTATGTCATTTATGACTAAAAGTATCTTTGTCTGAAGAAGTTGTACTAATGACAATTATGAAGGCAGACATCGCCTCATACATTAGTAAACGTCTAGCTATTGCAAAGGTCATCATCTGAATTTGATTCGATTTGCGTCATCGTCGACAGACTGACCAAATCTGCTAATATCATTCCCGTTAATGATAAATGCAAAAGAGTTATGTAAACATAGTGTGCCTGTATCGAACATCTAAATCAAGATCCTCGCTTCGCATCGGATTTCTAGAGATTTGCTCAGAAATCATTGAGAACTAACCTTGATGAGAGTACTATGTACCATCCCAAATCGAAGGGACGAGGTAAAGTAACGATACAGAGTAATATAAGTGTTGTTTTATGTTTGAATGAATGACCTTTGGTAATAGACCGTATAATCGTTTTCCTTTGGAGAGATTATCATTGATAATCATTGTATTAGGATTGAGATCGAATCTTGTTAGGATCTAAATCTTAGAGCATCTGTAAGCAAGAGTTGAGATGGAGACATCCGACATACACCCATTGTGAGTTGGACATGTCTTTTAGGATTAAGGTTCCCTATGATGGCGAACCAAACCTTACAAAATACCCGACCCGCGAGATCTGAAATGATTGTTGAAATTAGGATTTGATTATTGACAGCCGGTAGTAGGCAAGAGGTTATGTGAATGTGAAATGTAGATCCTGAAGTGCCAAATGGGTAGCGAAGTTATGCCACAATTTTTAACCTTGGAAAAATGAATTCATGATCTGACAAATCATGCGATATAAGTCCCCTTTGTATGGGACCATTGAGATGATGTGAAAGATTTGTTTGAAAGGCATATAAGCTGGATCTACCCTAGGACTTCAAGGACTGCGTAAATTATGTTTTGTAAATCGAACTTGATGGAATATCTATCAAGTGAGAATCTGATTGTTCTTAGTAAAGCTTAGATCGGCGAAAAGTTGCATTCATCAGAAACCCGTGAACATCATGGATAGAGAAAGTAAGTCAACATTTAGCCTGGTCTTATTCCCGTAGTTATGTTTGATGAAACTAGCGTATTGTAATAAATTGCACTTGTGAGAAAAGACCGAGTGTGGAGGAAATACCCACATGGCTTTAACTCTATAAGAAGCGAGTAGTAAGGTAAGATGATCTTTGAGGACAAAGATCCTGTTTAGGGGTAAATGCTGTGACAATCCATCAATTTATGATTGATATTTTATTCTCAAATATTACTTGAAAATATTATTTTAATGTTACAATATGAACTCACATATTTTTTGGGAAGAAATTTGGATTTACGTCTTGGAGTAGCATCGACTACGTCTAAACCGGAGGATTCAACGTTACGTGCTTACGTTTACATACACCGTCCTTGGTGACAGTCCGACATTTCAGAAAAATAAATTTATCCGCGAATATTATTTTGGAGTTTTAAATTTGTGTTGGTTCATAAACTCACAAATTTACGAGAAGAGACTAGGACTTACGATTTTATTTTAACGTCCTTTACGACTAAACCGGAAACCTTAGGATTACGTATTTACGTTTTCGAACTCCGTTTTTGATGAAACAATTTTTATTGGATTCATTTTGTGACGTTGATTCATAATTTATAAAAACGTTTTTCGTAAAACGACCCGAGGGCACGCAGATCGAGAAAACTAGAATCGAGAAATACCCGTAAACTAGTGAGATGGGACAAAACACATTGTCCCACCCCACTAGCTTAGGTTGGACGGCAACAATGTACAACACACCACATTTGGTGCCATCTTTATTTAACTAGATGGACACTTGTCCTAGTAAGCTTAGCTTTTAAGCTAAGCCTTTCCACTTTGAAACAAAACCATCAAACATTTTCATTTCCACCATTTCACCATGCAAAACAACTCAAACTTTCTCTCATCCTCTCTATTTGGCCGTCCCATATTCACCAAAAACACCACCATCATATGATTTTTAACCACAAAATCCTAGGTTATTTACACCTATGTTGAAGCCACTTTGAAACCCTATTGATCGGTGGTGCTCATAACATCCAAGGAGGAGTTTTCATGGAGTAGTAGGGCTGATTTTCCACAAGGAGTACATGAAGCATGGTGGTCATGAAGATGGTCTTGGTGCATCACAAGTTTCTCCATCAAAAATCCATGTTTTGATCAACCTACATCATCATGGTGGTATAAAGATTGTCCTCCTCATCTTCTTGTTATTTTGATTATGTAAACATGTATTTTATTTCCTATTGTATATATATATGATGGTTATATGATGATAAAAATGTTATGTGGGGATTTGTTGTTGATAAATATGATTAAAAAGGTGAAAAACCATAAGAAACAAGCTTAAAATCTTGGTTAAATTTGATGTCTGTATAAAACAGTAAAGAACCATATGGTAAACTGATAAAATGATGAAGTAGAATGGATTTACAGTAAGCTATTTGTCTTGTACACATGTGAGAGTTGGCCATGCAATGGAATCATTGTAATAAGTGAGATATGATCAAAACAAGTTTAGGGTATAAATCTGAGGTTACTGTTTTGGACGATTTTTAGAAAATATTTAGAAGATGATTCAACAGTAGCTATAGAAGAGTTAAATGTAGCACATATCATTTAGTTTCTGTGATAAAAATTTGAGCTTCTATCTCCATATAGAACTCAAGATATGGCAGTTTTGGTGAAAGTAAAGATAAAAATCAGATTTTTGAAAAATAAAGTATAATACTATTATATAAGCACTCAAAATTATATTGTATAAAATGTAAAGTTAAAACCCACTAACTCATAAATTTTATTTATATAAATATGTTAAAGGTTAAATAAGTGGACATTTTATAAAAATGGTAACTTGTTATGTCTTATAAGATATAAAACTATAAACATGATTTTTACGACTTTTTCGGCTATTATCGTAAAATTAACGTTTTTGTTAAATAAAACTTAGATGGTTGGACCCGTCTAATGTAAACTTTATAAAACTTATATACTGATATATAGACATGTATAACAAGTAAAAACCGATAAAACCCGAACTTTAGGGCATACGGACATTTACGAGCTAATTAAGCATATTGGACTAATATTGGACTAAATAAGATAAAAACTTGTAAAAAGAACTTATTGGGCTTAACCCATTTGGGCCCAACTTGTAAAGTTTAAGTACTGATAATATAAGTACAAATTGGATTAAAATAGTTTAAATAACTTATAATAAGCTTATTGGACTTAAGACACGTAAATGAGTAAAACTAGTAAACTAATATAAAAGTTATCGACATATAACACTAAAATGATTAAACGAGAATATGTAAACCCACTTGATCATCATATATATATAATCATCATATGTATACATACTTGTTATTTTTATAAAGTCATTGGACAAATGTTTAAGACCGATTATTATTTATATAGGTTTCCGTGATTGAAGCACGTACCGTACGTCCGAATTGCCGATAACCCGCCTTCCCACATCAACGTGAGTTCATAGCCTCGCACTCTTTTAAATGTTTTTATAAATGTTTTATAAACCCGCGAGGGATATAACATGTTAGTTTTTATAAAATTAGGAAACCATTTGTCTCGTTTGTTTGTTTATTGATTTTGGACCCGAATGATTGAATGACCCGATTGTATGACCCTATGAATGATTAAATGACCCGATAGATGAAATTAAATGGATTATTAAAGTTAGGTTATGTCACTAAAAGTCCCATTAGCATGAATTGTGAACTACCGGGATTTGGTAGACGCTTATGCATTTAATAGTACTATTTGGGGACGATCACCCCAGTTCGCGCCTTGACGGTTGATCCCCGTCGTGCCACATTGATTGGTAAGCGAATTTATGTATGAGAAGATTTCCATAGCGTGACCTTTGTGACGACACGCTACTTTAGATGGGCAAAATTGGTATCGGGTTAGCTACCCGTTTTGGTTTAGTAAGGTAACAATGTCATGCGGCTTATAATAATCCAAACTAACGAAATACTACTAGACGCACCGAATTACGATGTATTGCCTGACTAGCAATACAGGGTCATACTATTGATATTATGTTCGTGTTTTGGTTTTCATAACCATATTCATATAACGGTTTTTATTTTCATACAACGTTATAAGACGTATTGTATGATTGTTTTTACGACATTGGCTCGTATAATGATTTTTAAGGCAAATGCCTATATTATGATTTTGATAAAGATTTGTATAAAATGATTTTGGCTATTTTATGGCCTATTACAATGATTTGTACAAAATGATTTTTGGTAATAATTTTATACCAAAGTTATATTGATGGAATTTATTAAACTCTATGAATTCACTCGGCGTTATCGCTGACCTTTTCTTTTAACATGTTTTGTCTCAGGTACTTGAAGGTAATTCTCGGGAGGACAACAAGAATTCATGGCCCGCACCTAAGTAACTATTTCCATTCAAATGCTTTGTAAAACCTGTATTAAATGTAATGACTTGGGACCTATGTAACTTTGATATTTATGAATGGAAATGCTTTGTTAATAAACGACGCGATTTTTATGCGTTGTCTATGATGTGAGTAATGTGATATCCCGTAACACCAACTAGTCTTCCGCTGTATTGAGTTGTATAAATTTGAGGGTGTTACAGAATAACAAAGTGGTTGAATGACAATGGGTTTTGATCTCCTCTAATTAAACGTCTAACCAAAGTTAAAGTCTAAGCTCCAATCTAAACGTTCATATGCATCTTAGCTATATGGTTTAGTTGGTATCGAGAGAGAAAGGTTTTCCAGATTTTTAGCTCTTGTATTGGTTACCTTTCTCTTCTCAATGTACACTCCTTTTATAGGAAGTGTAAACTAGGGTTTGCATTTTGCATGTTTCAGTGTAAGGTTTTATCTAGTGGGTGGTTGATGCCCATGCTGGATAAACAGTACAAAGTACAAATTAATTTATTCTAGGAAAATATAAAGGTTGTACTTATATCTAAGTCTACAAGTAACCTACTTTGACTTAAAGTAATCTTTTCCCGCCTAATGTAAACCATCAAAATACTGAAGAGTCTTCAGTATCCTAGAGGAGATCGACATCATTCAGTTTGGTATTGCCAAACCAAACTGAACTGAAAGCCCTTCTTCAGTCCTTGTTCTTCAGCAACTAGACCGCCTAGTATTTGAAGCGAAGACTCCTTTGTCTTCTAAGTTCACTGGAAGGGGAGTGCTGAACTTTCTTTAGCTATAAAGTCTTTAGTAGGAACTTTTTTTCCTCTGGTCATCCTTCAGCAGACTGGCTTTACTGCTGAGCATGAGACACTTAGGGGGATTTTATATTCAAATCCTAGAGTTGCTTCAGGGTCAGTAAACACTGCCCCAACAATCTCCCCCTATTTGGATATACAAATAGCCTAAGTCTAATGTCAGTAGTAAGTGAGCATAACAACTTCTTTTTAGTTGCACTGAACAATTATTAACTTACAAACATCAGATAATCATTTATTCAAAATTATTACAACTTACAATAAAAACAGTACAAATGATTATTCAGTTCTCCTTAGGCCTAAGTTCTTCAATTATGGAAGTCTGAGTTAATGGATATGAGTTTCTGTGGTCCAATATAGCAAACAAGCACATGCTGAAGGTTTTTGCAGCATCAGTACGTCCTGGACCTTCATGATGAGAGTAAAAAATCCTTTGAACAATTGAGAGAAGTTGATTGTTCATTTCACCAAGGTCACTTATACCCACAAAGTCTTGATGTTCTTGATGATTGAACATAATCATTCCCAGTTCTGGTTCGTCTAGTACATGGCAAGGGACATGATTTTGAAACTGAACAAAGTCTTTGTATTTCTTTGTAGTGACAAAGATGTCACCCACTCCTGGTTGAATCAGATTAGCCTTTTTGTTCAGCTCTAGCATAGAATCTTGATCCTCCAAAGAAACTTGAGTGTTGATGTTCAGAATCACACCCAGTCTTTTATGATTATTCATAACGTGCTCAATTCTGGTGCGGACTTCATCCCATCTCTTGGATTTTCTTTCCTTAATCTTCACAATCATTTCAGACGACTCAGTGTAAGAAAGTTCTTTTCCTTGGAAGTTATTGATGATCTCATCAGTTCCATCACTCCTATAAATCTTGAGATTAATATCTCCTTTGCTTGTCAGCATATCAACATTGGTGATTGGTGAGATGTTTCTTCTGTTCAGCCTTGTTATACAAAACTTTTCATATAACACTTTCTTCTTGAAAAGACTTTCAACTTCAGCTTTCCCTATTTGTTCATACAAGCTCAGCTTCAGATTTCTTAGTTTTTCTTCTTGATGAAGCTTGTACAGTCTGTCAAGTTCTTCCTGAGTGACCACCCCAGCTTTGATCAGTCGATCATTAAGAGAGAAATCACCTTTGTTTTTGGGTATTAAAGGAGGTGATCCACTATCAGTTGTATCCCCACTTGTGGTCAGCCCATCCATATGATCATTCTTGGCATATGACTCCCCCTTACCCTTCGCTGGGCTCTTTTCAGTGATAGGTGACTCAAATACAACACGTTGTTTCTGAGCTTTCATTTGGGCATGTTTTTGAAAGAGCTGTTGGATGGTGTTTTTCTCCCCCGCAGCAGAAGACTGCCCAGCAGCTTCTGATGACCCACCATCAGGGAAGAGGCCACAAAGGTGATCAAGAGTGGCTTGAACCTTGGCCAGTATGGCTGGAGCAGTTTCAAGGGCTTGTAGCTTCTGCTGAACTTCATCAGAGATGGCCAGCTTTTGTTTTTCCAGCAACGCCACTCTATCTTTGATTTTTGACATAGAATCACACAAGGTATTAATTTGGCCAGGAATGTATGTGAATTCTGGTGGAAATTCCATGGAAGCCCTTTTGAGGGAGTCCAAAAAAGAGGACATCTCTTGCTTTAATGAAGTGGTGGTGGCCACATCTTGGACCAAAGGCTTTAAAGCAGTAAGGAAGACATCCTTGATTTCTTCAGTAGAAGGAGGACTTGGGCTTGCATTGAGAGTTGAGATTTGAGTGTTAGCAAGTACCTTTTCTTCCTTCAGTCTGCCCACATGTGATTTAACAATCAACACTTGATTTGTTAATTCTTTTACCTGTGTAGTTCTGGGGGAAGGTGGCTTTTATGTTGTTCAGTGTGTTCTTCTTCACTGTCATCTAGATTGACTGGAATTCTTTCACTGAACCTGAGTTCTTTTTCCAAATCATCCCTAGACATGATTGACAACAAACGTAGGCAATTGTCCCACCTTGGCGCCAGTGATGAGATTTATTTCCTTGGTAAACTTCTAAGCAACATCTTTAGTGTGTGGATCAGTTTCAAGCCCTTCACCACCAGGGTTGGTTTGACCTGATGGATCTTGAGAAAGAGTCCCTGATAAGTTTAGATCAATGATAATGTTTTTGGTTCTTCAGTAGAACCACCCTGTTGCGGGGGAGCTACATCATTAGGAACAGATAGGCCAGGGTCAGCATCAGCTGTTGGATTTGCTGACACATCATTCCCTAATGCAGACTCAGAGTGACAAGTGATAGGAATTGGTAATGAAATATGACTTGTATTCAGAATGAGAGAACTTACCAATGCTGACTCCATACTACTAAGCTGAGGGTGAGCTCTATCTTCACCCTTCCCTCCTAAAGAGGTTGAGGGAGGGGTTGCCTTCTGGGCCTCTTTATGCATGTCACCTCCAGCAGAGACTAAAGGTGGCGGCTGGCTTGGGTTCTGGTCCTTGGCTGAGGACTTTAGTTTCTTCGAAGCTTGGCCTTTGGAATCATCATCAATCTTCTTTGAGGAAGATTGTGTGAGGGTTTTCCTCTTTCTGGACACACGTCTAACCTTCTTTGTATTAATTGACGTTTGCTTCTGACGAGGTCCAGATGAAGCTCCAGGCTTTTTGCCTTTTAGATCCCCTTCTCCAGATGGAGAAGTGTCTTTGGGAGCTTTACATACTGCAGGACCATCTGCTGAGCAGATGTACAGCATGGGTTGTGTGAGAGGAGGATCAATGGAACTGACTGGAATGTTCCAGCGTGTGAGATCAAAGGTCTTAAAATTTAGTTTCTCTCCATTGATTTTTGAAAAGTCATTTCCAAGATGGCCAACAAAAAGGAGAGATAGAAATCTGGTGTAAACAACATTTTTCTCTCTAGTCTTTTTCTCCAGTTTCCCATGAAGATCTTCAAAAATAAGCCTCCCAAAATCAGCTTTAACACCCTTGGCCTGAAAGTATAAAATAATAGCATCTTTTTGGTTGATCTGGTCAAGGCCTCCAGTTTTCTCTCCCAAACATTCAATAAGAATGGACATCAGCAACTTCCACCTTGGTGGTAAACAACTTCTTTTTAAACCTCATTTTCAGTAATCTCCTCAGTATGCCCAATCTCTTTAAAGAAATTTTTGACAACCATAAAATCATCAGGTATAGTTTCATAGTCACTAGGGTTTTCCAAATAATCTAAACCCAAAACTTTTCTAAAAACCTTTAATCCAAATCTACCATGAATCTCAACCGTGGTAGAATCAAACTCAATGGACCTCTTGTTGTTAGAAGCCTCTGCGGTAAACCAAAATTGTTTTAGCACATTTTGAAACATCATTCCAGGATCCTCAAATAAAGCATACCTTAAAACACTTTTGGATAGATAAGTCAGAACTTGTTCCACAGGAGCAGACTTAATGGATTCGGGTTTTAGTAAGGTGATGTTGTTGGGTTTGAAAAAGATATCATCAATGGGATAGTTAACATGAGATGATGGGTTGAGAGTGATCTTTGCAGTCTTTGGAGTAGAAGATGATTCAGCCATTGATGTTTCTCTATGTGTGTTTTGAAAGAGAGAAAGTTTGTGTGTGTTTTTGATGAAAGATTTGTAAGCGTGGAATGAGATCCAATTGTTAGGGATTATATAAAAACTTGAACTGATTTGTAAAAAGTTTTTAAAACCATTTAAAGTTATAAATCTTTTAGGGTTTCTTTTGAACATTTGGCACAAACTTTCTCATTAATGTTCTGCAAAAAGGTATGGTTTTATGTTGTTTTGAACAGTGGAACGCCCCAATGTGTCAGGGAGTTGTTGACTATGAATGGAGACGTTTGAAATTTCCTTAATTGACAAACGACACCTTTTGAAAGAATATTTGTTTTATTCACAAGAAAATTTAATTCCATTTACTCCTTTGAAACACATGATTGATTTGTATTAAATGTTGTTGCTCAGATATGCTGAAGCTGATGGCAATACTTGTGAGCTTCAGTGCGTCAGATGAGGCGACAAAACCCCATATACATGTTCACATAAGTGAACAAGACATATGACGTTGCATGCTCCCCTACTCAGGCCTAGCTGCTCAGTTGTATTAAAATTTGTTCAGCATTTGCTGAGGAAACCTTTTGATGACTCGTGATCATTTGTTCAGCTTCAGTGAATCAGATAAGGCGACAAAACATCATATACACAATCACATTTATGATATAGACACATGACATTGCACACTCCTTTACTCAGACACTGCTACTTATAATTGATCAAAAACTTTTAAGAATTGCTGAACCTTCAAGCTTCTTCAGTGAATGCTGAAGGTTTATGTTTTGTATCATCAATGTTCAGCATACCAAGCTCCAATATCAATCTTTTGAAAGTTGGTTCATCCAGTGGTTTGGTGAAGATATCAGCCAATTGGTATTGAGTGGGGATAAAATGTAATTCAATGTCCCCTTTCACAATGTGATCTCTGATAAAGTGTTATCTGATATCAATGTGTTTTGTTCTTGAGTGGAGGACTGAATTATTGGATATTGCAATAGCACTAGTGTTATCACAAAAAATTGGTACCTTTTCATATTTTATGTCATAATCAGCCAGTTGGCTTTTCATCCAAAGAACATTGGCACAACATCCAGCAGCTGCCACAAATTCAGCTTCTGCTGAAGACATGGCAACAGTTTGTTTCTTTTTAGCACTCTAACACACAAGTTTTCCACCTAGCAATTGGCTGGCAGTAGAAGTGATTTTTCTGTCCAAATTGCATCCAACATAGTCAGAATCTGAATACCCTTTTAGGTCAAAACCTGAGGATTTGGGGTACCAAAGACCTAGACTTAGTGTACCTTTTAGGTATCTAAAGATTCTCTTTACAATAGTAAGGTGTGATTCCTTTAGATCTGCTTGGTATCTTGCACAAAGGCATGTAGAGAATCGAATGTCAGGTCTGCTTGCAGTTAAGCACATGAGTGATCCAATCATACCTCTATACTGAGTCTCATTGACTGATTGTCCATTAAGATTAGGTCATAAGTTGTTAAGGGGTACCATTGGAGTCTTCACAGAAGCACAACTGATATCATACTTATTCAGCAGATCCTTGACATATTTTTCTTGATTGATGGAGATGCCTTGGTCAGATTGTTTAATCTGAAGACCAAGGAAGTATGTGAGTTCTCCCATCATACTCATCTAAAACTTGCTGGTCATAAGTTTGGCAAATTGTTTGCAAAGTTTCAAGCTTGTAGAACCAAATATTATGTCATCCACATAAATTTGTACTAGAATGGTGTCAGTTTTTGATTTATAGATAAACAAGGTGCTATCTATTTTTCCTCTGACAAATTTATGTTCAATGAGAAATGTGGAGAGAGTTTCATACCATGATCTTGGAGCTTGCTTTATTCCATACAAGGCTTTGTAAAGCTTATAGACATGATTTGGGTATTTACTACTCTCAAAGCCAGGAGAATGAGTAACATAAACTTCTTATTTTAGGTCACCATTTAGAAATGCACTTTTGACATCCATTTGGTAGATGATGAAGTTCATGTATGTGGCATAATCAAGGAAGATACGTATGGATTACATACGTGCGAATGGAGCAAAGGTTTGATCAAAATCAACACGAGGCTCTTGATTGAATCCTTGGGCCACCAGCCTAGCTTTATTTTTGGTCACTGCATTGGTTTCATCTCTTTTGAGCTTGTAAACCCATTTGGTGCCACTAGTTGATTTACCATATGGAAGAGGAACCAATTTCCAGACTTTGTTTCTTTCAAATTAATTGAGTTCCTCTTGCATGGCATCCACCCATCCAGGGTGTGTGAGTGCTTCAGAAACCTTTGTAGGTTCAATTTCTGAGAGAAAATTTGCATACAGACATTCTCCAGATGAAGCAGCACTCAGTTTCTTTGCCATAGATCTAGTGACTCTACCTTCACCAGGATTACCTATTATGTTCACCAACTGTATGTGACTATTTTGAGTCCAAGATTTTTGTGGAGGTGGAGAATAGGTACTGGTAGCATGATTAGAGCTAGAGCTTGGAAGTCTATGACATGGACTTGGATTAGGAATGTCTCTAGTGTCTACCGAAGGAAATTCAGTGGACAAGGGTTCAATCAATGGAGGGCTTCCTTCTTGATCAGAAGCAACATATCCAAGACCTAATTCTCTAGAGATGGTAGGAGAGTTTTGAGCAAGGGGCTCATATTGTTCATCAGCAACTGCATATGATTGATCATTTTGATCATGTGTGTCAGCATGCTGATTGTTTTGAGACTGAACATTTTGGTCATTTGTTTGTTCCTCGGCAGTTGCATTTAATTGATCAGATTGATCATGTGTGTCAGCAAACTGATTATTTTGAGACTAATCATTATTTTATTGACAGCCGTCAGTATGTCATACTGAAGGATTTCCTTTTGTAGGACTTGTAAAATCTTAAAATGGATCAATATGAGGGACTAAATTTGTTTGATATTTTTGAGAGGGCTCATAATGTTGAAATTCATCAGATGGATAATTTTGAGATTCATGAATATGAAGTTTATCATCTGATGGATTTGTTAAAGTGAGAGCTTCCGAGCTTTCATTCAATTTGATGTGATTGGTTTCTTCAATACATTGTCTTCTTGTGTTGAAGACTCTGTATGCTTTAGATACTAGGGAGTACCCAGGAAAGTAACTATCATCAAATTATTCATCAAACTTTCCAAGGTGGTCCTTGTGATTGTGAATGAATACAGGACACCCAAACACATGTAAGAATGAAATGTTTGGAATTCTCCCCCTGAAGACTTCATAGGGAGTCTTCATGTGTCTCTTCACAATGATGGATCTATTTTGAGTGTAGCAAGCAGTGGCTACAACATCATTCCAAAAATGCTTACAGAGAGCAGATCCAGCAAGCATTGTTCTTGCTGCTTCAATCAAAGTTCTGTTCCTTCTTTCAGCCTCCCCCATTTTGTGCAGGTGTGTAAGGAGATGAGAAATTTTGAGAAATTCCTTTGTCATCACATAATTTGATTAGTGAGTGATTTCTGAATTCAGTGCCATTGTCAGTTCTGAGTTGTTTGACATGAGTGTCATTTTGATTTTCAACTCTTTTGATGAAAGACATAATGGCATCTGGTGCATGGATTTTGTTTGTTAGAAGATATACCTAGGTGTACCTAGAGTACTCATCAATAATGACAAGTGTATATTTTTCATGACAAATGGCCCTAAGTGATACTGGGCCAAATATGTCCATGTGAAGCAAATGAAGACTTTCTTTAATTGAGAAAGTTTTCTTTGTTTTGAAACTGGCCTTATGGTGCTTCCCTTTTTCACATGCTGAGCATGGTTTGTCCTTGGAATAGACAAGTGACGGAAGACCAATAACAAGATTTTGTTTTGCCATCAGAGTTATTGTTTTGAAATTGAGATGTGAGAGCCTCTTATGCCAAAGCAAATTGGTAATATTGGAGGCTTTAGCAAAGAAGCACGTCTCCTGAGTAGAGTTCATGTTCATGACATAAAAATCTTTAACTCTCGGAGCAATCATCACAATTTCATGATTAGAGTTGAAGATTGTACCTTTTTTGTCATCAAATAGCACAAGATACTTTGCATCACAAAGTTGACTTATTCTGATGAGGTTATGCTTCAATCCATTGACATATGCTACCCTTGAGAAAACTATACCATTGTAGTTCACTGAACCAAATCCTTCAGTAGTGGTTGATGAGTTATCACAAAAGACTACTATAGGACCTTGTTCCTCCTTATACTTGTGCATATAACTTTTGGTTCCAGTCATATGCCTTGAGCAGCCACTATCTAGGTACCAAATAGGCTTCTTGAGATCATACTGCACAAGTAAAGGAAATGGTCAGTTTTTTTTGACACCCACCTTTGTTGGGTGGGGGTTTTAGATCTAGAAGATATTCTAAATCTGAAGGGTGCGCTTGTAGAGGGTATGTGTGATTGCTCAGAGGAAGAGGTCTGAACAACTTTTGCTTTCTTAGCCTGGAGGGCTTCACCTCTTTTGAACCATTCTATATGATTGTGATCAGATGTAGTGTGAAACTCGCTTCCACAAGTTTCACAACATTTATTAAAAGGTTTTGGATTTCTTGGTTCAATACCTCCTCAGAGTGAGATGATACGATTATGTCCATGTGTGTCATGGTTATAACTTCCAAAAATATTACAAACAGGGTAATAGTGGCAGTCATCTAGGTGATGATTGCACCTACCATAATGAATGTATGGTGGGAAAGGCATATTTCGCGTGGAATGAGTGCTTCAGTTTTGTGAGCATCAGAACTTGTTTCTGCCAGCATGTACTGAGTGTGTTCACTAGTGCGATGATCAGTTCTTTCACATTTAGTACAATAAATCACTCTTAGGCAAGTTTCAGTGAAATGGTTGTTTAGACCACGTAAATCACATACCTTTTTAAATTGAGTCTTGTACTTGAGATGAGGAGAATCTGAAGGTTCATCTCTGAGTCGTGTAGGTGTTTGCTGTTGCCTGAGTTGCAATTTTAGATCATTGATCTCTTGCATGACAAGAGACATTCTATCATCTTCCTTAGATATAGCATTCTTCAGTTTATTTGATGAAGCTAAAGAGGTAGTTCCCATGTGCGAACCTTCAGTAGGAGCGGAAGAGTTCTTTGAAGTGTCAATTTTGACATGTTTGAAAGAGCTACCTTTGTGTGTGGTGTGTGACATGATGATAGACTGGATTGATTTGGGTCCAGTAGAGGGTTCAACACCAGCCAGCTTCTCCAGAGGAGGAAGTGGGGGTACCTACTTCATTTTCTATATCATCATTTGAGTCATCCTTAGTAACTGAGGACTCAACTGGTGCTGAGGTGTCAACACTTGCTTGAAACTCAGGAAGAAGAATTCGTCCAGTGTCATGATTTGGTAAATTCTCTTCACCTGACATTTTAATGTCAGGGATCGAGCTACCATCCTCATTTGAGGCTTTGACAAAGACAATAGATTTGGTGTTAGAGGATCCTTCAGCACCAAGCATTTTTCTCTTTTGAGCAGGTATCTGTTCACTTATGCATTGATTTACCCTATCAGAGTTCCTAAGCCAAGATTTAACAATGTCTTTTTCTTCTTTTAGTTCAACTCTTAGGGATTTATTTTCTTCCAAAATTTCGTTGTTCAACTATTGAAAAGTAAGTATGTCAAGTTTGGCTTCTTTTAGCTCTATTTGCTTACTTTCAAAATCATCAAGTTTTAGAACAAGTTTATGAAATTTTTCAAGAAAATTGTTTCTTTGTTCTTCAACAAATTTTAAATCAATGCACAAGTAATCAAAGACAAATTTAATGTCATCTTTATCTTCTAATTCAAGAAGAGTTTGTACCTTTTTGATTGTGATGTTGACCCATTCACCATTTCTAGCACTTTCTCTGGTCACAACATTTGAGTTATCCCCTTCATCATCAGCAAGTGCCATTAGCACTTTCACATTAACCATTTCATCATTATCTGAAGAGACATCTTCTTCATCCTATTCATAGGCTTCAACAACAAGCCCTTTATTCTTGTCTTGCTTGGAAGTCTTGGATGAGGAGCTTTCAGTATTAATTAAGGCCAATCTTGCCTTGATTTCTCTGTATTTTGCCTCAAAGTCTTTTGTTGGTCTGAGTTCAACCCTGTTTTGCTTAAATGAAGTAGAAGCAATTTGTTTTGGTTGAAATGATGATTGACCAGATGGTCTTGTTTGAGTTGGTGAGGAAAACGAAGGGAGAGATTGTAGAATCTTGATAACCTATGAATCTATGAAGTGGGTTGATGATTTCTAGAGAGAGAAACTAGAGAGAGAAAGAGAGAGAGAACTATGTGTTATTTTATTCAAATGGAAACTTCAAATGAACAACAACCAACCCCTTTCCAAGGAGGAAAGGGGTATTTATACTTCCAAGTCACTAATGGACTTGGGCCGGCCCATGACAACCCATGGGCTGGTTCTTACTTAACTAAATAAGTATTTGTTAACTACGAGCTATTAAAACATAAATAATATTGTGGAGTGACCGATACTTCTAATATACGTTAAAACGTATTTCTAACAATCTCCCCCTAAGGGAGGTCACTCCACGTTACAAAGTTCTAAACCTAGCATACTATACTAAGTCTTCGTTCTTTAGCTCGTAGTCTTTTCTTCTTTTTCTTTTTGTTGTGAATATTTTGATTTGATCTTTTAGGCTTTGGCTTGAGAGCATTGTTCTTTTGGCCTTTCACGTGCGATCTTTTCCTTCTTGTGAAACTTGCCTCCTCGTGACTCCATGTTCCACACACTTATGTCTTTTTGTTGAATTCTCGAAAGCTTCAGAGTTTGGTACAGCGGAAGACTTCATTTTGCACTTTTTTGAATTTTTGATGAACTTTGATGCCGAAAAACATAAGGATGTGGGAACGACTTCTACAGGTACATCGCAACACCACCGTCTTCACTGGTACACAGCAACGCCACCGTCTTCAACAGGTACACAACAACGCCACCGTCTTTAACAGGTACACAGCAACGACACGAATAAAATGGCTTTGAACATTTTATTCTAATTCGGTAGCATTTTACCTCCGGTCGGTGAAGACCGTTGGACGATATTAGAAATCGTACCCGTGACGGATAGTTTCAATTAAGTAACTTCCTGACAGGATTTCGCGGGTAAACCCGTTCTCTTTATTCGACCGTCCAAAGCTGACTGCGATAAAGAGTGAATCACTTGGATAAATTATCCTTGTGATTTGAAGCCGTCAATTCATGAAACCTGGAACAAGTGAATTTCAATTAAGATTTTCACCATCGTTGCTTTCCAGTTGTCACGAGCTCAATTCATAAAGAATCTTGCACGTCACCTACCAAGTGCTGTTTGATGTTAACACTAGAAGGATTTCCACTCGTCACTGTGATCAATAAAGAGTCACTCTGAGTGTTCTGGCAAGATCATATGATAATGCGAAGAGGCCTGGAACGAGTTTAAGTTCAATTAAGAATTAAACCACTGTTTCTTTCCAGTTTTTCACAAGATTGGTTCTAAAAGAACCGCACGTGTAACCTACTGTGACAATCCGTCAATTTATGGTCGACATTTTATTCTCAATATTTATTTGAAAACATTATTTTAATGTTATAATATGAACTCACTTATTTTTGGGAAGAAATTTGGATTTACGTCTTGAAGTAGCATCGACTACGTCTAAACCGGAGGATTCTACGTTACGTGCTTACGTTTACATACACCGTTTTTGGTGACAGTCCGACATTTCAGAAAATAAATTTATCCGTGAATATTATTTTGGAGTTTTAAATTTGTGTTGGTTCATAAACTCACAAATTTACGAGAAGAGATTAGGACTTACGATTTTATTTTAACGTCCTTTACGACTAAACTAGAAACCTTAGGATTACGTATTTACGTTTTCAAACTCCGTTTTTGATGAGACAATTTTTATTAGATTCGTTTTGTGTCGTTGATTCATAATTTATAAAAACGTTTTTCGTAAAACGAACCGAAGGCACGCAAATCGAGGAAACTAGGATCGAGGAGTACCCGTAAATTAGTGGGATGAGACAAGTTTACACTTGCCTCACCCCACCATGGGATGACTAAAGCTTGTCAAACACACTTGAAGTGTGTCAAGTTTCTAGCTAAAGACTAGGACACTTGTCCTAAGTCTTCCACCACAAAACCATCTACACTTTAAAACAACTAAACATAAACAACAATACTCATTTCTTACATGCAAAACTAATAAAACTCTCTCTTGTTCTCTCTCTATGAACGTCCACCATGCTCCCAAAACACCCCATTTGATCAAAAATTCAACCATGAATCATGTGTTTAACTTGCACAAGTTGAATACCCTTTGAAGATATGAAGATTGGAGGTGATCCTAACCTATGAAAATGAGTTTTCAAGGGAGTTTGGGGCTGATTTCTCAAGGGGTTTTCATGAAGAACAAGGGCTGATTTTTGGAGGAATCTACAAATACTTGGTCATCCTAGAAGTGGTGTTGATATCTCATAAGATTGGTTACCCAAAACCAAGTCTTGTTCATCCAAAAAATCATCATTTCATCACCTTGGTGGTATAAAGATTGTTCTTCCCATCCTCTTGTTATTTTGATTATGTAATCATGTATTTTATTTCTTATTGTATATGTATATGATGAATATATGATGATAAAAATATTGTGTGGGGATTTGGTGTTGATAAACATGCTTAAAAAGATGAAAGACTATAAGAAACAAGGTTAAAATCTTGTTTAAATTTGTTGGCTGTATAAAACAGTAAAGAATCATATGATGAACTGATAAAAATGGCATAGATTAATGGATTTACAGTAAGCTATGGGTCTTGTACACATGTGAGAGTTGGCCATGCAATGGAATCATTATAATGAGTGAGATATGATCAAAACAAGTTTAGGGTATAAATCTGAGGTTACTGTTTTGGACGATTTTTAGAAAATATTTAGAAGATGATTCAACAGTAGCTATAGTAGAGTTAAATGTAGCACATATCATGTAGTTTATGTGATAAACATTTGAGCTTCTATCTCTATATAGAACTCAAGATATGGCAGTTTTGGTGAAAGTGAAGATAAAAATCAGATTTTTGAAAAATAAAGTATAATACTATTATATAAGCACTCAAAATTATATTGTATAAAATGTAAAGTTAAAACCCACTAACTCATGAATTTTATTTATATAAATATGTTAAAGGTTAAATAAGTGGACATTTTATAAAAATGGTAACTTGTTAAGTTTTATAAGTTATAAAACTATAAACATGATTTTTACGACTTTTTCGGCTAATACCGTAAAATTAACGTTTTTGTTAAATAAAACTTAGATGGTTGGACCCGTCTAATGAAAACTTTATAAAACTTATATACTGATATGTAGACATGTATAACAAGTGAAAACCGATAAAACCCGAACTATAGGGCATACGGACATTAACGAGCTAAGTAAACATATTGGACTAATACTTGGGCTAATAATTGGACTAAATAAGATAAACACTCATAAAAAGAACTTATTGGGCTTAACCCATTTGGGCCCAACTTGAAAGTGTATGTACTGATAATATAAGTACAAAATGGATTAAAATAAGTTAAATAACTTATAATAAGCTTATTGGACTTAAGACACGTAAATGGGTAAAACTAGTAAACTAGTATAAAAGCTATCGACATATAACACTAAAATGAGTAAACGAGAATGTGTAAACCCACTTGGTCATCATATATATATAATCATCATATGTATACATAATTGTTATTTCTATAAAGTCATTGGACAAGAGTCTAAGACGAGTATTATTTGTCTAGGTTTCCGTGATTGCAGCACGTACCGTACGACCGAATTGCCGATAACCCGCCTTCCCACATCAACGTGAGTTCATAGCCTCGCACTCTTTTAAATGTTTTTATAAATGTTTTATAAACGCGCGAGGGAGATAACATGTTAGCTTTTGTAAAATAGGACGCCATTTGTCCCGATTGTTGGTTTATTGATTTTGGACCCGAATGATTGAATGACCCGATTGTATGACCCGATAAATGATTAAAGGACCCGATAGATGAAATTAAATGGATTATTAAAGTTAGGTTATGTCACTAAAAGTCCCATTAGCATGAATTGTGAACTACCGGGATTTGGTAGACGCTTATGCATTTAATAGTACTATTTGGGGACGATCACCCCAGTTCGCGCCTTGACGGTTGATCCCCGTCGTGCCACATTGATTGGTAAGCGAATTTATGTATGAGAAGATTTCCATAGCGTGACCTTTGTGACGACACGCTACTTTAGATGGGCAAAATTGGTATCGGGTTAGCTACCCGTTGATGTTTTAGTAAGGTAACAATGTCATGCGGCTTATAATAATCCGACTAACGAAATACTACTAGACGCTCAGAATTACGATGTATTGCCTGACTAGCAATACTGGGTCATACTATTGATATTATGTTTGTGTTTTGGTTTTCATAACCATACTCATATAACGGTTTTTATTTTCATACAACGTCGTAAGACGTATTGTATGACGATTTTACGACATTGGCTCGTATAATGATTTTTAAGGCTTTTTATAACCATATTCATATAACGGTTTTATTTAATCTATACAACGTTGCAAAACGTATTGTATGGTGTTTTTAACGACAATGATTCGTATAATGATTTTTGAGGCAAAGGCCTATATTATGATTTTCGATAAAGATTTGTATAAAATGACTTTGGCTATTTTATGGCCTATTAAAATGAATTGTACAAAATGATTTTCGGTAATAATTTTATACCGATATTGTATTGATGGTTTATTAAACTCTATGAATTCACTCGGCGTTATCGCTGACCCTTTTTTCTCTTAACATGTTTTATCTCAGGTACTTGAAGGTAATTCTCGGGAAGACGACAAGAATTCATGGCCCGCACTTAAACAATATTTTCCATTCAAACACTTTGTAAAACTTTGTATGAATTAATATGACTTGGGACCGATGTAACTTTGATATTTATGAATGGAAATGATTTATTATTAAACAACACGATTTTTATGCGTTGTCTATGATGTGAGTAATGTGCTATCCCGTAACACCAACTAGTCTTCCGCTGTACTAAGTTGTATAAATTTGGGGGTGTTACAGTTTGGTACCAGAGCTCTCGTTATAGAGAATGAAAGATTTTTAAAACCAAGGTTTTGAATAAAACATTTCAAAATCTTTTAACTATAAACATTTTTCTCAAAATGTCTAAAAATCTTTTGACTATAACGGTGCCGAAGAATTCCCGAGTTACCGACAAGGCCAGACTAAGAAGTGTTATTTTAATATATATATATATATATATAACTTGGATTATATATATATATATATATATATATATATATATATATATATATATATATATATATATATATATATATATATATATATATATATATATATATATATATATATATATATATATATATATATATATATATATATATGTTGTAATTTGATTACATGATTGTTTGATGATTGTTTTAATACTTATACGAGGTATTTATACGACGTAGATTGTCACAAGGAACCCTAATTCCCCTAGCAAATCAATCGAAGCTATTCCCGTAGGAATTCTAGCTATCCTAGATCTAAACCAAGTTGTGGATATTTATGATCCCAACAAAATGGTTGATATTCGTAGAAATGTAGATATTAGTTTATTGTGATATTGTAGAAAAAATTGGCGAGATTAAAACTGATATCGATGCCATGACGATCTTTCCTTATAGAGTGGAGTTTGATAAAACGTTACCACCTAGAAAGATGTCATCTGATTCGTTGTCATCCAATTCTTAAATTGAAATCGAAAGGGTGAATGTTGCACTAGAGGCTATCACTGGAACCATTACCCAAAAGCCTCATGCCACTAGTACCTTTCCGAGAAATCTAATTGAATGTTTGAGTCATCTCATGCTAGTGACTCATTTGATAATTGTTGTTGTAAGAGCTATAGGATTGGAAATTAAGTGTTGTTCATATCAAGCTTTTATTGCCCTATTAAGGTCTAAAAATAAGGTTGAAAGTATTGGAAAATGAGGTACAATGTTGCATTGAGTATAAAATTGGTTGAAACTTGAATAAAGTAAAATTTAAGCCGTATGGAATATGAGATTGATAAGAGGAGGTCGTTAAGTCATGTGATTGAATTATAAGGTTATAAATGATTGTTAGTCTGTGTTAAGAGTTGTTCCTAAACCATTGTCCAATGACGAGGATGCCCAGTGTCCAAGAAATAAATCGAAGAAATCTTCTTCTGAATTGGGACCGATGGATCTTCCGGGACAGGTGGGACACCTAATGACTCTTGTAGATTAGTATTCATTGTGGTATCTTTTAAAAATCCCTAACTTAACTGAGACATCAGTTGGTAGGATGAGTTCTTGGAATTGTATGACATAGTGACACGTAATGTGTTACGGTACAATTTTGACTTGTTTGTGATTAATGAAAAGACTACCTTTGATTGCTAAATCCTACATGTATCGATGTTATCTATCTTTTATTGCTTCATCCTAATGTTCGCATTAGTGATGCAAACATTGAGCAAGTACTCATCTCTATTTGAGTTACATTGTGTATTATTCTTTTTAAGTGCAATCGAGGTCATGAACCTCATGATTATTTGGCTAAGCTCATTCCCTATTATATTGTAGTTAGTTCTAGGTGAACAACTTTTCATCACTCTTTTGCAGATCACTCATTGTTTTTATAAGATAAAACAATATTCCTAGAGAAAAATTGAATTTTCATCACCATAAGGACTATTTAAAGTGAGATTTATAAATAATCATTATCGAAGTAAAGTTGTTTATGAAACGCTTTGGAAACTTAATTGTTTTCATAACAAAGAAAATCTTTGTAAATTTATTCTTGATTCTTATTTAAGAATTAAGCATGAAAATGTTTTTATTATAAACATGATGATAAAATTTTGACGAACTGAGTATTGCATTGTTAATCTCGAAATTGTATATAGTTGCGCGCCTACATACAATTTGGAATGGACCATGCAAGGCTGATTAGTAGTCACCATGAAATTATTAATAAACACTAAATTTTCTTTGAAGATTGTGAAAGATTAAATTTTATGAGAACTTCAAAAAGTGCAAAATAGGGACATATTATTAGGGACACCTACATATGTGCCCGTACCATTTGTTCTTCTGAGTCGAATTTAATCATCTGTGGAAATTGTCTTAATTGATAATTGATATCCCCTCCTTGTCCAATTCTCCCGTACTGAGATTCTTAGGAAAAGTATCTGATTACCGAGTGTTGATACCCGACAGGATGTATCGACATTCCTATCATTTCTTATGATTTGATTTAATTTGAATGACCTGGGTAACGATCCGAGGAGCTTTCAAATGCATACTCAAATTATGAAAACATGGAATATATCCATATTCATTAAATGTTTTCGTTTGTATCTGATTTGAAATTCTCTCGCGTAGATTATGCGTTGACCCTACTCTTTTAATGGTAGTTGTGTGTCCATATATCCCTGAATTTGTGAAGGATTATGAGTTATTATTTGTCTTTTGAGAAGTTCACATCTTATCAACGGCAATGAAACTGGAAAGTTGATAGTGCCAATAGAATGGATTGATTGATTATGACATGACGACATTGTCTTAATCGATGGGAACTCGAATAGAATTCCCTAAAAAATAAGATGTTGATTATCAAAAGTGATCTAAATAATTCTTGATGGATGACCATATTTTGCATTTAGACTTGAAATTATATTGTGAATTAGTCATAGATATTATAATCTAGAAAGAACTTAAAATAAATGTATTAAAAGATGTTTATGTTATCTGAAACCTTAGGAGGTATTTGTTGGTGAATTACCTAGACTTTTGCCATTAAGGCAAGTTGAAATTGGTATTGATTATATTCCCGGTGATGCACCTGTGGCTTGTGCACTGTACGTCAGCACCATCTGAATTAAAGGAATTGCCGTACAACTGAGAGAGTTGTCGGAAAAAGATTTTATTCTACCGAGCTCGTCATCATGAAAAGCTATGATGTTATCATTCCTTATATTTATAGATTACTGTGAACTGAGTAAATTGACAATCGAAAACGATATCCATAACTCGAAATGGAAGATTTGTTCGATTATTTACAAGGTTTTTTGATCCCCAACATGGTTATCATCAACTTCGCATCTGCGAAAAGGATTATCTATTCCAATCACTACATCCAAAACTTGTAATGAACATTATGAGTTTCACGTTATGTCGTTTGGATTGACTAATGCACATGTAGCATTCATAAATTTGGTGAATCGCGTGTGTAGGCTGTAATTTGATAAATTCATGCGTGTGATCATTAAGAACTATTTGTTTGTTTATATGAATAAGAAGGAGTTAATAATTATTTATAGATTGCCCTAAATTGGCCGAACAATGAAAACCTGTATCTTAAATATTTAACATGTGATTAAAGACTTAATCCTTTACATGATTTAACTGTGTGATTAATAGATAATGGAATATAAATTGACTCTTCAAAATTTAGAAGTCATTTAAAACTTTGAGTTATACTAAAAAGAAAGTGCAAATATATTTTGACAAATGTTTTAACAAAGGATTTTAAGGGATTATTACCTTATAACCAAAACATTTAACTAAACTTCTGTTTAGGGGTAAATGTTTTTGCATACCTTAAGACAACCTAATAAGAATTAAGGAAACTATATAACTTATTACTTGAAATTTGAAACGACAATTTTTGCTTTTCAACTAAGAAAATTTTGACCAAAGATTTCTCGAACATTTTCGGATCTTATTAATTATTTTAATTATTTTCGATAAATCAACGAAAATCTTGTTAATTAAATTCAAAATTTATTTTTAACATCTTATATAATTGGTCGAACTAAGAAATTTAAAATTTTTACGTTTACGCTTCATAAAAATTTAATAATTATTATTTAATTAATTGTAATAACTATCGACGCTTTAAACGTCGGATTGAGTAAAACGGATAAAGATAATAGTAAAGACGAAACTAAAACATAGAAGATATGAAGAAAGAATTTTGAATAAATACGGTTATGATATTTATTTCATCAGGAAAGTGAACGTAATTACAGACACATTATGTATAAAAGATAAAGAACCAATTAGGACATGTTCCTTAATAATGAAGGTGCAAAATAAATTGCCGAACGATATAAAAATAAACAATGTTTGTAAGAAGGATAATATAGATAATAAAAAGGGGTTCATGGCTAATGTGAACCATTAGAATTAAGAAGCTGATGGCGTTAAATGATTAAAAGGCCACTTGTGATTGTCTAAATATGGAGATTTTGAGATATAGTTATGTTGGAATTTGTAAGTATAAGTATTCTATTTATGTCATTTATGACAAAAAGTATCTTTGTCTGAAGAAGTTGTACTGATGGCAAATTATGAAGGCAGACATTGCCTCATACATTAGTAAACGTCTAGCTATTGCAAAGGTCATCATCTGAATTTGATTTGATTTGGGTCATCGTCGACAGACTGACCAAATCTACTAATATCATTCCTGTTAATGATAGATTCTTAATGAAGAAATTGACTCTTTTGTATTTAAAGGAGTTGCATAAACATTGTGTGCCTGTATCGATCATCTCTATCAAGATCATCGCTTCGCATTGAATTTCTAGAGATTTGCTCAGAAGTCATTAAGAACGAATCTTGATGAGAGTACTGTGTACCACCCCAATCGAAGGGACGAGGTAAAGTAACGATACAAAATACTATAAGCACTATTTTATGTTTGAATGATTGACCTTTGGTGATAGACTGTAAAATCGTTTCCCTTTGGAGAGATTATCCTTGATAACTATCGTATTAGGATCGAGATCTAATCTTGTTAGGATCTATATATTAGAGCATCTGTAAGCAGGAGTTGAGATGAAGACACCCGACATATACCTATTGTGAGTTGGACATGTCTTTTAGGTTTAAGGTTTCCTATGATGGCGAACCTAACCTTAGAAAATACTCGACCCGCGAGACCTGAAATGATTGTTGAAATTAGGATCTGACTATTGACTACCGGTAGTGGGTAGGAGGTTATGTGAATATGAAAGGTAGATCTTGAAGTTCCAGATGGGTAGCGAAGTTATGCCAAAAATTTTAACCATGGAAATTGAATAGATGATCTGAAAGATCATGGGATATAAGTCCCCGTTGTATGGGACCATAGAGATGATGTAAAAGTTGGTATAAAAGGCATTTAAGCTGGATCTGCCCTAGGACTTCAAGAGCTGCGTGAATTATGTTTCGTATATCGAACTTGATAAAATATCTATCAAGTAAAAATGTGAATTCTTCTTAATACAGCTTAGATCGACGAAAAGTTGCATTCATCAGAAACCCGTGAACATCATGGATAGAGAAAGTAAGTCAACATTTAGCCTGATCTTATTCCCGTAGTTATGTTTGATGAAACTCGCGTATTGTAATGGATTACACTTGTGAGAAAAGACCGAATGTGGAGGAAATACCCACATGTCTTTAACTCTATAAGAAGCGAGTAGTAAGGTAAGATGATCTTTGAGGACAAAGATTCTGTTTAGGGGTAAATGCTGTGACAATCCGTCAATTTATGGTCGACATTTTATTCTCAATATTTATTTGAAAACATTATTTTAATGTTATAATATGAACTCACTTATTTTTGGGAAGAAATTTGGATTTACGTCTTGAAGTAGCATCGACTACGTCTAAACCGGAGGATTCTACGTTACGTGCTTACGTTTACATACACCGTTTTTGGTGACAGTCCGACATTTCAGAAAATAAATTTATCCGTGAATATTATTTTGGAGTTTTAAATTTGTGTTGGTTCATAAACTCACAAATTTACGAGAAGAGATTAGGACTTACGATTTTATTTTAACGTCCTTTACGACTAAACCAGAAACCTTAGGATTACGTATTTACTTTTTCGAACTCCGTTTTTGATGAGACAATTTTTATTAGATTCGTTTTGTGTCGTTGATTCATAATTTATAAAAACGTTTTTCGTAAAACGAACCGAAGGCACGCAAATCGAGGAAACTAGGATCGAGGGGTACCCGTAAATTAGTGGGATGAGACAAGTTTACACTTGCCTCACCCCACCATGGGATGACTAAAGCTTGTCAAACACACTTGAAGTGTGTCAAGTTTCTAGCTAAAGACTAGGACACTTGTCCTAAGTCTTCCACCACAAAACCATCTACACTTTAAAACAACTAAACATAAACAACAATACTCATTTCTTACATGCAAAACTAATAAAACTCTCTCTTGTTCTCTCTCTATGAACGTCCACCATGCTCCCAAAACACCCCATTTGATCAAAAATTCAACCATGAATCATGTGTTTAACTTGCACAAGTTGAATACCCTTTGAAGATATGAAGATTGGAGGTGATCCTAACCTATGAAAAGGAGTTTTCAAGGGAGTTTGGGGCTGATTTCTCAAGGAGTTTTCATGAAGAACAAGGGCTGATTTTTGGAGGAATCTACAAATACTTGGTCATCCTAGAAGTGGTGTTGATATCTCATAAGATTGGTTACCCAAAACCAAGTCTTGTTCATCCAAAAAATCATCATTTCATCACCTTGGTGGTATAAAGATTGTTCTTCCCATCCTCTTGTTATTTTGATTATGTAATCATGTATTTTATTTCTTATTGTATATGTATATGATGAATATATGATGATAAAAATATTGTGTGGGGATTTGGTGTTGATAAACATGCTTAAAAAGATGAAAGACTATAAGAAACAAGGTTAAAATCTTGTTTAAATTTGTTGGCTGTATAAAACAGTAAAGAATCAAATGATGAACTGATAAAAATGGCATAGATTAATGGATTTACAGTAAGCTATGGGTCTTGTACACATGTGAGAGTTGGCCATGCAATGGAATCATTGTAATGAGTGAGATATGATCAAAACAAGTTTAGGGTATAAATTTGAGGTTACTGTTTTGGACGATTTTTAGAAAATATTTAGAAGATGATTCAACAGTAGCTATAGTAGAGTTAAATGTATCACATATCATGTAGTTTATGTGATAAAAAATTGAGCTTCTATCTCTATATAGAACTCAAGATATGGCAGTTTTGGTGAAAGTGAAGATAAAAATCAGATTTTTGAAAAATAAAGTATAATACTATTATATAAGCACTCAAAATTATATTGTATAAAATGTAAAGTTAAAACACACTAACTCATGAATTTTATTTATATAAATATGTTAAAGGTTAAATAAGTGGAAATTTTATAAAAATGGTAACTTGTTAAGTTTTATAAGTTATAAAACTATAAACATGATTTTTACGACTTTTTCGGCTAATACCGTAAAATTAACGTTTTTGTTAAATAAAACTTAGATGGTTGGACCCTTCTAATGAAAACTTTATAAAACTTATATACTGATATATAGACATGTATAACAAGTAAAAACCGATAAAACCCGAACTATAGGGCATACGGACATTAACGAGCTAAGTAAACATATTGGACTAATACTTGGGCTAATAATTGGACTAAATAAGATAAACACTCATAAAAAGAACTTATTGGGCTTAACCCATTTGGGCCCAACTTGAAAGTGTATGTACTGATAATATAAGTACAAAATGGATTAAAATAAGTTGAATAACTTATAATAAGCTTATTGGACTTAAGACACGTAAATGGGTAAAACTAGTAAACTAGTATAAAAGCTATCGACATATAACACTAAAATGAGTAAACGAGAATGTGTAAACCCACTTGGTCATCATATATATATAATCATCATATGTATACATAATTGTTATTTCTATAAAGTCATTGGACAAGAGTCTAAGACGAGTATTATTTGTCTAGGTTTCCGTGATTGAAGCACGTACCGTACGACCGAATTGCCGATAACCCGCCTTCCCACATCAACGTCAGTTCATAGCCTCGCACTCTTTTAAATGTTTTTATAAATGTTTTATAAACGCGCGAGGGAGATAACATGTTAGCTTTTGTAAAATAGGACGCCATTTGTCCCGATTGTTGGTTTATTGATTTTGGACCCGAATGATTGAATGACCCGATTGTATGACCCGATAAATGATTAAAGGACCCGATAGATGAAATTAAATGGATTATTAAAGTTAGGTTATGTCACTAAAAGTCCCATTAGCATGAATTGTGAACTACCGGGATTTGGTAGACGCTTATGCATTTAATAGTACTATTTGGGGACGATCACCCCAGTTCGCGCCTTGACGGTTGATCCCCGTCGTGCCACATTGATTGGTAAGCGAATTTATGTATGAGAAGATTTCCATAGCGTGACCTTTGTGACGACACGCTACTTTAGATGGGCAAAATTGGTATCGGGTTAGCTACCCGTTGTTGTTTTAGTAAGGTAACAATGTCATGCGGCTTATAATAATCCGACTAACGAAATACTACTAGACGCTCAGAATTACGATGTATTGCCTGACTAGCAATACTGGGTCATACTATTGATATTATGTTTGTGTTTTGGTTTTCATAACCATACTCATATAACGGTTTTTATTTTCATACAACGTCGTAAGACGTATTGTATGACGATTTTACGACATTGGCTCGTATAATGATTTTTAAGGCTTTTTATAACCATATTCATATAACGGTTTTATTTAATCTATACAACGTTGCAAAACGTATTGTATGGTGTTTTTAACGACAATGATTCGTATAATGATTTTTAAGGCAAAGGCCTATATTATGATTTTCGATAAAGATTTGTATAAAATGACTTTGGCTATTTTATGGCCTATTAAAATGAATTGTACAAAATGATTTTCGGTAATAATTTTATACCGATATTATATTGATGGTTTATTAAACTCTATGAATTCACTCGGCGTTATCGCTGACCCTTTTTTCTCTTAACATGTTTTATCTCAGGTACTTGAAGGTAATTCTCGGGAAGACGACAAGAATTCATGGCCCGCACTTAAACAATATTTTCCATTCAAACACTTTGTAAAACTTTGTATGAATTAATATGACTTGGGACCGATGTAACTTTGATATTTATGAATGGAAATGATTTATTATTAAACAACGCGATTTTTATGCGTTGTCTATGATGTGAGTAATGTGCTATCCCGTAACACCAACTAGTCTTCCGCTGTACTAAGTTGTATAAATTTGGGGGTGTTACACCTACCATGAGCTTGTTTGATGTTGGCTCAAGCAGGATTTCCATCTTCATTGTAATACTTGCGTATTACTCGGATGTTCTGGCAATATTACAGGAATACTGCGTAGGACTCATGAAAATCTCTTACTTTTCATAGTGTGTGAGAAAGCAAGGAATAAATGGAAAGTGTCCTAATGAGACTTTTGATGATCTCTTGGCTCTAGACTCGATTGTGCGTTTTGATTTAGTGAGCGATGGCCGGAGAGGAGTGCCACCTTTTCAATACCAGTCTATTCGGAGTGAATAAACCAATAGATAATGTGTTGATCTCCGTGTGATTAAAACAAATACCTTTTGAGAGATATTTGAGTTAGCTGGGAAGGGTTGTGCATTGCATCACTGGGTCCATGACGTCTTTATTCTATATCGAGAATCATTAACAAAAATGATCTCAATAGCATATGTATTGACCCGGTTTCTGCCTAAAAGTTGTAAGGAGGGCTTCTTTCTTTACACCCTTTATCTTTACAATTCTTTTTCATTCTTCAACCCCTTCAATGCTTACCAATACGTCATAACTAGCACCTTGTTGTGATTGTTCCAGTGCTAGCTTAAGTACTTGGTCGGCATTCAGCTACGTTCACAATCTTTCTCCAACTTTCCTAGGACTTCTAATTCTATCTAGGGAATTGTCCTTGGGAAGATTCCATCGGCTCTGATGAATCATTGGACTAAACCTATTCCTACCACCCTTTTGTCACCACATTCGTCGTGAATTAAGCGTGTTTTGGGAAGGAATTGCCACCATGAAAAATCATTGAAAATCACCTAAAGTACTTGTGATATTGAAATCAAAAGTTTCGTACCTTAGGTGTTTTTGATCATCAAAAACGCTCCCCCTTAACACGTGCTTTACACATATTAAGTTGGATTATCGTTAAGTCTTTTTCATCTTTTAGCCAAGTATCACTTAAGTCTCCTTAATCCCATTTTCTCCCCTTATCCAAAATGTTAACCATTAATATTTGGGATATTGAATGGATTAACCGGTCTTTGGGTAAAAAATGAAATCGATGTTTGGCCATAGAACATGTTAATGCTCCCCCTTAAATTAATAAGGGATAGTTGTAGTGCTGTAGTATGATATATTTTGAAAGATTTAGAATCTCGTGAGAAATTCTTGAAAAAATTATCATACCTTAACACTACATCAAGCCGTAAAAGCACACTATTCACAAATATACATATTCACAATTAAACACCAATATAAAGTGGACCTGAAATGTACGACCCATTAGATGGATCGTTGCAGTAACTTGTGGTGCACTAAATATGCACTAATTGCTTGTACTGTTGGATTAGTCATTGTATCTGCTTAAGATAAGACATGAAAGGTTGATGCACAAAAACATATAGATATGTATCATTATTATTTCTAAGCATAACACATTTTATAACATAATTCAACAAGTACTTATAACATGCATATACTATCAATCAAATAACTCTTCATCCGGAACTTTCCTTCATTCGGAACTCTTCATTCGGAAGTCCTTCATTCGGAACTTCTTCATTCGGAAGTTCTTCATTCGGAACTTCTTCATTCGGAAGTTCTTCATTCGGAACTTCTTCATTCGGAAGTTCTTCATTCGGAAGTTCTTCATTTTGAAGTTCTTCATTCGGAAGTTCTTCATTCGGAAGTCCTTCATTCGGAACTTCTTCATTCGGAAGTTCTTCATTCAGAACTTCTTCATTCGGAACTTCTTCATTCGGAAGTTCTACATTCGGAAGTCCTTTATTCGAAACTTCTTCATTCGGAAGTCCTTCATTCGGAACTTCTTCATTCGGAAGTTCTTCATTCGGAACTTCTCATTCGGAAGTTCTTCATTCGGAACTTCTTTCATTCGGAAGTCCTTCATTCAGAACTTCCTTCATTCGGAAGTCCTTCATTCGGAAGTTCGTTCGGAACATTCCTTCATTCGGAAGTTTTCAAGCTTTGTTCATCCGGAAGTTTGTTCATCATATTCATTCGGAAGTTCATAACAGCAGCATATTAAAGATTAATTCTAGACGCGTTTGTGAGATTAAAGGCAATCTAAAGCAACTAAACTCATTCTAAATGTTTTTCGAGCAAAACCCATCAATAACCCCTAATCAATTAACCCTTAATTTAACACAAACCCTAATTTGTATTAAATCTGATTAAACGAATCTCTTAGCAGGATATAGTGATGAATTAGACGAATGTTAAATCAAAGAATGATGTTTATTACCTTATAAATCGAATGAACTGAATTGATTGATTGAAAACAAGTGATATGAGAGCTTGTGTGTGCGTTTTAATGGCGGAAGAAGATAAATAGAAACAGTGAATAAGATAAAGAGAAAAGGGGGGGCGGGAGGTTTGTATTTGACTAGGTCAAATTTTACAACTTCCACAATTTTCACCTTAAGTCCCTATATTTTCTTATTCTTTTCCTTTTTGTTTATAACTTATCTTTTCATTTTTCCTATCCATTGTTAAACTTAGCCACTATTAACTTTCACACAACTTAGCAATCGCAACCTATTTGCAAATCTCCAAAAGCTAAAGCAAGTCCTATCACCTTGAACGAGCATAAGTCGTTTTCTAAAGCAATACCACTCATTTACCATTTAGCCATTAATTTTCCACAATCACTTTTGAAAATCAATTTAATGACGAAGATGAGTTAATATTTTCTCCCCCTTAAACGATGACCCGTTTTCTATTTAAAGAGCTGTAGTCATTGTTTAAAGAGTCAAATATTGATGAAAACATTTCCAATTAATGTCTTGAAAAAGATTGATTCGTGGTGGCAATAAGATTTCTCTTATTTTTACAAATTAATGCACTGAGACGTACACAAATTCGTGTTAGACCAAGTTATAAAGTAAACTTGATCCCTTTGCATGATTTGGCTTGTAAATCATGCCCGAGAAAATTAATTCCCGTTCTGAACCAACGTTTTCCAAGGAAATACGTGACTTTAATATGAAAACCGGGTTGCAGTCTGAAATAACTACAAGCCATAATGGGCATGTTTTAAAAATGTACAACTTTTATACGGACTCTATTTATGGCACCGTGTCAATATTGATCGACATTTCTAAGGCCGTAAATATTACCTTACTAAAAGACATGCCCGATTTAAAAACGAAAAATATTTTTGGTTTTTCTTGATTTTATAATTTTTATGGTTTTTGTAGGTTTTATATTTTTTATGGTTTTTCTTGGTTTTATATTTTTGTATTTTCTTTTTGTGGTTTATATATTTACGATAATATACATGATCACGAACAAAGGATACTCTGAATAATTTACCACCATTATTCAGCTGATTCTTCTGCCAATTCTTTGAGAGTCGCTGGAGTGAATGATTTCATGCCAAGCTTGTCGATCAAAAACTCGATTCGTCCTCGATCTAAGGCTTTGGTGAACATATCCGCCAGCTGATACTCAGTAGTGACAAAATACAGCTCGATCACTCCGTTCTCCACCTGCTCTTTAATGAAATGGTAGCGAATGTCTATGTGCTTGGCCCGGGAGTGTTGAACATAGTTGCAGCAAAGGGAAATGGCGCTCTTGTTGTCACAATACATCGGGATTTTGTTAAATCCCAAACCGTAGTCAGTTAATTGTGATCTCATCCAAAGGACTTGAGCACAACAACCGGACATGGCGATGTATTCAGCCTCCGTGCTAGAAATTGAAGCGCTTTTCTGCCTTTTTGAAGACCAACTGATCAATCTATCTCCAAGGAGTTGCACAGATCCAGAAGTGCTATGCCTCGTGTCTTGACATCCAGCATGATCGGCATCTGCGTATGATATTAAAGCAATAGAGGAATCTTTCGGATACCATAGACCACGATGAAGTGTTCCTTTGAGATACCGAAAGATCCTTTTAACAACATGTAGGTGCTTTTCGGTAGGCCGAGCCTGATACAGGGCACACATGCATACAGCAAATTGCAAATCAGGCCTGCTAGCAGTCAGATACAGAAGGGTGCCGATCATCCCACGGTAAAGTTTTGGATTGACAATAGTCCTATTCCTATCTTCATCTAACTTGGATTTCTCCACCATTGGAGTGTCCACGGGGTCACAATTTTCAAAGTTATACTTCTTTAAAGATTCTAGAGCATATTTGGATTGATTAATAAAGATGCCTCTGGGATTCTGAGAAATCTGTAATCCTAAGAAAAATGAAATTTTTCCCATCATCGACATCTGAAAGCGTGTGGACATTATCTTCTCAAAGCGATTTGACAATTCTATGTTAGTGGCAGTAAATATTATATCATCAACATAAATTTGTACCAGAATCATGTCGTTGTCCTCCTTGAGAGTGAATAGAGTGGGGTCCACCTTGCCTTTGGAGAAGCCTTCCGAGATGAGATATGTTGAAAGGAGATCATACCATGTGCGTAGCTTGTTTCAACCCATAGAGAGCCTTCTTAAGCTTGTACACATGATTAGGAAACTCCGTACTAACGAACCCATCCGGCTGACTAACATAGACTTCTTCCCTTAGTTCACCGTTCAAAAATGTCGTCTTCACATCCATTTGATAGACGATCATGTTCATATGAGCAGCATACGCAAGGAATAGTCTAATGGCCTCCAATCTTGCAACAGGAGCAAAAGATTCTTCAAAGTCTATACCCAATGCTTGTTTATATCCTCTAGCGACCAATCTAGCCTTATTCTTCAATACTGCACCCATCTCATCAAGTTTAACCTTATAAACCCACAACAAAGTAAGGATGTTAACCTTGTCAGGGAGAGGAACTAATTCACATACTTCAAGTCTTTGGAATTCATTTAGTTCCTCCTGCATGGCTTCAATCCAAGATGATTGAGTCATAGCCTGCTGCCAATTTTTAGGTTAAACTTCAGAGAGAAATGCATCAAAGTAGCAATAGAGTGCACTCTCTTGTAATTGATGGCGTGTAGATACTGGTCGATCTAGATCTCCAATGACATTCCTAATTGGGTGATCTTTTGTCCATTTAGTGCTATGGTTTTCAATCCTAGGTGGTCTGGAGTGAACGATAGAAGGAGCTTCTTCTGAGGTAGACGCGGCTGAAGGGTTTTCAGGTATCGCTACACCAATGAAAGGAAGCTCTTGCAAGTGAGCATATTCCAAATCGTGATCAATAGAATCCGCTTCCACATCATTAGGCACAAGTAGGGGTGACGATTCAGGTGTAGTTTGAGAATCACTTGGTAAAGGTGCATCTGGTTCAATGTTAATTGAGGATGCATTAGATAAAGCTTCATTAGCTTGAGAAACAACTTCAGGGATTGGAGCTATCACTACAGGTGCTGGAACTTCATCAGTCGGGGGATCAAAGAATTCATCAAACAACGGTTGAAACAGTTTATCCCACTCGGGCCTTGTTGGTGGTAAAAATGATGTAGAAGTATGATTATTGGGAACTAATCCGGAACTAATAGCACCGGTTCCCATCTCATGAAGCGCGGGTTCAGAGCTGCGTTGCTCAGAAGCCATCGCTGTCAGCTCGCCGAAATCTGCGTCCATAGTTTCTACAATCTTGCCAAGACGACGGTTGTAAATTCGGTATGCTTTCTTGGAGGGTGAGTAACCAATGAAAATACCTATATCGGCTTTCGGTTGAAGCTTGCCCAAGTTCTCACTATTAATGTTTGGATAACAAAGAGCACCAAACACATGAAAGAATGAAACATCGGGTTTACGGTCATGTAGAAGCTCGTAAGGTGTTTTTCCATGGCGTTTTCGAATGATAGAACGGTTTTGGGTGAAACATGCAGTAGATATAGCTTCTGCCCACAAGAACAATGGAGCGTTCGCATAAATTAGCATAGTCCTAGCAGCTTCCATAAGCGTACGATTCCGTCTTTCAACGACACCGTTTTGTTGTGGAGTGCGTGCAGCGGATGTTTCATGTGAGATACCAACTCCTTCATAGTAATCACGAAGAGTCTGGTTGACGAACTCTGTTTCATTGTCTGTACGAATACGGCGGACAGTAGTATTCAAACGTACCTGAACGAATTTCAGAAAAGTGATGATAGCCTTCAGTGCTTCATCCTTTGTACGTAGAAATCTAACCCATGTAAGCCTGGAGAAATCATCCACAATGATAAGAATGAATTTCTTACCGCTCACACTTTCAGTTCTCATTGGCCCACAAAGATCCATATGCAAAAGATGAAGTTTTTCTTGATTGGTGTCTTCAGCTTTGGGCTTGTAAGATTTCTTGGTACTTTTCCCCCTAGAACACGCGGAACATAAATGGTCCTTGTGAAATTTAAGCTTTGGAAGACCACGAACTAATTCGTTTTTAGCCAGATGATTAATAGCATCAAAGTTGAGATGAGATAATCTGCGATGCCATAACCATGACTTGGTCTTTGATGCTTTAGAGAGAAGACATACTGGAGAGGCGGCCATCATGTCTTGTAAGGACAAGGTATAAAGATTTGCACCACGAGATCCCTTCAACAAATCTTTTCCTTCCAAGTTGCGGATGAAACAAGTGTGTTGTCGAAAAGCAACCTCTAGGTTGGAATCACAAAACTGTCCTACTGAGAATAAATTATGACCAAGACCTTCTACATAGTATACCCTTGAAATCGTAACGTTTCCAATCTGATATTCACCATACCCCATTATCTTTGCAATATGATCATTCCCGAATTTAACCGTACCAAGAAACTTGCTGACGAAGTTTTGGAGCATCGAGCGATCTCCGGTCATATGCTTTGAACAACCGGAGTCCAAATACCAGAGGATGATTTGGACCACCTGAAAATATCACCACACGAAGACAATGTAGAGGTATCGGAATCTGAGTGTTCCTTGTTATTAGCAGGTACAGATTTAATAATCTTAGATTTGCTAACTTTAGGTTTCTTAGATTTCCTAGCCTTCTTCTTCCTAGTTGGTGGTGTAGATTCTAGTTGGCTTAAATCCTGTGGTATTTCTTCACTGATAGACACTATAGTGGGAGCTAACCTAATTAAAGGGCGCTGTTTCCATACTTGAGTGCTAGTGTACCTAACTAAAGGACGCTCAGACCTAACCTCAATGGATGCATTCCTAGTTAAAGGGCACATTTTTCCATCTAATGTAAAGGTCCTACCAGTGGGACGCCATTGCCAGCCAACCTGGACACGAGTTCTACCCGTTGGCTTCCATTCAAGACCATTCCTAATGGCATTCATTTCATTCACATGATCAATAAGACACAAATCATGACGTTGGGAAAACATACATTCATTACAATTCCAACAATTCAAATTAGAATTCACGAATGGTTTAGGCTTCTGCACAGGCGCAGAGCTTTTAGTCTTAACATGATTATTTTTATTTAAAACTGAACTAACATTCCTATGGTGAGCTTCTACTTTCTTCTTTTTGGCACTACTAGTGGAGGGCTTGATCTTATCTTTCTTGAGTGGCGATCCTTTAGCCTTAGTAGTCTCTTTTAATCCTGTAGAAGGCAAAGTGGGAACATTAGCAACAGATTTTAAAGGTGCCTTACTTGATTGTGCCAATGACGGTTTTGCTCCTGGAGTCTTATTGAATGGAGTTACAGCAATGGGCCTATTAGTAAGTAGTGCAGAGCCTGGTTTACCTATGTATTGCAAATATGCTAAGCAATATTGAACTCGCTTAATATATTCATGAGCCGAATAATAGTAGCTACTTGAGGGATCTAAGGCATAAAGATCGTCTAAAATATCCCTAACAAAATCTACATGCTTAATGGCATTCCTCATATAATCATTGTAGGTAACCGGGTTTCTCTTATGCAGCGGGTTCTTATAAAGCACTACTGACTTGGTTGTTGGAGCACTAGTGGACGGTGCAGAGTCGGTAGCTAAGTTATCAACAACTTCTTGTCGGGTGAGAAGAAGTGTCTCCTTTAACTCGGCCAAAACCATGTTTTTGTCTATGAGCAGGATGTTTAAGTCAAAGATTTCCTCACACTTTTGGTTCAGTTGTTCAACATAATATTGTTGCTGTGCCGCATTAAAAGCGAAGCGTTCTTCTAGTGAACCATAAAGAGCGGATAGTCCCTGTCTTGTCCGATTCATCTCCCCTAAAACAGACGAAAGTCTAATTTCTAAGACCTGGTTTTTAGACTCTGCAGCCTCTAGTTCCATTTTTAGTGTTTCATTTGATGACACATCTCTCTTCAATCTCATAATCTCTTCCTCTAATGCCTTAACTATTGCAATCATCTTGTCACTCGTCTCAACACCGTTTTCACAACTATTTGTTATCAAAAGATCCTCATTTTGAGTTTGTTGTTTTAATTCTAAAGATATACAATGTTGTTCTAGTTGATTAAAGCGTTTTGAAAGTAAAGTGTAAGAATCTTGTAGCTTTAAAAACTTAGCGTTAGATTCGTGACAAGAATGATTATCTACCTCATTTACAGTATCAGCAACATTTACAGAGAGATCACACACATCATCACATATATTCACAGCATCACAATTAATCATAGCGGATGTAAGCTCATTCGAATAATTAACATTTACAGTAGTAAGCACATCACACGAGATTACTTCGGACAAGAATCGGTCATATTCAGATAAAATCTTTTCATTTTCAATTAGTTGTAGTTTGTAAGCAGTGTCCATTTCATAAAACACTTTTTGAACTTCTCTAATTTCAAATTCAAGATTTTCCTTAAGAGATGCAAAACTTCCTTTTAGACTTTCGACAAATGGATTGATCTCATTTTTAAACACCTCGTTCATGTGTTCGAAAGCCCATTCTCTGGCGTTTAGGCCATTTGAAGTCGTACATTCCAAAATGACCTTGTCAAAATTAGTAAAGTATTGATTAATCTCTTGCAAGTTTAACCATACCGTGCTAACAGGTGGAAGATCCTTTGGAATTTCCTTAGGACCTTCCATGTTGACAAGTGTAGGAAATATACTAGGGTTTTCTTCATTCAACATGTAGGTTGGTGCTGTAATGAGATCTTTGTCCATATGGAAGCGAATTCTAAAATCTGTTTTAGCAAGCTCCTGATTCATTTTAAAATAATCACAATCGGGATATTTTGCAGAATTGTATGACCGATCCTCATCAACTAGATCCTTACTTGTGCGATCATCGAAAATAACAATCGGGTCTAAGACTAATCCTAATTGGGTTGCATTATAAAGTCTAGGACTATGTCTTAAAGCTTGTTTTGCATACCGTGGGTTAGGGGGAAGGCCTTTTTGACGTGATAAGTTAAATTCTCTAAACGAAGCATCAAATAAGTGCACTAGTTGAGAAGCAGCGTATTGTCTTAAAAGCAAATAATCTAGACTTCTAATCTTATTAGCAACATTAATCTCCATTTCATTCTTCTTAGACTCGAGTAATTCAAAATCAGTTTGAAGTTTTTGAAAATTAGTGACCACTAACTCCTTTTCTTTAAGTTCATTAGAAAGATTTGCTCTTAAGTTTTCAATTTCTTGCAAGTGACCCATTTGCTTGTTTCGAAAGTGATCATATTCGGGATTTGTTAGAACACTAGACGAAGGCACTAATTCCAAAGTTTGAACTTTCTCGTTGCTCAAGGCAAGCTCATCAGACAAATTCTTATTCTTAGCTAGGGTTTCTAAAAGTGCAGCATTCATTTGGCTAAGTAATGTAGCAGGAACCATGACCAAATCTTGTTGAGCAGAAGTATGCGTATTCGAAATGGCTCCCGGTTGTGATTCACTCAAAGTCTGGGGACTCACATTGATATTACTATCATTGATTGTCTCCTCATTTGAAAGACTCACCACCGAAGACTCATTCGAATCAGCACTCTCTTGCACAACTTGATGTGGTTGAATACTAGCATCAGTGGTATTATCAGTGGTATTAATAAGTACCTCAGATCTCTTTTCTGGCCCTAAGCTGGAGATAGTTGCCATGAGAGCAGCCTTTGCAGATTGAAATTCATCACAGTCTGAGTCATACGCATCGAGATCATCTGCTTGGTATGCTGCATTCTGTGTGGTGACAGTGTCTTGTTCAGCAATCCCTGGATCAGCAAGAAATGCAAGCTCCTCTTCATCAAGTTCCCTTCCTTGTGCCTGAGCATTCACCAGATAGATCTTCTCTGCAAACCATTGACCATCCCTTCTCCTCTTGGGTTTCTTGCAATCCCTGGACATGTGTCCTTCTTCCTTGCAGTTGTAGCATGTAATCATTCTCAACTTGCCTGTGGAATTAGCCCGTGGAGGATTGTTGACCATTGGAGCAGGATTGACCGTGTGAGCATTGGTGGTTGATGTAGTAGGTCTCCCCTGATAAGGTTGAATAGGTTGAACCATTACCCTGCCATTCTCAATAGTAGCTTGTTGGCGAGAATTGGATGAATTCCTCAACTGATTGTTAGTCGGAGCTGATCCCCTAAATCCTCGTTTGCTTAAAGTCCTTGTGAGATAAGCAGACATAGTGGTTAACACTTCAACTGGGTCAGTTCCTTGTTTGAACACAGGAATGGGAACTTCATCATCATCATCACAATACATTGCTTGGTCTTGTTGAGCTGCATAATCACTAGAAGGAATACTCATTTGATCAGGATAGCTTGTTGGATATGCTGTATTCTCTTGATAAGAAGAATATAAAGATTGAGTATAAGGTGCAATACTTGCTGGGTGATGTTGTGAAGCATAGTGTGGTGAAGGTGCATTGAACCGATATTGTTGCTGATGTGAGGTGGGTGGTTGTGGTAGAATCGAGTATTGGGGTAAGGTTGGTGTCATGTAAGGTGATGGATGATAGGCTTGATGTCCCAAGATATAAGGAGTGTTGTTGTGTGACAAGCTTGGTTGATTCGCCATTAAAGCTAAGGAATCAGGGTACATACCTCGAGGCGAACGGTGCATGATCACATGTTTCTCATGCTGCTGAAGGAAAGCATAGAGTTGATCCAAATTGCACTTATGCAAATCTCTGGTTAACTTAATATCGGTAATATACTCACCCCATTTAGCTTGAGGTAAAGTATTCAAGAATTTGGTGTTAACCTGGAATGGAGCAATCACTAGATTGTATACATTCAGATCATTCATGAGAGTGGTGAATCTGAAGTAATAATCGTGAAGCGTTTCCCCTGGGTTGTACGTAAATCTATCAAACAGATCATACAACTGACATTCCCTTTCCTGTTTGGTAAGAGACGTACCTTGTAGCAACACCTTTAGACGTTCCCATAAATCCTTTGCCACCGTATACTGACTTACCATCCGATAGATGTCATGTGGAAGAGCTTGGAGAATGGTTTGAAGAGCCTTTTCGTCTGCATCGGCAACAAGTTGTTGATCTGGTGTAAGTTCTTCAAATTCTCTTGGTCGAGTCACATTGTTAACCACGATGGTACCATAGTCAAGTGGACCATAAAATTGACTTGACCATAAGCCTCCCATATACCGGTTTTCCCTTAAGGTAAGACATCATCCGGCCTTGCCATGCTTCAAAACCTTCTTTGATGAGCATTGGCGGGCGATTATCCGTTCCCGTAATGACGGAAATATCCGTGAGTGATGTCATCTGAGGCATTACTGAATTCAGATTCATTTTGTTCACTTCAAAGAAACAAAGATTATCGGTTGATCGAGCAGTGAAGTAAAGCTTGTGAATTGTGTTGAGTTTTTGTTGTAAGAAACCAAGATTAAATCCTCTAAAAAATCGTCGAAAAAACAAGTAAAATAACCCTTGATTCGGAACTTTTTGTTGATTCCGAAGTTTGATTCGGAAGATTTGGCTTGGAATACCTTGATTCGGAACTTTTGGTTCGGAAGTCTTGATCCGGAACTTTCCCTTGATCCGAAACTTTTCCTTTGATCCGGAACTTTCCTTGATCCGGAACTTTTGGTTTGGAACTTCCTTGATCCGGAACTTTTGGTTCGGAACTTCCTTGATCCGGAACTTTCCTTGATCCGGAACTTTTGGTTCGGAACTTCCTTGATCCGGAACTTTTGTTGATCCGGAACTTTTCGTTCGGAACTTTTGGTTCGGAACTTTTGTTGATCCGGAACTTTGGTTGATCCGGAACTTTGGTTGATCCGGAACTTTTTGGTTCGGAACTTTTTGGTCCGGAACTTTGGTTGATCCGGAACTTTTTGGTTCAGAACTATTGCTGGGTAATCAGAAACTTGTACGAGTATGAACAGTCGAACAAAAAATGATGATTAAGCCTAGATTTTTACCAAATAACCCAAAAAGTTTTGTGATTTCTACAATAATAAGTAAAAACTAATACTTATCTACTAATCCCAATCACAAAAACACCAAGAATCAAGATGGATCTTCTTAAAGAACACTAATACAATCAAAAACTAAAAAAAAAACCACACAAATCATTACCTTAAATCACCCCATAGCTCTTGATACCAAATGTAGAATCTTGATAACCTATGAATCTATGAAGTGGGTTGATGATTTCTAGAGAGAGAAACTAGAGAGAGAAAGAGAGAGAGAACTATGTGTTATTTTATTCAAATGGAAACTTCAAATGAAGAACAACCAACCCCTTTCTAAGGAGGAAAGGGGTATTTATACTTCCAAGTCACTAATGGACTTGGGCCGGCCCATGACAAGCCCATGGGCCGGTTCTTACTTAACTAAATAAGTATTTGTTAACTACGAGCTATTACAACATAAATAATATTGTGGAGTGACCGATACTTCGAATATACGTTAAAACGTATTTCTAACAGAGATGTTTTTGAATAACAATCCCTAGCATAGTGACCAGTCTTCCCACATTTGTAGCATTCAGTGTCAGCTGAAGCTTTTGTGGAGCTGGAGAACTTGCCTCCCTTCTTAAAGAACCTTATAGACTTGGCCAGAAGTGCTCTTTCATGAAATTCCTCTTTGAGGTCATTTAGATATTCCTCACTAGATCTAGTATCTTCCTCATCATCAGGACTATCTTGGTAGTCTTGAATGACAGCTTCACCGAAGAAGGCTGTCGACAAGGGTGTAGCAATAGATAATGCTTTACTCTTGGTTGGGCCTTCATAAATCCTATCAACTAGGTTTTCTTCATATTTAAGTTTCCCAAAAAGAGAGGATAGATCACAATCTTTAATGTGAATAGCATTTCTCAAGCTTTGACAGAAACTGATCCACTTCTTTGGCAATGCATTAACAAAAATTGTGTTGAGTTCAAGTTTTGAGAGCTCAACACCATCATTCACAAGTTCATTCATCATTGCTTTGTATCTAGTGAATGTTTGTGTGAGGGTTTCCCCTTCTTTGTGATTGAAGGTGTTGTATTGAAGCTTTAAATCCATGATTCTGGTTTCTTTTACATCAGAGGGTCCCTCATGGTAAAGAATAAGGTCCTCCCATGTAGCTTTGGCTGTTTTGCAATTTACAACAGAATTCATTTGGTCATTTGGGAGCATAGACATGATGAGACTTTTTAGACGTTGATCTAGGTTAGCAGCTTTTCTCTCATCAGTGGTCCATCGTGCTTCAGGTTTTCTATTGTCCCTGACCATGTGAACAAAAGGACCATTTTCAATGATTCCAAGGAATTGAGGTTCAATTCCAACCATGTGGACAAGAAACCTCTTCTTCCAATTTGTAAAATTGGCTACCTCTAGTACAGGAGCAGCATTGAGTTGGCCGCCCCTATATTCTAGGGTTTGTGGTATAACTTGAGCCATTCTTGGATCTTGATTTGAAAACTTTTAAATGAGCAGTTTAATAAAATAAGAGTTTAACTAATCAAACTGCTCTGATACCACTTGTTGGTCCCTTGTAATTCGTTATTACATATTACCTTAAGTAATAACTCTTTACTTAGACTCAAGTGAGTTGTTTTAACAATAGATAAGAACTATGTAAGATTAAAACAACAATACCAATATACTTTTCAACGTATAGACTTTTATTAGAATCAAATAAAGAATCTATAACCCACTTTGTTTGCGAAATAACAAAGTGGTTGAATAACAATGAGTTTTGATCTCCTCTACTTAAACGTCTAACCAAAGTTAAAGTCTAAGCTCCAATCTAAATGTTCATATGCATCTTGGCTATATGGTTTAGTTGGTATCGAGAGAGAAAGGTTTTCCAGAGTTTTAGCTCTTGTATTGGTTACCTTTCTCTTCTCAATGTACACTCCTTTTATAGGCAGTGTAAACTAGGGTTTGCATTTTGCATGTTTCAATGTAAGGGTTTCTCCAGTGGGTGGTTGATGCCCATGCTGGATATACAGTACAAAGTACATATTAACTTATTCTAGGAAAATATAAAGGTTGTACTTATATCTAAGTCTACAAGTAACCTTGATACATGGCTTTTGGCCAGGTAAAAAGATTAAGTTCGTTGTTGTGGTCTAATCGAATTGAAAAAGGAGTTTAATGTGCGACTCAGCTGTCTTTGGTGAAACAAAAGTTGTGTCGTTGTAGTAAAGGGAAATGTGCAAAAACAATTAAAATAAATGACTTAAAAGTAAATCTAAAACTAATTTAAAATAAATGGTGCAAGAATTTAAAAGCGTGACGGAAATTAAAGGGTACTAAATGTAAATAACGCAAACTTAAAACTAACTAAGGCAAACTTAAAACGCAACTAAAAATAAATCTTAAACTAAGGCAAGGCTAAAATAAATCTAAGTCAAATAAACTTAAAGTGCGACTAAGTAAAAAGGCGGGAAAAATAAAGTTAGAAATTAAAAAGGCAGAAAATTGAAATAAAACTGAAAATAAAAGAACCTGGCTTACTCGGAATGTTTTCCTATCCTGAATATTGTCACCTATTCGGAATAAAAGAAGCTATCCGAAATAAACTACCTATTCGGAATATGCCTTCTATGCGGAATAATCTAAGCTATTCGGAATAAACCATCATGCGGAATAACACACCTACTTGGAATAATACCCTTATACGGAAAATCCAGCCTATGCGGAATACACCCCTATGCGGAATATTCCTATGCGGAATAATCCAGCCTATGCGGAATACTCAGGCTTATGCGGAATAGTCCCCTATTCGGAATATTTACCCCTATGCGGAATAATCCAGCCTATGCGGAATACTCAAGCTTATGCGGAATAGTCCCCTATTCGGAATATTTACCCCTATGCGGAATGTCCAGACCACTCGGAATGTTGGCTTATGCGGAAAACTCAATATTCCGGATGGTCAACCTGTCAAGTCCTTATACGGAATGTTGCTGGGCTGTGTTACCTGGGAAGATAAGAAACAAAAGAAATCGAAGAACAAGGAACAAATAATAACACGAATATAATCAAAACAAAGCTAAACCAACCGCAAGAGTAAATCAAACTATCAAATAAGCATCTATTAAGCATAAACAATTAATCCAAAACAATCAAACTCACAAAACTTAATCAAAATAATCAAAACCACTTGATCAAGATAAGAAAAATAAGAACATGAACATGAACATAAACAATAAGAATCAAAGATTAAGAAAGGTAGAATGACATTAACAAGATAAAGATAAAGATTAACAAGAATTAAAAGAAAAACTTACTTGAAATTAAATGGTAATTAAGGTGTAAGACAAGTATTTAAATTTGACAAATATTTAAATGACAAGGTAATTAAAAGTGGAAGAACTAATTGTCACTATTAGCCAACAAAGAAAAATGATTAACTAGCCTAATCTATATATAGGGGGATTAGGAAGCTTCCTCCCCTCCTTCATTTCTTCTTAATTGTGTCATTCGGTCCTTAAGCCTTTAATCTTCTTTAAACTTGGACTCTAATGACTTGTGGCTCGGGATTTCTTTTGAACTCGTCTTTTAATTCTTCAATAAAATAGACTTGAGTTCTTCGGCTTTAAGTAAACTTCCGTCTTTCGACTTTTTCTTCGATAAATCTTCAGAATTGGTCTTGGACTTCCGTTCTTTTTGCACTCTTGACTTCTAGACTTCGTCTTTTCATCTTTTTCTTCAATAAAAGCCCGTAAATGCCCGTGTTTTCTCCACTTTTCACAATTTCGTTCTAAATCACAACAGAAACACAAACCACGCATAATTCCGACATAATTGACATACAATACACGTTTTGGTCCGGTTATTATTGTAATTAAGTGGTAAAAAGGATGGGTGTTTACACACCTATCAAATCCCCTACACTTGACCATTGCAATGTCCTCATGCAATGCATTAGTTACAAAGCAAGTTTACATTTTTCATCATAATCAATCCACGTTGGCCTTTATTAAAGAGATAGAAAATTATAAACATTCAAAGAAAAGAAATCAAAAACATACCTTGGGCTTTGGAAATGTCATGAATGATCATCATCCTCAAGTTTTCACTTTCTCCAAACCAAGCTTAAAAACGAGATCATTGTTATTATAAGTTAGCAAACTATGACGAACTTATGTGGGCCAACTATTCACTTAGACTCCCTTATTCCTAGGTGTATCTCTTATATTTTATTGTTGTCCTGAATGATCACGAGGATACATTGTTGACTTATTTCGATAGTTTATTAGGCCGAAAATAAAGTGAACGATTTAATCAATAGTTAGCTAAAGGACAAAATCTTTTAAAACTGCTTATCGGGGCCTCATAAAGTTCATATCTTGGCATAACTCGCTTCGCGATTTGAGACCTTTCTCGGACCAATATTTGGCAGCGACTTCATACTTCAAACCTTGAGAGACGTTCATGAAATTATGGTCTTCTCTTCATAATGGAATTCTTCACTTGAAGTTTTGAGAGATTCATACTTGGACCACGACTTCTTCATTTTTCTCCAATCTTTATTTTGGACTTTGATATACAACGATCCGCCTCCTTTTTGGACTTGGCTTCATTTATCCTCATACCTTGCTAGGGTCTTTTCGGATACACTTCTCCATGACTTTTGGGGAGTATTTGCTTTTCGTCGTGTGTCTCGATCCTTCATATTGATTTTCGATAAATGATTCTCCCCTACACTTAGGATAAAGAAAGCGAAAAGATAGATACATGGGTTGCCTCCCAAGAAGCGCTTGGTTTTTGTTAACCGAGTCGTGAGCCGGACTCGACCTTGATTATCATAGGAAGAAGCATGAAACATATCCACCAGGATCAAAGACATAGTTTTCGTCCATCAAATAGCACAAGCTTAAGGCGAACAAGGAAAACCAAAGAAGAGTAGGCAAGGTTCCCTTAAGCAGCGATGGAGCACGGTGGAAACAAGGGTGAAGTGGTGCAAGCAGATTTCCATAAGTTCCAAAGATAATTCTTTTATTTCATCAGGTGGATACTGAGATGGCTGCAGAATATCGATACCGGGGTCGAACACCTTTTCCTTTAGGGGAAAATAGCACTCAGGCTCAGCAGAGTGTGAAGAAGATCCACGAAGAAGCACAACCTCGTCCTCAGAAGGGGGACAAAGAGGTGTTAACTCATACGTGCTACGGATATTGGTGTCGACCGGTTTCTTTTCCTTTGAAAGAATGTTCTTCAAATCCAAAGTAGGATCAAGACGATAATCTTCAAAATCATAAGGAGGTGCATCACTCTCATGAGGGAAGTAAGTGTTGAGAAACGTAGAGAAGTCTTCCTCAAATGAGTAATCGTCCAAAGTAGGATCGAGTGATGTAGGTGGAGGATCTTCATCATGTGAAGAATCACTCGAAAGAGTATCGGCCTCATCAAAATCATCATATGTGGGCAGATCGGGATACTCGGAAGTAAGGTCATCATAATCATCCGAATTTGAGATAGACGCATCATCATCATAAGCATCAAAGACCGGTGGAGAATCATAAATGGGAGAAGCGTCCAAATTGGATAGAGAATCATCTACATCATCTTGAAAAAGTGGATTATCAATGCAAGAGTTGAATAGAGGATTGTTGTAGACGACAAAATCATCGAGCACATTAATCATATTCACTGATTCTCGTCCAAAGGTTTTGCTTGTAAGCTTCCCCATTTTGAAAACTTGTGAATCATTCCCGACTCTTAAGATTAACTCACCTTCGGCAACATCAACTAGAGCTCGTCCGGTTCTCAAGAATGGCCGACCAAGTATTAAGGGAATACGAGGGTCCATTTCATAATCAACAACGATAAAATCGACCGGGAAAGTAAATGTGCCAACTTTAATGAACACGTCTTCAGCAATACCAACGGGGTAAGCGAGGGTGTGATTTGCAAGTTCGAGAGTCATCTTTGTTGGAGTAAGGTCGGGCAATGATAGTGTTTTCCAAACACTCAAAGGAATCAAATTAATACTGGCCCCGAGATCAGCAAGGGTAGTAAATTCTTCAGTTTTGTTGAAAACGCAAGGCAACACAAAACGACCGGGATCTCCAAGCTTTTCCGGAAGTTCTTTAAGAATAACCACAGAGCAGTTTTCATTTAAGCGTGAGTTGGCGAGTTCAATCAGCTTCTCCTTCTTGTTAAGCAATTCCTTAAATGATTTAACAAATTTCGGCATGTAGACAAGTGCTTCGAGAAAGCTAATGTTGAAGTTCATTTGAGAAATCATCTTCACATAGCGCGACACTTCAGAGTCATCCTTTGTTAGCATTTTGGTCTTGCCTAAACGAGAGGGATAAGGGATATTGGGTTTGGGTGGTGAAGGTGCAGGTGTAGTAGGTAAAGGTTGAGATGTTGAAGGGTCCTTCGTAGGTACATCGTCATGACGAGGCGGAGACGGTAATGGTGCACTAATACTAGGTGTAGGAGGAGTAGGGATACATGGTGGTGGAGGTTGTGTTGATGATGGGGGTGGGATCGGTGGATCGACAATGGTAATTCCACTACGAGTAGTAATAGCACTCACATTTGCTCGCGGATTGGTGACGGTGTTTGAAGGTAGAGAACTCGAAGAAGAAGGTTGAGCGGCGGGCAAGAAACTAGCAAGCATATTCTTCATATCATTTGTTTGATTGCTGAAGGAGTATTGAATATTATCTCGAAGCTCGGATCTAATCTCATTTCCTTGCTTTGTGATATCTCCTTTAAGATTGATAATTTGGCTCTGCAGATTCTTGATTTGCTCACCTTGGGTTCTCATTATGGCTTCAACATCCGGGTTAATGGGTGGGGTTTGTTGGGCGGGTGGGTGATAAGGATTAGAAACTCTTGGTGGGATTTGGTTGCTTCTATTGTAGTTGTTGGCGGGGTTTTGGTTTTGAGGAGAAAAACAGGGTGCTAGGTAGTTGTTGGAACGGTAACTCAGCAAATTTCTATCCCCTTGAGGTCGAGCTTGGTAATTTTCCGGTGAATAATTACCATAAGCTGCATAGACATTTTCCGGATTTCCTTGAGTAGAAGGACAATCGGTGTATGAGTGTGGACCGCCGCATGTTTTACAAGAAGGTGCAACCGCTTTAACTTGTTGTTGTTGTTGGTTTGAAGCGAGAAGCGTGATACTTTTGCTCATTTCAGTCATCATGCGGGTGAGTTCGGTCATATCAGGGTTTGCTGAGGTAGAAGAGACATTGACTCTCGGGTTATTCCTTGAAGAAGCGGAGGAATCCCAGTTTTTGTGGTGAGTAGTCATGTTCTCAATTAACTCTCTACACTCCTTGGGTGTCCTTTTCATAAATGTGCCACCGGCGGCTGCATTAATCGTATCACGATCTCGAAAAGTCAAACCGTTGTAGAAAGTATCAATTAAGGTCACAGGGAGCATGTTGTGGTTTGGACAACGATCAATCAAGACATTATATCTTTCCTAAGCATCAAAAAGAGATTCATCGGGTTCTTGCATGAAACCGCTGATTTGATTGCGAAGGCTCGTGACCATGGATTGTGGAAAGTAGCGCGACAAAAAGCGTCGAGTCATGTCATCCCAAGTGTGAATAGAATTCTTCGGGAGACGATCAAACCATTTCTCGGCATGATGTGATAAAGTATGTGGGAAGAGTTGTAGGCGAAGAACATCCATTGTGGCACCATGCAACTTCATGCTTTGGGTGATTGTAATGAACTTGTCGAGGTGTTTGTTGGCATCATCATCAGGCAATCCACGGAAAGGATTTGTTTGCACTTGCTGAATCATGTGGCGCTTCAACGAAAACTCAGGAGCGTTGATTTGCATCGGCGCAATCGGTCCTCCTCGTCCAAACATGGTAGGTTGAAAAAGCTCCTCCATTGTCCGAAGATCGGGCTGTGGAAGAACATTGTTGTTATTATTGAGGTGTGGTGGAATATTTTTGTTGACACCTGACATACTTAAATCTTCTTGAGTCTCGGGCTCTTGATAATTAGAAGATCTAGTACGCATACACCTGAAAATGCAAAAGAAAAAGAAACCAAACACAAAGACAATATATATACACAATAAAGATAAAATCTTTTGGATTTTTGAAAATTTTAATTTTTATGTATATTTATCAATTTTTAGTTTTTATGATGATTTTTTTTTTGAATTTTTAAGCAAATAAATAACGCTCACAAGTGAACGGATCCCAAAAAGCAACGCGTCTTTCACAGAAAACCGTTAATCTTCACAAAAAGAGCCGGCTGCGGCGCCATTTGATACATGGCTTTTGGCCAGGTAAAAAGATTAAGTTCGTTGTTGTGGTCTAATCGAATTGAAAAAGGAGTTTAATGTGCGACTCAGCTGTCTTTGGTGAAACAAAAGTTGTGTCGTTGTAGTAAAGGGAAATGTGCAAAAACAATTAAAATAAATGACTTAAAAGTAAATCTAAAACTAATTTAAAATAAATGGTGCAAGAATTTAAAAGCGTGACGGAAATTAAAGGGTACTAAATGTAAATAACGCAAACTTAAAACTAACTAAGGCAAACTTAAAACGCAACTAAAAATAAATCTTAAACTAAGGCAAGGCTAAAATAAATCTAAGTCAAATAAACTTAAAGTGCGACTAAGTAAAAAGGCGGGAAAAATAAAGTTCGAAATTAAAAAGGCAGAAAATTGAAATAAAACTGAAAATAAAAGAACCTATCCGGAATAAGTTGGCTTACTCGGAATGTTTTCCTATCTTGAATATTGTCACCTATTCGGAATAAAAGAACCTATCCGGAATAAACTACCTATTCGGAATATGCCTTCTATGTGGAATAATCTAAGCTATTCGAAATAAACCATCATGCGGAATAACACACCTACTTGGAATAATACCCTTATACGAAAAATCCAGCCTATGCGGAATACACCCCTATGCGGAATATTCCTATGCGGAATAATCCAGCCTATGCGGAATACTCAGGCTTATGCGGAATAGTCCCCTATTCGGAATATTTACCCCTATGCGGAATGTCCAGACCACTCGGAATGTTGGCTTATGCGGAAAACTCAATATTCCGGATGGTCAACCTGTCAAGTCCTTATACGGAATGTTGCTGGGCTGTGTTACCTGGGAAGATCAGAAACAAAAGAAACTGAAGAACAAGGAATAAATAATAACACGAATATAATCAAAACAAAGCTAAACCAACCGCAAGAGTAAATCAAACTATCAAATAAGCATCTATTAAGCATAAACAATTAATCCAAAACAATCAAACTCACAAAACTTAATCAAAATAATCAAAACCACTTGATCAAAATAAGAAAAATAAGAACATGAACATGAACATAAACAATAAGAATCAAAGATTAAGAAAGGTAGAATGAGATTAACAAGATAAAGATAAAGATTAACAAGAATTAAAAGAAAAACTTACTTGAAATTAAATGGTAATTAAGGTGCAAGACAAGTATTTAAATTTGACAAGTATTTAAATGACAAGGTAATTAAAAGTGGAAGAACTAATTGTCACTATTAGCCAACAAAGAAAAATGATTTACTAGCCTAATCTATATATAGGGGGGATTAGGAAGCTTCCTCCCCTCCTTCATTTCTTCTTAATTGCGTCATTAGGTCCTTAAGCCTTTAATCTTCTTTAAACTTGGACTCTAATGACTTGTGGCTCGGGATTTCTTTTGAACTCGTCTTTTAATTCTTCAATAAAATAGACTTGAGTTCTTCGGCTTTAAGTAAACTTCCGTCTTTCGACTTTTTCTTCGATAAATCTTCAGAATTGGTCTTGGACTTCCGTTCTTTTTGCACTCTTGACTTCTAGACTTTGTCTTTTCATCTTTTTCTTCAATAAAAGCCCGTAAATGCCCGTGTTTTCTCCACTTTTCACAATTTCGTTCTAAATCACAACAGAAACACAAACCACGCATAATTCTGACATAATTGACATACAATACACGTTTTGGTCCGGTTATTATTGTAATTAAGTGGTAAAAAGGATGGGTGTTCACATACCTATCAAACCTACTTTGACTTAATGTAATCTTTTCCCGCCTAATGCAAACCATCAGAATACTGAAGAGTCTTCAGTATCCTAGAGGAGATCCACATCAGTTAGTTTGGTATTGTGAAACCAAACTGAACTAAATGCCCTTCTTCAGTCCTTGTTCTTCAGCAACTAGACCGCCTAGTATTTGAAGCGAAGACTCCTTTGTCTTCAAAGTTCACTGGAAGGGGAGTGCTGAACTTCCTTCAGCTATAAAGTCTTTAGTAGGAAATTTGTTCCTCTGGTTATCCTTCAGTAGACTGGCTTTATCGCTGAGAATGAAACACTTAGGGGAATTTTATATTCAAATCCTAGAGTTGCTTCAGGGTCAGTAAACACTGACCCAACACCATCTTTAGTAACTAACCCTAGTAGGTAGGTTATCTTTTGTTGTACCAAAAACATCCGTACCACTATTTCAGGAAGGCATGTTGTATCCCTGTCTTAGATTGGTTGTATAATATTGTTGTTTGCCATAAATGACTTGTACTGATGTTACTCTACTGTCCCTTTGTGCTTATATTATATAATAAACTTTTGAAAGGTTATCCAGTTTGTTATAAACTGCATGCATATACATTTCCATGAGATTGATATAAATATAATATTGATCAACTAGTAAATCTCATTCTTGTATGTTATAGAAAAATGGCTGAAAGAAACACGATCAAACCCCTCAGGAGCTAATGCCACACCCACGATCTCATAAACCCAACTCAGAGTGCTCATTTGGCAAGGCATAGTTGACGCCTTGGCTGATAGGGAAGCTAATCCCAACAGAAACAAGGACAACATTCAGAACTCCAATGCAAGGAGGAACGATAGAGTTGCTAGACGGTGTAAGACCACTTACTTTAAGGGAAAAGAAGGAGTTGTCGAACTAATGCAATGGTTCGAAAGGACCGAGACTGTATTTTGTATCAGTGACTGCACGGAAGAAAACAAGGTGAAGTTTGCCACCTGTACTCTACTAGAAAGTGCTCTCACATGGTGGAATTCCATGGTTGATACCCTTGGGCACGACAATGCTTTTGGGATGACTTGGAATGTTTTAAAGGAAAGACTTACAGAGAAATATTATCCTCATAAAGAAATTAAGAAACTAGAGATCCAACTATGGAATCTCAAGTGCATGAACCATGACATTACAGCTTACAACCAGAAATTGCAAGAGCTGACTTTGATGTGCACCAGAATGGTTCCTGATGTCAAGGATAAGATCGAGAAGTATGTTAGTGGACTTCCGGAATTCATTCATGACAGCGTGCTCGCATCTCGACCCACTACGGTCGAGAGTGCCATTGAGTTCGTCACTGGGTTGATGGACAAACGAGGTTGTAACCATGCGGAAAGGAAAACAGAAAACAAGAGGAAAGCCGACGAAAACTTCCGTAGCCATCATCAGACCCAGCCACCCAAGAGACATAACTCAGGTCAGGTCTACAATGCTATTACTTCATAACCTCCACGATATGTAGGCAACAAACCCAAGTGTGTCAAGTGCAATTTCCATCATTACCGTGACGCGTCTTGTTGAAGACCTGGATCAAACAATACCTTCGTTTCGGCTGATAGAAGCAAAACCGGCACCAACTTCAGACCCAACAACAGGAGTGGACAAAACTTCGGTGGAAATGGATAGCATGGAAACCGCCATCCCACTAGTGGTAATGATATGAGAAGAAGAGAAGTTCGTTGCTATGGTTGTGGAGAACCGGGACACATCAAACCCAAGTGTCCAAAGCGAGCAAATAAGAACGAGAACGGCGGAGGAGCACCAGCCAGAGTTTATGTAGTGGGAGATGCCAGAACCAAGCCCGACTCTAATGTAGTTACCGATACGTTTCTTCTGAACAATCAATATGCATATATTTTGTTTGATACCGGAGCCAATAGGAGTTTTATATCTACCGACTTTAGTAGTTTACTAGACATCACTCCCACCAAGTTAAAAAATTGTTACAGAGTCGAATTAGCCGACGGTAAAGTCTTTGAAACCGATACTAGCTTGAGAGGTTGTACCTTAAACCTTCTGAACCATCCCTTCAATATTCATTTAATCCTAGTAAACCTTGGTAGTTTTGACGTTATCATTGGTATGGATTGGTTAGCAAAATATCACGCAACTATTGTGTGTTATGAAAAGCTAGTCCGTATCCTTGGGGAGGAGAAGACTTAATTGTTCCAGGAGAATGAAATGTGGACAGGACTGACACTAGACTAAGTGTTATCTCGTGTACCAAAGTCCATAAGTGTCTACTAAGAGGATGCCCTATCTTCTTATCACATATTTTTAAAACAGATGAAGAAGACAAACCAGAAAAGAAACAAATCAAGGACGTGCCAATTTACCATGATTATCCCGAAGTTTTCCTGGATGACTTACCTGGTTTACCACCAAATCGTCAAGTATAATTTCAGATTGACTTGATACCAGGAGCTGCACCTGTATCTAAAGCACCTTACCGGTCGAGATGAAAGAACTCGCAGAAAAACTCCAAGAACTGTCAGACAAAGGTTTAATTAGACCCAGTTCCTCACCTTGTGGAGCTCAAGTACTGTTTGTCAAACAGAAAGACAGTTCTTTCTGAATGTGTATTGATTACAGGGAACTGAATAAGTTAACTGTGAAGAATCGTTATCTACTTCCCCGAATCGATGACCTATTTGATCAACTTTAAGGATCAAGTGTGTATTCCAAGATCGATTTAAGATCTGGATACCATCAGCTGAGTTCAGAGAAGAAGACATTCCAAAAACAGCTTTCAAAACTCGCTACGGTCATTATGAAATTCAGGTTATGCCATTTGGACTAACCAATGCACCAAATATATTTATGGACATCATGAATCGAGTGTGTAGGCCGTATGTGGATAAATTTGTGATCGTATTCATCGACGACATACTCATCTATTCCAAGAATGAACAAGAACAAGGAGAACATCTTGCTCAGATACTGAAATTGCTTAAAGAAGAAAAGTTGTACGCAAAATTCTCCAAATGTGATTGTTGGATTCCTAAGGTTCATTTCCTTGGTCATGTAACTGATAGAAAGGGTATTCAAGTAGATCCCGCAAAATTCAAATCCGTAAAGGATTGGGCACCACCTACATCACCAAAAGAGATTCGCCAATTTTTAGGTCTTGTCGGGTACTACCGGAGATTTATAGAAGGATTCTCCAAGATATCTAAGTCTATGACGAAGCTTACTCATAAAGGCGTGAAATTCGAGTGGGCAGAAAAAGAAGATTAAGCATTCTAAACCATTAAACAGAAGTTCTGCAGCGCACCTATTCTAGCCTTGCCTGAAGGCAACGAGGATTTCGTTGTCTACTGTGATGCCTCACACAAAGGATTAGGTGCTGTACTAATGCAGAGGAAGAAAGTAATCGCTTATGCTTCAAGACAACTGAAAAAGCATGAGCAGAATTACTCTACTCATGATCTAGAACTTGGATCCGTAGTTTTTGCCTTTAAGATCTGGAGGCACTATTTGTACGAAACAGAATGTACTGTGCATACCGACCACAAAAGTTTGCAGCATATTCTAGACCAAAAGGAGATGAACATGAGACAACTCCGCTGGATAGAACTGCTTAGTGATTACGATTGTGACATCAAATACTACCCTGGTAAAGCCAACATGGTTGCAGGTGAACTGAGCCGCAAGGGAACAGATCCTCCCATGAGAGTTTGAGCCTTGGTTATGACAATTAGCTTGGACGTACCCAAGCAGATATTGGAGTCTCAAATACAAGCCTAAAACCAGAAAACCTCGAGAAGGAAGACATCAGATGAATGCTTAGGACAGATCTAAGCAAAGAGGAGCTAGAACCAAGAGCAGAGGAAACGTTGTGTTTACATAGAAGAAGTTGGTTACCATGTTACGAAGACTTGAGAAGCGTGATAGTGAAGGAATCTCACAAGTCCAAATATTCCATACATCCCGGATCTGAGAAGATGTATTAGGATATGAGGAAGTTTTATTGGTGGCCAAACATGAAGGCAGATATTGCAACGTACGTGAAGAAATGCTTGACGTGTGCCAGAGTAAAAATTGAGCACCAGAGACCGTCATGATTAATAGTCCAACCCGAGATACCAAAATAGAAATGGGACAACATCACCATGGAATTCATCACCAAACTTCCTACTTCATCTCACGGCTATGATACCATTTGGGTAATCGTCGACCGACTCACAAAGTCCGCTCATTTTCTCCCCATAAGAGAAAATGACTCTCTGAACCACCTAGCAAGACTGTACCTGAAGGAAGTTGTGACAAGACATGGAATACCAGTCTCAATTATTTATGATCGAGATGGTAGATATATGTCAAACTTTTTTAAAGCTTTTCAACGAGTTTTAGGCACAAACCTGGATATGTGTACTGATTATCACCCTTAGACCGATGGTCACAGTGAAAGAACGATCCAAACTTTGGAAGACAAGCTAAGAGCATGTGTGATCGACTTTGGAAAAGGATGGTTCGAGCACATACCTTTAGTTGAATTCTCCTACAACAACAGCTACCATGCCATCATCAAAGCCACACCATTTGAGGCTCTCTATGGTCCAAGTGCAGATCACTCGTATGATGGGCCGAGGTAGGGGAATTTCAGCTTACTAGACCCAAACTAATCCAAGAGACAACAGAGAAGATCACTCTCATCAAGCATAGAATTCAAGCTGCACAAGACAGACAGAAGAGCCACGCAGATCAGAAACGGAAACCTATGCAATTTGAAGTAGGTGACCGTGTTATGCTCAAAGTATTACCTTGGAAGTGTGTTGAGCGTTTTGGGAAACATAGTAAGCTAAATCCACGATACGTAGGACCTTTCAGAGTGATTGCCAGATTTGGTGAAGTAGCCTATCGTCTAGAGTTACCCCAACAATTGAGTCGGGTACACTTTACCTTTCATGTTTAAAACCTAAATAAGTGCTATGCGGATGAACCGTTAGCCATGCCATTAGAGGGAGTCAGATTTGATGACAAACTCCAATTTACCGAAGAGCCAGAAGAGGTCATGGAGAGAGTAGTCAAGAAGCTGAAACGCAGTCAAATTCTGTTAATTAAGATACATTAGAACTCTAGGTGAGGTCATAAGTTCACATGGGAACGCGAAGACTCATTCAGAGCTAAGCACCCACACTTGTTCACCCGAGCAGTAACGTCATCTTAAGCTTTGAGGACAAAGATAAAAATAATGGGGTAGAGCTGTAAAACCTCTAGTTTTCATGTTTTGGTTATGACATCATTGTACATGTCATCTCATGATATGTATTATATAACCACCTTTGCATCAAAAATTTATACTATCATATGCATCATGCATGAGCATTCAAACATTTGATCACGAGAACTAAACATATTACATCACGAATGTGCATATTCATTCATTTGATCACTAGAACTTTAAACATTATAACACGATTGTGAGTATTCAATCACTTGGCCAACAAAACTTTGAACATTATATCATGATTGTGATTATTCAATCATGGGATCACAAGAACATTACGTATGACTACATTTTTATGAGCATACAACCATACAGTTGATCACTTTGGAGACTATTAAGTCACCTGGAACACATGAGCATATGCATACATCATTTTAGATTTATAAAAATCTAAAACTAGGATCACAGTTAATAATATTTACCAAGTACTTACATTCACTACAAAATATATGTTTATATATTTTCTATACACTATAAATGATACTACGAGTCAACAAAAGCCACCTTTTCACATTTTAACATTACACTTATCAATTTTATTATACATTAATAAGTGTCCTACTTTTATTTTATGAAAGCTATATGTTTATCATTTACTACTTATACTTTAACCACAAACCCTAAAACTTAACCAATTCACTCTAGATTCGAACCTACACTCACATTACTTTACCTATAACATTAGTAACTCTACCAATTCCTATAATCAAATACTAAACCATCCTAGACACAAAAGCTAGCCGAATACTACCTAAACTATACTTAAGGTATATAAAAACTTATGTACACTACACCTATCATTTACCTAAGTTGTACAACACTAGCTCATTAAAATTTATACTATTTCCGACATATTTTGTCTCCTCTGGACTCCTACACGCCGACTAAGATAGGCCAAAGGGCAAGAGTACTTGTTTCAGAAATTAAGGTTTATGTACCATGATGATCCCACTTATATTTGATGTGTACTTCCATATCAAGAACCTTGATCTCTCTATCTCTCTCTCTATTTGGCGTGTAACAAACCGAACCACACAACATCACACCCTCACTTGATTATAAGCCTAACACAAACTCATTCACTCCATTTACACTCTCTCACTCTCGGTTAGAATAAACACACACACGAAAACACCTTCACACTTCATTTACTACCCCAAATCTTTGTCTCAAGGCTCATTTAGTGTTAGCATTCATTGCTACTACCCGAATCTTAGGCAACAAGGCAAGAAAAGGAGTCCTAGGTCACGGCTAGAACATCATTTGAATAGATCTTTGTATTTCAAGGATCTCCTAGCTAGTTTCTTCATTAGTAACCAACCTCATCAACAAGTAAGTGTTTTCAACCTTCATTCTCATTATCATTCTTTTACAATCTCATAAACCTATAGACATGAACACTTACACTAGTAGATCTATGAAAACCTTGACTAGACTATCATGCACACGTAAAAACACTTGATAAACTTGAACCCTAGGTAGATCTATGAGTCACGGCTTGATTTATTTACATAGGAGACATGTCTAATTTTTAGATCTAGATACACTAGTATAATCCTTGCCTAAATTTAGGAAAAAGCCTAGAAAATTAGAAGCTTTAGCCCTGCCTTAATCCCAAATGAACTAACCAACTTATAACTACATAAACTAGATGGACAAGTGATGAGATGGCATTATTACATGATCTCATCGTTCTTTTCGGGCTTTAAATGCATTAAATGTCATCAAAATACCATATATATGATTGTGTTTGTCTACTTGTGTATTTTAGGTATGGATATCGTGAAAAAGACAAAAGATCACAAGAAACAAGGAAAAGCGAACACGAGAAACGAAGACGCACAATGAACCGGGCCCTAGTTATGGATTTCTCAAAGAAATGACCTTGAAGACTTGAAGATGTACAAGAATGATCCCTTATTTATGAAGAAATGACACTTAATACCCTTGTATATTCATAATTACAAGTTTGGTCCCTTAAGTTTGTCAAAATTACAAAAAGGTCCTTCAACTTTGAAGATTTGGCAAGTTTAGTCCCTCGATAATTCTAAAGTATCAACAATGGTCCCTCATGAAATAAAATATCCAATGAAGACCTTCAAAGATTAGAAATGTCTAAGTTCAGTCCTTGAATTAAGCAAAAATGGCAAAGCAAACCCTTAAAACCCTTGACACAAAGTTTTGTGGCGAAACTATGAAATCCTAAACTTCATTAACAAAGAAAAATGAGTTTCATCGCTGATAAACACGTTTCACAAGTTTCCCCAAAAAAAGGACCAATCCTGCCAATCCCAAAACTTTGAATCCTAATTATACGCGGGTAACACTTACTATAGCAGATTTACCACGCCAAGAACACCTTTTTTTACCCAGGATCAAAAACGATGAAAACAAAGGGGAAAGTTAAATTAGCTACACCCATGTGTGATCACCTCACCTCAATCACATCCCACGCTTAAACTCTCACACCCATTCACTCAAGGAACCCACCCAAACCTCCCCTGCACCAATCATGTGACAACTTCCTCTCCAAGGAAGGCCACGTGGTAAGATCAACACTTTACATTCCTTACTTGGCCCCAAAGCAAAAATAAACGTCTAGGATTCATTTGGACATCTCACAACATCAAACACGCCTCAAGCACTCAAGGGCATTTTAGAGATTTGTTAGTTAGCCTTTTCATGTAATTCTCATTCTAGAATCGTCTGTCATTGCCTATAAAAGGAGACCCAACTTGTGGTGATCCCTTTGTTACAGATTTCCTCTTAGCACTTTGTAATTCCTTTTTATGTTTAATAAAATTTGGTTTAGTTTTTGATGTTGAGTAAAACTACACCTTTAGGAAAAGGATGCAATAAATAGGGCAAGTGAGCACGACGATTTAGGAAAACCGTGTGTGAATGACCCAATTAAGTTCGTTCTCAAGGAGGCTAGTGTGTTATGTGTGTAATGATTTGGATTAATTTGTGATTATATTTGAGAAAAGAAAAATGGAAAGGGGATTAGAAGAGAATGACGGTTATGAAGACGGATTAAACTAAGTCTAAAAAGGTGTACACGTAAAGTCGTAAAAACCACCAAAATTAAAATTTAAACCTAAAAATTTCTAAAAATTACCAAAAATCCCTAATAATATTCTAAGAGTTTACAAAAAATCAAAACTTGCAAAAACCTTTTAATTAATTAGATAATGACTTTTTAATGCTAATTAAAGCCCTAAAAGTCAAAATTAATTATTAAAAAGCCTTAAACAAGATTTTAAAGTTTGTAAACCTCAAAAATACTCTAATTAAGCTAAAAACTATTTTTCAAAATTTTAAAACCAATTAAAACTATTTTTAAACAATTAAAAACTCCTAAAATCAATTAAATCTTAAATTAATTATAGAAAATAATTAAAAGACCTAGAAAATAATTGGAAAGTTGCAAAAATCCTAATTAAGTATTTAGAACCTAGGAAAAATATAAAAACCTAGAAAATCAGACTTTTAATTTTTAATACTAAATTAATATTAAAATAATATTAAAAATCCAAAAATTATAAAAAATTCTAAAAACTTGCAAACTAGCTTAATTTAACCTAAATAACTCAGAAATGAAAGTGAAATTACCTAAATACCCCTATTGGGCCTAGAAAATGGGCCCAACCCAAAACAGTCCCTTATTGGGCTTAATTAAGGCCCAATAAGAAAAAGTGCTCAAAATAAGCTCAAAAAGCACATGTTGACTCAAAATTTGATTTTAAACAACTTTTTCCAAAGGCCCAAAAGCTGAAAATGTGAAATAAGCTAACTTATAATAAGCAGCTTATTCTTAATGGGCTTTTTGGCCCATTAAGCCATAAGTTGATGCCATAAGCTAAAATTTAACACACAACCTTCTTTTGACCTAACAAAGACTTCTGCAAAAAGAATTTTCAAATAAGACCACTAAATAAGCCAGAAACAAGTCAACAACTTATTCACAAAACGACAAAATAGTCGTTTTTATGATCTAGACCACCTCAGAAGCTGATTCAAGTTGCAAAATGTTTCTTTTGACAAAACTAAGCTTAAAAACCAAAGAACTTTCAAATAAGCACACTCAATAAGCTGGAAAGTCAAATAAGCACTTATGTTAAAAGTCAAACAAGTTGGTTTTCTAGTGAAAAGTCAAAGTCAAAGTCTCATAAGCTCCAGTTCACTTAAATGGGTCAAATAATGAAGATCTATTACAAAAAATAAGTTGTTGCAAGTCAGAATAAGCTAGAATAGCTTATTGATAAGCTGATGATAAAATTGCACTAGCAGGGGCTAGTTTTGGATGTTGAGCAGTGGGAACTTTTTCCACTGCTTGACTATTTTGACTTTTTGTCTTTAGTGACTTTTTCTTGGATTCAGATTTCACAAAGGCACCCAATTGATCTTTGGATCAAAAGGAGTCAATCACAATCAAAATAACACAATCACTAACACCCAATTGATACAGTTTAATCAATCATTCATCAGACATTGCACAGACATGAACAATAAGCAGTTTAGTATTCAAGAGCAGTTTTAGCACAATTCAGCCAGCCAAATTCAACCAAATGCACACACAAGCTATAATAAACTCCAATAAGCAAGTCTAAACAGGTTTCATGCACTGGTTCAAAGAATTAAGAAAGATTCAAGCAATGAAAGTTACTGATGAACACTAACACATGCAGTTTTCTACTTTTGCTGATGTATTTGACACACAGGCCAATTTCAACACCTCAAATCTTTCAAACAGGTTATGTTAACTTTGTTTAAACCACTTTTATCCCTAAGCATGCATACACACTAAGTGTTCCCAAAATCCTAGGTCAAAACAAGCAGAAACAAGGTCTATATAGTAGATTGATCAATTCAAGTGTTCAAACCCAAAAACTTGCAGCAAAACACTCTCAAACAAAGGTATAGCAGATACAAAACATAAACAACACTTTCCCTTAACACAAAAACAGATTACAAGCATAAACCAGTAGACCCAAACACCCCTTTAACTTTTTCAAATCAAAATTTTCAAAAGTAAAACAAGATTTCAGGCCAACCAAGCATCAATTAACACTAAAACAAGTCTAATAAACAGATTCAAGCAAGAACAAGCCACAAAATTCACAAGAACAACAGTTTCATACAAATATCACCAAAAATTACAATTTAAGCAGATTTAGAGATTAAGTATGCAAACCTCATGGATGTACATCCACACCCACGAATTTTGAGCTTATGTGCTAGCAAGAACAAGCACAAGCTTCCACAAAAGCCTGCTAAGATTGAACAAGGGTTAAGCACAATAACATTAAAAATCAGAAACTTGGGAAAAACTTGATTAATGCAAACTTGTTACCCCACACTTGATTATCCCCAAGTTATAAGCCTCACCACACCTTAACCAACTCAGTTAGGATGCTATGATCAGCCCTATAGCCCAAGAATTCCAAGATTGGAACAAGACTTAGCAAAATATCAAGAAAATGAGGAAAATATGCAAACTTTGCACACTCCTCTTTTTAAAACAGGTTTTAAACTTCAAAAGCAGTAAACTACGAACATAAACAAGCAGAATAAAGATGGCACTTGGTCTTTCTTCAAAGCACTTAACTCAAATTCATTAATCAGAAAAAGGATTTACAAGTGTTTGAACAAAGGAAAAACCAAAAGCAGGAGCAAATGAAATGAACTAGACCCTTTATATAGAGGGTGTACATGGTCCTAGAAAGCTGAAAAACGTGTAAACCCTAATGCTTAAGTCCCAAAAATGCCCTTGAGGTCTTTTGGCACCTTCTTGAATCATGTGACTGAATTGGAGTTTTGTGGGAGCTGGCATGTTTAAATTGCATCCAATGGTCCATATAATGCTTAAGGAGTAAGCTAGAATCCTGAGTGTTGATTCCCTGGCAAGCTTTGGCATTTTCCCCAAAAACGCCAAAAGAGGGTTTATCATGTGAGCATATGAGTGACGTGGCAAGGGTTTTAGAAGTTGGGTTATGTTTAGGGATATCCTAATCTTAATTCTGGAGAAGATTAGGGTTTAATTGTTGGTATTTAACAAATGCCTAATTTGCACCAAGAATACCAAGAACAAGTGTTTAATCCGTTTGGTTTTTTAAATGGGTGTTTAGCGCCTTAATTAGACTTAATAAATTAAGTTTGTTAAGTCTGGTGTAAGTGGATAGTGAGGTGGAAGCAGGGAGCAATGTGATTGGTTGATTCAAGTGAGTGGGCTACGTGTCAAGCCAAGAGTGGGTGTTGGAGGTTTGGTTGTCTGCCCATTTCAGTCCCTTGTGTCTCCTTTCTTTGTCATTTGCTGATTAAATAACCAAAACCGCATATCCTTTGTTATATAAGTTTCCTTTTTCACACTTTTGCCCCCAAAAGTTTCATAAAGTAAATTCAGGGGTATTTCTTGCCATTTTTGCATTCTTCAAGGGCTGGTTTGGTATTTTCTTCAATGATAATGGTCTAGACTTGCAATATTGATAATTTGGAGGACTGAAATTGTCAAGTCTTGATGATTGAGGGACCATTTTTGCCAATTGTTGAAAGTTGAGGGTCCTTTTTGTAATTTTGAGATTTTCAAAGGACCAAACTTGTCATTTCTTGTACTTTGAAGGACTTCATGATGAATTTGACTTTGTGGATGATATTGGTTGACAATTTAGCTTTGTTGAGGGGCTAAACTTGTCAATTCTTCAAAGTTAAGGGCCCTTTTTGTAAATTTGACAAACTTTAGGGACCAAACTTGTAATTATGAGGATACAAGGGTATAAAGTGTCAATTCTTCATAATTGGAGGACCCTTCTTCATAATTCTTCAAATCTTCAAGGGTTGATCTTTTGGAAAGTCTTCATTAGGGCTTGGTTCATTGTGCGGCTTCGTTTCCCGTGTTCGTTTTTGTATGATTCTTGTGATCTTTTGTCATTATCCCAATATCCGTACCTAAAATACACAAGTAACAAACACAAGCATATATTTGGGTATTTTGATGATATTTAATGCATTTTAAGCCCTATTTGGAAGATGAGACTATGTATAAAAGCAGTCTCATCACTCCCCATACTAAACCATTGCCGTGCCCTCACGCAATGCTAGAATAAAGTATTTAAGCATCTCCAAAATTCATTTTTATTCACTTTATTGGAATGATAAACTAGCTACACTACTACTATTACTACTACTTGTGTTATAGACATAATGTATGATTTTCATCGCAAAATGGGACGTTTAGGTTCATAGAATAAGAACACGTGAATGCTTTGTTAGAAATAATTTCATCATCCTCGATTTTCACCCTAATTCCATGCTAAGCGTGCAACGAGATCATTGTCATTATAAGTTAGTAATGCTAACACTACTCATATGCCCTAATCACGTACTTATCCTCCCATTATTCCTAAGTTGTATCTCTTATATTTTATTATGTCTTAATGATAACGAGGATACATCATTGACTTATGCGATAATAGAGATTTAGGTCTAAAAATAGAGTCCTAACGGTGTAACTAAGACCATCAAATCAATAACCCCTCCTAATAGACAACGATGTTAAAAAATTAAGTTGACAAGAAGAATCGATAAACACGGTTTTATAACGGTTTTGAACATGAGACTTATTACCAAGACTTTTATACGCCCCCTAACGGAAGGGCCTTATTATCTTTGGTTTACCTCCATCTTTTATTCAACTTCGCCATGAAGCTTTTATTATGACTTCGGTCTTGCCTTGCCTTTTATTATCCGCCTCATCGGTGGTTTTATTAGCCAAAGACGTATATCCTCACGCTAAAGCGAATTTTGGATCTTTAAAGCTTCGAAGATTAAGGCTTGATTCACTTTCAATTTTTTTGCATAGATTTTAGGCCTTGTGGGGCTTCAAATTGTTTGCTAGATTTAGGTGAGCACTTGAAATCTTATTATTAGGTGAAGCTTTCGATTATTAGGGTGCCAATACTTCAAAACCGTGACGCTGGCGATACCTTAATGTCTTCCCAGTTTAATTACACGGAAGCTACTAGAAAAGACTAGAAACCCAACAATCCTAACTAAACTGCTAAATCAATATTTATTAAGCAAAAATATTTACATGCGAAGGGAGAATAAGCAAACAACGAGAACACATGAGTTTTTGAAAGAATACGAGTACTCTACGTTTAGCATAGTAACTTATAATTAACTCTATCATTTCTCGTCCTCATTTAAGAGACTTAGCCTAATGTATAGTTAAGGAATCAAAGCTAAGTGCTCAACACGCACGGTCGAGTCAAAAATTACTCTTATTCTCGCCATCGGAAAATCTACATTCGTGTCTTCAAACACTTATAAAACATAAGAAAAATTTTAAAATTTGGCCATTTTTAGCCTTATTTTGCAAAAAAAATGATAAACAAAACGATAAGCTTTGGAAAGCGTGAAGGTTTGGCAAGGCAAGTATCTATTCACCCCCCCAGACTAAAGTTAAACATTGTCCTCAATGTTTCGAGTCTAGGGGTGCAAACACCCCCATACTAGAGACGTAGTCGAATGCCTAATCTAGCATGGAAAGGGTGTAACCATTAAGTAATAGCCGTTTATGAAGTGTGCTAAAAACCTAAGGTTAGAACATCAAAAGGATATATCATGGATATTGAGAAATGTATCCAAAGCAAATGATCGAGTGCTCCCATAAAACGAACACGAGAGGTTCCAATCGTGAAGATCATGATCTAAAAACCACATAAACAACCACGGAACAAAGGTTGGAAGGGCACAAATCCCCACACGTAAGCTACATTAGAAAGCGATAATATGTACATAGGATAAGCATGGGACTCCCCCACGAGGCTCCTCGTTTTTGAATACCGAGTCATGAGCTCGACTCGATCCCCTCAATACTAATTATCATTGGGGAAGGTGACTTGGTCGAGGTAGTTCAAGGATGGAACTTCCCCGCCAAAGTAGTGCTTCAACCTATGTCCATTCACCTTGAAGTTAGGACCATCATCTTGAGCTAGCTCGATGGTCCCATAAGGAAACACTTGAGTCACGGTGAATGGACCGGACCAACGGGATTTCAACTTACCGGAAAAGATTTTTAGTCTTGAATTAAAAAGTAAAACTTGATCCCCAATGTTAAAAACCCGGTTTTTAATTTTTGAATCATGCAACTTTTTAGTTTTCTCTTTATAAATCAATGAATTTTCATAAGCAATGTCTCTCAATTCATCCAATTCATTTAATTGCATTTTCCGGTGTTTTCCCGCGGTCTCCATATCATCATTACAATGCTTTAGGGCCCAATAAGCCTTGTGTTCTAACTCGATAGGCAAATGACAATTCTTTCCATACACAAGCTTATAGGGAGTGCACCCAATGGGTGTCTTATGAGCGGTCCTAAAGGCCCATAAAGCATCGTCTAACTTATCCGACCAAGATTGTCGGTTTTCTCCCACGGATCTCTCCAAGATCCTCTTCAAAGCTCGGTTTGAAACCTCGACTTGCCCACTCGTTTGTGGGTGATAAGCCGTAGAAAGACGATGTGTAACCCCATATTTCCTTAGACCCCTTTCGAATTGGTCATTACAAAAATGGGTTCCACGATCGCTTATGATCGCACGAGGGGTTCCAAACCTAGCAAACAAACTTTTCAAGAACTTAACTACCACACGAGCATCATTGGTGGGCAAGGCCTTCGCCTCCACCCACTTAGAAAGGTAGTCAACCGCAACGAGAATGTACTTATTACCACGAGATGATGGGAACGGCCCCATAAAGTCTATGCCCCAAACGTCAAAGATCTCACATACTTGAATGATATTTTGTGGCATTTCATCTTTTTGTGAGGCTTTTCCTTGTCGTTGGCATGCATCACAAGACTTCACAAGACTTTGTGCATCTCGGTAAATAGTAGGCCAAAAGAAGCCGGCATCAAACACCTTCTTAGCCGTGAGATTAGCACCGTGGTGAACACCCGTGGGTCCCTCATGGCAAGCTCTAAGGATGTTAGAAGCTTCGGTGCCAAAAACACAACGTCGGATGATTTGATCCGCACAAGTTCGAAACAAGTAAGGGTCGTTCCAAAAGTAGAACTTGACGTCACGAAAGAATTTTCGTTTTTCTTGAGTCGTCATACCCTTAACGATAAAGTTACCCGCATGGTAATTTGCAAAATCCGCAAACCATGGGGTAGAAGAATCAAGCTTAGAATTCACTACACCAAGTATCTCGAGCGGAAATGTTTCGGTGATTTCCTTAGGCTCATAAACACTTTGGTGAGGATCTTCCAAACGAGAGAGATGATCGGCCGCTAGATTCTCGGCTCCTTTTTTGTCAACGATGGTGTGATCAAATTCTTGAAGGAGGAGAATCCAACGAAGTAATCTCGGCTTAGCATCTTGCTTAGCCATGAGATACTTGATAGCCGAATGGTCCGTATACACTATGCATTTCGTCAAGACGAGATAAGGTCGGAATTTCTCAAATGCATACACCACGGCAAGGAACTCCTTTTCCGTTGTAGTGTATTTAAGTTGAGCCTCGGTCATCGTCTTGCTAGCATAGTGAATAGGCAAGAAGTGCTTATCATGACGTTGCCCCAAAACGGCCCCAATAGCGTAATCACTTGCATCACACATAAGTTCAAAGGGGAGGTTCCAATTGGGAGCAACAAGAATGGGAGCTTCGGTAAGTTTCCTCTTAAGGATCTCAAAGGCTCGTACACAATCTTCGTCAAAGACAAAACGTGCTTCTTTTTCAAGAAGATGTGTAATGGGTCGAGAAATCTTCGAGAAATCCTTGATGAATCGTCGATAAAAGCCCGCGTGGCCTAGTGATGTAGGTTTTAGTATATATCTACTTTTAGGAAAAAGCAAATATAAACGCGGCAAGTATTAAACTCGACGATTTAATGAAAAACCGACAAATCGAATAAATGCAAGTTCGTTCTCGAAGGAGGTGTGTGAATTAATGTGCCAAAATATAAAATAACAATGTTTGGATTAGTGACGTTTTTGGTTTCAAGAGAGAAAAAGTAAAGACGAGTTACGACTACGTTTATACTACGACGATTTAACGTAAAACGCGAACGTAAATACGTAAAACGTGACGAAAATAAAAATGAAACCTAAAAATTAATTAAAAGATTAAACTAAGTCTAGAATAATATAAATAAGAATAAAAATTCAACAAATATATTTTAAAACCTTTTATTAATTAATTATTCAATTTTAAATGCTAATTAAAGCCCAAAAATTAAATATAATTAACAAAATGCCCAAAATATTATTTTATTGAACTAGTAACTAACTTATATTATTTAAAGACTAAAAACCATTTTTCTAAATTTTTAAAAACTATTTTTCTATTTTTTTAAACACTAAAAACTAATTTTAAATTAAAATAATCCTAAAAAATAATAAAATAATAAAATAATGCCAAAATTAATTTAACAATTTTAAAAATCCTAAATTACCCTAATGAACAGTAGAAAATTGAAAAAGTTTGAAAAATGTAAAAATTTTCACTAAAAGACAAAACTAGTTAATAATTAAACCCTAATTAAACTAATTTAATTATAAAAAATAATTAAAAAGTGAACAGTGACTAATTTTAAAACCAAAAATCCTAAATTAATTTTCTAAGTCTAGGGAAAATTTTAAATCTGAAAAATAAACTTTTTTACACTAAATGACAAAAACAGCCAAATTAAAATTAATTAAAAATGCAATTAAATATAAAAAATAGAAAATGAACAGTAACACCAAAATAAACTAAACTGAAAAATCAGAAATTTAAAAAGAAAAATATTGCAAAAAGAATTAGAGTCTAAATCCTAAATTAGTTCACTAAAGACAAAAATGTAAAATCTGATAGAGACACTTTCTTGTTTTCTGTCTTTTTGTGTAGCAGTGGCTACGAATACAAAGGCAGTGGGAAAGGAGTTCCCACTGCTAGTGCAAAATTGCAGGTCTGGGCCTTTTGAGGCTTGGATCTTGCTTGTTTTTTAGTTTTAACTGGAAACAAAGGCACCCCCACACTCATGGAAGTGTAGGGAGTCAGTTTAAGCTAAAAAAACCAAAGCACAAAGCAGATTTCATACACAATGGACCAAATACAGTAACTGTTAAACAGAAACAAGGCTTGGGGTGTTGTTTGCTGATGCAAATGGCACAATGGGTGAATTTCAAAAGCTCCAAACTTGCACAAATATTCACCAAATCACATACAACTAACAACAAGTCCTAGATGATGCTAAACTCTAACAGATTGCAAAGGTTGAGGGCACAAATTATGCTAAAACAAACAGAAATAAGAAGTGACTGATTTTTAGCTAATGTTTACCAAGTTATCATGCAAAGTTACTTTTTAAACCTATCCAAACTCAAACCAATTATCCTACTAACTATCACTACCCTATTGAAGTGTGTCCAAGCTGTTTTTAAGCGAAAAGTTTGTCAAGATCCTAGCTTAACAAGCAGTCCCAAACACCCCCTTAAATGCAGAAACTTAAAATTAACAAACAAAAAGCTTACAAATCTTATTCTAACTGATCACAATCAAACATATCATGCATAAGAGACATATTTAACCAACTTAAAACAGATAAATCATCATTCAGACAAATCATACACAGATTCCACAAAAATCTATAAACTAGCAAAAAATGAATAAGGGGGTTCAAGCCTTACCAGCTGATGCCTTCCCTTCTGATTTTTTGTGAGCTTATGATAGCTTATGAGGGTGTGTAGAGAAGCCCTGTTGGGGTTCAACAACAGAACCAGGGCATGTATGTCTTCAAATGAAAAATGAGATGGAAATGGACCCTTTGGAACTTGTATCCTGCCAAGAAAAGAGAACACCAAAGTTAACTGTTCACAAGGCCTTTAAGCTATCAAGCTAGCTTATTAGTTAAGCTAGTTCATAGCTTATAGCCTAAAGAAAAAAATGAATGGAAAACTGATTTCTTTTTGGAAATCTTTGAAACCACAATCTTGTTGAAACCTTTGATAAAAGCTTGAATACAAGTTGAATCTAACCTCACAGTCCACTTTCACTTCACGTGAAAGAAGGATTCCAGCATTCAAACACTTTTCCAAAAACCCTTTTTTACACTAATTTTTCTGAAAATACTTTACTCAATCAAACCTTTGGAAACCTTTTAAACTAGTTGCAAAATAAGATAAATATTATACTAAGAAAGCTTTTTAAAGAGGAACTCAGAACTTTGTACAACTCAAACCGTTCATTGTCATTAATAAGTAGAAATTACACAAAAATCTGGAACAAGAGTTACAATGAAATGGCTAAGTCTATTTATATTACAAACTGAAGATTCTAGAACTAGCTAACAAAGAGAAAACCCTAGCGGATAGAATTCCATAAAAGCCCTTTGAAAAGTCTTTGGTCAAATCGTCCATTCTTCAACATGTGATGTTCCAGGCTGTTTTTATGATCTTGGCCGCTCATTTGGTCCTTGGGGACAAAGGAAAACGTTTTGGAACGTTTGATTTTTGAAAGATTCGCTTTTTACCATTTTTGTTGAAGCAGGGGAGCACGGGGGACCCATTTGGTGGTCACGGGATTGGTGTTTTGTGAGTGGGATGGGATGAGGGAATGGTGAATCACTAATCTGGAGCTTAATTCCCTAAACCCCTTTGGTTTAAGTAAATTGGTGATTTAGGGTTTATGATGGGGAGGGGATTAGCAGGTAAGGTTTAGATGCTAATTAGGGGGAAAAGTTTTTAAACAAAGTGTTTACCTCCCAAAATAAACTGATTTAATTAAATCAGTTAAATAAATGAGTGGTATGGTGACATGGCTGGTGGGGAGGATGTGATTGGAGGAGGGGACGAAGTGGGTGACGTGGCGGGATATAAGTGGTGGAGGGAAGTTTGGTGTCTGGTCAGAACTGGTCCCCCAAGTCCCATGGTTTGTTCATTTTGTATTAAACTTCCAACAACGCCCAAAATGCAAATGACAACTTTGGCAAAGTTGTCATTTATGGCACAATCTTGTTTACAACTTTTTCCAAGGGCTTCAAATGCAATAAATAGATTCTTCAAGGACCAATCTTGCATAATCTCATCATTTTAGGGACCCAATGTGTAATTTTGATTTTGACAAGGGTTTAAAATTACAAGTCTTCAAAAGATGAGGGACCAAACTTGTACAATCTTCAAACTTCAAGGGCATTTTTGCAAAATTCATTCTTCGGGCTTGGTTCTTTGTGCGGCTTCGTTTCCCGTGTTCGTTTTTGCTTGATTCCTTTGATCTTTTGGTGAATTCACGATATCCATACCTAAAATACACAATGAACAAACATAGGCACATATATGGGTATTTTGACGATATTTTAAGCGTTTTAAGCCCGATTTGGACGATGAGACTATGTATAAATACAGTCTCATCACTCCCCCATACTAAACCATTGTCGTGTCCCCACGCAATCCTAGAATTAAGTATCGTAGCACTTCCAAAATTCATTTATGATGACATTTATTCAAGACATAAAAATAAACTACTACACGCGTTTTAGACATAATGTATTGTTTTCATCACGAGAATGTGACTTTTGGGATCATAGAACAAGAACACGTGAATGCTTCGTTAGAAATAATTTCGTCGTCCTCGATTTTCACCCAATTCCATGCTAAGCGTGTAACGAGATCATTGTTATTATAAGTTAGCAATACGATCACATCTTATGAGTGTTAATTATGAACCTAAACTCCCTTATTCCTAATTGGTATCTCTTATATTTTATTTTGTCTTAATGATCACGAGGATACATCATCGACTTATGCGTGAATAGAGATTAAGTCTAAAAATAGAAACTTAACGGTGTAACCAAAATCATTAAATCAATAATTCATCCTAATAGACAACGATGTCAAAAAATTAAGTCAACAAGAAGGATCGATAAACACGGTTTTATAACGGTTTTGAACATGAGACTTATTACCAAGACTTTTATACGCCCCCTAACGGAAGGGCCTTATTATCTTTGGTTTACCTCCATCTTTTATTCAACTTCGCCATGAAGCTTTTATTATGACTTCGGTCTTGCCTTGCCTTTTATTATCCGCCTCATCGGTCGTTTTATTAGCCAAAGACGTATATCCTCACGCTAAACCCTAAAGCGAATTTTGGATCTTTAAAGCTTCGAAGATTAAGGCTTGATTCACTTTCAATTTGGGCATAGATTTTTCGGCCTTGTGAGCTTCAAATTTTTGCTTAATTTAGGTGAGCACTTGAAATCTTATTATTAGGTGAAGCTTTCGATTATTCGGGTGCCAATACTTCAAAACCGTGACGCTGGCGATACCTTAATGTTTTCCCAATTTAATTACAAGGAAGCTACCAAAACAAATTAGAAACCCAACAATAGTGACTAAACCGCCAAATCAATATTTATTAACAATTTATTATGCAAAAGCGTTGGGAGAATAAGCTAATAATTACTACACATAAGATCGTGACGATTACGAGACTTATAAATAACTCTATCATTTCTCGTCCTCATTTAAGAGACTTAGCCTAAAAAGTTAAGGAATCGAAGCTAAGTGCTCAACACGCACGGTCGAGTCAAAAATTACTCTCGTTCTCACCATCGTAAAACCTACATTCGTGTCTTAAACACTTATGAAAAACTAGAAAAATTTTAAAATTTGGCCATTTTTAGCCTTATTTTGCAACAAAACGATAACAAAAAGATGAATATTGGATTGCATGTTGACGTAAGCAAGGTGAAGTATCTACTCACCCCCCCATACTAAAACTAAACATTGTCCTCAATGTTTCGAGTCTAGGGGTGTAAACACCCCCATACTAGAGACGAAGTCGAATGCTTAATCTCGAGCATGGAAAGGGTAAAACGAATAACCTAAAAGCCGTTTATGAATTATGCTAATAAGATAAACGTTAGAACATAAAAGGATATCATCGGATATCGGAATCTCCAAAGGCAACGATCGAAGCTCGAGTGATCCGTAAAACGAACACGAGAGGCTTCAATGATGACGATGAACCTAATGAATCACAATCACAAACAACCACGAAACAAAGGTAAGAAGAGCACAAGTCCCCTCGTTGCATTAACTAAGAAAGCGATAATATTTACAAGGATAAGCATGAGAATCCCCCACGAGGCACCTTGTTTTTGTTAACCCAGTCAAAAGCTCGACTCGAATCCCCATAAATGTGATCATTTAGGGATAATCTTGGTATGGTCATTTTTAGTGGGGCTTACATGATAAACAAGGCCCAAAAGTACGTGGAGTACTTTAAAAACCCGATAAACGTATACCGGGGTCAAAGATAGCGTCCTCGTTTTCGGATGAAAGACGAAACAACGCTACTTCAACACAAACCCGAATGGGGTAGAAGAAAAGAGATAAGAAGTAGAAAGGTGGGGCAATGGGTAAGGCAACATAATGAGCTACTCGAGGTCGACTCACACCAAGCAAACGAAAAGATTTTCCATTTATTGCATCGGTGGAAGACCGAGATTTCCCTTTACAAGCAATTCCGGGATCGTAAATCTCGTCCTCGGTGGAGAAATGGGAGGGAACATTTGGGGCTTCCCCCACACTAGATCCACACCAACCATCGTCAAAAGGAGTAGACGAGGTGGTAGCACTCATAAAACGCGGTGATGACGGAGTTAAACATGTAGAAAAATCATTTAAAACATTTATAAAATCTTTTCCTTTTTCATCGTTTTTAAACTCTTTATGAAAACCCGATTGAATGATGTCGAAAATATTTGGCGTGTCAAATTCAAAATTAGTCGCGCTAAAAATCCTCACATTTAAGTCTTTGGCGGGAGGGGGTGGCGGATTATATAAGTTCTCAAAACGTTTGTCAATAAAGAACACCGCCCCCTCGGGGTCTACATACTCGTCATCCTCATGAACGTCGATCTCATCGATTTCTTCATCAAAAATAGGCTTGTCAAACCACGGTTTCTCATTCCCTTCCTTGAGTATCTTAGAAACTCTCTCGAAAAGATCACGATCAAGCACGAAACCATCATTCTTTTGTGGGGATCGTTGATAAGTTAGATCCTCACGAATGTGGTAAACGTCATTCTCAAATGAGGAGTGTTGATAAGGTAACTCCTCGAGAATGGGATTTTTGGTGGTCACATGAGTTGGTTCGTCATTGAAAATAAGACGTTCCAACTCATTTAGTTCATCCTCGATCTTGGAAAGGTCGACCTCACTCGTAGGTGGAAGTGAAGGCATAAGAGCTAGCTCTCGTTCAATGATTTCCTCAATCTCGGGATCAAACTCATAATCATCGTACTTCACATGTTTCTTCTTAGGAGAATCAAAAATAGCATGTGGATGTCGAAGTACGTGATCAAGCTCGGCAAAATCGCCATCGTCATCGTCAAAGAAAGAGTCGATGTGAGCACTCACAACCATGGACTTACAAGTCAAATGACTATTCTTAGGTGACTTTTCTAAGACGAGAGGATCGATGTCGATAAACCCTTTAGCCTCAACGGGTGTTGGGCTAGGCAAAGGAGGCACTTCGATGGAGTTAGAAGTTGAAGCCTCAAAGACGTGGTCCTTCGAAGGTGGTGAAGACGAATCCATTTTGGTCATTGTCGTGATGGCATTAACGTCACCCTTCGGAATTGGTGTTTCACTTGTTTCGCTAAAAACATCCCAAAGTGAGTTTTCATCCATAAATTTACACATACCCTTTTGAATTAGGTACACGTATTCTTTGTCATTAAAATCATCATCCTTAAAACCATTTTTCTTAATTCTTTCAAAACATGCATCAAGCTTCATTCTTTCCGCTAAAGTAAACATTTTGAAATCATTAGAATTTGAATCATTAGGTTTTGAAACCTCGGTTTTTTCATTCCCATTAAACCCTTGGGATTTTCTAGCGAAAAAGTCTATTTTCTCATCCCCATATCTCATAGTAAGTCTCCCCTCGTGAACGTCGATTACGGTTCTAGCCGTTGATAAGAATGGTCGGCCTAAAATAATGGGACATTTAGGGTCACACTCGTAATCGGATATAACGAAATCCGCGGGAAAAACAAACTTTCCAATCCTAACATAGACATCCTCGGCTATTCCAATTGGTATTAAAGGTGTACAATTTGCAAGCTCGATTGTCATGTTCGTGGGGGTAAGCGAAGGCAATCTCATTAATTTCCATAGAGAATGAGGCATGAGATTGATGCTAGCACCTAAATCGGCAAGGGCTAAACATCCCTCAATCTCGGAAAAATCACAAGGTAGGAGAAATTGGCCCGGATCCTTTTCCTTTCTCGGCATACGCCTTTTGGGTTTTTTAAGAAGGATCGATGCACAAGTTTCATCAAGGGTTACTTGGGTAAGGTCGACAAAGCTCTCTTTTTGAACCGTGGATGGAATTTGAGGTACACGAGGATGTGCACTCTTTTCCTTGGTCGCCACGTTCACCCCATCGACTTTAGAACAAGAAGACGTCTTAGAAGTCGAGGGTTGAGAGGGATAAACAACACGGAATCCTTCAAGGTTAGGGGTAATCACACGACCTTTCTCACGAGACGAGGCGGCTTTGCATTGTTCTTTCGGATTAGCAACGGTGTCACTAGGTAACGAACTCGATGACGAACCCGAGGCTTTGTTCATTATAGCCGAAAACATCTTTTTTATATCAATTTGCCCTTGCTCAATCTTCGTGTTTTGCAATTTCAATGTATTAGAAAAGTCGTTTTTCAAAGTACCAATTTCTCCCTCTAATCGTCTCATATTAGCCTCATTCGTTTTCATGTAATTTTGAAAATCGTTTGACGAACTATTTTGATTAGAATTAAAGTTCCCTTGGTTTTGATTACTTCTTTGAAAATTGTTTTGATTCCCACTTGAAAAATTATTTCCTTGATTGTTATCTCGATTTTGCCAAGTTATATTACGACCTTGATTATAACCTCCTTGATTTTTATTCGAAAAATTTCCTTGTTGATTGTTTCCTTGAAAATTGTTTCGGTTTTGAAAATTGTTGCCTTGGTTATAATTTCCTTGTTGTGATGGACCCGCGTTATTTTGATTTGAAAAATTGTTGTTTAACGCACTCACATTCGACGTTTGGCCATCCGTAGCCGCACACTCGAAATAATTATGAGGTCCACCACAAAACGTACACGAAACCTCAACCGCTTTCACCGTAGCGGGAGCGTCTTTCTTTTGCATCTCAATGAGATAAGACGTGAACACATTCGTTAACTTGTCGACTTTCGCATCAACTCTCTCAATGTCGCGATTAGAACTACTAACATTGGCGACATTGGCAACACTCGGTGCATTGCGGAGTTGGTAAACCTTGGATCGGTTTTCGATAATTATCAAAGCTTCTCTCGGAGTCTTACACAAAAAGTTGCCACCGGCGGCGGAATTCAACGAGTCTTGTTCGTGAAAATTAAGACCGTTGTAAAACGTATCGATTTGGTGCAACTCGGAAAAACCATGGTGAGGACATTGCCTAAGCAATTCCTTAAAACGATCCCACGCGTCTCTAAAAGATTCATTCGATTTTTGCTCAAATTTCGTAATCTCGTTTTTGAAAAACGTCGTCTTAGACGGTGGGAAAAAATAATTAACGAACTTGGAAACGAGATCCTTCCACGTAGTAATGGAATTAGGTGGCTCTTTCTCGTACCAATCCTTGGCGGCACCATCGAGCGAGTACGGAAAAAGCATAAGCTTGACGACATCGGTGTCGACGTTCTTAAACTTGCTCGTGGCCAAAAGACGATCAAAATTCCGAATATGGTCGTGAGGATTATCGGCTTCACGACCTCGAAACTTTGTAGCTTGGATCAACGAAAGCATTCCGCTCTTGATCTCAAAACTCTCCGCCTCGATAGCGGGAATTACGATCGCGTCTCCATAACCCTCGGTGGGCGCTTGGAGAAATTCCATCATAGAACGATTATCGGCCATCTCCTCTACGGTTTCTTCAACAACGATATTAGGAACGTCGGTTTCTAATTCTCGTCTACGTCGTCGATTCCTTCGATTACGATTGCGTCGATTCGAAGCTTCACTAGAATTGGAATAGTCCTTCGATCGAGTGCGCATGCACTAAGCGTAGAATGGGTGGTAGCAAAGAAGATTCTTTTTGCGGTTTTTCGATTTTTCAATTTTTTTGGTTTTTGATTGGTTTTTCAATTTTTTTGGGTTTTTGAATGTATTACGTAGACACAAATCTACAAATCTCTCCTCGAATCGACTTTCTCGATTAAAGGAGCCTCAAAGAATGAAAACGATCACGTGGAGTGAACGCCTTCGATGACTTTATAACGTTGGTGGAACACCAAAACGTTCAAGAGGGTTTAATCTTGAAAACACAAGCAAATATAATATACGTAGATAATACTTGGGCGGCAAACCCTCGATTAGCCCTCTTTCTCAAAACACGCACAAGCAAGCGGAGGAAACGAGGCGGCGCGAAGCACTTAAGAGCCTTTTTCCTTTAGGTCGTGAAATACAACCGCCTTATACCCACCTTATAGTTTGTGTTAATTGAAATTAAGCCTCACGAAAGTATTTATCTATTTTGCCTTTAAACTTTTGCTTTAGATTCGAATACAATGATCGAGTGATGAAATCCCGAATCAAGGTTGCGTTTTCACGCTTTTGGAGTACTTGTATATTTATTGTTCTTACGTAAATACAATATAGTAATAATATATTCACAAGAAAAACGAAAACCAATATATCTACAATATAGTAAAGATGATTGTTGTGAGTTTAGTTTAGGAAAACTAAACACGATTTATTTGGATACTATAATATAATAGAGAAAAATAACAAAAATGAGTATGTACGATATTCACGCTTTCCAAAAATGAAAAGCAAAAACGCACTACTCACACAAACACGATACTAATAATAATGGCACACAAACACCTCCCCGGCAGCGGCGCCAAAAATTTGATGTAGGTTTTAGTATATATCTACTTTTAGGAAAAAGCAAATATAAACACGGCAAGTATTAAACTCGACGATTTAATGAAAAACCGACAAATCGAATAAATGCAAGTTCGTTCTCGAAGGAGGTGTGTGAATTAATGTGCCAAAATATAAAATAAGAATGTTTGGGTTAGTGACGTTTTTGGTTTCAAGAGAGAAAAAGTAAAGACGAGTTACGACTACGTTTATACTACGACGATTTAACGTAAAACGCGAACGTAAATACGTAAAACGTGACGAAAATAAAAATGAAACCTAAAAATTAATTAAAAGATTAAACTAAGTCTAGAATAATATAAATAAGAATAAAAATTCAACAAATATATTTTAAAACCTTTTATTAATTAATTATTCAATTTTAAATGCTAATTAAAGCCCAAAAATTAAATATAATTAACAAAATGCCCAAAATATTATTTTATTGAACTAATAACTAACTTATATAATTTAAAGACTAAAAACTATTTTTCTAAATTTTTAAAAACTATTTTTCTATTTTTTTAAACACTAAAAACTAGTTTTAAATTAAAATAATCCTAAAAAATAATAAAATAATGCCAAAATTAATTTAACAATTTTAAAAATCCTAAATTACCCTAATGAACAGTATAAAATTGAAAAAGTTTGAAAAATGTAAAAATTTTCACTAAAAGACAAAACTAGTTAATAATTAAACCCTAATTAAACTAATTTAATTATAAAAAATTATTAAAAAGTGAACAGTGACTAATTTTAAAACCAAAAATCCTAAATTAATTTTCTAAGTCTAGGAAAAATTTTAAATCTGAAAAATAAAACTTTTTTACACTAAATGACAAAAACAGCCCAATTAAAATTAATTAAAAATGCAATTAAATATAAAAAATAGAAAATGAACAGTAACACCAAAATAAACTAAACTGAAAAATCAGAAATTTAAAAAGAAAAATATTGCAAAAAGAATCAGAGTCTAAATCCTAAATTAGTTCACTAAAGACAAAAATGTAAAATCTGATAGAGACACTTTCTTGTTTTCTGTCTTTTTGTGTAGCAGTGGCTACAAATACAAAGGCAGTGGGAAAGGAGTTCCCACTGCTAGTGCAAAATTGCAGGTCTGGGCCTTTTGAGGCTTGGATCTTGCTTGTTTTTGAGTTTTAACTGGAAACAAAGGCACCCCCACACTCATGGAAGTGTGGGGAGTCAGTTTAAGCTAAAAAAAACAAAGCACAAAGCAGATTTCATACACAATGGACCAAATACAGTAACTGTTAAACAGAAACAAGGCTTGGGGTGTTGTTTGCTGATGCAAATGGCACAATGGGTGAATTTCAAAAGCTCCAAACTTGCACAAATATTCACCAAATCACATACAACTAACAACAAGCCCTAGATGATGCTAAACTCTAACAGATTGCAAAGGTTGAGGGCACAAATTATGCTAAAACAAACAGAAATAAGAAGTGACTGATTTTTAGCTAATGTTTACCAAGTTATCATGCAAAGTTACTTTTTAAACCTATCCAACCTCAAACCAATTATCCTCCTAACTATCACTACCCTATTGAAGTGTGTCCAAGCTGTTTTTAAGCCAAAAGTTTGTCAAGATCCTAGCTTAACAAGCAGTCCCAAACACCCCCTTAAATGCAAAAACTTAAAATTAACAAACAAAAAGCTTATAAATCTTATTCTAACTGATCACAATCAAACATATCATGCATAAGAGACATATTTAACCAACTTAAAACAGATAAATCATCATTCAGACAAATCATACACAGATTCCACAAAAATCTATAAACTAGCAAAAAATGAATAAGGGGGTTCAAGCCTTACCAGCTGATGCCTTCCCTTCTGATTTTTTGTGAGCTTATGATAGCTTATGAGGGTGTGTAGAGAAGCCCTGTTGGGGTTCAACAACAGAACCAGGGCATGTATGTCTTCAAATGAAAAATGAGATGGAAATGGACCCTTTGGAACTTGTATCCTGCCAAGAAAAGAGAACACCAAAGTTAACTGTTCACAAGGCCTTTAAGCTATCAAGCTAGCTTATTAGTTAAGCTAGTTCATAGCTTATAGCCTAAAGAAAAAAATGAATGGAAAACTGATTTCTTTTTGGAAATATTTGAAACCACAATCTTGTTGAAACCTTTGATAAAAGCTTGAATACAAGTTGAATCCAACCTCACAGTCCACTTTCACTTCATGTGAAAGAAGGATTCCAGCATTCAAACACTTTTCCAAAAACCCTTTTTTACACTAATTTTTCTGAAAATACTTTACTCAATCAAACCTTTGGAAACCTTTTAAACTAGTTGCAAAATAAGATAAATATTATACTAAGAAAGCTTTTTAAAGAGGAACTCAGAACTTTATACAACTCAAACCGTTCATTGTCATTAATAAGTAGAAATTACACAAAAATCTGGAACAAGAGTTACAATGAAATGGCTAAGTCTATTTATATTACAAACTGAAGATTCTAGAACTAGCTAACAAAGAGAAAACCCTAGCGGATAGAATTCCATAAAAGCCCTTTGAAAAGTCTTTGGTCAAATCGTCCATTCTTCAACATGTGATGTTCCAGGCTGTTTTTATGATCTTGGCCGCTCATTCGGTCCTTGGGGACAAAGGAAAACGTTTTGGAACGTTTGATTTCTGAAAGATTCGCTATTTACCATTTTTGCTGAAGCAGGGGAGCACGGGGGACCCATTTGGTGGTCACGGGATTGGTGTTTTGTGAGTGGGATGGGATGAGGGAATGGTGAATCACTAATCTGGAGCTTAATTCCCTAAACCCCTTTGGTTTAAGTAAATTGGTGATTTAGGGTTTATGATGGGGAGGGGATTAGCAGGTAAGGTTTAGATGCTAATTAGGGGGAAAAGTTTTTAAACAAAGTGTTTACCTCCCAAAATAAACTGATTTAATTAAATCAGTTAAATAAATGAGTGGTATGGTGACATGGCTGGTGGGGAGGATGTGATTGGAGGAGGGGATGAAGTGGGTGACGTGGCGGGATATAAGTGGTGGAGGGAAGTTTGGTGTCTGGTCAGAACTGGTCCCCCAAGTCCCATGGTTTGTTCATTTTGTATTAAACTTCCAACAGCGCCGAAAATGCAAATGACAACTTTGGCAAAGTTGTCATTTATGGCACAATCTTGTTTACAACTTTTTCCAAGGGCTTCAAATGCAATAAATAGATTCTTCAAGGACCAATCTTGCATAATCTCATCATTTTAGGGACCCAATGTGTAATTTTGATTTTGACAAGGGTTTAAAATGACAAGTCTTCAAAAGATGAGGGGCCAAACTTGTACAATCTTCAAACTTCAAGGGCATTTTTGCAAAATTCATTCTTCGGGATTGGTTCTTTGTGCGGCTTCGTTTCCCGTGTTCGTTTTTGCTTGATTCCTTTGATCTTTTGGTGAATTCACGATATCCATACCTAAAATACACAATGAACAAACATAGGCACATATATGGGTATTTTGACGATATTTTAAGCGTTTTAAGCCCGATTTGGACGATGAGACTATGTATAAATACAGTCTCATCACCTAGGAAACTCCTAACTCCCTTGACGGTTTTGGGATGAGGTAATTTGGCGATGACGTCTACCTTAGCTTGATCTACCTCAATCCCCGCTTTCGAGACCTTGTGCCCTAAGACGATTCCACTTTTAACCATAAAATGACATTTTTCCCAATTGAGCACAAGGTTGGTTTCCTCACAACGCTTTAACATTCTCTCAAGGTTCGACAAACACGAAGTAAAGGAATCACCAAACACGGAAAAGTCATCCATGAAGACTTCCATCGTCTTCTCGATCATATCATGAAAAATAGCCATCATGCATCGTTGAAAAGTTCCCGGTGCATTGCAAAGTCCGAATGGCATTCTACGATAGGCAAACGTTCCATATGGACACGTAAACGTAGTTTTTTCTTGATCACGAGGATCGATGGGAATTTGGAAGTAACCGGAAAAACCATCTAAAAAGCAATAGAAATCGTTTCCCGCAAGACGCTCCAACATTTGGTCCATGAAGGGCAAGGGAAAATGGTCTTTTCGAGTGGCTTCATTCAACTTACGATAGTCAATGCACACTCTCCATCTGGTCACAAGTCTAGTGGGAATCAACTCGTTGGCATCGTTTGGCACAACGGTCATCCCTCCCTTTTTAGGGACACAATGAATAGGACTCACCCAAGGGCTATCGGAAATAGGGTAAATCATTCCCGTGTCAAGGAGTTTAAGGACCTCCTTTTTGATGACGTCGTGAATTTTGGGGTTCACCCTCCTTTGACTTTGGATTGTTGGCTTGAAATCTTCCTCCATTAAGATTTTGTGGGTACAAAACTTGGGATCGATCCCCTTAATGTCGGATAACTTCCATGCAATCGCCCCTTTGTGAGCCTTTAGAACATCGACAAGTGCGGTTTTTTCATTATTCGAAAGATCCTTTGCAATAATAACCGGCAACTTGTCGTCCTCCTCCAAATAGACATACTCGAGGTGAGGAGGTAAATCTTTCAACTCGAGAATAGGTGGTTCCTCAAGTGAAGATTTGGAATCGATACTCATAACCTCCTCGGGTGGAGGAAATGGGAAATCGTTAAGAAAATCCTTGATAATCGAGAAGTCCTCATCGTTGTCGAGGTCTTCGTCACAAGTACGTGGAACATTGCATTCTTCCAACGTAAAACCACCACCTTCAAATGGAGTGAAGGTTGGTGTCGAATTATCAAGAATTGGATCCAACATAGCGGGATTGCCACTAGTTTCTTCATCACCAAAACCTAGAACTTCTTGTGAAAATTCCTCGCAAACCACGTCGATCATATCAACGAGGTTTATGGTTGCAACGGAATAAACATGAGAAATTTAAGAGTTTTGAGTTGCGTTTAAACAAGTTCCTCGTCGTTGAAACGTAAGGTGATCTTTCTAGCATGCACATCAATTAAAGCCATAGACGTATCTAAAAATGAACGACCTAGAATGAGAGGAACTTGAGGATCCGTGGGGATATCAACAACAATGAAGTCTACGGGATAGTAGAACTTCCCCACTTTCACAAAAACGTCTTCCGCCAAACCACATGCGAGAATTATGGAATGGTCGGCCAACTCGATAGACATTAGTGAAGGAGTAAGATTAGGAAGATTGAGCGACTTGAAGATTGCAAGTGGCATCAAGTTAATGCTAGCACCAAGATCGGCCAAGGCGAAGCATTCTTCCATGTCTTGGATTGCACAAGGGATCAAAAATTTACCGGGATCACCGACTTTTTGAGGTATGCGATTAAGATAAACCGACGAACAACTAGACAATTGGTGCAATTTCTCCTTGTTGTTCAACATACTCTTAAAGTTAGCGGCAAATCGAGGCATCATGACCAAAGCATCGGCGAAACTTACATTAAGGTGCAAATCACGAAAAATTTTCATAAAATGCTCAAATTGGTAATTGTCGCGCTCTTGACGTTTCTCCTTCCTAAGTCTTGATGGATAGGGCAAAGGTGGTGTGGGTTGAGGCATAGTAGGCATAGCCTTTGGAATCTCGGGTTCCAATGATGGTAATGGGTCAACCGTAGGTGTGGTATGAGTGGTACTTCGTGGGATTGGGACATGCTCCTTTTGGACCACCACCTCGGGTTCTTCCTCAATTGCTTCCTCCGTAGGAGCAATTGGTTGAGGAATCAGCTCCTTAAGTGTCTTACCACTACGTGTGGTAATCACTTTCATCTCACCCTTAGGGTTGGATATGGTGTTACTAGGAAGACCACTTGATGACGGTTTACACATTATTGCCTCAAACATAGACGAGATTTTATCTTCAAAATTAGATTGCCTCAATACGGCTTCGGTTTGCCTTTTCTCGGCCTTAAGCATCTCTTGTTTAATCTCATGTTGCCCTTGTTCCATTTTTTGTTGGTTTTGTTGCAACCTAGTGACATTTCCTTCCATCTTGTTGGTGTGGATTTTAAGTTCATTAGCTAACTCATTTTTCAACTCTTTCTTCAAGTCGTTTTTAAACTCGGATCTTAGGCTAATGATTTCTCTTTGAATGTTGTCAAACCTAGCATCATTCCCACTAGCATATTCAACAAACTCACTTGGAAGATCTTTCAATGTTTGCAAACTTTTGTTGTTATTTTGAAAATCATTTTTGTTTGAAACTTGATTATTAGCCCCTTGATTCCCATAGTTTCCCTTGTTGTAATTGTTCTTAAAACCAACTTGATTGTTACGATAGTTGTTAGCATTTTGATTTGATCCAAAACCCGGTGGAGTCATTTGATTAGAGCGGGAAACTTGACCGTTTTGGTTGTAATTTCCCGTGGCCGCGAAGGCACTCGAAGTGTTACCACCGTTGGTAATGCACTCGGAGAAATCATGACCTCCACCACAATACATGCAAGAAACCTCAACCGCTTTAGCCGTAGCGGGAGCACTTGGTTCACCAACTTTAAACTCAATCAAAAGTCCTTTCAACTTATCAAAAATCTTGTTTTCCAAGTTCGCCTCAATTTGGCAAGCATCGATGGTATTAGACAAAGAAGGTGAAGCCGAAGACGAAGCCTTACGAACACTAGACGTGCTACGAGGACTATACACCTTAGATCTATTTTCAATTATCACCAAAGCTTCCTCAACCGTTTTACACAAAAAATTACCACCCGCGGCGGCATTCAAATAATCCCTTTCATGATCATTAAGTCCATTGTAAAACGTGTCAATTTGATGCAAATCGGAAAAACCGTGATGAGGACATTCATGTAACATTTCCTTAAACCTATTCCAAGCCGTTGAAAAACTTTCATTAAATTCTTGTGAAAACTTTGAAATCTCGTTTTTCAAGTGCGTAGTCTTAGAGGGCGGAAAAAATTGGTTCACAAACTTAGACACGAGATCCTTCCACGTCAATATAGAATTGGGTGGCTCTTTCTCTAACCAAATTTTAGCGGGCCCCGCTAAGGAATACGGAAAAAGCATCATCTTAATCGAGTCGTTAGAGACATCCTTAAACTTGCAAGTGGCGGTAAGACGATTGAATTGGCGGATATGGTTGTGTGGATTGTCCTTCTCATCACCACGGAATTTGTTGTTTTGAATCATGGACAACAAACCCGTCTTAACCTCAAAATTCTCCGCAAGGATAGCGGGAATCACAATAGCCTCTCCATAACCCTCGGTGGGTGCTTGAAGTAACTCCATCATAGTTTGATTCGCCATGGTTGGTGCTTCTCTTACAATGGGTTCGTCAATAGGAGACTCCTCACTAGAATTGTTGGGAGTGGGAGTTTTGTTCTTTCGTTTACGTGCACGTCTTGCTTGATTTCGAGTTAGCATAAACGTCACGTACAACGAGGGGATGAGCAAAGAAGATTCTTTTTGGTGTTTTGTATTTTTTTCAATTTTTTTTGTGGTTTTTGATTGTATTAACCTTTTTGGAGCTTGGTGAAATGTATTAAGTAGACAAAAAGTCCACAAATCTCCTCACTAATCAAATCTCTTGATTAACGAAGCCTCAAGGAATGAAAACGATCACGTGGGGTGAACGCCTTCGATGACTTTAGAACGATGGTGGAACACCAAATCGTTCAAGAGGGTTTAATCAATAGAAACCAAGAAAATATATATGATACTTAGTAATACTTTGGGCGGCAAAACCCTCGATTCACTCTCACAATCAAATACTCACAAGCAAGCAGGGAAACGAGGCGGCGCGAAGCACTTAAGAGCCTTTTTCCTTAGGATATATTTTATAATATCCGCCTTATACCCACCTTATAGTTTGTATTTTCAAGATTAAGCTTCACGAAAGTATTTATCTATTTTTGCCTTTTTCTTTGGTTTGAGATTCGAATACAATGATTGGGTAATGACCTCCCAAGTCAAGGTTGTGATTTCTCACGTATTTGGAGTACTTGTGTATTTATTGTTCTACGTATACAATATAGTAATAATATTCACACAAAAACCGAAAAACGATAATACGTATTAGTAGAGTGCTACTAATACAAATACTAATTATGGTTAGTATAAAAACAACAATGCCAAATCAAAACACAACACGCCTCCCCGGCAGCGGCGCCAAAATGATGTTGAGTAAAACTACACATTTAGGAAAAGGATGCAATAAATAGGGCAAGTGAGCACGACGATTTAGGAAAACCGTGTGTGAATGACCCAATTAAGTTCGTTCTCAAGGAGGCTAGTGTGTTATGTGTGTAATGATTTGGATTAATTTGTGATTATATTTGAGAAAAGAAAAATGGAAAGGGGATTAGAAGAGAATGACGGTTATGAAGACGGATTAAACTAAGTCTAAAAAGGTGTACACGTAAAGTCGTAAAAACCACCAAAATTAAAATTTAAACCTAAAAATTTCTAAAAATTACCAAAAATCCCTAATAATATTCTAAGAGTATACAAAAAATCAAAACTTGCAAAAACCTTTTAATTAATTAGATAATGACTTTTTAATGCTAATTAAAGCCCTAAAAATCAAAATTAATTATTAAAAAGCCCTAAACAAGATTTTCAAGTTTGTAAACCTCAAAAATACTCTAATTAAGCTAAAAACTATTTTTCAAAATTTTAAAACCAATTAAAACTATTTTTAAACAATTAAAAACTCCTAAAATCAATTAAATCTTAAATTAATTATAGAAAATAATTAAAAGACCTAGAAAATAATTGGAAAGTTGCAAAAATCCTAATTAAGTATTTAGAACCTAGGAAAAATATAAAAACCTAGAAAATCAGACTTTTAATTTTTAATAATAAAATAATATTAAAATAATATTAGAAATCCAAAAATTATAAAAAATTCTAAAAACTTGCAAACTAGCTTAATTTAACCTAAATAACTCAGAAATGAAAGTGAAATTACCTAAATACCCCTATTGGGCCTAGAAAATGGGCCCAACCCAAAACAGTCCCTTATTGGGCTTAATTAAGGCCCAATAAGAAAAAGTGCTCAAAATAAGCTCAAAAAGCACAGGTTGACTCAAAATTTGATTTTAAACAACTTTTTCCAAAGGCCCAAAAGCTGAAAATGTGAAATAAGCTAACTTATAATAAGCAGCTTATTCTTAATGGGCTTTTTGGCCCATTAAGCCATAAGTTGATGCCATAAGCTAAAATTTAACACACAACCTTCTTTTGACCTAACAAAGACTTCTGCAAAAAGAATTTTCAAATAAGACCACTAAATAAGCCAGAAACAAGTCAACAACTTATTCACAAAACGACAAAATAGTCGCTTTTATGATCTAGACCACCTCAGAAGCTGATTCAAGTTGCAAAATGTTTCTTTTGACAAAACTAAGCTTAAAAACCAAAGAACTTTCAAATAAGCACACTCAATAAGCTGGAAAATCAAATAAGCACTTATGTTAAAAGTCAAACAAGTTGGTTTTCTAGTGAAAAGTCAAAGTCAAAGTCTCATAAGCTCCAGTTCACTTAAATGGGTCAAATAATGAAGATCTATTACAAAAAATAAGTTGTTGCAAGTCAGAATAAGCTAGAATAGCTTATTGATAAGCTGATGATAAAATTTCACTAGCAGGGGCTAGTTTTGGATGTTGAGCAGTGGGAACTTTTTCCACTGCTTGACTATTTTGACTTTTTGTCTTTAGTGACTTTTTCTTGGATTCAGATTTCACAAAGGCACCCAATTGATCTTTGGATCAAAAGGAGTCAATCACAATCAAAATAACACAATCACTAACACCCAATTGATACAGTTTAATCAATCATTCATCAGATATTGCACAGACATGAACAATAAGCAGTTTAGTATTCAAGAGCAGTTTTAGCACAATTCAGCCAGCCAAATTCAACCAAATGCACACACAAGCTATAATAAACTCCAATAAGCAAGTCTAAACAGGTTTCATGCACTGGTTCAAAGAATTAAGCAAGATTCAAGCAATGAAAGTTACTGATGAACACTAACACATGCAGTTTTCTACTTTTGCTGATGTATTTGACACACAGGCCAATTTCAACACCTCAAATCTTTCAAACAGGTTATGTTAACTTTGTTTGAACCACTTTTATCCCTAAGCATGCATACACACTAAGTGTTCCCAAAATCCTAGGTCAAAACAAGCAGAAACAAGGTCTATATAGCAGATTGATCAATTCAAGTGTTCAAACCCAAAAACTTGCAGCAAAACACTCTCAAACAAAGGTATAGCAGATACAAAACATAAACAACACTTTCCCTTAACACAAAAACAGATTACAAGCATAAACCAGTAGACCCAAACACCCCTTTAACTTTTTCAAATCAAAATTTTCAAAAGTAAAACAAGATTTCAGGCCAACCAAGCATCAATTAACACTAAAACAAGTCTAATAAACAGATTCAAGCAAGAACAAGCCACAAAATTCACAAGAACAACAGTTTCATACAAATATCACCAAAAATCACAATTTAAGCAGATTTGGAGATTAAGTATGCAAACCTCATGGATGTACATCCACACCCACGAATTTTGAGCTTATGTGCTAGCAAGAACAAGCACAAGCTTCCACAAAAGCCTACTAAGATTGAACAAGGGTTAAGCACAATAACATGAAAAATCAGAAACTTGGGAAAAACTTGATTAATGCAAACTTGTTACCCCACACTTGATTATCCCCAAGTTATAAGCCTCACCACACCTTAACCAACTCAGTTAGGATGCTATGATCAGCCCTATAGCCCAATAATTCCAAGATTGGAACAATACTCAGCAAAATATCAAGAAAATGAGGAAAATATGCAAACTTGTGCACACTCCTCTTTTTAAAACAGGTTTTAAACTTCAAAAGCATTAAACTAAGAACATAAACAAGCAGAATAAAGATGGTACTTGGTCTTTCTTCAAAGCACTTAACTCAAATTCATTAATCAGAAAAAGGATTTACAAGTGTTTGAACAAAGGAAAAACCAAAAGCAGGAGCAAATGAAATGAACTAGACCCTTTATATAGAGGGTGTACATGGTCCTAGAAAGCTGAAAAACGTGTAAACCCTAATGCTTAAGTCCCAAAAATGCCCTTGAGGTCTTTTGGCATCTTCTTGAATCATGTGACTGAATTGGAGTTTTGTGGGAGCTGGCATGTTTAAATTGCATCCAATGGTCCATATAATGCTTAAGGAGTAAGCTAGAATCCTGAGTGTTGATTCCCTGGCAAGCTTTGGCATTTTCCCCAAAAACGCCAAAAGAGGGTTTATCATGTGAGCATATGAGTGACGTGGCAAGGGTTTTAGAAGTTGGGTTATGTTTAGGGATACCCTAATCTTAATTCTGGAGAAGATTAGGGTTTAATTGTTGGTATTTAACAAATGCCTAATTTGCACCAAGAACACCAAGAACAAGTGTTTAATCCGTTTGGTTTTTTAAATGGGTGTTTAGCGCCTTAATTAAACTTAATAAATTAAGTTTGTTAAGTCTGGTGTGAGTGGATGGTGAGGTGGAAGCAGGGAGCCATGTGATTGGTTGATTCAAGTGAGTGGGCTACGTGTCAAGCCAAGAGTGGGTGTTGGAGGTTTGGTTGTCTGCCCATTTCAGTCCCTTGTGTCTCCTTTTTTGTCATTTGCTGATTAAATAACCTAAACCGTATATCCTTTGTTATATAAGTTTCCTTTTTTACACTTTTGCCCCAAAAAGTTTCATAAAGTAAATTCAGGGGTATTTCTTGCCATTTTTGCATTCTTCAAGGGTTGGTTTGGTATTTTCTTCAATGATAATGGTCTAGACTTGCAATATTGATAATTTGGAGGACTGAAATTGTCAAGTCTTGATGATTGAGGGACCATTTTTGCCAATTGTTGAAAGTTGAGGGTCCTTTTTGTAATTTTGAGATTTTCAAAGGACCAAACTTGTCATTTCTTGTACTTTGAAGGACTTCATGATGAATTTGACTTTGTGGATGATACTGGTTGACAATTTAGCTTTGTTGAGGGGCTAAACTTGTCAATTCTTCAAAGTTAAGGGCCCTTTTTGTAAATTTGACAAACTTTAGGGACCAAACTTGTAATTATGAGGATACAAGGGTATAAAGTGTCAATTCTTCATAATTGGAGGACCCTTCTTCATAATTCTTCAAATCTTCAAGGGTTGATCTTTTGGAAAGTCTTCATTAGGGCTTGGTTCATTGTGCGGCTTCGTTTCCCGTGTTCGTTTTTGTATGATTCTTGTGATCTTTTGTCATTATCCCAATATCCGTACCTAAAATACACAAGTAACAAACAAAAGCATATATTTGGGTATTTTGATGATATTTAATGCATTTTAAGCCCTATTTGGAAGATGAGACTATGTATAAAAGCAGTCTCATCAGTTTTCTGAAAATTTTATCTCCTTTTTGTTATTTAAAAGTTTGGTATTAGGCTAGGAGTAATCTGAGTTCCATATTTTGAAGGTTTTTATCTTATGTTATTGTGTTTGCAAAGGTTTCATAATTTTTTTTGAGAAAAGTATTAAAAATCAGTTTTATATTATTTGTGGTTAACTTTGTTCATCTTAGCAGGGTCGAAGCTAGTGGTTGTTCTGCTACCACTCAAGCTCACACAATCCAAAGCATGGATGTATGTTTGGAGGTGCACATCTCTAAACCTTTTCTCTTTTATGCATATTTTTCATGATATATGATGAATTTGAGATTTGGTATGTGATTGTGTGATTTAGTTGTTGAATCTGGTTATTTGGAGTTTGTTTGTTGTTATTTAGATGATGTTAGCCTGATTTGTGGTCTTAATCAAACTAATCCTTTGAAAAAAAAGTGTGAAATATGTCTTAAAGAGGTGTTTGGGATTACTGCATAATAAAGGTTTGGATTGAACTGAGTAGGTGTTGGTTTGTGTCTTGTGTTTGTTCTTTCTGTATTTGTGTTATTAGTTGTTTTTCTACAAGTTTTGAGGTTTGTAACACCATAATCCAACAATAGGCCATAAAATCTTAATTTCTTGTTGTTTTGGACTGAGGTTTTAAGGACACCTAGAATATATGATAAACTAGGGTTAACAAGTGCTTAATCTAAGTTAATGTAACTTAGGGTTTAAAAACAGATCTATCATTTAACCAGAGATTGAATTGAGTTGTTTTGTGTTTGATTAAGTGTTATTGAGATTGTGTAAGCTTTTGGTGCAATCTAGTGTGCTTATTCTAGCTTAAACTGCTTATTTCATTATTCACTGTTCATATTTCATATATGTGTGATATATGGGGACTGTTTGATTTAATTGTATCATTTGGCTGGATCATTTTGTGATTTCTTGCTTGTTTGTGACTCCTTACAACCCACTGGTTGTAAGGGTGACCTTGTTGTTCACTGAATCCTAGTAAATCTCTCAATAATCAAAGGTCAAATAGTCAAAGCAGTGGAAACCCTTTCCCACTAATACTAGCCACTACTAGTGTTAATTTGCAAACAGCTTATCAATAAGCTATTCTAGCTTATTAAAACGTGCAAAAACTTCAATTTAGTAATAGGTCTTCATCATTTGACCCATTTGTTCATTCTGGAGCTTTTGGGTTGTTGACTTTAGGGTTTGACTAGAAAACCAACTCGTTTGATTTTTACATAAGGGCTTATTGACTAACTCAGCTTATTTGGATTTTATTATTGGATTTTTCTTGATTGATTTGTCTTAATTAAGTCATTTAGAGTCTTTTGCAAGTTAAATCAAGTTCTGAGGTGGTCTAAATCTCTAAGTCGACTATTTTGTCGTTTAGTGGATTTGTACTTGGCTTATTTCTGGCTTATTGGTTGTGCTTTTTCAAAATTTCTTTTCACATATCTCTTAAGCATCCCAAAAGAAGGTTGTGCGTAAAATTAGAGCTTACAACATTGGCTTATATCTTAATGAGCTTACTGGCCCATTAAGAATAAGTTGTTGTACATTTAAGCTGTGATAAGCTCAAAACTAGCTTTTGGGCCTTCAGACTTTTGTGTTTAGAATTTAATTTTGAGTCGGATAGGGCTTTTTCTAGGTTATTAATGCCAAGTTAAATTTTGTTTGACCAAAAAGCCCATTAAGGTAACGGTTTTGCCTTTTAGCCCATTTTAGGCCTCTTAGGGTTATTTCAGTCATTTCTAGTTTCATTTTTAAGTTTAATTTTGAAAAATAAACTAGTTTGTAACTTTTTAGAATTTTTTATAATTTTTAGATTTTAAATATTATTTTATTATTCAAATTAGTTTTTAGGATTTTGCAAGTTTTTCATTTTTCTTAGGTTAAATACCGTAAGTTAGGATTTTTAAAACAATTAGATTATTTTTCTCATCATTTAATTAATTTTTAGGATTATTTTAATATTTTAATAGTTTTTAATCATTTAAAAATAGAATATATACTTTTTAAAATTTCGAAAAATATTTTTTAGTTTAATTAAGTTGTTTTTGAGGTTTACAAGTAGAAAAATATTTATTTGGGCTTTTTATTATTTAATTTGATTTTTAGCGCTTTAAATAGCATTTAAAAATTAATATTTTATTAAATAAAAGGTTTGAAAAAGTTTTGATCATTTGTAAACCCTTGGTTTATTTTTAAGTATTTTTGGTAATGTTTTGGGAATTTTTAGAATTAATTTTTATTTTAGCACTTTTTACGATTTTACGTTTTTTACGTCTTAGCTTAATTTTCACGTATCCGTCATTTTCTTTTCTTTTCTTCTTAGTAATATTAATCAAAAAGCTACAAGTTATTCACACACAAACTCCTTGGGAAACGAACTTTTTTACGTTTGGGTCATTAGCATTTGATTTTCCATTAAATCATTTGTTTAATACTTACCGCTTTTACGCCTTTTTCCTAAAGGGTGTAAGTTTTACCATAATCATTTTGGCGCCGCTGCCGGGGAGGTGTGTTGTGATTAATTTGGAACTTTTGTTTTTAATATCTATCCATAAATAGTATTTTTGTTAATTGGAACTCCATTAACACGTATTATCGGTTTTCGTTTTCTTTGTGAATATTATTATTATATTGTATACGTATCACAATAAAAATACAATATCTCCAAAAGTGTGAAAACACAACCTTGATTTGGGATTTCATCACTCAATCATTGTATTCGAATCTCAAACAAAAAGAAAAAGGAAAAAATAGATAAATACTTTCGTAAAGCTCGATTTTGAAAAATACGAACTATACGGTGAATAGATAGGCAACGTGCTATAAAAGGCCGTTAAAGGGAAGCTAGGTACTTAAGTGCTTCGCGCCACCTCATTCCCCCCGTTCACTTGTGATTATTTGATTTTGAAAGCTAATCGAGTGTTTTTCCGCCCAAAGTATTATTACGTATCATATATATTTGCTTGGTTTCTTGTGATTAAAACCTCTTGAACGTTTTGGTGTTCCACCAACGTTCTAAAGTCATCGAAGGCGTTCACTCAACGTGATCGTTTTCATTCTTTGAGGATCCTCTAATCAAGAGTTTGATTCGAGGAGAGATTTGTAGATTTTTGTCTACGTAATACACACAAAATCCAAAAAAATTAAAAACAATCAAAAACACAAAAAAATTGAAAAACGTAAAAAAACCAAAAAGAATCTTCTTTTGTTCAACTCCACGTTCTACGTTATGCAAACTCGCTCACAAGCGAAACGTGATCGTAAACGTCGTCAAAAGGAAGGAAACCACGATATTGAAGAAGAAAGTCCAATTGTCAAACCCGTTGTAGAACAAATAGTCACTATGGCTAATCGTACTACGATGGAGTTGCTTCAAGAACCCACCGAGGGTTTTGGAGTAGCGATTGTAATTCCCGACATCCTTGCGGAGAATTTCGAGATCAAAACGGGCTTAATGTCTGTGACAATCCGTCAATTTATGGTTGATATTTTATTCTCAATATTTATTTAAAACATTATTTTAATGTTATAATATGAACTCACTTATTTTTGGGAAGAAATTTGGATTTACGTCTTGAAGTAGCATCGACTACGTCTAAACCGGAGGATTCAACGTTACGTGCTTACGTTTACATACACCGTTTTTGGTGACAGTCCGACATTTCAGAAAATAAAATTATCCGTGGATATTATTTTGGAGTTTTAAAATTTGTGTTGGTTCATAAACTCACAAATTTACAAGAAGAGATTAGGACTTACGATTTTATTTTAACGTCCTTTACGACTAAACCAGAAACCTTAGGATTACGTATTTACGTTTTCAAACTCTGTTTTTGATGAAACAATTCTTATTGGATTCGTTTTGTGACGTTGATTCATAATTTATAAAAACGTTTTTCGTAAAACGACCCGAGGGCACGCAAATCAAGGAAACTATAATCGAGGAGTACCCGTAAATAAATGGGGATGAGACAAAATGACTTTTGCCCCACCCCCACACAAACCTACGGCCAACACATCACAACTCAACACTTGATGTGTCAAGTTGTAAACAAGAAGTAAACACATGTCCTAAAGCTTACAAGTTAAGCTTCATCCACTAGCTAAAACCATTAGCTTCTTTATTTCTACCATTACACACATGCAAAACCACCTCAAACTCTCTCACCCTCCTCAAATATGCCGTCCACTTCCCCTCATCAAACACCACTTTTGATCAAAGTTTACCATGAAATCTTATGTTATTTACACATAAGTTGAAGCCCTTTTGAAGCTCTATAGATTGGTGGTGCTTATAACATCCAAGGAGGAGTTTCCATGGTGTCTTGGGGCTGATTTTCCACAAGGTATTCATGAAGAATGGTGGTCTTGAAGATGGTCTTGGTGCATCACAAGTTTCTCCATCAAAATCCATGTTTTGATCAACCTACATCATCATGGTGGTATAAAGATTGTCCTCCTCATCCTGTTGTTATTTTTATTATGTAATCATGTATTTTATTTCCTATTGTATATGTATATGATAATTATATGATGATAAAAGTATTGTGTGGGGATTTGGTGTTGATAAATATGATTAAAAGGTGAAAAACTATAAGAAACAAGGTTAAAATCTTGCTTAATTTAGATGGCTGTATAAAACAGTAAAGAATCATATGGTAAACTGGTAAAATGACTTTAATAGACTGATATACATTAAGCTATGGGTCTTGTACACTTGTGAGAGTTGGCCATGCAATGTAATCATTGTAATGAGTGAGATATGATCAAAACAAGTTTAAAGTACAAATCTGAGTTCACTGTTTTGGACAATTTTTAGAAAGTACTTAGAAGATGATTCAACAGTAGCTATAGGAGAGTTAAATGGAGAACATATCATGTAGTTTATGTGATAAAAATTTGAGCTTCTATCTCCATATAGAACTCTAGATATGGCAGTTTTGGTGAAGATGAAAATAAAAATCAGATTTTGAGAATTAATGTTTATTATTATTATATAAGCACTCAAAATTATATTGTATAAAATGTAAAATAAAAACCCACTAACTTATGGATTTTATTTATATAAATATGTATAAAGATAAATAAGTGGACATTTTATAAAAATGGTAACTTGTTAAGTTTTATAAGTAATAAAACTATAAATATGATTTTTACGACTTTTTCGGCTATTACCGTAAAATTAACGTTTTTGTTAAATAAAACTTAGACGGTTGGACCCGTCTAATGTGAACTTTATAAAACTCATATACTGATATATAAACCTATATAACAAGTAAAAACCGATAAAACCCAAACTATATAAACATACGGACGTTAACGGACTAAACTAACGTTATTGGACTAATAAAACAACAAAATGGACTAAAACACTTATAAACTTATTTATTGGGCTTAACCCATTTGGGCCCAACATGTAAAGTATAAATACTGATAATATAATTATCAAATGGATTAATACAAGTTAATAAACCTATAATAGGCTTATTGGACCTAAAACACGTAAATAGGTAAAACGAGAAAACTAGTATAAAAGTTATCGACACATAACACAAAAATGAGTAAATGAGGATATGTAAACCCACTTGATCATCATATATATAAAATCATCATATGTATACATAATTTTTATTTTTATAAAGTCATTGGACAAACGTCTAAGACCGATTATTAATTGTCTAGGTTTCCGTGATTGAAGCACGTACCGTACGTCCGAGTTGCTGATAACCCGCTTTCCCATATCAACGTGAGTTCATAGCCTCGCACTCTTTTAAATGTTTTTATAAATGTTTTATAAACCGCGAGGGAGATAACATGTTAGTTTTTATAAAATAGGACACCATTCGTCCCTATTGTTTGTTTATTGATTTAGACCCGAATGATTGTATGACCCGATTGTATGACCCGATAAATGATTAAAGGACCCGATAGATGAAATAAAATGGATTATTAAAGTTAGGTTATGTCACTAAAAGTCCCATTAGCATGAATTGTGAACTACCGGGATTTGGTAGACGCTTGTGCATATAATAGTACTATTTGGGGACGATCACCCCAGTTCGCGCCTTGACAGTTGATCCTCGTCGTGCCACATTGATTGGTAAGCGAATTTATGTATGAGAAGATTTCCATAGCGTGACCTTTGTGACGACACGCTAACTTAGATGGGAAAATTTGGTATCGGGTTAGCTACCCGTTGTTGTGATAGTAAGGTAACAATGTCATGCGGCTTATAATAATCCAACTAACAAAAATACTACTAGACGCACCGAATTGCGATGTATTGCCTGACTAGCAATACAGGGTCATACTATTGATATTATGTTCATGTTTTGGTTTTCATAACCATATTCATATAACGGTTTTTATTTTCATACAACGCATAAGACGTATTGTATGATGTTTTTACGACATTGGCTCGTATAATGATTTTTAAGGCAAATGCCTATATTATGATTTTGATGAAGATTTGTATAAAATGATTTTGGCTATTTTATGGCCTATTAAAATGATTTTTACAAAATGATTTCAGTAATAATTTTATACTGATATTATATTGATGGATTTTATTAAACTCTATGAATTCACTCGGCGTTATCGCTGACCTTTTCTTTTAACATGTCTTATCTCAGGTACTTGAAGGTAATTCTCGGGAAGACAACAAGAATTCGTGGCCCGCACTTAAACAATAATTTCCATTCAAATACTTTGTAAAACTTTGTATGAAATAATATGACTTGGGACCTATGTAACTTTGATATTTATGAATGGAAATGCTTTATTAATAAACGACGCGATTTTTAAGCGTTGTTTATGATGTGAGTAATGTGCTATTCCGTAACACCAACGAGTCTTCCGCTGTATTGAGTTGTGTAAATTTAGGGGTGTTACAGTTTGGTACCAGTGCTCTCGTTATAGAGAACGAAAGATTTTTAAAACTAAGGTTTTGAATAAAACATTTCAAAATCTTTTAACTACAAACATTTTTCTCAAAATGTCTAAAAATCTTTTGACTATAATGGTGCCGAAGAATTCCCGAGTTACCGACAAGGCCAGACTGAGAAGTGTTATTTTAATATATATATATATAACTTGGATTATATATATATATGATATAATTTTATTACATGATTGTTTGATGATTATTTTGATATCTATACGAGGTATTTATACGACGTAGATTGTCACAAGGAACCCTAAATCCCATAGTAAATTAATCAAAGCTATTCTCGTAGGAATTCTAGCTATCTTAGATCTAAACCAAGTTGTGGATATTTATGATCCCAACAAAATGGTTGATATTCGTAGAAATATAGATAGTAGTTGATTAAGATCTTGAAGAAGAATTGGCGAGATTAAATCTGATATTGATGTCATGACGATCTTTCCTTATAGAGTGGAGTTTGACAAAACTTTGCCACCTAGAAAGATGTCATCTGATTCGTTGTCATCCAATTCTTAAATTGAAATCGAAAGGGTGAATGTTGCATTTGAGGCTGTCATTGGAACCATTACCCAAAAGCCTCATGCCACTAGTACCTTTCCGAGAAGTCTAGTTTAATGATCAAGTCATTTCATACTAGCGACTCATTTGATAATTGTTGTCGTAAGAGCTATAGGATTGGAATTAAGTGTTGATCATATCGAGCTTTTATTGCCCTATTAAGGTGTAAGAATAAGGATGAAAGTATTGGAAAATGAGGTAGGATATTGAATTGAGTTTAAGTTGGTTGAAACTTGAATAAAGTAAAATATAACTCGTATGGAATATGAAATTGTTAAGAGGAAGTCGTTAAATTCTGTGATTAAATTATGAGGTTTTAAATGATTGTAGGTTCGTGGTAAGGGTTGTTCCAAGGCCATTGTCCACTAATGAGGATGCCCAGTGTCCAAGAAATAAATTGAAGAAATCTTCTTCTAAATTGGGACCGATGGATCTTCCGGGACAGGTGGGACACCTAATGACTCTTGTCGATTAGTATTCATTGTGGTATCTTTTAAAAATAATCCCTAAATTAACTGAGACATCAGTTGGTAGGATGAGTTCTGAGAATTGTATGACATAGCGACATGTAATGTGTTACGGTACAATTTTGACTTGTTTGTGATTAATGAAAAGACTACCTTTGATTTCTAAATTCTACATGTATCGATGTTATCTATCTTTTATTGCTTCATTCAAATGTTCGCATTAGTGATACAACCATTGAACAAGTACTCATCTTGAATTGAGTTATGTTGTGGATTATTCTCTTTGTATTCCTGAGTTCCATCAAAGTCATGAATCTCATGATTAATTGGCTAAGCTCATTTCCTATCATATTGTAGTTAGTTCTTGGTGAACAACTCTTCATCACTCTTTTGCAGATCACTCATTGTTTTTATAAATAAAATAGTATCCCTTGAGAAAAATTGAATTTTCATCACTATAAGAATTATTCAAAGTAAGATTTATAAGTGATTGTTATCGAAATGAGGTTGTTTATAAAGTACTTTGGAAACTTAATTGTTTTCATAACAAAGAAAATCTTTGTAAATTTATTCTTGATTCTTATTTAAGAATTAAGCATGAAAATGTTTTTATGATGATAAAAGTTTGATGAACTGAGTATTGCATCGTTAATCTTGAAATTGTATATAGTTGCGCGCCTACATACAATTTGGAATAAACCATGCAAGGTTGATTAGTAGTCACCATAAAACTAATGAATAAGCACTAAATTTTCTTTAAAGATTGTGAAAGATTAAATTTTATGAGATCTGCAAGAAGTGAAAAATAGGGACATAGTGTTAGGGACACCTACATATGTGCCCGAACTATCTATTCTTCTGAGTCGAATTTACTCATCCGTGGAAATTGTCTTATTTGACAATTGACAATTCTTTCTTGTCCAATTCTCCCGTAGTGAGATTCTTAGGAAAAGTATCTGATTACCGAGTGTTGATACCCGATTGGATGTATCGACGTTCTTATCATTTCTTTTGATTTGATTTGAATGACCTGGGTAACGATCCGAGGAACTTTCGAATGCGTACTCAAATTATGAAAACATGGGATATATTCATATTCGTTAAATGTTTTCGTCTGTATCTGATTTGAAATACTCTCGCATAGATTATGCGTTGACCTTACTCTTTTAATAGTAGTTGTGTCTCCATATATCCTTGAATTTGTGAAGGATTATGAGTTATTATTAGTCTTTTGAGAAGTTCACATCTTATCGACGGAAATAAAACTGAAAAGTTGATAGTGCCAGTAGAATGGATTGATTGATTATGACATGACGACATTGTCTTAATTGATGGGAACTCGAGTAAAATTCCCCTAAATGATAAGATGTTGATTATCAAAAGTGATCTAAATAATTCTTGATGGATGACCATATCCTACATTTAGACTTAAAATTATACCGTGAATGGTTGTGAACTAGTCATAGATATTGTAATCTAGAAGAAGCTAATATGAATTTATTAAAAGATGTTTCTGTTATCTGAAATTTTAGAAGGTATTTGTTGGTAAATTACCTAGACTTTTGCCATTAAGGCAAGTTGAAATTGGTATTGATTATACTTCCGGTGATGCACCTATGGCTTGTGCACTGTACGTCAGCACCATCTGAATTAAATGAATTACCGTACAACTGAGAGAGTTGTCGGAGAAAGATTTTATTCTACCAAGGTCGTCATTATGAAGAGCTATGGTGTTATCATTTCTTATATTAATAGAATACTGTGAACTGAGTAAATTGACAATCGAAAACGACATCCATAGCTCGAAATGGAAGATTTGTTCGATCATTTACAAGGTTTTGATCCTCAGCATGGTTATCATCAACTTCGCATCTGCGAAAAGGATTATCTATTCCAATCACTAAATCCAGAACTTGTAATGAACATTATGAGTTTCACGTGATGTCGTTTGGATTGACTAATACACATGTAGCATTCATAAATTTGGTGAATCACGTGTGTAGGCTGTAATTTGATAAATTCATTCTTGCGATCATTAAGGACCATTTATTTGTTTATAAGAATAAGAATGAGTTAATAATTATTTATAGATTGCCCTGAATTGGCCGAACGATAAAAACCTATACCTTGAATAATTAATACGTAATTTAAGACTTAATCCTTTATATTAATTGACCGTGTGATTAATAGATAATAGAATATAATGAATCTTTAAAAATTAAGAGGCCATTTAAGACTTTGGATTATTACTAAAAAGAAAGTGCAAATATATTCTGACAAATGTTTTAACAAAGGATTTTAAGGGATTATTCCCTTATACACAAACCATTTAACTAAACTTCTTTTTAGGGGTAAATGTTTGTGTATACTTCTAGACAACCTAAGAAGAATTGAGGAAACTATATATAACTTATGACTTGAAATTTGAAACGATAATTTACGCTTTTCAACTAAGAAAATTTTGACCAAAATATAAACAAAGATTTTTCGAACAATTACGAATCCTACTAATTATTTTTGATAAATCAAAAAACAAAATCCTGTTAATTAAATTAAAAATTATTTTGAACATTTTATATAATTGGACGAACTAAGAAATTTAAACTTTTAACGTTTACGTTTCATGAAAATTTAATAATTATCATTAATTTACTTGTGATAATTATCGATGCTTTAAACGTCGGATTAAGCAAAACTGATAAAAATGATAGTTGAGACGAAACTAAAACTTAGAAAATATAAAGAAAGAATTTTGAATAAATACGATTATGATATTTATTTCATCAGGAAAGTGAACGTAAATACTGACACATTATGTATAAAAGATAAAGAACCAATTAGGACATGTTCCTTAATAATGAAGGTGCAAAATAAATTGCCGAACAATTTAAAAATAGCCGATGATTGTAAAAAGGATAATATAGATAATAAAAAGAGGTTCGCGGCTAATGTGAACCATTAAAATAGAGAAGCCAATAGCGTTAAATGTATGAAAAGCCACTTGTGGTTGCCTAAATATGGAGATTGTGAGATATAGTTATGTTGGAATTTGTAAGTATAAGTATTCTATTTATGTCATCTCTGACTAGAAGTATCTTTGTCTGAAGAAGTTGTACTGATGGCAATTATGAAGGCGGACATCGCCTCATACATTAGTAAACGTCTAGCTATTGCAAAGGTCATCATCTGAATTTGATTCGATTTGGGTCATCGTCGACAGACTGACCAAATCTGCTAATATCATTCCCGTTAATGATAAATGCAAAAGAGTTATGTAAACATAGTGTGCCTGTATCGAACATATTTATCAAGATCCTCCCTTCGCATCGAATTTCTAGAGATTTGCTCAGAAGTCATTAAGAACGAATCTTGATGAGAGTACTGTGTACCACCCCAATCGAAGGGACGAGGTAAAGTAACGATACAAAATACTATAAGCACTATTTTATGATTGAATGATTGACCTTTGGTGATAGACTGTAAAATCGCTTTCCTTTGGAAGAATTACCATTGATAATCATCGTGTTAAGATTAAGATCGAATCTTGTTAGGATCTAAATATTAGAGCATCTGTAAGCAGGAGTTGAGATGAAGACACCCGACATACACCCATTGTGAGTTGGACATGTCTTTTAGGTTTAAGGTTTCCTATGATGGCGAACCTAACCTTACAAAATACCCGACCCGCGAAACCTGAAATGATTGTTAAAATTAGGATTTGATTATTGACTGCCGATAGTGGGCAGGAGGTTATGTGAATATGAAATGTAGATCTTGAAGTGCCAGATAGGTAGCGAAGTTATGCCAAAATTTTAACATTGGAGAAATGAATTAATGATCTGACAAATCATGGGATATAAGTCCCCGTTGTATGGGACCATTGAGATGATGTGAAAGATTGGTTTGAAAGGCATATAAGCTGGATCTACCCTAGGACTTCAAAAGCTGCGTGAATTATGTTTCGTAGATCGAACTTGATAAAATGTCTATCAAGTGAAAATCTGAATTCTTCTTGATAAAGCTTAGATCGGCGAAAAGTTGCATTCATCAGAAACCTGTGAACATCATGGATAGAGAAAGTAAGTCAACATTTAGCCTGATCGTATTCCTGTAGTTATGTTTGATGAAACTCGCGTATTATAATGAATTGCACTTGTGAGAAAAGACCGAATGTGGAGGAAATACCCACATGGCTTTAACTCTATAAGAAGCGAATAGTAAGATGATCTTTGAGGACAAAGATCCTGTTTAGGGGTAAATGCTATGACACTCCGTCAATTTATGGTTGATATTTTATTCTCAATATTTATTTAAAAACATTATTTTAATGTTATAATATGAACTAACTTATTTTTGGGAATAAATTTGGATTTACGTCTTGAAGTAGCATCGACTACGTCTAAACCGGAGGATTCAACGTTACGTGCTTACGTTTACATACACCGTTTTTGGTGACAGTCCGACATTTCAGAAAATATAATTATCCGTGAATATTATTTTGGAGTTTTAAAATTTCTGTTGGTTCATAAACTCACAAATTTACGAGAAGAGATTAGGACTTACGATTTTATTTTAACGTCCTTTACGACTAAACCGGAAACCTTAGGATTACGTATTTACGTTTTCAAACTCCGTTTTTGATGAAACAATTTTTATTGGATTCGTTTTGTGACGTTGATTCATAATTTATAAAAACGTTTTTCGTAAAACGACCCGAGGGCACGCAAATCGAGGAAACTAGAATCGAGGAGTACCCGTAAATAAATGGGGATGAGACAAAATGACTTTTGCCCCACCCCCACACAAACCTACGGCCAACACATCACAACTCAACACTTGATGTGTCAAGTTGTAAACAAGAAGTAAACACATGTCCTAAAGCTTACAAGTTAAGCTTCATCCACTAGCTAAAACCATTAGCTTCTTTATTTCTACCATTACACACATGCAAAACCACCTCAAATATGCCGTCCACTTCCCTTCATCAAACACCACTTTTGATCAAAGTTTACCATGAAATCTTATGTTATTTACACATAAGTTGAAGCCCTTTTGAAGCTCTATAGATTGGTGGTGCTTATAACATCCAAGGAGGAGTTTCCATGGTGTCTTGGGGCTGATTTTCCACAAGGTATTCATAAAGAATGGTGGTCTTGAAGATGGTCTTGGTGCATCACAAGTTTCTCCATCAAAATCCATGTTTTGATCAACCTACATCATCATGGTGGTATAAAGATTGTCCTCCTCATCCTCTTGTTATTTTTATTATGTAATCATGTATTTTATTTCCTATTTTATATGTATATGATGATTATATGATGATAAAAGTATTGTGTGGGGATTTGGTGTTGATAAATATGATTAAAAGTTGAAAAACTATAAGAAACAAGGTTAAAATCTTGCTTAATTTAGATGGTTGTATAAAACAGTAAAGAATCATATGGTAAACTGGTAAAATGACTTGAATAGATTGATATACAGTAAGCTATGGGTCTTTTACACATGTGAGAGTTGGCCATGCAATGGAATCATTGTAATGAGTGAGATATGATCAAAACAAGTTTAGAGTACAAATCTGAGTTCACTGTTTTGGACGATTTTTAGAAAATACTTAGAAGATGATTCAACAGTATCTATAGAAGATTTAAATGGAGCACATATCATTTATTTTATGTGATAAAAATTTGAGCTTCTATCTCCATATAGAACTCTAGATATGGCAGTTTTGGTGAAGATGAAAATAAATATTAGATTTTGAGAATTAATGTTTATTATTATTATATAAGCACTCAAAATTATATTGTATAAAATGTAAAATAAAAACCCACTAACTTATAGATTTTATTTATATAAATATGTATAAGGATAAATAAGTGGACATTTTATAAAAATGGCAACTTGTTAAGTTTTATAAGTTATAAAACTATAAATATGATTTTTACGACTTTTTCGGCTATTACCGTAAAATTAACGTTTTTGTTAAATAAAACTTAGACGGTTGGACCCGTCTAATGTGAACTTTATAAAACTCATATACTGATATATAAACCTATATAACAAGTAAAAACCGATAAAACCCGAACTATATAAACATACGGACGTTAACGGACTAAATTAACGTTATTGGACTAATAAAACAACAAAATGGACTAAAACACTTATAAACTTATTTATTGGGCTTAACCCATTTGGGCCCAACATTTAAAGTATAAATACTGATAATACAAGTATAAAATGGATTAATACAAGTTAATAAACTTATAATAGGCTTATTGGACCTAAAACACGTAAATAGGTAAAACGAGAAAACTAGTATAAAAGTTATCGACACATAACACAAAAATGAGTAAATGAGGATATGTAAACCCACTTGATCATCATATATATAAAATCATCATATGTATACATAATTGTTATTTTTATAAAGTCATTGGACAAACGTCTAAGACCGATTATTAATTGTCTAGGTTTCCGTGATTGAAGCACGTACCGTACGTCCGAGTTGCCGATAACCCGCTTTCCCATATCAACGTGAGTTCATAGCCTCGCACTCTTTTAAATGTTTTTATAAATGTTTTATAAAGCGCGAGGGAGATAACATGTTAGTTTTTATAAAATAAGACACCATTTGTCCCTATTGTTTGTTTATTGATTTGGACCCGAATGATTGTATGACCCGATTTTATGACCCGATAAATGATTAAAGGACCCGATAGATGAAATAAAATGGATTATTAAAGTTAGGTTATGTCACTAAAAGTCCCATTAGCATGAATTGTGAACTACCGGGATTTAGTAGACGCTTGTGCATATAATAGTACTATTTGGGGACGATCACCCTAGTTCGCGCCTTGACGGTTGATCCCCGTCGTGCCACATTGATTGGTAAGAGAATTTATGTATGAGAAGATTTCCATAGCGCGACCTTTGTGACGACACGCTAACTTAGATGGGCAAATTTGGTATCGGGTTAGATACCCGTTGTTGTGATAGTAAGGTAACAATGTCATGCGGCTTATAATAATCCAACTAACGAAAATACTACTAGACGCACCGAATTGCGATGTATTGCCTGACTAGCAATACAGGGTCATACTATTGATATTATGTTCGTGTTTTGGTTTTCATAACCATATTCATATAACGGTTTTTATTTTCATACAACGTCATAAGACGTATTGTATGATGTTTTTACGACATTGGCTCATATAATGATTTTTATGGCAAATGCCTATATTATGATTTTGATGAAGATTTGTATAAAATGATTTTGGCTATTTTATGGCCTATTAAAATGATTTGTACAAAATGATTTTCAGTAATAATTTTATACTGATATTATATTGATGGATTTTATTAAACTCTATGAATTCACTCGGCGTTATCGCTGACCTTTTCTTTTAACATGTCTTATCTCAGGTACTTGAAGGTAATTCTCGGGAAGACAACAAGAAATCGTGGCCCGCACTTAAACAATAATTTCCATTCAAATACTTTGTAAAACTTTGTATGAAATAATATGACTTGGGACCTATGTAACTTTGATATTTATGAATGGAAATGCTTTATTAATAAACGACGCGATTTTTAAGCGTTGTCTATGATGTGAGTAATGTGCTATCCCGTAACACCAACGAGTCTTCCACTGTATTGAGTTGTGTAAATTTGGGGTGTTACAATGTCAATGCTTCAAGCTAACAAATTCCGCGGACATGAAAAAGATAATCCACATTATCACATACAGAATTTTAATCGTCTCACCGCAACAAGCAAGTTTAAGGATGTTCCACACGACGCCATTAAGATGATATTGTTTCCATACACATTAGATGGTCCCGCTAAAATTTGGCTTGAGAAAGAACCTCCAAATTCGATTTTGACGTGGGGTGATCTCGTGTCTAAATTTGTGAACCAATTTTTTCCACCATCGAAAACGACACATTTTAAAAATGAAATTTCAAGGTTTACGCAAAAACCTAACGAGAGTTTTTCTGTGGCATGGGAACGATTTAAGGAAATGTTACATGAATGTCCACACCATGATTTTTCCGAATTACATCAAATTGATACGTTTTACAACGGACTTAACGATCATGAACATGATTAATTAAATGCCGTCGCGGGTGGTAATTTTTTGTACAAAACGACAAACAAAGCTTTAACTATCATTAAAAATAGATCTAAGGTTTACAACCCTCGTAACACACCAAGTGTTGCCAATATGGGTTCATCGTCGTCTCACAACATGAACGTTTTGCAAAATGAAGCAAATGAGGAAAATAGATTTTTCGATAGATTTTCATCGCTCATGAACCATTGGAAAGCTAAGGAAGCTTCCAATCTCGCATCTGTTAAAGCGGTTGATAAGAGATTTTTATCGTGTGAAGGAGCACATGATCTTTCCGAGTGCATTACCGCCGGTGGTAACACTTTGAGTGCTTGCGTAGCCACGGGAACTTTTGGTCAAAATTCACGAACAAACCAAGTTCCTCAAAATTAAAACGTTAACAACTATCGAAACAATAATCAAGGATATGGTTACCAAGGAAATTCACGTAGCTACAACAAGGGTAATTATAATAGTGGTAATAATGGGCAAGTGCAATGATGTAGTGTTTTCGTACACGTTTTAGGAAAAACGCGTATGAATGCGGCAAGTATTAAACTCGACGATTTAGGAAAACCGACAAGTCGAATAAATGCGGGTTCGTTCTCGAAGGAGGTGTGTGAATTAAGTGTGCCAATATGTAAAATCAAGAGTTTGGATTAGTGTCGTTTTTGGGTTGAGAGAAAAAAATTAAAGACGAGCTACGATTACGATACTACGACGAATTAACGTAAAACGCGAACGTAAATACGTAAAACGTGAAGAAATTAAAAATTAAAGCTAAAAACAATTTAAAAATTAAAACTAAGTCTTAAATAATATAAATAAGAATAAAAATCCAACAAATATATTTTAAAACCTTTTATTAATTAAATATTCAATTTTTAATGCTAATTAAAGCCCTAAAATTAAATATAATTAACGAAATGTCCAAAATATTAATTTATTGAACTAATAACTAACTTATATTTTAAAGACTAAAAAGTATTTTTCCAAAATTTTTAAAACTATTTTTCTATTTTTAAAAGGCTAAAAACACTTTTTAAACTAAAATAATAATAAAAATAATAAAATAATGCTAAAAATAAATATTATTTTTCGAAAAATCTTTTTTTTTTAACTAAATTAACAAGGGAAAAATGAAAAAGTTAAAAAAAAACTAAAAAAATTGGCTAAAAATGAAAGTACTCCAAGGTGGAGTACTTTAGTGTTGTCCAATATCCTACCAGACAACGGACTTGTCCAATATCAGTGTTGTCCGATATCGGACAACACTAAAAAAAATAAAAAATCTGCAGCGTTCTCGGACAACAAAGAAAAAGCTACTGTATGGTTTTTTCGGCTCGTTTTGGGCTCGTTTTCGCTTGTTTTAGGCTTGTTTGTTGGCGTTTTTTTGGGCAATAAGGCACCCCACAACAATTGAGTTGTGGCGAGTCAAGAATAACATACAAAAACAAGCAACAAGTGCAATTAGACTCCAAAATCACACAATCTATTAACAAAAAAATGGGGCTGTGGAGCTATTGGTGTGACAGTGGGCTAAGAAATGCGACTTTGAGCAATCAAAAACTAACAAGCCTACAATACCAGATAATTTACTACTAGTCTACCTTATAATCTAGTGCTATACCAAAAATCAAAACTATAAAACACAAAAATCAAGCCCAAAAGGCTTAATGATGCGTTTGTTGACAGCAAAAGGGGATTGTTGATTATTTGGCCAAATGACGAGTTTTATACCCACAAAACTTGAAGTTGAGCATGCACAATCAATGAACCAAACCTCAATCCCCTAGATTACCATATTTCTTTACAGCTATCAAGATTTCAAAACAAAATCAACAAAAACAAGGGAGATTAAGTCTCCTACTGTTTTCTAGCAGATTTGACCAATTTTTGAACATACAAAATCTAATTCCTAGTTATATTTCTTAAACAAACTACTGAAAACTCCTAACAATACTCATAGGGGCATGTTAAAGTTGTGATTACACTATTCCTATGTCACCTTAGTCTTGTGAATCCCAATACCAAACACCCCCTTATAACTATAGATGAATAAATTGACCCAAAAAACTGCAAAAACCTATCAGCTTTAAACACTTAAAATTTACTAGCATGCGATCCTAATGTAGCAAGGGTTAAATCTACCAATCATCACACACCAAATCGCATTAATCAACAGTACACAGATATCAAAAATAAACCAAACAGGGTTCAAGCCATGACCTTTCTTGAGTATGTTTACGCCAAAAAGGGAAAAGCTGATGCCTTCTATCTGATATTTATGAGCTATGGAGCGTTTGAAAATGAGAAGGTGATGAACAAGTCCTTGTTGGGAGTTCTACCACAACACCAATGAGCTAATGAAATGGATGATGAAAGTGAGATTCCTTTGAGATACCTGCAAACACACCACCATAAAAGAGACACACCAAATACCAATAACAAGGTTTCCTCAGGGCTTTTGTCAGAAGCTCTTGAGGAAGCTATTGCTACAGGAATAGTTAAAAGAAAAAGAAAGGAAAAGATTTTATAAAAATCTTTGGAAAACTCCAATTGAAACCAACTTGAAAACAAATGTTGCCAAACATAAATGTAACAGAATCCTACTGGTTTAACAAGATTGAGGGTGGTCAACCCTTCAATATGCAAAAACGTCTAGAAATCCGGATCTCAAAAGCTGTTTTATCCAAAAAAAATCTTTGAGAATAAAATGTTTTTGATAAAATCTAAATTAAAATGCAGAAAATTAAAGAGATTTAAGCTAAATGGAACACAATATTATATAACTCAAAATTTCATTATATTAAACTGAAAATTCTGGAAATACAAAAATTGGAACAAGAATTTTGCTAAGACTAATTAGACTATATATAGTGATACATGAAGAACCCTAATGGTAAAACCCTAGCTGCATATCTTCAAACTTCTTCTCAATCTGCCCTTGGATATGCCAATGGCATATTCTTCTTCTTGAAGCTTCTAAGCAATCTGAATGGTTGATTTGATGTGGGGATCACGTCAAACGATCTTGGCCATTAATCAGTCAAAGGTTGTCAGGATATTGGTGATTCATGTGACTTTGGTGAGCTGGTGAGGACCCCATATGTGATGTGGCGTCTGAGTTTACCACATGGGTGTGTTTGTAACAACTTAATCTTCAAAACCCCCAATTTAAATGTGATTAAACATTTGAAATAAGGCTGATCAAATCTGGTAGGGGTGTTAGGGTTCTAAGGATAAACATAGTGGTTTGATCTGTTTTAGGTGTAAACCTGTTGTTTCCCCACTTAATTTTAAATAAACATATTTAATTAAAAGGGGTTCAAAAGGGGTTTGTGACTGGGTCGAATAGGGATTTTGGACTGGTCTTCATCTTTCAAGAATAACAAAACACCCCCTTGACTTGGATAAATCTATAGCAGCAATTATCCTTTGTAATTAACTTTCATGACTTGTCATTTTTGGTCCTTGTGTCTTCAAATACATTGACAAGGACTTGTTTTGCAATTGTTGAGATCTTCAAGGGCATTTCTTGTATATTGTGCAAACATTAGGGACCAAACATGTACAAAATGATTCTTCAAGGGCTGACTTTGACAAATCTTCAAACTTGGAGGACCAAACTTGTACGTTCTATAAACTTCAAGGGCATTTTTGTAAATTCCAAACTTGGGCCCGGTTCTTTGTGCGGCTTCGTTTCCCGTGTTCGTTTTTGCTTGATTCCTTTGATCTTTTGGTGAATTCACGATATCCGTACCTGAAATACACGATGAACAAACACAAGCACATATATGGGTATTTTGATGATATTTTAAGCGTTTTAAGCCCGATTTGGACGATGAGACTATGTATAAATACAGTCTCATCACTCCCCCATACTAAACCATTGCCGTGTCCCCACGCAATGCTAGAATTAAGTATCGTAGCACTTCCAAAATTCATTTTATGATGACTTTTATTGAAGACATTAAATAAACTACTACACGTGTTTTAGACATAATGTAATGTTTTCATCACGAGAATGTGACTTTTAGGATCATAGAACAAGAACACGTGAATGCTTTGTTAGAAATAATTTCGTCGTCCTCGATTTTCACCCAATTCCATGCTAAGCGTGTAACGAGATCATTGTTATTATAAGTTTGCAACACGAACACATCTCATGAGTGTTAATTACACACCTAAACTCCCTTATTCCTACTTGGTATCTCTTATATTTTATTTTGTCTTAATGATCACGAGGATACATCATCGACTTATGCGTGAATAGAGATTAAGTCTAAAAATAGAAACTTAACGGTGTAACCAAAATCATTAAATCAATAATTCATCCCAATAGACAACGATGTCAAAAAATTAAGTCAACAAGAAGGATCGATAAACACGGTTTTATAACGGTTTTGAACATGAGACTTATTACCAAGACTTTTATACGCCCCCTAACGGAAGGGCCTTATTATCTTTGGTTTACCTCCATCTTTTATTCAACTTCGCCATGAAGCTTTTATTATGACTTCGGTCTTGCCATGCCTTTTATTATCCGCCTCATCGGTGGTTTTATTAGCCAAAGACGTATATCCTCACGCTAAGGCGAATTTTGGATCTTTAAAGCTTCGAAGATTAAGGCTTGATTCACTTTCAATTTGGGCATAGATTTTTTGGCCTTGTGAGCTTCAAATTTTTGCTAATTTAGGTGAGCACTTGAAATCTTATTATTAGGTGAAGCTTTCGATTATTCGGGTGCCAATACTTCAAAACCGTGACGCTGGCGATACCTTAATGTTTTCCCAATTTAATTACATGGAAGCTACCAAAACAAATTAGAAACCCAACAATAGTGACTAAACCGCCAAATCAATATTTATTAACAATTTATTATGCAAAAGCGTGGGGAGAATAAGCTAATAATTACTACGCATAAGATCGTGACGATTACGAGACTTATAAATAACTCTATCATTTCTCGTCCTCATTTAAGAGACTTAGCCTAAAAAGTTAAGGAATCGAAGCTAAGTGCTCAACACGCACGGTCGAGTCAAAAATTACTCTTATTCTCACCATCGGAAAACCTACATTCGTGTCTTAAACACTTATGAAAAACTAGAAAAATTTTAAAATTTGGCCATTTTTAGCCTTATTTTGCAACAAAACGATAACAAATAGATGAATATTGGATTGCGTGGTGACGTAAGCAAGGTGAAGTATCTACTCACCCCCCATACTAAAACTAAACATTGTCCTCAATGTTTCGAGTCTAGGGGTGTAAACACCCCCATACTAGAGACGAAGTCGAATGCTTAATCTCGAGCATGGAAAGGGTAAAATGAATAACCTAAAAGCCGTTTATGAATTATGCTATTAAGATAAACGTTAGAACATAAAAGGATATCATCGGATATCGGAATCTCCAAAGGCAACGATCGAAGCTCGAGTGATCCGTAAAACGAACACGAGAGGCTTCAATGATGACGATGAACCTAATAAATCACAATCACAAACAACCACGGAACAAAGGTAGGAAGGGCACAAGTCCCCTCATTACATTAACTAAGAAAACGATAATATTTACAAGGATAAGCATGAGAATCCCCCACGAGGCACCTTGTTTTTGATAACCGAGTCAAAAGCTCGACTCGAATCCCCATAAATGTGATCATTTAGGGATTATCATGGGATGGTCAACAAACGTGGGTCTTACATGTAAACAAGGCCCAAAGAAACCGATAATAAAGGCAAAGCCTTTATACCGGGGTCGAAGATCGTATCCTCACATTTGGTGGAAAATGATAAAGGCAAAGTCGGAGGATACGTTTTGTAAGGAAGAAAACTCCTTACAACGTACTCGAAGTACGTGTAGTCATGAGAACCGAGAGGGTGGGTAGGATTACTTTGAGACCAAGGCAAATTTGAAAGAGAATCAATAAAAATGGGGGTCTCAAAGTCTCCTCCCGGTTCAAAGGCAAAGGCCTCATTAAAATCCTCATTCTCATCGAGAGGCGGTCCATCGGTGAACCCCTCGAGAATGGAGGCATCACAAATCAAAATAGAAGGATCATCCAAATGAGACTTAGGGAGGGTGACTAGCAAATCCGGCTCATCGAGTTTAAGATCCAAAGAATCCTCACTCTCGATGTCCTCGAACATCTCATCAAAGAGAGGATTTACGTCACCAAAAACGAACTCGTCATCAAATTCAAAAAGGGTATTTGAGTAGATTTTAAATTTGTCGACACGAACTTCCTCATCGAGTAGTGACTCGTCATCACTAGTGGAAAAATCATCATCGAAAAGCGGGTTCGAAAAAGTCAATGATTCTCTACCCGAAGTGTCGTTGGGAGAGACATCATCACATGAAATTGTATCATACTCACTATCATAATTTGCCTCGTTAGAATCTTCGTGGGAAAATTCATCGAGAGAAAAATCACTTAACTCCTCATCGAAGACAACCGTAGGCTCACTTTGGATTGGAATAGGGATCTCAACACTAGGATTAGTGCTAAGATTCTTCTCCCCCATACTTAGAGAGGAATCGGGTTTCGTTGGGAGCGTGAGAGTTATGGTTTCATAAGACGAGGTAAGATTAAAAATGTCGCTATCGTCGTCGTCATCATAAATAGGAGGCGTGAGATCACATCTAGCTAGATGCTCCTCTCTTTCTAGTTCTTGTTTTTTATGACGAATATCGATGCTTAAACTATTGTAATCTTGTAAAAGTTGTTTAGTTCTAATCTCACACTCTCTTTTAAACTCGTCACTTATTTCTTCTTTACGATATCTCCTAATGCCGAGTTCATTAGTTATATCGTTTATTTCTTGATTTATTCGTCGTTTCTCCTCTTCCATATCTTTGGTGCTTTCTTCGATCACTTCGACGATTGAAAGTTCCTTTTTCTCCATAATTTGTTGAAAAAGCAATTTAATCTCTTCAAATCCCTTGTCAACGCGACTTGCACCGAGATCATCATCGAAAGAATTTTGTGGAGGTGATTGGTTAAAACCGGAGAATTGATTGTCGAAAGACGTATTGTAGTTCATCGGTTGACAATCGTACCCATAATGAGGTGCGTTTCCACAAGACTCACATGAATACGACGATGGATATTGCGATGATTGGTCAAAGAAATTAGGATTCGGTGTGGGGTCATTATAGTTCGTACAACAAAATCCGAAGTCGTGCTCCAAACCGCAAAAATCACACGAATAAGACGAAGGCGGTTGTGGAGTTTGGTCATAGGATTGAAATCCGTAACCATGGTCGTTTTGAGGAGAGTTGTATATATACCCCTCTCTTCCTCCATAAATCTCGCAATTGAAGCAATTACCACCGTCGGGCGGACCTCCACAATATGGACAAGAGTAATATCCCTCGTTGGACATGACGAAACGCGAATGGTGTTACGAGAATTAAACACTAGAGGGTTAGAGAAAGAATTAACTGATTAGGGGTAAGAAGAATATTTTTTTTCATTTTTGATTGTTTTTTAATTTTTTAGGTTTTTGAATGTATTACGTAGACACAAATCTACAAATCTCCCCTCGAATCGATTTCTCGATTAAAGGAGCCTCAAAGAATGAAAACGATCACGTGGAGTGAACGCCTTCGATGACTTTAGAACGTTGGTGGAAATCCAAAACGTTCAAGAGGGTTTAATCTTGAAAACACAAGCAAATATAGTATACGTAGATAATACTTGGGCGGCAAACCCTCGATTAGCCCTCTTTCTCAAAACACGCACAAGCAAGCGGAGGAAACGAGGCAGCGCTAAGCACTTAAGAGCCTTTTTCCCTTAGGTCGTGAAATACAACCGCCTTATACCCACCTTATAGTTTGTGTTAATTGAAATTAAGCCTCACTAAAGTATTTATCTATTTTTCCTTTTAACTTTTGCTTTGGATTCGAATACAATGATCGAGTGATGAAATCCCGAATCAAGGTTGCGTTTTCACGCTTTTGGAGTACTTGTATTTCTATTGTTCTTACGTAAATACAATATAGTAATAATATATTCACAAGAAAAACAAAAACCAATATATCTACAATATAGTAAAGATTGTTGTGTGTTTAGTTTAGGAAAACTAAACACGATTTATTTGGATATTATAGTATAATAGAGAAAAAAACAAAAATGAGTATATACGATATTTACGCTTTCCAAAAATTGAAAAGCAAAAACGCACTACTCACACAAACACGATACTAATAATGGCAACACTAAACACCTCCCCGGCAGCGGCGCCAAAAATTTGATGTAGTGTTTTCGTACACGTTTTAGGAAAAACGCGTATGAATGCGGCAAGTATTAAACTCGACGATTTAGGAAAACCGACAAGTCGAATAAATGCGGGTTCGTTCTCGAAGGAGGTGTGTGAATTAAGTGTGCCAATATGTAAAATCAAGAGTTTGGATTAGTGTCGTTTTTGGGTTGAGAGAAAAAAATTAAAGACGAGCTACGATTACGATACTACGACGAATTAACGTAAAACGCGAACGTAAATACGTAAAACGTGAAGAAATTAAAAATTAAAGCTAAAAACAATTTAAAAATTAAAACTAAGTCTTAAATAATATAAATAAGAATAAAAATCCAACAAATATATTTTAAAACCTTTTATTAATTAAATATTCAATTTTTAATGCTAATTAAAGCCCTAAAATTAAATATAATTAACGAAATGTCCAAAATATTAATTTATTGAACTAATAACTAACTTATATTATTTAAAGACTAAAAAGTATTTTTCCAAAATTTTTAAAACTATTTTTCTATTTTTAAAAGGCTAAAAACACTTTTTAAACTAAAATAATAATAAAAATAATAAAATAATGCTAAAAATAAATATTATTTTTCTAAAAATCTTTTTTTTAACTAAATTAACAAGGGAAAAATGAAAAAGTTAAAAAAAAACTAAAAACATTGGCTAAAAATGAAAGTACCCCCAAAGTACTCCAAGGTGGAGTACTTTAGTGTTGTCCAATATCCTACCAGACAAAGGACTTGTCCAATATCAGTGTTGTCCGATATCGGACAACACTAAAAAAATAAAAAATCTGCAGCGTTCTCGGACAACAAAGAAAAAGCTACTGTATGGTTTTTTCGGCTCGTTTTGGGCTCGTTTTCGCTTGTTTTAGGCTTGTTTGTTGGCATTTTTTTGGGCAATAAGGCACCCCACAACAATTGAGTTGTGGGGAGTCAAGAATAACATACAAAAACAAGCAACAAGTGCAATTAGACTCCAAAATCACACAATCTATTAACAAAAAAATGGGGCTGTGGAGCTATTAGTGTGACAGTAGGCTAAGAAATGCGACTTTGAGCAATCAAAAACTAACAAGCCTACAATACCAGATAATTTACTACTAGTCTACCTTATAATCTAGTGCTATACCAAAAATCAAAACTATAAAAGCACAAAAATCAAGCCCAAAAGGCTTAATGATGCGTTTGTTGACAGCAAAAGGGGATTGTTGATTATTTGGCCAAATGACGAGTTTTATACCCACAAAACTTGAAGTTGAGCATGCACAATCAATGAACCAAACCTCAATCCCCTAGATTACCATATTTCTTTACAGCTATCAAGATTTCAAAACAAAATCAACAAAAACAAGGCAGATTAAGTCTCCTACTGTTTTCTAGCAGATTTGACCAATTTTTGAACATACAAAATCTAATTCCTAGTTATATTTCTTAAACAAACTACTGAAAACTCCTAACAATACTTATAGGGGCATGTTAAAGTTGTGATTACACTATTCCTATGTCACCTTAGTCTTGTGAATCCCAATACCAAACACCCCCTTATAACTATAGATGAATAAATTGACCCAAAAAACTACAAAAACCTATCAGCTTTAAACACTTAAAATTTACTAGCATGCGATCCTAATCTAGCAAGGGTTAAATCTACCAATCATCACACACCAAATCACATTAATCAACAGTACACAGATATCAAAAATAAACCAAACAGGGTTCAAGCCATGACCTTTCTTGAGTATGTTTACGCCAAAAAGGGAAAAGCTGATGCCTTCTATCTGATATTTATGAGCTATGGAGCGTTTGAAAATGAGAAGGTGATGAACAAGTCCTTGTTGGGAGTTCTACCACAGCACCAATGAGCTAATGAAATGGATGATGAAAGTGAGATTCCTTTGAGATACCTGCAAACAAACCACCATAAAAGAGACACACCAAATACCAATAACAAGGTTTCCTCAGGGGATTTTGTCAGAAGCTCTTGAGGAAGCTATTGCTACAGGAATAGTTAAAAGAAAAAGAAAGGAAAAGATTTTATAAAAATCTTTGGAAAACTCCAATTGAAACCAACTTGAAAACAAATGTTGCCAAACATAAATGTAACAGAATCCTACTGGTTTAACAAGATTGAGGGTGGTCAGCCCTTCAATATGCAAAAACGTCTAGAAATCCGGATCTCAAAAGCTGTTTTATCCAAAAAAAATCTTTGAGAATAAAATATTTTTGATAAAATATAAATTAAAATGCAGAAAATTAAAGAGATTTAAGCTAAATGGAACACAATATTATATAACTCAAAATTTCTTATATTAAACTGAAAATTCTGGAAATACAAAAATTGGAACAAGAATTTTGCTAAGACTAATTAGACTATATATAGTGATACATGAAGAACCCTAATGGTAAAACCCTAGCTGCATATCTTCAAACTTCTTCCCAATCTGCCCTTGGATATGCCAATGACATATTCTTCTTCTTGAAGCTTCTAAGCAATCTGAATGGTTGATTTGATGTGGGGATCACGTCAAATGATCTTGGCCATTAATCAGTCAAAGGTTGTCAGGATATTGGTGATTCATGTGACTTTGGTGAGCTGGTGAGGACCCCATATGTGATGTGGCGTCTGAGTTTACCACATGGGTGTGTTTGTAACAACTTAATCTTCAAAACCCCCAATTTAAATGTGATTAAACATTTGAAATAAGGCTGATCGAATCTGGTAGGGGTGTTAGGGTTCTAAGGATAAACATAGTGGTTTGATCTGTTTTAGGTGTAAACCTGTTGTTTCCCCACTTAATTTTAAATAAACATATTTAATTAAAAGGTGTTCAAAAGGGGTTTGTGACTGGGTCGAATAGGGATATTGGACTGGTCTTCATCTTTCAAGAATAATAAAACACCCCCTTGACTTGGATAAATCTATAGCAGCAATTATCCTTTGTAATTAACTTTCATGACTTGTCATTTTTGGTCCTTGTGTCTTCAAATACATTGACAAGGACTTGTTTTGCAATTGTTGAGATCTTCAAGGGCATTTCTTGTATATTGTGCAAACATTAGGGACCAAACATGTACAAAATGATTCTTCAAGGGCTGACTTTGACAAATCTTCAAATTTGAGGACCAAACTTGTACATTCTATAAACTTCAAGGGCATTTTTGTAAATTCCAAACTTGGGCCTGGTTCTTTGTGCGGCTTCGTTTCCCGTGTTCGTTTTTGCTTGATTCCTTTGATCTTTTGGTGAATTCACGATATCCGTACCTAAAATACACGATGAACAAACACAAGCACATATATGGGTATTTTGATGATATTTTAAGCGTTTTAAGCTCGATTTGGACGATGAGACTATGTATAAATACAGTCTCATCATGCAAAATCAAAACCAAAATCGTTATTTTCAAAATACAAGTCAAGGTTTTCAAAACGCTCACACTAAAATTCTTCCAAGTGAATTTTTAGATTACGCTAAGGCCAACGATGCTAAGTATGATAACATGCAACTAGAAATGATTATTCTGATAACCGAGTTGAAGAACGAGTTAAAAATGAGCTTGCAAACGAATTAAAAACTCACGCTAATAAAATGGAGGGTAATGTTCAACGTCTTCATCAAAATCAACAAAAGATGGAACAAGGCCAACATGAAATTAAGCAAGAGTTATTAAAAGCGGATAAAAGGCAATCAAAATTCGAAGATCGAATGGAAAGCATGTTTGAAGCCATAATGTGCAAACCGTCTTCCTCGGGCGGTCTTCCTAGTGATACAAACCCGAAAGGTGAAATGAAGGTTATTACTACTCGTAGTGGTAAACCTTTCAACGAACTCATTTCTCGTTCAAATATTTCCAAGGAGAAGGAAATCGAAAACAAACCCGAGGTTGTGGTCGAAAAGGAGCATATCTCAAGCCCACGAAGTACCGCTCAAACCACACCTATGGTTGAACCCATACCAATTTTGGAACCCGAGATTCAAAGGTCGTTGCCTACGCCCCAACCTACACCACCCTTGCCTTATCCATCAAGACGTAACAAGGAGAAATTAAATGAATGTAACAAACAACAAATCGAGCTTTTTATAAAAATGTTTCAACAAGTGCATTTTGACGTAAGTTTAGCCGACGCGTTGTTATACATGCCTCGTTTCGCCTCCACTTTCAAAAGTATGATGAACGATAAGGAAAAGCTTTCCATGCTATCTAATTGTTCTTCGGTTTATCTTAACCGAGTACCGGAAAAAGTGTGAGACCCTGGGAAATTCCTTATCCCGTATGATATTCAAGAAATGGAAGAATGCCTTGCCATGTCCGATCTTGGCGCGAGCATTAATTTGATGCCTTTTTCAATGTGGAAATCGCTATCACTTCCGGCTCTCACTTCTTCAAAATTATCCATCGAAATGGCCGACCATTCAACGATTCTCGCATGTGGAATAGCCGAAGACGTTTTCGTTAAAGTTGGGAAATTCTACTTTCCGGTCGATTTTATCGTTGTAGATATTCCCACGGATCCACAAGTTCCTCTAATTTTGGGCCGTCCATTTTTAGACACCCTGAGATCAATTATCGACGTTCATGAAAGAAAGATTACTTTACGATTTAACGAGGAGGAACTTGTCATAAACGCTACCAAAAATTCGACACCTTCTCATGTTTACGCTATCGCTACTATAAATCACGTTGATTTAATTGACGTATTTTGCGATGAATTTTCACAAGAGGTGTTAGAATTTTCCGAAGGTTCCGTTAGTGGAAATCCCACTATTTTAGATCCTATTGTTGCTAAAAAATCACATTCTCTCGCTCCATTCGAAGGAGGCGATTTTATCGACAATGAAGAAAATGTGCATTATAGTAACGAAAAAATTCCACCATATTTTCCGCTGGTGGAAATTATTAGTGTTGAGACAAAATCTTCAATCGAGGATCCACCAATACTAGAATTGAAAGACCTTCCACCTCATCTAGAATACGTATTCTTAGAAGGTGAAGATAAGTTTCCGGTAATTATTGCGAAAGATCTTTCAGATAACGAAAAAACCGCACTTATAAAATCTTGAAAGCTCATAAAGGGGCAATATCGTGGAAAATATCCGACATTAAAGGAATCGATCTTAAATTTTTTACTCACAAAATATTAATGGAGGAAGACTATAAACCCGCAATTCAATGTCAAAGAAGGGTAAACCCCAAAATTCACGATGTCATAAAAAAAGAGGTTTTAAAACTTCTCGACGCGGGAATGATTTATCCTATCTCTGATAGCCCATGGGTGATCCCAATCCATTGTGTCCAAGAAGGGAGGAATGACTGTTGTGCCCAACGAAAATAACGAGTTAATTCCAACTCGTGTTGTGACCGGATGGAGAGTGTGTATCGATTATCGTAAACTCAACGATGCCACTCGAAAAGACCATTTTCCCTTGCCCATCATGGATCAAATGTTGGAGCGACTTGCGGGAAACGATTTTTATTGCTTTCTAGATGGTTTTTCCGGTTACATTCAAATCACTATCGACCCTCGTGATCAAGAGAAAACTACGTTTACGTGTCCTTATGGTACGTTTGCTTATCGTAGAATGCCTTTCGGACTTTGTAATGCACCGGGAACGTTTCAACGGTGTATGATGGCCATTTTCCACGATATGATCGAGAAGTCGATGGAAGTGTTCATGGATGATTTCTCGGTATTTGGTGATTCGTTTACGTCATGCTTAAATAACTTGGAAAAAAATGCTAAAACGTTGTGAAGAAACAAATCCCGTACTTAATTAGGAAAAATGTCACATTATGTGCAAGCAAGGAATCGTCTTAGGACATAAAATATCGAAAGCGGGGATTGAGGTCGACAAAGCAAAAATCGACGTCATTTCTAAATTACCTCACCCCAAAACCGTCAAAGGAGTTTGAAGTTTCCTAGGCCACGCGGGCTTTTATCGACGTTTTATGAAATATTTTTCGAAAATATCTCGACCGATGACACATCTACTTGAAAATGATGCTCCTTTTGTCTTTGACGAATATTGTGTCCGAGCTTTTGAAACTCTTAAAAGGAAACTTACCGAAGCTCCTATTTTTGTAGCTCCAAATTGGAACCTCCCATTTGAGCTAATGTGCGATGCTAGCGATTACGCAATTGGATCCGTTTTAGGGCAACGTTATGTGATACAAGGCTTTTGGCCCGTATAAAAATTAAAGTTCGTATTCTCGATATCTTAACGAATTGATCTAGGTTCCCTATGTGACTCTATTGTTCTTTGGTGGAAACAAATATTTTTGGTTGTTTAAATAAAAATGAAGAACAATTAAAGTAAAAGTGCGTTAATTTAAATCTAAGTCTAATTTAAAGTAAAAGGGTGCAAGTATTTAAAAACGTGACTGAAATTAAAGGGCACTAAAGTAAATAACGCAAACTTAAATCTATCTAAGGCAATCTTAAAACGCAACTAAAACTTAAACTAAGGCAAGGCTAAAATTTAACTAAGGCAAATAAACTTAAAGTGCAATTAAAATAAAGGCAGGAAAAATAAAGCTTGAAAATAAAAGACTGAAATTTAAAAAGAAAAACCAAAAAGAACCTCACAAGAAAAACCTTGATTCGGAAGTTCAAAACTTCCGAATGAACTAGCTTGATCCGGAACTTAGCCCTTGATTCGGAACTTTTAAGTTCCGAATGAATAAAAAGTTGTTGATCCGGAACTTCTTCCGAATGAAACACCCTTGACTCGGAACTTATTGACCCGGAACTTGGTTCAGAAGATCTGGCTGATTCGGAACTTTGTCCTTCGTCCGGAACTTTTAAGTTGATCCGGAACTTTTGAGTTCCGAATGAATCTCCTTGACCCAGAACTTTTGAGTTCCGAATGAAGTCTATTGATCCGGAACTTTTAAGTTTCGAATGAACAAATGCTTGAGTCGGAACTTTCGTTCGGAAGTATTGACTCGGAACTTTTGGAGTTCCGAATGAACACTCTTGATCCGGAACTTTGAATGTTCCGGATGAAACCTTTGGTTCGGAACTTTGAAAGTTCCGAATGAACAGCCTACCTTGTTTTGGCTCGAAAGATTTCCTGGGAACAAAGAAACAGAAATAAACACCCCGAAGAACAAGGGATAACAGTAGCAGCAGATCTAACACAATTTATTCAAAATCAAAACAAATATTTAATTAAACTAGTAACGAAACAACAGTTAAACATAATCAAACAATTTAAATCAACAAAACAAACAAATTTAACCACAATAATCAAAAACCCATTTAATCAAAATAAAAACATGAACATGAACACAACCATAAACATAGAAATCAAAGATTAAGAAAGGTAGATGAGAGATTAACAAGATAAAGTAAAGATTGACAAGAATTAAATGAAAACTTACTTGAAATTAAATGAATTTAAGGTGCAAGACAAGGTAATTAAATTGACAAGTATTTAAATGACAAGGTAATTAAAAGTGGAAGACTAATTGTCACACTTAGCCAACAAGAAAGAAAAATAACAACTAATGACTATTTATAGGGGAGGATTAAGGAAGCTTCCTCCCCTCCTTCATTTCTTCTTAATTGCGAGATTAAGTCCCTCCTTCTTTTAATCTTCATTAATTGTATCATTAGTCCTTTTCTTCTAATCTTCTTTAAACTTGGACTTAAAGGACTTTTGGCTTCGGGATTTCTTTGAACTCGTCTTTAAATTCTTTAATAAAATAGACTTGAATTCTTCGGCTTTTGATAAACTTCCGTCTTTTGACTTTTTCTTCGATAAATCTTCAGAATTGGTCTTGGACTTCCGTTCTTTTTTCACTCTTGACTTCTTGACTTCGTCTTTCATCTTTTTCTTCAATAAAAGTCCGTAAATGCCCGTGAATGTCCGTGTTTTCTCCACTTTTCACCTTTTCGTCCTAAATCACAACAAAAACACAAACCACGCATAATTCCGACATAAAAGACATAAAATACACGTTTTGGTCCGGTTATTATTGTAATTAAGTGGTAGAAAAGATGTGTGTTTTCACACATATCAAATCCCCTACACTTGACCATTGCAATGTCCTCATGCAATGCATTAGTTAAAAAGCAAGATTACACTTTTCATCATAATTAATCCACGTTGGCATTTATTAAAGAAAATAGAAAATTAAAAACATACAAAATAAAGAAATCAAAAGCATACCTTGGGTTTTGGAAATGTCATGAATAATCATCATCCTCAAGTTTTCACTTTCTCCAAACCAAGCTTAAAAACGAGATCACTGTTATTATAAGTTAGCAAACTATCACGAACTCATGTGGGCCAATTATTCACTTAGACTCCCTTATTCCTAGGTGTATATCTTATATTTTATTATTGTCTTGAATTATCACGAGGATGCATTTTTGACTTATTTCGATAGTTATTAAGTCTGAAAATAAAGTGAACGATTTAATCAATAGTTAGCTAAAGGACAAAATCTTTTAAAACTGCTTCTCGGGACCTCATAAAGTTCATATCTTGGCATAACTCGTTTCGCGATTTGAAACCTTTCTCGGACCGATATTTGGCAGCGACTTCATACTTCAAACCTTGAGAGACGTTCATGAAATTATGGTCTTCTCTTCATAATGGAATTTCTTCACTTGAAGTTTTGAGAGATTAATACTTGGACCACGACTTCTTCATTTTTCTCCAATCTTTATTTTGGACTTTGATATACAACGATCCACCTCCTTTTATGACTTGGATCTATTTATCCTCATACCTTGTTAGGGTCTTTTCGGATACACTTCTCCATGACTTTTGGGGAGTATTTTCTTTTCGTCGTGTGTCTCGATCCTTCATATTGATTTTCGATAAATGATTCTTCACATCACTTTTGGATCTTTAGCAACAAAATATAGCCCTCATGCCTTGTTAGGGACTTTTCGGACTCGCCAATCTTCGCATCCCGCTTCAATAAGTTATGCCTTGGCTATGAACTCTAATCCATACCGAGCAACTTTTAAACGATCTTGGGCTAGAAGCTAAGTAACTTTTCAAATCGTACAACCTTATTTATTAGCAGATAATTTATTTAGCAAGCGATGGGAGAATAGGCTCATAATTAACTCACATAAATTCATGAAAGAATACCGAACTTATAATTGGCTCTATCATCTCTCATTCTCCACAGTTTAAAATCTCAAGGAATGAGACTCGTGGATGCTTAGCCTATTAAATCAAAGTTTTGGGTTTTCGAGTCGCCTATAGGATCTTGCAAATTCTTAGACTCTTTCAAGTTTAGAAATCACATTTTAAAGTTCCCTTGATAAACGACTCTCTAGGATCAATTATAGGAACTTGCGAAAAGTTCTTGTTCTTAGCCCGTGAGAGTTAAGACTTTCGCGTTTTATAGCTCCCTACATAATAGCTTAGAAAAACTTGACTTAAACACGTTAAGGATACTAGCTAGAGTAACTTAAGATAAGTAAACTCGGGTTAAGTCAAAAGATTCACAACGTTTGAAAATTAAAACCACTTTATTAAACATTTATTATAATAAGGAAAGAAAATAACTATACAAAGGGAAAAACTAATAGGCCAAAATAGATCAAAAATTTTGAAAAATGTCGAAAAATTGATTTTCCGGTCAAAATGAGGACAAATACAAGGAAAAGACCACTTAACTTCGATAGAAGTCCCCCCTACACTTAAGATAAACATTGTCCTCAATGTTTAAGCATGTGGGAGTAAACTCCCCTACACTTAGGACATTGTGCACGTTGTTTAAATCTCGCTAAGGAAAAGACAACTAAGGAGATTCCTATTTTAATATTGAGAAAATATATAAAATAGTGAATCGAAAAGAGTTAGGATAGAACCGGGAAAATGTAGAATACGGAATCACGGGTCGTCAAGAATCAGCAAGAGTGGATCGTTGAAGCTCGAATCCGTGATTAAGAAGTGAGGAGAGGAAAGCAAACCAACAGGTCTCCCCTACACTTATGATAAAGAAAGCGAAAAGATAGATGCATGGGTTGCCTCCCAAGAAGCGCTTGATTTTTGTTAACCGAGTCGTGAGCCTGACTCGACCTTGATCATCAACGGAAGAAGCATGAAACATATCCACCAGGATCAAAGACGTAGTTTTCATTGAGCAAATAACACAAGCTTAAGGCAAACAAGGCAAGCCAAAGAAGAAGTGGCAAGGTTCCTTTAAGCAAAGATGGAGCAAGGTGGAAGCAAGTATGGTAAGGTGCAAGCATGTCTTCAAAATTTCCAAAGATTTTTCCTTTTATTTCATCAGGTGGATACTGAGATGGCTTAAAGACTTCAATACCGGGGTCGAACACCTTTTCCTTTAGGGGAAAATAGCACTCAGGCTCAGCCGAGTGTGAAGAAGATCCGCAAAGAAGCACAACCTCGTCCTCAGAAGGGGGACTAAGAGGTGTCAAATCATATGTGCAACGGATATTGGTGTCGACCGGTTTCTTATCCTTTGAAAGAATGTGCTTCAAATCCAAAGTAGGATCAAGACGATAATCTTCAAAATCTAAAGGAGGTGCATCACTCTCATGAGGGAAGTAAGCGTTGTGAAATTCAGAGAAATCTTCCTCAAATGAGTAATCGTCCAAAGTAGGATCGAGTGATGGCGGAGGATCTTCATCATGTGAAGAATCGCTCGAAAGAGTATCGGCCTCATCAAAATCATCGAAAGTGGGAATCTCGGAATACTCAGAAGTACAATCATCAAAATCATCCGAATCTGAGCTAGAATCATCATCATCATAAGCATCAAATACCGGTGGAGAATCATAAATGGGAGAAGCGTCCAAAGTGGAGCGAGAATCGTCCACATCCTCGTCAAAGAGTGGATTATCGATGGAAGAATCGAATAGAGGATTGTCATAGACGGTAAAGTCATCGAGCACATTAATCATATTCACTGATTCTCGTCCATAGTATTTGCCTGTAAGCTTCCCCATTTTAAAAATTTGTAAATCATTCCCGACTCTTAAGATTAACTCACCTTCGGCCACATCCACTAAAGCTCGTCCGGTTCTCAAGAATGTCCGACCAAGTATTAAAGGAATACGAGGGTCCATTTCATAATCAACGACGACAAAATCGACCGGGAAAGTAAATGCGCCAACTTTGATGAACACATCTTCGGCTATACCAACGGGGTAAGCGAGAGTGCGATTTGCAAGTTCAAGAGTCATCTTTGTTGGAGTGAGGTCGGGCAATGATAGTGTTTTCCAAACACTCAGTGGCATCAAATTAATACTGGCCCCGAGATCAGCAAGGGCAGTAAATTCTTTAGTTTTGTTGAACACGCAAGGCAACACAAAATGACCGGGATCTCCTAGCTTTTCCGAAAGTTCTTTAAGAATAACTGCAGAGCAGTTTTCATTTAAGCGTGTGTTGGCGAGTTCAATCAGCTTCTCCTTCTTGTTAAGCAATTCCTTAAATGCTTTAACAAATTTGGGCATGTGGACAAGTGCTTCAAGAAAACTAATGCTGAAGCCCATTTGAGAAATCATATTGATATATTTTGTCACTTGAGAGTCCTCCTTTGTTAGCTCGTTGGTCTTGCCTAAGCGAGAAGGGTATGGGATTTTGGGTTTATAGGTGGAAGGTTAAGGTGTAGTTGGTAAAGGTTGAGATGTTGAAGGGTCCTTCCGAGATACATCGTCATGACGAGGCGGAGACGGTAATGGTGCACTAATACTAGGTGTAGAAGGAGTAGGGATACATGGTGGTGGAGGAGGTGTAGATGATGGGGGTGGGATTGGTGGTCCTACGATGGTAACTCCACTACGAGTAGTAATAGCACTCACATTGGCTCGCGGATTGGTGACGGTGTTTGAAGGTAGAGAACTTAAAGAAGAAGGTTGAGCGGCGGGCAAGAAACTAGCCAACAGATTCTTTAATTCATTTGTTTAAGTGCTGAAGGAGGATTGAATATTATCGCGAACCTCGGTTCTGATCTCATTTCCTTGCTTCGTGATATCTCCTCTGAGATTGATAATTTGGCTTTGCAGATTCTTGATTTCCTCACCTTGGGTTCTCATTGTAGCCTCAACATCGGGGTTAATGGGTGGGGTTTGTTGAGCGGGTGGGTGATAAGGATTAGAAGCTCTTGGTGGGATTTGGTTGCTTCTATTGTAGTTGTTGGCGGGGTTTTGGTTTTGAGGAGAAAAACCGGGTGAAAGGTAGTTGTTTGATCGGTAACTCAGCAGATTTCTATCCCCTTGTTGTCGAGCTTGGTAATTTTCCGGTGAATAATTACCGTAAGCTACATACACATTTTCCGGATTTCCTTGTGTAGAAGGACAATCGGTGTATGAGTGAGGACCGCCACATGTTTCACAAGGATTAGCAACCGCTTTAACTTGTTGTTGTTGTTGGTTTGAAGCGAGAAGCGTAATACTTTTGCTCATTTCTGTCATCATGCGGGTGAGTTCGGTCATATCAGGGTTAGCTGAGGTGAAAGAAACATTGACTCTCGGGTTATTCCTTGAAGAAGCAGAGGAATCCGAGTTTTTGTGGTGAGTAGTCATGTTCTCTATTAGCTCTCTACACTCCTCGGGTCTCCTTTTCATGAATGTGCCACCGGCGGCTACATTAACCGTATCACGATCTCGAAAAGTTAAACCGTTGTAGAAAGTATCGATTAAGGTCACAGGGAGCATGTTGTGGTTTGGACATCTATCGATCAAGACATTATATCTCTCCCAGGAATCAAAAAGAGATTCATCGGGATCTTGCATGAAACCGCTGATCTGATTGCGAAGGCTAGTGACCATGGATGGTGGAAAGTAGCGTGACAAAAAGCGTTGAGTCAGATCATCCCAAGTGTGAATAGAATTCTTCGGGAGACGATCAAACCATTTCTCGGCATGATGTAATAAACTGTGTGGAAAGAGTTGTAGGCGAAGTTCATCCATTGTGGCACCGGCCAACTTCATGCTTTGGGTGATTGTAATGAACTTGTCGAGGTGTTTGTTGGCATCATCATCAGGCAATCCACGGAATGGGTTTGTTTGCACTTGCTGAATCATGTGGTGCTTCAACGAAAACTCAGGAGCGTTGATTTGCATCGGCGCAATCGGTCCTCCTCGTCCAAACATGGTTGGTTGACAAAGTTCCTCCATGGTCCGAAGATCGGGCTGTGGAAGAACATTGTTGTTATTATTAGGATGCGGTGGATTATTGTTGTTTACACCTGACATAGCTAAATCTTCTTGAGGCTCGGGCTCATGATAATTAGAAGATCTAGTACGCATGCACCTACAAAGACAAAAGAAAAAGAAACCAAACACAAAAACAATATATATACACAATAAAGATAAAATCTTTTTGGATTTTTGAAATTTTTAATTTTTATGTATTTTTAGCAATTTTTTAATTTTTTATGATTTTTTGAATTTTTTTATGCAAGAAAAATAACGCTCACAAGTGAACGGATCCCAAAAAGCAACGCGTCTCTCACAGAAAACCGTTAATCTTTACGAAAAGAGCCGGCAGCGGCGCCATTTTATACAAGGCTTTTGGCCCGTATAAAAATTAAAGTTCGTATTCTCGATATCTTAACGAATTGATCTAGGTTCCCTATGTGACTCTATTGTTCTTTGGTGGAAACAAATATTTTTGGTTGTTTTTAAATAGAAATGCAGAACAATTAAAGTAAAAGTGCGTTAATTTAAATCTAAGTCTAATTTAAAGTAAAAGGGTGCAAGTATTTAAAAACGTGACTGAAATTAAAGGGCACTAAAGTAAATAACGCAAACTTAAATCTATCTAAGGCAATCTTAAAACGCAACTAAAACTTAAACTAAGGCAAGGCTAAAATTTAACTAAGGCAAATAAACTTAAAGTGCAATTAAAATAAAGGCAGGAAAAATAAAGCTTGAAAATAAAAGACTGAAATTTAAAAAGAAAAACCAAAAAGAACCTGACAAGAAAAACCTTGATTCGGAAGTTCAAAACTTCCGAATGAACTAGCTTGATCCGGAACTTAGCCCTTGATTCGGAACTTTTAAGTTCCGAATGAACAAAAAGTTGTTGATCCGGAACTTCTTCCGAATGAAACACCCTTGACTCGGAACTTATTGACCCGGAACTTGGTTCGGAAGATCTGGCTGATTCGGAACTTTGTCCTTCGTCCGGAACTTTTAAGTTGATCCGGAACTTTTGAGTTCCGAATGAATCTCCTTGACCCGGAACTTTTGAGTTCCGAATGAAGTCTATTGATCCGGAACTTTTAAGTTCCGAATGAACAAATGCTTGAGTCGGAACTTTCGTTCGGAAGTATTGAATCGGAACTTTTAGAGTTCCGAATGAACACTCTTGATCCGGTACTTTGAATGTTCCGGATGAAACCCTTGGTTCGGAACTTTGAAAGTTCCGAATGAACAACCTTCCTTGTCTTGGCTCGGAAGATTTCCTAGGAACAAAGAAACAGAAACAAACACCCCGAAGAACAAGGGATAACAGTAGCAGCAGATCTAACACAATTTAATCAAAATCAAAACAAAGATTTAATTAAACTAGTAACGAAACAACAGTTAAACATAATCAAACAATTTAAATCAACAAAACAAACAAATTTAACCACAATAATCAAAAACCCATTTAATCAAAATAAAAACATGAACATGAACACAACCATAAACTTAGAAATCAAAGATTAAGAAAGGTAGATGAGAGATTAACAAGATAAAGTAAAGATTGACAAGAATTAAATGAAAACTTACTTGAAATTAAATGAATTTAAGGTGCAAGACAAGGTAATTAAATTGACAAGTATTTAAATGACAAGGTAATTAAAAGTGGAAGACTAATTGTCACACTTAGCCAACAAGAAAGAAAATTAACAACTAATGACTATTTATAGGGGATGATTAAGGAAGCTTCCTCCCCTCCTTCATTTCTTCTTAATTGCGAGATTAAGTCCCTCCTTCTTTTAATCTTCATTAATTGCATCATTAGTCCTTTTCTTCTAATCTTCTTTAAACTTGGACTTAAAGGACTTTTGGCTTCGAGATTTCTTTGAACTCGTCTTTAAATTCTTAATAAAATAGACTTGAATTCTTCGGCTTTTGATAAACTTCCGTCTTTTGACTTTTTCTTCGATAAATCTTCAGAATTGGTCTTGGACTTCCGTTCTTTTTGCACTCTTGACTTCTTGACTTCGTCTTTCATCTTTTTCTTCAATAAAAGTCCGTAAATGCCCGTGAATGTCCGTGTTTTCTCCACTTTTCACCTTTTCGTCCTAAATCACAACAAAAACACAAACCACGCATAATTCCGACATAAAAGACATAAAATACACGTTTTGGTCCGGTTATTATTGTAATTAAGTGGTAGAAAAGATGTGTGTTTTCACACATATCATTATGAAAAGCACTTTCGACCTATCTATTATGCTAGTAAGACGATGACCGAGGCTCAAAAGAAATATAGTATAACGGAAAAGGAAATCCTTGCCGTAGTATACGCTTTTGAAAAATTCCGACCTTATCTCGTCTTAACTAAAATCATCGTGTATACGGATCATTCGGATATTAAGTACCTTTTGGCTAAACAAGACGCTAAGCCGAGGTTGCTTTGTTGGACTCTCCTCCTCCAAGAATTTAATGTCATCGTACTAGACAAAAATGAGCCGAGAATCTAGCGGTCGATCATCTTTCTCGTTTAGAGGATCCTCATAAATATGTATTCGAGAACAAGGAAATTACTGAAACGTTTCTTCTCGAAAGACTTGGTGTGGTGAACTCTAAAGACGACACCCCATGGTTTGTGGACATCGCAAATTACCATGCGAGAAACTTCATAATCAAGGGTATGACGACGCAACAAAAACGAAAATTCTTTTGTGACGTCAAGTTCTATTTTTGGGACGACCCTTATCTCTTTCGAGTATGTGCGGATCAACTCGTTCGACGTTGTGTATTTGGCACCGAAGCTACTAATATCCTTAGAGCTTGTCACGAGGGACCCACGGGTGGTCACCACGGTGCTAATCTCACGGCTAAAAAAGTGTTTGATGCTGGTTTCTTTTGGCCTACGATCTATCATGATGCACACGTACTTGTGAAGTCGTGTGATTCTTGTCAAAGTCAAGGAAAATCCTCTCAAAAGGATGAAATGCCGCAAAACATAATTTAAGTTTGTGAGATTTTCGACGTTTGGGGCATAGATTTTATGGGACCGTTCCCATCGTCTCGAGGAAACTAATATATCCTCGTCGTCATCGACTACTTGTCCAAATGGGTAGAAGCTAAGGCTTTACCTACGAACGACGCGCGTGTTGTAGTGAAATTCTTGAAACAATTGTTCTCTCGGTTTGGAACCCCTCGTGCTATTATAAGCGATCGTGGAACCCATTTTTGTAACGACCAATTCGAAAAAGTCTTGAAAAAATATGGAGTTACACATCGTCTTTCTACGGCTTATCATCCGCAAATGAGTGAGCAAGTCGAGCTTTCAAACTGAGCCTTGAAGAGAATTATGGAAAGGTCAATTTGAGAAAACCGTGCTTCATGGTCCGACAAACTCGACGATGCTTTATGGGCTTTTCGTACCGCTTATAAAACACCTATCGGTTGTACTCCGTATAAGTTGGTATATGGAAAGAATTGTCATTTTCCCATCGAACTAGAATATAAGGCATATTGGGCACTTAAGCATGCCAATTATGACTTGAAGACCGCGGGAGATCACCAAAAAATACAATTAAATGAATTGGATGAATCACGAGATCTTGCTTATGAAAATTCATTAATTTTACAGAAAAGACTAAAAAGTTTCACGATGCTAAAATTTAAAACCGGGTTTTTAACGTTGGAGATCAAGTGTTACTTTTTAACTCTCCTTTAAAAATATTTTTCGGAAACTTGAAATCCCGTTGGTCGGGCCCGTTCACCGTCACACAAGTTTTTCCATATGGGACCATCGAGCAAGCTCAAAATGATGGTCCTAATTTCTAGGTGAATAGACATAGGCTTAAGCACAACTTCGGTGGGGAAGTTCCTTCTTTGAACGACCTCAACCAAGTCACCTTCCCCAATGATAATTAAACGATGAGGGGATCGAGTCGAGCTCATGACTCAGTAATAAAAAACGAGGTGCTTTGCGGGAGAGTTCCCATGTTTATCCATGTACATATTATCGCTTTCTAATGTAGTTAATGAGAGGGGATTTGTGTCCTTCCAACTCGTTGTATCGTGGTTGTGATTGTGTTATCTAGATCATCATCATCACGTTCGAAGTCTCTCGTGTTCGTTTCACTCGAGCTTCGATCGTTTTCTTTGAAGGAATTTTTCACGAATCCACGACGTATATCTTTTATCATTCTAACAATATTCTTTTAGCATAATTAATAAACGGCTTTAGATTATTTGTTGCTTACCCTTTCCATACTAGATCCTAAGCATTCGAATTTTCGTCTCTAGTATGGGGGTAATCCACCCTTAGACTTGAAACATTGAGGACAATGTTTACTTTTAGTATGGGGGTGAATAGATACTTGCCTTACCTACGTCTTTACGCACTCCAAAATTTATCGTTTTGTTTTTGTTTTTGACAAGGCTAACAATGGCCAAATTTTAAATTTTTCGTAGTTTTTCATAAGTGTTTTTAAGACACAAATGTATATTTTCCGTTGGGTAGAATAAGAGCTAATTTTTTACTTAATGGGCATTTGGAGCCCCTAACATTCCTTAACCCGCTTAAATCAAGTTTTGCTAGACTTTTACATAGGGGACTTTAAAACGCGAAAGTCTTAATTCATACGGGTTAAGAACTAGAACTTTTCGCAAGTTCCTATAATTGATCCTAGAAAGTCATCTATCAAGGGAACTTTAAAACGCAAGATCTAAACTTATCCAAGTATAAGAAATTGCAAGATCCTATAGTGGCTTGAAAACCCAAAACTTCGATTTAATATATTCTTAATAAAGCCAATCCAAATTTGGCTTAATTGTGACTTGCATGGCTAAGTATTCACGAGTCTCTTTAATTAGATGTCTTTATATAGTGAAGAACGAGAGATGATAGAGTTAGACAAGTGATCATGATAAACGTAGAACATGAAAATGTTCTTTCAAAAACTCATGTGTTTTTAATTGTGGCTTTTTCACCCATAAGATCAATGCATTAGGAATAAATAATTGCAATAAATAAGGTCGTACGATTTAATAGAATTACTTAGCTTCTAGCACAAGATCGTTTAAAAGTCGCTTGTGTTCGAATAGAGTTCATAGCCGAGGCATAACTTATTGAAGCGGGACGCGAAGATTTGCAAAGTCCAAAAAGGCCCAAACAAGGCATGAGGATTCCATTTTGTTGCTAAAGATCCAAGATGATGTGAAGTATCATTGTTCCAAAATCAATATGAAGGATCGAGACACACGACGAAAAGTAATATACTCCCCTAAAGATCATGGAGAAAATCTATCCAAAAAGACTCTAGCAAAGTATGAGGATAAATATATCGAAGTCTGAAAAGGAGGCGGATCGTTGTATATCAAAGTCCAAAATAAAGATTGAAGAAAAATGATGAAGTCGTGGTCCAAGTTTGAAGAAATCTCTCAAAAACGTCAAGTGAAGAAATTCCATTTATGAAGAGAAGACCATAATTTCAAGAATGTCTTCCAAGATTTGAAGTATGAAGTACATACCAAATATCGGTCCGAGAAAGGTCTCAAATCGCGAAACGAGTTATGTCAAAATATGAACTTAAGGAGATTACGAGAAGCCGTTTTAAAATATTTTGCCCTTTAGCTAAATATTAATTAAATCGTCCTACTTTATTTTCGGCCTTAATAAATATCAAAATAAGTCAATATGAATCACTTGTGATCCATGACTAATAGTTAAAATTCTAGAAACATTTCCTTTTCTTTAATAAATTAGGATTAGGGGGAGAAAAAGTATTACACAATTTGAATGCATGAGTAGTGTTAGCATTGTGACTTGTACCAACAATGATCTCGTTTTTGCACTTAGCATGGAATGCGTGACAATCAAGGATGACGAATTTTACTCTATGGAACATTCACTTGTTTCCATTCATTGACCCTAAAAGTCACTTTCGTGATGAAAATCATACATAATGTCTTTAACACATCGTAGTAGTAGTATAGCTAGTTTTTCTTTTAATAAAGGTTCATAAAATTGAATTTTGGAGATGTTTACATACTTTGTTCTAGCATTGCGTGAGGGCACGACAATGGTTTAGTATGGGGGAGTGATGAGATGGCATTTTTACATGATCTCATCGTTCTTTTCAGGCTTTAAATGCATTAAATGTCATCAAAATACCATATATATACTTGTGTTTGTCTACTTGTGTATTTTAGGTATGGATATCGTGAAAAAGACAAAAGATCACAAGAAACAAGGAAAAACTAACACGAAAATGAAGACGCACAATGAACCGGGCCCTAGTTATGGATTTCTTAAAGAAAAGACCTTGAAGATTAAAGATGTACAAGAATGATCCCTCATTTATGAAGAAATGACACTTAATACCCTTGTATATTCATAATTACAAGTTTGGTCCCTTAAGTTTGTCAAATTACAAAAAGGTCCTTCAACTTTGAAGATTTAGAAAGTTTAGTCCCTCAACAATTCTAAGTTGTCAACAATGGTCCCTCATGAAGTCAAATATCCAATGAATACCTTCAAAGATGAGAAATGTCCAAGTTCAGTCCTTGAATTATGCAAAAATGGCAAAACAAACCCTTAATACCCTTGACACAATGTTTTGTGGCCAAACTATGAAATCCTAAACTTCATTAACAAAGGAAAATGAGTTTCAAGGCCGATAAACACGTTTCACAAGTTTTACCAAAAATCAAAGGACCAATCCTGCAAATCCCAAAACTTTGAATCCTAATTATACGCGGGTAACACTTACTGTAGCAGATTTACCACGCCAAGAACACCTTTTTTTACCTAGGATCAAAAACGATGAAAACAAAGGGGAAAGTTAAATTAGCTACACCAACGTGTGATTCACCTCACCTCAATCACATCCCACGCTTAAACTCTCACACCCATTCACTCAAGGACCCCACCCAAACCTCCCCTACACCAATCATGTGACAACTTCCTCTCCACGGAAGGCCACGTGGCAAGATCAACGCTTTACACTCCATACTTGGCCCAAAGCAAAAATAAACGTCTAGGATTCATTTGGACGGCTCACAACATCAAACACTCTTCAAGAACTCAAGGGCATTTTAGAGATTTGCTAGCTAGGTTTTTCATGTAATTCTCGTTCTATAATCGTCTGTCATTGCCTATAAAAGGAGACCAAACTTGTGGTGATTCCTTTGTTCCAGATTTCCTCTTAGCACTTTGTAATTTCTTTTTAAGTTTAATAAAATTTGGTTTAGTTTTCTGAAAAATCTATCTCCTTTTTGTTATTTAAAAGTTTGGTATTAGGCTAAGAGTAATCTGAGTTCCATATTTTGAAGGTTTTGATCTTATGTTATTGTGTTTGCAAAGGTTTCATAAAAGTTTTTGAGAAAAGTATTAAAAATCAGTTTTATATTATTTGTGGTTAACTTTGTTCATCTTAGCAGGGTGGAAGCTAGTGGTTGTTCTGCTACCACTCAAGCTCACACAATCCAAAGCATGGATGTATGTTTTGGAGGTGCACATCTCTAAACCTTTTCTCTTTTATGAATATTTTTCATGATATATGATGAATATGAGATTTGGTCTGTGATTGTGTGGTTTAGTTGTTGAATCTGGTTATTTGGAGTTTGTTTGTTGTTATTCAGTTGATGTTAGCCTGATTTGTGATGTTAATCAAACTAATCCTTTGAAAAACGTGTGAAATCTGTCTTAAAGGGGTGTTTGGGATTACTGCATAATCAAGGTTTGGATTGAATTGAGTAGGTGTTGGTTTGTGTTTTGTGTTTGTTCTTTCTGTATTTGTGTTATTACTTGTTTTTCTGCAAGTTTTGAGGTTTGTAACATCATAATCCAACAATAGGCCATATAATCTTAATTTCTTGTTGTTTCGGACTGAGGTTTTGAGGACACCTAGAATACATGATAAAATATGGTTAACAAGTGCTTAATCTAAGTTAATACAACCTGAGTAGTAGATTTGTGGTGTTGAAATTGGATTTGTGGTCAACTAGTTCAATAAATTAGGGTCTAAAAACCAGATCTAATCATTTAACCAGAGATTGAATTGAGTTTTTTTGTGTTTGATTAAGTGTTATTGAGATTGTGTAAGCTTTTGGTTCAATCTAGTGTGCTTATTCTAGCTTAAAATGCTTATTTCATTGTTCACTGTTCATATTTCATATTTGTGTGATATCTGGGGACTGTTTGATTTAACTGTATCATTTGGCTGGATCATTTTGTAATTTCTTGCATGTTTGTGACTCCTTAAAACCCACTGGTTGTAAGGGTGCCCTTGTTGTTAACTAAATCAAAGTAAATCTCTCAATAATCAAAGGTCAAATAGTCAAAGTAGTGGGAACCCTTTCCCACTGATACTAGCCACTACTAGTGTTAATTTGCAAACAGCTTATCAATAAGCTATTCTAGCTTATTAAAACATGCAACAACTTCAATTTGGTAATAGGTCTTCACCATTTGACCCATTTGTTCATTCGGGATCTTTGAGTTGTTGAATTTAGGGTTTGACTAGAAAACCAACTTGTTTGACTTTTACATAAGGGCTTATTGACTTATTCAACTTATTTGGCTTTGCTTATTGAATTTTTCTTGGTTGATTTGTCTTAGTTAAGTCATTTAGAGTCTTTTGCAAGTTAAATCAAGTTCTGAGGTGGTCTAAATCTCTAAGTCGACTATTTTGTCATTTAGTGGATTTGTACTTGGCTTATTTCTGGCTTATTGGTTGTGCTTTGTCAAAATATCTTTTCATATATCTCTTAAGCATCCCAAAAGAAGGTTTTGTGTCAAATTAGTGCTTATGGCATTGGCTTATAACTTAATGGGCTTATTGTCCCATTAAGAATAAGTTGTTGTACATTTAAGCTATGATAAGCTCAAAACCAGCTTTTGGGCCTTCAGACTTTTGTGTTTAGAATTTAATTTTGAGTCAGATAGGTCTTTTTCTAGGTTATTCGAGTCAAGTTAAATTTTGTTGGGCCAAAAAGCCCATTAAGGTCACGGTTTTGTCTTTTAGCCCATTAAGGCCACGGTTTTTAATATTATTTTAATATTAAAATTAGTTTTTAGGAGTTTTGCAAGTTTTTCATTTTTCTTAGGTTAAATACCTTAAGTTAGGATTTTTAAAACAATTAGATTATTTTTCTCATCATTTAATTCATTTTTAGGATTATTTTAATATTTTAATAGTTTTAATCATTTAAAAATAGAATAAATAGTTTTTAAAATTCTGAAAAATATCTTTAGTTTAATTAAGTTGTTTTTGAGGTTTACAAGTAGAAAAATCTTTATTTGGGCTTTTTATCAATTAATTTGATTTTTAGGGCTTTAATTTGCATTTAAAATTAATATTTAACTAATAAAAGGTTTGAAAAAGTTATGATCATTTGTAAACCCTCAGTTTATTTTTAAGTATTTTTGGTATTTTTTAGGAATATTTAGAATTAATTTTTATTTTAGCACTTTTTACGATTTTACGTTTTTTACGTCTTAGCTTAATTTTCACGTATCCGTCATTTTCTTTTCTTTTCTTCTTAGCAATATTAATCCAAAAGCTACAAGTTATTCACACATAATCAACCTCCTTGGGAAACAAACTTTTTTACTTTTGGGTCATTAGTATTTGATTTTCCATTAAATCATTTGTTTAATACTTACCGCTTTTACGCCTTTTTCCTAAAGGGTGTAAGTTTTACCACAATCAACAAGCCTTGAAAATAAGCCAATAAGCCACAAAATCAACAAGAACATAAGCCCATGACTAACGGCTTATTTATGAGCCGTGTATAAACTTAACCCTACTAGGCCCAATAGCTTAATTAGCTTATTTTGGAAATAATTAAGTGTTTAGATAATTTTCATAAGCTTAGATAAGCCCAAAGATTAAGCTCACTAGATCCTAAAACGAACCGAACCCTTAATGGGCCTTTTCGAGCCTATTAACCCTTAAAACACTATTTATGAGCTTTTCGTGCCAAAAATGTAACCATGTGAAAGTATAGGTCTAATTTGTAAAGTCATAAAACCATTTAAATGATTTTCGAGACTTTTGTAAAGTCTAGGGGTTGTTTTGTAGTTTACCAAAAGTTAAAGGGATATTTAATGAAGCCGAGAGTTACATAAAACCACAAGGACTATTTTTGTCATTTTTTGTAACCTAAACGAGCCCTATAAATTTACTTTGTGTCTTTTATTGATTTTCGAAACTTCAAGGACCATATATGCCATTTATCAAACTTAAAGCAAGCCCTAGGGACTTTCTTTGCAATTAACCGAATGTTTACAAACCGTAGGGGCTGTTAAGTCTCTTTCCGAAAGTTATATAAGCCCTAGGGGCAGTTTTTGAAACTATATTAACGGATAAGGACTAACTTTGCAATAAAACTTAACTGTTGAAACCCTAGGAGTATTTTCTGCCATATAACGATTGTGTTACAAGCCCTAGGGGCTGTTTGGAAACTTCCCTTTTTACAAGGACCTCAGTGCAATTTAAACTTAAGTTTATTATAATTATTTAATTAAATAAACTAAAAGGGTTTATTATGAAACTTGTGTAAACCGGAGGACTCATTTTGAACATTTAAAACTCTAAGGATTTTTGTGAAACATTATATTTTGCAAGTCTTAATTAAATAAAATTATTTATTTAATTAGTTATACCGTTGAAATTAAAACAAGGTAAATACATTTTATTAAACTAAACGTGTACATATTTCGATAACTTACTATAAGTTTAACGTTTAAAAATGGTAACACCTTATTAAATTGTGATCATGCATTTTCATCAACTGCATTTATATGTGCATTTTATTTGTGCATTTACTAAGACCCACATGAATTACTTAGGTAATTCTACTGCTTCGTGATCATACCGTGCCAACATTACTTAGTGACTATGACTACTGTATCACCATTAAGGTGAGTTCATGGCCCCATCTTTTACTGCTTTTATAACTGGGGGAGAAAACATACTACTTATTGTATATGCAAACATTTCACGGGTCCGCAACTTATTTAATACCTATTGTTTTCCCCATTCCCATGGACCGTAATAGTTAATTGTGAGCGGAAATGTTATAAATAGATCTATTTGGGGATTGACAATCCCAATCTACGTCAGTAGCTCTCACCTAGCCTAGGCCAAGGCCACCAGACTTATATACATTGTCGGACTAAAGGGGTACTTCTCAGGAACGATCGACATAGGCTTCTAATCACTTATCTAGCTTCTATTATAGGGAAATAGGAACTACTATAGTATTGAGCTTGGAGCTCTACTACTTTCGTGGTGTTTTGCATATCAATACTTTTTATTATAAACTAAACATGTGAATTCACCAACTTCGTGTTGACCCCCACATTTTTCTTATTATGTTTTCTCAGGTAACTAACTGGTGTACGTGCATTTGGACACCCAGCATCATATAGTAAGCATCATGTTTGCCATTGGGCTGGGATTCTACTTTTGGACAATAATAAATGTTGATTTTCAGACAATTTAATTATCTGCACAATTTAATTCATGTAATATGTTTTAGTGACATTTATGATCATTGCTATATAGATTGTGTGCTATTGATCCACCAAAGTAACACCCCATGTACTATTCTGCTGCATTTGACCACTTTGATGGTGTTATAGTGAGGACCTTTCTTCTTTGTGAAGAGCGTATTGTCTACCATTCCCATGGTATACTCATGTTTTACAATAAAAGCTTTGAGTCTATCATACCAAGCTTTGGGTGCTTGTTTAAGACCGTAAAGAGCTTTCCTAAGCTTGTAAACATGATATGGTTTCTCAAAATCAATGAAGTCGGGAGGTTGAGCCACATATACCTCCTCACTGATCAAACTGTTAAGAAATACACTCTTTACATCCATTTGTTGAAGCTTAAAGTCTAATGCACAAGTATAAGCTAAAAGGATCCTAATAGAGTCTAACCTTGCTACCGGTGCATATGTCTCATCATAATCAATCGCTTCTTGTTGATTATAGCCTTGAGCTACAAGTCTAGCCTTGTTACGAGGCATAATACCGTTTTCATCTAACTTTTTCCTATACACCCATTTGGTTCCTATGATTGTAGTAATTCTAGGTGGAGGAACAAGTTCCCAAACGTCATTAGCAATTAATTGATTCAATTCTTCTTGCATGGAGATAACCCAACTCTTATCCATCAAAGCTTCTTTAACATTCTTTGGTTCAATCAAAGAGACGAAACAAAAGAAGTTACTTTGATCTTGGACTTGAGATCTAAGGGTCCTTTGACTAAAGTCGCCTATGACGTTTTCGAGAGCATGATCCCGAGACTCCTTAATGTTTACTCCCTTTTCAACATTAAGGTCTTCAACTCCTAGTTTTCTAACCTTTTTGGCTTTAACTATGTCTATTTCATCTAAGTCGTTATCTACCAAAGGTGGTGTCTTAGATAAAGGTGGAGTTTCATCGAATGTCACGTTGAGTGATTCTTCAGTTACACCCGAGGTTCTATTAAGGACTATGTAGGCTTTACTAGTTTGGGAATAACCTAAAAAGATACCTTCATACGACTATGGGTCGAACTTAGTAAGGTAATATTTGGTGTTGAGAATGAACCACTTGCTTCCAAACACCTTAAAATATTCCAATGAGGGTTTCTTACCATTAAGAATATCATAGGTGGTCTTACCTAGGAAAGGTCGAATAAGAATTTGGTTGAGAATATAGGTTGATGTGTCAACGACATTGCACCAAAAATTTTGAGGCAAAAATTTCTCGTTTAGCGTAGTCCTACGCATCTCTTGGACAATCCTATTCTTCCTTTCAACTACCCTATTTGATTGTGGAGTGAGAGGAGCCGAAAATTTATGGGTAATACCATGAGATTCACAAAAGGCACCAAATTGCACTTCATTGTCAAATTCCCTACCATGATCCGTCCTAATAGAGACAATTGTACATCCTAACTGATCTTGGATCTTCCGACTAAAGATTTTGAAATGATCGAAAGCTTCATTCTTATTATCCAAAAATCTAGTCCAAGTGAATCTAAAATAGTCATCAACTATAACTAGGGTATGAAAGTTACCTCGATAATTCCGTATGGCGGAAGCTCCAAAGAAATCCATATGTAGGAGCTCTAGGCACCGAGAGGTCGAAACCAAGTTCTTGGTCTTGTGACTTGAGTGAACTTTCTTCCCAACTTTTAAAGCATCACAAAAGTGACTATCAAACTTAATCTTGGGGAGATGTCTTACCAACTCCTTAGAGACTAAATATTGAATTAAACGCATATTAGCGTGACCTAATCTCCTATGCCAAAGAGTAGAACTATCATCTAAAGTCGCTATTCATAAGTTGTCTTTAGACTTCCTATTGAGCTTCGTGACATAAAGCCCATGCTTTCTAACACCTTTATTAGGTCAATTTAGTGTCTAATTATCTCACTGGTGGATTTTAATAACAATCAGCCTAAGTAAAGTATTATCCTTTAACACAAAGAAGTCACTGAGTGAGCAGTCACTCAGTGAGTTACCTTCAAGAGCTTAGCCTGAGTCTAAGATAAAGACTTGATTATTCATTGAGGCGAAGCTCAATGAATGATGTACCTAAGATGAAGAAGAAGGTGATGGGTTCAGTGAGTTGTGACAATAAACTCACTGAGCCCCATACGATCTCCGTGAAGGAACAAGCTATCCTGAAGACTGAATTAAAGGAGGGATAAGTTTGAAGTAGATAAGTTATAGTACAACACACGCTTATCGTGACTTACCCTTTTAGGTTATACAATGGTACTGAACTTGTAAAAGGACTTTGTCCCTGATACCTAGAATAGGTCAAGACAAGTTTGTACCATGTACCTCAGATAAGACAAGAATTACATATGGCAATTCTTTGTCACGTTCCTAGCCTTAACTAGTATAAATAGGATGCTTGTAAAAGAGAGAACTCAAGTTTGTGCACTAATGCTTTAGACATTCACAAACAGTTCTCTCTTCCAAATACGATCAAAAGCACTAAAGTTCTAAACTCATGTTGTCTTAATCGTCAAACTTATCAATCGATAGGATTGATATAGTTTGTTAGTGAGGAGATCACAAACACACACATTGTCTATTCAATCCCTATTGTAGCTTCGCATACAATAGGGTATATTTCTTTAAATAATAAGAGTTAAACGTTGAAAACCTTTTGTGTTATTTACATTATATTATCTTGTGTATTTACATTATTGTTGTCCCTTATTTATGGTTGATTCTACACGAATTTAAAGATAGAAAATAGATGAAGAAGATGAATTTCTAGAGAGAGAAAGTAGAGAGAGAAAAGATAGATAATGGTGGAACTTGGTGAATATTAGATTAGTGAGAGAAAACAAATGAACAACCAACCCTCCTAACATGCTAGGAGGGTAGTATATATAGTCCACCCACATGCGGGCTTTAAAGGGCTATATATTGGGTCGGGCTTGTCTTTTGGAATTTAAGTAGTTTAAATCCAAGCCCGTAAACCACGACTAGATAACTAACTATTAAAACATTCTAATTATTGTTATAATAATAAACTATGATCGAGCATTCTTGTTTGACTCAATATTTTGAGGCTAACAATCTCCCCCAATGTAAGGTCATCCCAGTTCGGCTCCCCTTCGATATTTGGAGATCAATAGAGATTACGAATCTCGTCATAAATGAGTCTTGAACGTGTAACAGTAGTCTTGTTCCTTCATGCTGTGATCTTTGAGCCTTTGTCGTTGTCTTTCGACTATGACTTTAAATTTGAGATCTTCAAATCATTATTGACTTGTCTTTGCCATCTTGCGATCTTGTGTATTCATCCACATGCTCATACTTTGCATCATCTTGAAAGCTTTCTATGATCATCAGAGTTGCGGAAGTATTTTGCTTTCTTGATGGTTGAATATGTCTTTGGCATGAGTATGTGGTTTTGAATCTTTGACTTTGCTTAGTATAACATAACGTCACCTTCTTGAGACAAAACATAGACACGGACTGAATGGCTTTGACATTCGTCCTAAATCGGTAGTGTTTTACCCTCTGGTCGGTGAAGACCATTACATGATATTAAATATCGTGCCAGTGATAGGTGGATTCAAATAAGAATCTCCTTGACAGGGTTTCGCGACAGTACTAGCCGTTCTCTTTACTCGACCGTCTCAAAGCAAGACTGCGAACATAAAGAGTGAATCAATTGGATAAATATCCGCTTGATTAAAGTCGTCAATTCAAATTCCTGTAACAAGTTTGATTCATAAAGAATCATACCATTGTTTCTTTCTAGTTGACACAAGCTTGATTCATGAAGAATCTCGCAAGTCACCTACCGTAGCGCTGTTTAATGTTGACGCTAGAAGGATTTCCATTCGTCACTGTTAATATTAATGAATATCACTCTGAATGTTCTGGCAAGACCATATAGATATTGTGTAGAAACCTGAAACGAGTTTGAATCAGTTCAGAATCAAACCACTGTTGCCTTTCAGTTATACATATGTTCAATTCATAAAGAATCTCACATATGACCTACCACAGTGTTGTTTGATGTTAACACTGGAAGGATTTCCACTGATCATTGTGAATACTAAGTAGTATCACTCTGAGTGTTCTAGAAATATCGCAAGGATATAGCGTAGGCCTCTCTTGATCATCATCCGTGTGTCCTAACGAGATTTAATTTATCTCACGGCTCTAGACTCGATTAGTGCACTTTTAGTGATCGGAGGCTGGAGCAGATGCCACCTATTCAATATCAACTATCTCGGAGTGAGAACATCAATAGAAGTCATGTTGTTCTCCGTGACAATAAAACAAACTTCTTTTGAGAGAAGCCTGAGTCAGCTGGGTAAGGGTTGTGCATTACATCATTGGGTCCATCATTTTTTATCTTCATGATGTGTTGACCCGGTTTCTGCCAAAGTTGTATGGAGGGCTAATTTCTTTAGACCCTTTATCCTTACATTTCTTTTTCATTCTTCAACCCCTTCAATGCTTACCAAGACGTCATTACTAGCACCTTGTTGTGATTGTTCCAACGCTAGCTTAATGTGACAACCGTGGTTTTGAGGTTCGTCACTTAGTTTTATTTTGTGCTAGTTACGTGTCTTTACGTGTCTTTACGTGTCTTTACGTGTTTATGTGCTAATTGGTGTGTATAGACTATGGTTTGGATATCGTTTCCGGTACGGGGTACCTTGTGAGTGAAACGATGTGTGATGATTTCATTTTCATGAACTCACATGGTAGTGACTATGAAATGCGATGGTGTTATTTAGCGGTTTTACGTATACGTATAAGTATTATAGAAAATCGTATTTTTACGATTTACGGTTTAGCATTTAGAGGTCTCGGATGAGGTGTTTAGTCATATGAATATTTTTCGGGATGGTTTTAAGTCATTTAGGACTTAGTTATAAAGTTTATTTCAAAATTTGAGATTTTTTATATAAGTGTATATTTTTCGTCTTTTACGGTAAACGCGTAAATTTGACTAGTTTTACGGTTTTGAGGTTTTGAAGGTTTTAGGAGCTGAGATAAATTAAGGTAAATTAAGGTATTGTTAATAACATAATATTAAACAATAAAAAGAGAAAAAAATAAAAAATATATAAAGGGGGAGTCGGTTTGGACGATTAAAAGAAAAGGGAAGAGAAAAAAAAGGAAAGTGGGCTTATACTTGGACTAGGATTCACCCACACTCTATATAAAGTATATACTAAACCAAAAATTCATTATTTTCTCCTGGAGACAAAGAAAATTTGTGGGTTTCATAAAAAAATTAGGGTTCTTCACAAAATTTGGGGGTTTTCATAAATAAAAGGTAAATCTTCAATAACCCTTTTCAATTGAATTGTTTTAATGTTTTCTTTAATCATCTTATGATGGATTTAGGTTAGGGTTTGAAATAAAAACAGTATATTAATGATATATTAATGATATTATAATGATTAAATAAATTAGGGCTTGTAATTAGTGGGATTATTAGGTTAATTTAATTAAACCCGTTTTTAAACACTGAGCAGAATTTAGGGTCAATTGTTTTGATCATATAGGGAGTTCTACGAACTCTTATTTTGCGATCCAAGTATCCCTGGAAAGGTAATTGAAGTGGCTTTCCAATTCAAGAAACGAGAACTAAATTGGAGGTCGGGAAGTGGGTCAAAAATAGGTTACAACAGTCGGAGGTCAAAACAGTTTTGAATTCAACCTGTTTTCTTTTTAAGTTTTGGGTTGTTTGTGGTACTTAGGGTTGCATTGGGACATTTAAACGAACATGGGAGATGGTTTATATATTATAGGAAGTATCTGCATTGGGTCTAAGATTGTGGGTTAGGTTAAGACCCCCTAATCATAACAAACGTTTTGTATGTTTAAAATCAGTAAAATCTGAATAGACAAAAGTATATATATATATATATATATATATATATATATATATATATATATATATATATATATATATATATATATATATATATATATATATATATATATATATATATATATATATATATATATATATATATATATATATATATATATATATATATATATATATATATATATATATATATATATATGGTCCTTAACAGTCGCTTTAAGGTTGGGGCAAGTGGGAGGTGTTAACTAACATATGTAAGGGCATAAGTATTCCCTTTACAGAGATCATGGGTATGTTTAGGTGGGCGTTTGGCTTATAGTTTGGAGACCTAAAAGTTGGGACTGTTTTGTGTAAAATATGAACGGGATAGTTATCAAACTTAACCAAGTTAACGACTTGTTAGGTAAGGGTAATGGGGTGTTTAGAGCATATTAATAAGGGTCATATATGGGAGAAGGCTAGATGTCCATCATAGGTTGATGAGCCATCTTAGTGTTTGGTTCATTTTTTGATTATGTGTTTTTGTTTGTTAGCTTGTGCTAGTGCGAGGACTTGTGGAGAAGCTCAATCAGGTGAGTTTCATAGTCCCATGTTTACTAATGATTTTGACTTCCAGATGGGATGGAAGAGACACTATTTTGTCTTGTTTTTATATATTATGCTGTGAATGTTTTGTGTTTGGTGATGGACTTGTGTGTGCATACTTATGTGATTAACTGCTAGTTGATTCTTGATTGTTTATGTTTTGACTTGGTACCAAGGGGATTGTTGACAAGGCGGGGCCTTGAGATTGGTTCATAGGTGTTTGAGTGCCTATGAGAGTATGGTGTTTGGTATGGCTTGGAGCCTTGGTTTTGGTTTGGTTGGTTAATCTTGAATGTTAGTTGTTAATGCACATTTGCAACACATTGTCCCTATATTTTTATGGTTGGTGGTTATTCACATCTTATATTATAACTGATTTGGCGTTGGAGTCTAAACCTATGACTCTCACCAACTTTATTTTGACGTGTTTTAGTGTCTCTTTCAGGTGATATTATGGTTAAGCGTGAGAACATAAGTGGCTAGGATTTGGAGTTGCGTAGGAATGCATTTAGAAGGAGATCCCCGTTCCTTCTTAGTTTCTTTTAATTGTTTTATAAGTGATACTGTTGGCACCTATATGTTTGCTTTGTTTATGTTATTGTTTGTCTCGGGTAAGTGGTAGGACTGTTACCTACTTACCTAGACTCCTACATTGTTGAGATATTGTCATGACATTTGTGTCACCATTTTATGACATTTCTTATATCATTTAGTTATCTCTATAGACACGCTATTGTTGTGATGATATCCATACGTCGCACCCCATATTCCGCCATGGTGGGGTGTGACAGAATGGTATCAGAGACAGGGGTGAGTTTCATAGTCCCATGTTTACTATTGTTTTTGACTTCCAGATAGGATGGAAGAGACACTGTGTTATGTTATTTATAAATTTATGCTGTGAATGTTTGGCGTTGGTAATGGACTTATGTGTGCATACTTATGTGATTAACTGCTAGATAATTCTTGATTGTTTATGTTTTGACTTGGTACCAAGGGGGTGTTGACAAGGCGGGGCCTTGGGGATTGGTTCATAGGTGTTTGGATGCGTTTGGGAGAATGAGGTTTGGTATGGCTGGGAGCCATGGTTTTGGTTTGATTAGTTAAATCTTGAATGTTAGTTTGTTAATGCATGTTAGTATCACATTGTCCATTTCTTTTTAACTTTTGATTGTTACTCACAGCTTTTGGTATGATTTGACGTTTGAGTCTAAACCTATGACTCTCACCAACTTTATGTTGACGTGTTTTAGTGTCTCTTTCAGGTGATACTATGGTTAAGCATGAGAACATAAGTGGCTAGGAGTTGGAGAGCGTACGAATGCATATATAAGGAGATCCATGTCTCCTTCTTAGTTTTTATTTGTTCATTTAATAAGTGATACTATGGCACACGTATGTTTGTTTTGGTTATGTTATTTGTTTGTCTTGGGTAAGAGGTAATTTACTGTTTTTAAATTAAACCCTAACCTAAATCCATCATAAGATGATGATTACATAAACTAGGGCTTGTATTTCATGGGGTTATGTGTAACTAATTAGTTTAATTTGATTAAACCCGTTTTTAAAAACTGGGCAGAATTTTGAGTCAATTGTTTTGATCATATCGGGAGTTCTATAAACTCTTATTTTACGATCCGAGTATCCCTGAAAAGGTAAGTGAAGTAGATTTCCAATGCAAGAAACGAGAACCAAATTGGAGGTCGGGAAGTGGGTCAAAAACAGGTTATAACAGTCGTAGGTCAAAACAGTTTTGAAGTCTGCCTGTTTTCTTTTTATGTTTTGGGTTGTTTGGGGTACTTAGGTTTGCATTGGGATCTTCTAACGAACATGAGAGGTGGTTTATATATTGCAGTAAGTATCTGCATTGGGGAAAGGTTATGGTTTAGGGTAAGACCCCCTAATTGTAACAAACTTTTTGTATGTTTAAAATCAGTAAATCTGGAAAGAGAAAAGTATATATATATATATCGGGGCCTTAACAGCAGCTTTAAGGTTGGGTCAAATGGGAGTTGTTAGCTAACATATGTAAGGGCATAAATGTTCCATTTACAGAAACCATGGGTATGTTTAAGTGGGCGTTTGACGTATAGTTTGGAGACCTAAAATTGGGACTGTTTTGTGTAAAATATGAACGGGATACTTATTAAACTTAACCAAGTTAAGGACTTGTTAGGGAAGGGTAATGGGGTGTTTAGAGCATATTAATGAGTGTCATATATGGGAGTAGGCTAGATGTCCATCATAGGTTGATGAGCCATCTTAGTGATTGGTTCATGTTTTGATTATGTGTATTTGGTTTGTTAGCTTTTGCTAGTGCGAGGACTTTTGGAGAAGCTCAATCAGGTGAGTTTCATAGTCCCATGTTTACTATTGTTTTTTACTTCCAGATGGGATGGAAGAGACACTGTGTTATGTTATTTATAAATTTATGCTGTGAATGTTTGGCGTTGGTAATGGACTTATGTGTGCATACTTATGTGATTAACTGCTAGATAATTCTTGATTGTTTATGTTTTGACTTGGTACCAAGGGGGTGTTGACAAGGCGGGGCCTTGGGGATTGGTTCATAGGTGTTTGGATGCCTATGGGAGTATGAGGTTTGGTATGGCTGGGAGCCATGGTTTTGGTTTGATTAGTTAAATCTTGAATGTTAGTTTGTTAATGCATGTTAGTATCACATTGTCCATTTCTTTTTAACTTTTGATTGTTACTCACAGCTTTTGGTATGATTTGGCGTTTGAGTCTAAACCTATGACTCTCACCAACTTTATGTTGACGTGTTTTAGTGTCTCTTTCAAGTGATACTATGGTTAAGCATGAGAACATAAGTGGCTAGGAGTTGGAGAGCGTTGGAATGCATATATAAGGAGATCCCCGTTTCCTTCTTAGTTTTTATTTGTTCATTTAATAAGTGATACTATGGCACACATATGTTTGTTTTGGTTATGTTATTTGTTTGTCTTGGGTAAGAGGTAATTTACTGTTTTTAAATTAAACCCTAACCTAAATCCATAATAAGATGATGATCACATAAACTAGGGCTTGTATTTCATGGGGTTATGTGTAATTAATTAGTTTAATTTTATTAAACCCGTTTTTAAACACTGGGCAGAATTTTGAGTCAATTGTTTTGATCATATCGGGAGTTCTATAAACTCTTATTTTACGATCCAAGTATCTCTGAAAAGGTAAATGAAGTGGATTTCCAATTCAAGAAACGAGAACTAAATTGGAGGTCGGGAAGTGGGTCAAAAACAGGTTACAATAGTCGGAGGTCAAAACAGTTTTGAAGTCAGCCTGTTTTCTTTTTATGTTTTGAGTTGTTTGGGGTACTTAGGGTTGCATTGGGATCTTCTAACGAACATGAGAAGTGGTTTATATATTTTAGTAAGTATCTGCATTGGGGCTAAGGTTATGGTTTAGGGTAAGACCCCCTAATTGTAACAAACTTTTTGTATGTTTAAAATCAGTAAATCTGGAATGAGAAAAGTATATATATATATATATATATATATATCAGGGCCTTAGCAGCGGATTTAAGGTTGGGGCAAATGGGAGTTGTTAGCTAACATATGTAAGGGCATAAATATTCCCTTTACAGAAACCATGGGTATGTTTAAGTTGGGGTTTGACGTATAGTTTGAAGACCTAAAATTGGGATTGTTTTGTGTAAAATATGAACGGGATAGTTATTAAACTTAACCAAGTTAAGGACTTGTTAGGGAAGGGTAATGTGGTGGTTAGAGCATATTAATGAGTGTCATATATGAGAGTAGGCTAGATGTCCATCATAGGTTGATGTGCCATTATAGTTATTGGTTCATGTTTTGATTATGTGTATTTGGTTTGTTAGCTTTTGCTAGTGCGAGGACTTTTAGAGAAGCTCAATTAGGTGAGTTTCATAGTCCCATGTTTACTATTGTTTTTGACTTCCAGATGGTATGGAAGAGACACTGTGTTATGTTATTTATAAATTTATGCTGTGAATGTTTGGCGTTGGTAATGGACTTATGTGTGCATACTTATGTGATTAACTGCTAGATAATTCTTGATTGTTTATGTTTTGACTTGGTACCAAGGGGGTGTTGACAAGGCGGGGCCTTGGGGATTGGTTCATATGTGTTTGGATGCCTATGGGAGTATGAGGTTTGGTATGGCTGGGAGCCATGGTTTTGGTTTGATTAGTTAAATCATGAATGTTAGTTTGTTAATGCATGTTAGTATCACATTGTCCATTTCTTTTTAACTTTTGATTGTTACTCACAGCTTTTGTATGATTTGGCGTTTGAGTCTAAACCTATGACTCTCACCAACTTTATGTTGACGTGTTTTAGTGTCTCTTTCAGTTGATACTATGGTTAAGCATGAGAACATAAGTGGCTAGGAGTTGGAGAGCGTAGGAATGCATATAGAAGGAGATCCCCGTTTCCTTCTTAGTTTTTATTTGTTCATTTAATAAGTGATACTGTGGCACACGTATGTTTGTTTTGGTTATGTTATTTGTTTGTCTTGGGTAAGAGGTAGGATTGTTACCTACTTACCTAGACTCCTGCATTTGTTGAGATATTGTCATGACTTTCGTGTCACCATTTTTATGACATTTCTTATTTCATATAGTTATCTCTATAGACACGCCATGTTGTGATGATATCCATTACGTCGCGCCCCATATTCCTCCATGGTGGGGTGTGACTGAATGGTATCAAAGACAAGTAGTGGTGGTTCCGACTCTTATGGGCGGCATGCCTTAGAATTATTTATGTTTTCGTTTGGATTATGTCTACGCTAGTTTAGCTAGACCATGGATTTGTGATGTTTCAAGTTTTTGACTATGTTGTTTTAATAAATGGAGTTTTGGATCTTATTTTTTTTTGTGGTTATTTGCTTGTGAGTTGATGGAATTATGTGTTATGTGTAGTATTAATTTCTTATAAGTGTCATCATAGGAGGGAGTACATTGGTGAAAGGGAACATGTATAATTATGGAGGCCTACATAATTATATATGTGCCACAACACCACTGGACTTCAAGTATGATTGCATAAAAGAGAGTTGATACATGCTTGTATAGTATATGTTGGTAGTACGTATGGTTATGTTAGGCGTGTGTATGGTGGTAAGTATATTATATGGAGTATTTTGGTAGTTGTTAACGGGTGTCATGTTTTTACTATAGCATGGTGAATACGCGAAATGGTGCTGGGGGAAGTGGTGGTGACGGAAATCCTAATTTGGCTGCTTTGATTGCTGCTCAAATGGCCAACATAATACCAACCATTGTTCAGCAGGTGACTAATAACCTGAACAACAACAACAACAACAACAACAATGGTCAAGGAGGAGGTGGAAACAATGGTTGTAGCTATAAGGCATTCACTTCTTGTGGTGCAAAAGAGTATGATGGGAAGGGTGGCGCGGTAGTACTTACCCAATGGATTGAGAAGATGGAAAATGTGATTCAGATGAGTGGCTGTTTACCCAATCAAAGGGTCATGTATGTAACTGGTTCACTGGTAGGGAAGGCTTTAACTTGGTGGAATACTCAAGTTCAAGCAAGAGGCAGAGTTGTTGCAAATGCTATGGCTTAGGCCGATTTTAAGGCTCTTATGACTACGGATTTTGTCCGAGCAATGAGATGGAGAAGCTAAAAAATGAGTTTTGGGGACATGCTATGGTTGGAGGGCCTCATGCAGATTACACGGATCGCTTCTATGAATTGGGAAAGTTGGTTCCCCATTTGGTTACCCCTGAGGCAAACAAAATCAAGTGGTACATTGCTGGATTGCCTACTCAGATTAGGGGAATGATCAAGGCTACTCAACCTAACACGATACAGCAAGCTATACTTACAGCAAGAATACTTGTTGAGGAGGCGGTATCTAGTGGAACCTTGGTAAAGGCGGGGGATAAAAGAAAGGAGCCAGAAGCCTCGAAATCGCCTGACACCAACTGGAAAAATGTTAAGAAGGCAAAAGATGGAAGAAATTTTGCCATGCGAGTACCTCAAGGTTCTGGAAATCCGAACAACAACAATGCTGCTTGCTGAACCTGCTCTAGGTTCCATCCAAGAGGTACACCATGCCAGATATGCTTCAATTCCTAGAAACCGAGACACTTTGCTAGGAACTGTGAAGCACCTAACAGGAACGCAACACCAATCCAGTCTGTGAGGATGAATGTCACTGGGGGAAACTGCTTTGAGTGTGGAAAACCTGGGCATTTCAAGAGGGAATGTCCTAGATTGGTTGGAGCAACCAACCAGGGCAGAAGGCAGCTAGCTTTGGAAGGAAGTCGAGGAAACCAAGGCGGTGGAAACCGGAACAATGCTAACCGCAACAATGGAAACACTGTGAATCGGAACTGGAACAGGAACGAGGGAAATCAGAATAAGGGAAATCGGAATGGAAGCAGGGTTTACCTTGCAAATGCAGTAGAAGCAGTTCAGGACCCGAATGTAGTAACGGGTACGTTTTCGGTTAACAATCACCTCGCTACGATTCTTTTTGACTCTGGGGCAGATTTTAGTTTTGTATCTTCTCAATTTGTGCCTTTGTTAAATATGAACCCTAGTGTAGCGAAATCAGGATATGTGATTGAGATAGCTAGTGGTAAGCAAGAAGAAGTAGATGAGATATTTTTAAACTACAAATTAGAGTTGGGAGAATTTAAGTTCACCATAGATTTAATCTTTCTAGGACATGGGAGCTTCGATGTGATCATTGGGATGGATTGGTTATCGAAGCATAGGGATGAGTTAATGTGTCATGAAAAGATTGTTAAGATCCCCATAGGTGATAATAAGGTGTTATACGTGTACGGAGAAAGAAAGGAGAAGGAGACCAGGTCCCTTATGAATGCCAAGGATGATGAGCCAAAAATCAACAAGTTTCGAGTAGTAAGAGAGTTCATCGATGTATTCCCGGATGACTTGATGGGGTTACCACCGGTGAGACAAGTAGAGTTTAAGATTGACTTAGTACCTGGGGAAACACCCGTAGCGAAGTCACCATATCATCTAGCACCGTCAGAGATGCAAGAATTAGCCGAGCAACTCAAGGAATTGCAGGATAAAGGTTTCATTCGACCAAGTTCTTCTCTATGGGAGCGCCGGTGCTATTCGTTAAGAAGAAGGATGGATCATTCCGGATGTGTATCGACTATCGGGAGCTGAAAAAGTTGACCATTAAGAACCGTTATCATCTCCCAAGGATTGACGATTTATTTGAACAGCTGCAAGGAGCAAGATACTTCTCAAAAATTGACCTTAGGTTCGGTTATCACCAACTATGGGTCTTTGAGGAGGACATACAAAAGACCGCGTTCAGAACAAGGTATGGACACTTTGAATTCACCATTATGCCATTTGGATTGACAAACGCGCCCCAGTGTTCATGGACCTAATGAACCGAGTGTGCAAGCCATATCTGGATAAGTTTGTCATAGTTTTCATTGATGACATACTTATCTACTTTAAGACGGAGGAAGAGCACAACCAACATTTAAGGTCGGTAATAGAACTGCTCAGGAAGGAGAAACTTTATGGGAAGTTCTCCAAGTGTGAATTTTGGCTGCAAGAAGTACAATTTCTAGGACATGTAATCGACAATGATGGCATACATGTAGACCCAAAGAAGATTGAAGCCGTGAAGGATTAGAAGGCACCTACTACACCGTCAGAAATAAGGTCATTCTTAGGTTTGGCAGGATATTACAGAAGATTTATAGAGAATTTCTCTAGAATATCAAAGCCTTTGACATTGTTGACCCAAAAGAATCAGAAGTATGAATCGGGCGAAGAGCAAGAGCAGGCGTTTTAGACACTAAAGGATAGGTTGTGTAATGCGCCGATCTTGTCCTTACCGTAAGGGGTGGAAGATTTTGTGGTTCACTGTGATGCGTCCAACCAGGGTTTAGGATGTGTCCTTATGCAGCGAGATAAGGTCATAGCTTATGCATCACGACAATTGAAAAACCATGAGAAGAATTACACCACACACGACTTGGAACTAGGAGCTGTAGTCTTTGCTCTTAAGATATGGAGACATTACTTGTATGGGACAAAAAGTGTGATCTATACGGATCACAAAAGCTTGCAGCACATCTTTGATCAGAAAGATTTTAACATGAGGCAGAGGCGGTGGTTGGAGTTATTTAGTGATTATGATTGTGAGATTAAGTACCACCCTGGAAAGGACAATGTGGTGGCGGATGCCCTAAGTAGGAAGGAGAGGCTAAAACCTAAAAGAGTAAGGGCAATGAGCATAACTATTCAGACAACCCTTAGAGATAGAATTCGAGCAACACAAGTAGAGGCCGTTAAGGAGGAGAGACTGGTTGAAGAAAATATACATACTATGGATCAGTACATGGAAGAAAGAGGAGATGGTTGCATGTATTACTTAGATAGAATCTGGGTTCCGTTGTTTGGCGATACAAGGAAGGTTATATTGGATGAAGCTCATACGTCGAGGTATTCGATACACCCAGGAGCCGATAAGATGTATTGGGACATGAGAGATATGTATTGGTGGCCAGGAATGAAGAAAGATGTAGCTTTGTACGTTAGTGAATGTTTGACTTGCGCCAAGGTGAAGGCTGAACATCAAAGACCATCAGGATTACTGCAACAACCAGAGGTTCCTAAGTGGAAGTGGGAGAATATTGCCATGGACTTCATTACAAAACTGCCAAGGTCTAACAGTGGTAATGACATGATTTGGGTAATAGTGGACAGACTGACTAAGTCTGCCCATTTTGTGGCAATGAAGGAGGATGATAAGATGGAAAGGTTTGCCAAGAAATACTTGGAACATGTGGTGGCAAAACATGGGGTACCGGTGTCGATTATATCGGATAGGGATAGCAGGTTCACGTCTAGGTTTTGGGGGCTATTGCAGAAAGCCTTGGGTACAAGGCTGGATATGAGCACAGCTTATCTCCGCAGACGGATGGACAGAGTGAAAGGACTATACAAACGCTAGAGGATATGTTGAGGGCATGTGTGATAGACTTTGGAGGGAGTTGGGAGAATCATCTGGCGTTAGCAGAATTCTCGTATAATAATAGCTACCATGCTAGTATAGAGTGTGCACCGTTTGAAGCACTTTATGGTAGGAAGTGTAGGTCACCGTTGCTATGGGCTGAAGTAGGAAGTAGTCAACTAATTGGACCAGAGATGGTACAGGAGACTACGGATGCGATAACTATTCTTAAGGAGAAATTAAAGGCGGCTAGGGATCGACAAAAGAGTTATGCGGACAAGAGGCGTAAGCCATTGGAATTTGAGGTTGGGGACAAGGTTATGCTAAAGGTTTCACCATGGAAAGGGGTGATGCGGTTTGGGAAGAAAGGGAAGTTAGCGCCTAGATTTGTGGGTCCATTTGAAATCCTTGAAAGGATTGGGCTAGTGGCGTATAGGTTGAAATGACCGGAAGAGTTGAGTAGTGTACATGATGTGTTTCATGTCTCAAACTTGAGGAAATGCTTAGCAAGAACTGACTTGTAAGTGTCGGTGGACGATATTAGTATAGATGTGAGCATTCGTTTTATTGAAGAGCCGATAGAGATTATGGACCGTGAAGTTAAAACACTGAAAAGAAGTAAGATACCGTTAGTTAAGGTTAGGTGGAATTCAAAACGTGGACCGGAGTTCACGTGGGAACGAGAAGAGTTTATGAGGAATAAGTATCCTCAGTTGTTTGTTAATGACGATCCTAATGAGTAAATCTCGGGACGAGATTTCTATTAGGAGTGAGTGATGTGACAACCGTGGTTTTGAGGTTCGTCACTTGGTCTTATTTTTAGGTTATTTTATGTGTGACTACTTGATCTGTGTGTTTACGTGTTTATTTTGTGTGAACGGGGTTGGTGTGGTTATCGTTTATGAGTATAGAGTACTCATAAGTAAATCGAGGAACGGTTATTTCATGTTCAAGAGCTCAAACTTAGTGACTATGAAATGAAATGGTGATATTTTGGTGTTTACGTATACGTATAGTAATAGTATTTTTTTTAGGATTTACGGTTTAGCATTTAGAGGTCTCGGATGAGGTAATTAGGCATATGAATTTTTTTCGGGATGGTTTTATGTCATTTAGGACTTAGTTATAAAGTTTATTTCAAAATTTGAGATTTTTTATAAAAGTGTATATTTTACGTTTTTCTTTCGGTAAACGCGTAAATTTGACTAGTTTTACGGTTTTGAGGTTTTGGAAGCTTTAGGAGCTAAAATAAAATAAGACAAATTAAGGTAATATTAGTAGTGTATTATTTAACAATAAAAAAAGAAAAATAAATAAAAAAAATATATATTATAGGCGGTTTAGGCCGACTAAAAGAAAGAAAAAAAGAAAAGAAAAAAGGTAAGTGGGCTATGGGTTGGACTTGGGTTCACCCATACCCTATATAATGTCTTAACCAAAAACAAAAGCCATATTTTTCATCCTGGAACACCATAGTCGACGGCTAGAGGAGAATTTTTAGGTTTTTCATAGTTTTTTTCATCTTCCATTAAATTAAAGGTAAAACCTTCATAACCCTTTTCAATTAAATTGTTTTTATGTTTTCTTTAATCATCTTATGATGGATTTAGGTTAGCGTTTAATTTAAAAACAGTAAATTAATGTTATATTAATCATAATATGATGATCATATAAACTAGGGCTTGTATTTAATGGGGTTATGGGTAATTAATTAGTTTAATTTGATTAAACCCGTTTTTAAAAACTGGGCAGAATTTTAAGTCAATTGTTTTGATCATATCGGGAGTTCTATAAACTCTTATTTTACGATCCAAGTATCCCTGAAAAGGTAAATGAAGTGGCTTTCCAATGAAAGAAACGAGAATTAAATTGGAGGTCGGGAAGTGGGTCAAAAACAGGTTACAACAGTCGGAGGTCAAACAGTTTTGAAGTCAGCCTGTTTTCTTTTTAAGTTTTGGGTTGTTTGGGGTACTTAGGGTTGCATTGGGATCTTCTAACGAACACGAGAGGTGGTTTATATATTGTAGTAAGTATCTGCATTGGGGCTAAGGTTATGGTTTAGGGTAAGACCCCCTAATTGTAACAAACTTTTTGTATGTTTAAAATCAGTAAATCTGGAATGACAAAAGTATATATATATATATATATATATATATCTATATATATATATATATATATATATATATATATATATATATATATATATATATATATATATATATATTGGGGCCTTAACCGTAGCTTTAAGGTTGGGGAAAATGGCAGGTGTTAGCTAACATATGTAAGGGAATAAATATTCCCTTTACAGAAACCATGGGTATGTTTATGCGGGCGTTTGACTTATAGTTTGGAGACCTAAAATTGGGACTGTTTTGTGTAAAATATGAAAGGGATAGTTATTAAACTTAACCAAGTTAAGGACTTGTTAGGGAAGGGTAATGGGGTGTTTAGAGCATATTAATGAGTGTCATATATGGGAGTAGGGTAGATGTCCATCATAGGTTGATGAGCCATCTTAGTGATTGGTTCATGTTTTGATTATGTGTATTTGGTTTGTTAACTTTTGCTAGTGCGAGGACTTTTGGAGAAGCTCAATCAGGTGAGTTTGATAGTACCATGTTTACCATTGTTTTTGACTTCCAGATTGGATGGAAGAGAGACTATGTTATGTTATTTATAAATTAATGCTGTGAATGTTTGGCGTTGGTAATGGACTTATGTGTGCATACTTATGTGATTAACTGCTAGATAATTCTTGATTGTTTATATTTTGACTTGGTACCAAGGGGGTGTTGACAAGGCGGGGCCTTGGGGATTGGTTCATAGGTGTTTGGATGCCTATGGGAGTATGAGGTTTTGTATGGCTAGGAGCCATGGTTTTGGTTTGATTAGTTAAATCTTGAATATTAGTTTGTTAATGCATGTTAGTATCACATTGTCCATTTCTTTTTAACTTTTGATTGTTACTCACAGCTTTTGGTATGATTTGGCGTTTGAGTCTAAACCTATGACTCTCACCAACTTTATGTTGACGTGTTTTAGTGTCTCTTTCAGGTGATACTATGGTTAAGCATGAGAACATAAGTGGCTAGGATTTGGAGAGCGTAGGAATGCATATAGAAGGAGATCCCCGTTTCCTTCTTAGTTTTATTTGTTCATTTAATAAGTGATACTGTGGCACAAATATGTTTGTTTTGGTTGGAAGAGACACTGTTTTGTCTTTTTTTTATAAAATATGCTGTGAATGTTTTGTGTTTGGTGATGGACTTGTCAGTGCATACTTATGTGATTAACTGCTAGTTGATTCTTGATTGTTTATGTTTTGACTTGGTACCAAGGGGATTGTTGACAAGGCGGGGCCTTGGGATTGGTTCATAGGTGTTTGAGTGCCTATGGGAGTATGGTGTTTGGTATGGCTGGGAGCCTTGGTTTTGGTTTGGTTGGTTAATCTTGAATGTTAGTTGTTAATGCACATTTGCAACACATTGTCCCTATATTTTTATGGTTGGTGGTTATTCACAGCTTACATTATTACTGATTTGGCGTTGGAGTCTAAACCTATGACTCTCACCAACTTTATGTTGACGTATTTTAGTGTCTCTTTCAGGTGATATTATGGTTAAGCGTGAGAACATAAGTGGCTAGGATTTGGAGTTGCGTAGGAATGCATTTAGAAGGAGATCCCCGTTCTTTCTTAGTTTCTTTTAATTGTTTTATAAGTGATACTGTTGGCACCTATATGTTTGCTTTGTTTATGTTATTGTTTGTCCCGGGTAAGTAGTAGGACTGTTACCTACTTACCTAGACTCCTGCATTGTTGAGATATTGTCATGACATTTGTGTCACCATTTTATGACATTTCTTATATCATTTAGTTATCTCTATAGACACGTTATTGTTGTGATGATATCTATACGTCGCGTCCCATATTCCGCCATGGTGGGGTGTGACAAAATGGTATTAGAGACAATGGTTATAGAGAATTAGGTTGCCTAGTCGTGTAACCTAGTCTATAGCTTAAGGGTCCCTGCATATAGGCGTCATAGGAGTATGTGTGCATTTTATAATAATTGATGTGTTTGGATGTTATTTATTGTGATGTTTTGACTAGTATGAATTAAACCATAGTAAGTTCATACTTATCCACATGTTATTTTCTTTTCGGGTTGTGACTAGTGGAGGTTGAACAATAATCATCCACGCTAGTCATTGTTGTATTTTGCTTAAATTGTATATTATAGTACATAATTTGGTACATGGTAGTTTCTATCTTTTGTTGGGTTATTTTATGTACCTGAGGTATAGTATTTTTCTTGTGATGTTTAAGTCATGTCCCCTAAGAATCATGTGGTGGTTCGAGTTATTAGGAGTAGGTGGATATGAAGGATTTTAAGCTGTTTCCACTTTTATGGGCGATATGACTTATAACTGATTATGTTTTCGTTTTGGATTTAGTCTATGCTGTTTTAGCTAGACTATGGATTTATGTATTTCACTAGTTTGACTATGTTATTTATATAGTTGGAGTTTTAGACCTTATTGTTTATGTGGTTATGTGCTTAGGTGAGTTGATGGATTTATGGGTTATGTGTTGTATTAATTCTTATAAGTGTCATCATAGGAGGGAGTGCATTGGGGAAAGGGTAATTGTATAAGTATGGTGGCCAACATAGTTATACAAGTACCACAACTTCAATGGGTTCCTAAGTATGATTGCATGAAAGAGGGTTAGTACATGCTTGTATATGATGAGATGTGGATTTTAGGTATATTTATAATATATGGGTTTATGTAACGGCTGCTTACGATATGGCTATTTTTTTAGTGTGTTATATGTTTTTAGTTATAGTCGTGTTGTGTGATTATGAGGTCACACGATATGGGTTGGTTTTGGTGATGGGTTTTGTGCCTTGTTGTGGCATGGTGAGATGGTGAGATGGTGATTACTCGTATGAAAAAACGAGTGTATGACGTGATCGATTGACTTGATATGTATAATAACGAGTATGTTTTGGGAGATTTAATAGGTATATATATGCGGATGTATATATACTACTATGTGTTAAGTTATGATATATGGTCGTTCATTAGTTATTATAACTTGAACGTACCTTGTGTTTGCTCGTGTTTTATGGTGCTGGAGTTTGATGGAGTTCCAACGACGTTTTGAGTCTTTTGGATGTGTGTCTACATTCGGGTACGTATCTTTATCAATGCGAACTACTAAATTTTCTTGCAAATAAGTCTGGCTGATTATAGGAAAACGGTTTTGATAATAATTTGTAAGTGTATGGTATGATATCGTGACTTACATATTTTTTTAAGTTTGTGGTAGTAAGCTATAAATTTTTTTTTTGAAAATAATTGGATTAGTTTACTAGGTAACATGTGATAATACATTTTAAAGGGTGAAGAAATTTTACAATGATTTTCTTAAGTGGAGTTAAAATTTTAGAAGTATTTAACTAGACGGAAAGAGTAAAAAGGGAGATTTTATTATTGTAACGATAATAATAACACCACACCTTGTAAACTTGTAATAGTTTAGTTATAACCAGCCTAAATGGATTATATAAAATGATAATAATAATAATAATATAGATTAAAAATTAACTGTATTTTATAAACATGTATTGGTTTCATAATAACAAGTGAAATAAGTTTAATATGGGTAAACAAGATAATGGTTATGATTGTAGTATACTAATTAGTTGATATCTTGATAAAATAATGAAGATAAAGGATGAGTTTATGGTTAATAATGAGTATGATTGGTTTTAGTAGTATGGGAGTTGGTTCTTATGGGAAGTAACTAATTGGGATGAAAGTTTTAAATTTTCTAATGTATCGAAATTTGGTAATACTAATCGTGAAGAGTCTAAATTTTTCGTTGTTGGCACAGTCCATCGATCTTTCGGATTACATTGTTTTGTTTTTAGTTGTTTTGGCTAGGGTTCGTTTTACCCTATATTTTATTTTGAGACACGATTGTTTGAAATTCTTTGGTTACACATCATGGTTGATTTATTTATACGGTTGTGGGAACGGTAGGATGAGAGGATAGAGTTGGGTAGTATTACTTATGGTTAGATATTAAATGGAGAGATGTGTTTTGGTTTAAAGGTTGTGTTGAAGGAATGATTAAGATTTGTGGAGTTTTGGAACTTAGATTGGTTACAGGAATAAGAGAGTAAGTAAAGTTAGTTGACTGGTAGTGGGAACGAGATTTCATGCTATGAGAAGTTGGTTGAGGTACCATTAGGAGAATTATGGAAGTACTAGCGGATGTGAGGGTAGAGTAGAAAGTTTCTACTAATGAAAATATTGGGCAAATAACACGCAAGGGATTGGTATAGTATGGAGGCAAGGTAGTAGTAGACACGTAAAGGAAAACAGGAATGTGAAAGAATGATTGGTAGGAGGCTGATTAACGGTGAAGTACAACAAGCAAGGAAGAGTGAGCCATGGTGTTGTGGTAGATAAGTTGAAGTTAGAAGCTACTGGTAGTGTGAAGTTCCTAGGTAACATCATGGAGACAAGAAGTAGTACGTAAAGAGCTACATCGTCAAACAAGGAGCTGAAAGGACTACGTGTCGGCTGCAAGAAGAATGCAAGAGATTTCGGAGGAGTCACAAAAGTTGCGAGGACTGGAAAGGTGACAAGCACTATGATGGGAAATTTACGTATGGTTCGTGACGAAGAAGGACATATCGAGTATCGGAGTGGAGCTACAAAGAGCTGAACAGGTGGATCGTGATGAAATGAATACATGACATGGGAGATTAAGAACTCGTGGAAGTAACAAGGGGATCGAGGGATGAGAAGTGAAGCTGAGCTGAATAAGTTTCGTGGAGAAGTGATTAGAGAGTCGGTTTTGTGAAGGTGTTATGAAAGATCTTTGGAAGAGACAGCTATGCATTATCCAATGCACTAGTGATTTCCATAGATCTGATGAATGAAGTATGGAATTTTTGTTGGACGGGATAGTGTAGGAATAAGGGAGAACCATGGATGGAGAGAACCAAGTATTCTTAGAAGATGATGATTGAAAATACCTCATGTTGGGTGCAAGATCAAAGTAGAAATATGAGATTTGAGTAAGAATTCAAAGTATGGCTTAGTAGACAAATGGAAACTAATGTGGGTATAAGATGAGAGTGTGATCCACATGGAATCACATGAAACTCTAGTCTGTCCCTATTAAGAGGAAGTAGGAGAACTGGTTGTGAGAAAAATGAGTGAAGCTACTTGGAAAAATTTTGGCGTGTAGATGACTAGATAGACTTAGTTAGTGGAGCTGGATTGTTATATCTGCCTAGAATGCTAGAGGCATTTGGGGTACGAGACGTAGAGAATGATCTATACAGATCATGAACGTCTCCAACACATATTTATGTGGAAACCTTGGTTTCCTCGAATCTTCTAGCTACTAGAAACAAATCTCATTCACTTGATTGAATCAAGGCGGAATAGAATGAAACACGTTTAACAAGGTGTTTAGGCACAAAGAACTTGAATTAAAACAACGTGTATACATTGAATCCCACGTCTAGTCGACACACGCTTTAGGTTTACATTGTGAATGAACTTATAAAAAACCTAATAACCCTTGGTTCCTTTTATAGTGTAAGGATTAGGGTTTTACAAGAGATAAGAATGAATAAACATATAAATCTTCTATTTAAATAACTATATACAGAATATATCCTGCATATATATCCAAATAGAAGCTTCCAAAGGCTTCTTGTCTACGTTTTTTTCAATTCTTCGATTGCATGTGACAATGCTTGGATTGCTCTTAACAATGCTTGCTTCCATCAACGCTTGATTTGTTCTTGACAACGCCTGAAATACACTTGTCAACACTTAGACAAATGCCTTCATGTTTTCTTCGTTTTTGAGTTTCTGCCACATCAACTTTTTGAGCCAACAATCTTCCCCTAGTTGATGTCGGCAAAACTCTTTGTGTATCTCTTGTAAGTTGTACATCATCTTCAAATTTCTTCCCCTCAAGTGTAGCATGTATGTCTTCCCCTTTTTGTCACATCAACAGGGAAGTAAACAATGTATGCAATCTTGAAGATTCTCCAAATGTAGGCTCTATGTAACGATCTTGAAGAAAAATAAATAAAATATTCTTGATGTAGAAGTAGAATAACCCAACCTTGTGTTCCATGTCTTGTACTATCCATGTGATGAAGAACTTATACCCATAGCAAATTATAAGTAGACCTCGATCCCTTGTCAATATTCTCATCCTTTGTGAGACACTGAGCACGATAATGTAACTCCTTCAAGTGTTATGACAAGTCTTCGTCACCAACCATGTAAAGCACGAACAACTTATTGTTAAGTCAATGGCTAACATCCACAACTTAACAATATGACAAAACACAAACTCGCGAAAATCTTCTTGAAACATCAAACTTACCATAAGAATTCTTCCCCTTAAGCCAACACCTCTTCATGACGAGTCAATATCTTCATATATAAAAGTGTTACTAGATAACTCTTTCACAAGGCTATCCCGATTACATAATCCAATAAATTACTTCATGAATTGTTGCTAACTCGCATTAAAATCATTAATCCCTTTTAAAAATATCCAAGCCATAAATATCAAATTGATATTCTGTATAAGAACTGAGATTCCATGTACCTTCGTGTGTAAATTCCTCCTTTTTGTGTGCTAAAAACGTACCAATTTTCTCAACAGCAGCCATTCTTTTGTTGTCCAACATCCTCTCTTATCCAAGATCACTATCAGATGTATTGTCCGATATCGGACAATACCTATCAGCGTTTGGATTCTCATTTATCGGACAACTCATGTCAACGCTATCCTGTCAGCGTTAACTTATTTCTTGTCAGCGTCAAAACAAAGCCAGTCAGCGTCTATATCTGTCAGTGGGCATTTGGTTCTTGTCAACGTTTAGGATAAAAGTATCTTTGAAACAATGTTTTGACTCCACGTTTTTAACAAGCCCATGAATACTTTAAGCCCACCTTCATTACCTCACGTTCAACATTTACTGGGAATATATCACATCCCTAAAAATCAGGGATTTTTCTCTCAAAAATGATCCCATACAATCAGAAGGCAATTCATACCTTGAATGTTTTATCATACGATCAGTTATACCCACATATATTCCATTCTCATATGTGTAGAGATCTTGGACCACATGTACGTATGAATCAAATTAAAACAGCCAAAGAAATCAGTACGTTTAGAAACCACACAAGTGTTTGTTTTGGCAGATTGCACGAATCACTACCACATGATGTACATGCTGCTGTTATCACGTGTGTTTCACTTTGTACACACAAACCTTTGCAACAACATGCAGCCATAATACAAACACTTGCTGTTCGATCAATACCAGATCTAGGATTCAGTAATATTATGTATCAAAACCCTAATTAGGGTTTGTAACACATCCTCTTATACCATCCAGTAATACAACAGCCATGAATCGAATCACATCATACTAGGATCTGAATTTTATGAACCATGATGTGTCACAACAACCAAAAACATCAAACTTTTCTGCTTTAATTCGATCTAGGGTTTATAGAAACCCTAGTTCATGATTTTATGCAAAAGCAGAAAACTAAATACCTCATTATGCAGTTAACTTTGACCTCGAATAACTTCTTCATGAGAGCTTAGATCAAAGATCCCTTCGGTGAGATCCTAGACACAATTGCCAAGAATCTACAATTTGAAAATCATGATGATCTAACGGTTAACGAAGGAGAGATCGTGTTTTGAATATGGCTGTGTATAGAAAACTGCATATACTCACTGCTGACTTTGACGCTTAATAACTTTTTCTTGGGGATAAAACTTGACAATCCTTCTGTTGGATGTCTAGATATATGTGTATAGAATACACACAAGAAATTTCGTGACGATCCAACGGTCCAATAGAAAGTTACGACTTTCTGAATACTGCTGCGCACACAAAAACGTCCAGAAAAATCCTAGACGGATTTTTCTTCTTTTCACCATACACGAACACCTTGTTCATCCTAGCATCATGAGCCACGAGGCTCTGATACCAAATGTGGAAACCTTGGCTTCCTCGAATCTTTTAGCTACTAGGAACGAATCCCATTCACTTGATTGAATCAAGGCGGAATAGAATGAAACACGTTTAACAAGGTGTTTAGGCACAAAGAACATGAATTAAAACAAAAGGATTGCTAATTATATTAATAATCAACAACCACTAGACGTGTATACATTGAATCCCACGTCTAGTCGACACATGCTTTAGGTTTAAATTGTGAATGAACTTATAAAAAACCTAATAACCCTTGGTTCCTTTTATAGTGTAAGGATTAGGGTTTTACAAGAGATAAGAATGAATAAACATATAAATCTTATATTTAAATAACTATATACAGAATATATCCTACATATATATCCAAATAGAAGCTTCCAAAGGCTTCTTGTCTACGTTTCTGTCAATGCTTAGATTACATGTGACAATGCTTGGATTGCTCTTGACAATGCTTGCTTCCATCAACGCTTGATTTGTTCTTGACAACGCCTGGAATACTCTTGTCAACGCTTAGACAAATGCCTTCATGTTTTCTTCGTTTTTGAGTTTCTGCCACATCAAATTTTTGACCCAACAATTTAATCATCTTGATTGAACATTTGGAAAAGGTGATTGGAGGAGTTAAGTGATGAAAGAAAATTGCAAGGACAAGTACCATCTGGGAAAGGCAAGCATGGTTAATGAGACATGGAATAATAAGAATGAAGTAAAGCTGAGACGAACTTGAACTATATGGATGATGTATTAGGGTGGTTTGGATGAAGGATGTAGGTTGCACAAGTTGAGTTGTCTAAAGCAGAGAACGCGTCAACACGTACGATGCGTGGCTTGGACAATCATATGGAGAAAAGGGACGTAGATTATACTTCCTACATAGATAGGAGTAGCTTAGAAAGGGCGATGTAAAGACGAAGTTGGTGAAAGGGATACATAATGGGGTGGAGGAATAAGTACGACGAGAGTTGGGTGATAGTCGATACACTGACTAATTCATCTCATATTTCAAGAGGAATGAGAAGTCACGTAGTTGAGAAGTTGGAAGGATTGCGTACGGATGTTATGGAATAGATGGTTTTGCATAAAAGTTAGCCTAATATGTATGTAATCCCTTATGAAGGATTATGGCAAGGGAAGAAACGATGGGAAGCATCACATCGTGATGTATGGTATGAGTTGAGGAAGAAGAAGGAAGTGTGTATAGAAGCAAAGCATGAATGAAATAGGTCGAGATAGGAACCGAAGGTAAAACTTTGGTAGAGCCTAATGAGTACAATAAGCACAACACAGGCTAATGCTATCATAGTGTGGAAAAGGAAATGGCACTGACCTATATTTATTGTTTGGGAGGCTTAGTATCGATAATCGAATGGATGAGGAGTTATAGGTGTGATGTGCCATAGGGACGAAGGTCTTGGTCTAACTGAGATAACCGTCCTTTTGATGATGTGTACAGATCATAAGTTGATTTGGATTGGAAGAACTAATGGATATGTGAAAGACCGTCATAGGTCACTTTGTAAGGAGATTGGAATTTTTAAGTAGTTTGGGGTACGGACTAAAGAGAGTTGATGAACATGATTGGATATGAGTATATCCAACTAACTGGAAAAGAATGGGCAAGTGAGATATTTATACAACCTTAGGAGTTACACTAAGGGCATGAGTGATTGATTTAGAGGGAGTTGGGAAACTCTTTAGCGATGGCTGAGTTTCATAATGATAGTTATCATACTAGAATTCGATAAATGCCATTTGAGGCACTATATGAAAGGATATGGTAAGTTGTCCCCATTGTGGACTAGAATTGGTAAAAGAGGCTACTAATGTGGTAATGATGTTTGGGGAAAGGATGAGGGCAACAAGGGATGCTATGTAGAAAAGGAGGAAACCACTAGATTTAGTGACAAAGTTATGTAGGGAGTTTCACCCATAGTAACGGGTGGTATGTTTTGGTAAAATGGAAGAGTTGATGTAGAGTTTTGTAGGTCCATTTATGATCTTCGGAAAGATTGGACCAGTAGCTTATGAGCATAGAATTTCCTGGGGGAAATGAGTGGTATACATGTTATATTTCGTGTATTAAGATTTGTAAATGTTGTTTGAGAATGCATATTTGCATGTACGGTTATTCGGGATTTGTGTTATTAAGAGTTTGTGTTATCAAAGAGTCATTTGTGAGATTTATTGACTGTGAGGTCAAGAGTTTGGCAATGAATTTAAATATTCTTGGTTAGTATATGTAGTAATTTGAGACTTGAACTAAAGTTCACGTGGAAATGAGAGGAGTTCATTTAGAACAAGTATCCTCAGTTGTTTGCTAACGATATGTTTTGATCCTAAGGAGTAAATCTCGGGACGAGATTTCTATTAGGAGAGAGTGATGTGACAACCGTTGTTTTGAGGTTCGTCACTTAGTTTTATTTTGTGCTAGTTACGTGTCTTTATGTGTTTATGTGCTAATTGGTGTGTATAGATTATGGTTTGGATATCGTTTCCGGTACGGGGTACCTTGTGAGTGAAACGATGTGTGATGATTTAATGTTCATGAGCTCACATGGTAGTGACTATGAAATGAGATGGTGTTATTTAGTGGTTTTACGTATACGTATAAGTATTATAGAAAATCGTATTTTTACGATTTACGGTTTAGCAATTAGAGGTCTCGGATGAGGTGTTTAGTCATATGAATATTTTTCGGGATGGTTGTAAGTCATTTAGGACTTAGTTATAAAGTTTATTTCAAAATTTGAGATTTTTTATAAAAGTGTATATTTTTCGTCTTTTACGGTAAACGCGTAAATTTGATTAGTTTTACGGTTTTGAGGTTTTGAAGGTTTTAGGAGCTGAGATAAATTAAGGTAAATTAAGGTATTGTTAATAACATAATATTAAACAATAAAAATAAAAAAATAAAAAAAATATAAAGGGGAATCGGTTTGGACGATTAAAAGAAAAGGGAAGGGAAAAAAAGGAAAGTGGGCTTATACTTGGACTATGATTCACCCACACTCTATATAAAGTATATACTAAACCAAAAATTCATTATTTTCTCCTGGAGACAAAGAAAATTCGTGGGTTTCATAAAAAATTAGGGTTCTTCATAAAATTTGAGGGTTTTCATAAATCAAAGGTAATTCTTCAATAACCCTTTTCAATTGAATTGTTTTAATGTTTTCTTTAATCATCTTATGATGGATTTAGGTTAGGGTTAAATTAAAAAAGTATATTAATGATATATTAATGATATTATAATGATTAAATAAATTAGGGCTTGGAATTAGTGGGATTATGGGTAATTATTTAGGTTAATTTAATTAAACTTGTTTTTAAAAACTGGGCAGAATTTAGAGTCAATTGTTTTGATCATATAGGGAGTTCTACAAACTCTTCTTTTGCGATCCAAGTATCCCTGGAAAGGTAATTGAAGTGGCTTTCCAATGCAAGAAACGACAACTAAATTGGAGGTTGGGAAGTAGGTCAAAAACAGGTTACAACAGTCGGAGGTCAAAACAGTTTTGAATTCAGCCTGTTTTCTTTTTATGTTTTGGGTTGTTTGGGGTACTTAGGGTTGCATTGGGACATTAAAACAAACATGGGAGATGATTTATATAATATAGGAAGTATCTGCAATGGGGCTAAGATTGTGGGTTAGGGTAAGACCCCTTAATCATAACAACCTTTTTGTATGTTTAAAATCAGTAAAATCTGAATAGACAAAAGTATATATATATATATATATATATATATATATATATATATATATATATATATATATATATATATATATATATATATATATATATATATATATATATATATATATATATATATATATATATATATATATATATATATATATATATATATATTATATATATATATATATATATATATATATATATATATATATATATATATATATATATATATATATATATATATATATATATATATATATATATATATATCTGGGCCTTAACAGTAGCTTTAAGGTTGGGACATGTGGGAGGTGTTAGCTAACATATGTAAAGGAATAAGTATTCCCTTTACAGAGATCATGGGTATGTTTAGGTGGGCGTTTGGCTTATAGTTTGGAGACCTAAAAGTTGGGACTGTTTTGTGTAAAATATGAACGGGATAGTTATCAAACTTAACCAAGTTAAGGACTTGTTAGGGAAGGGTAATGGGGTGTTTAGAGCATATTAATGAGGGTCATATATGAGAGAAGGCTATATGTCCATCATAGGTTGATGAGCCATCTTAGTGTTTGGTTCATGTTTTGATTATGTGTTTTTGTTTGTTAGCTTGTGCTAGTGCGAGGACTTGTGGAGAAGCTCAATCAAGTGAGTTTCATAGCCCCATGTTTACTAATGATTTTGACTTCCAGATGGAATGGAAGAGACACTGTTTTGTCTTGTTTTTATAAATTATGATGTGAATGTTTTGTGTTTGGTGATGGACTTGTGTGTGCATACTTATGTGACTAACTGCTAGTTGATTCTTGATTGTTTATGTTTTGACTTGGTACCAAGGGGATTGTTGACAAGGCGGGGCCTTGGGATTGGTTCATAGGTGTTTGAGTGCCTATGGTAGTATGGTGTTTGGTATGGCTGGGAGCCTTGGTTTTGGTTTGGTTGGTTAATCTTGAATGTTAGTTGTTAATGCACATTTGCAACACATTGTCCCTATATTTTTATGGTTGGTGGTTATTCACAGCTTATATGATAACTGATTTGGCGTTGGAGTCTAAACCTATGACTCTCACAAACTTTATGTTGACGTGTTTTAGTGTCTCTTTCAGGTGATATTATGGTTAAGCGTGAGAACATAAGTGTCTAGGATTTGGAGTTGCGTAGGAATGCATTTAGAAGGAGATCCCCATTCCTTCTTAGTTTCTTTTAATTGTTTTATAAGTGATACTGTTGGCACCTATATGTTTGCTTTGTTTATGTTATTGGTTGTCTCGGGTAAGTGGTAGGACTGTTACCTACTTACCTAGACTCCTGCATTGTTGAGATATTGTCATGACATTTGTGTCACCATTTTATGATATTTCTTATATCATTTAGTTATCTATATAGACACGCTATTGTTGTGATGATATCCATACGTCGCGCCCCATATTCCGCCATGGTGGGGTGTGACACTTAAGTACTTGGTCGGCATTCAGCTACGTACACATTCTACTCCATCTTTCCTAAGGACTTCTAATTATCTATTGGATTGTACCTGGGAAGATCCCTTCGGTTCTGGTTGGATCATAGGACTTAAACCTAACCATCCTTTTGACACCAATAACGTCATGAATTAAAGATGTTGTGGGTTTTTGATCGTAACCACAAGTGGTTGAGTCTTTAGATCACATTTTAATCACATTTTCTCCCCTATCTCTAATATATAAAATCGTTTGATATTCGAGATACCAAATTTGATTAAAATATCTCACGAAAAATAGTCTTGAAAACTTTCGGGAGAAAAATGTGTCAAACTTAGCATGAATTATCGGAACATTTTATGTAGTGTCAAGCACACAATTTTTGAAAGATTTTGAATAATCATTAAAAAACTCTTGACAAAATATTACCCGCACACTACATGTTCATGAACACATAAAAGATTGTCATTGGAGAATGTGCTCACGAACATCAAAGCTTTTTATGTGAAAAAATTCCGAAGGATACTTACACATAGTTTGTTGGATACATAAAATTGTTTTGACATAACATATCCAACAACATTAAAAACTTTGATTTTGGAAAGCTCCCCCTAAAAAATTAATCCAATTGAATTGTCATCATGAGGATATGATCCACATTTCGCTTTTTGAGGATAGGAGTTGTTAAACACACTATTTTTGAAAGATTTTGAATATCATTGAAAAATTCTTGAAAAAATTATGTTCAACGCTTTTGGAAAACCATTTCTTTTTGGCTACATGCTATTTCTTAAAGCATAAACTTGAGTTCATAGACTTTGAATGTCTTAACGAATCCACTCAAGTGTAAGAAGATTGATCTTCTTTTGCTGAGGGTAAGAGCACTAGATCGTACACTCCCCCGTGAATATAGATCCGGGTTGCAATCTGAAAGTGATTACAAGCCAAAGTGTTGAGCTCAAAACGTTGAATGTTTGGTGACAAGCTCAACCTAAGATAGATTGCTCTACTCGTTGTTGGAAAATTTTTCCAAAATTGACATTTTCCTTTAAAAGGAAGAAATGACATGTTTTGAAAAATATTTACAACTTTCATTCGAGCTTTATGTACACACTCGTGTCGTTATTGAGCGACATTTCTAGGCACGTCCATATTATCGATACTGAAAGACATGTCGAGAAGAATATTTTTGTATTTTGAAATATTTTTCATTTTTTATTTTGTTTTTCTATGTTTTCTATTTTTGTATTTTGCTTTTCCATAGATATATACAAGTAGATGTTTGAAATATGAATCAAGCAGGTACCTTTGCCAGAATCTCCAGGTCTGCTGGAGTCAAACATCTCATACCAATTTGCCTAACGAGGTACTCAAACCTATCTTTCGACAGAGCTTTCGTGAACAAGTCGGCTAACTGATAATCCGTTCCGACAAAGTATAATTCAACGATTCCACGTTCAACTTGTTCCTTTATGAAGTGATATCTGACATCAATGTGCTTCGTGCGGGAATGTTGTACCGGATTGCAGGAGATGGTATTGGCGGACTTTAAGTCACAGTACATAGGTACTTTATCAAATTGGAAGCCATAATCCGTGAGTTGTGTTCTCATCCAAAGAACTTGAGAACAACACGCAGATAGAGACACGTACTCCGCTTTAGCTGATGATAGTGACGTGTAATCCTGCTTCTTGGAAGACCATCCCACAAGCTTATCTTGACCTAGAAATTGTGCACCCCAGAAGTACTTTTTCGAGTATCAAGACATCCTACATGATAAGAATCTGAATAGGCCGTTAGAAAGAAAACTGTTTCCCTCGGATACCATGGTCCCATGTGAATGGTGTTCTTAAGGTACCGAAAGATCCTTTTAACCTCCTTGAGGTGCTTGTCAGTGGGTCGTGCTTGATATCTTGCACAATAGCATGTAGCATGATGAATATCAGGTCTACTTGCTGTCAAGTACATGAGGGACTCGATCATGGAACGATATCTCGTTTGATCTATGGGTAATCCCTCCAAGTCAGCATCTAGGGATGTGGTTGATAATGGTGTCCTAACTGGGTCACATGAGGTCATACAATGCTTTTTGATTATCGCTTGACAATACTTAGCTTGGTTAATAAAGATACCACGTGGGGATTGGTGAACTTGAATTCCTAGAAAGAATTTTAGTTCACCCATCATTGACATTTCTCATCGTACCACGCCCTTGGAGCTTGCTTGAGTCCATACAGTGCTTTGTGGAGACGATACACCTTGTCAGGATAATGAGGATTGACGAATCCTTTCGGCTGAGTGACGTAGACTTCTTCTTTCAAAGGACCGTTAAGAAACGCAGTCTTGACGTCCATTTGATAAACGATAAATCCCTTATGTGCAGCATAAGCAAGGAAAATCCTGACCGCTTCCAAACGAGCTACTGGTGCAAATGATTCTTCGAAATCAATACCCTCTTTTTTACCATACCCTTTAGCCACTAACCTTGATTTATTCTTGATGGTCGTGTTTTCTTCATCCATCTTGTTTTTCCAGATCCATCGAAGATTTAAAGGTGTTACATCGTATGGTCTGTCAATAATTTCCCAGACTTTAAGTCTTTCAGATTGTTGAAGTTCATCTGTCATCGATTCAATCCAAGCGTGATCGGCTAAGGCTTCTTTGATATTTGTTGGTTCAGCTGTACTCACGGTGAGTGCGAACATACAAACATCACCATCGGTTTCAAGTTGTCGTCTTGTACGAACGGGCTGTGAAGGGTTTCCTATTACTTGAACCAACGGATGATCTCGGGTCCAATGATTTGTTGACAAATGTCGTTGATAGAACATATGCATATTTGACGGATCAACATGGCGAGTAGAAGACTCTCCAGTTTCGTGTACCGGTGTACCGAATGGGTTGATAAAGTCGTCTTCGTCATTTAATGCATCGTCTGCTTGATTTGTGTTCCCTGGAACAATAACGGTAGTTGTGGATGTTGTAGGAGCGATTGTAGAAGAGATATTCTAAGGAGGTAAATCTGCAGCAACCCGTGTTGAAGTAGATGAAGTTGTGTTCTTTTGATGACGATGATCTGTATCATCATTCTTATCATGAGTGACAGCGGAAGTCTTTGATGCAACATGTTTCTCCCCCGTGAAATATTCATCATACATTGGTCCATATAACATTTCCAAATCTTCGATTGTCGTGTCCACTGACATATCAACTCTAGGAACAGTTTCTGGAACCAGCGTTGAACTTGACGGTTCATTGTTGAGGTCTTGAGTTCCAAGTTCCGTGCGGTTGTGAACGGAAGTCGTTTGTCGTTGTGGATTGGGACTTAAACTGTTTTGTTCAAGTGCCATTTCTTGCAATTCATCAAATCAAACATGAATAGTTTCTACGATCAATTTTGTTCTCTTGTTGTACACTCTATATCCCTTAGACTGAGTTGCATATCCCACTAGAATACATGCATAACCTTTCTCTTTCATCTTATCCAAGTTTTCACCATCTCGTATAATGTAACATGTACATCCAAAAACGTGAAGGTGTTTGAGTGAAGGTTTGCGATCATGAATTATGTGATATGGTGTCTTTTCGTGTCTTGGAATAATCAAGGATCAGTTTTGTATGTAGCATGCGGTTGACACAGATTCGGCCCAAAAGTATAGTGGAAGTTTTGAAGCGGATAATAATGTTCGAGCAGCCTCAACCAAAGTACGATTTCGTCTTTCAACAACGTCGTTTTATTCAGGTGTTCGAGCAATGAATGTTACATGTTCAATCCCTTCGGCTTCAAAGAAGTTCTTCAGAGTTGAATTCAAAAATTCCGTGTGTTGTCCCATATATTTAGATAATATAGCACGAATTAAAGAAAGAAAATAGATGAAGAAGATGAATTCTAGAGAGAGAAATTAGAGAGAGAAAAGAGAGAGAAATGGTTGGAACTATGTGATATTAGATTGAGAGAAAATGAGAATAAAATGAACCAACACCCTTCCTAACATGCTAGGAAGGGTATATATAGTCCACCCACATGCGGGCTTCTTTATGGACTATATGGTTTGGGCCGGGCTTTCCTTTTGGGCTTTTGTTACTTATTAATGAACTTTAGCCTAAAGTTAAGCCCGTATAACACGACTAATATACTACCTATTGCAACGTTCTAAAATACGATACATAATAAACATATGACCGAGCATTCTTGTTTGACTCAATATTTTGAGGCTAACAATCTCCCCCAATGAGAGGTCATTACCCGAGAGTTCATTACCCTTTGTCATTTGAAGATTTGTAGAGATTACTAATCTCACCATGAATGAGTCTTGAACGTGTAATCGTAGTCTTGTTCCTTCATGCTGTGATCTTTGAGCCTTTGTCGTTGTCTTTCGACTTTGTCTTTAATCTTGAGATCTTAAAATCATCTTTGACTTGTCTTTGCCATCTTGCGATCTTGTGTCTTCATCCACATGCTCACACTATTAATTGTCGAATATGTCTTTAGGCATGAGTATGTGTTTTTGAATCTTTGACTTTGTTGAGTACACCGTGACGCCACCTTCTCGAGACAAAACATAGACACGGATTGAATGGCTTTGACATTCGTCCTAAATCGGTAGCGTTTTACCTCCGGTTGGTGAAGACCGTTATACGATATTAAATATTGTACTTGTGATTAGGTAGATTCAATTAAGAATCTCCTTGACAGGGTTTCGCGGCTGTACTAGCCGTTCTCTTTACTCGACCGTCTCAAAGCAAGACTGCGAACATAAAGAGTTAATCAATTAGGTAAATATCCGCTTGATTAAAGTCGTCAATTCAAATTCCTGGAACAAGTTTGATTCATTAAGAATCTTACCATTGTTGCTTTCCAGTTGACACAAGCTTGATTCATAAGAATCTCGCAAGTTACCTACCGTAGCGTTGTTTGAGGTTGACGCTAGAAGGATTTCCATTCGTCACTGTGAATATTAATGAATATCACTCTAAATGTTCTGGCAAAACCATAAAGATATTGCGTAGAAACCTGAAACGAGTTTGAATCAATTCAGAATCAAACCACTGTTGCTTTTCAGTTTTACATATGTTTAATTCATAAAGAATCTTGCATATGACCTACCGCAGTGCTGTCTGATGTAAACACTGGAATGATTTCCACTCATCATTGTGAATACTAAGTAGTATCACTTTGAGTGTTCTAGCAATATCACAAGGATATGGCGTAGGACTCTCCTGTTCATCATCCGTGTGTCCTAATGAGATTTGATTGATCTCAAGGCTCTAGACTCAATTTGTGCACTTTTAGTGGTTGGAGGCTAGATCAGATGCCACCTATTCAATATCAACTATCTCTAAGTGAGAAAGTCAATAGAAGTCATTTTGTTCTCCGTGACAATAAAACAAACTTCTTTTGAGAGAAGCCTGAGTAGCTAGGAAAGGGTTGTGCATACATCACTGGGTCCATGATGAGTTTGTCTTCATGATGAGTTGACCCAGTTTCTGCCTAAGTTGTATGGAGGGCTAATTTCTTTACACCCTTTATCCTTACATTTCTTTTTCATTCTTCAACCCCTTCAATGCTTACCAAGACATCATTACTAGCACCTTGTTGTGATTCTTGCAGTGCTAGCATCAGTACTTAGTCGACATTCAGCTACATTCACATTCTACTCCATCTTTCCTAAGGACTTCTAATAATCTATTGGATTGTCCCTGGGAAGATCCCTCTGGTTCTGGTTGGATCATAGGACTTAAACCTAACCACCCTTTTGACACCAATAACGTCATGAATTAAAGATGTTGTGGTTATTTGATCGTAACCATGAAAACCACTTCAAATGTCTAACAAGATGTTTGAAAAACATTTAACACCTTGATAGTTTTGTCGTTTTAGAAATGATCCCCCTTCACATGTGCATCGATAATCGAAAGTGTTTCACACATGTAGGTAAGAGTTAAAGTGCTTGAGTCTTATATAAGATCACATTTTAATCAGATTTTCCCCCCTGTCTCTAATATATAAAATCTTTTGATATTAGAGATACCAAATTTGATTAAAATATATTTTGAAAAATAGTCTTGAAAATATTTTGGAGAAAGATGTGTCAATCTTTGCATGAAGTTGAAATGCTCCCCCTAAAAAATTGATCCAATTGAATTGTCATTGTGAGGATGTGATCCACATTTCTCTTTTTGAGGATGGGAGTTGTTGAACACACACTTTTTGAAAGATTTTGAATAATCATTGAAAAATTCTTGAAAAAATTGTGTTCAACGCTTTTTGAAAAATCCTATTTCTTTTTGTCGAAGAGGTTTTTCTAAAGCATAAACTTGAGTTCATAGACTTTGAATGTCTTGACGAATCCACTCAAGTGTAAGAAGATTTCTCTTCTTTTGCTGAGGGTAAGCGCACTAAATCGTACACTCCCCCGTGAATATTGATCCGGTTTGCAATCTGAAAGTGATTACAAGCCATTGTGTTGAGCTCAAAACGTTGAATGTTTTGTGACAAGCTTAACCCGTGATAGATTTCTCTACCCGTTGTTTGGAAATATTGTCCAAAATAGACAATTTCCTTTATTAAAAGAAGAAATGACATGTTTTGAAAAATATTTACATCTTTCATTCGAGCTTTATGTACACACCCGTGTCGTTATTGAGCGACATTTCTAGGCAGGTCCATACTATCGATACTGAAAGACATGTCGAGAACAATATTTTTTGATTTTGAAAGATTTTTTAATTTTGTGTTTTGTTTTTATATGTTTTATATTTTTGTATTTTGCTTTTTCAAAGATATTTATAGGTTGATGTTTGATAGATAAATCTAGCAGGCACCTTTGAAAGAATCTCCAGGTCTGCTGGAGTCAAACATCTCATACCAATTTGCCTAACGAGGTACTCAAACCAATCTTTCGACAGAGCATTCGTAAACAAGTCGGCTAATTGGTAATCCGTTCCAACAAAGTATAGTTCAACGATACCTCTTTCAACTTGTTCCTTAATGAAGTGATATCGGACATCAATGTGCTTCGTGCGGGAATGCTTTACCATATTGCAGGAGATGGCTATGGCCGACTTTGAGTCACAATATATAGGTACTTTATCAAAGTGAAAGCCATAATCCGTGAGTTGTGTTCTCATCCATAGAACTTGAGCACAACACGCAGATAGAGACACATACTCCGCTTCGGCTGATGAAAGTGATGTGCAATCCTGCTTCTTTGAAGACCATACCACAAGCTTATCTTGACCTAAAATTGTGCACCACCAGAAGTACTTTTTCGTGTGTCAAGACACCCTACATGATCGGAATCTGAATAGGCCGTTAGAAAGAAACCGGTTTCCCTCGGATACCAGAGTCCCAAATGAATGGTATTCTTGAGGTACCGAAAGATCCGTTTAACCTCCATGAGGTGTTTTTCAGTGGGTCGTGCTTGATATTGTGCACAATAACACGTAGCATGTGAAATATCAGGTCTGCTTGCTGTCAAGTACATGAGGGAACCGATCATGGAACGATATCTTGTTTGATCTATGGATTTCCCTCCAAGTCAGCATCTAGCGATGTGGTTGATAATGGTGTCCCAACGGGGTCACATGAAGTCATACCATGCTTTTTGATTATCTCTTGACAATACTTAGCTTGGTTTATAAATATACCACTTGGGGATTGGTGAACTTGAATTCCTAGAAAGAATTTTTGTTCACCCATCATAGACATTTCAAATTTGCTGTGCATTACTTTTTCAAACCATTTTGAATGTTTTGGGGTTGTGGACCCAAAAATAATGTCATCAACATAAACCTGCACAAGCAAAATGTCATCCCCATATTTATAAGTGAACAAAGTTAGATCAATGGAACCTTTTGAGAAACCTTTGGATACCAGAAATTTCGAGAGCTCGTCGTACCACGCCCTTGGAGCTTGCTTGAGTCTATATAGTGCCTTGTGGAGACGATACACCTTGTCAGGATAATGAGGATTGACGAATCCTTCCGACTGCGTCACATAAACTTCTTCCTTCAAAGGACCGTTAAGAAACGCCGTCTTTAAGTCCATTTGATAGACAGTGAATCCTTTATGTGCAGCATAAGCAAGGAAAATCCTGACCGCTTCCATACAAGAAACTGGTTCAAATGATTCGTCAAAATCAATTCCCTCTGTCTGGCCATACCCCTTAGCCACTAGCCTAGCTTTGTTCTTGATGATCGTGTTTTCTTCATCCATCTTGTTTTTCCAGATCCAACGAAGATTTAAAGGAATCAATCTGAGTGTTCTAGCAATATCGCAAGGATATTGCGTAGGACTCTCTTATTCATCATCCGTGTGTCCTAATGAGATTTGATTGATCTCAAGGATCTAGACTCGATTTGTGCACTTTTAGTGGTTGGTGGCTGGAGCAGATGCCACCTATTCAATATCAACTATCTCGAAGTGAGAAAGTCAATAGAAGTCATGTTGTTCTCCGTGACAATAAAACAAACTTCTTTTGAGAGAAGCATGAGTAGCTAGGAAAGGGTTGTGCATACATCACTGGGTCCATGATGAGTTTGTCTTCATGATGAGTTGACCCGTTTTCTACCTAAGTTGTATGGAGGGCTAATTTCTTTACAACCTTTATCCTTACATTTCTTTTTCATTCTTCAACCCCTTCAATGCTTACCAAGACATCATTACTAGCACCTTGTTGTGATTGTTCCAGTGCTAGCATTAGTACTTAGTCGGCATTCAGCTACGTTCACATTCCACTCCATCTTTCTTAAGGACTTCTAATAATCTATTGGATTGTCCCTGGGAAGATCCCTCCGGTTCTGGTTGGATCATAGGAATTAAACCTAACCACCCTTTTGACACCATTAACGTCGTGAATTAAAGATGTTGTGGGTATTTGATCGCAACCATGAAAACCACTTCAAATGTCTAACAAGATGTTTGAAAAACATTTAACAACTTGATAGTTTTGTCGTTTTAGAAATGCTCCTCCTTCACATGTGCATCGATAATCGAAAGTGTTTCGCACAGGTAGGTAAGAGTTAAAGTGCTTGAGTCTTATATAAGACCACATTTTAATCACATTTTCTCCCCTTGTATCTAATATATAAAATCTTTTGATATTAGAGATACCAAATTTGATTAAAATATATTTTGAAAAATAGTCTTGAAAATCTTTGGGAGAAAGATGTGTCAATCTTTGTATGAAGTTGAAATGCTCCCCCTCAAAAATTGATCCAATTGAATTGTCATTGTGAGGATGTGATCCACATTTCTATTTTTGAGGATGGGAGTTGTTGAACACACAATTTTTGAAAGATTTTGAATAATCATTAAAAAATTCTTGAAAAAATTGTGTTCAACGCTTTTTGAAAAATCCTATTTCTTTTTGTCAAAGAGGTTTTTCTAAAGCATAAACTTGAGTTCATTGACTTTGAATGTCTTGACCAATCCACTCAAGTGCAAGAAGATTTCTCTTCTTTTGCTGAGGGTAAGTGCACTAAATCGTACATTCCCCCGTGAATATTGATCCGGGTTGCAATTTGAAAGTGATTACAAGCCATTGTGTTGAGCTCAAAACGTTGAATGTTTTGTGACAAGCTCAACCCGTGATAGATTGCTCTACCCGTTGTTTGGAAATATTGTCCAAAATAGACAATTTCCTTTATTAAAAGAAGAAATGACATGTTTTGAAAAATATTTACAACTTTCATTCGAGCTTTATGTACACAACCGTGTCGTTATTGAGCGACATTTCTAGGCACGTCCATATTATCGATACTGAAAGACATGTCGAGAAGAATATTTTTTGATTTTGAAAGATTTTTTAATTTTGTGTTTTGTTTTTATATGTTTTATATTTTTGTATTTTGCTTTTTCAAAGATATTTACAGGTTGATGTTTGATAGATAAATCAAGTAGGCACCTTTGCCAGAATCTCCAGGTCTGTTGGAGTCAAACATCTCATACCAATTTTCCTAACGAGGTACTCAAACCTATCTTTCGACAGATCTTTCGTAAACAAGTCGGCTAATTGGTAATCTGTTCCAACAAAGTATAGTTCAACGATACCTCTTTCAACTTGTTCCTTAATGAAGTGATATCAGACATCAATGTGCTTCGTGCGGGAATGCTGTACCGGATTGCAGGAGATGGCTATGGCCGACTTTGAGTGCTATAGTTATAGTAGATTAATAAATGAAGATTCGGCCAAAATATGGACTTCCACAATACATAGGTACTTTATCAAAGTGAAAGCCATAATCTGTGAGTTGTGTTCTCATCCATAGAACTTGAGCACAACACGCAGATAGAGACACATACTCCGCTTCGGTTGATGAAAGTGACGTGCAATCCTTCTTCTTGGAAGACCATCCCACAAGCTTATCTTGACCTAGAAATTGTGCACCACCAGAAGTACTTATTCGTGTATCAAGACACCCTGCATGATCGGAATCTGAATAGGCCGTTAGAAAGAAACCGGTTTCCCTCAGATACCAGAGTCCCAAATGAATGGTATTCTTGAGGTACCGAAAGATCCGTTTAACCTCCTTGAGGTGTTTTTCAGTAGGTCGTTCTTGATATCGTGCACAATAACACGTAGCATGTGAAATATCAGGTCTGCTTGCTGTCAAGTACATGAGGGAACCGATCATGGAACGATATCTCGTTTGATCTATGGCATTTCCCTCCAAGTCAACATCTAGCGATGTGGTTGATAATGGTGTCCCAACGGGGTCACATGAAGTCATACCATGATTTTTGATTATCTCTTGACAATACTTAGCTTGGTTTATAAAGATACCATTTGGGGATTGGTGAACTTGAATTCCTAGATAGAATTTTAGTTCACCCATCATAGACTTTTCAAATTTGTTGTGCGTTACTTTTTCAAACCATTTTGAAAGTTTTTGGTTTGTGGACCCGAAAATAATGTCATCAACATAAATCTGCACAAGCAAAATGTCATCCCCATATTTATAAGTGAACAAAGTTAGATCAATGGAACCTTTTGAGAAACCTTTGGATACCTGAAATTTCGAGAGTTCGTCGTACCACACCCTTGGAGCTTGCTTGAGTCCATATAGTGCCTTGTGGAGACGATACACCTTGTCAGGATAATGAGGATTGACGAATCCTTCCGGCTGCGTGACATAAACTTCTTCCTTCAAAGGACCGTTAAGAAACGCCGTCTTTACGTCCATTTGATAGACAGTGAATCCCTTATGTGCAGCATAAGCAAGGAAAATCCTGACCGCTTCCATACGAGCAACTGGTGCAAATGATTCGTCAAAATCAATTCCCTCTGTCTGGCCATACCCCTTAGCCACTAGCCTAGCTTTGTTCTTGATGATCGTGTTTTCTTCATCCATCTTGTTTTTCTAGATCCAACGAAGATTTAAAGGAATCACATCGTGTGGTCTGTCAACAAGTTCCCAGACTTTGAGTCTTTCAAATTGTTGAAGTTCATCCGTCATCGATTCAATCCAAGCATGATCAGCCATGACTTCTTTGATGTTTTTTGGTTCAGCAGTATTCACGGCGAGTGCGAACATACAAACATCACCATCGGTGTCTAGTTGTCGTCTAGTACGAACGGGCTGTGAAGGGTTTCCAATTACGTGAACCAAAGGATGATCTCGAGTCCAATGATGTGTTGAAGGATGTCGTTGATAGAACGTATGCATATTTGACGGATCAACATGGCGAGTAGAAGACTCTCCAGTTTCGTTTACCGGTGTACCGAATGGGTTGATAAATTCGTCATTGTCAGATAATGCATCGTCTTCTTGATTTGTGTTCTCTGGAGCAATGACAGTGGTTGTGGATGTTGTAGGAGCGGTTGTTGATGTGATATTCTGAGGAAGTAAATCTGCAACAACCCGTGTTGAAGTAGATGAAGTCGTATCCTTTTGTTGACGATGATCGATATCATCATTTGTATCATGAGTGACAGCGGAAGACTTCGATACAACGTGTTTCTCCCCCGTGAAATATTCATCAAACATTGGTCCATATAACATTTCCAACTCTTCAATTGTCATATGAATGGTCAAATCTGCTCTAGGAACATGTTTAGGATCCATCGTTGAACTTGACGGTTCATTGATGTGGTCTTGAGTTCTGAGTTCCGTGCGGTTGTGCTCAGAAGTCCTTTGTCGTTGTGGATCGGGACTTAAACTGCTTTGTTCAAGTTCCATCTCTTGTAATTCATCAAATCTGATATGAATAGTCTCGACTATCAATTTTGTTCTCTTGTTGTATACTCTGTATCCCTTAGACTGAGTTGCATCTCCCACTAAAATGCATGCATCACCTTTCTCTTTCATCTTGTCCAGATTTTCACCATCTCGAATAATGTAACACGTACATCCAAAAACATGAAGGTGTTTGAGTGAAGGTTTGCGATCATTAATTATGTGATATGGTGTCTTTTCGTGTCTTGGGATAATTAAGGAGCGATTTTGTGTGTAGCATGCGGTTGACACGGCTTCGGCCCAAAAGCATAGTGGAAGTTTTGAAGCGGATAATAATGTTCGAGCAGCCTCAACTAAAGTACGGTTTCGTCTTTCAACAACGTCGTTTTGTTCGGGTGTTCGAGCAATAGATGTTTCATGTTCAATTCCTTCGGCTTCAAAATAGTTTCTCAGTTTTGAATACAAAAATTCTGTACCTCTGTCAGTACGAATCACTTTAATTTGAGCTTGAAGACCACGTTGTATCACTTTAATGAAGCTGATGAGAACATCAGGTGTTTCATCCTCGAACCTCAAGAAGTGAGTCCATGTGTACCTTGAGTAGTCATCGACAATTACCATACCGCATTTCTTCCCATTGATACTATGAACACGCATGGGACCACATAAATGTATATGAAGAAGATCTAACCGTCCTTTAGAGCTTGGTGTAGTCATTGTCTTGAAACTTCTCCGTTTAGCTTTACAAAGCTCACAAGAAGAACAAAGATGATCTTTGATGAATTTCAAGTTAGGAAGGCCGAGCACAATATCTTTCTTGGAAAGCAAGTTGATGGTATCAAAGTTAAGATGAGATAAACGTTGATGCCATAACCAAGCTTGAGTCGTTGAAGCTTTAGCCATGAAACAGATTGGAGTTGAAGATATGGAGTCTTGTAGTGAAATAGTGTAGAGATCAGTACCCCGTGTTCCGGTAAGTAAGTCATTCCCAGCATAATCACGAACAAAACATGTCTTCTTTCTAAAAGCAACCTCCAAATCCGCATCACAGAATTGACCAACCGAGAAAAGATTGTGATTGAGCCCTTCGACGTAGTAAACCCTTTTGATAGTGATATGCCCCTGAACCAAGTCTCCATATCCTAGGATCGGTGCAAATTGATCATTTCCGAATCGGACAGTACCCAGGAGCTTCTCCACGAAGTTAATTAGAAGCTTGAGATTCCCTGTCATGTGCTTCGTGCATCCGGAGTCTAGTATGAAGAGAATTATTTCGATCACCTGCAGAAGAATTAGAACACGATGGATCATTTGCTAACTTGGATTCCATGTTAGTTGTGATTTCCGATTCATTAGTTTCCCTAGTTTCAACACTTAGAGGCACACTAACGCTCGTAGTCACATTTTCTGTCCTAACCTTAGGCATCCATTTATATCCTGGAGGACATTGATTAGCAAACCACCATTTCCAAGGCTTGCTAGAAGACTCATATAATTCCCTAATTCTACTTCTAGGGTTCTTAGCGGTGGAGTCTGATGCAATAATTTTCTTAGGGGGGTTGCACCAGAATGGTTCACTTTGCGTTTGTGTTTTCTAGCACTAATAGGCATCGCAGTTTGCTTCTTAGTTCTAGTATCTACGCCTTTGACATTATTCGAAACACACATAGCATGATTAGCATTAGCACACTTTCCACATTTCACACAAACAAACTTAACATTCAAAGCATTCAAAGTCGAATAATTGAAATCGTCGTTACACGCGATTATAGACGTTTTATTCTTAGAAACATTGAAAATCCTAGGGTGGTCTTCTACTGTCTTCATCTTCCTTTGACTTTTTTGTTGCCAAACCTTTTCATTCACGCGAGTGCTCTTAAGCTGGGGCTGGTGATATGAGCTTAAATACTCATATCATTTGTATCTTAAAACAATGAAATTATGCATGAAATGTATTAAATATGCCTTGTATATGTGTATTTCTTGTTTTAATGTGTGTAGGTACCAAGATCGCGAAAACAGGAAAATATCGACACGAGTTTGAAGAAAAAGATCAATGAAGCCAAAATCGAGCTCGACTTTAAGGGATTCCATCATTTGTCAAGTTCATGGGCTTAGTGGAGCCCACAAATGCTTATTGGGCCTGAAAAGCCCAAATTAGGTTATAAAGTATATTACTTTTAGACAAGGTCCAATACTTGGTCCATTTGATTTAGTACACGGATGGTAAATTTAATTTGGGCCAAAATCCAAAAGCCCAAACTCTTCATGAAACGAAATATTGCTATTGGGCTTTAGTGTTTCGGTTAAATTTGTATAAACTCGTTACTTCCATTCACTTCATTCATTCATTTACTCCACCCACATATCACACGTTTTACCACTTTTCACACAATAAATAAATATTAAAACCGTTCCTCACCTACTCGTTTCACCCACACAAATAAATAATTCATTCATTAACTCCTATGATTACTTTCTTCCCCATTCCACCATAACCAGTAAACATTCACTGTTCCAAAAACCCTAAGTTTAATAAATCACAATATTATTTGGGGCTTTTTATGCACACGTTTAATTCATACGTGTGGGAATAAAACCCTCATGGTTTTAAGAAGAGAAGGTATGGTGAGGCGAGGATACGTGGAGATTTTCTACTGGCTTTGACACATCATTTATTCCATTCCACCAATCAAAAGGCTCAAAACTAACACAACTAGCACACACGGATGCCACGTTGGCAATCTGTGTGCTAGTGTGTGATTTTCCACCATCCGATCAATCAAAGAGAGAGAAAGAGAAGATCCAAGGGCCGAAAATCAGAAGGAATATGCTCCAAGAATATGCGGATATTCTCCTCCTCAGCAGGCTCGGGGGTGGCTATAAAAACCCCCCAAAAATACTTGTAAAGGCATCCCTTAATTTTTACTTAATGTTATCATGCTTAAATTAGTGTAGGATAAATTGTAGTATTTCTTTTCAAAGCATCGTAACCATTTTCGTTTATTAATAAAATTAATTTAATCTAACCGTGTCTTTATTTCTCGTTTAAATTCAATTATCCTTGATTCTGATTTTGGTTTTGATAATATAAAAGTTATTTGAATAAGATAAATAATAGCTTATTTTGAATGATGTGAGTAAGAATTTGGGAATCAAAACTTTCCTACTTGAAAGTCAACAATAAATATTGTTCGAATTTGATGATTATTGGTGGATCGGTTGATGGTTAATGGTGGATTAGGGTTTCTATTCGGTTCTTAGGTTGTTCATCACAACCTACTACTCAAAGGTTTTCTCCAAAAAGGTTCTATGTTCTTCACTTTTTAGTTTTTATGCTTATAAATCTTTCTAGTTTAATTTGCTTATGTGATTTTATTGTTGGAAGATCTGAGTTAATGTGTAGAGATGCCTAGTTAGTTTGATGCGATTGATGATTGTTTGCTATACGAGTTTTTGGATAATTGCTTGACTGTTTTAGACTTATATGATTTCCTGAGTTACCTTGAATCTGTTTTTTATAGATCAGTTGATTTTTGTCTGCATTTTACTCTAGTTTAAATGGCAGATTTGGTTTAAAACTGATAAGCTTACTTACTAAGAGATATATTAGGATTTGATTGAGTTACTGCTTGTTTTTCATTGATTGTTTAATCAGTTTTCACTCTTCTGTTAGTTTAAGAATTTATGAATAATTTTGGCAGCTTTCGTAAGTTTTACTTTGCTGATGAAGTTTTGTTTTGCTGAAAGTTCTTATAAGCTACACTGTTTTAATGGGAATTAGGTAAATTTAATACTGCTGATATGATCATTTTGACATGGTTTGATTTGGGGTTTTTATTGATGTTAACTGATAGAATATTTTAACGTGCTGGTATACTTTATTTTCCTGCATATTCGTTGGTTTAAATAGCTTTAGTAGTTAAGATCTGCTTATTAGTTTTCTGAACATGATAGTTGATAGAAGATTGCTGTGTAATTTAACCTGTTATATTGGTTTATCTTTTGTGATCCTGAATGTATGAATTGCTGAAATCTTGATGGATCTGATTTTAAATGATTAGATAATTTGAGTTATAATGCTTTGTTATTGTTCTAGATATCGCTTATCAGTTTCACTTATCTGATAAGCCCAATAGCTATTTCCTAACAGCTTATATTAATATAAGTCTCGCATAAGGTCATTCCTGTGATCCTTAGTTTCAGCTGTCAAAAAGAAATAATCCAAAAAAGAAATGTCCTTACCTGGACTCGAACCTGTGACCTCCTGGTCACAGGCATAGTGTGTTAGCCAACTGTGCTAAGCACTCTTTTGATTTAATTATCTGATAGGTCATTAATATAGTATTATTCATTCTGCCAGATTTTAATCTTTGTTACATTTCATTATCAGTTTTAAATAAGTTTTATTAATATTTTCTTTTAAGTTTTAAAATTTTTAATCAGTTTCTTTATTAAAAAAAATAATAATAAAAAAATAATTAAAAAAAAACGTTTTTATAAAATTTAAATAGTTAAATTAGTTTATTTTTAATTAATTAGATTTTTATAAAAGTAGATTTAAATAAAAATAGTTTTTAATTAGATTTGTTTTAAAGTAATTTGTAATAAAGTAAATTTGTTTAAAAAGTTTAATTAGATTTTTCTTAAAATAGATTAAAAGTTATTTTTGTTAAATAGATTAATTTTAATAGATTATTAAATAGATTAATTTTTAAATAGTTTTAATTTTTAAGTAATTAATTGTTTGTAGATATAAATTATTTTGGGAGTTACGATTCATGCACTTTAGGATAATATTAAATAATTTAAAATTGGTAGATTTAAATTGTAGTTTAAAAACCGAAAACCAATTCGATTCAATTGTCCAAATCAAGGCAAAACGTCTCAAATTCATAAGATCCTCGTGTACAACGAACTTGAGTCACCAACGTGTTTAATTGAATTCGTCATTGGTAATATTAGTCTATTACTTTTTCCTAAAGGTAATTTTCTAATTTACCCTATAACGTATCAAATTATCACTATACTAACAACCACACATCAAAAATTTTAGCGCCGCTGCCGGGGATCTTGTGTACGATTCGCTTTTGTGGAGATTTGTTGATCGTTGATTTGAAGACCCTTTCCGTCCTCGGAAAGTTTTGTTATTTTTTCTATTATATAGTATGTATCGTTTTTCTCGATTTTTGTGAATAATATATTGTATTACGTAGAACAATAATTTTACATACTTATCAAATAAGGCCTTAGTTGGGATTTCATCACCTAGCTATTGTAGTTGAATCCAAAACAAAAATAAAAGGAGATAAATACTAATAAGAAGTTTGAACTCGATTTATACAAACTATAAGGTGGGTATAAGGCGACGTGCTATAAAAGGCCGTCTAAGGAAAAAGGTTTTTAAGTGCTTTGTGCCACCTCGTTTCCCCGCTTGCTTATGTGTATATTGAGAGGGACAACCTATTATTGGTTTGCCGACTCAAGTAGTAATAAATCTTATTTTTGTAGTTTACTTATTGAACCTCAAGAAGTTTAGGTTTTCACCTATCGTTTCAAAGTCGACCGAGGGTAATTTACTTTCATAGTAGTTATCCTTATTCCTTGTTTTTTATCAATCATTATTGATTGAGCAATACCAAATTAAATACCAAAAATAATCTTCTTCTTGTCTAATTTCTTTTCTTCAATCCTCTAAATTCTCGCCTTTGTAGTGTATGCAATTACGTTCTTCTCGTCTTGTGATTGATTTTAATAGGCTTGAAAATATTCCTCGTAGAAATAGAAATCGTCAACAACGAATAGTGGAACCAGAGCTTCCACCTAATGTTGTGGAGATGGCCGATAACCGAACAATGGAGGAATTGCTCCGTACACCCACCGAAGGGTATGGGGAAGCAATTGTTGTGCCGGCTATTTTGGCGGATCATTATGAGATTAAGACGGGTATTTTATCGCTCATTCGTGCCGACCAATTTCGTGGCAATGAGACCGATAAACCGCACTCTCACATTCGGAATTTTCTTCGAATTACCTCGACTCTCAAGTTTATAGATGTGTCGAATGACGCGATTAAGCTTATGCTTTTTCCGTACTCGCTCGAGGGTAATGCTAAGATTTGGTAGGAGAAAGAACCACCGGGTTCGATCTTAACATGGGATGATTTAGTGTCTAAGTTCATGAATTATTTCTTTCCACCATCTAAGACAACACACTTTAAGAACGAGATCACTAGATTTAAATAAAAAGTGCATGAATCGTTTGGGGGTTGCATGGGAAAGATTTAAAGATTTGTTGAGACAATGTCCACACCACGGTTTCTTGGAATTGCATCAAATTAATACTTTCTATAATGGGCTTAATATGATTGAACAAGATTCTTTAAATGCCGCCGCGGGTGGTAATCTTTTAAGAAAAACTCCGAGAGACGCGTGGGGAATAATTGAGAATAAATCTAGATCACAATATTCACGAAACACACAGGGTGTTTCCAATGTGAATTCGTTCAATCCCGAGATTGCTAGGTTGGACTCTAAGATTGATACGATTTTGAATGAGCTTAGGAAGAATCCTCACGGATCCATTAATATGGTTGAGAATGTTTGTGTATCATGTGGTTGAGCACATCTTAATCATGCTTGTTTAACCACGGGGTTTGATCAAGCTAGTGCTTTTGCCGCGACGGGAACTTATGGCTCCAACGGTCAAGTTCCTCGTCAAAATCATGTTGCTCCACCGGGTTTTCCACCGGTTCAAAATAGGTACAACAATGGAAACAATGGGAATAATTTTAACCGTGGTAACCAAGGGAATTTCAATCAAGGAAATGGGTTTAATGCTAATCAAAACAATCAAGGTTTTCAAGGGAATAATCAAAATGATTTGTCAAGCTACATTAAATCAAATGAGGCAAATATGAAAGCTTTGCAAAATAACATTCAAGGGCAAATTAATACTTTGAGACTCGATTTTCAAAATACGATTAAAGGGCAAAATAACAAGATTGAGCTTAATCAACAAAGGTTAGAACAAAGTCAAAATCGTATGCACCAAAGTTTGGAACAAAGTCAAAATAAATTGCTTTCGATGTCTGAGGGATTTATTTCTAAACCGTCATCTTCTTCGGGTTGCTTACCTAGTAACACCATTCCAAACCCGAAGGGAGAGATTAAGGCCATAACCGTTTATGATGATTGTGAGAATTTAGATGAAGTTGAAGTGATTGAGTTTAAGCCTCCACCTAAGGAAACTTTTCTAGAAGTCACCAAGGCTACTTTGAATGTGATTAGTACCTCGGTTTTCTTTGATTTCTTTCCCGAGAAATATAAAGATCCGGGTCAATTCTTGATACCTTGTGTTTTCAATGAGCTTGGGGTTTGCAAAGGCCTAGCCGATCTAGGAGCTAGCATTAACATAATTCCCCTAGCCCTTTGAAAGACCATTGATTATACACCACTTAGTACCACTCGTATGATCATTGAGCTTGCTAATGGTACCACCACTCGACCGGTTGGTATAGCGGAAAATGTCATTATGAAAGTGGGGAATTTCTTGTACTTAGCCGATTTTGCTATAGTTGATTATGAGACCAATCCTCGTGTGCCAATTATTCTAGGACGTCCATTTTTATGCACGGCTCAAATTCAAGTTGATATGAGGAAAGAGGAAATTAAATTGTTTTATGGAGATAAAAGCATTGTTTTTAAACCGGAAAAGATTCCAAGATTTGCTCCTAAGAAATTTGAAAGTGTTAAACTTGTTGAAACAATTGAAAGTAACAAGAAAGCTCTTTTTGATAAAGGTGTTTTTCCAATTTTGGAAACTTCAATTTTTGAAAGTAAAAAGTTAAATCCAAATGAAGAAGCTTGCTTTGTTGAAACATGATGTAACCTTTCCTCATCTACACTCACTCCACACGAGGATGATAGTGCTAAGATTGAAAAACAAATTGATGATTACTTAAGTGAGCCTTTTTGTGACAAGTCTAACATTTTCAGGTAGTTAAATATTTTCTCGTATAATATTTTGAAACTTATTTTTGTGTTGGTTGACGAACTCACAATTTACGGATTTAAATTTGGGCTTACGTGCATAATTTGGCGTCTTTTACGACTAAACCGGAAACCTTAGGATTACGTATTTACGTTTTTGAACTCCGTTTTTGATGAGACAATTTTTATTGGATTCGTTTTGTGACGGTGATTCATAATTTATAAAAACGTTTTTCGTAAAACGACCCGAGGGCACGCAAATCGAGAAAACTAGAATCGAGAAATACCCGTAAACTAGTGAGATGGGACAAAACACTTTGCCCCATCCCACTAGCTTATAAGGGACGGCCAAAAACACCTCACCACCATAGGTGGCACAAACTTAACTTGTTTAATAACAAGTGTAAGCCTTAGCTTACACTTTAGGCTAAGCTTTCCACCAAACTTTACAAAACCAACAATGGTTTTCACTTAACCATTTCACACATGCAATTTACTCTCAAACTCTCTCTACTTCACCATTTATGCCGTCCCATATCAAGCCACAAACACCATTTTTGATCTCTTCCAACTACAAACCACATGTTTACTAGTCCTATTAAGGTGTTTCCTTGAAACCTTGATCATTTGGTGGCCATATAACCAACTTTGGAGGTGATTTGCTTGTGTCCTAGGGCTGATTTTCCAACATATGATCTTGCTATTTGATGGTCTTGGAGATACTTGTTGTATTCATCAAGTTCTTGCCTTCCTAAAACAAGAAATCCACTTGGATTGGTAAAGAAGATTATCCTCTACATTTTTCTCTTATTATTTTGTAAAGAACAAATGTATTTTCTTTCATTTTGTATATGTATATGATGTATATATGATGATAAAAATGTTGTGTGGGGATCAAGTGTTGATAAACATGCTTAAAAATGATGATAACCATAAGAAATGAAGCTAAAATCATGTCTAAATAGTTGGCTGTATAAACACAGTAGATAACTAAATGAAGAACTGATAAAAATGCATGGTTTGATCTATTTACAGTAAAGTAGATGATGTTATACACATGTGAGAGTTGGCCATGCAATGGAATCAAAATAATGAGTGAGATATGATCAAAACAAGTTAGGTGGTACAATCTGAATAAGCAGTTTTGTAGGGACTGTTAAGGCAACTTAAACTCAATATGGGCAGTAGCTATAACTAAGTTATATTTAGCACATATCATGAAGAAGTTGTCATTTAAAAATGAGCTTCTAAGTCGTTGTAGAACTCTAGATATGATAAAAATGGTAAATGTGAAGTTAAAAATCAGATTTTGGAAATAATGTTTATTATTATTATATAAGCACTCACTTTATAATTTATAAAATGTAAAGTACAAACCCACTAACTTGTAAAACTTAATTATATAAATGTATAAAAGGTTAATTAAATGGGTAAAATATATAAATGGTGGTAAAAGTAATATTTATAAGTAATAAAAACTATAAACTTGATTTTTACGACTTTTTCGGCTATCGCCGTGAAATTAACGTTTTTCATCAAATAAAACTTATACGACCAAACCCGTCTAATGTAAAGTTTATAAAAGATATATACTGATGTATAAGTAACTAAGACAAGTAAAAACCGATAAAACCCGAACTATAAGAATTACGGACAATTACGAGCTAACTAAACCTAATAGACTAATAATTGGACTTAATAAGAAAAATACTTGTAAAAAGAATTATTTGGGCTTAACCCAATAGGACCCAACATGAAAAGTACATATACTGATCATATAAGTATATAATGGGTAAAAGCAAGTAAAAGAACTTATAAAAGACTTAATGAACTTAAAATAAGTAAAATCGGTAAAACTAGTGAACTAGTAAGACGATACTAAAACGTAAACGCTAAAATGAGTAAATGAGGATTTATAAACCCACTTGATCATCATCATATGTACAATAATCATATATATGTATATTGTTATTTTGATAAAAGTCATTGGACTGAGTCTAAGACCGATTATTATTTATATAGGTTTCCGTGACCGAAGCACGCCCGTAGCCGATAATCCGCCTTTCATTAACAACGTGAGTTCATAGCCTCGCACTCTTTTAAATGTTTTATAAAATGATTTGTAAACCCGCGAGGGAGATAACATGCTAGATTTTTATAAAAATAGAACACAAGTAGTCCCGATTGTATGCTTAATGAGATGGACCCGAATGATGCTATGACCCTATATTCGAGACTAAAAGGATTATTAGTAGTTAGGTTATGTCACTTAAAGTCCCATTAGCATGAATTGTGAACTACCGGGTTTTGGTAGACGCTTATGCATTTGATAGTACTATTTGGGGACGATCACCCCAGTTCGCGCCTTGACGGTTGATCCCCGTCGTACCACATTGATTGGTAAGCGAATTTATGTATGAGAAGATTCCATAGCGTGATTTTTGTGACGACACGCTAACTTAGATGGGCAAATTGTTTGTCGGGTTCGCGACCCGCTGTTTTCACAGTAAGGTAACAATGTCATGCGGCTAATAATAATCCTATAATCTATAATCTATACGACATGTATAATCTAAATAAACGATAACGACGCTATTACGATGAATATATTACCTATCATGGTAATATAGAGACTACGGTCTCATGGACGGTTTCAGATGTATGCTTGATATATATTGCCTGACTAGCAATATGTGGACTTACTTCCGATATTATACTAGTGTTCTGATTTTAAATGATTGTAAATGATTGTTTTATATAACGGTTTTCATTAAACTCTATGAATTCACTCGGCATTCGCTGATATGATTTTTGCATGTTTTCTATCTCAGGTGCTTGAAGGTAATCCGGATGGAGATCGACTCTGATGGCCCACACTTAATATTAAAAATGTTCATTCGATCTGTGTTTTGTAAACTTAATGACCTGTATAATTTGGGACCTGTTGTACACTTTTGAAACTTTTTATCGAATGAATGTTTGCTAAACCTTGTACAACCATTTTTATGTGTTGTCTATGATTGGAGTTATTGTGCTATCCCGTAACACTCTGAAAGACCCTTCCGCTGTACCGATACGAAAAATGAGAGTGTTACAGTTTGGTACCAGAGCTCTCGTTGTAGAGAACAAAAGATTTTTAAAAACCAAGGTTTTGAACAAAACTTTTCAAAATCTTTTGACAATGAACATTTGAGAAAATATTTGAAAAATCTTTTGACTATAACGGTGCCAGAGATCTCCGACGTTGCCAACAAGCCCTATTGAGAAGATATATATTTTGATATATATAATTTAATTTATATATATGTATATATCGTGATTTCATTATGTAATTGTTTAACTAGTATGTTATCCTAATACGAGATATATATATATAAATGCAGATTGTCATGGCTGACCCTAATATTCCTGTAGAAAACCATGCTATTCCCGAACCTAATATAGAAGATGATCCTTATTTAGACTTAGTAGATTTTGTTATTGATGACGAGGAGGAACCATTTGAGGATCCCGAGCCCGAGTTAGGACTAGGAGATCAGATTGCCCCTCAGGTAGACTTAGTAGAGAATGAGATTGAGAATGTGGGTAATGAGAATGTGGATATTGAGAATGTGGAGATTGAGAATGCTGATATTGAGAATGAGAATGAGATCGGGTTAGATGAGTTAGATGACGAGATTGACGACGAGGATGTCGAGGAGGATGTAGGTATAGAGGTTGAGGTTGATGACGATGAGGAAGCTGAGCTTATTTATCCATATGATGTTCTAGAGGGCGAGCCTTTGCCCCCACCAGTTTGTTTGTCTGATTCCGAGGATGAGTTACCTAGGGATGACATGTCTGAATCGTCTGAATCTGATTCTGAATCAGAGGAGGATGAGGATGACGATGCACCTGACGGTACCGATGGTATTGCTACTCGTAGACGTGAGATAGGAGAGTCGTCTAGTGCTCGAGAGGCTACTCATATTGATGGTCTTGCACCATGGGCCTTGAGACGTGATCTAGATGCTTCCCGTGTTAAGAGTTGTGTGACAGAGGTTGGATTAGGTGTTGTTCAGACTCAGGTTGCTTATCTGGAGTCGAAGACTAAGATTGGAGAGAAAGAGCGAGAATTGCTTAGTTTGGATTTGAGTGATGTAGAGCGTGGATTGAATGAGGCATTTAGGAGGTTATCAGTGTTGGAAAGTGGTGAGTATGCTACTATGAAGAGAAAGGTGAATTCTTTGGAGATTCAGTTGAGTGTGGCTCGTGCGATGCGTGAGAAAGCCGAAAAGGAATTGAATATATCTGTGGGTTGGAACAGTAGATTTTATGCTGACATGGTTGAAAGAGGAGTAATCCGTAAGCGCCCAGCTGAAGATGTGTCTAGTGATCGTCCGGCGAAGATCCAGAAGACGATGGATGATGGACCATCTGACGGTTCTCAGTAAACCAGTCTGTATTTAGTAGTAACCTTTAGATCTTTTGTGTTTATAGCTTTGACTGAACCGACTTGTTAGTTGTAGACTTGGCACGAATTTTGAGTGTATATAGTGTTAGAACTTTGATATGGATGTACTAAGACAATACTTTTGTTTCAGATCGAATGAAATGTGTATCTTGTCTTGAATTCCATATTGTGCCTTATTTGTATCTTGATTATGAATTCGATCCATATAATATGAATCCTTGTTGGATGAATGCTTAATGCTTTGAAATTGTGGAATTATAGAACTATGCCGCCCAAGAAGGCTGTGACTGAGGATGATGTACGTAGGATTATTACGGAGCAAGTTACCGCATCTATGACTGAATTTATGGCAAATGCTAGAAATGAAGCTGGCGGTAGTGGAGCTGGCGGTAGTGGAGCTGGCGGTAGTGGAGCTGGCGGTAGTGGAGCTGGCGGTAGTGGAATTGGCGGTACTAATGTGAATGTGAATGCTAATAATGTGAATGCTAATGCTGGAGGAAATGTAGGAGGACTTGGAACGAATGCACCTGAAGTTGGTGGCTGTACTTATGTGACGTTCATGAAGTGTGAACCTCTACCTTTTAATGGAACTGAAGGTGCTGTAGGATTAAGCCAGTGGATCGAGAAGATTGAATCGGTGTTTAGGATTAGTAAGTGTAAGGAGGAAGATAAGGTGACTTTTGCTATGGCTACTCTTAAAGGTCGTGCGTTGACTTGGTGGAACGGGAGAATTGCTTTCATGGGTCTTGATGCTACTAATGCTACTCCTTGGGCTGAAATCAAGAAGTGGATGACTTTGGAGTTTTGTCCTCGTAGTGTGATTATTAGGTTAGAACAGGAGTTGATTCATCTGAGAATGAAAGGTGTGGACATTGATAGTTACACGAACCGATTCCATGAGTTGGCCTTGCTATGTCCTCGATTGGTTGAACCCGAAGAGATCCGAATTGAGCAATATGTGAAAGGGTTGACAAGGAATATCCGGGGGGACGTGACATCATCGAAACCACTGACCATTGATGATGCTGTTCGAATGGCTTACCAACTCATTGGACAGATAATTCAGGATAAGGAAGATGAAGCCCGTGTAGGTGAGAAAAGAAAGGGAGACGGTGATCGTGTAGATAGAGGTGATAATAGGAAGAATTTCAATCGCCGTCAGAACCAGAGAAAGGGGAATGCAAATGCTATTACCAACAATGCACCGCGCAACGATGATAGATGTCCTAAGTGTGGCAACAAGAGGCATCCTGGCGACTGCTGGAAGTGCCGAAATTGCGGAAAGCTTGGACACAAGGTTGAAAGGTGTAAGAAGGGAACGATTTGCTTCAACTGTAATGAAGAAGGTCATAGGAAATCGGAATGCCCCAAGTTGAAAGCGATTGTACCTGGAAGAAACCCCCAGGGTGGTATCTACCAACTTGGAACAATTGAGGTGAAGAAAGAGGATCCGAATGTCGTTACCGGTACGTTTTTACTCAACAATCATTATGCTGTTGCTTTATTCGATTCGGGTGCCGATAGAGCTTTGTATCCACTAAATTTAGTGCCCTTATTGATATTGAACCTGTTGAGATAAGTACCAGTTACGAGGTGGAATTGGCTGATGGTAAATTAGTGAAAACTAATAAGCTATTAGAAGGATGCTCTCTAAATCTCTTGAACCATTCCTTTCCGATTGATTTGATGATGATAGAATTAGGTAGTTTCGATATTATTATTGGTATGGATTGGTTGTCATTGAATAATGCTACTATTTTATGTGGAGAGAAGAAGGTTAAGATTCCTCTTAGGAATAGAACGTTAGTAATTGATGGTAGTCGAGGTGAATCCCGCTTGAAAATCGTTTCATGTATTAAAGTCCAGAAGTACATCAGGAACGGTTGTGAGTTATTCTTAGCTCAAGTGACTGGGAATGAGTCTAGGGAGAAACGATTGGAAGATGTACCTATTATTTGTGAATTTCCTGAGGTATTTCCTAAAGATTTACCCGGACTTCCACCGATAAGGCAAGTAGAGTTTCGAATCGATTTAATTCCTGGTGCTGCACCGGTGGCACGTGCGCCTTACCGATTAGCCCCTTCTGAATTAAAGGAGTTATCTGAGCAACTTAAGGAGTTGTCTGATAAAGGTTTTATTCGACCGAGCTCGTCGCCTTGGGGAGCTCTAGTCTTGTTCGTTAAGAAGAAGGATGGATCTTTTCGTATGTGCATTGATTATAGGGAACTGAATAAGTTGACAATTAAGAATCGATATCCTTTACCTAGGATTGATGATTTGTTTGATCAACTGCAAGGATCTAGTGTGTATTCTAAGATAGATTTGCGGTCAGGATATCACCAACTTCGCGTCCGTGAAGAAGATATTCCTATAAATGCATTTAGAACTCGTTATGGACACTATGAATTTCAAGTAATGCCATTTGGGTTAACTAACGCACCTGCGGTTTTCATGGATTTAATGAATCGAGTGTGCAAGCCCTACTTGGATAAATTTGTGATTGTGTTTATTGACGATATTCTAATCTATTCTAAGAATGAAGATGAGCATAGAGAACATTTGAGGATTGTTTTGAAGTTGCTGAAGGATGAAAGGTTGTATGCTAAGTTTTCGAAGTGTGATTTCTGGTTGGATTCTGTGCAATTTCTTGGTCATGTGATTAACAGAGATGGAATTCATGTTGATCCTGCAAAGGTTGAAGCTATTAAGAATTGGTCTGCACCGACAACGCCAACGGAAGTGCGACAGTTCTTAGGATTAGCTGGCTATTATAGGCGATTCATTAAAGAATTTTCTTTGATAGCTAAACCCTTGACTAAGCTTACTCAGAAGAATAAACCTTTCGTTTGGGGAAGTGATGAAGATGGAGCATTTCAGACATTGAAGCAAAAATTATGTAGTGCGCCAATCTTATCATTACCCGAAGGGAGTGAAGATTTTGTAGTGTATTGTGATGCATCTCTTAGAGTTTATGGAGCTGTTTTGATGCAGAGAGAGAAGGTGATAGCTTATGCTTCTAGGCAATTAAGGAAGAATGAGGAGAATTATACTACTCATGATCTTGAGTTAGGAGCTGTAGTCTTTGCTCTTAGGTTGTGGAGACATTATCTGTATGGCACCAAGTGTACGGTATTCACCGATCACAAAAGCCTACAGTATATTCTCGACCAGAAGGAGTTGAACATGAGGCAACGAAGATGGATAGAGTTGTTGAGTGATTATGATTGTGATATAAAGTATCACCCAGGAAAAGCCAATGTTGTAGCTGATGCGTTGAGTAGGAAAGATAGAGAGCCTATCAGGGTGCGTTCTCTAGTCTTGACCGTGCACAATAATTTTCCTGAGCAAATTAGAAATGCGCAAATAGAAGCTTGTAAGAAGGAGAATTTTGTTAATGAAGGGTTCCGAGGAGAAGGAGATCCTTTAGAGGTTAGAGCTGATGGAGTGAAATGTTTAAGAGGTCGTATGTGGATACCTAAGTTTGGAGGCTTAAGAGATTTGGTTATGTTAGAATCCCATAAATCTAAGTATTCCATTCATCCGGGATCTGATAAGATGTACCATGATTTGAAGAAGTTGTATTGGTGGCTGAATATGAAAGCTGACATAGCTATGTATGTTCTTCAATGCTTGACTTGTGCTAGAGTCAAAGCTGAACATCAAAAGCCATCAGGACTACTTCAACAACCAAAGATTCCTGAATGGAAGTGGGAGCGAATTACGATGGACTTTATCACCAAGCTTCCTAGAACATCATCTGGAAACAATTCGATTTGGGTTATTGTCGATAGACTGACCAAATCAGCACACTTCATTCCGGTTAAGGAGCAGTTCTCACTGGAGAAGCTGACTCGAATATACCTGGATAATGTCGTATGCAAGCATGGAGTGCCTGTATCGATCATTTCAGATCGAGATCCTAGATTCGCAATGAATTTTTGGAAATCGCTCCAAAGATCTTTGGGAACGAATCTCGACATGAGCACTGCTTATCACCCCCAGACTGATGGGCAGAGTGAAAGGACGATACAAACACTGGAAGATATGTTGAGAGCTTGTGTGTTAGACTTTGGTAAGAATTGGGATAAACATTTGTCGTTAGCAGAGTTTTCGTATAACAATAGTTACCATTCTAGTATTAAGGCTGCACCGTTTGAAGCTTTGTATGGTAGGAAGTGTAGATCTCCTGTATGTTGGAGTGAAGTTGGGGATACCCAGCTCACGGGACCGGAATTGATCCGGGAGACTACGGAGATGATAGTTCAGATTAAGAAGAGGTTGTTGACTGCCCGTAGTAGACAGAAAAGTTACGCGGATGTGCGGCGGAAGCCAATGGAGTTTGAAGTGGGTGACCGAGTAATGTTGAAAGTATCGCCATGGAAAGGCGTTATAAGATTTGGAAAACGAGGAAAATTGAATCCACGTTATATTGGACCCTTTAAGATTCTATCTAGAGTAGGTCCGGTGGCTTACAAACTAGAGTTACCCCCAGAACTTCATGGTGTTCACAACATATTCCATGTATCTAATCTGAAGAAATGTCTAGCAGTGAGTGATGAGAAAATTCCGTTAGGTAAGGTTCGAATAGATGAGAAGTTGCATTTTATCGAAGAGCCCGTAGAAGTTATGGACCGTGAGGTAAAGCAACTGAAACAAAGTCGGATACCTATTGTCAAGATCCGATGGAATTCAAAGCATGGACCGGAGTATACTTGGGAACGAGAGGATGAAATGTGGAAGAAATATCCGCACCTCTTCGATTTCAATAAGAAACGGACATCCAAATGAAATGGATCACGAGGACGTTGATCCCTTTTAGGAGGAAAAGCTGTGACAAGTCTAACATTTTCAGGTAGTTAAATATTTTCTCGTATAATATTTTGAAACTTATTTTTGTGTTGGTTGACGAACTCACAATTTACGGATTTAAATTTGGGCTTACGTGCATAATTTGGCGTCTTTTACGACTAAACCGGAAACCTTAGGATTACGTATTTACGTTTTTGAACTCCGTTTTTGATGAGACAATTTTTATTGGATTCGTTTTGTGACGGTGATTCATAATTTATAAAAACGTTTTTCGTAAAACGACCCGAGGGCACGCAAATCGAGAAAACTAGAATCGAGAAATACCCGTAAACTAGTGAGATGGGACAAAACACTTTGCCCCATCCCACTAGCTTATAAGGGACGGCCAAAAACACCTCACCACCATAGGTGGCACAAACTTAACTTGTTTAATAACAAGTGTAAGCCTTAGCTTACACTTTAGACTAAGCTTTCCACCAAACTTTACAAAACCAACAATGGTTTTCACTTAACCATTTCACACATGCAATTTACTCTCAAACTCTCTCTACTTCACCATTTATGCCGTCCCATATCAAGCCACAAACACCATTTTTGATCTCTTCCAACTACAAACCACATGTTTACTAGTCCTATTAAGGTGTTTCCTTGAAACCTTGATCATTTGGTGGCCATATAACCAACTTTGGAGGTGATTTGCTTGTGTCCTAGGGCTGATTTTCCAACATATGATCTTGCTATTTGATGGTCTTGGAGATACTTGTTGTATTCATCAAGTTCTTGCCTTCCTAAAACAAGAAATCCACTTGGATTGGTAAAGAAGATTATCCTCTACATTTTTCTCTTATTATTTTGTAAAGAACAAATGTATTTTCTTTCATTTTGTATATGTATATGATGTATATATGATGATAAAAATGTTGTGTGGGGATCAAGTGTTGATAAACATTCTTAAAAATGATGATAACCATAAGAAATGAAGCTAAAATCATGTCTAAATAGTTGGCTGTATAAAAACAGTAGATAACTAAATGAAGAACTGATAAAAATGCATGGTTTGATCTATTTACAGTAAAGTAGATGATGTTATACACATTTGAGAGTTGTCCATGCAATGGAATCAAAATAATGAGTGAGATATGATCAAAACAAGTTAGGTGGTACAATCTGAATAAGCAGTTTTGTAGGGACTGTTAAGGCAACTTAAACTCAAAATGGGCAGTAGCTATAACTAAGTTATATTTAGCAAATATCATGAAGAAGTTGTCATTTAAAAATGAGCTTCTAAGTCATTGTAGAACTCTAGATATGATAAAAATGGTAAATGTGAAGTTAAAAATCAGATTTTGGAAATAATGTTTATTATTATTATATAAGCACTCACTTTATAATTTATAAAATGTAAAGTACAAACCCACTAACTTGTAAAACTTAATTATATAAATGTATAAAAGGTTAATTAAATGGGTAAAATATATAAATGGTGGTAAAAGTAATATTTATAAGTAATAAAAACTATAAACTTGATTTTTACGACTTTTTCGGCTATCGCCGTGAAATTAACGTTTTTCATCAAATAAAACTTATACGACCAAACCCGTCTAATGTAAAGTTTATAAAAGATATATACTGATGTATAAGTAACTAAGACAAGTAAAAACCGATAAAACCCGAACTATAAGAATTACGGACAATTACGAGCTAACTAAACCTAATAGACTAATAATTGGACTTAATAAGAAAAATACTTGTAAAAAGAATTATTTGGGCTTAACCCAATAGGACCCAACATGAAAAGTACATATACTGATCATATAAGTATATAATGGGTAAAAGCAAGTAAAAGAACTTATAAAAGACTTAATGAACTTAAAATAAGTAAAATCGGTAAAACTAGTGAACTAGTAAGACGATACTAAAACGTAAACGCTAAAATGAGTAAATGAGGATTTATAAACCCACTTGATCATCATCATATGTACAATAATCATATATATGTATATTGTTATTTTGATAAAAGTCATTGGACCGAGTCTAAGACCGATTATTATTTATATAGGTTTCCGTGACCGAAGCACGCCCGTAGCCGATAATCCGCCTTTCATTAACAACGTGAGTTCATAGCCTCGCACTCTTTTAAATGTTTTATAAAATGATTTGTAAACCCGCGAGGGAGATAACATGCTAGATTTTTATAAAAATAGAACACAAGTAGTCCCGATTGTATGCTTAATGAGATGGACCCGAATGATGCTATGACCCTATATTCGAGACTAAAAGGATTATTAGTAGTTAGGTTATGTCACTTAAAGTCCCATTAGCATGAATTGTGAACTACCGGGTTTTGGTAGACGCTTATGCATTTGATAGTACTATTTGGGGACGATCACCCCAGTTCGCGCCTTGACGGTTGATCCCCGTCGTACCACATTGATTGGTAAGTGAATTTATGTATGAGAAGATTCCATAGCGTGATTTTTGTGACGACACGCTAACTTAGATGGGCAAATTGTTTGTCGGGTTCGCGGCCCGCTGTTTTCACAGTAAGGTAACAATGTCATGCGGCTAATAATAATCCTATAATCTATAATCTATACGACATGTATAATCTAAATAAACGATAACGACGCTATTACGATGAATATATTACCTATCATGGTAATATAGAGACTACGGTCTCATGGACGGTTTCAGATGTATGCTTGATATATATTGCCTGACTAGCAATATGTGGACTTACTTCCGATATTATACTTGTGTTCTGATTTTAAATGATTGTAAATGATTGTTTTATATAACGGTTTTCATTAAACTCTATGAATTCACTCGGCATTCGCTGATATGATTTTTGCATGTTTTCTATCTCAGGTGCTTGAAGGTAATCCGGATGGAGATCGACTCTGATGGCCCACACTTAATATTAAAAATGTTCATTCGATCTGTGTTTTGTAAACTTAATGACCTGTATAATTTGGGACCTGTTGTACACTTTTGAAACTTTTTATCAAATGAATGTTTGCTAAACCTTGTACAACCATTTTTATGTGTTGTCTATGATTGGAGTTATTGTGCTATCCCGTAACACTCTGAAAGACCCTTCCGCTGTACCGATACAAAAAATGAGAGTGTTACACTTTTGATGCTGGTGAGTTTGTTAGTGAGAATTTTGATCCCGAGAGTGATATTGCTCTAATTGAACAATCTTTGAAAATGGACTCGTTTTCACTCTCTTCTAAGGATCATGTTGATGTTCCTAAGGCACAATCTTCAATTGAAGAGCCTTTGATTCCTAACTTCACACCGAGTGAGGTTAGTGACTATTCATTCGATAAGTTCATCGATGAACTTTTTGCTATCATTGATCCACTTCCACGGGGAAGTGCAGACGTTTCCGATCTCGAGATCGAACGTGATTCTTGTGTTGTTCCTACCATTCTCGAGGAATTCGCCGATGAATTTCCTTCAAATAAGAATGATGATCTTGTATCCGAGAGTGATACACTCGATACTTTTTCAGATATTGCTTGTGATGACAAGGATGACAATACTTTTGTGACCTACTCAAATCCTCTCTTTGAAGCTTCATTGAACAATAATCCATTGTTTCAAGAGGATTTTGAGAACATCATACCTCCTACATCTCACAACCTTTGTGATGATGATCTTCTTATGAAGGAGGTTGATGAGTTTCTTTATATAGACATTCCTTCGAAATTTGAGGAAGAGTCTAATGTCGGTGATAAAGACTCTTGGTTTGATCACCCGATTAATGATGATGATAATGTTGAACCGGAGGGAGAAATTACTTTTGCTCCAATTATCCTTACCACTCGCTTTGATCTTAATGTGCGGGTTTTTCATGCGACTCGTTTTGAGTACCATGACCCCTTTATTCACATTCCTAAGAGTGACAAGGTCAACAAAGTCATGCAAGTTGAAACCACTAGTGTTGAGACTTTTGTACCACCATTACCATGTGCTTTATATGACTTAGGATTAGCATGGGGGGACGACACCTTGTTGTCTATTCCTTTCTCCACCGAGGACGAGGTATTCGACACCGGAATCGTTGATATAGGGAAATCTCGGCCTTTCACCGATGCAATAAATGAAAGACTTTTTAATCATCTTTGTGCGAGTTTATCTCGGGGAGCATGCTACATCCATACCATTATTTGTGACTACCATCTCTTTTTAGAGATTTATGTTAGAGTTTTATCCTTTCGTTTGTCATCCGACAACGAGGATGTAATCTTTGACCCCGACATCGTGCTTTATGTTGGTTTTTACTTAAATATGTCGGTTTTCACCACTTTCCCTAAGGACCAATGAATGCGGGGATCGAGTCGAGCTCATGACTTGGTGAACAAAAACGAGGTGCCTTGTGGGGGAGTCCCATACATTCTATCTTCTTTCTATTATCTAACAACTAATAAGGCTTGATCTTTCAAGCGCGTGCTCGTGTTTTGTTGTGTTGTGAATCTTAGGTATGACTCTAATATTTGAAGACTCTCGTGTTCGTTTTTTGCTGGTTCACTTGATCTTCCATTCTTTGAATGCCAAAAAGGGGCACACTTTCTATCCCTTGATTTTTATCGACTAACGTTTTATATTGAGGCATAATTAATAAACGGCTTATAGATTTGCGTGCTCTTACCATGCTAGGATTTTGCATTAGAATCTTCGTGTTTTAGCAAGGGGTGTTACTCTTGAGCTAAGAAACATTGAGGACAATGTTTTGTTTTAGCATGGGGGAGTCAATCGATATAATCGCTTGCATTTGCTCTTGTCGTGTCCAAACGTTTTGTTTTTCTCATTTTTCAATAAAATTTTAAATTTTTAGTGCTATTTTTAAGTTTTAATAAATAAAATAAGTGCTTTTGACACGAATGTAGGCTTTCCGTTGGTGAAAATAAGAATAGTTTTTGACTCGACTCGGTTTTTAACCTTAGCTTTTCCTTAACGTATTTGAATTAAGTTTTGCTAGGCTTTTATATAGGGAGCTTTAAAACGCGAAAGTCTTAATCATACGAGTTAAGAACAAGAACTTTTCGCAAGTTCCTATAATTGATTCTAGAAAGTCGTCTATCAAGGGAACTTTAAAACGCAAATTCTAAAACTTGAAAAAGTATAAGAAGATGCAAGATCCTATAGATGACTTGAAAACCAAAAACTTTGATTTAATAGGCTAAGTATCCATTGATTTCACATTCTTGAAATTTTACAATATGGAGAACAAGAGATGATATAGCCAATTATAAGTTTGGAATTCTTTCGGGAATTTATGTGAGTTAATTATAAGCCTATTCTCCCATCGCTTGCTAATAAATTTATTTGCAATAAATAAGGTTGTATAATACTTGGATTTTGACACCTCGTATGAAAGTTCGTAAAACCGAATCTTTTCGAATTGAAAACCGGTCTTAAGTGCGACTCAATCGTCTTTTGCTGAATCAAGAGGATGGTTTGGTTTGTTTGTTTTAAACTATTAGCAAGTAATTAAAGTGTCGTTGAGTAAATGGAAGGATTAAGATTAATTTTAAAATGACAAGTAAAATAAATGCATGGAAACTTAAAGGTGACAATGGAAAAGAATTAACACACTAAATACCACTAACACTTGGAAAATTACTAAAAGAACGTAAGATCGGAGAATCAAACAAAAGCATACAATCGGAATAATCCCTAAAAGGTGGCCGATCGGAATGTATTCCGATCGGTAAATCGGAATATGGTGGCTTGGTTGTGATCGGAATATTAAAGGAATTACAATCGGAATATAAGCTGGACAACCTCCGTCGGAATATGGACACAAGACAATCAATCGGAAAGGGGAGTTAAGGCTACAATCGGAATACGTGCAAACATTCCAATCGGAATAAGGGACAAGCCCTACCGTCGGAATATCAAGGCCAATCGGAAAGGGGTTTTACCACCCTTTCCGAAAATAATGGGAATCAGTTAGATGGTGCCCCCGGTCGGAAAAACTCAATCGGAAAGGGGTTTTACCACCCTTTCCGAAAATTGTGGGATTTGGGAAAGCTAGGAAATAAGCTAAGTTCAATAAGCTAAAATCCAAAACTTATCAATCCGAATAGTTAACCGAATCAAATAAGCACTTTAATCAACTTATCTAACTCGAAATCAAGCAACTTTTTAGATCAAAAAATAAAAACATAAACTTTTTAATAAGACTTTTTAATAAGAAAAATAAGCTAATCATAAAAATAAGCCAATAAGCACAAAAGTCTTAAAGCTTAATCAAATGAAAACTTATAAAATGATCAAAAGATTAACTTTTTAAGCACAAAATCAATTAGAACAACACGATCTTATGATATTCGTACCAAAATCAATCTTAAATCAAAGAAAAGTAGAATGAGAATAAGGATTAAAAGCTTAAAATAGAACTTGATTAATTAAAATAAGCAATACAAAGTGTTTAATCTTGAAAGATTAGAAGAAAAAGATGAACTAGTGAGAGAAAGTTTAAGACTTTCTCTCTCTAAAAACTAGAGAAAACTAAAAAGTGAAAAATTAACTAAAAACTCTAACTCCTCTCCTAATGACTATTAGGAGGGTATTTATAGGGAAGGTGGAAGGAGTGCATGTGTTGCATCCTCTTTCTTGCTTTCTTCACGTTTTCTCGACTCGACTTTAATTCTTCGTCTATGATGTCTCGGGATTTGAACTTGTCTTTTAATTTTCTTCTTCTATTAGACTTAAGTTCTTCGACTTCGTTAAACTTCCTCTTTTGACTTTTTCTTCGATAAATCTTCAGAATAGGCCTTGGACTTCCGTTCTTTTTGCACTCTTGATCTTTTGACTTCGTCTTTTCCCGTTTTCTTCAATAAAAGCCCGTGAAAGCTCGTGTTTTCTTCCTTTTTCATATTTTGGTCCTAAAACACAATAAAAACACAAACCACGCATAATTCCGACTTTTACGACATAAATCACACGTTTTGGTCTTGTTATTATTGGAAATAAGTGGTAAAAGGATAAGTGTTTTCATACTTATTAAATCCCCTACACTTGACCATTGCAATGCCCTCATGCAATGCATTAATTTTAAAGCACGGTTTACATTTTCCATCATAAATAACCTACCTTGGCCTTTATTAAATACTAAACATAAAAGATAGAAATAAGTAAAGGAATTGAAAACTTACATTGGGTTTTGGCGGCCATGAACGTTTATCATCCTCAAGTTTCACGTTCCCCATACCAAGCTTAAAAACGAGATCATTGTTATTATAAGTTAGCAAACTATCATGAACTCATGTGGGCCAATTATTCACTTAGACTCCCTTATTCCTAGGTGTATCTCTTATATTTTATTTTTGTCTTGAATGATCACGAGGATGCATTGTTTGACTTATTTCGATAGTTATTTAGTCCGAAAATAAGGTGAACGATTTAATCAATAGTTAGCTAAAGGACCAAATCTTTTAAAACTGCTTCTCGGGATATCAAAAAGTTCATATCTTGGCATAACTTGGTTCGTGATTTGAGACCTTTCTCGGGCCGATATTTGGCAGCGACTTCATACTTCGAATCTTCGAGAGACGTTCTTGAAATTATGGTCTCCTCTTTATAATAGGAATTTCTTCACTTGAAGTTTTTGAGAGATTCTTCATCTTTGGACCACGACTTCTTCATTTTTCTCCAATCTTTATTTTGGACTTTGATATACAACGATCCGCCTCCTTTTAGGACTTGGATCTATTTATCCTCATACCTTGTTAGGGTCTTTTCGGATAGACTTCTCCATGACTTTTAGGGAGTTCTTGCTTTTCGTCGTGCGTCTCGATCCTTCACATTGATTTTCGATAAATGATTCTTCACATCACTTTTGGATCTTTAGCAACAAAATGTAGCCCTCATGCCTTGTTAGGGCCTTTTCGGACTCGCCAATCTTCGCGCCCCGCTTCATAAGTTATGCCTTGGCTATGAACTCTCGTCATTACCGAGCAACTTTTAAACGATATGGGCTAGAAGCTAAGTAACTTTTCAAATCGTACAACCTTATTTATTAGCAGATAAATTTATTAGCAAGCGATGGGAGAATAAGCTTATAATTAACTCACATAAATTCACGAAAGAATACCGAACTTATAATTGGCTCTATCATCTCTCGTTCTCCACAGTTTAAAATCTCAAGTAATGAGACTCGTGGATACTTAGCCTATTAAATCAAAGTTTTGGGTTTTCGAGTCGCCTATAGGATCTTGCAAATTCTTAGACTTTTTCAAGTTTAGAAATCGCGTTTTAAAGTTCCCTTGATAAACGACTCTCTATGATCGATTATAGGAACTTGCGAAAAGTTCTTGTTCTTAACCCGTGAGAGTTAAGACTTTCGCGTTTTATAGCTCCCTATATAAAAGCCTAGCAAAACTTGACTTAAACACGTTAAGGATACTAGCTAGAGTAAACTTAGGCAAGTAAACTCGGGTTGAGTCAAAATGTTCACGACTAATAAAAATCTAAAACCACTTTATTGAAAAACTATTTTAGCAAAGGAAACATAACAAAGGCAAATACAACTATACAACTAGGCCAAAATAGATTAAAAATTTTGAAAAATGTCGAAAAATCAAATTTTCCGGTTAAAATGAGGGCAAATTCATGGAAAAGACCACTTACTTCGATAGAAGTCCCCCCTACACTTGAGATAAACATTGTCCTCAATGTTTAAGCATGTGGGAGTAAACTCCCCTACACTTATGACATTGGGCACTTTGTTTAAATCTTGCTAAGGGAAGGACAACTAAAGTGAATTCAATGTGAACATATAGAATATGAAATATTGAATCACAAGAGTTTAGGATAGAACCGGGAAGATGGAAAACACGGTATCACGGTTCGTCAAAAGTCATCAAGATGCTCTCTGAAGCTTTAATCCCTGCACAACACAAGAAACAAGACAACAAACATATGCGGGGCTCCCCCTACACTTATTATGAAAGCAGTAAAGGATAGAACACGGGTTGCCTCCCGAGAAGCGCTTGTTTTTGTTTACCAAGTCATGAGCCTCACTCGACCCAATTTTAGTTCATGGGGAACGTGGTGAGGGATGGAATCATCTCCTGAGAGATGTCCTCACCAAAGTACAGCTTCAAACGCTGGCCATTCACCTTGAAATTGGTCCCGTTTGGCTGAGAAAGCTCAATGGTCCCATACGGAAAGACTTTGGCGACGGTGAATGGACCAGTCCAGCGGCTCTTCAACTTGTCAGAGAAGATCTTCAACCGAGAGTTAAAGAGTAAAACTTGATCACCAACGTGGAACTCTCGGTTCTTGATTTTAGCATCGTGGATAATCTTCGTCTTCTCCTTGTAGATCAGCGAGTTCTCATAAGCTTCATTCCTTAGTTCATTTAGCTCGTTGAATTGAACCTTGCGATGATCACCGGCTTTGACGATGTCGAAGTTTTCCCACTTCAAGGCCCAGTGCGCCTTATGTTCCAGCTCGATGGGTAGGTGGCAGGCTTTCCCGTACACAAGACGATAAGGTGTACAACCGATCGGGGTCTTGTAAGCAGTACGGAAAGCCCACAGAGCATCATCTAACTTATCGGCCCACGCGGCACGATGCTCTCCCACAGTACGCTCCAAAATTCTCTTCAAGCCACGATTGGAAATTTCGGCTTGCCCATTGGTTTGGGGATGATAGGCGGTGGAAAGACGGTGATTGACACCATACTTTGCCATGACTCGTGCAAATTGATCGTTGCAAAAATGAGTCCCGCGGTCACTGATGATAGCACGAGGAACGCCAAATCGAGCGAAAAGCTGCTTCAAAAAGTTCACAACCACCCTCACATCATTCGTAGGAAGAGCCTTAGCTTCAACCCATTTAGAGACGTAGTCGACGGCGACGAGGATGTACTTGTTCCCTTTGGAGGATGGAAATGGCCCCATAAATTCGATGCCCCATACATCAAAGATTTCACATTCCTGTATGAAATTTAGAGGCATCTCATCCTTATGTGTGATCTTGCCTTGACGTTGGCAAGCATCACAATGCTTAACCATTTCGTGAGCGTCACGATAAATGGTGGGCCAGTAGAATCCAGAATCAAACACTTTCTTAGCGGTGTAGTTGGGACCAAAGTGACCACCGGTGGGTCCTTTGTGGCAAGCTTGGAGGATGTCAAAAGCTGCCGGTCCGTCAACACATCGACGAATAATCAGATCAGCACACTATTTGAATAGATAAGGGTCATCCCAAAAGTAAGTCTTAACATCGTTCAAGAACTTCTTCTTTTGTTGGGATGTTAACCCTTGGATGAGAATACCACCCGCTAAGTAGTTTGCAATGTCTGCAAACCACGGGGTGCCATCAAGATTGAGATTAATAGACATTAGAGTCTCCAGGGGGAAAGAGTCATTGATCTCTTTGTTCGGATGATCCCCCTGATATGGATCCTCAAGTCTGCTCAGATGATCCGCGGCCAGGTTTTCGGCTCCCTTCTTGTCACGAATTTCAATGTTGAATTCTTGAAGGAGCAAAACCCAGCGAAGAAGTCTTGGCTTAGAATCGTTCTTAGTCATCAAGTACTTCAACGCGGAATGGTCCGTGTATACGATGGTGGTGGATAAAATAAGATAGGGGCGAAATTTCTCAAAAGCATAGACGACAGCTAAAAGCTCTTTTTCGGTTGTCGTATAATGCAATTGAGCCCCTGTCATTGTTTTGCTAGCGTAGTGGATTGGTTGGAAGTGTTTATTCACTCTTTGGCCCAAAACCGCACCAATAGCAAAGTCGCTAGCATCGCACATCAATTCAAAAGGCAGCTCCCAATTTGGGGTAACCAAGACCGGTGCCTTAGTTAGCTTGTCCTTATGAAGATTGAAGGCTTCGAGACACTCTTTAGAAAAGATAAAAGGAGTATCTTTTTCCAAGAGGTGGGTCATCGGGCGAGCGATTTTAGAGAAATCCTGAATGAATCGACGATAGAAGCCCGCATGACCCAGAAAACTTCTCACACCCTTCACGGTTGAAGGTGGAGGTAATTTGGCTATGACATCAACTTTAGCACGGTCGACTTCAAGACCGGCTTTTGAGATTTTGTGTCCTAGCACAATGCCTTCTTTTACCATAAAATGGCATTTTTCCCAATTCAGAACAAGGCGAGTGTCTTCGCACCGCTTAAGCATACGTTCCAAATTGGCAAGGCAAGCAGAGAAGGAATCCCCGAAGACCGAGAAATCATCCATGAAGACTTCCATGGTTTGCTCAACCATGTCATGGAAGATGGCCAACATGCACCTTTGGAAAGTCCCGGGGGCATTGCATAAGCCAAAAGGCATTCGTTTGTAAGCAAAGGTGCCATAGGGACAAGTGAATGTTGTCTTCTCTTGATCTTGGGGATCGATGGGTATTTGAAAATAACCCGAGAAACCATCAAGAAAGCAGTAATATTCATTACCAGCTAAACGTTCAAGCATTTGGTCCATAAAAGGTAGGGGGAAATGATCCTTTCTCGTGGCATCATTGAGTTTGCGGTAGTCTATACAAACTCTCCACCCAGTAACGAGACGGGTAGGAATTAACTCGTTGTTTGCATTGGGCACAACGGTGATTCCGCCTTTCTTAGGCACACAATGGACTGGACTAACCCACGGTGAATCCGAAATAGGGTAAATCATACCCGCATCAAGAAGTTTGACAACCTCTTTTTTGATGACTTCATGGATTTTAGGATTCACCCTTCGTTGACTTTGAATTGTGGGCTTAAAGTCGTCCTCCATGAGAATTTTATGTGTGCAGAAGTGAGGATCAATTCCACGGATGTCAGAGATTTTCCAAGCGATAGCGCGTTTATGCTTCTTCAACACAGCGACTAGTCGGGCTTTTTCGTCTTCTTTCAGATCCTTAGCGATGATGACCGGGAGCTTCTTGTCGTCTTCCAGAAAAACGTACTCAAGATGAGGCGGTAGGTCCTTATGCTCGAGATTGGGAGGATCCTCAATAGATGGTGAAACTAACGATGGATCATCATTAGTCACCTCTTTAGGAACAGGAGGAGACAACGGGTCCTCATTGAGAAGTCTATCAATAGTACGAATGTCTTCATCCCAACTGGTGGACAAATTATCATACTTAATATCGGGAGGACCCAAACTAGCTTCGAAATCATCCAAGTCACGTTCTCCAAAAGGAGTCAATGCTGGAGCAATTGAGGCAACGGTCTCAACATTGGGTAGAGAGGAAAGAGTACTTTTGCAAGCATCATGAAAATGTTCTTCGCAAGCCTCATCGAGAACATCAATAGCATTAACACTCTCATACGAATAAGGTTGCTTAGAAATCTTACCCATGTTGAAGACAATTTTATCGTCACCAACTGTCATGATGATTTCGCCTGCGGCTACATCAATAAGAGTGCGACCGGTCCTCAGGAATGGACGTCCAACGATTAATGGAACACGGGGATCCATTTCGTAATCAACGACGACAAAATCCGCCGGGAAGGTGAATTTATCGACGCCAACAAAGACATCTTCGGCTATCCCCACTGGATAAGCAACCGTACGGTTGGCTAATTCCAAAGTCATTTTGGTGGGGACTAGCTCGGGGAGAGATAATTGCTTCCAAACACTTAAAGGCATTAAGTTTATACTGGCACCTAGATCGGCTAGGGCCATGCAATTCTCTACTCCCGGGAAGTTGCAAGGAATCAAGAAGCGACCCGGGTCACCAAGTTTGGTGGGCAATTGCCTTAAGAGCATTGCGGAGCAATTCTCATTTAGGTGGGTCTGAGCAATGTCAAGAAGCTTTTCTTTATCACTTAGAAGATCTTTAAACATCTTAGCATATTTGGGCATGTGAGCGAGAGCCTCGGCAAAGGAGATGTTAAAATTCAATTGTTTAAACATTTTAAGAAAGTTTGAAACTTGAATATCATCCTTGCTCTTTTGCTTCTCTTTCCTCAACCTTGAAGGATAAGGTATATTGGATGAAGAAGAAGGCTTTAAGGGAATAGGATCACTCACAACCACGTGTGGTGGGGAAATGGGGATAGAAGGTGAAGAAGGTGAGGAAAGTTTCTCTTTTTCCTTGTTCACAATCACGGGTGGAGGTGTAGGAAGCTCGGGTTCCATATAACCTTTTCCACTTCGAGTGGTGATTGCTTTCATCTCCCCTCTTGGATTCGCAACGGTATTACTCGGAAGAGTACCCGAAGAAGAGGGTTGATTACTTTGGATGAGCGAACCAATCATATCACGAAGGTGAAGAGCTTGATTGTTAAAAGAGTTTTGCATGTTGGAATTAATATCATTGCTGTGTTTGGCCATATCATTCCTTAGCTCTGATCGAATATCACTCCCTTGTTTCACCATGTCATTCTTCAAGTTGACAAATTGACTCTGAAGATTCGTCACCATCTCACGATTAGTCTTCATGAACGTCTCGACGTCTTGGTTTACAGCCATCGGTTGATTGAGAGGTGGAGCTTGAGAATTTCCTTGAGTTGGGTATGGGTTTCTTTGGGATTGATATTGATTTTGAGCACGAGGTTGGGATTGGTTGTTGCGGTTGTAGCTTTGTTGCTGGTTTTGGTTTGCAGGAGGGAAACCGGGAGGAGCAAGATAATTGTTGGAACGATAACTTAGTAAGCCACGGTCTCCTTGAGGGCGAGCTTGATAGCCTCCCGTGGGATAAGTACCATATGCTGCGTTAACGTCTTCAGAATAATTGCCGTGAGTAGAAGGACACTCATTGTAGGAATGAGGACCACCACATGTGTCACAAGAAATAACAACGGCTTTAGCTTGTTGAGTTTGGTTAGAAGTCAAAATTTGGAGACTTTTGTTAATATCAAGAATAGCACGTTCCAAAATAGACGTGTTGGTGGTGGAAGAAGTAGATGAAACATTGACTCTCTGATTAGATCTTGAGGATGCGGAAGAATCCCAATTCTTGTGGTGAGTAGTCATGTTTTCAATCAACTCTCGACACTCCTCCGGTCTCCTTTTCATAAAAGTACCACCGGCGGCGGCATTGATCGTGTCACGATCACGAAAGGTGAGACCATTGTAGAAGGTGTCAATGAGAGTGACAGGGAGCATATTGTGATTAGGACAGCGGTCGATCAAATCATTGTAACGTTCCCAAGCATAGAAAAGCGATTCATCATTCTCTTGCATAAATCCACTGATTTGGTTACGAAGGCTAGTGACCATGGATGGGGGAAAGTAGCGCGATAAAAAGCGTTGAGTCATGTCATTCCACGTATGAATAGAATTCTTAGGAAGACGGTCAAACCATTTTTCGGCATGGTGAGAAAGCGAGTGTGGAAAAAGTTGAAGGCGAAGGTCATCCATAGAAACACCGGGGCACTTCATCCTTTGGGTAATGGTAATGAATTTGTCGAGGTGTTTGTTGGCATCATCATCCGGAATTCCACGAAACGGGTTCGTTTGCACTTGCTGGATCATGTGATGCTTCAACGAAAACTCCTGAGCCGTGACGTGCATTGGCGCAATCGGGCCTCCGCGTCCGTTCATGGTGGGTTGGCACAATTCCTCCATGGTTCGTAAATCAGGTAGAAGGACATTGTTGTTGTTGTTGTTGTTGTTGTTATTCAAATTGTTTTGAGGTGGGTGATTATTGTTGTTGTTAACACCAGCCATATCTAAATCTTCACGATTCTCGGGCTCAGAATAGTTTGTAGATCTAGTACGCATGCACCTGCAGAAGAAAAATATACACAAAGAGAATATCTATATAAGATTTTTGGTTTTTATAGGTTTTTTAATGTTTTTGTATTTTTTTTGAAAAGTTTTATATTTTTTATGGATTTTTGGAAATTTTTATAGCAATGAAAATAACGTTCAAAGAACGGATCCCAAAATTCAATGCGTCTCTCACTAGAAACCGTTTATCTTAACGAAAAGAGCCGGCAGTGGCGCCATTTAATACTTGGCTTTTGACACCTCGTATGAAAGTTCGTAAAACCGAATCTTTTCGAATTGAAAACCGGTCTTAAGTGCGACTCAATCGTCTTTTGGTGAATCAAGAGGATGGTTTGGTTTGTTTGTTTTAAACTATTAGCAAGTAATTAAAGTGTCGTTGAGTAAATGGAAGGATTAAGATTAATTTTAAAATGACAAGTAAAATAAATGCATGGAAACTTAAAGGTGACAATGGAAAAGAATTAACACACTAAATACCACTAACACTTGTAAAATTACTAAAAGAACGTAAGATCGGAGAATCAAACAAAAGCATACAATCGGAATAATCCCTAAAAGGTGGCCGATCGGAATGTATTCCGATCGGTAAATCGGAATATGGTGGCTTGGTTGTGATCAGAATATTAAAGGAATTACAATCGGAATATAAGCTGGACAACCTCCGTCGGAATATGGACACAAGACAATCAATCGGAAAGGGGAGTTAAGGCTACAATCGGAATACGTGCAAACATTCCAATCGGAATAAGGGACAAGCCCTACCGTCGGAATATCAAGGCCAATCGGAAAGGGGTTTTACCACCCTTTCCGAAAATAATGGGAATCAGTTAGATGGTGCCCCCGGTCGGAAAAACTCAATCGGAAAGGGGTTTTGCCACCCTTTCCGAAAATTGTGGGATTTGGGAAAGCTAGGAAATAAGCTAAAATCCAAAACTTATCAATCCGAATAGTTAACCGAATCAAATAAGCACTTTAATCAACTTATCTAACTCGAAATCAAGCAACTTTTTAGATCAAACAATAAAAACATAAACTTTTTAATAAGACTTTTTAATAAGAAAAATAAGCTAATCATAAAAATAAGCCAATAAGCACAAAAGTCTTAAAGCTTAATCAAATGAAAACTTATAAAATGATCAAAAGATTAACTATTTAAGCACAAAATCAATTAGAACAACACGGATCTTATGATATTCGTACCAAAATCAATCTTAAATCAAAGAAAAGTAGAATGAGAATAAGGATTAAAAGCTTAAAATAGAACTTGATTAATTAAAATAAGCAATACAAAGTGTTTAATCTTGAAAGATTAGAAGAAAAAGATGAACTAGTGAGAGAAAGTTTAAGACTTTCTCTCTCTAAAAACTAGAGAAAACTAAAAAGTGAAAAATTAACTAAAAACTCTAACTCCTCTCCTAATGACTATTAGGAGGGTATTTATAGGGAAGGTGGAAGGAGTGCATGTGTTGCATCCTCTTTCTTGCTTTCTTCACGTTTTCTTGACTCGACTTTAATTCTTCGTCTATGACGTCTCGGGATTTGAACTTGTCTTTTAATTTTCTTCTTCTATTAGACTTAAGTTCTTCGACTTCGTTAAACTTCCGTCTTTTGACTTTTTCTTCGATAAATCTTCAGAATAGGCCTTGGACTTCCGTTCTTTTTGCACTCTTGATCTTTTGACTTCGTCTTTTCCCGTTTTCTTCAATAAAAGCCCGTGAATGCCCGTGTTTTCTTCCTTTTTCATATTTTGGTCCTAAAACACAATAAAAACACAAACCACGCATAATTCCGACTTTTACGACATAAATCACACGTTTTGGTCTTGTTATTATTGGAAATAAGTGGTAAAAGGATAAGTGTTTTCACACTTATTATTGTACGATTTGAAAATTTACTTAGCTTCTAGCCCAAGATCGTTTAAAAGTTGCACGGTATGGATTAGAGTTCATAGCCAAGGCATAAATTATTGAAGCGGGATGCGAAGATTGGCGAGTCCAAAAAGGTCCTAACAAGACATGAGGGCTATATTTTATTGCTAAAGATCTCAAGTGATGTGAAGAATCATTTATCAAAAATCAATATGAAGGATCGAGACACACGACGAAAAGCAAATACTCCCCAAAAGTCATGGAGAAGTCTATCCAAAAAGGCCTTAACAAGGTATGAGGATAAATAAAGCCATGTCCAAAAAGGAGGCGGATCGTTGTATATCAAAATCCCAAATAAAGATTGGAAAAAATGAAGAAATCATGGTCCAAGTATGAATCTCTCGAAACTTCAAGTGAAGTAATTCCTATATGAAGAGAAGACCATTATTTCATGAACGTCTCTCAAGGTTTGAATTATAAAGTCGCTGCCAAATATCGGTCTGAGAAAGGTCTCAAATCGCGAAGCAAGTTATGCCAAGATATGAACTTTATGAGGTCCCGAGAAGTAGTTTTAAAAGATTTTGTCCTTTAGCTAACTATTGATTAAATCGTTCACTTTATTTTCGGTCTAATAAATTATCGAAATAAGTCAACAATGCATCCTCGTGATCATTCAAGACAATAATAAAATATAAGAGATACACCTAGGAATAAGGGAGTCTAAGTAAGTAATTGGCCCACATGAGTTCGTGTTAGTTTGCTAACTTATAATAGCAATGATCTTGTTTTTGCACTTGGCATGGAAAAGTGAAAAGTCGAGGACGATGAATCTATTTGAGTTTTATGATCCTTAAAGTTATTTCTTCTAATAATGAAAGCAATACATTATGTCTTTGCAAAATAAAAAGTCAAAAAGTTGAATAATGGTGTAGTAAGTGTTTTATTTTATCATTGCGTGAGGACACGGCAATTGCTTAGCATGGAGGAATTTGATATGAGCTTAAATACTCATATCATTTGTATCTTAAAACAATGAAATTATGCATGAAATGTACTAAATATGCCTTGTATATGTGTATTTATTGTTTTAATGTGTGTAGGTACAAATATCGCGAAAACCGGCAAATATCGACACGAGTTTGAAGAAAAAGATCAATGAAGCCAAAATCGAGCTCGACTTTAGAGGATTCCATCATTTGTCATGTTCACGGGCTTAGTGGAACCCACAAATGCTTATTGGGCCTGAAAAGCCCAAATTTGGTTATAAAGTATATTACTTTTGGACAAGGTCCAATACTTGGTCCATTTGATTTAGTACACGGATGGTAAATTTAATTTGGGCCAAAATCCAAAAGCCCAAACTCTTCATGAAACGAAATATTGCTATTGGGATTTAGGGTTTCAGTTAAATTTGTATAAACTCGTTACTTCCATTCACTTCATTCATTCATTTACTCCACCCACATATCACACGTTTTACCACTTTTCACACAATAAATAAATATTAAAACCATTCCTCACCTACTCGTTTCACCCACACAAATAAATAATTCATTCGTTAACTCCTATGATTACTTTCTTCCCCATTCCACCATAACCAGTAAACATTCACTGTTCCAAAAACCCTAAGTTTAATAAATCACAATATTATTTGGGGTTTTGATGCGCACGTTTAATTCATACGTGTGGAAATAAAACCCCCATGGTTTTAGGAAGAGAAGGTATGGTGAGGTGAGGATACGTGGCGATTTTCTACTGGCTTTGACACATCATTTATTCCATTCCACCAATCAAAAGGCTCAAAACTAACACAACTAGCACACACGGATGCCACGTTGGCAATCCATGTGCTAGTGTGTGATTTTCCACCATCCGATCAATCAAAGAGAGAGAAAGAAAAGATCCAAGGGCCGAAAATCAGAAGGAATATGCTCCAAGAATATGCGGATATTCTCCTCCTCAGCAGCCTCGGGGGTGGCTATAAAAACCCCCCAAAAATACTTGTAAAGGCATCCCTTAATTTTTACTTAATGTTATCATGCTTAAATTAGTGTAGGATAAATTGTAGTATTTCTTTTCAAAGCATTGAAACCATTTTCGTTTATTAATAAAATTAGTTTAATCTAATCGTGTCTCTATTTCTCGTTTAAATTCAATTATCCTTGATTCTGATTTTGGTTTTGATAATATAAAAGTTATTTGAATAAGCTAAATAATAGCTTATTTTGAATGATGTGAGTAAGAATTTGGGAATCAAAACTTTCCCTACTGGAAAGTCAACAATAAATACTGTTCGAATTTGATGATTATTGGTGGATCGGTTGACGGTTAATGGTGGATTAGGGTGTCTATTCGGTTCTTAGGTTGTTCAGCACACCCTACTACTCAAAGGTTTTCTCCAAAAAGGTTCTATGTTCTTCACTTTTTAATTTTTATGCTTATAAATCTTTCTAGTTTAATTTGCTTATGTGATTTTATTGTTGGAAGATCTGAGTTAATGTGTAGAGATGCCTAGTTAGTTTGATGCGATTGATGATTGTTTGCTATACTGGTTTTTGGATAATTGCTTGACTGTTTTAGACTTATATGATTTGTTGAGTTACCTTGAATCTGTTTTTTATAGATCAGTTGATTTTTGTCTGTATTTTACTCTAGTTTAAATTGCAGATTTCGTTTAAAACTGATAAGCTTACTTACTATTTTACTAAGAGATATATTAGGATTTGATTGAGTTACTGCTTGTTTTTCATTGATTGTTTAATCAGTTTTCACTCTTCTGTTAGTTTAAGAATTTATGAATAATTTTGGCAGCTTTCGTAAGTTTTACTTTGCTGATGAAGTTTTGTTTTGTTGAAAGTTCTTATAAGCTATACTGTTTTAATGGGAATTAGTTAAATTTAATACTGCTGATATGATCATTTTGACATGGTTCGATTTGGGGTTTTTATTGATGTTAACTGATAGAATATTTTGACGTGCTGGTATACTTTATTTTCCTGCATATTCGTTGGTTTAAATAGCTTTAGTAGTTAAGATCTGCTTATTAGTTTTCTGAACTTGATAGTTGATAGAAGATTGCTGTGTAATTTAACCTGTTATATTGGTTTATCTTTTGTGATCCTGAATGCATGAATTGCTGAAATCTTGATGGATCTGATTTTAAATGATTAGATAATTTGAGTTATAATGCTTTGTTATTGTTCTAGATATCGCTTATCAGTTTCACTTATCTGATAATCCCAATAGCTGTTTCCTAACAGCTTATATTAATATAAGTCTCGCATAAGGTCATTCCTGTGATCCTTAGTTTCAGCTGTCAAAAAGAAATAATCCAAAAAAGAAATGTCCTTACCTGGACTCGAACCTGTGACCTCCTGGTCACAGGCATAGTGTGTTAGCCAACTGTGCTAAGCACTCTTTCGATTTAATTATCTGATAGGTCATTAATATAGTATTATTCATTCTGCCAGATTTTAATCTTTGTTACATTTCATTATCAGTTTTAAATAAGTTTTATTAATATTTCCTTTTAAGTTTTAAAATTTTTAATCAGTTTCTTTATTAAAAAAAAATAATAAAATAAAATAATAAAAAAAACGTTTTTATAAAATTTAAATAGTTAAATTAGTTTATTTTTAATTAATTAGATTTTTATAAAAGTAGATTTAAATAAAAATAGTTTTTAATTAGATTTGTTTTAAAGTAATTTGTAATAAAGTAATTTTGTTTAAAAAGTTTAATTAGATTATTTTAAAATAGATTAAAAGTTATTTTGTTAAATAGATTAATTTTAATAGATTATTAAATAGATTAATTTTTAAATAGTTTTATTTTTTAAGTAATTAATTGTTTGTAGATTTAAATTATTTTGGGAGTTACGATTCATGCACTTTAGGATAATATTAAATAGTTTAAAATTGGTAGATTTAAATTATAGTTTAAAAACCGAAAACCAATTCGATTCAATTGTCCAAATCAAAGCAAAATGTCTCAAATTCATAAGATCTTCTTGTACAACGAACTTGAGTCACCAACGTGTTTAATTGAATTCGTCATTGGTAATATTAGTCTATTAATTTTTGCTAAAGGTAATTTTCTAATTTACCCTATAACGTATCAAATTATCACTATACTATCAACCACACATCAGCTGGCTAACTCTATCAGTGGGGACTACTCCTGTAGTAAAAGACACACGTCTATTAGTGTTTCTAGAAGTCTGAGGTGATTGACTTTCTTTGTTGTGAGTAGCTGTAGTGGCTAATCTATACATCAGTGGTTTAACCACATTTGTGTTCTTAATGCTTTGTGATCGAATATGTGTTTTGGGAGTGTTTTGTGGTAACCTATCCTTCCCATCCGTCTTGGGGGCAAACGCAGGTTTTGCAAATGCAGAATTAGAGAAAACAGATGGTTTTCCCAAGACAGAGGGTCTAGTCACTTTTTGCGCATTGGGTTGTCTTACAACAGGTTTCTTAACACTAGGTTCCACAATTTTCCCACCCATCTTAGCAACGAGTTTCTTCAACTCTGCTATCGTTATTTCCCTGTCTTGTAACTGAGCTTTCAACCCTTTAATTTCCAAATTCTGTTCATTAATTTCTCGAAACATTTTGGAAAGTTTTTCTTACAAATTATTATCATGTGGAAAACTACCAACGTCTTTTTATAAAGCAAGTTCAAGAGAATGACAATGTTTTTGAAGGAAATCAGTTTTGTGTTGAACTAACTCAAAAGCCTTTTTATCAACATTTTCTTTATGTTTCGAAAGCTCAAGTTCAAGACGCTCACATTCTTTGATTTTATCAAGATATTTGCATGCAACATCATAATATTCATCGATATCAGCACAAGATTGAAGAGTAACACACAAAATATCTTTGGAGAGACATTCTTCTAAGAGTAGATCATATTCGTTTGAAAAATCTGATTTGTCATTTTGGAGTTCATCAATTTCTTTTTCAAGAGACTCAACATATTTCAAATCATCAAACATTTCAGACAGAATCAAGTTTTCAATCTCAAGAACATGTTCTTTTATTATCTTTGTATTTGGTATTAGAAGTTCTTTCACAAGAACAATTATGTCATGAGGAATCTCGGTTTTCCACTTATCCTTTTGACGTTTTTCCCAATCGCTTTCGACAATTGATTGAACATTATCAACGTGGTGTTTACGAAAACCAAGTGTTTCAAGAGGATTTTGAGAACATCATACCTCCTACATCTCATAACCTTTGTGATGATGATCTTCTTATGAAGGAGGTTGATGAGTTTCTTTATATAGACATTCCTTCGAAATTTGAGGAAGAGTCTAATGTCGGTGATAAAGACTCTTGGTTTGATCACCCGATTTATGATGATGATAATGTTGACCCGGAGGGAGAAATTACTTTTGCTCCAATTATCCTTCCCACTCGCTTTGATCTTAATGTGCGGGTTTTTCATGCGAATAGTTTTGAGTACCATGACCCTTTTATTCACATTCTTAAGAGTGACAAGGTCAACAAAGTCATTCAAGTTGAAACCACTAGTGTTGAGACTTTTGTACCACCATTACCATGTGCTTTATATGACTTAGGATTAGCATGGGGGGACGACACCTTGTTGTCTATTCCTTTCTCCACCGAGGACGAGGTATTCGACCCCGGAATCGTTGATTTAGGGAAATCTCGGCCTTTCACCGATGCAATAATTGAAAGACTTTTTAATCATCTTGGTGCGAGTTTATCTCGGGGAGCATGCTACATCCATACCATTATTTGTGACTACCATCTCTTTTTAGAGATTTGTGTTAGAGTTTTATCCTTTCGTTTGTCATCCGACAACGAGGATGTAATCTTTGACCCCGGCATTGTGCTTTATGTTGGTTTTTACTCCAATATGCCAGTTTTCACCACTTTCCCTAAGGACCAATGAATGCGAGGATCGAGTCGAGCTCATGACTTGGTGAACAAAAACGAGGTGCCTTGTGGGGGAGTCCCATACATTCTATCTTCTTTCTATTTTCTAACAACTAATAAGGCTTGATCTTTCAAGCTCGTGCTCGTGTTTTGTTGTGTTGTGAATCTTAGGTATGACCCTAATATTTGAAGACTCTCGTGTTCGGTTTTTGCCGGTTCACTTGATCTTCCATTCTTTGAATGCCAAAAAGGGGCACACTTTCTATCCCTTGATTTTTATCGACTAACGTTTTATCTTGAGACATAATTAATAAACGGCTTATAGATTTGTGTGCTCTTACCATGCTAGGATTTTGCATTAGACTCTTGTGTTTTAGCAAGGGGGTGTTACTCTTGAGCTAAGAAACATTGAGGACAATGTTTTGTTTTAGCATGGGGGAGTCAATCGATATAATCGCTTGCATTTGCTCTTGTCGTGTCCAAACGTTTTGTTTTTCTCATTTTTCAATAAAATTTTAAATTTTTAGTGCTATTTTTAAGTTTTAATAAATAAAATAAGTGGTTTTGACACGAATGTAGGCTTTCCGTTGGTGAAAATAAGAATAGTTTTTGACTCGACTCGGTTTTTAACCTTAGCTTTTCCTTAATGTATTTGAATTAAGTTTTACTAGGCTTTTATATAGGGAGCTTTAAAACGCGAAAGTCTTAATTCATACGAGTTAAGAACAAGAACTTTTCGCAAGTTCATATAATTGATTCTAGAAAGTCGTCTATCAAGGGAACTTTAAAACGCAAATTCTAAAACTTGAAAAAGTATAAGAAGATGTAAGATCCTATAGATGACTTGAAAACCCAAAACTTTGATTTAATAGGCTAAGTATCCATTGATTTCACATTCTTGATATTTTACAATATGGAGAACAAGAGATGATATAGCCAATTATAAGTTTGGAATTCTTTCGGGAATTTATGTGAGTTAATTATAAGCCTATTCTCCCATCGCTTGCTAATAAATTTATCTGCAATAAATAAGGTTGTACGATTTGAAAAGTTACTTAGCTTCTAGCCCAAGATCGTTTAAAAGTTGCTCGGTATGGATTAGAGTTCATAGCCAAGGCATAACTTATTGAAGCGGGATGCGAAGATTGGCGAGTCCAAAAAGGTCCTAACAAGACATGAGGGCTATATTTTATTGCTAAAGATCTCAAGTGATGTGAAGAATCATTTATCAAAAATCAATATGAAGGACCGAGACACACGACGAAAAGCAAATACTCCCCAAAAGTCATGGAGAAGTCTATCCAAAAAGGCCTTAACAAGGTATGAGGATAAATAAAGCCAAGTCCAAAAAGGAGGCGGATCGTTGTATATCAAAATCCCAAATAAAGATTGGAAAAAAATGAAGAAGTCGTGGTCCAAGTATGAATGCCTCAAAACTTCAAGTGAAGAAATTCCTATATGAAGAGAAGACCATTATTTCATGAACGTCTCTCAAGGTTTGAAGTATAAAGTCGCTGCCAAATATCGATCCGAGAAAGGTCTCAAATCGTGAAGCAAGTTATGCCAAGATATGAACTTTATGAGGTCCCGAGAAGCAGTTTTAAAAGATTTTGTCCTTTAGCTAACTATTGATTAAATCGTTAACTTTATTTTCGGCCTAATAAATTATCGAAATAAGTCAACAATGCATCCTCGTGATCATTCAAGACAATAATAAAATATAAGAGATACACCTAGGAATAAGGGAGTCTAAGTAAGTAATCGGCCCACATGAGTTCGTGTTAGTTTGCTAACTTATAATAGCAATGATCTTGTTTTTGCACTTGGCATGGAAAAGTGAAAATTCGAGGACGATGAATCTATTTGAGTTTTATGATCCTTAAAGTTATTTCTTCTAATAATGAAAGCAATACACTATGTCTTTGCAAAATAAAAAGTCAAAAAGTTGAATAATGGTGTAGTTAGTGTTTTATTTTATCATTGCGTGAGGACACGGCAATTGCTTAGCATGGGGGAATTTGATATGAGCTTAAATACTCATATCATTTGTATCTTAAAACAATGAAATTATGCATGAAATGTATTAAATATGCCTTGTATATGTGTATTTCTTGTTTTAATGTGTGTAGGTACAAAGATCGCGAAAACCGGCAAATATCGACACGAGTTTGAAGAAAAAGATCAATGAAGCCAAAATCGAGCTCGACTTTAGAGGATTCCATCATTTGTCAAGTTCATGGGCTTAGTGGAACCCACAAATGCTTATTGGGCCTGAAAAGCCCAAATTTGGTTATAAAGTATATTACTTTTGGACAAGGTCCAATACTTGGTCAATTTGATTTAGTACACGGATGGTAAATTTAATTTGGGCCAAAATCCAAAAGCCCAAACTCTTCATGAAACGAAATATTGCTATTGGGCTTTAGGGTTTCAGTTAAATTTGTATAAACTCGTTACTTCCATTCACTTCATTCATTCATTTACTCCACCCACATATCACACGTTTTACCACTTTTCACACAATAAATAAATATTAAAACCGTTCCTCACCTACTCGTTTCACCCACACAAATAAATAATTCATTCGTTAACTCCTATGATTACTTTCTTCCCCATTCCACCATAACCAGTAAACATTCACTTTTCCAAAAACCCTAAGTTTAATAAATCACAATATTATTTGGGGCTTTTTATGCGCACGTTTAATTCATACGTGTGGAAATAAAACCCCCATGGTTTTAGGAAGAGAATGTATGGTGAGGCGAGGATACGTGGTGATTTTCTACTGGCTTTGACACATCATTTATTCCATTCCACCAATCAAAAGGCTAAAAACTAACACAACTAGCACACACGGATGCCACGTTGGCAATCCGTGTGCTAGTGTGTGATTTTCCACCATCCGATCAATGAAAGAGAGAGAAAGAAAAGATCCAAGGGCCGAATCAGAAGGAATATGCTCCAAGAATATGCGGATATTCTCCTCCTCGGCAGCCTCGGGGGTGGCTATAAAAACCCCCCAAAAATACTTGTAAAGGCATCCGTTAATTTTTACTTAATGTTATCATGCTTAAATTAGTGTAGGATAAATTGTAGTATTTCTTTTCAAAGCATTGTAACCATTTTCGTTTATTAATAAAATTAATTTAATCTAATTGTGTCTCTATTTCTCGTTTAAATTCAATTATCCTTGATTCTGATTTTGGTTTTGATAATATAAAAGTTATTTGAATAAGCTAAATAATAGCTTATTTTGAATGATGTGAGTAAGAATTTGGGAAACAAAACTTTCCCTACTGGAAAGTCAACAATAAATACTGTTCGAATTTGATGATTATTGGTGGATCGGTTGACGGTTAATGGTGGATTAGGGTGTCTATTCGTTTCTTAGGTTGTTCAGCACAACCACTACTCAAAGGTTTTCTCCAAAAAGGTTCTATGTTCTTCACTTTTTAATTTTTATGCTTATAAATCTTTCTAGTTTAATTTGCTTATGTGATTTTATTGTTGGAAGATCTGAGTTAATGTGTAGAGATGCCTAGTTAGTTTGATGCGATTGATGATTGTTTGCTATACTGGTTTTTGGATAATTGCTTGACTGTTTTAGACTTATATGATTTGCTGAGTTACCTTAAATCTGTTTTTTATAGATCAGTTGATTTTTGTCTGCATTTTACTCTAGTTTAAATGGCTGATTTGGTTTAAAACTGATAAGCTTACTTACTAAGAGATATATTAGGATTTGATTGAGTTACTGCTTGTTTTTCATTGATTGTTTAATCAGTTTTCACTCTTCTGTTAGTTTAAGAATTTATGAATAATTTTGGCAGCTTTCGTAAGTTTTACTTTGCTGATGAAGTTTTGTTTTGCTAAAAGTTCTTATAAGCTATACTGTTTTAATGGGAATTAGTTAAATTTAATACTGCTGATATGATAATTTTGACATGGTTTGATTTGGGGTTTTTATTGATGTTAACTGATAGAATATTTTGACGTGCTGGTATACTTTATTTTCCTGCATATTCGTTGGTTTAAATAGCTTTATTAGTTAAGATCTTCTTATTAGTTTTCTGAACTTGATAGTTGATAGAAGATTGCTGTGTAATTTAACCTGTTATATTGGTTTATCTTTTGTGATCCTGAATGCATGAATTGCTGAAATCTTGATGGATCTGATTTTAAATGATTAGATAATTTGAGTTATAATGCTTTGTTATTGTTCTAGATATCGCTTATCAGTTTCACTTATCTGATAAGCCCAATAGCTGTTTCCTAACAGCTTATATTAATATAAGTCTCGCATAAGGTCATTCATGTGATCCTTAGTTTCAGCTGTCAAAAAGAAATAATCCAAAAAAGAAATGTCCTTACCTGGACTCGAACTTGTGACCTCCTGGTCACAGGCATAGTGTGTTAGCCAACTGTGCTAAGCACTCTTTTGATTTAATTATCTGATAGGTCATTAATATTGTATTATTCATTCTACCAGATTTTAATCTTTGTTACATTTCATTATCAGTTTTAAATAAGTTTTATTAATATTTCCTTTTAAGTTTTAAAATTTTTAATCAGTTTCTTTATTAAAAAAATAATAATACTAAAATATAATAATAAAAAAATGTTTTTATAAAATTTAAATAGTTAAATTAGTTTATTTTTAATTAATTAGATTTTTATAAAAGTAGATTTAAATAAAAATAGTTTTTAATTAGACTTGTTTTAAAGTAATTTGTAATAAAGTAAATTTGTTTAAAAAGTTTAATTAGATTTTTTTAAAAATAGATTAAAAGTTATTTTTGTTAAATAGATTAATTTTAATAGATTATTAAATAGATTAATTTTTAAATAGTTTTAATTTTTAAGTAATCAATTGTTTATAGATTTAAATTATTTTGGGAGTTATGATTCATGCACTTTAGGATAATATTAAATAGTTTAAAATTGGTAGATTTAAATTGTAGTTTAAAAACCGAAAACCAATTCGATTCAATTGTCCAAATCAAAGCAAAACGTCTCAAATTCATAAGATCTTCGTGTACAACGAACTTGAGTCACCAACGTGTTTAATTGAATTCGTCATTGGTAATATTAGTCTATTACTTTTTCCTAATGGTAATTTTCTAATTTACCCTATAACGTATCAAATTATCACTATACTATCAACCACACATCAGCTGGCTAACTCTATCAGTGGGGACTACTCCTGTAGTAAAAGACACACGTCTATTAGTGTTTCTAGAAGTCTGAGGTGATTGACTTTCTTTGTTGTGAGTAGCTGTAGTGGCTAATCTATACATCCCTGGTTTAACCACATTTGTGTTCTTAATGCTTTGTGATCGAATATGTGTTTTGGGAGTGTTTTGTGGTAACCTATCCTTCCCATCCGTCTTGGGGGCAAACGCAGGTTTTGCAAATGCAGAATTAGAGAAAACAGGTGGTTTTCCCAAGACAGAGGGTCTAGTCACTTTTTGCGCATTGGTTTGTCTTACAACAGGTTTCTTAACACCAGGTTCCACAATTTTCCCACCCATCTTAGCAACGAGTTTCTTCAACTCTGCTATCGTTATTTCCCTGTCTTGTAACTGAGCTTTCAACCCTTTAATTTCCAAATTCTGTTCATTCATTTCTCGAAACATTTTGGAAATTTTTCTTGCAAATTATTATCATGTGGAAAACTACCAACGTCTTTTTGTAAAGCAAGTTCAAGAGAATGACAATGTTTTTGAAGGAAATCAGTTTTGTGTTGAAGTAACTCAAAAGCCTTTTTATCAACATTTTCTTTATGTTTCGAAAGCTCAAGTTCAAGACGCTCACATTCTTTGATTTTATCAAGATATTTGCATGCAACATCAGAATATTCATCGATATCAGCACAAGATTGAAGAGTAACACACAAAATATCTTTGGAGAGACATTCTTCTAAGAGTAGATCATATTCGTTTGAAAAATCTGATTTGTCATTTTGGAGTTCATCAATTTCTTTTTCAAGAGACTCAATATATTTCAAATCATCAAACATTTCAGACTGAATCAAGTTTTCAAACTCAAGAACATGTTCTTTTATTATCTTTGTATTTGGTATTAGAAGTTCTTTCACAAGAACAATTATGTCGTGAGGAATCTCGGTTTCCCACTTATCCTTTTGACGTTTTTCCCAATCGCTTTCGACAATTGATTGAACATTATCAACGTGGTGTTTAAGAAAACCAAGTGTTTTTCTACTTTTGCTTTTAGAAGCATCTAGAGGCAAATAGTTAATATATTTAAAAACATTAGTTTTCCTCTTAGCGGAAAAAGCCTTTTTCCATTGAATTCTTCTTTGTTTGCATTCTAAAAAGAATTTCGCACGAGACTTTTGTTTTTGTGGAGTGAAAAGACCATAAAGACTGTTTAGATAAGCATAGTTATATGGTTTCACAAAATCATTATTGACTGGTGATCTACTCTCCTCATCACAAAGGGACGTCTCTTCACTATCGAGGTTAGTTACTGGGCAGTCATTATCAGTCCATTCGGACTCATCAAGATATAAGTGAGGGTTCGCAGCTTGAGCTTGTTCGAGGTACTTGGGACTCGCAAAACTAGGCTGACCCTTGAAAAACGAACGAGGTGCTATCATTCTGATGGTTTGAATAGAGTCATGTGTGTTATAAATAACTTTTTTTCAAAAAATCGACTTGTTCTTCGAGATCCTTTACTTTATCAGTATCTTTTCTTTGTCTATTTTTGAAATCTTGTTTTATTGGTTCACCCTCTTGTTTCTTTTCATCAAGAATTTTAGCTGAATCGATGGTATTCATAGAAAGCTTTGTTCAAGTTCATTAACTTTTGTTGTGGCAAGGTACGTTTTTTCACGTTCATCACTTACTAAGACATTAAATTGACGTTTTTCCTTAGTTAACAAAGCAAGAGCTTCATTGTATTTATTTTCAAAATCGTCCTTTTTAACGTTTATGACACGACTTTTATACCCCTCAAGCTCTTTGGTCTTTTGAAGAATCTCAGCCCTATAACTATCAATTGTCTCACTAGATTTTATAAGAGCGGCTTTTCTTTCTTCAAAGTTTTGAGTGAGCGCTGAGTTTGCCTTCTTTAATTGCTTTTGACTCTTTCTATTTTCATTGACATCTTTTTGTAAACTAGCAATTAAATTAGCAAGCGCGACACGCTCCTCTTCATCATACTCATTTGCATGTTGATCATCCTCAAACTCATTATTGCACATGTCTGATGAATCGGGTGTGGTATTGCTATCAACCGTTTCCATCATACACGTGTCAGTAATTGTTGTTGGTAGATCACTATGCTCGTGTGGATCACCAAACACATTATATTCATCATCATGTTGTACCTTATCAATTGGCTCGGTATCAAAGATAGAACCATTGTCATATTCAGTGACGTTAAGGACCTCATGAATCTTTGCCATGTATGAATAATGTGCTTCGAGTTCTTGGTGGAGAGTTCATCATCTGTGTCGTCAAGCATTTCTCCTTCCTCAGCTGATAACTTGATTCCAGCTTCCATTTTCTTGCACAACATCATCTTTTCCTTATGATAACCATAATCTTTAACCCTTGTTGGCTGCCTGCATTCCCTAGCCAAATGCCCAAAACCTCTGCAGTTAAAACACTGAATCCCACTTTGTTGCACAACTTGAGTACCAACAGTTTCCCTATTTCCAACAACAGTAGCCACCCTCTGATTATCATACTTAGGTTGTCGATCATACTTTGGAGGACTCTCAGCACGTCTTCGTGTGTCATACCTTGGAGGACTCTGTGCGTGGGTGTTCCTCGGGTTTGAAGATGTTCGAAGGTTGTTGTTGGTGGGTTTGTAGATTTTCGTATATTGCTTCATAATGAAAGCCATTTGTTGCTTGAATTCCCTATCCTTTTGAGTTGCTTCTTCATCACTGTCTTCTTCGGATGATTGCTCAGGTGTGGGTGATGGTGCTCTTTCAACTTCTTTGCCTCGGGATCGTGTTGGAGCATGTGACTTGGAGATAATGGATGATCGTGGTGATGATGATTGAGTAGAGTAGGTCTTTGAAGTACGAGAGTGATAATCTAGGTAATGTTGAGTGGTAGACACCAAAGCAAGTGGATTGGAAATCTTTGCAACTCGTTCAGCTCGAAGTTCATTTGCCTCATTTTGAAATTGTTTCAAAATGTCAAAGAGCTTGTGATATAAAACTTCGTCTAACTTTTGTTGTTGTTTCACCAAGGTGACAAACCGTGTCCACTTTGGTTGAAGTTGCTTTTGGGTCATATCATTCATCATCTTATAGAATCAGGAGTAATAAGAATCCATTGATTCCCCATCCTTTGATGTAAACGTGCCAAAGTTCCAAAACATCTTAGTTTTCACATCTTGTTTGTTAAGTGATTCACCTTGTTGCAATCTTTCAATAGCCGTCCACATTTCTTGAGCTGTAGGGCATGCATCAACCGTAGAGTAAATATCATCTCCAATTCCATTGAGAATTAAGTAGATTGCTTCCTTCTCAGCATCAAACCAAGCACAATTCTCTGGTGTGAGGTCGTTCCTCTTTTCATCACATTCATAAGCTGGTTGTTCTTTAGTAGTGTCTGTGGCTGGTACTCTAGGAACTTGAATCCTTTAGAGTTTATAGGGTCCTTCCCATATACATTGCCTTAAAGCATCACCGTTAGGTTTTGTGTCAAGATAACATAGAAAACAGGATTGCCATTGATCATATCGGCCCGACACAAGCATTGGTGGTCTCTCTTTGTTACCCGCCACCATTATGTTGTTGTTTGTCACACGATATTCGGCAGTAGAATCCATCTCAATATTCTCTGAAATGATGGATCGAATGTGGATCTTAAGTAGTTGTGTTGTGATTATTTGGTTGTTGAAATTCCGAAAATTGCGATTTTTTCTCAGTCCGACAATAAATTCCTCAGTCCAACAAAACGGTAGACCTAAAAATTTGTAATCGCCAAATTTTGAAATCGAGCTAGAAATAGCCTAAAACTAGTATGGAAAAAATTTGATTTTACTTGACCTAAAAATTTTAACTCTTTTTTTTTATCTTCGTGTAAACTACCTTCCGAGACTAGTCTAGATAGTGGCTAAGTCTAAAAAATACTCGAACAAAATGTAAATGTCCATCGTAATGTCACCCATCGCACTCTAAGATCGCAGTCTGATCGTACTCTTAGATCGCACTCACTTGATCGTATTGGTGATCGTATCTAACGATCGTATCCTGTGATCGTATCCAACGATCGTACTCACCGATCGTAATCACCGATCGTACTGAGTGATCGTACTCACAGATCGTACTGAGTGATCGTAACCTTGGATCGCAAGTAGAAACCCCCAGGGTTTATGCAATCTCAACAATCAGATCGTAACCAATAGAAAAATTTGAGACTTTAGGCAACAAGAAAGAATGGATTTTTACCTTGGAATTCGTGTTTCAATCCAAACCAAAGTAACCAAAATCTTACCACACGTATGAAAGATGTAGAGATTAAAGGAGGAAGATTTAGAGCACGAAAAACATAAGAAAAAACTTGAATCCGAGTAGATTTTATGTTAAAATCACACGAATTAAGTAGTAAATCAACAACGAATCACAAAAACTACCCCATGGTGATTGATACCAATTGTTGTCCCATATATTTAGATAATATAGCACGAATTAAAGAAAGAAAATAGATGAAGAAGATGAATTCTAGAGAGAGAAATTAGAGAGAGAAAAGAGAGAGAAATGGTTGGAACTATGTGATATTAGATTGAGAGAAAATGAGAATAAAATGAACCAACACCCTTCCTAACATGCTAGGAAGGGTATATATAGTCCACCCACATGCGGGCTTCTTTATGGACTATATGGTTTGGTCCGGGCTTTCCTTTTGGGCTTTTGTTACTTATTAATGAACTTTAGCCTAAAGTTAAGCCCGTATAACACGACTAATATACTACCTATTACAACGTTCTAAAATACGATACATAATAAACATATGACCGAGTATTCTTGTTTGACTCAATATTTTGAGGCTAACACCGTGCCTCTGTCAGTACGTACCACTTTCACTTGAGCTTGAAGACCACGTTGTATCTGCTTAAGGAAGTTGATGAGAACTTCGGGTGTTTCATCCTTGGATCTCAAGAAGAAGGTCCATGTGTACCTTGAGTAATCATCGACAACTACCATAATGTATTTCTTCCCATTGATACTTTGAACACGCATGGGTCCACACAAATCGATATGAAGAAGATCTAACCGTCCTTTAGAGTTTGGTGTAGTCTTAGTCTTGAAACTACTCCTTTTATCTTTACAAAGCTCACAAGAAGAACAAAGATGATCCTTGATGAATTTCAAACTTGGAAGGCGTCTCACAATATCTTTCTTGCAAAGCAAGTTGATGGTAACAAAGTTGAGATGAGATAGACGTTGATGCCATAACCATGCCTGAGTCGATGAAGCTTTAGCCATGAAGCAAAGTGGAGTTGTACAAGTTGTGTCTTGAAGTGAGATTGTGTAAAGATATGTACCCCGTGTACCAGTGAGTAAGTCATTCCCATCATAATTACGAACAAAACATGTTTTCTTTCCGAAAGCAACCTCCAAATCTACATCACATAATTGACCAACCGAGAAAAGATTATGATTGAGCCCTTCGACATAGGATACCCTTTTGATCGTTATATTCCCCTGAAACAAATCTCCATAGCCTAGGATCGGTGCAAATTGGTCATTTCCGAATCGGACCGCTCCCAGAAACTTCTCTACGAAGTTAATTAGAATCTTGAGATTCCCCGTCATGTGCTTGGTGCACCCGGAGTCCATTATGAATAGAATTATTTGTATCACCTGCAGAAGAATTAGAACACGATGGAGCATTTGCTAAATTGGATACCACGTTGATTGTGATGTCAGAATTATTAGTGTCCTTAGCAATAGTTAAAGGCATACTAACACTCGTTGTCACATTTTATGGCCTAACTTTAGGCACCCATTTATATCCTGGAGGACATTGATTAGCAAACCACCATTTCCAAGACTTGCTAACAGACTCAAATAATTCCCTAATTTTGATTCTAGAGTGCTTAGTGGTGGAGTCTGATGCATTACTTTCCTTAGGGGGGTTTGCACCAGAATGGTTCACCATGCGCTTTGGTTTTCTAGCACTAATAGGCATCACACTGTGCGTCTTAGTTCTAGTATCTACGCCTTTGTCCTAGTTCGAAGCACACATAGAATGATTAGCATTGTCACATTTTCCACATTTCACACAAATAAACTTAACATTCAAAGCATTCAAAGTTGAATCATTCAAATCGTCATTACATGCGATTACAGACGTTTTATTCTTAGAAACATTTAAAATCCTAGGGTGGTCTTCTACTTTCTTCATCTTCCCTTGACTCTTTTTTTTCCTAACCTTTTCATTCCTTGGAGTGCTCTTAAGCTGAGGCCGGCTAACACTAGCAGTGGGGAATACTCCTGTAGTAAAAGACACACGTCTATTAGTGTTTCTAGAAGTCTGAGAAGATTGACTTTCATTGTTGTGTGTGGGTTTAGTGACCAATATATACATCCCTGGTTTAAGCACATTGTTGTTCTTAACGCTTGGTGCTTGAGTATTCCTTATGGGTTGGGTCTGTGGAAGCCTTTCCGGTCCATCCATCTTGGGGGCAAACACGGGTTTAGCAAACGAGGAATTTGAAAAAGCAGATGGTTTTCCCAAGAGAGAGGATCTATTCACTTTATGGGCATTGGGTTGTCTAACAGAGCTCTTAACACTAGGTTCTACAACTTTCGCACCCATCTTAGCAACGAGTTTCTTCAACTCTGCTATCGCGATGTCTCTTTCTTGTAACTGAGCTTTCAAATCTTTGATTTCCAAACTCTTTTCATTCATTTCTCTAAATATTTTGGAAAGTTTTTCTTGAAAGTTATTATCATGAGAAAAACCGCCAACATCTTTTTACAACGCAAGTTCAAGAGAATGACAGTGTTTTTGAAGAAAATAGTTTTTGTGTTGAAGTAACTCAAAAGCTTTTTTTATCAACATCTTCTTTACGTTTCGAAAGATCAGTTTCAAGACGTTCACATTCTTTGACTTGATCAAGATATTTGCATGCAACATCTGAATATTCATCTATATCAGCACATGATGTAAAATAAGCACACATAACATCTTTAGAAACGCATTCTTGCAAGAGTAAATCATATTCATCAGAAAAATCGGACTTCTCCATTTGAAGATCATCAATGTCTTTCTCAATAGACTCAACATATTTTAAATCATCAAACATTTCAGTCCGAATTAATGCCTCAAATTCAGGAACAATTTCTTTAATTAATGTCGTATTTGGGATCAACAGTTCTTTCACAAGAAATGTAATATCTTGAGGAATTGGTCGTTTCCACTCATCATTTTCACGTTTTGCCCAATCTCTTTCAACAATAGATTTAACATTATCTGTGTGATGTTTAAGAATACCTAATGTTTTCCTACTCTTGCTTTTGGACGCATCTAGAGGGAGGTAGTTCATATATTTGTAGACATTAGATTTCTTAGGGGCAAACGCTTTCTTCCATTGAATTCTCTTTTGTTTTGTAACACCCCCAAATTTATACAACTCAGTACAGCGGAAGACTCGTTGGTGTTACAGGATAGCACAATACTCACATCATAGACAACGCATAAAAATCGCGTCGTTTAATAATAAATCATTGCCATTCATAAATATCAAAGTTACTTCGGTCCCAAGTCATTATATTTCATACTAAGTTTTACAAAATATTTGAATGGAAAATATTGTTTAAGTGCGGGCCATGAATTCTTATCTGTACGAACTAATCACACGACGTATAGAATAAGAAATATAGATGAATAAGATCAAGATTAAAACTAAGAATGGAATATTAGATTAGATGAAGAAGAACTAGAAAGATACAAGGTAGATGATTCTAGTGAGAGAAACTAAGGAGAGTTTCTCTCTCTAAAACAAGAAGAAGAGAAAAGATACAATGGGAGACACACACACAAATGAGGATGGTTATGCCTTTTATACTAAGGCTTACATGAATAGGAGGCCTTCCTCATTTGTGTGTTCGGTACTAATTCCCGTTTCATGCATAATAATGACATAGAACTCTCGACACTGTTGAATAGCATTTTCCACGAGCTTCGCAACGGTATATTATATGACCATCACTTTAAATAATTCTAACAATCTCCCCCTAAGGGGTGGTCATATAATATGTGACTTCACTTCTATGACCATCACTTTAAATACTTCTAACAATCTCCCCCTAAGTGGTGGTCATGTATTATGTGACTTCACTTCTTTGTTGTTGCAGACTTTGAAGCTCGTTGTCTTGAGAGTTCTTTCATCGATCCTTTCATGACTTGTGATCTTGGATCTTTGATCTTTGCCTTGACTTGATCTTGTAACTTTGCCAGCTTGTGTTCTTGTGTCTTTGCCCACATACTCATGTTTTGTGTTGTCATGAAAGCTTGTTAACAATCTCCCTTGATCATCAGAGTAGCGGAAGTCTTTGTCTTTAGATGTTCTTGAGCTTTCTTCAATAATCCTGAATATGTGGCCTTGAATTGCGACTCTTGAGATAACGCCACCGTTTGCATTCCACCGGTTTCCCGTTATACAGTACGAATACTGTACCTGTGATCAGGTAAGTTCAAAGAACTTCCTTGACAGGATTTCCAGCTGTGGTAGCCGTTCTCAATACTTGAATATATCGAAAGATAATTCAAAGGAGTGAATCATGCAGTTCCATTCTGCTGATTAAGTCGTCAATTCACTTTCCTGGAACAGGTCTGAATCAATTAAGAATCAAACCATCGTTGCTTTCCAGTTGACACAAGTTTGATTCATATAGAATCGCACAAGTTACCTACCGCAGTGCTGTTTGATGATGACACTGGAAGGATTTCCATTCGTCACTGTAAATACTGAGAAGTATTACTCTAAATGTTCTAGCAAGATCATAAAGATATTGCGTCGAGACCTGGAACGAGTTTGAATCAATTAAGAATCAAACCACTGTTGCTTTCTAGTTAACATATGTTTAATTCAAGTGAATCTTACATATGACCTACCGCAGTGCTGTTTGATGTTAACACTGGAAGGATTTCCATTCATCACTGTGAATACTAAAGAGTATCACTCTGAATGTTCTAGCAATACCACAAGGATAGAGCGTAGGACTCTGTAAATCATCGCTTGTGTTCTAATGATGAACAACAATTGATCTATGGAATAAGTGTCCTAATGAGATTTTTGATGAATCTCGTTGGCTCTAGACTCTATAAGTGCACGTTTATTTGGTGATCGGAGGCTGGAGCAGACTGCCACCTATTCAATATCTACTATCTCGGAGTGAGAAAGTCGATAGAAATGAGTTGAACTCCGTGACAATAAAACAAACTTCTTTTGAGAGAAGCTTGAGTAGGCTGGGAGGGGTTGTGCATTGCATCACTGGGTCCATGATGCTTTGTCTTCAGTATCAAAAATCATCAAAGTGATTCTGATAATCGATGTATTGACCCGGTTTCTGCCTAAGTTGTATGGAGGGCTTCTTTCTTTACACCCTTTATCCTTACATTTCTTTTTCATTCTTCAACCCCTTCAATGCTTACCAAGACGTCATAACTAGCACCTTGTTGTGATTGTTCCAGTGCTTGCTTAAGTCATTAGTCGGCATTATTCCCGTACACTCAACTACTCCATCTTTCCTAAGGACTTCTAAGTTCTAATGGATTGTCCCTGGGAAGATCCCTCCGGTTCTGGTTGGATCATAGGACGAATACCTAACCACCTTTTGACACCAATACCATCGTGAATTTATGTGTTGAAGGGTATAGATATTGTAACCAGAAAAATCATTTGAAAATGCAGTCAAGGTGTTGATGAAATCAATGTTTACACCTTGAAAGTTTTCTATATCACCAAAAACGCTCCCCCTACATATGTGCATCATAAAAAGAGAGATTTTTGCACATATTAGGAAGAGAAAGCACTTACATCGAAGATATTATCCAAGACAACACATTTTAATCACTATTCTCCCCCTCAAAAATTGCATGAAATTGAAATTTTTGTGAAATTAGTGATGAAACATGGAGAGAATAATGTGTCATGAAATTTTGGAACAAATGTTTATGAAATCATTATACTCCCCCTTGAAAAGAGATTCTATTTAAATAGGGGAGTATATGAGCACATTGTATTGAAATACCTTGAAAAATTGTGCTCAAAAGTCCGTGAAAATTGGGTTCATGAGCTTAAAACTTTGAATGTTTTGATAAAAGCTCATGACCGAGAAAAGCGAATTTCTCGTTGTTGAGGATAAGTCAACGACTTTCCTTTCTTTTGGGGACCGGGTTATAGTCTGACATGTGACTATAAGCCATTATGTTGAGCTCAAAACGTTAAATGTTTTGTGACAAGCTCAACCCGAGATAGATTGCTCTACCCGTTATTAGGATAAGTTATCTTTAAAAATACACTCTCCTTTATTTGAAGTTCGAGTTACAGTCTGACATTTAACTGTAAGTCGTTTACATGAGCTTAAAACATGGAATGTTTTTATCGGAAGCTCATGACCAAGAAAGTTTTATTTTCTCGTTGTTAAGGATAAGTTATCATCCGTGATCAACTTTCCTTTCTTTGAGGCACGAGTCACAATCTGAGGTAATTGCAAATCATTTGAAGAAAGAGGAAATGACATGTTTTGAAAAACATTTAAACTCTCATTCGAACTTTATGTACGTACCCGTGTCGTTTTTGAACAACATTTCTAAGTGCGTCCATATTATCGATGCTGAGAGACATGTCGAAGAAGAATATTTTTTTGGTATTTTTGAAAAAATTTCACATTTTTTATTTTGTTTTTATAAGTTTTATATTTTTGTATTTTGATTTTCAATGTTTTCGAAAATAATCCAAAATAGACCTTTGTACAGCAGAAGAAGGTGATGTCGAATGTACAGAATTGGAACCCTTTGAAGAAACGGATTCAGAATCCGCTGAAGTACCTGCAATGACAGAAGAAGAATTTGCACAAATACTAGTGTTAGGAGTAACAAATGCATTTTCTACATTCAAGACACTCGCATTAGTGCTGGAGCAGGTGTCATCACTCTTCTTGATGGGAATCCACTTAAGACCGACTTCCTTAAAGATCCTACCCGTGGGTTTCCACTGAAGACTAGATCTAGGATTAGTGTTCTCTTGCACATCGGAAGACTTCTTTGGAGAGAAACTAGGTCCTGCATTGATCTGGCTTGAGGATTTATTGACATTGCTTTTCTTTGTGACGGGTGGGAATCTCCTTGTTGGCTTATGGGATTCTGCATTCTTTCTCTGTGTGAAAGCACGAGAGTTTACCTCATAGAGGTATTGCAGAATGCAATGAGCATGATTTCCATGGTGAATGCCCTTTTTGCACGTGGGGCATACAGGGAGTTTGGGATTCTCGAAAGGTCTTGTGTACCTAGGGTTTGCTGACCGTTCAGGCACTATGTTCGAAACACGGCTACTCATTGGTGATTGCCAATTCCTAGGTTGTTGGGAAGGGGTCCTAGGTTTTGGTTGATTACCATTAGGTGTGTGTTGAACTCTAGTGGTTGTTGGTTTACTGGGTTTTGAATACACATGGTTTACTTTCGGAATGTTCCCTTTTTGCTTACCATCCCCTAGGTTTTTGGTTTGACCAACGTCATTTGAACCATTAGATTCCTTTGTGGGCGTAAGAGTCACACACTTGGGAGTACTCTTAGGAGTAGTGCAGGGTGCATTCACAGAGTTGTGTTTAGCAAGAGTGGGTTTTCTAAATGGAGGAACATAGGGTGAGATGGCTGGTTTTGGTACAGTCGATGGCACATCGGTATTAGGAGGTAACCAAGAAACATTAGAAGGCGGTTTTCCTAAGATAGATGGCTTTGGTACTTTGTACGCATTGGGTTGTCTAACAACTGATTTTACAACCTTAGCTTCCACAGTTTTCCCACCCATCTTTCCAACAAGTTTCTGGAACTCAGCAATCGCGATGTCTTTGTCTTGAAACTGAGCTTTCAGATCAGAAATATCCTTACTCTTTTCATTCAATTCACGAAATGATTCAGAGAGTTTTACTTGTAAATTATTGTCATCAGGAACTTTTCCAACTTTGGTTTGCAAGGCAAGTTCAAGAGAATGACAATGTTTCTGAAGAAAATCATATCGGTGTTGAAGAATCGTGAACTCTTTTTGATTAACATTTGTTGAAGGCTCATTGTCGCGACATTCACCTCCTAACTGAGCTCGTAGCTGTTCGATTGTTTGTTGCAGTTCATTGTAAGCTTTATCATACGAGAGTTTGTCATCCTTACATTCATCACATTTTTTGACATATTTATTCCAAAGATCGGTGAATTCGTTGTCCTTTTTGATGACATAAGACTCCATTTTCTCTTTCGTACGATCAAGCTCATTTTGGAGGGTTTCATTGTCTGACACAGAGATGTTTACCGCAACGGGGTTACTATCAACACAATCACCACTGTCACTTGCTTTCGAGAGACATGCAAGGTCGCTTTCCAAAACTTTAATTTTATCAAGAGATTCATCAGCCTCCTTCGCCAAAGATTTGAAGTCTTCAACAAATTTGGCTAGTTCTTTTAGAAAAGCGTTCTCAAGATTGCCTATCCTCGCATCAACTTGATTAATAATCGGATTGATTTCTGTATGAAGCACTTTTTGTAACTCGACATGAACGGGTGATGTAAAGTTTCCTCCAGTCATTTTGGCGTTAACAACCCGTTTGAGAATGACAAAATTATCTTTGAGCTCGTTAAGAAATCGTCGTGCAACACTCGGTTTAGGAGGATCCTCTGTCAATTCCTCACTAGGTAGCAAAAGCAATTCGGTACTAGTTTTAGATCGAACAAAAACCGTTGGAGGATTAACTTTTGGATAGTAAACAGGTGTCACTTCTTTATCAAGCTTTTTCATTCTTAAAAGAGTTTCTTCAGCAAGTTCAGTAGTTTCCTCAGAATCATGCACACTAGGAGGATCATGCTCATCAGACAAGAGCACACTACCATTATATAAGGTTTCATTTGTGGCCTGAACTTGCTTAAGGTATCTTGGATTAGGAGGAAGGGGACAACCTAAGGCCAATTTGTATCGAGTGTAGTTTATCTCATTCACTTTTGGTGCGAGCATATTTATTGTTTGCATAGTTTGGCCACGTTTTACCAAAAGGTTGTCTAATTCCCTAATCCGATCCTGAGCTTTGCAAAAATCCTCAAGAAGCCCATCTTCTCGAATTTTGAAATCATGTTTCAGCTTTTTTCGTTCTTCTTTTAACTCCAAAATGGTAGATTTTTCAGTTGAAAGCTGTTTATTAAGAGATGTGATTTCATCATTCAATTCGCTTATCTTTTTAGCACTACTCAAATGTAAGGCATTTAATTTCTTAGTGGTGCATTTTTCTTGATAAACCGATGTAGCATGAGCTTGTTCAAGTTCCTTGATTATAGCATGATGAATCTCAAAAGTTTTCTCCCGTTCCTTATATCCCGCAAGTTCAGTGGTCAATTTGGCATTAGTTTCTCTGAACTTATTATTAACCACATTCGCATGAGCAACATCCTTGGCAAGCTTATCAAATAATGATTTATAATACGCATGCGTCTCGTCAGGAAGGGTTGTAGGTTGGTCTACTTGATCCCCACTAAGGTTCACACTGGGTGCATTAGAAATAATATTGCTATTATTCGTTTGAACCCCGTGTGTCTCAGTGGAAGGCTCAAGTGACTCAGTATACTCTTCCTCCTGATTAGACATATTATATAACTCATTAGCATTAAGACGTAGGTGTACCTCAGAGGAACCGTCTGAATCATACACAGGAGCTCTGTTAGGTTGAACTACCGATGTGGATGATTGCTGAGAATTAGCCATCAAGATGGAGTCGGGAGTCACCTCTTCTGCCTCATCATATGCTGCTGCAGATGCCATGAGACCAAACTCTTCAGCTAGAAGTGGAATTCCTGCTTCTTCCTTTTGTGCTATAAGAAGCTGAGACTGGAGATGGGCAACATTCCTCTTCTTTCTTACATGTCTATCACGATGCTCAAAACCCGCAGCATCACTATCTTGTTGATAACTCATAGTAGAAGTCGTGTGATAAACAGGATCTCAATTCGTAGAAAGCGTGTGTTGGGGTGTCAACAAAATCAAACTTTGCCTAAATTTTCCAGCCCGACAAAAAATTCCTCAGTCCGACAAAACGGTAATCCGAAAAAATTTTGAAACACTAAAGTTTGAAATTGAGTTAGAAATAGCCAATAACTAGTAGGGAAAAAATTTGAAAAAATGAAATTTTTAATGAAAAATAAAACCTAAAAAATTTGAAATTTGGCCTAAAAATTTGAATTTTGGTCCGAAAATTTGAATTTTTGGTCGAAATTTTTTTCGCATAGCCAAAATTTGAAATTGAAGCTTAAATGGCCTAAAAATGGTCTAGGAAAAATTAAATTTTACTATGGTTTTCCCGCCTAAAAATGGTCTAGGAAATTTTTTTTTTTTTTTTTTTTTTTTTTTTTTTTCTTTTTTTTAATCTTCGTGTAAACTATGTTCCGAGACTAGTCTAGATAGTGGCTAATTTAAAAAATTATTCAAACAAAATTTCCATCGGAATGTTGATCGGAATGATCCATCGGAATGTCCCTCTATCGGAATGTGCAGATCGGAATCCTAGATCGGAATGTGTAGATCGAAATCCTAGATCGGAATGTGTAGATCGGAATCCTAGATCGGAATGTGCTTCTATCGGAATGTCCTACTATCGGAATCCTAGATCGCAATGATGACCTGTCGGAATGCTTAGATCGGAATTTGGCTAAGATCAATTTGGCAGAGTAACGTCTCAAAGTTCCTTAAAAACCGTCGGAATCCCAGATCGCAAAGAACGATCGGAATGTCCAGATCGGAATAGGTATCGAAATCTTTAGATCGCAAAGTAAAACCCTTGGGTTATTGCGATCAAAACCGTACTTACCTTTCCCGAAATTGTAGCTATCGCAATAAGAGAACTTTCTTCCAACTTTTTAGGCAACGATTTTAGCAACTTTTAGGCAACAAATTAGCAACTTTGAGGCAACAAATTCGTGTTTTTGAGCTAACCAAAATACCCACAACACGAATACTTGGAACAACAAAAAAAACACGAAATTTTTTTTTTTTGAATCTTTAGTAAAAAATCAAAAAACCCACGAAATTAACAAGAAACAAGGACAACACCAAAGAGCTATCCACGAATCCCTTGGCGAATGATACCACTTGTACGAACTAATCACACGACGTATAGAATAAGAAATATAGATGAATAAGATCAAGATTAAAACTAAGAATGGAATATTAGATTAGATGAAGAAGAACTAGAAAGATACAAGGTAGATGATTCTAGTGAGAGAAACTAAGGAGAGTTTCTCTCTCTAAAACAAGAAGAAGAGAAAAGATACAATGGGAGACACACACACAAATGAGGATGGTTATGCCTTTTATACTAAGGCTTACATGAATAGGAGGCCTTCCTCATTTGTGTGTTCGGGACTAATTCCCGTTTCATGCATAATAATGACATAGAACTCTCGACACTGTTGAATAGCATTTTCCACGAGCTTCGCTACGGTATATTATATGACCATCACTTTAAATAATTCTAACATTATCGTCTTCCCGAGAATTACCTTCAAGTACCTGAGATAAAACATGTTAAAAGAAAAGGTCAGCTATAACGCCGAGTGAATTCATAGAGTTTAATAAAATCCATCAATATAATATCCGTATAAGATTATTACTGAAAATCATTTTGTACAAATCATTTTAATAGGCCATAAAATAGCCAAAGTCATTTTATACAAATCTTCATCAAAATCATAATATAGGCATTTGCCTTAAAAATCATTATACGAGCCAATGTCGTAAAAATATCATACAATACGTCTTATGACGTTGTATAAAAATAATAACCGTTATATGAATATGGTTATGCAAACCAAAACACAAACATAATATCAATAGTATGACCCTGTATTGCTAGTCATGCAATACATCGTAATTCGGAGCGTCTAGTAGTATTTCGTTAGTTTTGGATTATTATAAGCCGCATGACATTGTTACCTTACTAAACCAACAACGGGTAGCTAACCCGATACTCAATTTGCCCATCTAAAGTAGCGTGTCGTCACAAAGGTCACACTATGGAAATCTTCTCATACATAAATTCGCTTACCAATCAATGTGGCACGACGGGGATCAACCGTCAAGGCGCGAACTGGGGTGATCGTCCCCAAATAGTACTATTAGATGCATAAGCGTCTACCAAATCCCGGTAGTTCACAATTCATGCTAATGGGACTTTTAGTGACATAACCTAACTTTAATAATCCATTTAATTTCATCTATCGGGTCCTTTAATCATTTATCGGGTCATACAATCGGGTCCAAAATCAATAAACAATCAATCGGGACAAATGGTGTCCTATTTAATAAAAACAAACATGTTATCTCCCTCGCGGGTTTATAAAACATTTATAAAACATTTAAAAGAGTGCGAGGCTATGAACTCACGTTGATGTGGGAAGGCGGTTATCGGCTATTTGGATGTACGGTACGCGCTTCAATCACGGAAACCTAGACAAATAATACTCGGCTTAGACTCATGTCCAATGACTTTATAAAAATAACAATTATGTATACATATGATGATTTTGTACATATGATTATGATCAAGTGGGTTTATACATCCTTGTTTACTCATTTTAGCGTTTACGTTTTGGTAACATTTTACTAGTTTACTAGTTTTACCTATTTACCAGTATATATACTTTTCATGTTGGGCCCAAATGGGTTAAGCCCAATAAGTTCTTTTTATAAGTTTTTATCTTATTAAGTCCAATTATTAGTCCAATATGTTTAGTTAGCTCGTAAATGTCCGTAATTCTTATAATTCGGGTTTTATCGGTTTTTACTTGTATTAGTTACCTATACATCAGTATATGACTTTTATAAACTTTACATTAGACGGGTTAGATCGTCTAAGTTTTATTTGGGGAAAAACGTTAATTTTACGGCGATAGCCGAAAAAGTCGTAAAAATCAAGTTTATAGTTTTTATTACTTATAAATATTATTTCATTACCATTTATATAATTTATCCCTTTAACTAACCTTTTATATATTTATATAAATAATTTTTATAAGTTAGTGGGTTTTTATTTTTACATTTTATACATTATAATGTGAGTGCTTATATAATATTAATAAACATTAATTCCAAAAATCTGATTTTTAACTTCATGTTCACCATTTTTAACATATCTAGAGTTCTATAATGAAGTAGAAGCTCATTTTTGGGTGACATGTTCTTCATATTATGTGCTACATTTAACTTAGCTATAGCTACTGCCCATTTTGAGTTTAACTTGCCTTAAGAGTCCCTACAAAACTGCTTATTCAGATTAGACCACCTAACTTGTTTTGATCATATCTCACTCATTATTTTGATTCCATTGCATGGCTAACTCTCACATGTGTACAAGACATATAGCTTACTGTAAATGGATTCTACTTCATCATTTTATCAGTCCATGACCTGTTTGTTTACTGTTTCATACAGCCATCACTTTTTAGCAAGATTTTAGCCTTGTTCTTTATAGTTTTTCACCTTTTTAATCATGTTTATCAACACCAAATCCCCACATAACATTTTTATCATAATATAATCATCATATACATATACAATAGGAAATAAAATACATGTTTACATAATCAAAATAACAAGAAGATGAGGAGGACAATCTTTATACCACCATGATGATGTAGGTTGATCAAAACATGGATTTTGATGGAGAAACTTGTGATGCACCAAGACCATCTTCAAGAACACCATGCTTCATGAACACCTTGTAGAAAATCAGCCCTAATACTCCATATAAACTCCTCCTTGGATGTTAAAACTTGCACCAATCTTCATCTTTTTGAATGGAGATTAACATATGTTAATTATAACATATGTTTTGTGGTTAAATTTTGTATGAAATGGGTGTTTGAAGGTGAATATGGGACGGCATATTAGAGAGAGTGAGAGAGTTTGTGTGTGATATTGCATGGATGAATGGAGAGAATGGTAGTGGTTTGATGGTTTTGAGATGTAACTAGCTTAACTTGTAAGCTTTAGTTACAAGTGTGAGTTATTTAGTTACATGTTGCCACATCTTGTGATGTGGTGGCATGTCTTGGCCGGTTTTGATGGGGGTGGGGCAAGTGTCCCACTTGTCTCATCCCCATTTATTTACGGGTACTCCTCGATTCTAGTTTCCTCGATTTGCGTGCCCTCGGGTCGTTTTACGAAAAACTTTTTTATAAATTATAAATCAACGTCACAAAACGAATCCAATAAAAATTGTCTCATCAAAAACGGACTTCGAAAACATAAATACGTAATCCTAAGGTTTCCGGTTTAGTCGTAAAGGACGTTAAAATAAAATTGTAAGTCCTAATCTCTTCTCGTAAATTTGTGAGTTTATGAACCAACACAAATTTAAAACTCCAAAATAATATTCACGGATAAATTTATTTTCTGAAATGTCGGACTGTCACCAAAGACGGTGTATGTAAACGTAAGCACGTAACGTTGAATCCTTCGGTTTAGACGTAGTCGATGCTACTCCAAGACGTAAATCCAAATTTCTTCCCAAAAATAAGTGAGTTCATAAAATAATATTTTCAAATAAATATTGAGAATAAAATATTGACCATAAATTGACGGATTGTCATAGCATTTACCCCTAAACAGGATCTTTGTCCTCAAAGATCATCTCACTACTCGCTTCTTATAGAGTTAAAGCCATGTGGGTATTTCCTCGACATTCGGTCTTTTCTCACAAGTGTAATCCATTATAATACGTGAGTTTCATCAAACATAACTACGGGAATAAGATCAGACTAAATGTTGACTTACTTTCTCTATCCATGATGTTCACGAGTTTCTGATGAATGCAACTTTTCGCCGATCTAAGCTCTACTAAGAATAAATCAGAATTTCACTTGATAGATATTCCATCAAGTTCGATTTACAAAACATAGTTCACGCGGTTCTTGAAGTCCTAGGGTAGATCCAGCTTGTATGCCTTTCAAACCAATCTTTTTACATCATCTCTATGGTCCCATACAACGGGGACTTATATCCCATGACTTGTCAGATCATGAATTCATTTTTCCAAGTTTAAAAATTGTGGCATAACTTCGCTACCCATTTGGCACTTCAAGATCTACATTTCACATTCACATAACCTCCTGCCCACTATCGGCAGTTAATAATCAAATCCTAATTTCAACAATCATCTCAGATCTCGCGGGTCAGGTATTTTGCAAGGTTAGGTTTGCCATTATAGGAAACCTTAAACCTAGAAGACATGTCCAACTCACAATGGGTGTATGTCGGGTGTCTTCATCTCAACTCCTGCTTACAGATGCTCTAATATTTAGATCCTAACAAGATTCGATCTCAATCCTAATACGATGATTATCAATGGTAATATCTCCAAATGAAAAATACGGTCTATTACCAAAGGTCAATCATTCAAACATAAAACAGCGCTTATTTTACTTTGTATCGTTACTTTACCTCGTCCCTTCGATTTGGGGTGGTACATAGTACTCTCATCAAGGTTCGTTCTCAATGATTTCTGAGCAAATCTCTAGAAATTCGATGCGAAGCGAGGATCTTGATAAAGATGTTTGATACAGGCACACTATGTTTACATAACTCTTTAGCATTTATCATTAACGGGAATGATATTAGCAGATTTGGTCAGTCTGTCGACGATGACCCAAATCGAATCAAATTCAGATGATGACCTTTGCAATAGCTAGACGTTTACTAATGTATGAGGCGATGTCTGCCTTCATAATTTGCCATCAGTACAACTTCTTCTGATAATGATACATTAAGTCAGAAATGACAGGAATAGAATACTTATACTTACAAGTTTTTCTAATTTAACTACATCTCACAATTTTCCACATTTAGGCAACCATAAACGGCCCTTTAAAACATTTAACGCTATCGGTTTCTCAATTCTAATGGTTCACATTAGCCGCGAACCCCTTTTAATATCTATATTATCCTTTTTACAAGTATTGTTTATTTTTTTTTTATATCGTTCGGCAATTTATTTTGCACCTTCATTAATAAGGAACATGTCCTAACTGGTTCTTTATCTTTTCTACATAATGCATCGGCATCTATATTCACTTCTCATGATGATATAATTATCATGTCCACAATTCACTCAGATATTCTTTCTATATTATGCGTCAGTAATTACGTTCACTTTCTCCTGATGAAATAAATATCATAACTATATTTATTCAAAATTCTTTCTTCGTATCTTTTATGTTTCAGTTTCGTCTCAACTACCATTTTATCAGTTTTTCCTCAATCCGGCGTCTAAAGCGTCGATAATTATTATATGTAAATTAATAATAATTATTTAATTTTTATGAAACGTAAACGTTAAAAGTTTAAATTTCTTAGTTCGACCAATTATATAAAATGTTCAAAATAAATTTGTATTTAATTAACAAGATTTTTGTTGATTTGTCGAAAATATTTAACAAGATTCGTAAATGTTCGAAAAACCTTTGTTTATACCTTGGTCAAAGTTTTCTTAGTTTGAAAAGCAAAGATTGTCGTTTTAAGTTTTCAGGTTATGGTATAAATGGTTTTACTCAGTCCTTCTTAAGTTATCTTGAGGTATACACAAACATTTACTCCTAAACAGAAGTTTAGTTAAATGGTTTGTGTATAAGGGAATAATCCATTTAAAAATCCTTTGTTAAAACATTTGTCAAAACATATTTCCATTTCTTTTTGGTAAAATCCAAAGTCTTAAAAGGGCTCTTAACTTTTGAAGAGTCTATATGCATACATCTTACCATTATTAATCCAACGGTCATTTTATGTAAAGGATTAAGTTTTTAATCCCTAAGCGTTAATGGTTCTAATCTTTGAAAAGTCAATATAGCTTCCATTATCTATTAATCACATGGTTAAATCATGTAAAGAATTAAGTCTTAAGTCTTATGTTAAATATTTAAGGTACATGTTTTCATTGTTCGGCCAATTCAGGGCAATCTATAAATAATTATTAACTCATTCTTATTCTTATAAACAAACAAATGATCCTTAATGATCACAAGTATGAATTTATCAAATTACAGCCTACACACGTGATTCACCAATTTTATGAATGCTACATGTGTATTAGTCAATCCAAACGACATCACGTGAAACTCATAATGTTCATTACAAGTACCGGATGTAGTGACTGGAATAGATAATCTTTTTCGCAGATGCGAAGTTGATGATAACCATGCCGTGGATCAAATCTTTAAAACATACGCTAGAACCTTGTAAATGATCGAACAAATCTTCCATTTCGAGTTATGGATATCGTTTTCGATTGTCAATTTACTCAGTCACAGTAATCTATAAATATAAGGAATGATAACACCATAGATCTTCAGGATGACAGGCTTGGTATAATAAAATCTTTTTCTGACAACTCTCTCAGTTGTACGGTAATTCCTTTAATTCAGATGGTGCTGACGTACAGTGCACACGCCACAAGTGCAGCACCGGGAATATAACCAATACTAATTTCAACTTGCCTTAATGGCAAAAGTCTAGGTAATTCATCAACAAATACCTCCTAAGGTTTTAGATAACATAAACATCTTTTAATAAGTTCATATTAGGTTCTTCTAGATTACAATATCTATGACTAATTCACAGCCATTCATGGTATAATTTCAAGTCTTAATACATGATGTGGTCATCCATCAAGAATTATTTAGATCACTTTTGATAATCAACATCTTATCATTTAGGGGAATTCTACTCGAGTTCCCATCAATTAAGACAATGTCGTCATGTCATACTCAATCAATCCATTTTACTGGCACTATCAACTTTCCAGTTTTATTGTCGTCGATAAGATGTGAACTTCTCAAAAGACTAATAATAACTCATAATCCTTCCACAAATTCAAGGATATCTGGAGACACAACTAACCTTAGAAGAGTAAGGTTAACACATAATCTACGTGAGAGAATTTCAAACCAGACACAGACGAAAACATTTAATGAATATGAATATATCCCATGTTTTCATAATTTGAGTACGCATTCGAAAGCTCCTCGGATCGTTACCCAGGTCATTCAAATGAAATCAAATCAAAAGAAATGATAGGAACGTCGATACATCCAGTCGGGTATCAACACTCGGTAATCAGATACTTTTCCTAAGAATCTCACTACAGGAGAATTGGACAAGAAAGAATTGTCAATTGTCAAATAAGACAATTTCCACAGATGAGTAAATTCCACTCAGAAGAATAGATGCTACAAGAACATATGTAGGTGTCCCTAACACTATGTCCTTATTTTTCACTTCTTGCAGATCTCACAAAATTTTATCTTTCACAATCTTCGAAGAAAATGTTGTGTTTATTCATTAATTTTATGGTGACTACTAATCAGTCTTGCATAGTCTATTCCAAATTGTATGTAGGCGCGCAACTATATACAATTTCAAGATTAACGATGCAATACTCAGTTCGTCAAAAAATTTATCATCATGTTTATAATAAAAACATCTTCATGCTTAATTCTTAAATAAGAATCAAAAATAAATTTACAAAGATTTTCTTTATTATGAAAACAATTAAGTTTTCCAAGATACTTTATAAACAACCTCATTTCGATAACAATCACTTATAAATCTTACTTTGAATAATCCTTATAGTAATGAAAATTCAATTTTTCTCAATGGATACGGTTTTATCTTATAAAAACAACGAGTGATCTGCAGAAGAGTGATGAAAGCTTGTTCACCAAGAACTAACTACGATATGATAGGAAATGAACTTTAGCCAAATAATCATGAGGTTCATGACCTCGATGGCACTCACGAAGAATGATTCACAACGTAACTCAAATCAATATGAGTACTTGTTTAATGGTTGCATCACTAGTGCGAACATTAGGATGAAGCAATAAAAGATAGATAACATCGATACATGTAGAATTTAGCAATCAAAGGTAGTCTTTTCATTAATCACAAACAAGTCATATTGTACCGTAACACTTTATGTGTCACTATGTCATACAATTCCAAGAATTCATCCTACCAACTGATATCTCAGTTAAGTTAGGGATTTTTAAAAGATACCACAATGAATACTAATCTACAAGAGTCATTAGGTGTTCCACATGTCCCAGAAGATCCATCGGTCCCAATTCAGAAGAAGATTTCTTCAATTTATTAATTGGACACTGGGCATCCTCATTAGTGGAAAATGACCTAGGAACTACACTTAACACAAACCTACAATCAATTAACTCCTTATAATTCAATCAAAAAACTTAACAACTTCCTCTTATCAATCTCATATTCCATACGGGTTAAATTTTACTTTATTCAAGTTCTAACCACTTTATACTCAATGCGATATTCTACCTCATTCTCCAATACTTTTAACCTTATTCTTACACCTTTAAAGGGCAACATAAGTTCGATATGACCAACACTTAATTCCAATCCTATAGCTCTTACAACAACAATTATCAAATGAGTCACTAGTATGAGATGACTCACACATTCAATTAGACTTCTCGGAAAGGTATTATTGGCATGAGGCTTTTGGGTACTGGTTCCAATGACAACCTCAAGTGCAACATTCACCCTTTCGATTTAAATTTAAGAATTGGATGACAACGAACTAGATGACATCTTTCCAGGTGATAACGTTTTGTCAAACTCCACTCTATAAGGAAAGATCGTCATGTCATCAATATCAGATTTAGTTTCGCCAATTCTTTTTCAATATCACAATCAACTAATATCTACATTTCTACGAATATCAACCATTTGTTGGGATCATAAATATCCCCAAATTGGTTTAGATCTAGGATAGCTAGAATTCCTACGAGAATAGCTTCGATTAATTTACTAGGGGATTTAGGGTTTCTTGTGACAATCTACGTCGTATAAATACCTCGTATAAAAATCCAAATAATCATCAAACAATCATGTAATAAAATTACATCATATATATATAATCCAAGTTATATATATTAAAATAACACTTCTCAGTCTTGGCCTTGTCGGTAACTCGGGAATTCTTCGGCACCGTTATAGTCAAAAGATTTTTAGACATTTTTAGAAAAATGTTTATAGTTAAATGATTTTGAAATGTTTTATTCAAAACCGTAGTTTTAAAAATCTTTCGTTCTCTATAACGAGAGCTCTGGTACCAAACTGTAACACCCCCAAATTTATACAACTCAGTACAGCGGAAGACTCGTTGGTGTTACGGGATAGCACAATACTCACATCATAGACAACGCATAAAAATCGCGTCGTTTAATAATAAATCATTTCCATTCATAAATATTAAAGTTACATCGGTCCCAAGTCATTATATTTCATACTAAGTTTTACAAAATATTTGAATGGAAAATATTGTTTAAGTGCGGGCCATGAATTCTTGTCGTCTTCCCGAGAATTACCTTCAAGTACCTGAGATAAAACATGTTAAAAGAAAAGGTCAGCTATAACGCCGAGTGAATTCATAGAGTTTAATAAAATCCATCAATATAATATCAATATAAGATTATTACTGAAAATCATTTTGTACAAATCATTTTAATAGGCCATAAAATAGCCAAAGTCATTTTATACAAATCTTCATCAAAATCATAATATAGGCATTTGCCTTAAAAATCATTATACGAGCCAATGTCGTAAAAATATCATACAATACGTCTTATGACGTTGTATAAAAATAAAAACCGTTATATGAATATGGTTATGCAAACCAAAACACAAACATAATATCAATAGTATGACCCTGTATTGCTAGTCAGGCAATACATCGTAATTCGGAGCGTCTAGTAGTATTTCGTTAGTTTTGGATTATTATAAGCCGCATGACATTGTTACCTTACTAAACCAACAACGGGTAGCTAACCCGATACTCAATTTGCCCATCTAAAGTAGCGTGTCGTCACAAAGGTCACGCTATGGAAATCTTCTCATACATAAATTCGCTTACCAATCAATGTGGCACGACGGGGATCAACCGTCAAGGCGCGAACTGGGGTGATCGTCCCTAAATAGTACTATTAAATGCATAAGCGTCTACCAAATCCCGGTAGTTCACAATTCATGCTAATGGGACTTTTAGTGACATAACCTAACTTTAATAATCCATTTAATTTCATCTATCGGGTCCTTTAATCATTTATCGGGTCATACAATCGGGTCATTCAATCATTCGGGTCCAAAATCAATAAACAATCAATCGGGACAAATGGTGTCCTATTTAATAAAAACTAACATGTTATCTCCCTCGCGGGTTTATAAAACATTTATAAAACATTTAAAAGAGTGCGAGGCTATGAACTCACGTTGATGTGGGAAGGCGGTTATCGGCGATTTGGATGTACGGTACGCGCTTCAATCACGGAAACCTAGACAAATAATACTCGTCTTAGACTCATGTCCAATGACTTTATAAAAATAACAATTATGTATACATATGATGATTTTGTACATATGATGATGATCAAGTGGGTTTATACATCCTTGTTTACTCATTTTAGCGTTTACGTTTTGGTAACGTTTTACTAGTTTACTAGTTTTACATATTTACCTATTTTGAGTCCATTAAGCTTAGTATAAGTTCTTTAACTTGTTTTAATCCATTTTATACCTATATTATCAGTATATATACTTTTCATGTTGGGCCCAAATGGGTTAAGCCCAATAAGTTCTTTTTACAAGTTTTTATCTTAATAAGTCCAATTATTAGTCCAATATGTTTAGTTAGCTCGTAAATGTCCGTAATTCTTATAGTTCGGGTTTTATCGGTTTTTAGTTGTCTTAGTTACCTATACATCAGTATATGACTTTTATAAACTTTACATTAGACGGGTTTGATCGTCTAAGTTTTATTTGGGGAAAAACGTTAATTTTACGGCGATAGCCGAAAAAGTCGTAAAAATCAAGTTTATAGTTTTTATTACTTATAAATATTATTTCATTACCATTTATATAATTTATCCCTTTAACTAACCTTTTATATATTTATATAAATAAGTTTTATAAGTTAGTGGGTTTTTATTTTTACATTTTATACATTATAATGTGAGTGCTTATATAATATTAATAAACATTAATTCCAAAAATCTGATTTTTAACTTCATGTTCACCATTTTTAACATATCTAGAGTTATATAATGAATTAGAAGCTCATTTTTGGGTGACATGTTCTTCATATTATGTGCTACATTTAACTTAGTTATAGCTACTGCCCATTTTGAGTTTAACTTGCCTTAACAGTCCCTACAAAACTGCTTATTCAGATTAGACCACCTAACTTGTTTTGATCATATCTCACTCATTATTTTGATTCCATTGCATGGCCAACTCTCACATGTGTACAAGACATATAGCTTACTGTAAATGGATTCTACTTCATCATTTTATCAGTCCATGACCTGTTTGTTTACTGTTTCATACAGCCATCACTTTTAAGCAAGATTTTAGCCTTGTTCTTTATAGTTTTTCACCTTTTTAATCATGTTTATCAACACCAAATCCCCACATAACATTTTTATCATCATATAATCATCATATACATATACAATAGGAAATAAAATACATGTTTATATAATCAAAATAACAAGAAGATGAGGAGGACAATCTTTATACCACCATGATGATGTAGGTTGATCAAAACATGGATTTTGATGGAGAAATTGTGATGCACCAAGACCATCTTCTAGACCACCATGCTTCATGAACACCTTGTAGAAAATCAGCCCTAATACTCCATATAAACTCCTCATTGGATGTTAAAACTTGCACCAATCTTCATCTTTTTGAATGGAGATTAACATATGTTAATTATAACATATGTTTTGTGGTTAAATTTTGTATGAAATGGGTGTTTGAAGGTGAATATGGGACGAAATATTAGAGAGAGTGAGAGAGTTTGTGTGTGGTATTGCATGGATGAATGGATAGAATGGTAGTGGTTTGATGGTTTTGAGATGTAACTAGCTTAACTTGTAAGCTTTAGTTACAAGTGTGAGTTATTTAGTTACATGTTGCCACATCTTGTGATGTGGTGGCATGTCTTGGCCGGTTTTGATGGGGGTGGGGCAAGTGTCCCACTTGTCTCATCCCCATTTATTTACGGGTACTCCTCGATTCTAGTTTCCTCGATTTGCGTGCCCTCGGGTAGTTTTACGAAAAACGTTTTTATAAATTATAAATCAACGTCACAAAACGAATCCAATAAAAATTGTCTCATCGAAAACGGAGTTCGAAAACGTAAATACGTAATCCTAAGGTTTCCGGTTTAGTCGTAAAGGACGTTAAAATAAAATCGTAAGTCCTAATCTCTTCTCGTAAATTTGTGAGTTTATGAACCAACACAAATTTAAAACTCCAAAATAATATTCACGGATAAATTTATTTTCTGAAATGTCGGACTGTCACCAAAGACGGTGTATGTAAACGTAAGCACGTAACGTTGAATTCTCCGGTTTAGACGTAGTCGATGCTACTCCAAGACGTAAATCCAAATTTCTTCCCAAAAATAAGTGAGTTCATAAAATAATATTTTCAAATAAATATTGAGAATAAAATATTGACCATAAATTGACGGATTGTCACATGTTTGCATTCTAAAAACACTTCCCCATGTGATTTCTGAGTTTGTTTATTGAAAAGACCATAAAGACTATTCTCATAAGCATAATTATATGGTTTCACAAACTCCTTATTCACAAGTGATCGACTCTCATCATCCCAAAGGGCAGTCTCGTCACTATCGGCCCTAACACTCATGCAATCAAGATCGGTCCTCTCAGACTCATCAAGATAAAGACGCGGGTTCGTAGCTTGAGCTTGGGCAAGGTACTCAGGACTTGCAAAGCTAGATTGACCTTTAAACATCGACGGAGGTGCTATCATTATAACGGTTTGAATAGAGTCACGCGTTTTATAAACAATGTTCTTCAAAAAGTTGACTTGTTCTTCTAGTTTCGTTACTTTTTCAGTATCTTTTTCATGTCTACTTTTGAAGTCTTGTTTTAACGCTTCTACTTTTTGTTTCTTAACCTCTAGAATTTTAGTAGAATCGATAGTGGTCATAGAGAGCTTTTGTTCAAGTTCATTAACTTTGGTAGTGGCAAGGTACGTTTTTTGACGTTCATCCATTAAGAAAACATTATATTGACGCTTCTCTTTGGCTAATAACTCAAGAGTTTTGTTATATTTGTTTTCAAAATCGTCCTTTTGACTTTTTAACGCACTTACCCCTCAAGCTCTTTGGTTTTCTGAAGAAGCTCATCTTTATAACTTTCAGTGGTCTCATTAGATTTAGTTAGAGCAGCTTTGCATTCTTCAAAATTTTGAGTGAGTGTAGTGTTAACCTTTTTTAATTGCTTGTGACTCTTTTTAGATTCTTTGACATCTTTTGTAATGTAGCAATTAAATTAGCAAGCGCAAAACGTTCCTCCTCATCATACTCATTTGCATGGTGCTCATCCTCAGACTCATTATTGTACATGTCTGATGAATTATGTATGGTATTACTATCAACCGTTTCCATCATACATGTGTCATTAATGGCATTGGGTAGCTCACGATGCTCATGAATGTCACAAAACACATTATATTCATCAGGAGTGTGTACCTTAACGATTGGCTCAGTATCAAAGATAGGACCGTTGTCATCTTCAGTGACTTTGAGTACTTCTTCAACCTTTGCCATGTACGAATAATGTTCTTCTAATTCCTGGTCGGAGGCTTCATCATCAGTGTCATCAAGCATTGCTCCTTCCTCAGCCGACAATTTTACCCCTGCTTCCATCTTCTTGCATAGCAGCATCTTTTCCTTGTGATAGCTAGAGTCTCTAACCCTTTTCGGCTTCCTGCATTCCTTTGCCATATGCCCATAACCTTGGCAATTAAAACATTGAATCCCACTTTGCTGAACCACTTGACTTCCAACAGTTTCCCTCTTCCCAGTAGCAGCAGCAATCCTCTGAGTATCATACTTCGCAGTTTGTCGATCATACCTTGCAGAACCCTCAACATACGTTGGATTATGTCGATCATACATAGAAGGACTTTCACCACGTCGACGTGTGACATACCTTGGAGGACTCTCAACATATTGATTCTTGGTGTTGGATGTTTTTTGAAGATTGTTGTTGGTGGGTTTGTAGATTTCCTGGTAAGTCTTCATAATGAAAGCAATTTGTTGTTTCATCTCACGATTCTTCTGAGCTTGATCTTCATCACTATCTTCTTCAGATGATGACTCTGATGGTGGAGATGGTGCTCTTAGTGCTTTTCCGCGTGATCGTGTGGATGATGAAGACTTGGATGATGTGGAATATTGTGGTAAGGATGATGGAGTGGAGTATGGCTTAGGAGCACAAGAGCGATGATCTTGAACATGTTGAGTGGTAGTCACTAAAACAAGTGGATTAGCCGTCTTTGCAACTCGTTCAGCTCGAATCTCATTTGCTTCATTCTGAAATTGCTTCAAGATATCAAAGAGTCAATGATATGAAACCTCGTCTAACTTTTCTTATTGTTTTACTAAAGTGACGAACCGTGTCCACTTGGGTTGAAGTTGTTGGAGAAATTGAACATTGACTTGCATAGTGGAGACTTGCAGATTGTTTCTTGTCATGTCATTCATCATTTTGTAGAATCTGGAGTAGTATGAATCAATTTATTCTCCATCCCTTGAAGTAAACTTGCCAAAGTTCCAAAAGAAGTTTTTTTTACATCTTGTTTGTTCAATGATTCTCCTTGTTACAAGCGTTCAATAGCAATCCACATTTCATGTGCAGTAGGACATGCATCAACCGTGGAGTAAATATCATCTCCAATCTCACTTAGAACCATATAGATGGCTTCTTTCTCCGCATCATGCCAAGCATAATTTTCAGGTGTGAGATCGAATCTTGTTTCATCACGTTCACTTGCGGGTACTGCATCAGTAGTATTAGTGGCTGGTCTTGGAGGAATTGTGATCTTCTTGAATACATATGGTCCATGAGTAATAGATTTCCTCAATGCGTCACCATTAGGTCTTGTATCAAGGTATCGTATGAAACGTGATTGCCATTGAGCATACCGAGCAGACACAAGCATTGGTGGTCTTTCTTTATTACCCGCCACCATTATGTTGTTGTTCGTCACACGGTATTCGGCAGTAGAATCCAACTCAAGATTCTCTAAAATAATGAATTGAATGTGGATCTTAAGTAGTTGTGTTGTGATTGTTTTGTTGTTGAAATTCCGAAAATTGCGATTTTTCTCAGTCCGACAATAAATTCCTCAGTCCGACAAAACGGTAGACCTAAAAATTTGTAATCACCAAATTTGAAATCGAGCTAGAATTAGCCTAAAACTAGTATGGAAAAAATTTGAATCTAGTTGATGGGATAATTTTAACTCGTTTTTTTTAATCTTCGTGTAAACTATGTTCCGGGACTAGTTTAGATAGTGGCTAAGTCTAATAAGTACTCTAACAAAATTTATATGTCCATCGTAATGTCCATTGGAATACCCATCGCACTTTTAGATCGCCAGTTGGATCGTAACTCTGATCGCAGTGAATGATCGTAACCCTGATCGCGGTGAGTGATCGTAAACCTGATCGTAGTGAGTGATCGTAAGTCCGATCGTAGTGAGTGATCGTAACCCCTTATCGCAACCCTTATCGCAACCCCTTAATTGCAGCCTTGATCGCAACTCGTTGATCGCAACCTTGATCGCAACTCGTTGATCGCAACCTTGATCGCAACTCGGTGATCGCAGTCTAGATCGCAACTATGGATCGCAACACGTGATCGCACCCTTGATCATAACTTTTAATCGTAACACTGGTCGCAACTCGGTGATCGCAGTCTAGATCGCAACTAATTGATCGCAACACGTGATCGTAGCCATGATCATAACTTGTGATCGTAACACTGATCGCAACTCGGTGATCGCAGTCTAGATCGTAACTATGGATCGCAACACGTGATCGCAGCCTTGATCGTAACTTGTGATCGTAACACTGATCGCAACTCGGTGTTTTCCGTCTAGATCGCAACTATGGATCGCAACATGTGATCGCAGCCTTGATCGTAACTTGTGATCGTAACACTGGATCGTAAGTCGTGATCGCAACACCGATCGTAGTGGCAGATCACAACGTGGATCGTAATATGTGATCGGACTATTAGATCGCAAGTAGAAACCCCAGGTTTATGTGATCGTAATATTCGGATCGTAACCAAAAAAGTTCGAGACTTTTAGGCAACAAGAAAGATAAGAACTTTACCTGGGAATTCATGTTACTAGCCAAACCAAAGGAACCAAATCCTTACCACAAGTGTGTAGAAGATATATAGAAAGATTTAAAGCACGAAAACCACAAAAAAAATCCAAGAGTATGTTAGGTTTAAGGCATACGAACCAAAAAGATAACAACAACCAATCACAAAACTACCTCGTGGCTCTGATACCAATTGTTGTCCCTTATTTATGGTTGATTCTACACGAATTTAAAGATAGAAAATAGATGAAGAAGATGAATTTCTAGAGAGAGAAAGTAGAGAGATAAAAGAGAGAGAATGGTGGAACTTGGTGAATATTAGATTAGTGAGAGAAAACAAATAAACAACCAACCCTCCTAACATGCTAGGAGGGTAGTATATATAGTCCACCCACATGCGGGCTTTAATGGGCTATATATTGGGTCGGGCTTGTCTTTTGTACTTTAAGTAGTTTAAATCCAAGCCCGTAAACCACGACTAGATAACTAACTATTACAACGTTCTAATTAATGTTATAATAATAAACTATGACCGAGCATTCTTATTTAACTCAATATTTTGAGGCTAACAATTACTTTACCATGAGTTAGGTCTATACTCGGTAATATTTAGTATAACACTAATTACAAGGGACCAACAAGTGGTATTAGATCGGTAGGCTTATAAAACTTGTAACTACCGTCTCAAAGTTTTTAAAACCTTGATCCATTATGGCTGAAAATAATATACATCAACTTGTCAACAAAAAGGGAGCAAGTTACTCTGTTAACGCTCCTAAGTTAGAAGTTAAAAGATTTAATAAATGGAAGAAAAGAATATTGTGTTATTTGATGGGAATGGAACCTTATTACATTACTTGTATTAAGAATGGTCCATTCAAACCAAAAAAAACACAAGGTGATGACAAACCCGAATCCCAATGGTCTGACGATGAAAGGAGAGTGGTTAATCAAGACCAACGTCTCAAAAGAATCATAATATCTTGTCTTCCTTATGATATTATGGAAGCTGTCATCGAGTGTGAGACGGCCAAAGAAACGTGGACAGATCTTGTTCATAGTTTTGAAGGACCATCCGACACCAAGGAAAACCGGATTATGGACCTGAAGTTGGAATATAATACTTTCAGGGCCAAACAATCTGATACTCTTCCTCAGGCTTATACCTGATATAAGACCTTGCTCAGAGCTATCAAATGACGGGGTGAAACTGTCTGAACATGAAATCATTATTGGTTTTGTGAACAGTCTCCCTGATAGGTGTGTAAACACCCATCCTTTTTACCACTTAATTACAATAATAACCGAGCCAAAACATGTATTTTATGTCTCTTATGTCGGAATGATGCGTGGTTTGTGTTTTTGTTGTGATTTAGGACGAAAAGGTGAAAAGTGGAGAAAACACGGGCATTTACGGGCTTTTATTGAAGAAAAAGATGAAAGACGAAGTCAAGAAGTCAAGAGTGCAAAAAGAACGGAAGTCCAAGACCAATTCTGAAGATTTATCGAAGAAAAAGTCAAAAGACTGAAGTTTACTAAAAGCCGAAGAACTCGAGTTATATTTATTGAAGAATTAAAAGACGAGTTCGAAGAAATCCCAAGACAAAGTCCAAGAATTAAGAAGATTTAAGAAGATTAAAGAAGCTTAAGGACTTGATCATGCAATTAAGAAGAAAGGAAGGAGGGGAGGAAGCTTCCTCTAACCATCTCCCTAATCACCTATAAATAGCCTTCATATTCATTTCATTAGTTTTTGTTGGCTAGAGTGACACTAGTTCTTCCACTTTTATTTTCTTGCTCTTTAAATACATGTCAATTTAAATACTTGTCTTGCACTTTTAATACCTTTAATTTCCAAGTAAGTGTTCTTTAATTTTCATGTTTTAATCTCTCATCCTACCTTTCTTTCTATTCGTTACTATTTGTTTACATGCTTATTGTGTTGCTTATTTGATTGAAGGTTATGTTTTTGTGCTTTTGATTGTTTTAGATAATTGATTTTTATAGCTTATTGTGTTTATCTTTAAGTTTATAAAGTTTTTATAAAAGTTATTTTTATATAAAAGTTTGTTTTTCGTAAACCTTTTCTTTTCGTTTTATAAAAGTCTTTAAATTTCAGTTTAGTATCTTTTTCTTATACGGTTCGCCTTAGGATTTTCGTTGTGTGCTTATTTGATTAGTAGCTTATTTTGTGATTTTTCTTCTGTATTCTGATCTAGTGATCGGATAAGGGTTTCACATTCTGACCAGCATTGCTTGCTTGGTCGGAAAAGGGTTTTAACATTCCAATTAGTGTAGCTTAGTGTATTCCGATCAGGGGAGTTTGTGGTATTCCGATTAAGGGTCCATTCCACATTCCGATCTAGGGTAAGTGTGACATTCCGATCTGGTCTAGTGACAGGATTCCGATTGGTATTTCACTTAGTATTCCGATCAGGAGTCTACTCTCATTCCGATCAAAGGTAAGTTATTCTGACCAGGGTCCACTCCATATTTCGATCAGGATTTGTTTGGTTATTCCGATCTAAAAAAGTGACATATTCCGATCTGGTGTTCCGATCACATTCCGATCAGGAAGTAAGTGCATTCCGATCGGAATGCATTCCGATGGCAGGGATATTTTCTATTTTGTCTTGTTTAATTTTTAAGTTTACGTTTTAATACTTTGTCATTTTAATTCTCGGCACGCTTTTAACTTTAAGTCATTTAATTATTTTACTTTTAAAAGTTTTAAATATTGCACCTTTCTTTTAATTAGACTTAGATTTTAAATTAAACGCCTTTTACTTTAGCGTCATTTACATTTAAGTCTTTGCACAATTTAATTATACTACAACGACAACACTTTTGTTTCCACCAAAGAACAGCTGAGTCGCACATAACGATAATTTTCTTACTAGGCAAAAGCCTTGTATCAAATGGCGCCGCTGCCGGCTCTTTTCGTAAAGATTAACGGTTTTCTGTGAGAGACGCGTTGCTTTTTGGGATCCGTTCACTTGTGAGCGTTATTTTCTTGCTTAAAAATTCAAAAAATCATAAAAATTAAAAATTGATAAAAATCCATAAAAAATTAAAAATTTCAAAAATCCAAAAAGATTTTATTTTTATTGTGTATATATATTGTCTTTGTGTTTGGTATTGTTTTCTTTTGCCTTTGTAGGTGTATGCGTACTAGATATTCTAATTATCAAGAGCCCGAGACTCGAGAAGATTTAAGTATCTCAGGTGTTAACAACAACAATAATCCACCGCACCTCAACAATAACAACAATGTTCTTCCACAGCCCGATCTTCGGACAATGGAGGAGCTTTGTCAACCTACCATGTTTGGACGAGGAGGACCGATTGCGCCGATGCAAATCAACGCTCCTGAGTTTTCGTTGAAGCACCACATGATTCAGCAAGTGCAAACAAATCCTTTTAGAGGAATGCCTGATGATGATGCCAACAAACACCTCGAAAAGTTCATTACAATCACCCAAAGCATGAAGTTGCCCGGTGCCACAATGGATGTTCTTCGCATACAACTCTTCCCACATACTTTATCGCATCGTGCCGAGAAATGGTTTGATCGTCTCCCGAAGAATTCTATTCACACTTGGGATGACATAACTCAACGCTTTTTGTCGCGCTACTTTCCACCATCCATGGTCACGAGCCTTCGCAATCAAATCAGTGGTTTCATGCAAGACCCTGATGAATCTCTTTTTGATTCTTGGGAAAGATATAATGTCTTGATTGATCGTTGTCCAAACCACAACATGCTCCCTGTGACCTTAATATATACTTTCTACAACGGATTGACTTTTCGTGATCGTGATACGATTAATGCAGCCGTCGGTGGCACATTTATGAAAAGGAGACCCGAGGAGTGTAGAGAGCTTATTGAGAACATGACTACTCATCACAAAAACTGGGATTCCTCCGCTTCTTCAAGGAACAACCCAAGAGTCAATGTTTCTTCTACCTCAACAAACCCTGATATGACCGAACTCACCCGCATGATGACTGAAATGAGCAAAAGTATCACGCTTCTCGCTTCAAACCAACAACAACAAGTTAAAGCGGTTGCCAATCCTTGTGAAACATGCGGCGGTCCTCACTCATACACCGATTGTCCTTCTACTCAAGGAAATCCGGAAAATGTGTATGCAGCTTATGGTAATTATTCACCGGAAACTTACCAAGCTCGACCTCAAGGGGATAGACATTTGTTGAGTTACCGGTCCAACAATTACCTTTCACCCGGTTTTTCTCCTCAAAACCAAAACCCCGCCAACAACTACACTAGAAGCAACCAAATTCCACCAAGAGCTTCTAATCCTTATCACCCACCCGCCCAACAAACCCCACCCATTAATCCTGATGTTGAAGCCATCATGAGGTCCCAAGGTGAGCAAATCAAGAATCTGCAGAGTCAAATTATCAATCTTAAAGGAGATATTACCAAGCAAGGAAATGAGATAAGATCCGAGCTTCGAGATAATATCCAATCCTCCTTCAGTAATCAAACGACTGATTTGAAGAATATGCTTGCTAGTTTCTTGCCCGCCGCTCAACCTTCTTCTTCGAGTTCTCTACCTTCAAACACCGTCACCAATCCGCGAGCAAATGTGAGTGCTATTACTACTCGTAGTGGAATTACCATTGTCGATCCACCAAACCCACCCCCATCATCTACACCTCCTCCACCACCATTTAACCCTACTCCTCCTACACCTAGTATTAGTGCACCATTACCGTCTCCGCCTCGTCATGACGATGTACCTAGGAAGGACCCTTAAACATCTCAACCTTTACCTACTACACCTGCACCTTAACCACCCAAACCCAATATCCCTTATCCCTCTCGTTTAAGCAAGACCAAAATGCTAACCAAGGATGACTCTAAAGTGTCGAGCTATGTGAAGATGATCTCTCAAATGAACTTCAACATTAGCTTTCTCGAAGCACTTGTCCACATGCCGAAATTTGTTAAAGCATTTAAGGAATTGCTTACCAAGAAGGAGAAGTTGATTGAGCTCGCCAACACACGCTTAAATGAAAACTGCTCTGCAGTTATTCTCAAAGAACTTCTGGAAAATCTTGGAGATCCCGGTCGTTTTGTGTTGCCTTGCGTTTTCAACAAAACTGAAGAATTTACTTCCCTTGCTGATCTCGGGGCCAGTATTAATTTGATGCCTTTGAGTGTTTGGAAAACACTATCATTACCCGACCTTCCTCCAACAAAGATGACTCTCGAACTTGCAAATCGAACTCTCGCTTACCCCGTTGGTATAGCCGAAGACGTGTTCATTAAAGTTGGCACATTTACCTTCCCGGTCGACTTTGTCGTTGTTGATTATGAAATGGACCCTCGTATTCCTTTAATTCTTGGTCGGCCATTCTTGATTGTTTTAGATAATTGATTTTTATAGCTTATTGTGTTTATCTTTAAGTTTATAAAGTTTTTATAAAAGTTATTTTTATATAAAAGTTTGTTTTTCGTAAACCTTTTCTTTTCGTTTTATAAAAGTCTTTAAATTTCAGTTTAGTATCTTTTTCTTATACGGTTCGCCTTAGGATTTTCGTTGTGTGCTTATTTGATTAGTAGCTTATTTTGTGATTTTTCTTCTGTATTCCGATCTAGTGATCGGATAAGGGTTTCACATTCTGACCAGCATTGCTTGCTTGGTCGGAAAAGGGTTTTAACATTCCAATTAGTGTAGCTTAGTGTATTCCGATCAGGGGAGTTTGTGGTATTCCGATTAAGGGTCCATTCCACATTCCGATCTAGGGTAAGTGTGACATTCCGATCTGGTCTAGTGACAGGATTCCGATTGGTATTTCACTTAGTATTCCGATCAGGAGTCTACTCTCATTCCGATCAAAGGTAAGTTATTCCGACCAGGGTCCACTCCATATTCCGATCAGGATTTGTTTGGTTATTCCGATCTAAAAAAGTGACATATTCCGATCTGGTGTTCCGATCACATTCCGATCAGGAAGTAAGTGCATTCCGATCGGAATGCATTCCGATGGCAGGGATATTTTCTATTTTGTCTTGTTTAATTTTTAAGTTTACGTTTTAATACTTTGTCATTTTAATTCTCGGCACGCTTTTAACTTTAAGTCATTTAATTATTTTACTTTTAAAAGTTTTAAATATTGCACCTTTCTTTTAATTAGACTTAGATTTTAAATTAAACGCCTTTTACTTTAGCGTCATTTACATTTAAGTCTTTGCACAATTTAATTATACTACAACGACAACACTTTTGTTTCCACCAAAGAACAGCTGAGTCGCACATAACGATAATTTTCTTACTAGGCAAAAGCCTTGTATCAAATGGCGCCGCTGCCGGCTCTTTTCGTAAAGATTAACGGTTTTCTGTGAGAGACGCGTTGCTTTTTGGGATCCGTTCACTTGTGAGCGTTATTTTCTTGCTTAAAAATTCAAAAAATCATAAAAATTAAAAATTGATAAAAATCCATAAAAAATTAAAAATTTCAAAAATCCAAAAAGATTTTATTTTTATTGTGTATATATATTGTCTTTGTGTTTGGTATTGTTTTCTTTTGCCTTTGTAGGTGTATGCGTACTAGATATTCTAATTATCAAGAGCCCGAGACTCGAGAAGATTTAAGTATGTCAGGTGTTAACAACAACAATAATCCACCGCACCTCAACAATAACAACAATGTTCTTCCACAGCCCGATCTTCGGACAATGGAGGAGCTTTGTCAACCTACCATGTTTGGACGAGGAGGACCGATTGCGCCGATGCAAATCAACGCTCCTGAGTTTTCGTTGAAGCACCACATGATTCAGTAAGTGCAAACAAATCCTTTTAGAGGAATGCCTGATGATGATGCCAACAAACACCTCGAAAAGTTCATTACAATCACCCAAAGCATGAAGTTGCCCGGTGCCACAATGGATGTTCTTCGCCTACAACTCTTCCCACATACTTTATCGCATCGTGCCGAGAAATGGTTTGATCGTCTCCCGAAGAATTCTATTCACACTTGGGATGACATAACTCAACGCTTTTTGTCGCGCTACTTTCCACCATCCATGGTCACGAGCCTTCGCAATCAAATCAGTGGTTTCATGCAAGACCCTGATGAATCTCTTTTTGATGCTTGGGAAAGATATAATGTCTTGATTGATCGTTGTCCAAACCACAACATGCTCCCTGTGACCTTAATATATACTTTCTACAACGGATTGACTTTTCGTGATCGTGATACGATTAATGCAGCCGTCGGTGGCACATTTATGAAAAGGAGACCCGAGGAGTGTAGAGAGCTTATTGAGAACATGACTACTCATCACAAAAACTGGGATTCCTCCGCTTCTTCAAGGAACAACCCAAGAGTCAATGTTTCCTCTACCTCAACAAACCCTGATATGACCGAACTCACCCGCATGATGACTGAAATGAGCAAAAGTATCACGCTTCTCGCTTCAAACCAACAACAACAACAAGTTAAAGCGGTTGCCAATCCTTGTGAAACATGCGGCGGTCCTCACTCATACACCGATTGTCCTTCTACTCAAGGAAATCCGGAAAATGTGTATGCAGCTTATGGTAATTATTCACCGGAAACTTACCAAGCTCGACCTCAAGGGGATAGACATTTGTTGAGTTACCGGTCCAACAATTACCTTTCACCCGGTTTTTCTCCTCAAAACCAAAACCCCGCCAACAACTAAACTAGAAGCAACCAAATTCCACCAAGAGCTTCTAATCCTTATCACCCACCCGCCCAACAAACCCCACCCATTAATCCCGATGTTGAAGCCATCATGAGGTCCCAAGGTGAGCAAATCAAGAATCTGCAGAGTCAAATTATCAATCTTAAAGGAGATATTACCAAGCAAGGAAATGAGATAAGATCCGAGCTTCGAGATAATATCCAATCCTCCTTCAGTAATCAAACGACTGATTTGAAGAATATGCTTGCTAGTTTCTTGCCCGCCGCTCAACCTTCTTCTTCGAGTTCTCTACCTTCAAACACCGTCACCAATCCGCGAGCAAATGTGAGTGCTATTACTACTCGTAGTGGAATTACCATTGTCGATCCACCAAACCCACCCCCATCATCTACACCTCCTCCACCACCATTTAACCCTACTCCTCCTACACCTAGTATTAGTGCACCATTACCGTCTCCGCCTCGTCATGACGATGTACCTAGGAAGGACCCTTAAACATCTCAACCTTTACCTACTACACCTGCACCTTAACCACCCAAACCCAATATCCCTTATCCCTCTCGTTTAAGAAAGACCAAAATGCTAACCAAGGATGACTCTGAAGTGTCGAGCTATGTGAAGATGATCTCTCAAATGAACTTCAACATTAGCTTTCTCGAAGCACTTGTCCACATGCCGAAATTTGTTAAAGCATTTAAGGAATTGCTTACCAAGAAGGAGAAGTTGATTGAGCTCGCCAACACACGCTTAAATGAAAACTGCTCTGCAGTTATTCTCAAAGAACTTCTGGAAAATCTTGGAGATCCCGGTCGTTTTGTGTTGCCTTGCGTTTTCAACAAAACTGAAGAATTTACTTCCCTTACTGATCTCGGGGCCAGTATTAATTTGATGCCTTTGAGTGTTTGGAAAACACTATCATTACCCGACCTTACTCCAACAAAGATGACTCTCGAACTTGCAAATCGAACTCTCGCTTACCCCGTTGGTATAGCCGAAGACGTGTTCATTAAAGTTGGCACATTTACCTTCCCGGTCGACTTTGTCGTTGTTGATTATGAAATGGACCCTCGTATTCCTTTAATTCTTGGTCGGCCATTCTTGAGAACCGGACGCGCTCTTGTCGATGTTGCCGAAGGTGAGTTAATCTTAAGAGTCGGGAATGATTCACAAGTTTTTAAAATGGGGAAGCTTACAAACAAATCCTATGGACGAGAATCTGTGAATATGATTAATGTGCTTGATGACTTTGTTGTCTACAACAATCCTCTATTCGATTCTTGCATTGATAATCCACTTTTTCAAGATGATGTGGATGATTCTCTCTCCAATTTGGAACCTTCTCCCATTTATGATTCTCCACCGATCTTCGATGCTTATGATGATGATGATTCTAGCTCAGATTCGAATGATTTTGATGACCTTACTTCCGAGTATCCCGACCTGCCCACATACGATGATTTTGATGAGGCCAATACTCTTTCGAGCGATTCTTCACATGATGAAGATCCTCCGCCATCACTCGATCCTACTTTGGACGATTACTCGTTTGAGGAAGACTTCTCTGCATTTCTCAACACTTACTTCCCTCATGAGAGTGATGCTCCTCCTTATGATTTTGAAGATTATCGTCTTGAACCTACTTTTGATTTGAAGAACATTCTTTCAAAGGAGAAGAAACCGGTCGACACCAATATCCGCAGCACATATGATTTAACACCTCTTTGTCCCCCTTCTGAGGACGAGGTTGTGCTTCTTCGCGGATCTTCTTCACATTCTGCTGAGCCTGAGTGCTATTTTCCCCTAAAGGAAAAGGTGTTCGACCCCGGTATTGATATTCTGCAGCCATCTCAGTATCCACCTGATGAAATAAAAGGAAAAATCTTTGGAACTATTGAAGACATTCTTGCACCTCACCATATTTGCTCCCACCGTGCTCCATCGCTACTTAAGGGAACCTTGCCTATTCTTCTTTGGCTGGCCTTGTTCGCCTTAAGCCTGTGCTATTTGATGGACGAAAACTATATCTTTGATCCCGGTGGATATGTTTCATGCTTCTTCCTATGATGATCAAGGTCGAGTCACGCTCACGACTCGGTTAACAAAAAAACAAGCGCTTCTTGGGAGGAAACCAATGCATCTATCTTTTAGCTTTCTTTATCCTATGTGTAGGGTAGACCCGTTGGTTTGCTATTTCCTCTCCTCTCTTAATCAGGGATTCGAGCTTCAAAGATCCACTCTTGATGATTCTTGACGACCCGTGATTCCGTGCTCACTTCTTCCTGGTTCTATCCTAAACTCTTTTCTATTCATTATTTTATATTTTCTCAATAATAAAATAGGAATCTCTTTAGTTGTCTCTTCCTTAGCAAGATTTAAACAAAGTGCACAATGTCCTAAGTGTAGGGGAGTTTACTCCCAAATGCTTAAACATTGAGGACAATGTTTATGTTGAGTGTAGGGGGGACTTCTATCGAAGTTAAGTGGCCTTTTCCTTGTATTTTTCCTCATTTTAACCGGAAAATCAATTTTTCGACATTTCTCAAATTTTTTGATCTATTTTGGCCTATTAGTTTTTCCCTTTGTATAGTTATTTTCTTTCCTTATTAGAATAAATGCTTAATAAAGTGGTTTTAATTTTCAAAACGTTGTTAATCTTTTGACTCAACCCGAGTTTACTTATCTTAGTTTACTCTAGCTAGTATCCTTAACGTGTTTAAGTCAAGTTTTGCTAGGCTTTTATATAGGGAGCTATAAAACACGAAAGTCTTAACTCTCACGGGTTAAGAACAAGAACTTTTCACAAGTTCCTATAATTGATCCTAGAGAGTCGTTTATCAAGGGAACTTTGAAATGCGATTTCTAAACTTGAAAAAGTCTAAGAGTTTGCAAGATCCTATAGGCGACTCGAAAACCCAAAACTTTGATTTAATAGGCTAAGCATCCACGAGTCTCATTCCTTGAGATTTTAAACTGTGGAGAACGAGAGATGATAGAGCCAATTATAAGTTCGGTATTCTTTCGGGAATTTATGTGAGTTAATTATGAGCCTATTCTCCCATCGCTTTCTAATAAATTTATCTGTAATAAATAAGTTTGTACGATTTAAAAAGTTACTTAGCTTCTAGCCCAAGATCGTTTAAAAGTTGCTCGGTATGGATTAGAGTTCATAGCAAAGGCATAACTTATTGAAGCGGGACGCGAAGATTGGCGAGTCCGAAAAGGCCCTAATAAGGCATGAGGACTATATTTTGTTGCTAAAGATCCAAAGTGATGTGAAGAATCATTTATCGAAAATCAATATGAAGGATCGAGACACACGACGAAAAGCAAAAACTCCCCAAAAGTCATGGAGAAGTGTATCCGAAAAGAACCTAGCAAGGTATGAGGATAAATAGATCCAAGTCATAAAAGGAGGCGGATCGTTGTAAATCAAAGTCCAAAATAAAGATTGGAGAAAAATGAAGAAGTCGTGGTCCAAGTAAGAATCTCTAAAAATTTCAAGAGAAGAAATTCCTATTATGAAGAGAAGACCATTATTTCATGAACGTCTCTCAAGGTTTGAAGTATGAAGTCGCTGCCAAATATCGGTCCGAGAAAGGTCTCAAATCGCGAAGCGAGTTATGCCAAGATATGAACTTTATGAGGTCCCGAGAAGCAGTTTTAAAAGATTTTGTCCTTTAGCTAACTATTGATTAAATTGTTCACTTTATTTTCGGACTAAATAACTATCTAAATAAGTCAACAATGCATCCTCGTGATCATACAAGACAACAAAAAAATATAAGAGATACACCTAGGAATAAGGGAGTATAAGTAAATAATTAGCCCACATGAGTTCGTGTTAGTTTACTAACTTATAATAACAATGATCTCGTTTTTAATCTTGGTTTGGAGAAAGTGAAAACTTGAGGATGATGATTATTCATGACATTTCCAAAACCCAAGGTATGTTTTTGATTTCTTTATTTTCTTCCTTTGAATGTTTATAGTTTTCTATCTCTTCAATAAAGGCCAACGTGGATTGATTATGATGAAAAGTGTAAACGTGCTTTGTGACTAATGCATTGCATGAGGACATTGCAATGGTCAAGTGCAGGGGATTTTATAGGTGTGTAAACACCCATCCTTTTTACCACTTAATTACAATAATAACCGAGCCAAAACGTGTATTTTATGTCTTTTATGTCGGAATTATGCGTGGTTTGTGTTTTTGTTGTGATTTAGAACGAAAAGTTGAAAAGTGGAGAAAACACGGGCATTTACGGGCTATTATTGAAGAAAAAGATGAAAGACGAAGTCAAGAAGTCAAGAGTGCAAAAAGAACGGAAGTCCAAGACCAATTCTGAATATTTATCGAAGAAAAAGTCAAAAGACGGAAGTTTACTAAAAGCCGAAGAACTCGAGTCATATTTATTGAAGAACTAAAAGACGAGTTCGAAGAAATCCCAAGACAAAGTCCAAGAATTAAGAAGATTTAAGAATATTAAAGAAGCTTAAGGACTTGATCATGCAATTAAGAAGAAAGGAAGGAGGGGAGGAAGCTTCCTCTAACCATCTCCCTAATCACCTATAAATAGCCTTCATATTCATTTCATTAGTTTTTGTTGGCTAGAGTGACACTAGTTCTTCCACTTTTATTTTCTTGCTCTTTAAATACATGTCAATTTAAATACTTGTCTTGCACTTTTAATACCTTTAATTTCCAAGTAAGTGTTCTTTAATTTTCTTGTTTTAATCTCTCATCCTACCTTTCTTTCTATTCGTTACTATTTGTTTAGATGCTTATTGTCTTGCTTATTTGATTGAAGGTTATGTTTTTGTGCTTTTGATTGTTTTAGATCATTGATTTTTATAGCTTATTGTGTTTATCTTTAAGTTAATAAAGTTTTTATAAAAGTTATTTTTATATAAAAGTTTGTTTTTCGTAAACCTTTTCTTTTCGTGTTATAAAAGTCTTTAAGTTTCAGTTTAGTAGCTTTTTCTTATACGGTCCGCCTTAGGATTTTCGTTGTGTGCTTATTTGATTAGTAGCTTATTTTTCTAGCTTATTTTGTGCTTTTTCTTCTGTATTCCGATCTAGTGATCGGATAAGGTCTTCACATTCCGACCAGCATTCCTTGCTTGGTCGGAAAAGGGTTTTAACATTCCAATTAGTGTAGCCTTAGTGTATTCCGATTAGGGGAGTTTGTGGTATTCCGATTAAGGGTCCATTCCACATTCCGATCTAGGGTAAGTGTGACATTCCGATCTGGTCTAGTGACAGGATTCCGATTGGTATTTCACTTAGTATTCCGATCAGGAGTCTACTCTCATTCCGATCAAAGGTAAGTTATTCCGACCAGGGTCCACTCCATATTCCGATCAGGATTTGTTTGGTTATTCCGATTTGAAAAAGTGACATATTCCGATCTGGTGTTCCGATCACATTCCGATCAGGAGGTAAGTGCATTCCGATCGGAATGCATTCCGATGGCAGGGATATTTTCTATTTTGTCTTGTTTAATTTTTAAGTTTACGTTTTAATAGTTTGTCATTTTAATTCTCGTCACGCTTTTAACTTTAAGTCATTTAATTATTTTACCTTTCAAAGTTTTAAATATTGCACCTTTCTTTTAATTAGACTTAGATTTTAAATTAAACGCCTTTTACTTTAACGTCATTTACATTTAAGTCTTTGCACAATTTAATTATACTACAACGACAACAATTTTGTTTCCACCAAAGAACAGCTGAGTCGCATATAAACTCATTTTTCAATTCGAAGAGACATACTAGAACGATAATTTTCTTACTAGGCAAAAGCCTTGTATCACTCCCTGAAAAATAGCTTGGTTTTTCTCAAGGACTAAGAACCGCTAATCACATTCAGACTCAGGATCTTGCACATATCTATGGTGTATTTATCTATGAGAATAATCTGATAAATAGAAGATATCCTGAGTCTAAGAAGGCCGATGAGATGGCATTTATACATGATCTCATCGTTCTTTCCGGGCTTTTAATGCATAAAATGTCATAAGTATACAATATATATGCTTGTATTTGTGTATGTGTGTATTTTAGGTATGGATATCGTGAAAAAGACAAAAGATCACAAGAAACAAGGAAAACGAACACGAGAAACGAAGACGCACAATGAACCGGGCCCTAGTCATGATTTATCCAAGAAAAACCCTTGAAGACTTGAAGAAGTACAAGATTGATCCTCAATGTATGAAGAAATGACACTTAAAACCCTTGTATATTCATAATTACAAGTTTGGTCCCTTAAGTTTGTCAAAATTACAAAAAGGTCCTTCATCTTTGAAGATTTGGCATGTTTAGTCCCTCAACAATTCTAAATTGTCAATAATGGTCCCTCATAAAGTCAAAGAATCATTGAAGACCTTTAAAGATCAAGAATGTCCAGATCAGTCCTCAAACTATGCAAAAATGGCAAAAACAACCCTTGAAATACTTTTGCCAAAGTTTTAGGGCAAAAGTGTGAAATCAGAAACTTTATTAACAAAGGTAATGAGTTTTGTTGCTGAATAAACATGTTTTACCCTTTTCGCAAAAACATAAGGACTTAAGCTACCAAAACCCAAAGTTTAAATGCCTAAACACGCGCCAAACACTAATCCACCCCTAAACTCGGATCAAACGAGTTACTGTAGCACATGATGAACCCAGAATTTACTTTTTACTATCAAAGGGGAAAGTGAAATTGGTTATTCCCCCGTGTGATTCACGTCACCCAAAACCCTTCCCAACAATTAATTGCGTCTTCTCCACTCACCTTGTGACCCCACACCCAAACCCATCACCCAATCACATACCACCCTCCTTTCCAAGTAAAGACACGTGGCCAAATCAACAGTTAAGACTCATTGCTTGGCCCCAAAGCTAAAATGAGTGTCCCTGATTCATTTGGACAGCTCAAACAACAAATGCGTCTAGAAGATTTCAAGGGCACTTTTGGAAATTTCTAGCTAGGGTTTTCATGTAATATGCATCTAGAATCATCTACTATTGCCTATAAAAGAAGCCTCAACTTGTGATGTGCCCTTTGTTCCAGATTTTAGCTTTAATCTTTGTAATTCCTTTTTATTAAATAAAAGTTGATTTTCTACAAATTATGATTTCTCTTTGTGTTTTATAAAAGTTTGGTGTTTGAGAAGCTAAAATCTGAGTTCCATTTATCTGTTTGATGGTTTTTGAGGCAAAGTTTTAAGCAATAAAGCTTTTGTTTCAAAAAGATCAGTTTTCATATTTTGTGTTCATCCTTTGTGTTTGTTGAATCTTAGCAGGTACAAGGAAGCTAGTGGTTGTTCTACTACCACTTGAGCTCACCCATCCCAACGCATGTATGTATGTTTTGGAGGTTCTAATCTCTAAACTTTTAAGTTTTCTGCATATTTTGTGCTATATCATTGATGCTGTGATTTGGTCTGTGAATCTGCTATATTGTGGTTTGATCTTATGTTTTGGAATTTGTTAGTTGATATTAGGTTTATTTGGACTTGATTTGTTGGTTAAATCTGAGTGATCCTTTGAAAAATTTGCTAAATAGATTATTAAGGGGTGTTTGGGTTAACTACTTAATTTGGTTTGGATTTGTTTTGAGCAAGTATTGTTTGGTGTTTTGAGTTTGTTCTTGTTTCCTTAGTGTGTTTGGTTTGTTATCTACAAGTTTTGTAGTCATTAACACCTAAATCTGAAATTTATAGGACACCTAGATCTAAGCTTAGACTAGGGTTAACAAGTGTTAAATCTAAGTTAATTCAACCAGGGAAAGAGGATTTGAGTGCTGAATTTGGATTTGTGGTCATCTATATCAGAAAAAGTGTTTGTGTTCTTGGTGTTTGTATCAGCAATATGCTTTAATCTACTTATAATCTTTGATCCAGTGATTGAAATAAGTTTGTTTGTGCTTATTGGACTTATTTATAGCTTGTGTATGCATTTGGCTCATTCTGGTTTGGTTATTCATGCTAAATCTGCTTAAGTGTTCATAACTGCTTATTTGTAAAGTCTGTATCATATCTGGACACTGTTGGCTTATTATGTGCTAATTGGCTTATTGGAAGTGTGAAATTTTACTTGATTGTGACTCCTTACAACTCACTGGTTGTAAGGGTGCCTTTGTTATCCATCAAATCATAGTAAACCTCTCACAAATCTCGTACTAAATCATTATGTCTTATGTCTGATTCACCCATAAACCCCATGGTTAATCCACCCCCGGTGGTTAACCCTTCACCGGCGCCAGATTTTCCTCCTCCGTTGAACTCTCATGTTATGAAGAAGACACCTAAGTCATCATTAAAACCAATGAAAACTACTAGGACTATGAATCCAGATCCTAGGGTTACGATGAAACATGTTTCAGTTGAAACCATGTCTCAAGCATCTTCTCAAGTTAATTTCAAGAAAGGATCTTCTCAAGGTGAGAAAAGTGATGAAGCTAAGGTTATTGGGGATGAGAGTGTTGTTGCCGATGTAGGTAAGAAGAATGAAATTTTAATGGATGAGGCTGAGGTGAATGTTGTTGATTCCAATTTAGGTACGAATGGTAATGATACCTTGAATGATATGTTTCCTGAGTTAAATAGTGTTTATGCTAAGAGTAATGTGTCTGCTAGTTCTAATGTTGTTACATTTGCTCCTAGTTTGCTTAATACTAGTGTTTTAGGTGTTAATGATGTTAGTAAGCTCAATAACAGTAAGGATAGTGTGGCTGTTAATGGTGATAGTGCTAGTGGTAGTGCTATTGGGAGTAAAGGTATGCAAGGTGTTGTTATGCAAGGTGATTCTTTGGCTAATAAGAGTAATTTTAAGAGTGCGGTCTCTTTTAGTAATGCTGTTAAGGGTAATGACTCTTCCTATGATAACAAGCTTAGGAAAATTCCATGTATTGTGAACAAGGATGGTAAGAAGATGGTTGATATGGATCCGATTATCTGTGAAGGCAGTAAGAGGTGGGGGCTTACTGTTGTGGGGTATTTTGTGGGTTTTAAGATGAGTCATAGGGAGATAGTTAGTCATCTAAGAAGAATGTAGAGGGCGTATCAGTTGGAGGACATCATTGTTAATTAAGGGGTATATTTTTTTAAGTTTAAGTCTGAGGACGGCTTACAAACTGTGATTGAGAATGGCCCTTGGCTTGTTGATCAAAAACCGCTCTTTGTTCAAAGATGGACTGCTGGTATATGTTTTGATAAACCGGAGCCGAATAGAGTGCCATTATGGGTTAAGATTTTAACATACCATTAGAAGCATGGAACAACGAGGGTATTAGTAGAATTGTTAGCCGATTGGGAATTCCTATTGTTATGGACAAGGTGACAACTGCTATGTGTGAGAAAGGTAATGGGAGAGCGACATTTGCTAGAGTTTTGGTTGAAGTTGATGTGGCTGATGGTATTTTAGACAAGGTGGAAATTTGGTATAATGAGCTTGGTAGAAGTATGGAATTGAAGGTAGAATATGCTTGGCAACCTCCGGTTTGTAGTCATTGCAAGGTCTTTGGTCATAGTTTTAAGGGATGTAAGAATAGGGTCCTGACTGAGGCAGAAAAGAGTGTGAGTTTGGAGCCTAAAATTATGGTCAACAATAAAGTGAATATGGGTGGAAATGTTAATGATGGATGGCAATCATTTCCGGGTAATAGAATGGTGAATAATGCTAATGTTACGGCAAGAGCCCAAGCTAATCAAACTCTGGTTAATAATTCTTATTATGCAAGAGGTGGAGTCAATAGGACTAGAGGGGGTAATTCTTTGGTAAGAGGTGGGATGAGTGGACGTGGAAGAGGGGGTGTAAATGGTCGTAGAGGTATGAATGGGAGTCAAGATACTAAGGATTGGGTGTTTGTTCCTGTTTCTGTTAAAGATAAGGACATGGCTAAGACATCTGAGGTAGAGGGTAGTAAGAAACAAAAGAAATCTGATGGTGGAAATGTCAAGGTAATTGCTAGTAAGAATTTTAAGGTTGAAAATAGGTTTAATGCTTTGTCGGAAGGGGGAGTTGCAGATATTCAAGAACAAGATTTACAAAATCTTAATATTAATATTGATGTTGCATGTGATATGGGTCAGCCGATAGATGATAAGGTGGTTATGGAATGGCCTAAAGAAGTTCAAGGTTATTATAAGGAGAGGCGTGATTTTGTTATAAAGAAGCTGAAAGTTGAAGAAGTAACGAAGAAAATCAATGACTTATCTGGTGAGATTGATGCATGTAATAGAAGTGCTGAGTTTAATGCTTTTGAGCATGCCAAGAAGATTGTTGATGAAGAAGTGAAGAAAACGGGTATGTCTCATAGTTAAGCTTTTACTGTGGTATATGAGAATGCGCTTAAGAGTGGTAAACAAAGAGCCCTTCAGTTAGTGTCGATGAGGCAAATGGCGGAAGTGGATCTTTTATGTTTGTCGGGTCTTCATTTCTCGGATGAAGTTAAGGATAAGTGGTCTGCTGGTATGGTTAAGTATTATAAGGCTAAGATTGCTGAAAAGAATGTTGATGATGTTTCTAAGTATGTGGATGCAATGGTGGAGGAAGTCAGTAATGATTCTTCTGCTCATGCTGAATTTATGGTCCAAGATACTGTCTCAGGCCCGGGTGAGTCTAGTATGGCGGATGTATCAAAAGATGGTAATGGTGCTTCATCATCTCTTTGTTAAATGGATATCAAAATTGCTGCGTGGAACATTAGAGGTATGTCTAACACCTCTAAGCAAGATGAGATTAAATTATTAATTAGTGAGACCAATTTAAAGATGTGTGCGGTGGTTGAAACTCAACTTTGTAAGAAGAAAGTGGCTTCTGTTTGTGAGAATGTGTTTGGTCAGTGGAATTGGATTTCTAACTCTATTGAGAGTCCTAAGGGATGCAGAATTTGTGTGGGTTGGGATACGGCTCATATTCATGCTGTTATGTTATCTTGTAACGATCAGGTTATGCACTTTGAGGTTTCTCTTATCCATGACAATAAGAAATTTTTTATTTCTTTTGTTTATGGTGAAGTAACGCCTAATGATAGGAACAAACTTTGGAGTAATCTTCAAAATCATTCTGTTTTTATTAATCAGAAACCTTGGGTTCTCTTAGGTGACTTCAATGTTATCCTTAGTTCTACTGAGAATTCTAATGGTGATTTTGATAAAAATCATAGTACGCGGGATTTCAGGGATTGTATTGATGGGTTAGATCTTGAAGACTTACCTATGAATGGGCTATTCTTTACTTGGGTTCAGAAAATGAAAGACCCTGAAAATGGGATTATGAAGAAATTAGATAGAATAATGAGCAACACTGAATTTATTGATTTGTTTGAAACTAGTTATGCTAGGTTCCTTCCGTATGTTGTTTCTTATCACTGCCCTGCTGTTTTGGTTATTAATGATGTTAAGAAAGGTAGGAAGCGAGCGTTTAGATTTATGAATTATTTGGCGCATAAGGAGGAATTTCATAACGTGGTTAAGGAGCATTGGGGTATAAATGTGGAGGGTTTTGCTATGTTTGTTCTGGCTAAAAGACTTAAAGCCATGAAGTATCATCTTAGAAATTTGAACAGGAGAAATGGATATGTTTTCGATAAAGTCAAAATGCTTAGGTCTGAGCTGAAGAAAGTCTAATCTGAGTTGGACTTTGATCCTAACAATGTATTTCTTAAAGAAGTTGAGAGGGTTTTTAATAGTGCGTATAGGAGTGCTGCTCTTGATGAAGAGAGAGTTCTTAGGCAGAAAGCTAAGATTGAATGGTTAAACGAGGGGGATCGTAATAGTGCTTACTTTCACAAGATGATAAAAGGGCGGATGAAAAGGAGTAGGATTATAAGTGTTAAAGATGTTAATGGGAAGGAGTTTTTTGGTGATGATGTTTATGAGGTCTTTGTTGATCATTTTCAGAACTTCCTTGGTACATGTGATGAAGTTTTTCCCATTGAAAAACCTGATGAACTCTTTGTTAAGAAAGTGGATTATGTTGTTGCTATTCATATGATTAGAGAGGTCTCTAATGATGAAATTAAAACTGCCCTGTTTGATATCCATGATGACAAGGCACCAGGACCAGATGGCTATACAGCAAAGTTCTTCAAGTCATCGTGGGATGTGGTGGGCAAGGATGTTTTTATGGAAGTGAAGGAATTTTTTGCTAAGGGTAAGATGTTAGGTGAGCTTAACACTACTCTAATATCCTTAATTCCTAAATGTAATCTTCCATGTCTTGTTACTGATTTTAGGCCGATTGCTTGCTGCAATGTGGCTTACAAATGTATCAGCAAGGTTATTATTAATAGATTAAAAGATGTTCTTAAGGATACTATTAGTGCTAATCAAAGTGCTTTTGTTGAAGGAAGGTTAATTAGTGACAATATCATGCTTGCCCAAGAATTGATGTGTGGATATTTTAACAAACATAAACCTCCTAGGTGTGCTTTTAAAATTGACATCCAGAAGGCGTATGATACGGTATCTTGGGAATTTCTTGAAGGCATTTTGCTCCAATTTGGTCTGCGCAAAATTATGGTAGGTTGGATTATGATATGTCTGAAATCTGCTTCTTTTTCCATTAGCGTTAATGGAGAATCTAATGGTTTTTTAAAGCTCGTCGTGGACTCAGGCAGGGTGATCCAATATCACCCTACTTGTTTACCATGGTTATGGAAGTTTTTACGTTAATGCTCAAAAGACAGATTAAGGAGGAAAAGAAGTTCAAATACCATTGGGGCTGTGAGAAGCTTGAGATTGTTAGCTTGTGCTTTGCGGATGATTTGCTGATGTTCTGCCACGGTAATTTTATTTCAGCTTGTGTTTTACGTAGAGCTCTTGATGAATTCTGTTTGGCTTCTAGTCTTAGGCCAAGCATGAATAAAAGCACGGTTTATTTTGGTAATGTTGATCGTATGGTTCAAAACGATATTAGATTGGTTATGCCATATAATGTAGGTAGTCTGCCTATCAATTATTTGGGTATTCCCCTGGATGCTAGGAAGCTATCTAGATTAGATTGTGGTATTCTTTTAGATAAGGTTAAGAGAAGGATTGGGGATTGGAGAAATAAGTTGTTATCGTTTGCTAGTAGATTACAGCTTGTGGCTTCTGTCCTTTGTTCTCTTAGTACTTATTGGGCTTCCATTTTTAGTCTGCCTAAAAGTATTTGCGATGAGGTTGATAAGCTGTTAAAGAATTTTCTCTGGAAGGCGGACGGGAAACAAGGTTATAAGCATAGTATTTCTTGGAAAGAGGTTTGTAAGCAGAAAAGTGAAGGTGGACTTGGCCTTAAATCATTGTATGATATTAATGTTTCTCTTATGGCTAAGCATTTGTGGAGTATTTTAACTGACAAAAAGTCTATTTGGGTTAGTTGGGTTAAATCCAAGTGGCTTAAAGGTGAGAGTGTTTGGTCTGCGAATAGTAGAAAACGTATTTCTTGGACCTGGAAGCAAATTCTTTAGTCGAGAGATATTGTTAGAAGGTTTGTTAAGGTCAGAATTGGGAATGGAAGTGACTGTTTTTTCTGGTATGATAACTGGAAGAATGTAACCCCTTTATGTAATTTGGTTAGATCTAACATTTTGGCTGCTGATAGATTTGCTATGAAGGTCAATGTTGCTGACCTTATTGATGATAAAGTTTGGAAGCTGCCTGATGATTGGAATGAAAAGTATGCTGAAATTTGCAATATTGATGTTCCTGATATAAAGCCGGATGTTGTTGATGAAACCATTTGGGTGGATAAAAAAGGTATGACTAAAACCTTTAGTTTTTCTGATGTTTGGAAAGGTATTCAGGATGATTCGGCTAATGTCATATGGTGTAATCATGTTTAGTTTAATCAATGTGTCCCGAGTCATGCTTTTATTCTTTGGTTGGCTGTGAAGGGGAGGCTTAAGACACAAGATAGGCTCTCGAAATGGTTGAATATTCCAGACATGTCTTGCGCTTTTTGCAAACAGTGTAAGGATTCTAATAGCCATCTCTTTTTTAACTGTCATTTTACTAGAAGGCTTTGGGAAAGGCTTAAGTGCTTGGTCAATTTAGATAATGTTTCAAATGATTGGGCTCAAGTAATTTCTAGGTTTGTTAATGTCGCTGCTAGTAATAAGATTTGGAGTGTCATTCAAAGGTTGCTGCTTGGCGCTGTTATTTATTCTATTTGGCAAGAAAGGAATATCAGATTGTTTGAGGGTTCATCTAGGAGTGAGAATGATTTGTTCAATATCATTTGTAACTCTATCAGGACGAGAACTTTAAGCCTTAGTATTAAGACTACTCCTGACGTTTTAGAGGCTTCTAAGATTTTGAACTTTCCTATAGTCAATAAGGACAAGTTTAAGGTTATTGATGATGAGGGTTTTAGTGACTTGATGGATGATGATGGCGAGTGATTTTTTTGATTTGTGGTGGTGTTGGTCCCATGGTGGGACAGGTTTTTGGGAATGTAACAGAAGGTGGTTTCAATTGTATATTGCACCAGATTGTTACTATTGGTTGAAGACCTGTTGCTACTTCCTTGCTTTGAAGTTTGGCGAAGTTCCTTTGGTTTTCACTTATGGTAAGATCAGTTATGGTATTGTTTACCTTGTTATTTAACCTTTTGTTATGTTATCAGCTCTTATCTTTAAGGAGCTTGGGGGAGGACTTTCTGGATTGGTTGTGTTGAGGTTTGATGTGCTACTAGTGGGCTTATGGGTAGTGTTTGGGGAAGTGTACTATGCCAGCTAGAGCGTGCTGAAAGATGTGCCGTCTATGCTTGGTATGGTGTATTTCTCCCATTTACTGCCTATTTGAACAATTTTTAGTTGCCAAACCTGTTAATTTGATGCCTAGTCCTCCCTGTTATCTTTATTAACCATGTATCTGTTTATTGTTGAGCTGATAGGTATTTTTGGTTATTGCATCTTGAGAGGATTCATATCTAGTTGTACTCTTTCCCCTGTTTATGGTTTCCCACTGGGTTTTACATAGACAGGGGTTTTGAGGAGGCAATAGATATGATGTGCTACACTGGCACCTCTCTATGGATTCTGCTTGTTCAGATGGCAATTTATGCATGTTTATTATGGCTTGCTTTCCCTATACTTAGTTTTGGTTAGAGGTTCTATTGGGATGGATTGGTTGCTCTTGGTATTTTCCCTTTGTGGATTGTATTGAGGGTTGCCATGGATTCTGAAGTAGGACTCTTACTTGAACTAAGTGATGGATTCTTTTGGTGTGCCATTGAAGAGCAGGAGCTTGGTCCTCATCAATTGGGATTAAGTTTTGGTAGGAGTTAGCAGCTTTGTCTACATTGGATTTAGTTGCTATTTGTATTAGTACTTGTTGATATGAGCATGAGAATTGTCCATGACCATTTGTTTTTTGTTGCCAAAGCTAGAAGTTTAGGGGTTTGTCCTTGCTTCTTAGTCTTTGTGCTGTTTGACATTGTAATTTTTCTTTTGTTTTAATGCAATTTACCTTTGGTAAAAAAAATCTCTTACAAATCTCAAGTCAAATAGTCAAAGCAGTGGGAACCCTTTCCCACTAAAAGTTACCCCTACTAGTGTAAATTGTGGTTCAACTTATCAATAAGCTATTCCAGCTTATTCAAACGAGCAACAACTTTAATTTTGTAATAGGTGCTCCTTATTTGACCCATTTGTTCATACTGGAGCATTTGGAAGGTTGACTTTAGGGTTTGACTAGAACCAACTCAGTTAACTTTTTCACAAGTGCTTATCACAATAATCCAGCTTATTGGCTTTGCTTATTGAACTTTTGTTGATTGATTTGGCTTATTGAAGTCATTTAGAGTCTTTTTCAAGTTGAATCAAGTCCTGAGGTGTCCTAGAACTCTAACCCGACTATTTTGTCTTTTAGTGAATTTCTACTTTGCTTATTTCTGGCTTATTGAGTGTGCTTTTTCAAAAATTCTTTTCACAAATCTCTTAGGCATCTCAAAACAAGGTTGTGTGTTGAATTAGAGCTTATGCCATTGGCTTATGGCTTAATGGGCTTATTGGCCCAATAAGAATAAGTTGTTGACCATTTAAGTTGTGATAAGCTTATAACCAGCTTTTGGGCCTTCAGACTTTTGTGTTTAGAATTGAATTTTGAGTCAGATAGGGATTTTTCAGGTCATTTGGGCCAAGTTTGACTTTTTGGGCCCATTAAGCCTATTAAGGTTGATTGTTTTGGTTTTCAGCCCATTTGGGGACCCAATAGGGGCTTTTTGGTAATTTTGATTTCATTTTATGTTTATTTAGGCTAAAATAAACTAGTTTGTAAGTTTTTAGATTTTTTTATAATTTTTAGATTTTTAATATTATTTTATTATTAAATTTCAAATTTCACATTTTTGCACTTTTTATATTTTTCCTAGGTTAAATACATTAAAATAGGATTTTTGCTACTCTTAGATTAATTTTATCATCATTTTCTTAATTTCTAAAATTATTTTAAGTTTTAATAGATTTTAATCATTTTAAATAGTTTTAATTAGTTTTAAAATTCATAAAAATAGTTTTTATTCTTATTAGGTTATTTTTGAGGTTTACAAACTTGAAAATCTTGATTTAAGCTTTTTATTAGTTAATTTTGATTTTTAGGGCTTTACCTGGTTTGAGTCTGTGTGGCGGTGGGCTCAAACCCCGTGGATTAGTCGGCCAATGAGTCAGAAATCACGGTTACCAAAAAAAAAAAAAAAAAAAAAAAAAAAAAGGTTTTGGCAAGTTTTGATTTTTTGTAAACCCTTAGAATATTTTATTTTATTTTTGGTCATTCTTTGGGAATTTTTAGAATTTATTTTTATTTTAGCATTTTTTACGATTTTGCGTTTTTTTACGTCTTAGCCTAATTTTCACGTATCCGTCCTTCTCCTTTCTCATCCCCCTCTTTCAAATATTAATCTCAAATCAATTACAAATTATTCACACACATATACCTCCTTGGGAAACGAACTTCATTGGGTCATTAGTGCACGGTTTTCCTAAACCGTCGTACTTAATACTTACCGCTTTTACGCCTTTTTCCTAAAAGAGCGTATTTTTACCACAATCATTTTGGCGCCGCTAACGGGGAGGTGTTTTGTGCTTAATTTGGAAAACTTTTGTTTTTAATATTATCCATAAATAGTATTTGTGTTAGTTGGAACTCCATTAACACGTATTATCAGTTTTCGGTTTCTTTGTGAATATTATTACTATATTGTATACGTATCACAATAAAAATACGATATCTCCAAAAGTGTGAAAACACAACCGTGATTTGGGAATTCATCACTCAATCATTGTATTCGAATCTCAAACAAAAAGAAAAAGGCAAAAATAGATAAATACTTTCGTGAAGCTCGATTTTGGAAAATACGAACTTTAAGGTGAATAGATAGGCAACGTGCTATAAAAGGCCGTTAAAAGGAAGCTAGGTACTTAAGTGCTTCGCGCCACCTCATTCCCCCGTTCACTTGTGAGTATTTGATTTTGAAAGCTAAACGAGGGTTTTGCTGCCCAAAGTATTATTACGTATCATATATATTTGTTTGGTTTCTTTGTGATTAAAACCTCTTGAACAATTTGGTTTTCACCAAAGTTCTAAAGTCATTCAAAGGCGTTCCCTCCACGTGATCGTTTTCATTCTTTGAGGCTTCTTCAAGAGTTTGATTCGAGGAGAGATTTTGTAGATTGATTGTCTACGTAATGCAAACAAAATCCAAAAAAAATTAAAAAAAATCAAAAATACCAAAAAGAATCTTGTTTGCTCACCTCCACATTTTTCGTTACGTTTATGCAAACTCGCTCACAAGCGAAACGTGCTCGTAAACGTCGTCAACAAGAAGGAAACCACACTTTTGTTGAAGAAACTCCAATTGTCGAACCCATTGTAGAACAAATAGTCACGATGGCTAACCGTACTATGATGGAGTTGCTTCAAGAACCCACCGAGGGTTTTGGAGAAGCGATTGTGATTCCCGCTATCCTTGCGGGGAATTTCGAAATGAAAACGGGTTTAATGTCGATGCTTCAAGCTAATAAATTTCGAGGACACGAAACGGATAATCCACATTATCACATACGGAATTTTAATCGTCTCACCGCAACGAGCAAGTTTAAGGATGTTCCACACGACGCCATTAAGATGATGTTGTTTCCATACTCATTAGATCGTCCCGCCAAAATTTGGCTTGAGAAAGAACCCTCAAATTCCATTTTGACATGGGGTGATCTCGTGTCTAAATTTGTGAACCAATTTTTTCCACTATAAAAAATGACACATTTGAAAAATGAGATTTCGAGGTTTACGCAAAAACCTAACGAGAGTTTTTCTATGGCATGGGAACGATTTAAGGAAATGTTACATGAATGTCCACACCATGATTTTTCCGAATTGCATCAAATAGATACGTTTTATAATGGACTTAACAATCATGAACGAGATTATTTAAATGTCGCCGCGGGTGGTAATTTTTTATGCAAAACGACAAACGAAGATTTAACCATCATCGAAAATAGATCTAAGGTTTACAACCCTCGTAACACACCGAGTGTTGCCAATATGGTTTCATCGTCGTCTCACAACATGAACGTTCTACAAAACGAAGCAAATGAGGAAAATAGATTTTTCGATAGATTTTCATCGCTCATGACTCATTGGAAAGCTAAGAAAGTTTCCAATTCCGCATCGGTCAAAGTGGTTGATAAGAGTTGTCTATAGTGTGGAGGAGCACATGATCTTTCCGAGTGCATTACCGCCGGTGGCAACACTTCGAGTGCTTGCGTAGCCATGGGAACTTTTGGTCAAAATTCACGTCCAAACCAAGTCCCTCGAAATCAAAATGTTAACAACTATCAAAACAATAATCAACGAAATGTTGGGAATAAAATGTAGCCAGTTCACTTGAGCGCTGACAAGAGGAAAACAAGCGTTGATAGGAAGAAAACAAACGCTGACAGATCAAGCGTTGACAAGAAGAAGTCAAGCGTTGATAGGTTGAAGACAAGCACTGATAGAAAGATATGGTCTACGGGTATTATGTTTCTAGTTTGTTTCTAGTAAAGATAAGTTCAACATTGTATTTTCTATAATTATCTTTACCTAGAATAATTGATACGTAGACTCTTGTACAAGGCTTCTAATATCTATAAAAGAAGACCTTTAGGTTATGTTTCATAATAAGTTTTCATACGTTCAACACTTTCATTGTAAGCATGTTCGTTATTATTAATCAAGTGAAAGTTTGTTTTACATCTTTGTGTGTTCTTGTTTAAGTGTTAATTCCGCATAACACTTAGATTACTTTATACACAAACAAAGTTTCTCTACGTGTATAACTTGATCTAATCTTGTATACACAAGCTTAATCGATCTAAGTTTGGGATCAACAAGTGGTATCAGAGCTTGTTGAGAAACTTTTGATCTTAAAGAACACAAGAACCCTAAAATCACCAAAACCCTAATTTCACAAAAACCCTAAAAACATCATGTCCACTCAAGAACTAAACTCCTCCTCCTCAAACCACAACATCAAGATTCCCATGCTTGATGCAAACAATTTTGAGCTGTAGAAGTTCAACTTTGAGCAATATCTGGGGATCTATGACTACACTCTCTGGGAGGTTATTGAATATGGAAACACATTCAATAAAGCTCAAAAGATTGCTAATGCCATTGCTGCAAGATCAGCTGTTCAATAATGTTCAGAAGAAGATAAGAAAGAAAAACCTGATGATGGTAGAGTTGTGTCTGCTGAAGACAAAGCAAAGAAAAGGGTTGATATGAAAACCTGAATCATTCTGAAACTCTCCCTGGGACAAGAAAGTCAGTACAAATACAGAGGTTATGAGTCTGCAAAAGACCTTTGGGCAGCCCTTGAAGTTGCATATGGTGGTAATGCTGATACTAAGGAAGAGAAGAAGAAGCAACTCTTGCATGAGTATGCTTTTTTTAAGGCTCAATCTAATGAGAAGCTTAGCAGTGTGAGAAGCAGACTGCTTGACATTACAAGCAAGATGTCCTTCATGGGGACACAAGTTGGTGATGTTGACATTATTGCCACTTTTCTTAAAAGCCTTGGTGATGCGTGGAAGATTGAGGCAAGATCTATACTTGCCAATAACACTCACAAAAGTTCTACTTTTGATGATATCTACAACAAACTGAGGCTGTTGGAGAATGAAACTCTTTTGGAGCATGGAAGTAAGTCTACCAATAGTAACATGGCCTTCTTCTCATGTGACAATCCGTCATTTTATGGTTGATATTTTATTCTCAAATATTATTTAAAAACATTATTTTAATGTTATATTATGAACTCACTTATTTTGGGAAGAAATTTGGGTTTACGTCTTGAAGTAGCATCGACTACGTCTAAACCGGAGGATTCTACGTTACGTGCTTACGTTTACATACACCATCTTTGGTGACAGTCCGACATTTCAGAAAATAAATTTGTCCGTGAATATTATTTTGAGATTTTAAATTTGTGTTGGTTCATAAACTCACAAATTTACGATAAGAGATTAGGACTTACGATTATAATTTAACGTCCTTTACGACTAAACCGGAAACCTTAGGATTACGTATTTACGTTTTTGAACTCCATTTTTGATGAGACAATTTTTATTAGATTCGTTTTGTGCCGTTGATTCATAATTTATAAAAACGTTTTTCGTAAAACGACCCGAGGACACGCAAATCGAGGATACTAGAATCAGGGAGTACCCGTAAATAATTGGGAATGAGACAAAACCACTTTTGCCCCACCCCCAATATGGGACGGCATAACTAGCAACACCACACCAAGATGTGTCCATTTTATAAACTAGACCAAGGACACTTGTCCATTCAAGCTTAATGTGTAAGCTAACACACATCAAAACCATTCACCACAAACCACTTCCTCATTCAACACATGCAAAACAACTTATTTTCTCTCTACCCTCCTCCTATTTCCGTCCCATGCTCCACCATAAACCACCACTTGATCAATTTTATCCATGAAATCTTGTGTTTAACTTATACAAGATGAAGACCCATTGAAGATGTATTGATTGGAAGTGATCTTAACATCCAAAAAGGAGTTCCCATGGAGTTTAAGGGCTGATTTCTACATGAAGTTTACAAGTATTGGTGGCCATGAAGATTGGTGTTGATCTACCACAAGTTCTTCCATCAAAATCCATGTCTTAATCACAACCTACATCATCTTGGTGATATAAAGATTGTTCTTCCCATCCTCTTGTTATTTTGGTTATGTAATCATGTATTTCTTTCTTATTGTATATGTATATGATGAATATATGATGATAAAAATGTTGTGTGGAGATCAGGTGTTGATAAACATGGGTAAAAAGATGAAAAACTATATGTAAAAGTGGTTAATCTTGCTTAATTTAGTAGGCTGTATAAAAACAGTAAATAACCATATGATGAACTGAAAAAATGGTATAGATGAAATGATACACAGTGATTGTTGAGACTTGTACACATGTGAGAGTTGGCCATGCAATGGAATCATAAAAATGAGTGAGATATGATCAAAACAAGTTTAGAGTGCAAATCTGAGTACACTGTTTTGGACGAATTTTATAAAATACTTAGAGGTTGATTCATCAGTAGCTAAAATGGAATAAAATGAAGCACATATCATTTAGTTTCTGTGATCAAAATTTAGGGTTCTATCTCCATGTAGAACTCTAGATATGATCATTTTAGTAAACTAGATTTTTAGGACTGATTTTATTAAATTAAAGTTTAATATTATTATATAAGCACTCAAATAAATATAGTATAAAATGTGAATTAAAACCAACTAACTTATATATTTCATTTATATAAATATGCAAAATGATAAATAAGTGGACATTTTAAAAAAATGGTAACTTGTTAAGTTTTATAAGTTATAAAAACTATATACTAAGTTTTACGTCTTTTTGGCTAAAACCGAAAGATCAACGTTTTTGTTAAATAAAACTTAGATGGTTGGACCCGTCTAATAAAATCTTATAAACTCACATACTCATATATAAACATATATAACAAGTAAAAACCGATAAAACCCGAGCTTTACAACATATAGACGTTAACGGGCCAAAGTAGCCTTAATGGACAATAAACCCGACTAATTTGGTAAAACACTTATAAACTTAGTTATTGGGCTTAACCCATTTGGGCCCAACATATAAAGTATAATACTGATAATAAAAGTATAATTGGCCGAATGAATAGTATTGGGCTTGTAATAGGCCCATTGGGCTTCAAAATGTAAACAAGTTGAACTAGTATAACTAGCCTTGAAAATTTCCAACACATAAACACTATAATGACTGAGTAAAGATGTATAAACCCACTTGATCACCATCATATATATAAAATCATCATATGTATACATAATTGTTATTTTTATAAAGTCATTGGACAAGAGTCTAAGACGAGTATTAATTGTCTAGGTTTCCGTGATTGAAGCGCGTACCGTACATACGAATTGCCGATAACCCGCTTTCCCACATCAACGTGAGTTCATAGCCTCGCACTCTTTTAAATGTTTTTATGAAATGTTTTATAAACCCGCGAGGGAGATAACATGTTAGTTTTTATAAAATAGGGCACTAGTTGTCCCGATTGTCTGTTTATTGATTTGGACCCGAATGATTGTATGACCCGATGAATGATTAAATGACCCGATAGATGAGATAAAATGGATTATTAAAGTTAGGTTATGTCACTAAAAGTCCCATTAGCATGAATTGTGAACTACCGGGATTTGGTAGACGCTTATGCATATAATAGTACTATTTGGGGACGATCACCCCAGTTCGCGCCTTGACGGTTGATCCCCGTCGTGCCACATTGATTGGTAAGCGAATTTATGTATGAGAAGATTTACACAAGCATGATTATTGTGACGACACGCTAATTTAGATGGGTAAATTGAGTTTCGGGCTAGCTACCCATTGCTTGTTGTAGTAGAGTAACAATGTCATGTGGCTTATAATAATCCAATTAACAAAATACTGCTATACGCATTGAACAACGATATATTGCCTGACTAGCAATACAGGGTCTTATTATTGATATTATGTTCGTGTTTTGGTTTTATATAACCATATTCATATAACGGTTTTTATTTAATCTATACAACGTTATAAAACGTATTGTATGATTTTTTAACGACAATGGTTCGTATAATGATTTTTAAGGCGAAAGCCTATATTATGATTTTGATAAAGATTTGTATAAAATGACTTTGGCTATTTTATGGCCTACTACAAGGATTTGTACAAAATGATTTTCGGTAATAATTCTATACCGATGTTATATTGATGGATTTCATTAAACTCTATGAATTCACTCGGCGTTATCGCTGACCTTTTCTTTTAACATGTTTTGTCTCAGGTACTTGAAGGTAATTCTCGGGAAGACAACAAGAATTCATGGCCCGCACTTAAATAATAATTTCCATTCAAATGCTTTGTAAAATTGTATGAAATACTATGACTTGGGACCTATGTAAATTTGATATTTATGAATGGAAATGCTTTTATTATTAAGCGACGTGATTTTTATGCGTTGTCTATGATGTGAGTAATGTGTTATCCCGTAACACCAACGAGTCTTCCGCTGTATTGAATTGTATAAATTTGGGGGTGTTACAGTTTTGTACCAGAGCTCTCGTTATAGAGAACGAAAGATTTTTAAAACCAAGGTTTTGAATAAAACATTTCAAAATCTTTTAACTATAAACATTTTTCACAAAATGTCTAAAAATCTTTTGACTATAACGGCGCCGAAGAATTCCCGAGTTACCGACAAGGCAAGACTGAGAAGTGTTATTTGAATATATATAACTTGGATTATATATATGTTGTAATTTGATTACATGATTGTTTGATGATTATTTTTATACTTATACGCGGTATTTATACGACGTAGATTGTCACAAGGAACCCTAACTCCCCTAGCAAATCAATCGAAGCTATTCCCGTAGGAATTCTAGCTATTCTAGATCTAAACCAAGTTGCGGATATTTATGATCCCAACAAAATGCTTGATATTCGTAGAAATGTAGATATTAGTTGATTGTGATATTGAAAAAGAATTGGCTAGATTAAATCTGATATCGATGTAATGACGATCTTTCCTTATAGAGTGGAGTTTGACAAAACGTTACCACCTAGAAAGATGTCATCTGATTCGTTGTCACCCAATTCTTAAAATTGAAATCGAAAAGGTGAATGTTGCACTTGAGGCTGTCATTGGAACCATTACCCAAAAGCCTCATGCCACTAGTACCTTTCCGAGAAGTCTAATTGAATGTGTGAGTCATTTCATACTAGTGACTCATTTGATAACTATTGTTGTAAGAGCTATAGGATTGGAAATTAAGTGTTGATCATATCGAGCTTTTATTGCCCTTTTAAGGTTTATGAATAAAGTTGAACGTATTGGAAAATGAGGTAGGATATCGCCTTGAGTATAAGTTCATTGAAACTTAAATGAAGTAAAATTTAACTCGTATGGAATACGAGATTGTTAAGAGGAATCTGTTAAGTCCTGTGATTGAAGTATAAGGCTTTAAATGATTGTTAGTTCGTGTTAATGGTTATTCCTAGGCCATTGTCCAATGACGAGGATGCCCAGTGTCCAACAAATAAATTGAAGAAATCTTCTTCTGAATTGGTATCGATGGATCTTCCGGGGCAAGTGGGACACCTAATGACTCTTGTAGATTAGTATTCATTGTGGTATCTTTTAAAAATCACTAACTTAACTGAGACATCAGTTGGTAGGATGAGTTCTTGGAATTGTATGACATAGTGACACAAATGTGTTACGGTACAATTTTGACTTGTTTCTGATTAATGAAAAGACTACCTTTGATTGCTAAATTATACATGTATCGATGTTATCTATATTTTATTACTTCATCCTAATGCTCGCATTAGTAAAAAACCATTGAACAAGTGCTCATCTCGATTTGAGTTACGTTATGGATTATTCTTTTTGAGTGCCATCGAGGTCATGAACCTCATGATTAATTGGCTAAGCTCATTTCCTATCATATTGTATTTTAGTTCTTGGTGAACAAGTTTTCATCACTCTTTTGCAGATCACTCATTGTTTTTATAAAATAAAACGGTATCCTTTGAGAAAATTGAATTTTCATCACTATATGGATTATTTAAAGTGAGACTTATAAATAATCATTATTGAAATAAAGTTGGTTATGAAATACCTTGGAAAACTTAATTGTTTTCATAACAAAGAAAATCTTTGTAAATTTATTTTTGAGTCTTATTTAAGAATTAAGAATGAAAATGTTTTTATTATCAACATGATGATAAAATTTTGACGAACTGAGTGTTGCATCGTTAATCTTGAAATTGTATATAGTTGCGCGCCTACATACAATTTGGAATGGACCATGCAAGGCTGATTAGTAGTCACCATAAAACTGATTAATAAACACTACATTTTCTTTAAAGATTGTGAAAGATTAAATTTTATGAGATCTGCAAGAAGTGAAAAATAGGGACATAGTGTTAGGGACACCTACATATATGCCTGTAGCATCTATTCTTCTGAGTCGAATTTACTCATCTGTGGAAATTGTCTTATTTGACAATTGACAATTCTTTCTTGTCCAATTCTCCCGTAGTGAGATTCTTAGGAAAAGTATATGATTACCAAGTGTTGATACCCGACTGGATGTATCGACATTCCTGTCATTTCTTTTGATTTGGTTTCATTTGAATGACCTGGGTAACGATCCGAGGAGCTTTCGAATGCGTACTCAAATTATGAAAACATGGGATATATTCATTACGCTAAATGTTTTCGTCTTTATCTGATTTGAAATTCTCCCGCGTAGATTATGCGTTAACCTTACTCTTTTAATGGTAGTTGTGTCTCCATATATCCTTGAATTTGTGAAGGATTATGAGTTATTATTAGTCTTTTGAGAAGTTCACATCTTATCAACGGTAATAAAACTGAAAAGTTGGTAGTGCCATTAGAATGGGTTGATTGATTATGACATGACGACATTGTCTTAATTGATGGGAACTCGAGTAGAATTCCCCCAAAGGATAAGATGTTGATTATCGAAAGTGATCTAAATGATTCTTGATGGATGACCATATCCTGCATTTAGACTTGAAATTATACCATGAATGGTTGTGAACTAGTCATAGATAATGTAATCTAGAAAGAACTTAAAGTAAATTTATTAAAGATGTTTCTGTTATCTGAAACTTTAGGAGGTATTTGTTGGTGAATTACCTAGACTTTCGCCATTAAGGCAGGTTGAATTTGGTATTGATTATACTCCTGGTGCTACATCTGTGGCATGTGCACTGTACGTCAGCACCATCTGAATTAAAAGAATTACCCTACAACTGAGAGAGTTGTCGGAGAAAGCTTTCATTCTATCAAGCTCGTCATCATGAAGAGCTATGGTGTTATTATTCCTTATATTTGTTGAATTACCCTGAACTAAGTAAAGTGACGATTAAAATCTATATCCACTACCCAAGATGATAGATTTGTTTGATCATTTACAAGTTCTAGCGTATGTTCTAAAGATTTGATCCATGGCATGGTTATCATCAACTTCGCATCTGCGAAATAGATTATCTATTCCAATCACTACATCCGGTACTTGTAATGAACATTATATGTTTTACGTGATGACGTTTGGATTGACTAATACACATGTAGCATTCATAAATTGGGTGAATCACGTGTGTAGGCTGTAAATTGATAAATTCATGATTGTGATCACTAAGGACCATTTGTTTGTTTATAAGAATAAGAAGGAGTTGATAATTATTTATAGATTGCCCTGAATTGGCCGAACAATGAAAACTTGTACCTTGAATATTTAACATGAGATTTAAGACTTAATCCTTTATATTATTTGACCGTGTGATTAATAGAAAATGGAATATATTGACTCTTCAAAAATTGGAACCATAAAGGCTTTGGGTTTTACCAAAAACAAAAATGGAAATATGTTTTGACAAATGTTTTAACAAAGGATTTTTAAGGGATTATTTCCTTATACACAAATCATTTAACTAAACTCCTGTTTAGGGGTAAATGTTTGTGTATACCTCAAGACAACCTAAGAGGGATTGAGAAAACCATTTAAACCATGACTTAAAATTTGAAACGACAATTTTTGTTCTCTACCAAAGAATAAACGAAGGTTTTTCGAACATTTACGGATCTTACTAATTATTTCCGATAAATCAACAAAAATTTTGTTAATTAAATTCAAATTTATTTTGAACATTTTTATATAATTGGACAAACTAAGGAAATTTTAAAACTTTTATCGTTTACGTATCATAATAAATAAATATTTATTATTTAATTACTTTTAATAACTATGCTTTAACGTCGGATTGAGTAAAACGGATAAAAATGATAGTTGAGACGAAATTAAAACTTAGAAAATATGAAGAAAGAATATCTGAGTGAATTGTGGACATGATAATTATATCATCAGGAGAGGTGAATTTAGATACCGACGCATTATGTAAAAAGGATAAAGAACCAATTATGATGTGTTCCTTAGTAATGATGGTACAAAATAAATTGCCGAACAATTTAAAATATAGCCGATGCTTATAAAAAGGATAATATAGATAATAAAAAGGGGTTCACGGCTTATGTGAACCATTAGAATTGAGAAGCCGATGGCGTTAAATGTATAAAAGGCCGCTTGTGGTTGCCTGAATATAGAGGATTTTGAGATGTAGTCATGTTGGAATCTTGTAAGTATAAGTATTCTATTTATGTTATTTCTGATTAAGTGTACCCCATCTGAATAAGTTGTGCTGATGGCAAATTATGAAGGCAGACATCACCTCATACATTAGTAAACATCTAGCTATTGCAAAGGTCATCATCTGAATTTGATTCGATTTGGGTCATCTTCGACAGACTGACCAAATATACTAATATCATTCCAGTTAATGATAAATTCTCGATGAAGAAATTGACTCTTTTGTATTTAAAAGAGTTATGTAAACATGGTGTGCCTGTATCGATTATCTCTATCAATATCCTCGCTTCGCATCGAATTTCTAGAGATTTGCTCAGAAGTCATTGAGAACGAATCTTGATGAGAGTACTGTGTACCACCCCAATCGAAGGGACGAGGTAAAGTAACGATACAAAATACTATAAGTGTTGTTTTATGTTTGAATGATTGACCTTTGGTAATAAACCGTATAATGGTTTTCCTTTGGAGAGATTATCATTTATAATTATCATATTAGGATCAAGATCGAATCTTGTGAGGATATATATTAGAGCATCTGTAAGCAGGATTTGGGATAAAGACACCAGACATACACCCATTGTGAGTTGGACATGTCTTTTAGGTTTAAGGTTTCCTATGATGGCGAACCTAACCTTGCAAAATATCCGAATCGCGAGATATAAATTGATTGTTGAAATTAGGATCTGATTATTGACTGCCGGTAGTAGGCAGGAGGTTATGTGAATATGAAGTGTAGATCTTGAAGTGCCAGATGGGTAGCGAAGTTATGCCAAAATAAAAATAAAAATTTAACCATGGAAAAATGAATTGATGATCTGAAAGATCATGGGATATAAGTCCCCGTTGTATGGGACTATTGAGATGATGTAAAAAGATTGGTTTGAAAGGCATATAAGCTGGATCTACCCTAGGACTTCAAGGGCTGCGTGAATTATGATTCGTATATATAACTTGATAAAATGTCTATCAAGTAAAAATCTGACTATTCCTTAATGAAGTTTAGATCGGCGAAAAGTTGCATTCATCAAAAACCCGTGAACATCATGGATAGAGAAAGTAAGTCAACATTAAGCCTGATCTTATTCCTGTAGTTATGTTTGATGAAACTCGCGTATTGTAATGGGTTACACTTGTGAGAAAAAGACCGAATGTGGAGGAAATACCCACATGGCTTTAACTCTATAAGAAGCGAGTAGTAAGATAAAATGATCTTTGAGGACAAAGATCCTGTTTAGGGGTAAATGCTGTGACAATCCGTCAATTTATGGTTGATATTCTATTCTCAAATATTATTTAAAAACATTATTTTAATGTTATATTATGAACTCACTTATTTTGGGAAGAAATTTGGGTTTACGTCTTGAAGTAGCATCGACTACGTCTAAACCGGAGGATTCTACGTTACGTGCTTACGTTTACATACACCATCTTTGGTGACAGTCCGACATTTCAGAAAATAAATTTGTCCGTGAATATTATTTTGAGATTTTAAATTTGTGTTGGTTCATAAACTCACAAATTTACGATAAGAGATTAGGACTTACGATTATAATTTAACGTCCTTTACGACTAAACGGAAACCTTAGGATTACGTATTTACGTTTTTGAACTCCATTTTTGATGAGACAATTTTTATTAGATTCGTTTTGTGCCGTTGATTCATAATTTATAAAAACGTTTTTCGTAAAACGACCCGAGGACACACAAATCGAGAAAACTAGAATCGAGGAGTACCCGTAAATAATTGGGGATGAGACAAAACCACTTTTGCCCCACCCCCAATATGGGACGGCATAACTAGCAACACCACACCAAGATGTGTCCATTTTATAAACTAGACCAAGGACACTTGTCCATTCAAGCTTAATGTGTAAGCTAACACACATCAAAACAATTCACCACAAACCACTTCCTCATTCAACACATGCAAAACAACTTAATTTCTCTCTACCCTCCTCCCATTTCCGTCCCATGCTCCACCATAAACCACCACTTGATCAATTTTATCCATGAAATCTTGTGTTTAACTTATACAAGATGAAAACCCATTGAAGATGTATTGATTGGAGGTGATCTTAACATCCAAAAAGGAGTTCCCATGGAGTTTAAGGGCTAATTTCTACATGAAGTTTACAAGTATTGGTGGCCATGAAGATTGGTGTTGATCTACCACAAGTTCTTCCATCAAAATCCATGTCTTAATCACAACCTACATCATCTTGGTGGTATAAAGATTGTTCTTCCCATCCTCTTGTTATTTTGGTTACGTGATCATGTATTTTCTTTCTTATTGTATATGTATATGATTAATATATGATGATAAAAATGTTGTGTGGGGATCAAGTGTTGATAAACATTGGTAAAAAGATGAAAAACTATATGTAAAAGTGGTCAATCTTGCTTAATTTAGTAGGCTGTATAAAAACAGTAAATAACCATATGATGAACTGATAAAATGGTATAGATGAACTGATATACAGTGAGTATTGAGACTTGTACACATGTGAGAGTTGGCCATGCAATGGAATCATAAAAATAAGTGAGTATGATCAAAACGAGTTTAGAGTGCAAATCTGAGTACACTGTTTTGGACGAATTTTATAAAATACTTAGAGGTTGATTCATCAGTAGCTATAAAGGAATAAAATGAATCACATATCATTTAGTTTCTGTGAAAAAAATTTGGGGTTCTATCTACATGTAGAACTCTAGATGTGATCATTTTAGTAAACTAGATTTTTAGGACTGATTTTATGAAATTAAAGTTTAATATTATTATATAAGCACTCAAATAAATATAGTATAAAATGTGAATTAAAACCCACTAACTTATATATTTCATTTACATAAATATGTACAATGATAAATAAGTGGACATTTTATAAAAATGGTAACTTGTTAAGTTTTATAAGTTATAAAAACTATATACTAAGTTTTACGTCTTTTCGGCTAAAACCGAAAGATTAACGTTTTTGTTAAATAAAACTTAGACGGTTGGACCCGTCTAATGTAAACTTTTATAAACTCACATACTGATATATAAACATATATAACAAGTAAAAACCGATAAAACCCGAGCTTTACAACATATAGACATTAACGGGCAAAAGTAGCCTTAATGGACAATAAACCCGACTAATTTGGTAAAACACTTATAAACTTATTTATTGGGCTTAACCCATTTGGGCCTAACATATAAAGTATAATAGTGATAATAAAAGTATAATTGGGCGATTGAATAGTATTGGGCTTGTAATAGGCCCACTGGGCTTCAAAATGTAAACAAGTTGAACTAGTGTAACTAGCCTTGAAAATTTCCAACACATAAACACTATAAAGACTGAGTAAAGATTTATAAACCCACTTGATCACCATCATATATATAAAATCATCATATGTATACATAATCGTTATTTTTATAAAGTCATTGGACAAGAGTCTAAGACGAGTATTAATTGTCTAGGTTTCCGTGATTGAAGCGCGTACCGTACATCCGAATTGCCGATAACCCGCTTTCCCACATCAACGTGAGTTCATAGCCTCGCACTATTTTAAATGTTTTTATGAAATGTTTTATAAACCCGCGAGGGTGATAACATGTTAGTTTTTATAAAATAAGGCACTAGTTGTCCCGATTGTCTGTTTATTGATTTGGACCCGAATGATTGTATGACCCGATGAATGATTAAATGACCCGATAGATGAGATAAAATGGATTATTAAAGTTAGGTTATGTCACTAAAAGTCCCATTAGCATGAATTGTGAACTACCGGGATTTGGTAGACGCTTATGCATATAATAGTACTATTTGGGGACGATCACCCCAGTTCGCGCCTTGACGGTTGATCCCCGTCGTGCCACATTGATTGGTAAGCGAATTTATGTATGAGAAGATTTACACAAGCGTGATTATTGTGACGACACACTAATTTAGATGGGAAAATTGAGTTTCGGGCTAGCTACCCGTTTTTTGTTGTAGTAAGGTAACAATGTCATGCGGCTTATAATAATCCAATTAACGAAATACTGCTATACGCATTGAACAACGATATATTGCCTGACTAGCAATACAGGGTCTTATTATTGATATTATGTTCGTGTTTTGGTTTTATATAACCATATTCATATAACGGTTTTTATTTAATCTATACAACGTTATAAAACGTATTGTATGATTTTTTTTAACGACAATGGTTCGTATAATGATTTTTAAGGCGAAAGCCTATATTATGATTTTGATAAAGATTTGTATAAAATGACTTTGGCTATTTTATGGCCTACTACAAAGATTTATACAAAATGATTTTCGGTAATAATTCTATACCGATGTTATATTGATGGATTTCATTAAACTCTATGAATTCACTCGGCGTTATCGCTGACCTTTTCTTTTAACATGTTTTGTCTCAGGTACTTGAAGGTAATTCTCGGGAAGACAACAAGAATTCATGGCCCGCACTTAAATAATAATTTCCATTTAAATGCTTTGTAAAATTGTATGAAATACTATGACTTGGGACCTATGTAAATTTGATATTTATGAATGGAAATGCTTTTATTATTAAGCAACGCGATTTTTATGCGTTGTCTATGATGTGAGTAATGTGCTATCCCGTAACACCAACGAGTCTTCCGCTGTATTGAATTGTATAAATTTGGGGGTGTTACATCTTACATAGTGAAGGTCAATTTGATCAGAAGGACTCATACATGCACCCAGTTACTGGATCAACATGTGTCAATGCTGGATCATATCCTGTCAACGCCTCCCATTCAGACGCTGACACATACAAAATTGACTCACGAAGAGTTAAACCTGCTGGTTTGGATCTGGATACTGTGTGTGCATACATTGCTTCATTGCCCAATGGTTCAGTGATTACATATGAGGACCTTGAGCAAATAAGTGATGAGCACTTGGAGGAGATGGATATAAAGTGGAGCATGGCTCTTGCTAGTATAAAAGCAAACAGGTGGAATAGAAGGTTTAAGAAGAAGATGACCTTTAATGCAAAGGACACTGGATTTGATAAATCCAAGGTTGAGTGCTACAATTTTCATCGTATGGGGAACTTTATGAGGGAATGCAGATCTCCAAGAAGATATGATGCTGGAAAACCCTCAAGCCAAATTTTTAAGACTCAGGATCCTAAGGTCATGGTATCAGTGCAAGAAATTGATGGTATTGGATGGGACTGGAGCTATTTGGCTAAGGATGGGGAAGAGGATAAAGCTTTGGTTGCTGAGATAGAAGAAGAAGAGCATGTTCAATATGCTCTCATGGCACACTCCTCCTCTTCAGTAGACAATGAGGTATACGATGATGCTTTTTGTAGTAAGGGTTGTCGTTTAAATACTGAAAAGCTTAACAAAGAGGTTTTAAGATTGTTAAGTGATGTGAGTACTGATAGATGCAAGCTATCTAACTATCAAATTGCTCTCACTCAAACTGAGAATACAGTTTCTGAGTATAAGAAAATGGAGTTTGACCTAAAAGATCAAATTAATATCTTAAAACATGATTTAAATGCTAGTAATGATGTTAGAAATATCATGGAAAGGGTCAATGCTGAACTACAGGTTAAGTTAGATGAGGCTATCAAGAATAAGGACAATGTAGGTCTTAAAATTCAGAGATTTGATAAAGCCACACAAACCCTAGGAGAATGTGTTAATAAACAGAGGGATCCTAAGGACATGACTGGGATTGGGATGAAAGACTATACTGTTGTTCCACCACCAGCTGGGGAATTCTATGGAGTCCAAAGAAAGGACTTATCTTGGACTGGTTTACCAGAACTCCAAGAAGAGGAATTTATTCCTCCACCAAGAGTCCTTACCCCAGTTGAAGAGTATAGGAAAAAGTTGACTGACTTGAATGAATGGAAGAAAGCCAACCCTACCTTGTTTGTCAAGGGTGGCATGCTTTGTGATAGTCCTAATGAGTCAACCCCTATTAAAGTAACAAACCCAATCACTGGAAAGACTGTTGACCTTGGCTCAAACACTGTTAGAAAACCTAGCATTAAGTATGCAGAAATGTATAGGAATACTAGGTCACCTAAAAGCCAAGTTAGTGATAATGGAACAGGTTTCTTTTCTTCTAGACCTAGAGTTGTGTCTAGAAAAGCCTGTTACACTTGTGGTAGCTTTTCACATTTAGCATATAAGTGTGTCAACGCTTCCAAAGTCAACGCTGTCAAAAGGTCAAACATTGTCAGACCCTAAAATTTTGTGGAGCAAAGTCCACAAGTTGTTAGACCAACCCCATTCTTCGCTAAAGGGTCTAACACTCACGGATAAAGACCATTACAGAATACCAATACTTGGTCTAATAGGCAATGGGTTTCTGTAGCAAACCCTAGGTTCAACGCTGACAAGGGTAATTTCAGCGTTGACAAGACCAAATCCAACGCTGACAAAAACGTTGCCAGACCTAAATATTTGCAACCACAGGGAAAGGGGTCTAAAGCTTCTTCTAGCTTGACATGGAGACCTAAGAAAGATCAAAACCCTAATTCTAATGGGATTTCTATGACCTGCAACATATTTAATTATATTTCAAAGGTCATTACAAAACCAATTGGTGTTAACTAGGTGTTTCATCCAAAAGGGATGAACAAGGGGTTGTTATGAGAACTAAGTCTGTTCTTGTTGAACAACCAGATGATTCCAAGTCTTCTTAGGCTTAGGTTCCCAAAGAAAACTAATTTGTTTTCTTTATGTGTAGGGCATTCAAAAACAGGTAAATGATTATGGCTATTAGGATAGTGGATGCTCTAGGCACATGACAGGGAATGAAGATTATCTAACTAACTTCACTCCCATTAAGGATGGTGATAAAGTTTACTTTGGAGGCGGATATGGAACTATCACATGCAAAGGAACTCTTCTCACCAAGAACATGCGTTTTGAAAACGTGTTTCTGGTAAAAGAACTTGATTATAATCTTTTCAGTGTATCACAAGTCTGTGATAACAAAAATAAGGTTCTTTTTACTGATACTGAATGCTTGGTGTTGAGCAAGGATTTTAAATTCCAGATGAGAAATTTATTGACTATATAACACCTAGGCATAAAGACATTTATAATGTGAATCTTAATGGGATTAGGATGAATAATAATATGTCATGTTTTTATGCTAAAGCTTCAGTTGATGAGAGTTGATAGGTGTGTAAACACCCATCTTTTCTACCACTTAATTACAATAATAACCGGACCAAAACGTGTATTTTATGTCTTTTATGTCGGAATTATGCGTGGTTTGTGTTTTTGTTGTGATTTAGGACGAAATTGTGAAAAGTGGAGAAAACACGAGAATTCACGGGCATTCACGGCTTTTATTGGAGTAAAAGATGAAAGACGAAGTCGAGAAGTCAAAAGTGGAAAAAGAACGGAAGTCCAAGACCAATTCTGAAGATTTATCGAAGAAAAAGTCAAAAGGCGGAAGTTTATCAAAAGCCGAAGAATTCAAGTCTATTTTATTGAAGAAATTAAAGACGAATTCAAAAGAAATACCGAGCCACAAGTCATTAGAGTCCAAGTAAAGAAGATTAGAAGGAAAAAGGACTAATGGTGCAATTAAGGAAGACTATATGCTTAAGGACCTAATGACGCAATTAAGAGAAAAGGAAGAAGGGGAGGAAGCTTCCTAATCCTCCCCTATATATAGTTAGGATTTGTTAATCATTTCTTTTTGTTGGCTAACTTGACAAATTAGCTCTTCCACTTTTATTTTATGCACATTTAAATACTTGTCCATTTAATTACCTTGTCTTGCACCTTAATTACCATTTAATTCAAGTAAGTTTTTCTTTTTAATTCTTGTTAAGCTTTATCTTTACCTTGTTAATCTCATTCTACCTTTCTTTAATCTTTGTGTTGATTTGTTTATGTTCAAGTTCTTTATTTTTGTTGATTTGATTAAAGTGGTTTTGATTATCTTGTTTGATTTGTTGTTTTGGATTGATTGTTTAATTTTATTAGATGTTTGTTATTAGATTGGTTTAATCTTTTTGTTGATTTGGTTGAGTTTTTGTTTGATTCGTGCCTTTTTAACCTTCCTTGTTCTTCGGATCTTGATACTGAACTTGCCCAGATTCGTGCCCAGCCTACTTTCCGAATAGGGGATTGCCATATTTATTCCGAGTAAAGCTTTTAGCTGGGAGACTATTCGGAATATTCAATATTCCGAATAGAGGTTGTTTTCCGAATAGACCTTTATATTCCGAATAGGGATCATATTCCGTGTAGGACAAAACTTTCCGAATAGAAGCAATATTCCGAATAGACCTGGACATTCCGAATAGCACGTCTTTCTGCATAGAGAAGTATATTCCGAATAGGAGGGATTTTCCGCATAAGGCTACTTTTCCGAATAAGCCAAATATTCCGAGTAGAACTTTATTCCGAATAGGGACAGATATTCCGAGTAGAGAAATATTCCGAATAGGAGGATTATTCCGAATAGGGTTTTGTTTTCCGCATAAGGAACTATTCCGAATAGGCACCTTTTTCCGCATAGTGACAGTATTCCGAATAGGGGTTTTATTCCGGATAGGGACTTATTATTTTCATTTTAGAATTTAATTTCGAGCTTTAATTTTCCTGCCTTTTTACTTAGTTGCACTTTAAGTTTATCGCCTTAGATTTATTTTAGCTTTGCCTTAGTTTTAGTTGCGTTTTAAGTTTGCCTTAGTTAGATTTAAGTTTGCGTTATTTACTTTATTGCCCTTTAATTTTAGTCTTGCTTTTTAATACTTGCACTTTATTTTAATTAGATTTAGATTTATTTTAATTGCACTTTTACTTTAATTGTTCTGCACCTTTAAATTTCGAAACTACAACGACACATCTTTGTTCCACCAAAGTTCAACTGAGTCACACATTAAACATCAAGTTTTTCAATTCGAAGAGACATACTTAGAACGAATAATTTTAATTGGGTAAAATACCAGTTATCAAGAGTAATCTATGGCACAGGAGACTAGGGCACATAAACTTCAAAAATATAAACAGACTTGTGAGACTTGGCTTGTTGATGGTTTGCCTGAAAAGGCTTTCCACAATGACCACTCTTGAGTTGCATGTCTTAAAGGCAAGCAGCACAAGGTCTCATTTAAGTCTAAACATGTGCACTCTAGTTCTAAACCACTTCACTTATTGCATATGGACCTGTTTGGCCCAACTAATATAGAGAGTTTGAATGGTAAATCATACTGCTTTGTCATCACAGATGACTTTTCTAGGTTTACTTGGACTTTCTTTTTAGCTATGAAAAGTGACACTGCTGATACTTTAATTGACTTTATTACCCAAATAGAAAAGAAAACTAGAATTGAAGTTAAAATTCTTAGAAGTGATAATGGTGGTGAGTTTAGAAATAAAATGTTGGATGATTTTTGTGCCAAGAAAGGGATTACTAGGCATTTTAGTGTTGCCAGAACCCCACAGCAAAATGGGGTTGCTGAGAGAAAGAATAGAACCCTAATTGAAGCAGCCATGATTATGTTGACTGATGCTCACTTTCCCATAGCTTTTTGGGCTGAGGCTGTTAATACAGCTTGTTATGTTCAGAATAGAGTATTGGTCAACAAGATACAGAACAAAACACCTTATGAGTTACTTTGGGGAAGGAAACCTAATATTGGTTTTCTTAAACCTTTTGGTTGTCATGTAGTTGTACTAGATACTAGTGATGCCTTAGGTAAATTTAGTGCTAAAGATGATGAAGGCTATTTCACAGGTTATTCAGTGCAGAGCAAGGGATATAGGGTTTATCTTAAGAAGGAAAAACGTATATGTTAGCCTCAAAATATTGAGTCAAACAAGAATGTTCGGTCATAGGTTTCTATTGTATTATTTATTAGAACGTTGTAATAAGTAGTTATTTAGTCGTGATTCACGGGCTTGGATTTAAACTAATTAAAGTCCAAAATACAAGCCCGGCCCAATATATAGTCCATTAAAGCCCGCATGTGGGTGGACTATATATACTACCCTCCTTGCATGTTAGGAGGGTGGATGGTCATTTGTATTTCTCATTTCTCTCTAATCTAATCTCACCAAGTTCACACACTTCTCTCTCTTTTCTCTCTCTAGTTTCTCTCTCTACAATTCATCTCATTTCTTCCTTTCTTTCTTTCATAAATTCGTGTATTAATATCATATAAGAGGGACAACAATTGGTATCAATCGCCACGGGGTAGATTTGTGATTGATTGTTGTTATTATATTTGATTCGTATGATTTAATCTATAAATCATCACGAATTCAAATTTTTTTTGTGTTTTTCGTGTTCTTCATCTTGCTACAAATCTTCTATATACTTGTTGTAGAGATTTGGTTGTTTTGGTTTGGTAAAAATCACGAATTTGTTGCCTAAAAGTTGCTAATTTGTTGCCTAAAAGTTGCCAAAAACCGTTGCCTAAAAAGTTGGAAGAAAAAGCACCATTATTGCGACAGCTTGAATTTCGGAAAAGGTAAGTACGGTTTCGATCGCAATAACCCTAGGGTTTTACTTTGCGATCAGTATTGCGATAGCCCCTTATTCCGATCTGAACATTCCGATCGTTATTGCGATCTGGATTGCGACGGATTTAAGGCAATCTTGAAACGTTACTCTGCCCACATTGCGACAGCCTCATTGCGATAGGTACACATTCCGATCTGGGCATTCCGATGACACATTCCGATAAGTTTGGTATGACACATTCCGATCTGGGATTTCGACAGCCTCATGACAAAATCGCAATTTTCGGAATTTCAACAACCACCATCTGAGTCCTCATCTGAAGATAGTGATGAAAACCAAGCTCAAAAGAACCGAGAGATGAAACAACAAATTGCTTTCATAATGAAGACTTACAAGAAAATCTACAAACCCACCAACAACAATCTTCGCACATCATCTAACACCAAGAACCGATATGTTGAGAGTCCTCCAAGGTATGACACACGTCGACGTGGTGAAAGTCCTTCTAGGTATGATCGACATAATCCAACGCATGTTGAGGGTTCTGCAAGATATGATCGACAAACGGCAAAGTATGATACTCAGAGGATTGCTGCTGCTACTGGGAATAGGGAAACGGTTGGAAGTCAAGTGGTTCAGCAGGGCGGGATTCAATGTTTTAATTGCCAAAGTTAAGGGCATATGGCAAAGGAATGCAGGAAGCCGAAAAGGGTTAGAGACTCCAGCTACCACAAGGAAAAGATGCTGCTATGCAAGAAGATGGAAGCAGGGGTTAAATTGTCAGCTGAGGAAGGAGCAATGCTTGATGACACTGATGATGAAGATTCTGATCAAGAGCTTGATGCACATTACTCGTACATGGCAAAGGTTGAAGAAGTTCTCAAAGTCACTGAAAATGACAATGGCCCTATCTTTGACACTGAGCCAATTGAGAAGGTACACACTACTGATGAATATAATGTGTTTGGTGATATTCCTGAGCATAGTGATCTACCCAATGCCATTAATGACACGTGTATGATGGAAACGGTTGATAGCAATACCACACCTGATTCATCAGACATGTGCAATAATGAGTCTGCGGATGACCAACATGCAAATGAATATGATGAAGAGGAACGTATTGCGCTTGCTAATTTAATTGCTACTTTACAAAAAGATGTCACTGAAAATAAAAAGAGTCAAAAGCAATTAAAGAAGGCAAACGCTACGCTCACTCAAAGTTTTGAAGAATGTAAAGCTGCTCTTATCAAATCTACTGAGATGACTGAAAGCTATAGAGATGAGCTCCTTCAGAAAACCAAAGAGCTTGAGGGGTACAAGGGAAGTGCGTTAAAAAGTCAAAAGGACGATTTTGAAAACAAATATAATACCACTCTTGAGTTATTAGCTAAAGAGAAGCGTCAATATAATGTTTTCTTAATGGATGAACGTCAAAAAACGTACCTTGCCAATACCAAAGTTAATGAACTTGAACAAAAGCTCTCTATGACCACTACTGATTCTGCTAAAATTCTAGAGGATAAGAAACAAGAGGTAGATGCATTAAAACAAGCCTTCAAAAGTAGATATGATAAAGAAACCGAAAAAGTTACGAAACTAGAAGCACAAGTCGACTTTTTGAAGAACGTTGTTTATAAAACGCATGATTCTATTCAATCCGTAAGAATGCTAGCACCTCCATCGATGTTTAAGGGTCAAGCTAGCTTTGCAAGTCCTGAGTACCTTGCCAAAGCACAAGCTGCGAACCCGCATCTTTATCTTGATGAGACTGAAAGGACAGATCTTGATTGCATGCCTCTAAGTGCCAATAGTGAAGAGACTGCCCTTTGGGATGCTGATAGTCAACCATCAATTAATAAGGAGTTTGTGAAACCATATAATTATGCTTATGAGAATAGTATTTATGGTCTGTTCCACAAACAAACTCAGAAATCTCGTGAGGAAGTATTTTTAGAATGCAGGGAAAAGAGAATTCAATGGAAGAAAGCGTTTGCCACTAAGAAAACAAACTTTTCTAAGTTCATCAACTACTTGCCCCTAGATGCTTCTAAAAGCAAGAGTAGGCAGATATTTGGGTTTCTTACTCATTACATAGATAATATTAAGTCCATTATTGATAATGATTGGAAACAACGACAAAATGACGAGTGGAAGAAACCAATTCCTCAAGACATAACTGTGCTTGTCAAACAAATCTTAATACCGAACGCGACCACACTAAAAGAAAATGTTCTTAAATTCGAAAGCTTAATTCGGTCTGAAATGTTTGATGATTTACAATATGTTGAGTCTCTTGAGAAAGAAATTGATAATCTTCAAATGGACAAGTCCGTTTTCTCTGATGAATATGATTTACTCTTGCAAGAATGTGTTTCTAAAGATATTATGTGTGCTTATTTTACATCTTGTGCTGATATTGATGAATATTCTGAAGTTGCATGCCAATATCTTGATAAGATCAAAGAATGTGAACGTCTTGAAATTGAGCTTTCGAAACGTAAAGAAAATGTTGATAAAAAGGCTTTTGAGTTACTTCAACACAAAACTGATTTCCTTCAAAAACATTGTCATTCACTTGAACTTGCTTTGCAAAAAGATGTTGGTCGTTTTCCACATGATAATAAATTGCAAGAAAAACTTTCCCAAACATTTCGTGAAATGAATGAACAGAATTTGGAAATTAAAGGGTTGAAAGCTCAATTACAAGACAGGGACAGAGCGATAGCAGAGTTGCAGAAACTCATTGCTAAAATGGGTGGAAAAATTGTGGAACCTAGCATTAAGAAAAATGTTGTTAGACAACCCAATGCCTCTAAAGAGAATAGATCCTCTATCTTGGGAAAACCATCTGCTTTATCTAATTCCTCGTTTGCAAAACCTGTGTTTGCCCCCAAGATGGATGGAAAGGAAAGGTTACCACAAGCTCAACCCATAAGGAATCCTGTAGCACCAAGCGTTAGGCACAATAATGTCATTAAACCAGGGATGTATAGAATGTCCACTAAGCCCACAAACAAAGATTCTCACTCGCCTCAGACTTCTAGAAACACTAATATTCATGTGTCTTCTACTACAGGAATAGTCTCCACTACTAGTGTTAGCCGGCCTCAGCTTAAGAGCACTCAAGAGAATGATAAGGTCTGGAAACACAAGAATCAAGGGAAGATGAAGCAAGTAGAAGAACACCCTAGGATTTTCAATGTTTCTAAGAATAAAATGTCTGTAATCGCGTGTCATGACGATTTGAATGATTCAACTTTGAATGCTATGAATGTGAAATTTGTTTGTGTCAAATGTGGCAAGTGTGCTAATGCTAATCATTCTATGTGTGCTATAAATAAAGTCAAAGGCGTAGATACTAGAACTAAGAAGCAAGTTGCAATGCCTATTAGAGCTAGTAAACCCAAACGCAAAGTGAACCATTCTGGTGCAACCCCCACTAAGAAAAGTAATGCATCAGACTCCACCACTAAGAATCCTAGAAGCAAAATTAAGGAATTATATGAGTCTGCCAGTAAGTCTTGGAAATGGTGGTTTGCTAATCAATGTCCTCCCGGATATAAATGGATGCCTAAAGTTAGGACAGAAAATGTGAAAACGAGTGTTAGTTTGCCTTTAAATGTTGATAAGGACACTAATGATTCTACTATCACAACTACTGTGGTATCCAATTTAGCAAATGCTCCATCGTGTTCTAACTCTTCTGCAGATGATATAAATAATTCTCTTCATAATGGACTCCGGATGCACGAAGCACATGACGGGGAATCTCAAGCTTCTAATTAACTTCGTGGAGAAGTTCCTAGGTACGGTCCGATTCGGAAATGATCAATTTGCACCGATCCTAGGATATGGAGATTTGGTTTAGGGGAATATCACGATTAAAAGGGTATACTACGTCGAAGGGCTCAATCATAATCTTTTCTCGGTGGGTCAATTCTGTGATGCGGATTTGGAAGTTGCTTTTAGAAAGAAGACATGTTTTGTTCGTGATTATGATGGGAATGACTTACTTACCGGTACACGGGGTACTGATCTTTACACAATTTCACTTCAAGACACAACTTCATCAACTCCAATTTGCTTCATGGCTAAAGCTTCAACGACTCAGGCATGGTTATGGCATCAACGTCTTTCTCATCTCAACTTTGATACCATTAACTTGCTTTCCAAGAAAGATATTGTGAGAGGCCTTCCAAGCTTGAAATTCATCAAAGATCATCTTTGTTCTTCTTGTGAACTTTGTAAAGCTAAACGAAGTAGCTTCAAAACAAAGACCACACCAAGCTCTAAAGGACGGTTAGATCTTCTTCATATGGATCTATGTGGTCCCATGCGTGTTCAGAGTATCAATGGAAAGAAATATATTCTGGTAATTGTCGATGATTACTCAAGGTACACATGGACTCACTTCTTGAGGTCCAAGGATGAAACACCCGATGTTCTCATTAGCTTCCTTAAATTGATACAACGTGGTCTTCAAGCTCAAGTTAAAGTGGTTCGTACTGACAGAGGTACAGAATTTTTGAATTCAAATCTGAGAAAGTATTTTGAAGCCGAAGGGATTGAACATGAAACATCTATTGCTCGAACACCCGAACAAAACGGCATTGTTGAAAGATGAAACCGTACTTTAGTTGAGGCTGCTCGAACATTACTATCCGCTTCAAAACTTCCACTGTACTTTTGGGCCGAAGCCGTGTCAACCGCATGCCACACACAAAACCGCTCCTTAATTATCCCAAGACACGAAAAGACACCATATCACATAATTCATGATCGTAAACCTTCACTTAAACACCTTCATGTTTTTGGATGTATTTGTTACATTATACGAGATGGTGAAAATTTGGATAAGATGAAAGAAAAAGGTGATGCATGTATTCTTGTTGGATATGCAACTCAGTCTAAGGGATATAGAGTGTTCAACAAAAGAACAAAATTGATTGTCGAGACAATTCACATCCGATTTGATGAATCTCAAGAAATGGCACTTGAACAAAGCAGTTTAAGTCCCGATCCACAACGACAAACGACTTCCGTTCACAACCGCACGGAACTCGAAGCTCAAGACCGCAGCAATGAACCGTCAAGTTCAACGCTGGTTCCAGAAAATGTTCCTATAGCTGATATGACAGTCGACACGACAATTGAAGAGTTGGAAATGTTATATGGACCAATGTATGATGAATATTTCACGGGGGAGAAACAAGTTGTATCGAAGTCTTCCGCTGTCACTCATGATAAGAATGATGAAACCGATCATCGTCAACAAAAGGATACAACTTCATCTACTTCAACACGGGTTGTTGCAGATTTACTTCCTCAGAATATCACTTCAACAATCGATCCTACAACATCCACAACAACTGTCATTGCTCTAGAGAACACTAATCAAGCAGACAATGCATTATCTGACGAAGACGAATTTATCAACCCATTCGGTACACCGGTACACGAAACTGGAGAGTCTTCTACTCGCCATGTTGATCCGTCAAATATGCATACTTTCTATCAACGACATCCTTCAACACATCATTGGACCCGAGATCATCCTTTGGTTCATGTCATTGGAAACCCTTCACAGCCAGTTCGTACAAGACGACAGCTTGAAACCGATGGCGATGTTTGTATGTTCGCACTCGCCGTGAGTACTGCTGAACCGAAAAACATCAAAGAAGCCATGGCTGATCATGCTTGGATTGAATCGATGACGGATGAACTTCAATAGTTTGAAAGACTTAAAGTCTGGGAACTGGTTGACAGACCATACGATGTAACACTATTAAATCTTCGATGGATCTGGAAAAACAAGATGGATGAAGAGAACACGATCATCAAGAATAAATCTAGGCTTGTGGCTAAAGGGTATGGACAGAAAGAGGGTATTGATTTCGAAGAATCATTTGCACCAGTAGCTCGAATGGAAGCGGTCAGGATTTTTCTTGCTTATGCTGCACATAAGGGATTCATCGTTTATCAAATGGACGTAAAGACGACGTTTCTTAACGGTCCTTTGAAGGAAGAAGTTTATGTCACGCAGCCGGAAGGATTCGTCAATCCTCATTATCCTGACAAGGTGTATCGTCTCAACAAAGCACTATATGGATTCTAGCAAGCTCCAAGGGCGTGGTACGACGAGCTCTCGAAATTTCTGGTCTCCAAAGGTTTCTCAAAAGGTTCCATTGATTTAACTTTGTTCACTTATAAATATGGGGATGACATTCTGCTTGTGCAAATTTATGTTGATGACATTATTTTCGGGTCTACAAACCCAAAACTTTCAAAATGGTTTGAAAAAGTAATGCACAGCAGATTTGAAATGTCTATGATGGGCGAACTAAAATTCTTTCTAGGAATTCAAGTTCACCAATCCCCAAGTGGTATCTTCATTAACCAAGCTAAGTATTGTCAAGAGATAATCAAAAAGCATGGTATGACATCATGTGACCCCGTTGGGACACCATTATCAACCACATCCCTAGATGCTGATTTGGAGGGATTACCCATAGATCAAACGAGATATCGTTCCATGATCGGGTCCCTCATGTACTTGACAGCAAGCAGACCTGATATTCATCATGCTACGTGTTATTGTGCACGATATCAAGCACGACCCACTGAAAAGCACCTCAAGGAGGTTAAACGGATCTTTCGGTACCTTAAGAATACCATTCACATGGGACTCTGGTATCCGAGGGAAACCGGTTTCTTTCTAACGGCCTATTCAGATTCTGATCATGCAGGGTGTCTTGATACACGTAAAAGTACTTCTGGTGGTGCACAATTTCTAGGTCAAGACAAGCTTGTGGGATGGTCTTCCAAGAAGCAGGATTGCACGTCACTGTCATCAGCCGAAGCGGAGTATGTGTCTCTATCTGCGTGTTGTGCTCAATTTCTTTGGATGAGAACACAACTCACGGATTATGGCTTCCATTTTGATAAAGTACCTATGTACTGTGACTCAAAATCGGCCATAGCCATCTCCTGCAATCCGGTTCAGCATTCCCGCACGAAGCACATTGATGTCAGATATCACTTCATTAAGGAACAAGTTGAAAAGGGTATTGTTGAATTATACTTTGTTGGAACTGATTACCAATTAGCTGACTTGTTTACAAAAGCTCTTTCGAAAGAGAGGTTTGCGTATCTAGTTAGGCAAATTGGTATGAGATGTTTGACTCCAGCAGAACTGGAGGTTCTGGCAAAGAAGCCTGCTTGATTCATCTATCAAACATCTACCTGTAAATATTAATGAAAAAGAAAATACAAAATTAAAAAATCTTTGATAATCCAAAAAATATTCTTCTCGACATGTCTTTCAGTATCGATAATATGGACGTACCTAGAAATGTCGCTCAATAACGACACGGGTGTGTACATAAAGCTCGAATGAAAGTTGTAAATATTTTTCAAAACATGTCATTTCTATTTTTTTTCAAAAGGAAATTGTCTATTTTGGACAATATTTCCAACAACGGGTAGAGCAATCTATCTTGGGTTGAGCTTGTCACAAAACATTCAACGTTTTGAGCTCAATACAATGGCTTGTAATCACTTTCAGATTGCAACCCGGATCGATATTCACGGGGGCGTGTACGATTTAGTACCCTTACCCTCAGCAAAAGAAGAGAAATCTTCTTACACTTGAGTGGATTCGTCAAGACATTCAAAGTCTATGAACTCAAGTTTAGGCTTTAGAAAAACCTTTCGACAAAAAGAATTGATTTTTCAAAAAGCGTTGAACACAATTTTTTCAAGAATTTCTCAATGATATTCAAAATCTTTCAAAAATTGTGTGTTCAACAACTCCTATCCTCAAAAGTTTAATGTGGATCACATCCTCGTAATGACAATTCCATTGGATCAATTTTTGAGGGGGAGCATTTCAACTTCATGCATTGATTGACACATCTTTCTCCCGAAGATTTTCAAGACTATTTTTCAAAATATATTTTAATCAAATTTGGTATCTCTAATATCAAAAGATTTTATATATTAGAGATAGGGGGAGAAAATGTGATTAAAATGTGATCATATATAAGACTCAAGCACTTTAACTCTTACCCACATGTGCGAAACACTTTCGATTATCGATGCACATGTGAAGGGGGAGCTTTTCTGAAACGACAAAACTAGCAAGGTGTTAAATGTTTTTCAAACATTTTGTTAGAATTTAAAGTGGTTTTCATGGTTACGATCAAATACCCACAACATCTTTAATTTCACTACGTTATTGGTGTCAAAAGGGTGGTTAGGTTTAAGTCCTATGATCCAACCAGAACCGGAGGGATCTTCCCAGGGACAATCCAATAGATTATTAGAAGTCCTTAGGAAAGATGGAGTAGAATGTGAACGTAGTTGAATGCCGACTAAGTACTGATGCTAGCACTGGAACAATCACAACAAGGTGTTAGTAATGATGTCTTGGTAAGCATTGAAGGGGTTGAAGAATGAAAAAGAAATGTAAGGATAAAGGGTGTAAAGAAAGAAGCCCTCCATACAACTTAGGCAGAAACCGGGTCAACTCATCATGAAGACAAACTCATCATGGACCCAGTGATGTGAAGCACAACCCTTTCCTAGCTACTCAGACTTCTCTCAAAAGAAGTTTGTTTTATTGTCACGGAGATCAACACGACTTCTATTGACTTTCTCACTCCGAGATAGTTGATATTGAATAGGTGGCATCTGCTCCAGCCTCCGACCACTAAAAGTGCACAAATCGAGTCTAGAGCCAAGAGATCAATCAAATCTCGTTAGGACACACGGATGAAGATCAAGAGAGTCCTACGCTATATCCTTGTGATATTGCTAGAACACTCAGAGTGATACTACTTAGTATTCACAATGATGAGTGTAAATCCTTCCAGTGTTAACATCAAACAGCACTGCGGTAGGTCATATGCAAGATTATTTATGAATTGAACATGTGCAAAACTGAAAAGCAACAGTGGTTTGATTCTTAATTGATTCAAACTCGTTTCAGGTTTCTACGCAATATCTTTATGGTCTTGCCAGAACATTCAGAGTGATATTCATTAATATTCACAGTGACGAATGGAAATCCTTCTAGCGTCAACATCAAACAGCGCTACGGTAGGTAACTTGCGAGATTCTTATGAATCAAGCTTGTGTCAACTAGAAAGCAACAATGGTAAGATTCTTAATGAATCAAACTTGTTCCAGGAATTTGAATTGACGACTTTAATCAAGCGGATAGTTATCCAATTGATTCACTCTTTATGTTCGCAGTCTTGCTTTGAGACGGTCGAGTAAAGAGAACGGCTAGTACAGCCGCGAAACCCTGTCAAGGAGATTCTTAATTGAATCTACCTGATCACAGGTACGATATTTAATATCGTATAACGGTCTTCACCGACCGGAGGTAAAACGCTACCGATTTAGGACGAATGTCAAAGCCATTCAGTCCGTGTCTATGCTTTGTCTCGAGAAGGTGGCGTCACGGTGTACACAGCAAAGTCAATGATTCAGAAACCACATACTCATGCCTAAAGACATATTCAACTATTAATAGTGTGAGCATGTGGATGAAGACACAAGATCGCAAGATGGCAAAGACAAGTCAAGGATGATTTGAAGATCTCAAGCTTAAAGACAAAGTCGAAAGACAACGACAAAGGCTCAAAGATCACAGCATGAAGGAACAAAACTACTGTTACACGTTCAAGACTCATTTATGACGAAATTCATAAATCTCCATTGGAATCCAAATATCAAAGAGGAATGACCTCACATTGGGGGAGATTGTTAGCCTCAAAATATTGAGTCAAACAAGAATGTCCGGTCATAGGTTTCTATTGTATTATTTATTAGAACGTTGTAATAAGTAGTTATTTAGTCGTGATTCACGGGCTTGGATTTAAACTAATTAAAGTCCAAAATACAAGCCCGGCCCAATATATAGTCCATTAAAGCCCGCATGTGGGTGGACTATATATACTACCCTCCTAGCATTTTAGGAGGGTGGATGGTCATTTGTATTTCTCACTTCTCTCTAATCTAATCTCACCAAGTTCACACACTTCTCTCTCTTTTCTCTCTCTAGTTTCTCTCTCTACAATTCATCTCATTTCTTCCTTTCTTTCTTTCATAAATTCGTGTATTAATATCATATAAGAGGGACAACAGTATACTTGAGAAAGTACATGTTAGGTTTTTAGAGAGTAAACCTAGTGATCCTGAAAGTGGTCCAAATTGGTTGTTTGACTTGGAACCTCTATCTAGGACTTTGAATTATATGCATGTTACTAATCCAGACATTGTGAAGGTAACTTCAAATGTTATGGAAGAACCAGTTGTTGATGTTTCAGGTACACAGGTTAATGAAGAGGTTGGATCACAAGCAGACAAGTCATCTCCCATACAAGAGTATGTTACAATTCCCATATGGACAGATGCTTTTGCTGGAAAGGATAATGATGGTCCCCAAGTACCACCAGTTAACAACATGCATGTTCCTTCAGGCGCTGACAAAGGAAAATCTGGCGCTGACAGGACAAATTCAGGCATTGATGGCTCAAACATTGACAACACCATTTCAGGCGTTGATGATCCAAACGCTGACAACCTTGGTTCAGGCGTTGACAACACTTTTGAGCATATTTTCTCTTCCAATTTTGAACAAGGTGAACCTTCAAGTAGACAAGAAGAGGTTCATACAAATATTGATGGAAGAGAGTCTGAAGAAGATATTGGCAACTTGGAGGATGAGATTGAAGACAACAGACTTTTTGAGGGAGGAGTTCTCACTTCTACTATGAAGAATCACCCTACTTCTCAAATTATTGGGGATGTAATGTCTCCTGTTCAGACTAGAAGATCTCATCAGAGTCTTGGTGGATTTATTGTCAATGTACACAAGAAGGTTGATACCCCTCTTGTTCAAGCATGTTTGTTTGCCTGTTTTCTGTCACAACAGGAACCCAAGAAGATTTTTGATGCTCTCAAAGAACCAAGTTGGGTGGAAGCAGTGCAGGATGAGCTTCACCAATTTTCTATTCAGGATGTTTGGGAGCTGGTTGATTGTCCCAGGTATGTCAGACCTATTGGGACAAGATGGGTTCTTAGAAACAAGAAAGATGAAAGAGGCATTGTGGTCAGAAACAAGGCACGTTTAGTAGCTCAGGGATATACACAAGAGGAAGGAATAGACTATGAGGAGGTCTTTGCACCAATTGCAAGGATTGAGGCTATAAGGATATTTCTAGCCTATGCTTCCTGCATGGGCTTCACTGTATATCAAATGGATGTGAAGAGTGATTTCTTATATGGCACAATTGTTGAGGAGGTGTATGTTATGCAGCCTCCTGGTTTTGAAGATCCAGAGAATCCAAACAAGGTGTATAGAGTCAAGAAAGCTATGTATGGACTTCATTAAGCCCCAAGAGCATGGTATGGTACATTGTCCACCTATCTGGTGGAAAATGGATTTAAAAGGGGCACCATAGACCAGACATTATTTACAAAGAAGGCTGGTAAGGATGTCTTACTTGTTCAGGTTTATGTTGATGATATCATCTTTGGCTCCACCAATCCAAAGATGAGTGAAGACTTTTCCAAGCTTATGACAGACTAATTCAAGATGAGTGCAATGGGGGAGATGAACTTCTTTCTAGGGTTACAAGTTCAGCAGAAAGAAGATGGTATCTTCATCTCTCAGGATAAGTATGTAGCAGAGATCTTGAAGAAGTTTGGCTTTTCTTCACATGAAAAGAGGGCTACTACTCCTATGGATAGGGAACATCCTTAGGGAAAACTTGGAGATGGAAAAGATATGGATGTCAGGCACTAGAGATCAATGATTGGTTCATTGATGTATCTCACAGCCTCAAGACCTGACATTATGTTTGTTGTGTGTGCGTGTGTACGCCATCAAGTGACTCCCAAAGAATGTCACCTTTATGCTGTCAAGAGAATCTTTAGGTACCTTAGATGTTATCCAGATCTTGGCTTGTGGTACCCAAAAGATTCACCATTGGAGCTTGTTGCATATTCAGACAGTGACTATGGAGGTGATAAGTTTGATAGAAAATCTACAACTGGTGGATGTCAGTTTCTTAGGAGTAGGTTGATATCTTGGCAATGCAAGAAACAAACAGTGGTGGCCAATTCTACAACTGAAGCAGAGTATGTAGCTACAGCTGCTTGTTGTGGACAAGTCTTATGGATTCAGAACCAACTGTTGGATTATGGGTATAATTTCATGCATACCAAGATTTTTGTTGACAATAACAGCACTTTATGCATTATTAAAAATCCTGTACATCATTCTAAAACAAAACACATAGAAATTAGATATCATTTTATAAGGGATTGTTTTGAAAAGCGTTCAATACAACCAGATAGGGTTGACACAGAAGAAAATGTGTCTGATTTATTAACTAAACCTTTTGATGCTGGAAGGTTTCAATACTTGGTAACAAGTATTGGAATGATCAATCTCACATAATATGTGTGTTTGTGGTCTTAATGTAAAAGTATGTACAGGATAATGCATTGTTATTAGTCTTTTTGAAGTTAGATTTTCCACTATATTTTTCTAACACTAACAAAGGTTGCATTAACGCTGACAAGTGTTATCGTGGCGTTGTCAGCAACAATGTTAGTTTTGTGGTTTTTAATCTAAGTGTGCAGGTGGTGTTAGCATTGTACCATTGGATACAAAGTTGCTTATGGATCCTTAGAGAATCATTTGAGCATGTTTTTATTTATGGATGATGGTTGGAATATTTATATTCCTATCTTGACATAAATTTTTTATGTTCATGCATATTTTTGGGCAACATATGTATCACAGTTTAAGGGGAGGTTTTAGGAACCTTTAGGACTTTTGGATATTCTTATAATACTCTTATCACAATTCTAGATTGTGTCCACAGGTGAGTATGAGTTATTTTTACTAAATCATGAGGCACTGTAGCATGCAAAGTTGATATACTATGCATGTTGCCAAGACATTTTTGGCCTAGATTTGGTTGTGGTCTGTTGGGAGACTTGGGAATGATTTTCTCATGGGTTTACCTGGGAGTTACAAGGAATTTTATGAGATAACTTAATTGTTAAGAGTTTTGGTTAGCAAGGGACACTAGAGGACTGTTATGTCTATCTTGCATAAGCAAGTGTGCATAATTGGACAGTGCTTGCCGCCGTATAATAATTATCAACTTATAGGTTATCTTCACTAGGATAAATTACTTTGTTAAGGTCCTTTTTCATTTTTATTACTTTTATTTTTGGACACTTACAAGTATTTTTCCAAGCGTTGTTATGACCAATTTAGACGTTGACATGGCTTTGGCAAACGTTGACAAGAATATAGTCATTGGGCGTTGATGGGTTATTTTTTACCGTTGACACTCATTGGGACCTACCCAGTTGTTACTTTTTGACGAATTTTGGGGCCGTAATTTTGGGAGCAGATAACTTTTAATTAATGCATGAGTAACTTATTTTCTTTTCAATATTTTCATCATGATATTTTGAAAATAGTTGCCTCATTTTTGACCAATCACATACATATATCTCTCCTATATATTTGGCTCCTATTTTTAAACAGGGTATCTGATATTCTTGTCTAACAATTTTCTCCTATAATTCATCTTTCTAAATCATTCACAAACAGCATTCTTCAACAATGGCACCAAAATTTAAACCAAGTGATTTGGTATTGGGATTCAGGAGTCAACACAACATGATTGCATATTTGGACGCTGATGACACTCTGTTTCCACAATACACCCAGATGGTGGTGTATTTGAATGCATCCCCAATTAGGTATGCTCTTTATCATGCTCCTCTCATCTCTGTCACGCATATTAAACAGTGTTGGAACACTATAAGTTCCTCCACAGTTAATAATGTGACTATATTATCATCTATTGTTCATGGGCGCACATGGGTGGTTACTGAAGCCTTGGTTCGCCTGGCTTTGCATCTTGATGATGCAGATGGTATAACCACCCTTCCCATTAATGAAATAGAACAAGGACTAAGGGCTTTGGGGTATCCTTTCCCTGATGAGGGCACTTTTGTCACACCCCAACATGGCGGAATATGGGGCGCGATGTATGGATATCATCACAACATGGCGTGTCCATAGAGATAACTATATGGAATAAGAAATGTCATAAACTGGTGACACAAAATTCATGACAATATCTCATCAAATGCAGGTGTCTAGGTAAGTAGGTAACAGTCCTACCTCTTATCCAAGACAAACAAGTAACATAATCAAAACAAACATATGTGTGCCACAGTATCACTTATTAAAAGAACAAATAAAAACTAAGAAGGAAACGGGGATTCTCCTTCTATATGCATTCCTAAGCTTCTCCAATCATAGCCACTTATGTTCTCATGCTTAACCATAGTATCACCTGAAAGAGACACTAAAACACGTCAACATAAAGTTGGTGAGAGTCATAGGTTTAGACTCTAATGCTAAAATCAGTTACAAGCTATGAATAACAACCATCAACACAATAACATATAGACAATGTGCTACAATTATGTATTAACAACTAGCATTCAAGATCAATCATTCCAAACCAAAATCCAAGGCTCCTACCTTGCCAAACAACATGGTACCATAGATGATCACACTATGTACCTATCCCAAGGCCACTACCTTGTCAAACCACAAGGCCACTACCTTGTCAAACAACAAGGCCACTACCTTGTCAAACAACAAGGCCACTACCTTGTCAAACCACAAGGCCACTACCTTGTCAAACCACAATAACTGAGACGGCACGTGTCCCCCGATCCAAATCATACACAATCAAGAATCACATAGCAGTTAATCACAGAATGTACACACAAGTCCATCACAAACCATAAAAACATTCACAGCATCAATTTATAAATAACTCAACACAGTGTCTCTTCCATCCTATCTGGAAGTCAAAATCAATATTAAACATGGGACTATGAAACTCACCTGATAGCTTCTTCACAAGTCCTCGCACTAGCAACAAGCTAACAAACCAAAAACACGAAATCAATACACGAACCAATCACTAAGATGGCTCATCAACCTATGATGGACATCTAGTCTATTCCCGTATAATTACCTCATTGTTAAGCTCTAATCACCCCATTACCCTTCCTTAACAAGTCCCTAACTTGGTTAAGTTTAATAGCTATCCCGTTCATAATTTTACACAAAACAGTCCCAGTTTTAGGTCTCAAAACTTTAAGTCAAACGTCCACTTAAATATACCCATGGTTTCTGTAAAAGGAATATTCACACTTTTATAAATGTTAGCTAAAACCTCCCACTTGCCCTGAACTTAAAGCTACTGTTAAGGCCCAGATATATGTGTATACAGAATTCACTGATTTTAAACGTATGAAAAGTTCATTACCATTAGAGGGTCTAACCCTAAACCACAACCTTAGCCGAAGTGCAGATACTTAATACAATGTATAAAACATCTCTCATGTTCGTGAGAAGATCCCAATGCAACCCTAAGTACCCCAAACAACTCAAAACTTAAAAAGAAAACAAGCTGAATTCAAAACTGTTTTGACCTCCGACTGTTGTAACCTGTTTTTGACCCACTTCCCGACCTGCAATTTAGCTCTCGTTTCTTGATTTAGAACACCAACTCAATTAACTATCCAGGACTAGTTTGATCGCATCTTGAATGTTCCTAGAACTCGAGATATGATCAAAACAATAGACTCAAAATTCTGCCCAGTTTTTAAAAACGGGTTTAACAAAATCAACCTCATTAATTAACCCTAATCCCTCTAATTACAAGCCCTAATTCATGTAATCATTATAAAATCATTAAAATACAGATTTTTATTAAAACCTTAACCTAAATCCATCATAAGATGATTAAAGAAAACATAAAAACAATTTAATTGAAAAGGGTTTTGAAGGTTTTACCTTTAGATCAATGGAAGATGAAGAAAACCTAATTTTTATGAAGAACCCTAATTCTTCTCTTCTTTAGTCGACTATAAACACCAGGGGAAAATAAAAATTCGTTTGGTATTGTGTATATTGTTACTTATATAGCAAAACAATCCTTGTCCAAGTAAAACACTTGTTTCCTTTTTTCCTCTTTTCCTTTTTTTCTTTCTTTTTTTTTACCGACCCTACCCCTCAAAATTCGTTTTTTATTTCTTTTTATTATTAATATGTGTATTAATAATATTACCTTAGTTTACCTTAATTTATTTCAGCTCCTAAAGCTCCCAAAACCTCAAAACCGTAAAACTAGTCAAATTTACGCATTTTACCGTAAAAGACGTAAAATATACACTTTTATAAAAAATCTCAAATTTTGAAATAAACTTTATATCTAAGTCCTAAATGACTTAAAACCATCCCGAAAAATATTCATATGGATAATTACCTCACCCGAGACCTCTAAATGCTAAACCGTAAATCCTAAAAAAAATACTATTACTATAATACTTATACGTATACGTAAACACCAAAATATCACCATTTAATTTCATAGTCACCAATTGTGTAACACCCCCAAATTTTATACAATTCAATACAGCGGAAGACTCGTTGGTGTTACGGGATAGCACATTACTCACATCATAGACAACGCTTAAAAATCACGTCGTTTAATAAGAAAGCATTTCCATTCATAAATATCAGATTTACATAGGTCCCAAGTCATATTATTTCATACAAAGTTTTACAAAGCATTTGAATGGAAATTATTGTTTAAGTGCGGGCCATGAATTCTTGTTGTCTTCCCGAGAATTACCTTCAAGTACCTGAGATAAAACATGTTAAAAGAAAAGGTCAGCGATAACGCCGAGTGAATTCATAGAGTTTTAATTAAATCCATCAATATAACATCGGTATAAAATTATTATCGAAAATCATTTTGTAAAAATCTTTGTAATAGGCCATAAAATAGCCAAAGTCATTTTATACAAATCGTTATCAAAAATCATAATATAGGCTTTCGCCTTCCAAATCATTATACGAACCATTGTCGTTAAAAACATCATACAATACGTTTTATAATGTTGTATAGAGTTAAATAAAAACCGTTATATTAATATGGTTATGAAAAACCAAAACACGAACATAATATCAATAGTAAGACCCCGTATTGCTAGTCAGGCAATATATCGTAATTTAGTGCATATGGCAGTATTTCGTTATTTGGATTATTATAAGTCGCATGACATTGTTACCTTACTAGAACAAACAACGGGTAGCTAACCCGACAATCATTTGCCCATCTAAATTAGCGTGTCGTCACAATAATCACGCTTGTGTAAATCTTCTCATACATAAATTCGCTTACCAATCAATGTGGCACGACGGGGATCAACCGTCAAGGCGCGAACTGGGGTGATCGTCCCCAAATAGTACTATTATATGCATAAGAGTCTACCAAATCCCGGTAGTTCACAATTCATGCTAATGGGACTTTTAGTGACATAACCTAACTTTAATAATCCATTTCATTTCATCTATCGGGTCATTTAATCATTCATCGGGTCATACAATCATTCGGGTCCAAATCAATAAACAAACAATCGGGACAAATGGTGTCCTATTTTATAAAAACTAACATGTTATCTCCCTCGCAGGTTTATAAAACATTTCATAAAAACATTTAAAAGAGTGCGAGGCTATGAACTCACGTTGATGTGGGAAAGCGGTTTATCGGCAATTCGGATGTACGGTACGTGCTTCAATCACGGAAACCTAGACAAATAATACTTGTCTTAGACTCTTGTCCAATGACTTTATAAAATAACAATTATGTATACATATGATGACTTTATATATATGATGATGATCAAGTGGGTTTATACATTTTTACTCATTCATTATAGTGTTTATGTGTTGGTAACATTTTTATACTAGTTTTACTAGTTTTACTTATTTACATGTTTTAGGCCCAATAACCCTATTACAAGCCCAATACTTTATATTAGTCCATTTTACACTTTTATTATCAGTATTATACTTTTCATGTTGGGCCCAAGTGGGTTAAGCCCAATAAGTAAGTTTATAAGTGTTTTACCAAATTAGTCGGGTTTATTGTCCATTAAGGCTACTTTGGCCCGTTAATGTCTATATGTTGTAAAGCTCGGGTTTTATCGGTTTTCAATTGTTATATATGTTTATACATCAGTATGTGAGTTTATAAAAGTTTACATTAGACGGGTCCAACCGTCTAAGTTTTATTTAGCAAAAACGTTAATCTTTCGGTTTTAGCCGAAAAGACGTAAAAATCATGTTTATAGTTTTTATAACTTATAAATCTTATTCAACTATCATTTTTATAATGTGTCCATTTATTTAACCTTATACATATTTATATTAATGAAATTTATAAGTTAGTGGGTTTTAATTCATATTTTATACTATATTAGTTTGAGTGCTTATATAATACTATTAAACATTAATTCTTCAAAATCTGATTTTTAGTTTCATCTTCAACATTTTTATCATATCTTGAGTTCTATAAGGAGATAGAAGCTCATTTTTGGATGGCATAAACTTCATATTATGTGATACAAATAAGTTAGCTATTGTTACTGCTCATTCCATGTCTAACTATCCTTAACAGTCCCTACAAAACAGACTATTTAGATTGGTACACTCATCTTGTTTTGATCATATCTCACTCATTTTGATGATTCCATTGCATGGCCAACTCTCACATGTGTATGACATCTAACACTTATTGTAAATGGATTCCACCATGCAATTTTATCAGTTTATAACTTGGTTACTTAATGTTTTTATACAGCCATCTTATTAAGCAAGATTTAACCATTTTTACATGTGGTTTTTCCATCTTTTTACCCATGTTTATCAAATCTATCAACACCAAATCCCCACATAATATTTTTAATCATCATTCATCATCATATACATATACATAAATAAAGAAAATATAAGATTACATAATCAAAATAACAAGAGGATAGGAAGAACAATCTCTATACCACTATTAGTGATGAAAAGATGGGTCTTTGATGAACAAGGCTTGGATTTTGATGGCAAAACTTGTGATAAACCAATATCATCTTCAAGTCTACCAACCTTTATAAATTTCTCATGGAAAATCAGCCCTATGACACCAACAAATCTTCTCCTTGGATGTTAGAATCACCTCCAATCTTCAAAGCTTCAAAGTAGCATCATCATGTGTATGAGTAACACATGATTTTATGGCTAACATAGATCAAATGAGGGTTGTTTTTGATGATGGTTGGACGAATTTTAGAGAGAGAGGAGAGGAGTGTGTGAGTTTTGCATGTGAAATGGAAGTAAGTGGTAAAGTTTAGTGGTTTTTTCTAGTTCGGTGGGATAAGTTAGCTTTCATGTGAAGCTAAGCTTACATGTGTAAGCTTATAGCTACAAGGGTGCCACATCATGGATGTGGTGTCCTATTTTGGCCACCCCATGTGTTAGTGGGGTGGGATAAACTTGTTTTGTCCCATCCCGCTAATTTACGGGTATTCCTCGATTCTAGTTTCCTCGATTTGCGTGCCCTCGGGTCGTTTTACGAAAAACGTTTTTATAAATTATGAATCAACGGCACAAAACGAATCTAATAAAAATTGTCTCATCAAAAACGGAGTTCGAAAACGTAAATACGTAATCCTAAGGTTTTCGGTTTAGTCGTAAAGGACGTTAAATTAAAATCGTAAGTCCTAATCTCTTCTCGTAAATTTGTGAGTTTATGAACCAACACAAATTTAAAATCCCAAGATAATATTCACGGATAAATTTATTTTCTAAAATGTCGGACTGTCACCAAAAACGGTGTATGTAAACGTAAGCACGTAACGTAGAATCCTCCGGTTTAGACGTAGTCGATGCTACTTCAAGACGTAAATCCAAATTTCTTCCCAAAATATGTGAGTTCATAATATAGCATTAAAATAATGTTTTTAAATAACATTTGAGAATAAAATATCAACCATAAATTGACGGATTGTCACAACATTTACCCCTAAACAGGATCTTTGTCCTCAAAGATCATTTTATCTTACTACTCGCTTCTTATAGAGTTAAAACCATGTGGGTATTTCCTCCACATTCGGTTTTTTTTCTCACAAGTGTAATTCATTACAATACGCGAGTTTCATCAAACATAACTACGGGAATAAGATCAGGCTTAATGTTGACTTACTTTCTCTATCCATGATGTTCACGGGTTTTTTATGAATGCAACTTTTCGCCAATCTAAACTTCATTTAGGAATAGTCAGATTTTCAATTGATAGGCATTTTATCAAGTTCGATATACGAAACATAATTCACGCTGCTCTTGAAGTCCTAGGGTAGATCCATCTTATATGCCTTTCAAACCAATCTTTTACATCATCTCAATGGTCCCATACAACGGGGACTTATATCCCATGATCTTTCAGATCATCAATTCATTTTTCCATGGTTAATATTTTTTTTGCATAACTTCGCTACCCATCTGGCACTTCAATACATTTCATATTCACATAACCTCCTGCCCACTACCGGTAGTCAATAATCAGATCCTAATTTCAACAATCATTTCAGGTCTCGCGGGTCGGATATTTTGTAAGGTTAGGTTTGCCATCATTGGAAACCTTAAACCTAAAAGACATGTCCAACTCACAATGGGTGTATGTCGGGTGTCTTCATCCCAACTCCTTCTTACAGATGCTCTAATATTTATCCTCACAAGATTCGATCTCGATCCTATACGAAAATTTTCAATGATAATCTCTCCAAAGGAAAGCGATTATATGGTTTATTACCAAAGGTCAATCATTCAAACATAAAACAACACTTCTAGTATTTTGAATCGTTACTTTACCTCGTCCCTTCGATTGGGGTGGTACAGAGTACTCTCATCAAGATTCGTTCTCAATGACTTCTGAGCAAATCTCTAGAAATTCAATGCGAAGCGAGGATCTTGATAGAGATGATCGATACAGGCACACCATGTTTACACAACTCCTTTAAATACAAAAGAGTCAATTTCTTCATCTAGAATCTATCATTAACGGGAATAATATTAGTAGATTTGGTCAGTCTGTCGACGATGACCCAAATTGAATCAAATTCAGATGACGACCTTTGCAATAATTAGACGCTTACTAATGTATGAGGCAATGTCTGCCTTCATGATTTGCCATTAGTACAACTTCTTCAGAAAAAGATACTTTTAGTCAGAAATGACATAAATAGAATACTTATACTTACAAGATTCCAACATAACTATATCTCAAAATATCCATACTTAGGCAACCACAAGTGGCCTTTAAAACATTTAACGCCATAGGCTTCTCAAATCTATTGGTTCACGTTAGCCGCGAACCCCTTTTATTATCTATATTATCCTTCTTACAAGCATCGTTTATTTTTATATTGTTCGGCAATTTATTTTGCACAGTCATTATTAAGAAATACATTCTAATGGATTCTTTATCCTTCCTATATTATGTGTCAATATCTACATTCACTTTCTCCTGATGAAATATATATAACATGAACGTATTAATTCAAAATTTCTTCCTTCATATCTTCTATGTTTTAGTTTCGTCTCAACTATTATTTTTATCTGTTTTACTCAATCCGACGTCTAAAGCGTCGATAATTATTACGATTAATTAAATAATAATTATTAAATTTTTATGAAACATAAACGTAAAAATTTTAAATTTCTTAGTTCGACCAATTATATAAAATGTTCAAAATAAATTTGAATTTAATTAACAGGATTTTTGTTGATTTATCGAAAATAATTAATAAGATTCGTAAATGTTCGAAAAACCTTCGTTTATTCTTTGGTAAAAATTTTCTTAGTTGAAAAGCAAAATTATCGTTTCGAATTTTAAGTCATGGTTTAACGGTTTCCTCAATCCCTCTTAGGTTGTCTTGAGGTATACACAAACATTTACCCCTAAACAAGAGTTTAAATAAATGTTTTGGGCATAAGGAAATAATCCCTTAAAAATATCTTTGATAAATTATTTGTCAAAACATATTTTCACTTTCTTTTTGGTAAAACCCAAAGTCTGAAATGACTTCTAATTTTTGAAGAGTCAATATATATATATATATATATATATATATATATATATATACATATATATATATATATATACATATATATATATATATATATATATATATATATATATATATATATATATATATATATATATATATATATATATATATATATATATATATATATATATATATATATATATATATATATATATATATATATATATATATATATATATATATATATATATATATATATATATATATATATATATATATATATATATATCTTACCATCATTAATCAAACAGTCATTTTATGTAAAGGATTAAGCCTTAATTCACATGTTAAATATTCAAGGTACAGATTTTCATTGTTCGGCCAATTCAGGGCAATCTATAAATAATTATTAACTCATTCTTATTCTTATAAACAAACAAATAGTCCTTAATGATCACAAGCATGAATTTATCAAGTTACAGCCTACACACGTGATTCACCAAATTTATGAATGCTACATGTGTATTAGTCAATCCAAACGACATCACGTGAAACTCATAATGTTCATTACAAGTTCTGGATGTAGTGATTGGAATAGATAATCTTTTTCGCGGACGCGAAGTTGATGATAACCATGCCGTGGATCAAATTTCCTGAATATACGCTAGAACCTTGTAAATGATCGAACAATCTATCATCTTGGGTAGTGGATATAGATTTTAATCGTCAATTTACCTAGTTCACGGTAACTAAACAAATATAAGAAATAATAACACCATAGCTCTTCATGATGACGAGCTTGGTAGAATAAAAGCTTTCTCCGACAACTCTCTCAGTTGTACGGTAACACTTTCAATTTAGATGGTGCTGACGTACAGTGCACAAGCCACAGGTGCAGCACCGGGAATATAATCAATACCAATTTCAACTTGCCTTAATGGCAAAAGTCTAGGTAATTCACCAATAAATACCTCCTAAAGTTTCAGATAAAAGAAACATCTTTTAATAAATTCATATTAGGTTCTTTCTAGATTATAGTATCTATGACTAATTCACAACCATTCACGGTATAATTTCAATTCTAAATGCAGGATATGGTCATTCATCAAGAATTATTTAGATCACTTTTGATAATCAACATCTTATCTTTTAGGGGAATTCTACTCGAGTTCCCATCAATTAAGACAATGTCGTCATGTCATAATCAACCATTCCATTCTAATGGCACTATCAACTTTCCAGTTTCATTACCGTCGATACAATGTGAATTTTTCAAAAGACTAATAATAACTCATAATCCTTCACAAGTTCAAGGATATCTGGAGACATAACTACCCTTAAAAAGAGTAAGGTCAACGCATAATCTACGCGATAGAATTTCAAATCAGATACAGACGAATACATTTAATGAATATGAATATATCCCATGTTTTCATAATTTGAGTACGCATTCGAAAGCTCCTCAAATCGTTACCCAGGTCATTCAAATGAAATCAAATCAAAAGAAATGATAGGAACGTCGATACATCCATTCGGGTATCAACACTCGGTAATCAAATACTTTTCCTAAGAATCTCACTACGGGAGAATTGGACAAGAAGGGAATATCAATTGTCAATTAAGACAATTTCCATAGATGATTAAATTCGACTCAGAAGAATAGATGCTACAAGCACATATGTAGGTGTCCCTAACACTATGTCCCTATTTTTCACTTCTTGCAGATCTCATAAAATTTAATCTTTCACAATCTTCAAAGAAAATGTAGTGTTTATTCATTACTTTTATGGTTACTACTAATAAGCCTTGCATGGTCCATTCCAAATTGTATGTAGGCGCGCAACTATATACAATTTTAAGATTAACGATGCAATACTCAGTTCGTCAAAATTTTATCATCATGTTTATAATAAAAACATTTTCATGCTTAATTCTTAAATAAGAATCAAAAATAAATTTACAAAGATTTTCTTTGTTATGAAAACAATTAAGTTTTCCAAGGTGTTCTATAAACAACTTCATTTCGATAACGATTATTTATAAGTCTCACTTTAAATAATCCATATGGTGATGAAAACCCAATTTTTCTAAAGGGATACTGTTTTGACTTATAAAAACAATTAGTGATCTGCAAAGGAGTGATGAAAAGTTGTTCACCAAGAACTAACTACAATATAATAGGAAATGAGCTTAGCCAAATAATCATGAGGTTCATGACCTCGATGGCACTCAAAAAGAATAATCTACAACGTAACTCAAATCGAGATGAGTACTTATTCAATGGTTGCATCACTAATGCGAACATTAGGATGAAGCAGTAAAAGATAGATAACATCGATACTTGTAAAATTTAGCAATCAAAGGTAGTCTTTTCATTAATCACAAACAAGTCAAAACTGTACCGTAACACATTACGTGTCACTATGTCATACAATTCCAAAAACTCATCCTACCAACTGTTATCTCAGTTAAGTTAGGGATTTTTAAAAGATACCACAAGGAATACTAATCTACAAGAGTCATTAGGTGTCCCACCTGTCCCGGAAGATCCATCGGTCCCAATTTAGAAGAAGATTTCTTCAATTTATTTATTGGACACTGGGCATTCTCGTCATTGGACAATGGCCTAGGAACAACACTTAACACGAACTAACGATCATCTAAAACCTTATAATTCAATCACAGAACTTAACGACTTCCTTTTAACAATTTCATATTCCATACAAGTTAAATTTTACTTTATTCAAGTTTCAACCAACTTATACTCAATTCGATATCCTACCTCATTCTCCAATACTTCAACTTTATTTTTAGACCTTAATAGGGCAATAAAGGCTCGATATGAACAACACTTAATTTCCAATCCTATAGCTCTTACAACAATAGTTATCAAATGAGTCACTAGTATGAAATGACTCACACATTCAATTAGACTTCTCGGAAAGGTATTAGTGGCATGAGGCTTTTGGGTAAAGGCTCCAATGACAGCCTTAAGTGTAACATTCACCCGTTCGATTTCAATTTAAGAATTGGATGACAACGAATCAGATGACATCTTTCTAGGTGGTAACGTTTTGTCAAATTTCACTCTATAAGGAAAGATCGTCATGACATCGATATCAGATTTAATCTCGCCAATTCTTCTTTAATTTAACAATCAACTAATATCAACATTTCTACGAATATCAACCATTTGTTGGGATCATAAATATCCACAACTTGGTTTAGATCTAGAATAGCTAGAATTCCTACGGGAATAGCTTCGATTAATTTACTAGGGTATTTAGGGTTCCTTGTGACAATCTACGTCGTATAAATACCTCGTATAAATATTAAAATAATCATCAAACAATCATGTAATCAAATTACAACATATATATATAATCCAAGTTATATATATATATATATATTAAAATAACACTTCTCAGTCTGGCCTTGTCGGTAACTTGGGAATTCTTCGGCACCGTTATAGTCAAAAGATTTTTAGACATTTTGTGAAAAATATTTAATAGTTAAAAGATTTTGAAATGTTTTATTCAAAACCTTAGTTTTAAAAATCTTTCGTTCTCCATAACGAGAGCTCTGGTACCAAACTGTAACACCCCCAAATTTTATACAATTCAATACAGCGGAAGACTCGTTGGTGTTACGGGATAACACATTACTCACATCATAGACAACGCTTAAAAATCGCGTCGTTTGATAAGAAAGCATTTCCATTCATAAATATCAGATTTACATAGGTCCCAAGTCATATTATTTCATACAAAGTTTTACAAAGCATTTGAATGGAAATTATTGTTTAAGTGTTGGCCATGAATTCTTGTTGTCTTCCCGAGAATTACCTTCAAGTACTTGAGATAAAACATGTTAAAAGAAAAGGTCAGCGATAACGCCGAGAGAATTCATAGAGTTTTAATTAAATTCATCAATATAACATCGGTATAAAATTATTACCGAAAATCATTTTGTACAAATCTTTGTAATAGGCCATGAAATAGCCAAAGTCATTTTATACAAATCGTTATAAAAAATCATAATATAGGCTTTCTCCTTCAAAATCATTATACGAACCATTGTCGTTAAAAACATCATACAATACGTTTTATAACGTTGTATAGAGTTAAATAAAAACCGTTATATGAATATGGTTATGAAAAACCAAAACACGAACATAATATCAATAGTAAGACCCCGTATTGCTAGTCAGGCAATATATCGTAATTTAGTGCATATGGCAGTATTTCGTTATTTGGATTATTATAAGTCGCATGACATTGTTACCTTACTACAACAAACAACGGGTAGCTAACCCGACAATCATTTGCCCATCTAAATTAGCGTGTCGTCACAATAATCACGCTTATGTAAATCTTCTCATACATAAATTCGCTTACCAATCAATGTGGCACGACGGGGATCAACCGTCAAGGCGTAAACTGGGGTGATCGTCCCCAAATAGTACTATTATATGCATAAGCGTCTACCAAATCCCGGTAGTTCACAATTCATGCTAATGGGACTTTTAGTGACATAACCTAACTTTAATAATCCATTTCATTTCATCTATCGGGTCATTTAATCATTCACCGGGTCATACAATCATTCGGGTCCAAATCAATAAACAAACAATCGGGACAAATGGTGTCCTATTTTATAAAAACTAACATGTTATCTCCCTCGCGGGTTTATAAAACATTTCATAAAAACATTTAAAAGAGTGCGAGGCTATGAACTCACGTTGATGTGGGAAAGCGGTTTATCGGCAATTTGGATGTACGGTACGTGCTTCAATCACGGAAACCTAGACAAATAATATTTGTCTTAGACTATTGTCCAATGACTTTATAAAATAACAATTATGTATACATATGATTACTTTATATACATGGTGGAATCCATTCATTATAGTGTTTATGTGTTGGTAACATTTTTATACTAGTTTTACTAGTTTTACTTATTTACATGTTTTAGGCCCAATAACCCTATTACAAGCCCAATACTTTATATTAGTCCATTTTACACTTTTATTATCAGTATTATACTTTTCATGTTGGGCCCAAGTGGGTTAAGCCCAATAAGTAAGTTTATAAGTGTTTTACCAAATTAGTCGGGTTTATTGTCCATTAAGGCTACTTTGGCCCGTTAATGTCTATATGTTGTAAAGCTCGGGTTTTATCGGTTTTTACTTGTTATATATGTTTATACATCAGTATGTGAGTTTATAAAAGTTTACATTAGACGGGTCCAACCGTCTAAGTTTTATTTAACAAAAACGTTAATCTTTCGGTTTTAGCCAAAAAGACGTAAAAATCATGTTTATAGTTTTTATAACTTATAAATCTTATTCAACTATCATTTTTATAAAGTGTACATTTATTTAACCTTATACATATTTATATTAATGAAATTTATATGTTAGTGGGTTTTAATTCATATTTTATACTATATTAGTTTGAGCGCTTATATAATACTATTAAACATTAATTCTTCAAAATCTGATTTTTAGTTTCATCTTCACCATTTTTATCAAAGCTTGAGTTCTATAAGGAGATAGAAGCTCTTTTTTGGATGGCATAAACTTCATATTATGTGCTACAAATAAGTTAGCTATAGCTACTGCTCTTTCCATGTCTAACTATCCTTAACAGTCCCTACAAAACAGACTATTCTGATTGGTACACTCATCTTGTTTTGATCATATCTCACTCATTTTGATGATTCCATTGATGGCCAACTCTCACATGTGTATGACATCTAACACTTACTGTAAATGGATTCCACCATGTAATTTTATCAGTTTATAACTTGGTTACTTACTGTTTTTATACAGCCATCTTATTAAGCAAGATTTAACCATTTTTACATGTGGTTTTTCCATCTTTTTACCCATGTTTATCAAATCTGTCAACACCAAATCCCCAAATATTATTTTTAATCATCATTCATCATCATATACATATACATAAATAAAGAAAATACAAGATTACATAATCAAAATAACAAGAGGATAGGAAGAACAATCTCTATACCACCATTAGTGATAAAAAGATGAGTCTTTGATGAACAAGGCTTGGATTTTGATGGCAAAACTTGTGATAAACCAATATCATCTTCAAGTCTACCAACCTTTTTAAACTTCTCATGGAAAATCATCCCTATGACACCAACAAATCTTCTCCTTGGATGTTAGAATCACCTCCAATCTTCAAAGCTTCAAAGTAGCATCATCATGTGTATGAGTAACACATGATTTTATGGCTAACATAGATCAAATGAGGATTGTTTTTTATGATGGTTGGACGAATTTTAGAGAGAGAGGAGAGGAGTGTGTGAGTTTTGCATGTTAAATGGAAGTAAGTGGTAAAGTTTAGTGGTTTTTGCTAGTTCGGTGGGATAAGTTAGCTTTCATGTGAAGCTAAGCTTACATGTGTAAGCTTATAGATACAAGGGTGCCACATCATGGATGTGGTGTCCTCTTTTGGCCACCCCATGTGTTAGTGGGGTGGGATAAACTTGTTTTGTCCCATCCCGCTAATTTACGGGTATTCCTCGATTCTAGTTTCCTCTATTTGCGTGCCCTCGGGTCGTTTTACGAAAAACGTTTTTATAAATTATGAATCAACGGCACAAAACGAATCTAATAAAAATTGTCTCATCAAAAATGGAGTTCGAAAACGTAAATACGTAATCCTAAGGTTTTCGGTTTAGTCGTAAAGGACGTTAAATTAAAATCGTAAGTCCTAATCTCTTCTCGTAAATTTGTGAGTTTATGAACCAACACAAATTTAAAATCCCAGGATAATATTCATGGATAAATTTATTTTCTGAAATGTCGGACTGTCACCAAAAACGGTGTATGTAAACGTAAGCACGTAACGTAGAATCCTCCGGTTTAGACGTAGTCGATGCTACTTCAAGACGTAAATCCAAATTTCTTCCCAAAATATATGAGTTCATAATATAACATTAAAATAATGTTTTTAAATAACATTTGAGAATAAAATATCAACCATAAATTGACGGATTGTCACAAATTGTGAGCTCATGAACATGAAATAACCGTTCCTCGATTTACTTATGAGTACTTCTATACTCATAAATGATAACCACAACAACCTCGTTCACACAAAATAAACACGTAAACACAGAATTCAAGTAAGCACACATAAAATAACCTAAAAGTACAAACCCAAAACCACGGTTGTCACAACTTTAAAAAAATATCATAAACAAGAGTTTTCCCCAGCCTGGAAGTACCTAATACATGTCCTCTTACAATGTTTGAGTCCCAAGTGTACTGCACACAATGAAATTAATAGATCAATTGCTAGTGCAATTGTGTGCATTGCAAATGGGCAAAATTTTAATTATTCAAAAATGATTTTTGAGGGCATGTGTAAAAACAAAGGGAGTAAGATGACTTTGGCTTATCCCAGATTTTTACAAATCGTTTTTGATGTGCAAACTTATTGCACAAGGGATCATGATGATTTTTATGAGATCCCTATTCAAAAGAAAGCTATTTTTACCAAGATGAACTCACCCCTCACCATGAATTACCCCTCACCCCAGCTATGCTTGCTGTTATTGAAGCAGCACAACCCCAACCAGACCCACAACCACAACTTGACCCACTACCAGAACCTTTGCCTTCACCTCAACACATGGAAATTGACCAAGAACCCTTCAATGCTGACACATTAAATGTTGGCGTTGACACACGTAATCCAAATGTTGACACATTTCCTTCACAGACCCAAACACCCTTAACCTTCCCACATCCACCCAATCCACATCATCTTCTACCCCACCACAATATAGGTTGCAAAAATGCCAAAGGACTACTGGAGTGTTCTCCTCTAGTGGTCCTAGCCATGTAGCAGAGAGAACCACCACCACAAGTGTGGTTGGTGCTATGGATGAGGCTGGGACTATTGGTTCTGGCTTAGATGCAGGCCAAGACAGTCCTAACATCTTTAAGACCTCCTCCATGCCCCATGAATCTAACTTGGGAGGTCAAATACCCATTTTAGAGGAGGGCAGATTGGAACCATACACATTAATGAAATTGACGGCTGTCGGCATTAGCTTGCAAAAGCAAAATGCAGACTTGGTACATATTTTCAGTACACAAGGCCTTGAACTCAAGCAATTGAGGGAGATGATTTTCATTTTAGAGAATGCTAGCACAAGACGTGGGATGGAGGAATCTTCCAAAGGGGAGGATGAGCAGATTAATGTGAGTGATAAGGGCTCACATGATGGTGAATCTTTGGGTGTTGCTGAAGCCCTAACTGAATTGAAGAAGCAACCAGGTTTTGTTAGATCTCTGGTAACTTCTACAAATTTAGACTTGTCTTTTATAGATATGTTGGAGAAAATTACAAGAGGCGCTGAGACAAGTAATTTGGGCGTTGACAAGCAAAATTTGAACGCTGACACACCAAGCGCTGACATGAGCAAATTGGGTGCTGACACAAGAAATTTGAGCGTTGACAGACCTGTAGATGAAGTTGATGTATTCCAGTCATCAGTTATCATCAAAGAAGTATCTTCACAGGTATTACCATCATCCTTACCCATCATTGATCCATTATATAATGGTAAAGGAATCATGGTTGAAGTAGAAGTTCCAAAGGATGCAGCACAGGTAGAGTTTGATAGAAGGTTGGCTGCACAACTTGTGGAACAAGAAAGGAAGAAGGTTGGTGAATCACCATTTGTTGTCACTTCAGAGGAACAAGAAGGAAGTGATGAAGCAAGTTCAGATTCAAGTGTGATGATAATAGAACAAGCAGAAAGACTTGAATATGGTGATGATTTGGCAAGAGAGAAGCTGAGTGAGGTGAAATTGCAAGTGGATTTTGATTTGCCAGAAGTTGTTCAGATGTACCATGCTTGGGAGGATATATGTATGGAGAATCCAGATTTGACTATTTCAGACCAAATTTGGGGTTTGAAGATTCTTCTAAGAGTTCAAAAAGACTGCAAGGTAATTCTGAAACACAAAGCTAGCAATGTTCTCTCAATGCTGAAAAGGGATATAAGGGAGATGTACTACATGCTACTCAGATGTCATGGAACAGGATGGACCTATAAGAAATTGTTGGGATTATCCTTTGAAGAGTTAGAGTACAAGGCTTATCCCATTTGGGAAAAAGTGTAGGAAATGAATATTATCAGACTTCTTTCAGATGAAAGGAAAGAAAAACTTTCAAAAGAGATGGAGCTTAAGAGGGCAATGATTGTTCCAAGACCTTTGAAGAAGGGAGTTCCTCTTGAGTTTACTACTCTTGTGTCTGTCTTTGCAAGTGTGGATAGAGAAGACTTGGTAGACCTTTGGAGGTTGTTAGAGGCTAATTATGAGACTGAAGCTCCTACTTCAGTCAATGGAATAAAACTTTGGTCAACATTCAAGAGAATGTGTGGACCAAGAAAAGAAGATCCTACTGTTTGGAAGGATCTTGAAGAAGATGTCAGTGGTCTTTAATGGCGTTTGTATTCAACTGCTGGTGTGTACTACTTGAGCTCTACAAAGTTTGCTGAGTATCTTCTTGTAGATGGTCAGTATCCCATGTCCAAAGAAGTTTTGGAAAAGATGAAGACAACACAGCTGGAGATTGACTATTCTAGTGACGTGGCCAAAGATTTGATTAGGCATGTTTATTACCAATATGATAAGCGTTGTAAGATTCCTCCTAGTTCTTAATTTTTATTCAGAAACTTGATTACTGGAGTAGATATCAAGTTTAGGGGAGGATTGTTGGGAATAAAATGTAGCCAGTTCACTTGAGCGCTGAAAAGAGGAAAACAAGCGTTGATAGGAAGAAAACAAACGCTGATAGATAAAGCGTTGACAAGAAGAAGTCAAGCGTTGATAGGTTGAAGACAAGCACTGATAGAAAGATATGGTCTACGCGCATTATGTTTCTAGTTTGTTTCTCGTAAAGATAAGTTCAACATTGTATTTTCTATAATTATCTTTACCTAGAATAGTTGATACGTAGACTCTTGTACAAGGCTTCTTATGTCTATAAAAGAAGACCTTTAGGTTATGTTTCATAATAAGTTTTCATACGTTTAACACTTCCATTGTAAGCAAGTTCGTTATTATTAATCAAGTGAAAGTTTGTTTTACATCTTTATGTGTTCTTGTTTAAGTGTTAATTCCGCATAACACTGAGATTACTTTATACACAAACAAAGTTTCTCTACGTGTATAACTTGATCTAATCTCGTATACACAAGCTTAATCGATCTAAGTTTGGGATCAACAGGAAATGATTACCAAGGAAATTCACGTAACTACAACAAGGGTAATTATACAAGTGGTAACAATGGGCAAGTGCAAAATCAAAACCAAAATCGTGATTTTCCAAATACGAGTGAAGGTTTTCAAAACGCTCACACTAAAAATCTTCCAAGTGAATTTTTAGATTACGCAAAGGCCAACGATGCTAAATTTGATAATATGCAACGAGAAATGATAAGTTTGAGAACCGAGTTGAAGAACGAGTTAAAAAATGAGCTTGCAAATGAGTTAAAAACTCACTCTAATAAAATGGAGGGTAATGTTCAACATCTTCAACAAAATCAACAAAAGATGGAACAAGGCCAACATGAAATTAAGCTAGAGTTATTAAAAGCGGATCAAAGGCAATCTAAATTCGAAGATCGAATGGCAAGCATGTTTGAAGCCAAAATGTGTAAACCGTATTCCTCGGGTGGTCTTCCTAGTGATACCATTGCAAACCCGAAGGGTGAAATGAAGGTTATTACTACTCGTAGTGGTAAAACTTTTAATGAACCCATTTCTCGTGCAAATATTTCCAAGGAGAAGGGAATTGAAAACGAACCCGAGGTTGTGGTCGAAAAGGAGCGTATCTCAAGCCCACGAAGTACCGCTCAAACCACACCTACGGTCGAACCCATACCAAGTATGGAACCCGAGATTCCAAGGCCGTTGCCTACACCCCAACCCACACCACCCTTGCCTTATCCATTGAGACGTAACAAGGAGAAACTAAATGAACACAACAAACAACAAATTGAGCTTTTTATAAAAATGTTTCAACAAGTGCATTTTGACGTAAGTTTAGTCGACGCGTTGTTAAACATGCCTCGTTTCGCCTCCACTTTTAAAAGTATGATGAACGATAAGGAGAAGCTTTCAAAGATATCTAATTGTTCTTCGGTTTATCTTAACCGAATACCGGAAAAAGTAGGAGACCCCGGAAAATTCCTCATCCTGTGTGATATTCAAGAAATGGAAGAATGCCTTGCCTTAGCCGATCTTGGCGCGAGCATTAATTTGATGCCTTTTTCGATGTGGAAATCGCTATCACTTCTGGCTATTACTCCTTCGAAAATGTCCATTGAAATGACCGATCATTCAACAATTCTTGCATGTGTAATTGCCGAAGACGTTTTCGTTAAGGTTGGGAAATTCTACTTTCCGGTCAATTTTATCGTTGTAGATATTCCCGAGGATCCACAAGTTCCTCTAATTTTGGGCCGTCCATTTTTAGACACCTCGAGATCGATTATCGATGTTCACGCTAGAAAGATTACGTTACGATTTAACGAGGAGGAACATGACATAAACGTTACCAAAAATTCGACACCTTCTCATGTTTATGCTATCGCTACTATAAATCACTTCGATTTAATTGACGTAGTTTGCGATGAATTTTCACAAGAAGTGTTAGAATATTCCGAAGGATCAATTAGTGGCAATCCCACTATTTTAGATCCTATTGTTGCTAAAAATTCACATTCTCTCGGTCCATTCGAAGGAGGCGATTTTATCGACAACGAAGAAAACGTGAACAATAGTAACGAAAAAGTTCCATCATATTTTCCACCGGTGGAAATTATGAGTGTTGAACCAAAATCTTCAATTGAGGATCCACCAATCCTAGAATTGAAAGAGCTTCCACCTCATCTAGAATACGCATTTTTAGAAGGTGGAGATAAGTTGCTGGTAATTATTGCGAAAGATCGTTCCGATAACGAAAAAAACGCACTTATAAATATCTTGAAAGCTCATAAAGGGGCAATTGCGTGGAAAATATCCGACATTAAAGGAATCGATCCTAAATTTTGTACTCACAAAGTATTAATGGAGGAAGACTACAAACCTGCAATTCAATCTCAAAGAACGGTAAACCCCAAAATTCACGATGTCATTAAAAAAGAGGTTTTAAAACTTCTCGAAGCGGGAATGATTTATCCTATCTCGGATAGCCCATGGGTGAGCCCAATTCATTGTGTCCCTAAGAAGGGAGGAATGACCGTTGTGCCCAACAAAAACAACGAGTTAATTCTAACACGTGTTGTGACCGGTTGGAGAGTATGTATCGATTATCGTAAACTCAACGATGTAACTCGAAAAGACCATTTTCCCTTGCCCTTCATGGATCAAATGTTGGAGCGACTTGCGGGAAACGACTTCTATTTCTTTCTAGATGGTTTTTCCGGTTACTTTCAAATTCCTATCGACCCTCGTGATCAAGGGAAAACTACATTTGCGTGTCCTTATGGAACGTTTGCTTATCGTAGAATGCCTTTCGGACTTTGTAATGCACTGGGAACGTTTCAATGGTGTATGATGGCTATTTTCCACGACATGATCGAGAAGTCGATGGAAGTTTTCATGGATGATTTCTCGGTATTTGGTGACTCGTTTACGTCATGCTTAAATAACTTGGAAAAAATGTTAAAACTATGTGAAGAAACCAATCTCGTACTTAATTGGGAAAAATGTCACTTTATGTGCAAGCAAGGAATCGTCTTAGGACATAAAATATCAAAAGCGGGGATTGAGGTTGACAAAGCAAAATCCGATGTCATTTCGAAATTACCTCACCCTAAAACCGTCAAGGGAGTTCGGAGTTTCCTAGGCCACGCGGGCTTTTATCGACGCTTTTTCAAAGATTTTTCGAAAATATCTCGACCTATGACACATCTACTCGAAAAAGATGCTCCTTTTATCTTTATCGAAGATTGTGTCCGAGCTTTTGAAACTCTTAAAGGAAACTTACCGAAGCTCCTATTCTCGTAGCTCCAAATTGGAATCTTCCATTTGAGCTAATGTACGATGCTAGCGATTATGAAATTGGAGTCGTTTTAAGGAAACGCTATGAAAAGCACTTCTGTCCTATCCATTATGCTAGTAAGACGATGACCGAGGCTCAAATGAAATATACTACCACGGAAAAGGAATTCCTAGCCGTAGTATACGCTTTTGAAAAATTCCGGCCATATCTCGTCTTAACTAAAAGCATCGTGTATACGGACCATTTAGCTATTAAGTACCTTTTGGCTAAACAAGACGCTAAGCCAAGGTTGCTTCGTTCGATTCTCCTCCTCCAAGAATTTGATGTCACCGTGCTTGACAAAAAAGGAGCCGAGAATTTAGTGGCCGATCATCTTTCTCGCTTAGAGGATCCTCACAAAGATGTATTCGAGAACAAGGAAATTACCGAAACATTTCCTCTCGAAACACATGGTGTGGTGAACTCTAAAGACGACACCCCATGGTTTGCGGATATCGCAAATTACCATGCGGGAAACTTCATAATCAAGGGTATGACGACACAACAAAAACGAAAATTCTTTCGTGACGTCAAGTTCTATTTTTGGGACGACCCTTATCTCTTTCGAGTATGTGCGGATCAACTCGTTCGACGTTGTGTTCGTGGCACCGAAGCTACTAATATACTTAGAGCTTGTCACTAGGGACCCACGGGTGGTCACCACGGTGCTAATCTCACGGCTAAGAAAGTGTTCGATGCCGGTTTCTTTTGGCCTACGATCTATCGTGATGCACACGTACTTGTGAAGTCGTGTGATTCTTGTCAACGTCAAGGAAAATCCTCTCAAAAGGATGAAATGCCACAAAACATAATTCAAGTTTGTGAGATTTTCGACGTTTGGGGCATAGATTTTATGGGACTGTTCCCATCGTCTCGAGGAAACAAATATATCCTGGTCGCCGTCGACTACTTGTCCAAATGGGTAGAAGCTAAGGCTTTGCCTATGAATGACGCGTGTGTTGTTGTAAAATTATTGAAACAATTATTCTCTCGGTTTGGAACCCCTCGTGCTATTATAAGTGATCGTGGAACCCATTTTTGTAACGACCAATTCGAAAAAGTCTTGAAAAAATATGGAGTTACACATCGTCTTTCTACGGCTTATCACCCGCAAATGAGTGGGCAAGTCGAGGTTTCAAGCCGAGCCTTGAAGAGAATTTTGGAGAGGTCGATTGGAGAAAACCGTGCTTCATGGTCCGACAAACTCGACGATGCTTTATGGGCTTTCCGTACCGCTTACAAAACGCCTATCGGTTGTACTCCGTATAAGTTGGTATATGGAAACAATTGTCATTTGCCCATCGAATTGGAACATAAAGCATATTGGGCACTTAAGCATGCCAATTTTGACTTGAAGACCGCGGGAGATCACCGAAAAATACAATTAAATGAATTGGATGAACTAAGAGATCTTGCGTATGAAAATTCATTAATTTTTAAAGAAAAGACTAAAAAGTTTCATGATGCTAAAATTAAAAACCGTGTTTTTAACATTGGAGATCAAGTGTTACTTTTTAACTCTCGTTTAAAAATATTTTCTGGAAAGTTGAAATCCCGTTGGTCCGGTCCGTTCACCGTTACACAAGTTTTTCCTTATGGGACCATTGAGCTAGCTCAAAATGATGGTCCTAATTTCAAGGTGAATGGACATAGGCTTAAGCACCACTTTGGTGGGGAAGTTCCTCTTTTGAACGACCTCGACCAAGTCACCTTCCGCAATGATAATTAAACATTGAGAGGATCGAGTCGAGCTCATGACTCGGTAATAAAAAACGAGGTGCTTCGTGGGTGAGTTCCCATGTTTATCCATGTACATATTATCGCTTTCTAATGTAGTTAATGAAAGGGAATTTGTGCCCTTCCAACTCGTTGTCTCGTGGTTGTTTGTGATTGTGTTATCTAGATCATCATCATCACGTTCGAAGCCTCTCGTGTTCGTTTCACTCGAGCTTTGATCGTTTGCTTTGAAGGAATTTTTCACGAATCCACGACATATATCCTTTATCGTTCTAACAATAATCTTTTAGCACACTTAATAAACGGCTTTAGATTATTTGTTGCTTACCCTTTCCATACTAGATCCTAAGCATTCGACTTTTCGTCTCTAGTATGGGGGTAATCCACCCTTAGACTCGAAACATTGAAGACAATGTTTACTTTTAGTATGGGGGTGAATAGATACTTACCTTGCCCACGTCTTTACACACTCCAAAATTTATCGTTTTGTTTTTGCTTTTAATAAGGCTAAAAATGGACAAATTTTAAAAATTTTCGTAGTTTTTCATAAGTGTTTTTGAGACACAAATGTATATTTTCCGTTGGGTAGAATAAGAGCTAATTTTTTACTTGATGGGCATTTGGAGCCCCTAACATTCCTTAACCCGCTAAATCAAGTTTTGCTAGACTTTTATATAGGGGACTTTAAAACACGAAATTCTTAATTCATATGGGTTAAGAACAAGAACTTTTCGCAAGTTCCTATAAATGATCCTAGAAAGTCATCTATCATAGGAACTTTAAAACGCAAGATCTAAACTTATCCAAGTCTAAGAAATTGCAAGATCCTATAGTGGCTTGAAAACCCAAAACTTCGATTTATTATAGTCTTAATGAAAGCTAATCAAAATTTGGCTTAATTTTGACTTGCACGGCTAAGTATTCACGAGTCTCTTTAATTAGAGGTCTTTATATAGTGAAGAACGAGAGATGATAGAGTTAGACAAGTGATCATGCTAAACGTAGAACATGAAAATGTTCTTTCAAAAACTCATGTGTTTTTAATTGTGGCTTTTTCTCCCATAAGATCAATGCATTAGGAATAAATAATTGCAATAAATAAGGTCGTACGATTTAAAAGAATTACTTAGCTTCTAGCACAAGATTGTTTAAAAGTTGATCGTGTTCGAATAGAGTTTATAGCCGAGGCATAACTTATTGAAGCGGGACGTGAAGATTGGCGAAGTCCAAAAAGGCCCTAACAAGGCATGAGGACTCCTTTGTTGCTTAAGATCCAAGATGATGTGAAGTATCATTATTCCAAAATCAATATGAAGGATCGAGACACACGACGAAAAGCAATATACTCCCTAAAGATCATGGAGAAAATCTATCCAAAAAGACTCTAACAAAGTATGAGGATAAATATATCCAAGTTCGAAAAAGAGGCGGATCGTTGTAAATCAAAATCCAAAATAAAGATTGAAGAAAAATGATGAAGTCGTGGTCCAATTTTGAAGAATCTCGCAAAAACGTCAAGAGAAGCAATTCCATTTATGAAGAGAAGACCGTAATTTCAAGAACGTCTTCCCAAGATTTGAAGTATGAAGTACATGCCAAATATCGGTCCGATAAAGGTCTCAAATCGCGAAACGAGTTATGTCAAGATATGAACTTAAGGAGATTACGAGAAGCCGTTTTAAAAGATTTTGTCCATTAGCTAAATATTAATTAAATCGTCCTACTTTATTTTCGGCCTTAATAAATATAAAAATAAGTCAATATGAATCACTTGTGATCCATGACAAATATTTAAAAAAATTCTAGAAACTTTTCCTTTCTTTAATAAATTAGGATTGCGGGGAGAAAAAGTATTACACAATTTTAATGCATGAGTAGTGTTAGCATTGTGACTTGTACCAACAATGATCTCGTTTTTAAACTTAGCATGGAATGTGTGACAATCAAGGATGACGAATTTTACTCTATGGAACATTCACTTTTTCTATTCTTTGACCCTAAAAGTCACTTTCGTGATGAAAATCATACATAATGTCTTTGACACATCGTAGTGGTAGTTTAGCTTGTTTTTCTTTCAATAAAGGTTAATAAAAAATGAATTTTGGAGTTGTTTAGATAGTTTATTCTAGCATTGCGTGAGGGCACGGCAATGGTTTAGTATGGGGGAGTGATGAGATGGCATTTATACATGATCTCATCGTTCTTTCCGGGCTTTTAATGCATAAAATGTCATAAATATACCATATATATGCTTTTATTTGTGTTTGTGTGTATTTTAGGTATAGATATCGTGAAAAAGACAAAAGATCACTAGAAACAAGGAAAAACGAACACGAGAAACGAAGACGCATAATGAACCGGGCCCTAGTCATGATTTATCCAAGAAAAACCCTTGAAGACTTGAAGATGTACAAGATTGATCCTCAATGTATGAAGAAATGACACTTAAAACCCTTGTATATTCATAATTACAAGTTTGGTCCCTTAAGTTTGTCAAAATTGCAAAAAGGTCCTTCATCTTTGAAGATTTGAAAAGTTTAGTCCCTCAACAGTTCTAAACTATCAATAATGGTCCCTCATAAAGGCAAAGAATCATTAAAGACCTTTGAAGATCAAGAATGTCCAAGATCAGTCCTCAAACTATGCAAAAATGGCAAAAACAACCCTTGAAATACTTTTGCCAAAGTTTTACGGCAAAAGTGTGAAATCAGAAACTTTATTAACAAAGGGAATGAGTTTTGTGGCTGAATAAACACGTTTTACCCTTTTTGCCAAAACACAAGGACTTAAGCTGCCAAAACCCAAAGTTTAAACGCCTAAACACGCGCCAAACACTAATCCACCCCTAAACTCGGATCAAACGAGTTACTGTAGCACGTGTTGAACCCAGAATTTACTTTTTACTATCAAAGGGGAAAGTGAAATTGGTTATTCCCCCGTGTGATTTACCTCACCCAAAACCCTTCCCAACAATTAATTGTGTCTTCTCCACTCACCTTGTGACCCCACACCCAAACCCGTTACCCAATCACATACCACCCTCCTATCCAAGTAATAAAGGTAGCCAAATCAATAGCTAAGACTCGTTGCTTGGCCCCAAAGCTAAAATGAACGTCCCTGATTCATTTGGACAGCTCAAACAACAAATGCGTCTAGAAGATTTCAAGGGCACTTTTAGAAATTTCTAGCTAGGGTTTTCATGTAATATGCATCTAGAATCATCTACTCTTGCCTATAAAAGGAGCCTCAACTTGTGATGTGCCCTTTGTTCCAGATTTTATCTTTAATCTTTGTAATTCCTTTTTATTAAATAAAAGTTGATTTTCTGCAAATTATGATTTCTCTTTGTGTTTTATAAAAGTTTGGTGTTTGAGAAGCTAAAATCTGAGTTCCATTTATCTGTTTGATGGTTTTTGAGGCAAAGTTTTAAGCAATAAAGCTTTTGTTTCAAAAAGATCAGTTTTCATATTTTGTGTTCATCCTTTGTGTTCGTTGAATCTTAGCAGGTACAAGGAAGCTAGTGGTTGTTCTGCTGTCACTTGAGCTTACCCATCCCAAAGCATGGATGTATGTTTTGGAGGTTCTAATCTCTAAACTTTTAAGTTTTGTGCATATTTTGTGCTATATCATGGATTCTGTGATTTGGTCTGTGAATCTGCTATATTGTGGTTTGATCTTGTGTTTTAGACTTTGTTAGTTGATATTAGGTTGATTTGGACTTGATTTGTTGGTTAAATCTGAGTGATCCTTTGAAAACTTTTCTAAACAGATTATTAAAGGGTGTTTGGGTTAACTACTTAATCTGGTTTGGAGTTGTTTTGAGCAAGTATTGTTTGGTGTTTTGAGTTTGTTCTTGTTTCCATAGTGTGTTTGGTTTGTTATCTGCAAGTTTTGTAGTCATTAACACCTAGATCCAACAAGAGGCTATAAAATCTGAATTACTTGGTAATTTTGGCTGAAATTTAGAGGACACCTAGATCTAAGCTTAGACTAGGGTTAACAAGTGTTAAATCTAAGTTAATACCAGGGAAAGAGGATTTGAGTGCTGAATTTGGATTTGTGGTCATCTATATCAGAAAAAGTGTTTGTGTTCTTGGTGTTTGTATCAGCAACCTGTATATGCTTTAATCCGCTTCTAATCTTTGATCTAGTGATTGAAATAAGTTTGTTTGTGCTTATTGGACTTATTTATAGCTTGTGTATGCATTTGGATCATTCTGGTTTGCTTATTCATGCTAAATTTGCTTAAGTGTTCATAACTGCTTATTTGCAAAGTCTGTATCATATCTGGACACTGTTGGCTTATTCTGTGCTAATTGGCTTATTGGAAGTGTGAAATTTTGCTTGATTGTGACTCCTTACAATTCACTGGTTGTAAGGGTGCCTTTGTTATCCATCAAATCGTAGTAAATCTCTCACAAATCTCAAGTCAAATAGTCAAAGCAGTGGGAACCCTTTCCCACTGACAGTTACCCCTGCTAGTGTAAATTGTGGTTCAGCTTATCAATAAGCTATTCCAGCTTATTCAGACGAGCAACAACTTTAATTCTGTAATAGGTGCTCCTTATTTGACCCATTTGTTCATACTGGAGCATTTGGAAGGTTGACTTTCGGGTTTCACTAGAAAACCAACTCAATTGACTTTTTCACAAGTGCTTATCACAATAATCCAGCTTATTGGCTTTGTTTATTGATTTTTTGTTGATTTATTTGGCTTATTCAAGTCATTTAGAGTCTTTTGCAAGTTGAATCAAGTCCTGAGGTGTCCTAGAACTCTAACCTGACTATTTTGTCTTTTAGTGAATTTCTACTTTGCTTATTTCTGGTTTATTGAGTGTGCTTTTTCAAAAATTCTTTTCACAGATCTCTTAGGCATCTCAAAAGAAGGTTGTGTGTTGAATTAGAGCTTATGGAATTGGCTTATGGCTTAATGGGCTTATTGGCCCAATAAGAATAAGTTGTTGACCATTTAAGCTATGATAAGCTCAAAACCAGCTTTTGAGCCTTCAAACTTTTGTGTTTAGAATTGAATTTTGAGTCAGATAGGCCTTTTTCAGGTCATTTAGGTCAAGTTTGACTTTTTGGGCCTATTAAGCCCATTAAGGTTGACTGTTTTGGTTTTCAGCCCATTTGGGGGCCCAATAGGGGCTTTTTGGTAATTTTGATTTCATTTTCTGTTTATTTAGATTAAAATAAACTAGTTTGCAAGTTTTTATATTTTTTTAATAGTTTTTAGATTTTTAATATTATTTTATTATTAAATTTCAAATTTCACATTTTTGCACTTTTTATATTTTTCCTAGGTTAAATACATTAAAATAGGATTCTTATAACTCTTAGATTAATTTTATCATCATTTTCTTAATTTCTAGAATTATTTTAAGTTTTAATAGATTTTAATCATTTTAAATAGTTTTAATTAGTTTTAAAATTTATAAAAATAGTTTTTATTCTTATTAGGTTATTTTTGAGGTTTACAAACTTGAAAATCTTGATTTAAGCTTTTTAGTAGTTAATTTTGATTTTTAGGGCTTTAATTAGCATTTAAAAATTAATAATTAATTGAATAAAAGGTTTTGGCAAGTTTTGATTTTTTGTAAACCCTTAGAATATTTTATTTGATTTTTGGTCATTTTTGGGAATTTTTAGAATTTAATTTTATTTTAGCATTTTTTACTATTTTGCGTTTTTTTACGTCTTAGCCTAATTTTCACGTATCCGTCCTTCTCCTTTCTACCCCCCTCTTTCAAATATTAATCTCAAATCAATTACGAATTATTCACACACATATACCTCCTTGGGAAACGAACTTCATTGGGTCATTAGTGCACGATTTTCCTAAACCGTCGTACTTAATACTTACCGCTTTTACGCCTTTTTCCTAAAAGAGCGTATTTTTACCATAATCAAAGGCCTTAATAACAGACACCTAAGCCAAACCAACCCCTGTTAATCATGGACCTATATCAACTGCTTTTTCACTGAAATGCAATTGTTCAAGATTTTCAGGAGACCTCAGATGACGAGGTTGATGAAAGATCTAGTACTGAATATATAAGGGATCTAAATTAGGAGTATCATGAAATATCCCTTTTGAAAAATACTAAACGTTATATCAAAAGAACTAGATTTTCTGGAAATAAATACACTGAGGGAGTGGAGTGTTTTAGATGTGGTAAAACTAGGCACTTTGCAAAATACTGACTTTCAAAAACTCCATTTGCTTCATATAAAAGTCAAAATTCATCATCAGGGAATGACAATTTTCAACCAAAGTTTACACCTAAACTGATAAAGGCTCCTTCAAATAACCAAAGTTTTCAGAATAATAAGATAATTGAGAAGGATTATAGGTCTGAATACAAGAAGGTTAAAGCAAAGCTTGCACTCTTGGAAGTTGGACCATCAAATACTCAGACTCAAAAACATACTCAGAACAAAGCAAAAGGGTTGGTAGCTGAAACCTTTGATTGGGATGATGAAGATCTATCCTTTGAGGATGAAGAAGTTAGATATAAAGTGTTGATGGCTCTAGCTGATGATGAATTATCTGTTGTAAAGAGTCATGCTCGAAATGGAGAATGGGTTGACATCACCATGAGAAAGGTAAACATGCTTCTCTCTGTTGATGAAGAATCTGACTGGCAAAGGTGCCTTAAGTATATAAACATTGACTTATCATTTGTTGAAGAGTAGAGATTAAATCTTCTTTCAAAATATAATAAATTGGTTTTTGAATTAAACAAACAGAGAGAGGATTTATTGATTTTGAAACAAGCCAAACTTGAAGCAGTAAGTTGTCAACTTTAGAACACAGAACTTACCAAAATTAATCATGCTCTTCAAGAACAACTTAAGGAAGAAAAATGAATTAATGAGAAATGAACTAATAGCTCTACCTTAGCTTCTCAGTGCATCAATAGCCAAATTCCTGCCCACAAGAAGAAAATTCTTGGGGCATGCCAACTCACTGAGAAACCACTTAGTAATGAAATGAGAGAAAATGCATTTCTTCAAGCCTCGGTAGGGTTTGATCATAAAATGATACCAAAATCAGAAGATTGGGTTGAAAGATCAAATCCTGCGAGTGTGTTACCTAACTTTAATACTGGAAAGATATTAATACCTAAATCTCAGGCTGTTAATGAATTACTTGGTCATAATGAGAAGACTGATGTCCCTGATAAATGCAGTAACACTGAACCATTAAGTTTTGCTGAGAAGGACACTCAGACTCCTCTGCCTCATTTGAAAACTCTTCAAGGGGCAAGTCCATGTTCTGAATTAATTCAATTATCTTATCAAGAACACTCACCTAGATGAAGAGTTGGAGTAGGTTGTCCTGAACAAACAAAGCCTGACTCAAAAGAGACATCAAGTCACACTGAGTCAGGAACTTTCATTGAGAAAACAACTAGACCTATCTTTTCGTTAGGGACTCCCACAAACTCAGTTAACTCCACTCCTATTGTAAATCAAGAGGAGTTGGGTAGATTGTTCCAACTATTCATGGAAGAGAAGCTGAACTCAGCCTCTAAAGCTTAGGGTGAAACATTTGTTTCCTCACAACCTGAATCATCAAAATGTAACAAAACTGAACCTGAGTCTTCCAAGAAGGTTAAAACAAAAAAACCCTCATGTGAATTATGTCACTACAGAAATCATACCACTTATAACTGCGTTAGAGTCCTCTATTGCATGAAGTGTAAAAGTGAAAATCATAGGACAGCTGATCATGAGGTACACATGTCCTCAATTAGGAATGCTAATAGATACAATGCTAAGCCTTATAACTATGGGCGCGCCTCTAAACAGATCAATAAATCCAAGGCTAAGCCTTTTCTACCATGTACACACTGTGGCGTCTCTGATCATAGGCCTGATGATTGTGTATATTACCCTGAGTGTGGAATTTATGGAAGCAATGATCACACTATCTCAAGACACAATAGGATAATTATGGTCAGAAGAGGCATGCTAGCCGAGTAATCTCAAAATATTGAATCCTCAGTAGGAATAAGCTGCAACACGTGTGGAAGCAATGTTCATTCCACCTCAAATCATGCTGAGTTTAAGTACTTCAAACGAGGTGAAAGACGTCAGGATCCTAGAGCCAAAGAGCCGGCTAGAAACTGGGCTTGATGTAGGTTTTTATATACAAGTCTTAGGAAATACAAGTATAAATGCGGCAAGTATTAAACTCGATGATTTAGGAAAACCGACAAGTCGAATAAATGCGGGTTCGTTCTCGAAGGAGGTGTGTGGATTATGTGACAAATCTAACATTTCCAGGTAGTGAAATATTTTCTCGTATAATATTTTGAAACTTATTTTTGTGTTGGTTGACGAACTCACAATTTACGGATTTAAATTTGGGCTTACGTGCATAATTTGGCGTCTTTTACGACTAAACCGGAAACCTTAGGATTACGTATTTACGTTTTTGAACTCCGTTTTTGATGAGACAATTTTTATTGGATTCGTTTTGTGACGGTGATTCATAATTTATAAAAACGTTTTTCGTAAAACGACCCGAGGGCACGCAAATCGAGAAAACTAGAATCGAGAAATACCCGTAAACTAGTGAGATGGGACAAAACACTTTGTCCCACCCCACTAGCTTATATGGGACGGCTACACTTGACACCACAACACCAATGTGGCATCAAGTTAAGTAGCTTACAACAAGTGTAAGCATATGCTTACACATTAAGCTAACCTTTACCACTTTACCACAAAACTAGCTACTTGTTTCATTTACACCATTTCTCACATGCAACTCAACACCAAAACTCTCTCAAACTCCTCCCTTGTGCCGTCCCAAATAAGCCAACAAACACCATCTTTGATCTTTTCTAGCCATAAACCACATGTTTACTAGTCCTATTAAGGTGTTCTCTTGAAGCCTTGATCATTTGGTGGCCATATTAACAACTTTGGAGGTGATTTGCTTGTGTCCTAGGGCTGATTTTCCAACCTATGTTCTTGATATTTGATGGTCTTGGAGATACTTGTTGTGTTCATCAAGTTCTTGTCTTCCTAAAACAAGAAATCCACTTGGATTGGTAAAGAAGATCATCCTCTCCATTTTTCTCTTGTTATTTTGTAAAGAACAAATGTATTTTCTTTCATTTTTTATATGTATATGATGTATATATGATGATAAAAATGTTGTGTGGGGATCAAGTGTTGATAAATATGCTTAAAAATAATGATAACTATAAGAAATGAAGCTAAAATCTTGATTATTTAGTTGGCTGTATAAAAACAGTAGATAACTAAAAGATGAACTGATAAAATTGCATGGTTTGATCCATTTACAGTAAGTAGATGATGTTATACACATGTGAGAGTTGGCCATGCAATGGAATCAAAATAATGAGTGAGATATGATCAAAACAAGTTAGATGGTGTAATCTGAATAAGCAGTTTTGTAGGGACTGTTAAGGCAACTTAGACTCAAAATGGGCAGTATCTATAACTAAGTTATATGTAGCACATATTATGAAGAACTTGTCATCCAAAAATGAGCTTCTAATTCATTATAGAACTCTAGATATGGTAAAAATGGTGAACATGAAGTTAAAAATCAGATTTTTGGAAATAATGTTTATTATTATTATATAAGCACTCACATTATAATGTATAAAATGTTAAAATATAAACCCACTAACTTATAAAACTTATTTATATAAATGTATAAAAGGTTAATTAAATGGGTAAATTATATAAATGGTGGTAAAAATAATATTTATAAGTAATAAAAACTATAAACTTGATTATTACGACTTTTTCGGCTATCGCCGTAAAATTAACGTTTTTCGCCAAATAAAACTTAGACGACCAAACCCGTCTAATGTAAAGTTTATATAAGTCATATACTGATGTATAGATAACTAAGTCAAGTAAAAACCGATAAAACCCGAACTATAAGAATTACGGACATTTACGAGCTAACTAAACCTATTGGACTAATAATTAGACTTAATAAGATAAATACTTGTAAAAAGAGCTTATTGGGCTTAACCCATTTGGGCCCAACATGAAAAGTATATATACTGATCATATAGGTATAAAATGGATAAAAACAAGTTAAAGAACTTATACAAGGCTTAATGGACTTAAAATAGGTAAAATCGGTAAAACTAGTGAACTAGTAAGACGTTACCAAAACGTAAACACTAAAATGAGTAAACAAGGATGTATAAACCCACTTGATCATCATCATATGTACAAAATCATCATATGTATATTGTTATTTTGATAAAAGTCATTGGACCGAGTCTAAGACCGATTATTATTTATATAGGTTTCCGTGACCGAAGCACGCCCGTAGCCGATAATCCGCCTTTCATTAACAACGTGAGTTCATAGCCTCGCACTCTTTTAAATGTTTTATAAAATGATTTGTAAACCCGCGAGGGAGATAACATGCTAGATTTTTATAAAAATAGAACACAAGTAGTCCCGATTGTATGCTAAATGATATGGACCCGAATGATGCTATGACCCTATATTCGAGACTAAAAGGATTATTAATAGTTAGGTTATGTCACTTAAAGTCCCATTAGCATGAATTGTGAACTAGCGGGATTTGGTAGACGCTTATGCATTTGATAGTACTATTTGGGGACGATCACCCCAGTTCGCGCCTTGACGATTGATCCCCGTCGTACCACATTGATTGGTAAGCGAATTTATGTATGAGAAGATTCCATAGCGTGATTTTTGTGACGACACGCTAACTTAGATGGGCAAATTGTTTGTCGGGTTCGCGGCCCGCTGTTTTCATAGTAAGGTAACAATGTCATGCGGCTAATAATAATCCTAATTCAGATACCATGTATCCTAATCCAAATAAAAATGTATCCTATACATAATAACGACGCTATTAACGATGAATATATTACCTATCATGGTAATATAGAGACTACGGTCTCATGGACGGTTTCAGATGTACGCTTGATATATATTGCCTGACTAGCAATATAAGGACTTACTTCCGATATTATACTTGTGTTCTGATTTTAAATGATTGTAAATGATTGTTTTTATATAACGGTTTTCATTAAACTCTATGAATTTACTCGGCATTCTCTGATATGATTTTTGCATTTTTTTATCTCAGGTGCTTGAAGGTAATCCGGATGGAGATCGACTCTGATGGCCCACACTTAATATTAAAAATGTTCATTCGATCTATGTTTTGTAAACTAAATGACCTGTATAATTTGGGACCTGTTGTACGCTTTTAAACTTTTTATCGAATGAATGTTTGTTAAACCTTGTACAACCATTTTTATGTGTTGTCTATGATTGGAGTTATTGTGCTATCCCGTAACACTCTGAAAGACCCTTCCGCTGTACCGATACGAAAAATGAGTGTGTTACAGTTTGGTATCAGAGCTCTCGTTGTAGAGAACAAAAGATTTTAAAAACCAAGGTTTTGAACAAAACTTTTCAAAATCTTTTGACAATGAACATTTGAGAAAATATTTGAAAAATATTTTGACTATAATGGTGCCAGAGATCTCCGACGTTACCAACAAGCCCTATTGAGAAAATATATATTTTGATATATATAATTTAATTTATATATATGTATATATCGTGATTTCATTATGTAATTGTTTAACTAGTATGTTATCCTAATACGAGATATATATATATATATAAATGCAGATTGTCATGGCTGACCCTAATATTCCTGTAGAAAACCATGCTATTCCCGAACCTAATATAGATGATGATCCTTATTTAGACTTAGTTGATTATGATATCGATGATGAGGAGGAACCATTTGAGGATCCCGAGCCCGAGTTAGGACTAGGAGATCAGATTGCCCCTCAGGTAGACTTAGTAGAGAATGAGATTGAGAATGTGGATATTGAGAATGTGGAAATTGAGAATGTGGATATTGAGAATGTGGATATTGAGAATGTGGATATTGAGAACGATGATGAGATTGGGTTAGATGATTTAGATGATGAGATTGACGACGAGGATGTCGAGGAGGATGTAGGTATAGATATTGAGGTCGATGACGATGAGGAAGCTGAGCTTATTTATCCGTATGATGTTCCAGACGGCGAGCCTTTGCCCCCACCAGTTTGTTTGTCTGATTCTGAGGATGAGTTACCTAGGAACGAAATGTCTGAATCATCTGAATCTGATTCTAAATCAGAGGAGGATGAGGATGATGATGCACCTGACGGTACGGATGGTATTGCTACTCGTAGACGTGAGATAGGAGAGTCGTCTAGTACTCGAGAGGCTACTCATATTGATGGTCTTGCACCATGGGCCTTGAGACGTGATCTAGATGCTTCCCGTGTTAAGAGTTGTATGACAGAGGTTGGATTAGGTGTTGTTCAGACTCAGGTTGCTTATTTGGAGTCGAAGGCTAAGGTTGGCGAGAAAGAGCAGGAATTGCTTAGTTTGGATTTGAGTGATGTAGAGCGTGGATTGAATGAGGCTTTTAGGAGGTTATCGGTGTTGGAAAGTGGTGAGTATGCTGGAATGAAAAGAAAGGTGAATACTATGGAGATTCAGTTGAGTGTAGCTCGTGCGATGCGTGAGAAAGCCGAAAAGGAGTTGAATATATCTGTGGGATGGAATAGTAGATTTTATGCTGACATGGTTGAAAGAGGAGTAATCCGTAAGCGCCCACCTGAAGATGTGTCTAGTGATCGTCCGACGAAGATTCAGAAGACGATGGATGATGGACCATCTAGCGGTTCTCAGTAGACCAGTCTGTGTTTAGTAGTGACCTTTATATCTTTTGTGCTTTTGTAGCTTTGACCGAACCGACTTGTTAGTAATAGACTTGGTACGAATTTTGAGTGTATATAGTGCTAGAACTTTGATATGGGATGTACTAAGACAATACTTTTGTTTCAGATCGAATGAAATATGTATCTTGTCTTGAATTCCATATTGTGCCTTATTTGTATCTTGATTATGAATTCGATCCATATTATATGAATCCTTGTTGGATGAATGCTTAATACTTTGAAATTGTGGAATTATAGAACTATGCCGCCCAAGAAGGCTGTGACTGAGGATGATGTACGTAGGATTATTACCGAGCAAGTTACCGCATCTATGACTGAATTTATGGCAAATGCTAGAAATGGAGCTGGCGGGTAGTGGAGCTGGCGGTAGTGGAGCTGGCGGTAGTGAAGCTGGCGGTAGTAGAGCTGGCGGTAGTGGAGCTGGCGGTAGTGGAGCTGGCGGTAGTGGAATTGGCGGTACTAATGTGAATGTGAATGCTAATGTTGGAGGAAATGTAGGAGGACTTGGAACTAATGCACTTGAAGTTGGTGGTTGTACTTATGTGACGTTCATAAAGTGTGAACCTCTACCTTTTAATGGAACTGAAGGTGCTGTAGGACTAAGCCAGTGGATTGAAAAGATTGAATCGGTGTTTAGGATTAGTAAGTGTAAGGAGGAAGATAAGGTGACTTTTGCTATGGCTACTAATAAGTGTGAAAACACTTATCCTTTTACCACTTATTTCCAATAATAACAAGACCAAAACGTGTGATTTATGTCGTAAAAGTCGGAATTATGCGTGGTTTGTGTTTTTATTGTGTTTTAGGACCAAAATATGAAAAAGGAAGAAAACACGGGTTTTCACGGGCTTTTATCAAAGAAAACGGGAAAAGACGAAGTCAAAAGATCAAGAGTGCAAAAAGAACGGAAGTCCAAGACCTATTCTGAAGATTTATCGAAGAAAAAAAGTCAAAAGACGGAATTTCAACGAAGTCGAAGAACTTAAGTCTAATAGAAGAAGAAAATTAAAAAGACAAGTTCAAATCCCGAGACGACAAAGACAAAGAATTAAAGTCGAGTCGAGAAAACGTGAAGAAAGCAAGAAAGAAGATGCAACACATGCACTCCTTCCACCCTCCCTATAAATACCCTCCTAATAGTCATTAGGAGGGGAGTTAGTTAATTTTTAGCTAGTCTTTATTTTTTAGTTTTCTCTAGTTTTAGAGAGAGAGAAAGTCTTAAACTTTCTCTCACTAAACTTCATCTTCTTTCTTAATCTTTCAAGATTAAACACTTTGTATTGCTTATTTTTATTAATCAAGTTCTATTTTAAGCTTTTATTTCTTAATCTCATTCTACTTTTCTTTGATTTAAGATTGATTTTGGTGCGATTATCATGTGATCCGTGTTGTTCTAATTGATTTCGTGCTTAAAAAGTTAATCTTTTGATCATTTCATAAGTTTTCATTTGATTAAGCTTTAAGACTTTTGTGCTTATTGGCTTATTTTTATGATTAGTGATAGTTGTAAAATTAGATACTTGCTTTAGGAAAAACAAGCAACTAAAATAGGGTAAGCACGACGATTTAGGAAAACCGTGTGTAAATGACCCTAAAGGTGAGTTCGTTCTCGAGGAGGCACGTGTGTTGTGTAATGAATGATTGATTATGTTTTTGATTATTAATGAGAAGAAAAGAAGAGAAAATGATGAAGACGAAAAAATAGAAAAATAGAAAAATAAGGCAAAAACACTACTAGAAAGTTACGACGTAGAACGTAAAAAGCACAAAATTTAAAATTTTAATCTAAAAATTCCTAAAAATTACTAAAAATCCCAAATAATATTCTAAGAGTTTACAAAAAATCAAAACTTGCCAAAACCTTTTAATTAATTTAATAATGACTTTTTAATGCTAATTAAAGCCCTAAAAATCACTTTTAAATATTAAAAAGCCCTAAACAAGGTTTTCAAGTTTGTAAACCTTAAAAATGACCTAATTAAGCTAAAAACTATTTTTAAAAATTTTAAAACCAAATTAAACTATTTTTAAACTCCTAAAAACTATTAAAATCTATTAAATCTTAAATTAATTCTAAAAATTAATTGAAAAGCCTAAAAATTATTCTACAAATGGGAAAAGTCCTAATTAATGATAAAGAACCTAGGAAAAATGAAAAAGAAATAAAAATAAAACTTTTTATTTTAATGAATAAAATAATAATAAAATATTCTAAAAAATTAAAAGTTCTCAAATAAATTCTAAAAAATTCTCAAAAATCCTAAATATTCTAACTAAGAAGAAAATGTAAATTAAAGTTTCTAAAACCTCTTAATTAATTTTATATTAATTTTTAAAGTTGTCTAAAAACCCTAAAATTAAATAAAATTAAAAATTAAAGTTTTTGAAAACTTTTTTATATGTAAACCTCAAAAATACAAATTAAAACCTAAAAACTATTTTTTTGTATTTTTTTATTACTGTTTAATATTTTTTAATGACTTTCTAAAAATAAAACTAGAAATAATCCTAAAAATTAATTAAATAAAAGGAAAAATAACTTTTTTAAACAGAAAAGTCTAAAAACCTAGTCAAAACCTAGGAAAAATGGAAAAAGTCCAAAAAGCTTAATAAATAAGCTGAAAATGAGCAAAAAAGCTACGGCTTATTAAACTAAGCTCAAATGAAAACGTACTTAAATACAATTCCAAACCAATCCTATCAGTCAAAGTCCCTAGGGCGCAGATGGTTAGCACGTTGGTTTGTGAGAGGAGTGGCGCAGGTTCGAGTCCTGGCCACGTCCTTTTTGATGTTTGTATTTTTTTTTTTTTAAATTTTAAAAAACTTGATTCCAGTAACTTAAATGAACACAAAAACTCAAAAACAAACTAATTTAAACAATGATTAAAGCAAATAAATGGCAAAACGTGGCCAGGTCTGCTTGTTCTTCTGATGAACAAGTGTGAGTTCACACTTGAGCAAAAACCAAGAGGAGCTTGGTTTTGTGCTATTCTTTGTGGATGTTTTTGGAGCAAAAGGGCACCCTTGTGCTTATTGAAGCACAAGGAGTCAAGGACTAGCTAAAATAAGCACTTAGCACACAAGATGATCACAAATCAAGCACACAAGGCAATACAATGTTGCTGTGACAAAAAATGAGGTCTGGTGGTTTTCTAGGCTAAGTTACTTGCACCCTAATGATTTTCCAAGGCCAAGCTCATGCATACACAAGCTCCAAATGATAAACTAACAACATTCAAACCTCTAACAACCTAATCTATAGCAGATTCCAAGATCCAAGCAATAGTTTTCAAGAAAACACTCAGAAACTTACATATGCAGATTTTAAGGCACACTTTTCACTTTTCATTACACCAAATGGTTCAAAATCTCTACCAAACTTAAGATAATACTACACACAACCTATCTCAACCTTTTGTGAACTATCTAACACAATTTCAAAGCACAATTTAAAACCTTTGTCCTGCTAAAACACTGATCCAAACACCCTTTTATATTTGTTTTCCAACTTTTGACAAACCAAATCAGTTTAAAACTCAATCAATCTGAGCCAAATAGCATCAAACTTGCATACAAACTCAAATGATCTCAAATCAAACAGCTTTAACCAGCAATCAACACTTTTCACAAAGAATCATGCATAGCATATAATTTTTTCAGAAACACTAAAAATGAAAAGGTATTTTACCTTGAGGGACTTACATCCAAGTCCCTCAGTGGTTGAATAACCACCTCCTTATACACTGGGGTGTATGCTGATCCTTTAACAGCAACACTCAATCAATCAAACCTGCAAATCAAGAACAAACACAAGAAAATGCCACTTTTCTGAATTTTCTGAAAATCCAACCTTGAAAACTTTGAAACAAAGAACCAAGAAACTTTAACCACGTTTTGAAAACAACTTATAAACCAGAAATCATGGGATGTTAATCCACTTTCACTTCATAACAACCTATGATTTCTTAAATTCATAAAATTCTTTCAAAACTTTTTTGAAAAACTCAAACACTCAAAGTGTTAAACAAATAAGATGGAACTCAGTTATAGCAATCCAAACACACAAACTTTTTATAAATAATTAAAAGGAATTACAATTTATAAAAAAAACACCAAACTTTAATTTTATAAAAAAGGAATTACAAAGGAATTGCTAAAAACTGGAACAAGAGGGGTATGAACAGGCTCATCCCCTTTAAATACTACTACAAAGAACTATCTAGAATGCTTAAAACCCTAGTTACTAAAATGCCTAAAAGGCCCTTGAGTCTTTGACTGAAAATGGGTCAAAAATCGTCCCATGTGACTTGACAGCTTGGAATCTTGATCTTGAGTCGTTGGATTCATCTTGGGGACCAAGTAGATGATCTGGGATGTTGATTTGGTCGGGACATAGGGTTTGGGGGAAAATGACTTGAGCAGAGGAGGTCTGGGGTGGGGTCTACAGGCCATGTGGGTTTGTTGTTTTGGGTGGGAAAAGGTGAGAGTGAGGTAAATTGATGATCTGGACAGTTATAGGGGATAACCCTTTGTTTTGAATAATTTGGAGATTAGGGTTTATGGGATTAAGGGAGTAGCAGGGTGGGGTTTTGATTCGTTTGGGGTTTAATGGGATTTAAATAATATGTTTGCCTCCATAATTAACTGATTAGTTTAAATCAGTTTAATTTAAAAAACTAAGTGGAGTGTGACGTGGAGGGGATTGTGAAGTGTAGGGCTATGATTGGTGGTGGTGGGTGATGTGGCAGAATGATAGGTTGTGGGTTGTTTGGTTGTCTGGCAAATATGGTCCCCAAGTTATCACATTCTTTCCACTTTGTATTAAATCCTATCAGCGCCCAAATAACAAGTGACAACTTTTGGCAAGTTGTCACTTTTGGCACAATTACTTCCAAAGCTTAATCAAAGGGTTTCTTTTGTATATTCTTCAAATTCCAGGGGCTGGTCTTGTAATATCTTCAAACAATAAGGACCATACTTGTACATTTGATATTTTGAGGGTCAAATGTGACAAGTTCTTCAAAGATGAGGGGCCATTTTTGCCAATCTTCAATTCTTCAAGGGTCTTTTTGCAAAATTCCAAACTTGGGCCCGGTTCATTGTGCGACTTCGTTTCCCGTGTTCGTTTTTGATTGATTCTTGTGATCTTTTGCCAATTCCTCAATATCCGTACCTAAAAATACACAAGTAACAAACACGAGCATATATTTGGTCTATTTTATGATATTTTATGCAATTAAAGGCCGTTTTGGACGATGAGACCATGTATAAAAGCAGTCTCATCACTCCCCCATACTAAACCATTGCCGTGCCCTCACGCAATGCTAGAATAAAGTATCAAAGCATCTCCAAAATTTAATTTTATTCACTTTATTTCAAATGATAACTAGCTACACTACACTATTGCTACTACTTGTGTTATAGACATAATGTATGATTTTCATCGCAAAATGGGACGTTTAGGTTCATAGAATAAGAACACGTGAATGCTTCGTTAGAAATAATTTCGTCGTCCTCGATTTTCACCTTAATTCCATGCTAAGCGTGTAACGAGATCATTGTCATTATAAGTTAGTAATGCTAACACTACTCATATGCTCTAATCACGTACTTATTCTCCCATTATTCCTAAGTTGTATCTCTTATATTTTATTTTGTCTTGATGATCACGAGGATGCATCATTGACTGATGCGATAATAGAGATTTAGGTCTAAAAATAGAGTCCTAACGGTGTAACTAAGACCATCAAATCAATAACCCCTCCTAATAGACAACGATGTTAAAAAATTAAGTTGACAAGAAGAATCGATAAACACGGTTTTATAACAGTTTTGAACATGAGACTTATTACCAAGACTTTTATACGCCCCCTAACGGAAGGGCCTTATTATCTTTGGTTTACCTCCATCTTTTATTCAACTTCGCCATGAAGCTTTTATTATGACTTCGGTCTTGCCTTGCCTTTTATTATCCGCCATCATCGGTGGTTTTATTAGCCAAAGACGTATATCCTCACGCTAAAGCGAATTTTGGATCTTTAAAGCTTCGAAGATTAAGGCTTGATTCACTTTCAATTTTGCATAGATTTTAGGCCGTGTGGGGCTTCAAATTGTTTGCTAGATTTAGGTGAGCACTTGAAATCTTATTATTGGGTGAAGCTTTCGATTATTAGGGTGCCAATACTTCAAAACCGTGACGCTGGCGATACCTTAATGTCTTCCCAATTTAATTACACGGAAGCTACTAGAAAAGACTAGAAACCCAACAATCCTAACTAAACCGCTAAATCAATATTTATTAAGCAAAAATATTTACATGCGAAGGGAGAATAAGCAAACAACGAGAACACATGAGTTTTTGAAAGAATACGAGTACTCTACGTTTAGCATAGTAACTTATAATTAACTCTATCATTTCTCATCCTCATTTAAGAGACTTAGCCTAATGTGTAGTTAAGGAATCAAAGCTAAGTGCTCAACACGCACGGTCGAGTCAAAAATTACTCTTATTCTCGCCATCGGAAAATCTACATTCGTATCTTCAAACACTTATGAAACATGAGAAAAATTTTAAAATTTGGCCATTTTTAGCCTTATTTTGCAAGAAAACGATAACAAAACGATAAACTTTGGAAAGCGTGAAGGTTTGGCAAGGCAAGTATCTATTCACCCCCCATACTAAAGTTAAACATTGTCCTCAATGTTTCGAGTCTAGGGGTACAAACACCCCCATACTAGAGACGTAGTCGAATGCCTAATCTAGCATGGAAAGGGTGTAACCAATAAGTAATAGCCGTTTATGAAGTGTGCTATAAACCTAAGGTTAGAACATAAAAGGATATCATATGTGGATATTGGGAAAGGCCTCCAAAGCAAACGATCGAGTGCTCCCATGAAACGAACACGAGAGGCTCCAATCGTGAAGATGATGATCTAAAAACCACAATGCACAAACAACCACAGAACAAAGGTTGGAAGGGCACAAATCCCCTCACATTACACTAATTAGAAAGCAATAATATGTACATGGATAAGCATGGGTCTCCCCCACGAGGCACCTTGTTTTTGATAACCAAGTCAAAAGCTCGACTCGAATCCCCATAAATGTGATCATTTAGGGATAATCATGGTTTGGTCAATTTTGGTGGGGCTTACATGATAAACAAGGCCCAAAAGCACGTGGAGTACTTTAAAAATCCGATAAACGTATACCGGGGTCAAAGATAGCGTCCTCGTTTTCGGATGAAAGACGAGACAACACAACTCCAACACAAATCCCAATGGGATAGAAGAAAATAGGAGAGAAGAAATAGAAGGGTGGGACAATGGGTAAGGCAAAACATTGAGCTACTCGAGGTAGACTCGCACCAATCAAATGAAAAGATTTTCCATTTATTGCATCGGTGGAAGACCGAGATTTCCCTATATAAGCAATTCCAGGATCAAATATCTCGTCCTCGGTGGAGAAAGGGAAGGAAACATAAGGGGCTTCCCCCACACTAGGTCCACACAAAGCATCGTCAAAAGGAGAAGACGAGCTTGTAGTACTCAAGACACACGGTGATGACGGAGTTAGAGTTGTAGAAAAATCTTTTAAATTAAATTCACAATCTTTTCCTTTTTCATCTTTAATACTCTCCTTGTGAAAACCCGATTTGATTATGTCAAAAATATTTGGTGTATCTAAAACAATGTTAGTCACACTAAAAATTCTCACATTTTGAAAGCGTTTTGGTTTAGGTGGTGGCAAGTTTTCAAATCTTTTGTCAACAAAGAAAACCTCCCCATCGGGATCAACGTATTCATCATCCGAAGATTCACTCGAGATTGGAATCATAGGCTTAACACTCTTAACCTCCATCGGCGGAGGGGATGGAACTTCATTTTTCTCAACAACTCCTAAAACTCTATTGGAAATCTTTTGACAAATGCTTTTGGTTGGATTGACATTGTACAAAGATGTGATCGAATAAACATGAGAAAGAGTGGAGTTTTGGGTTGCATTAATGACGAGTTCTTCCTCATTGAAACGAAGAGTGATTTTTCTTGCATGCACATCGATAAGTGCTCTCGAGGTATCCAAAAAAGATCGACCTAAAATTAACGGAACTTTAGGATCGATGGGAATATCAACAACAATGAAGTCCACGGGATAATAGAATTTCCCAACTTTCACAAAGACGTCCTCGGCAACTCCACAAGCTAGAATCGTAGAATGATCGGCCATTTCGATTGACATTCTTGAAGGAGTGAGATTTGGAAGATTGAGCGATTTAAAAATCTCAAGAGGCATCAAATTAATACTAGCACCAAGATCGGCCAAGGCGTAGCATTCTTCCATGTCTTGGATAGCACATGGGATTAAAAACTTTCCAGGATCACCGACTTTTTGAGGTATGCGGCTTAGAAAAACCGATGAACAACTAGACGATTTTTGCAATTTTTCTTTGTTATTCAACATACTTTTGAAGTTCGCGGCAAATCGAGGCATCATGACTAAGGCGTCAGCAAAACTTATATTAAAATGCAAGTCACGAAACATTTTCATAAAAAGTTCAAATTGATAATTATTTCGTTCTTGTGCCTTTTCCTTGTCTCGTCTTGATGGGTAGGGTAAAGGTGGTGTGGGTTGGGGCAAATTAGGCATAGGCATCGGCCTTGGAATCTCGGGTTCCATAATAGGTATTGGTTCAACCGTAGGTGTGGTTTGAGCGGTACTTCGTGGGCTTGTAATGTGCTCCTTTTCAACCACAACCTCGGGTTCTTTCTCTTTTTCCTTCTCCATAGAAGTACTTGGACGAGAAATGGGTTCTTTGAAAGTTTTACCACTACGAGTGGTAATAACCTTCAATTCTCCTTTCGGGTTCGCGATGGTATCACTAGGAAGACCACCCGAAGAAGAGGGCTTACACATGATAGCTTCAAACATTTTAGCCATTCGGTCTTCAAACTTAGATTGCCTAGCATCCGCTTTCAATAACTCTTGCTTAATCTCATGTTGTCCTTGCTCCATTTTTTGTTGATTTTGTTGGAGTCGTGTGACATTTCCTTCCATTTTATTAGCATGAGTTTTAAGTTCATTAGCAAGTTCGGTTTTAAGCTCATTTTTCAATTCGGACCTTAAGCTAATCATCTCACGTTGCATGTTATCAAACTTAGCATCACTAGCCTTAGCATAATCTAAAAATTCTCCTTGCAAATTTTTAGTGTGAGCATTTTGAAAACCTTGAGTAGGAGTTTGAAAATCACGGTTTTGGTTTTGGTTTGAAATTTGCCCATTTCCACTTTGGTAATTACCCTTGTTATAATTCCTTTGATTTCCTTGGTAATTTACACCTTGATTGTTGTTTCGATAGTTATTAGCATTTTGATTTTGTGGAGCTTGATTTGAACGTGAACCTTGACCGATTTGGTTATAAGTTCCCGTGGCTACATAAGCATTCGAAGTGTTACCATCCGCGGTAATGCACTCGGAAAAATCATGAGCTCCACCACATGAAATACAACTCTTAGCAACCGCTTTAACCGAAGCGGTGTTTGAAGCTTCTTGAGCTTTCCAATGAGACATATGAGTCGAAAACCTATCGAAAAACCGATTCTCCTCATTTGCTTCATCTTGCAAGGCATTAATGGAACGAGATGATGACGAGCCCAAATTGGCAACACTCGGTGTGTTACGAGGGCTATAGACCTTAGACCTATTTTCTATGATTTTCAAAGCCTCATTGGTCGTTTTGCACAAAAAATTACCACCCGCGGCGGCATTTAAATAATCTCGTTCATGTTCATTAAGCCCATTATAAAAAGTGTCAATTTGATGCAATTCGGAAAAATCATGGTGTGGACATTCATGTAACATTTCTTTAAACCTTTCCCAAGCCATTGAAAAACTTTCATTTGGTCTTTGTGTAAAACGTGAAATCTCGTTTTTCAAATGTGTTGTCTTAGATGGTGGAAAAAATTGATTCACAAATTTAGACACGAGATCGGCCCATGTCAAAATCGAATTCGGCGGTTCTTTCTCAAGCCAAATCTTGGCGGGTCCATCTAACGAGTAAGGAAACAACATCATCTTAATGGCATCGTGTGGTACATCCTTAAACTTGCTTGTCGCGGTGAGACGATTAAATTGCCTAATGTGATAATGTGGGTTGTCTTTTTCGTGACCGCGAAACTTGTTTGCTTGAAGCATAGACATTAAACCCGTTTTGATCTCAAAGTTCTCCGCAAGGATGGCGGGAATCACAATGGCCTCTCCAAAACCCTCGGTGGGTGCTTGAAGCAACTCCATCATAGTACGATTAGCCATGATAGCTTCTTGTTCTACAATAGGTTCCTCACTTGGAGACTCCTCACTAGAATGGGTTTTAGTAGGAGTTTTGTTCTTGCGTCTACGTGCACGTTTTGCTTGATTACGAGTGAGCATAAACGTCACGTACAACGTGGAGACGAGCAAAGAAGATTCTTTTTGGTATTTTGTGTTTTTTCAATTTTTTTGTGGTTTTTGATTGTATTAACCTTTTTTGGAAATTGGTGAATGTATTAAGTAGACAATGAGTCCACAAATCTCCTCACTAATCAAATCTCTTGATTAAAAAGGCCTCAAAGAATGAAAACAATCACGTGGAGTGAACGCCTTCGATGACTTTAGAACGATGGTGGAACACCAAATCGTTCAAGAGGGTTTAATCAAATGGAAACCAAGAAAATATATATGATATGTAATAATACTTTGGGCGGCAAAACCCTCGATTCACTCTCAAAATCAAATACGCACAAGCGAGCGGAGAAAACGAGGCGGCGCGAAGCACTTAAGAGCCTTTTTCCTTTAGGTTGTGAAATACAACCGCCTTATACCCACCTTATAGTTTGTATTATCAAGATTAAGCTTCACGAAAGTATTTATCTATTTTTGCCTTTTTCTTTGGTTTGAGATTCGAATACAATGATCGAGTGATGAAATCCCGAATCAAGGTTGTGATTGCTCACGTATTTGGAGTACTTGTGTATTTATTGTTCTACGTATACAATATAGTAATAGTATTCACACAAAAACCAAAAAACAATAATACGTATTAATAGAGTGCTATTAATACAATTACTATATGGCTAGTATAAAAAACAACAATGTTCAATCAAAACACAACACGCCTCCCCGGCAGTGGCGCCATTTTGATAGTTATAAAATTAGATACTTGCTTTAGGAAAAACAAGCAACTAAAATAGGGTAAGCACGACGATTTAGGAAAACCGTGTGTAAATGACCCTAAAGGTGAGTTCGTTCTCGAGGAGGCACGTGTGTTGTGTAATGAATGATTGATTATGTTTTTGATTATTAATGAGAAGAAAAGAAGAGAAAATGACGAAGACGAAAAAATAGAAAAATAGAAAAATAAGGCAAAAACACTACTAGAAAGTTACGACGTAGAACGTAAAAAGCACAAAATTTAAAATTTTAATCTAAAAATTCCTAAAAATTACTAAAAATCCCAAATAATATTCTAAGAGTTTACAAAAAATCAAAACTTGCCAAAACCTTTTAATTAATTTAATAATGACTTTTTAATGCTAATTAAAGCCCTAAAAATCACTTTTAAATATTAAAAAGCCCTAAACAAGGTTTTCAAGTTTGTAAACCTTAAAAATGACCTAATTAAGCTAAAAACTATTTTTAAAAATTTTAAAACCAAATTAAACTATTTTTAAACTCCTAAAAACTATTAAAATCTATTAAATCTTAAATTAATTCTAAAAATTAATTGAAAAGCCTAAAAATTATTCTACAAATGGGAAAAGTCCTAATTAATGATAAAGAACCTAGGAAAAATGAAAAAAAAATAAAAATAAAACTTTTTATTTTAATGAATAAAATAATAATAAAATATTCTAAAAAATTAAAATTCTCAAATAAATTCTAAAAAATTCTCAAAAATCCTAAATATTCTAACTAAGAAGAAAATGTAAATTAAAGTTTCTAAAACCTCTTAATTAGTTTTATATTAATTTTTAAAGTTGTCTAAAAACCCTAAAATTAAATAAAATTAAAAATTAAAGTTTTTGAAAACTTTTTTATATGTAAACCTCAAAAATACAAATTAAAACCTAAAAACTATTTTTTTGTATTTTTTTATTACTGTTTAATATTTTTTAATGACTTTCTAAAAATAAAACTAGAAATAATCCTAAAAATTAATTAAATAAAAGGAAAAATAATTTTTTTAAACAGAAAAGTCTAAAAACCTAGTCAAAACCTAGGAAAAATGGAAAAAGTCTAAAAAGCTTAATAAATAAGCTGAAAATGAGCAAAAAAGCTACGGCTTATTAAACTAAGCTCAAATGAAAACGTACTTAAATACAATTCCAAACCAATCCTATCAGTCAAAGTCCCTAGGGCGCAGATGGTTAGCACGTTGGTTTGTGAGAGGAGTGGCGCAGGTTCGAGTCCTGGCCACGTCCTTTTTGATGTTTGTATTTTTTTTTTAAAATTTTAAAAAACTTGATTCCAGTAACTTAAATGAACACAAAAACTCAAAAACAAACTAATTTAAACAATGATTAAAGCAAATAAATGGCAAAACGTGGCCAGGTCTGCTTGTTCTTCTGATGAACAAGTGTGAGTTCACACTTGAGCAAAAACCAAGAGGAGCTTGGTTTTGTGCTATTCTTTGTGGATGTTTTTGGAGCAAAAGGGCACCCTTGTGCTTATTGAAGCACAAGGAGTCAAGGACTAGCTAAAATAAGCACTTAGCACACAAGATGATCACAAATCAAGCACACAAGGCAATACAATGTTGTTGTGACAAAAAATGAGGTCTGGTGGTTTTCTAGGCTAAGTTACTTGCACCCTAATGATTTTCCAAGGCCAAGCTCATGCATACACAAGCTCCAAATGATAAACTAACAACATTCAAACCTCTAACAACCTAATCTATAGCAGATTCCAAGATCCAAGCAATAGTTTTCAAGAAAACACTCAGAAACTTACATATGCAGATTTTAAGGCACACTTTTCACTTTTCATTACACCAAATGGTTCAAAATCTGTACCAAACTTAAGATAATACTACACACAACCTATCTCAACCTTTTGTGAACTATCTAACACAATTTCAAAGCACAATTTAAAACCTTTGTCCTGCTAAAACACTGATCCAAACACCCTTTTATATTTGTTTTCCAACTTTTGACAAACCAAATCAGTTTAAAACTCAATCAATCTGAGCCAAATAGCATCAAACTTGCATACAAACTCAAATGAACTCAAATCAAACAACTTTAACCAGCAATCAACACTTTTCACAAAGAATCATGCATATCATATAATTTTTTCAGAAACACTAAAAATGAAAAGGTATTTTACCTTGAGGGACTTACATCCAAGTCCCTCAGTGGTTGAATAACCACCTCCTTATACACTGGGGTGTATGCTGATCCTTTAACAACAACACTCAATCAATCAAACCTGCAAATCAAGAACAAACACAAGAAAATGCCACTTTTCTGAATTTTCTGAAAATCCAACCTTGAAAACTTTGAAACAAAGAACCAAGAAACTTTAACCACGTTTTGAAAACAACTTATAAACCAGAAATCATGGGATGTTAATCCACTTTCACTTCATAACAACCTATGATTTCTTAAATTCATAAAATTCTTTCAAAACTTTTTTGAAAAACTCAAACACTCAAAGTGTTAAACAAATAAGATGGAACTCAGTTATAGCAATCCAAACACACAAACTTTTTATAAATAATTAAAAGGAATTACAATTTATAAAAAAAAACACCAAACTTTAATTTTATAAAAAAGGAATTACAAAGAAATTGCTAAAAACTGGAACAAGAGGGGTATGAACAGGCTCATCCCCTTTAAATACTACTACAAAGAACTATCTAGAATGCTTAAAACCCTAGTTACTGAAATGCCTAAAAGGCCCTTGAGTCTTTGACTGAAAATGGGTCAAAAATCGTCCCATGTGACTTGACAGCTTGGAATCTTGATCTTGAGTCGTTGGATTCATCTTGGGGACCAAGTAGATGATCTGGGATGTTGATTTGGTCGGGACATAGGGTTTGGGGGAAAATGACTTGAGCAGGGGAGGTCTGGGGTGGGGTCTACAGGCCATGTGGGTTTGTTGTTTTGGGTGGGAAAAGGTGAGAGTGAGGTAAATTGATGATCTGGACAGTTATAGGGGATAACCCTTTGTTTTGAATAATTTGGAGATTAGGGTTTATGGGATTAAGGGAGTAGCAGGGTGGGGTTTTGATTCGTTTAGGGTTTAATGGGATTTAAATAATATGTTTGCCTCCATAATTAACTGATTAGTTTAAATCAGTTTAATTTAAAAAACTAAGTGGAGTGTGACGTGGAGGGGATTGTGAAGTGTAGGGCTATGATTGGTGGTGGTGGTTGATGTGGCAGAATGATAGGTTGTGGGTTGTTTGGTTGTCTGGCAAATATGGTCCCCAAGTTATCACATTCTTTCCACTTTGTATTAAATCCTATCAGCGCCCAAATAACAAGTGACAACTTTTGGCAAGTTGTCACTTTTGGCACAATTACTTCCAAAGCTTAATCAAAGGGTTTCTTTTGTATATTCTTCAAATTCCAGGGGCTGGTCTTGTAATATCTTCAAACAATAAGGACCATAATTGTACATTTGATATTTTGAGGGTCAAATGTGACAAGTTCTTCAAAGATGAGGGGCCATTTTTGCCAATCTTCAATTCTTCAAGGGTCTTTTTGCAAAATTCCAAACTTGGGCCCGGTTCATTGTGCGACTTCGTTTCCCGTGTTCGTTTTTGATTGATTCTTGTGATCTTTTGCCAATTCCTCAATATCCGTACCTAAAAATACACAAGTAACAAACACGAGCATATATTTGGTCTATTTTATGATATTTTATGCAATTAAAGGTCGTTTTGGACGATGAGACCATGTATAAAAGCAGTCTCATCACTTAGCTTATTTTTCTTATTAAAAAGTTTTATTAAAAAGTTTATGTTTTTATTGTTAATCTAAAAAGTTGCTTATTTTCGAGTTGAATAAGTTGAGATAAGTGCTTATTTGATTCGGTTAAGTATTCGGATTGTTAAGTTTTGGATATTAGCTTATTGAACTTAGCTTATTATCTAGCTTAACCAAATCCCATTATTTTCGTAAAAGGGAGTTTAAAACCCCTTTCCGATTGGCCCATATTCCGAGCAGCTCCATCTTCATATTCCGATTGATCCAATCGGATTAGGTCTTTGAGATTCCGACTGAGCATCTTAGTATTCCGACGGTACCACACTTCAACATTCCGATTGAATGGTTTTCTGAATATTCCGATTGGGACTTTGAGTGACATTCCGATTGATTCCATTTTGTTGGATATTCCGACCGGTGCCTTCCGCATTCCGATTGTGTCATTTCTCCTTATTCCGACAACCATCTTTCCACTTTCCGATCAACCGATCGGAATACATTCCGATCGGGATATTTGTTGGTTTATTCCGATTGTTTGCAGTGTTTGATTTTCCGATCTTACTTTCTTTTAGTACTTATTTTTAGAAATTTTCTATGTGTTAGTTTTTGTTAAGCGTTTAAGCATTTTTTCTAATCTTATCTTTATGTTGAGCTAGCATTTATTTTACTCGTCATTTAGAATTAATCTTTTAACTTCCATTTTACTCAACGACACTTTAATTACTTGCTATTAATTTAAAACAAACAAACCAAACCATTCTCTTGATTCACCAAAAGACGATTGAGTCGCACTTAAGACCGGTTTTCAATTCGAAAGGATTCGGACGATAAGATTTTATACCTAGCCAAAAGCGAAGTATTAAATGGCGCCGCTGCTGGCTCTTTTCGTTACGATAAACGGTTTCTAGTGAGAGACGCATTGAATTTTGGGATCCATTCTTTGAACGTTATTTTCCTTGCTTTAAAAATTTTCAAAAATCCATAAAAATATAAAACTCTTCAAAAATACAAAAACATTAAAAAATCATTAAAAGCAATTCTTTTCCAAAGGTTTTGCACCAAAAAGATTATATAGATATTTTCTGTGTATATTTTTCTTTTGCAGGTGTATGCGTACTAGATCTTCCAACTATTCTGAGCCCGAGACTCTTGAAGATTTAGATATGGCTGGTGTTAACAACAACAATAATCACCCACCTCAACACAATTTTAATAACAACAACAACAACAACAACAATGTCCTCTTACCTGATTTACGCACAATGGAGGAATTGTGCCAACCCACCATGAACGGACGCGGAGGCCCGATTGCGCCAATGCACGTCACGGCTCAGGAGTTTTCGTTGAAGCATCACATGATCCAGCAAGTGCAAACGAACCCATTTCGTGGAATTCCGGATGATGATGCCAACAAACACCTCGACAAATTCATTACCATGACCCAAAGCATGAAGTGCTCCGGTGTTTCTATGGATGACCTTCGCCTCCAACTTTTTCCCCACTCGCTTTCTCACCATGCCAAAAAATGGTGTGACCGTCTTCCAAAGAATTCTATTCATACATGGAATGACATGACTCAACGCTTTTTATCGCGCTACTTCCCCCCATCCATGGTCACTAGCCTTCGTAACCAAATCAGTGGATTTATGCAAGAGAATGATGAATCGCTTTTCGATGCTTGGGAACGATACAATGATTTGATCGACCGCTGTCCTAATCATAATATGCTTCCCGTCACTCTCATTGACACTTTCTACAATGGTCTCACTTTTCGTGATCGTGACACGATCAATGCCGCCGCCGGTGGTACCTTTATGAAAATGAGACCGGAGGAGTGTCGAGAGTTGATTGAAAACATGACTACTCACCACAAGAATTGGGATTCATCCGCATCCTCAAGATCTAATCAGAGAGTCAATGTTTCATCTACTTCTTCCACCAACTCGTCTGTTTTGGAACGTGCTATTCTTGATATTAACAAAAGTCTCCAAATTTTGACTTCTAACCAAACTCAACAAGCTAAAGCAGTTGCTATTTCTTGTGACACATGTGGTGGTCCTCATTCCTACAATGAGTGTCCTTCTACTCACGGCAATTATTCTGAAGACGTTAACGCAGCATACGGCACTTATCCCACGGGAGGCTATCAAGCCCGCCCTCAAGGAGACCGTGCCTTGCTAAGTTATCGTTCCAACAATTATCTTGCTCCTCCCGGTTTCCCTCCTGCAAACCAAAACCAACAACAAAGCTATAACCGAAACAACCAATCCCAACCTCGTGCAAACAATCAGTATCAATCCCAAAGAAACCCATACCCAACTCAAGGAAATTCTCAAGCTTACCAAGCTCCACCTCTCAATCAACCGATGGCAGTGAGTCCAGACGTCGAGACGTTCATGAAGACTAATCGTGAGTTGGTGACGAATCTTCAGAGTCAATTTGTCAACTTGAAGAATGACATGGTGAAACAAGGGAGCGATATTCGAGCCGATCTAAGGAATGACATGGCCAAACACAGCGATGAAATTAATGCAAACATGCAAAACTCTTTTAATAATCAAGATGTTCACCTTCGTGATATGATTGGTTCGCTCATCCAAAGTAATCAACCCTCTTCTTCGGGTACTCTTCCGAGTAATACCGTTGCGAATCCAAGAGGGGAGATGAAAGCAATCACCACTCGTAGTGGAAAAGGTTATATGGAACCCGAGCTTCCTACACCTCCACCGGTGATTGTAAACAAGGAAACATAGCAACTTTCCACACCTCCTTCACCTTCTATCCCCATTTCCCCACCACCCGTGGTTGTGAGTGATCCTACTCCCTTAAAGCCTTCTTCTTCATCCAATATACCTTATCCTTCAAGGTTGAGGAAAGAGAAGCAAAAGAGCAAGGATGATATTCAGGTTTCGAACTTCCTTAAAATGTTCAAACAATTGAATTTTAACATCTCCTTTGCCGAGGCTCTCGCTCACATGCCCAAATACGCTAAGATGTTTAAAGATCTTCTAAGTGATAAGGAAAAGCTTCTTGACATCGCTCAGACCCAACTTAATGAGAACTGCTCCGCAGTGCTCTTAAGGAAATTGCCCACCAAACTTGGTGATCCGGGTCGCTTCTTGATTCCTTGCAACTTCCCGGGAGTAGAGAATTGCATGGCCCTAGCCGATCTAGGTGCCAGTATAAACTTAATGCCTTTAAGTGTTTAGAAGCAATTATCTCTCCCCGAGCTTATCCCCACCAAAATGACTTTGGAATTAGCCAACCGCACGGTTGCTTATCCAGTGGGGATAGCCGAAGATGTCTTTGTTGGCGTCGACAAATTCACCTTCCCGGCGGATTTTGTTGTCGTTGACTACGAGATGGATCCCCGTGTTCCATTAATCGTTGGACGTCCCTTCCTGAGGACCGGTCGCACTCTTATTGATGTAGCCGCGGGTGAAATAATCATGAGAGTTGGTGACGATAAAATTGTCTTCAACATGGGTAAGATTTCTAAGCAACCTTATTCATATGAGAGTGTTAATGCTATTGATGTTCTCGATGAGGCTTGTGAAGAACATTTTCATGATGCTTGCAAAAGTACTCTTTCTTCTCTACCCAATGTTGAGACCGTTGCCTCAATTGCTCCAGCATTGACTCCTTTTGGAGAAAGTGACTTGGATGACTTCGAAGCTAGCTTGGGTCCTCTCGATATTAAGTATGATAATTTGTCCACCAATTGGGATGAAGATATTAGTACTATTGAGAGACTTCTCAATGAGGACCCGTTCTCTCCTCCTGCTCCTAAAGAGGTGACTAATGATGATCCATCGTTAGTTTCACCATCTATTGAGGATCCTCCCACTCTCGAGCTTAAGGACCTACCTCCTCATCTTGAGTACGTTTTCCTAGAAGACAACGAGAAGCTACCGGTCATCATCGCTAAGGATCTAAAAGAAGACGAAAAAGCCCGACTTGTCGCTGTGTTGAAGAAGCATAAAAGAGCTATCGCATGGAAAATCTCCGACATCCGTGGAATTGATCCTCACTTTTGCACACATAAAATTCTCATGGAGGACGACTTTAAGCCCACAATTTAAAGCCAACGAAGGGTGAATCCTAAAATCCATGAAGTCATCAAAAAAGAGGTTATCAAACTTCTTGATGCGTATGATTTACCCTACTTCGGATTCACCATGGGTTAGTCCAGTCCATTGTGTGCCTAAGAAAGGCGGAATCACCGTTGTGCCCAATGCCAACAACGAGTTGATTCCTACCCGTCTCGTTATTGGGTGGAGAGTTTGTATAGACTACCGCAAACTCAATGATGCCACGAGAAAGGATCATTTCCCTCTACCTTTTATGGACCAAATGCTTGAACGTTTAGCGGGTAATGAATATTACTGCTTTCTTGATAGTTTCTCGGGTTATTTTCAAATACCCATCGATCCCCAAGATCAAGAGAAGACAACATTCACTTGTCCCTATGGCACCTTTGCTTACAAACGAATGCCTTTTGGCTTATGCAATGCCCCCGGGACTTTCCAAAGGTGCATGTTGGCTATCTTCCATGACATGGTTGAGCAAACCATGGAAGTCTTCATGGATGACTTCTCGGTCTTTGGGGATTCCTTCTCTTCTTGCCTTGCCAATTTGGAACGTATGCTTAAGCGGTGCGATGACACTCGCCTTGTTCTGAATTGGGAAAAATGCCATTTTATGGTAAAAGAAGGCATTGTGCTAGGACACAAAATCTCAAAAGCCGGTCTTGAAGTCGACCGTGCTAAAGTAGATGTCATAGCCAAATTACCTCCACCTTCAACCGTGAAGGGTGTGAGAAGTTTTCTGGGTCATGCGGGCTTCTATCGTCGCTTCATTCAGGATTTCTCTAAAATCGCTCGCCCGATGACCCACCTCTTGGAAAAAGATACTCCTTTTATCTTTTCTAAAGAGTGTCTCGAAGCCTTCAATCTTCTTAAGGATAAGCTAACTAAGGCACCGGTCTTGGTTACCCCAAATTGGGAGCTGCCTTTTGAATTGATGTGCGATGCTAGCGACTTTGCTATTGGTGCGGTTTTGGGCCAAAGAGTGAATAAACACTTCCAACTAATCCACTATGCTAGCAAAACAATGACGGGGGCTCAATTGCATTATACGACAACCGAAAAAGAGCTTTTAGCTGTTGTCTATGCTTTTGAGAAATTTCGCCCCTATCTTGTTTTATCCACCACCATCGTATACACGGACCATTCCGCGTTGAAGTACTTGATGACTAAGAACGATTCTAAGCCAAGACTTCTTCGCTGGGTTTTGCTCCTTCAAGAAGTCAACATTGAAATTCGTGACAAGAAGGGAGCCGAAAACCTGGCCGCGGATCATCTGAGCAGACTTGAGGATCCATATCAAGGGGATCATCCGAACAAAGAGATCAATGACTCTTTCCCCCTTGAGACCTTAATGTCTATAAATATCAATCTTGATGGCACCCCGTGGTTTGCGGACATTGCAAACTACTTAGCGGGTGGTATTCTCATCCAAGGGTTAACATCCCAAAAAAGAAGAAGTTCTTGAATGATGTTAAGACTTACTTTTGGGATGACCCTTATCTATTCAAACAGTGTGCTGATCTGATTATTCGTCGATGTGTTGACAGACCGGCAGCTTTTGACATCCTCCAAGCTTGCCACAAAGGACCCACCGGTGGTCACTTTGGTCCCAACTACACCGCTAAGAAAGTGTTTGATTCTGGATTCTATTGGCCCACCATTTATCGTGACGCTCACGAAATGGTTAAGCATTGTGATGCTTGCCAACGCCAAGGCAAGATCACACATAAGGATGAGATGCCTCAAAATTTCATACAGGAATGTGAAATCTTTGATGTATGGGGCATCGACTTTATGGGGCCATTTCCATTCTCCAAAGGGAACAAGTACATCCTCGTCGCCGTCGACTACATTTCTAAATGGGTTGAAGCTAAGACTCTTCCTACGAATGATGCGAGGGTGGTTGTGAACTTTTTGAAGCAGCTTTTCGCTCGATTTGGCATTCCTCGTGCTATCATCAGTGACCGCGGGACTCATTTTTGCAATGATCAATTTGCAAGAGTCATGGTTAAGTATGGTGTCAATCACCGTCTTTCCACCGCCTATCATCCCCAAACCAATGGGCAAGCCGAAATTTCCAATCGTGGCTTGAAGAGAATTTTGGAGCGTACTGTGGGAGAGCATCGCGCCGCGTGGGCCGATAAGTTAGATGATGCTCTGTGGGCTTTTCGTACTGCTTACAAGACCCCGATCGGTTGTACACCTTATCGTCTTGTGTACGGGAAATCCTGCCACCTACCCATCGAGCTGGAACACAAGGCGCACTAGGCCTTGAAGTGGGCTAACTTCGACATCATCAAAGCCGATGATCATCGCAAGGTTCAACTCAACGAGCTCAATGAATTGAGGAATGAAGCTTATGAAAACTCGCTGATCTACAAGGAGAAGACGAAGATCATTCATGACGCGAAAATCAAGAACCGAGAGTTCCACGTTGGTGATCAAGTCTTGCTCTTTAACTCTCGGTTGAAGATCTTCTCTGGCAAGTTGAAGAGCCGCTGGTCTGGTCCATTCACCGTCACCAACGTCTTTCCTTATGGGACCATTGAGCTTTCTCAGCCGAATGGGCCCAATTTCAAGGTGAATGGCCAGCGTCTGAAGCTGTACCTTGGTGAGGACATCTCTCAAGAGATGATTCCATCCCTCACCACGTTCCCCATGAACTAAATTGGGTCGATTCAGGCTCATGACTCGGTAATCAAAAACAAGCGCTTATCGGGAGGCAACCCGTGTTCTATCCTTTACTGCTTTCATAATAAGTGTAGGGGGAGCCCCGCATATGTTTGTTGTCTTGTTTCTTGTGATGTGCAGGGATTAAAGCTTCAGAGAGCATCTTGATGACTTTTGACGAACCGTGATACCGTGTTCCCATCTTCCCGGTTCTATCCTAAACTCTCGTGATTCAATATTTCATATTTTATATGTTCACATTGAATTCACTTTAGTTGTCCTTTCCTTAGCAAGATTTAAACAAAGTGCACAATGTCCTAAGTGTAGGGGAGTTTACTCCCACATGCTTAAACATTGAGGACAATGTTTATCTCAAGTGTAGGGGAGACTTCTATCGAAGTAAGTGGTCTTTTCCATGAATTTGCCCTCATTTTAACCGGAAAATTTGATTTTTCGACATTTTTCAAAATTTTTAATCTATTTTGGCCTAGTTGTATAGTTGTATTTTCCTTTATCATGTTTAGTTTCTTTCCGTTGCTAGAATAATTCTTCAATAAAGTGGTTTTAGATTTTTCTTAGTCGTGAACATTTTGACTCAACCCGAGTTTACTTACATAAGTTTACTCTAGCTAGTATCCTTAACGTGTTTAAGTCAAGTTTTGCTAGGCTTTTATATAGGGAGCTATAAAACGCGAAAGTCTTAACTCTCGCGGTTTAAGAACAAGAACTTTTCGCAAGTTCCTATAATTGATCCTAGAGAGTCGTTTATCAAGGGAACTTTAAAATGCGATTTCTAAACTTGAAAAAGTCTAAGAATTTGCAAGATCCTATAGGCGACTCGAAAACCCAAAACTTTGATTTAATAGGCTAAGCATCCACGAGTCTCATTCCTTGAGATTTTAAATTGTGGAGAACGAGAGATGATAGAGTCAATTATAAGTTCGGTATTCTTTCGTGAATTTATGTGAGTTAATTATGAGCCTATTCTCCCTCTGCTTGTTAATAAATTTATCTGCTAATAAATAAGGTTGTACGATTTAAAAGGTTACTTAGCTTCTAGCCCCAAATCGTTTAAAACTTGCTCGGTACGGATTAGAGTTCATAGCCAAGGCATAACTTATTGAAGCGGGATGCGAAGATTGGCGAGTCCGAAAAGGCCCTAACAAGACATGAGGGCTACATTTTGTTGCTAAAGATCCAAAAGTGATGTGAAGAATCATTTATCGAAAATCTATATGAAGGATCAAGACACACGACGAAAAGCAAGAACTCCCCAAAAGTCATGGAGAAGTCTATCCGAAAAGACCCTAACAAGGTATGAGGATAAATAGATCCAAGTCCTAAAAGGAGGCAGATCGTTGTATATCAAAGTCCAAAATAAAGATTGGAGAAAAATGAAGAAGTCGTGGTCTAAAGATGAAGAATCTCTCAAAACTTCAAGTGAAGAAATTCCTATTATGAAGAAAAGACCATTATTTCAAGAACGTCTCTCAAAGATTCGAAGTATGAAGTCGCTATCAAATATCAGTCCGAGAAAGGTCTCAAATCGTGAAGCGAGTTATGCCAAGATATGAACTTTATGAGGTCCCGAGAAGCAGTTTTAAAAGATTTGGTCCTTTAGCTAACTATTGATTAAATCGTTCACTTTATTTTCGGACTAAACAACTATCGAAATAAGTCAAACAATGCATCCTCGTGATCATTCAAGACAAAAATAAAATATAAGAGATACACCTAGGAATAAGGGAGTCTAAGTGAGTAATTGGCCCACATGAGTTCGTGATAGTTTGCTAACTTATAATAACAATGATCTCGTTTTTAAGCTTGGTATGGGGAACGTGAAACTTGAGGATGATAAATGTTCATGGCCGCCAAAACCCAATGTAAGTTTTTAATTTCTTTACTTATTTCTGTCTTTTATGTTTAGCATTTAATAAAGGCCAAGGTGGGTTATTTATGATGAAAAATGTAAACCGTGCTTTAAAATTAAGGCATTGCATGAGGGCATTGCAATGGTCAAGTGTAGGGGATTTAATAAGTGTGAAAATACTTATCCTTTTACCACTTATTTCCAATAATAACAAGACCAAAACGTGTGATTTATGTCGTAAAAGTCGGAATTATGCGTGGTTTGTGTTTTTATTGTGTTTTAGGACCAAAATATGAAAAAAGAAGAAAACACGGGTTTTCACGGGCTTTTATCGAAGAAAACGGGAAAAGACGAAGTCAAAAGATCAAGAGTGCAAAAATAACGGAAGTCCAAGACCTATTCTGAAGATTTATCGAAGAAAAAAAAGTCAAAAGACGGAAGTTTAACGAAGTCGAAGAACTTAAGTCTAATAGAAGAAGAAAATTAAAAAGACAAGTTCAAATCCCGAGACGAAAAAGACAAAGAATTAAAGTCGAGTCGAGAAAACGTGAAGAAAGCAAGAAAGAAGATGCAACACATGCACTCCTTCCACCCTCCCTATACATACCCTCCTAATAGTCATTAGGAGGGGAGTTAGTTAATTTTTAGCTAGTCTTTATTTTTTAGTTTTCTCTAGTTTTAGAGAGAGAGAAAGTCTTAAACTTTCTCTCACTAAACTTCATCTTCTTTCTTAATCTTTCAAGATTAAACACTTTGTATTGCTTATTTTTATTAATCAAGTTCTATTTTAAGCTTTTATTTCTTAATCTCATTCTACTTTTCTTTGATTTAAGATTGATTTTGGTGCGATTATCATGTGATCCGTGTTGTTCTAATTGATTTCGTGCTTAAAAAGTTAATCTTTTGATCATTTCATAAGTTTTCATTTGATTAAGCTTTAAGACTTTTGTGCTTATTGGCTTATTTTTATGATTAGCTTATTTTTCTTATTAAAAAGTTTTATTAAAAAGTTTATGTTTTTATTGTTAATCTAAAAAGTTGCTTATTTTCGAGTTGAATAAGTTGAGATAAGTGCTTATTTGATTCGGTTAAGTATTCGGATTGTTAAGTTTTGGATATTAGCTTATTGAACTTAGCTTATTATCTAGCTTAACCAAATCCCATTATTTTCGGAAAAGGGAGTTTAAAACCCCTTTCAGATTGGCCCATATTCCGAGCAGCTCCATCTTCATATTCCGATTGATCCAATCGGATTAGGTCTTTGAGATTCCGACTGAGCATCTTAGTATTCCGACGGTACCACACTTCAACATTCCGATTGAATGGTTTTCTGAATATTCCGATTGGGACTTTGAGTGACATTCCGATTGATTCCATTTTGTTGGATATTCCGACCGGTGCCTTCCGCATTCCGATTGTGTCATTTCTCCTTATTCCGACAGCCATCTTTCCACTTTCCGATCAACCGATCGGAATACATTCCGATCGGGATATTTATTGGTTTATTCCGATTGTTTGCATTGTTTGATTTTCCGATCTTACATTCTTTTAGTACTTATTTTTAGAAATTTTCTAAGTGTTAGTTTTTGTTAAGCGTTAAAGCATTTTTTCTAATCTTATCTTTATGTTGAGCTAGCATTTATTTTACTCGTCATTTAGAATTAATCTTTTAACTTCCATTTTACTAAACGACACTTTAATTACTTGCTATTAATTTAAAACAAACAAACCAAACCATTCTCTTGATTTACCAAAAGACGATTGAGTCGCACTTAAGACCGGTTTTCAATTCGAAAGGATTCGGACGATAAGATTTTATACCTAGCCAAAAGCGAAGTATTAGCTACTCTTAAAGGTCGTGCGTTGACTTGGTGGAACGGGAGAATTGCTTTCATGGGTCTTGATGTTGCTAATGCTACTCCTTGGGCTGAAATTAAGAAGTGGATGACTTTGGAGTTTTGTCCTCGTAGTGTGATCATTAGGTAAGATCAAGAGTTGATTCATCTGAGAATGAAAGGTGTGGACATTGATAGTTACACGAACCGATTCCATGAGTTAGCCTTGCTATGTCCTCGATTGGTTGAACCCGAAGAGATCCGAATTGAGCAATATGTGAAAGGGTTGACCAGGAATATCCGGGGGGACGTGACATCATCGAAACCACTGACCATTGATGATGCTGTTCGAATGGCTTACCAACTCATTGGACATATAATTCAGGATAACGAAGATGAAGCCCGTGTAGGTGAGAAAAGAAAGGGAGACGGTGATCGTGTAGATAGAGGTGATAATAGGAAGAATTTCAATTGTCGTCAGAACAAGAGAAAGGGGAATGCAAATGCTCTTACCAACAATGCACCGCGCAACGATGATAAATGTCCTAAGTGTGGCAACAAGAGGCATGCTGGCGACTGCTGGAAGTGCCGAAATTGCGGAAAACTTGGACACAAGGTTGAAAGGTGTAAGAAGGGAACCATTTGCTTCAACTGTAATGAAGAAGGTCATAGGAAATCGGAATGCCCCAAGTTGAAAGCGATTGTACCTGGAAGAAACCCCCATGGTGGTATCTACCAACTTGGAACAATTGAGGTGAAGAAAGAGGATCCGAATGTCGTTACCGGTACGTTTTTACTCAACAATCATTATGCTGTTGCTTTATTCGATTCGGGTGCCGATAGGAGCTTTGTATCCACTAAATTTAGTGCCCTTATTGATATTGAACCTGTTGAGATAAGTACCAGTTACGAGGTGGAATTGGCTGATGGTAAATTAGTGAAAACTAATAAGCTATTAGAAGGATGCTCTCTAAATCTCTTGAACCATTCCTTTCCGATTGATTTGATGTTGATAGAATTAGGTAGTTTTGATATTATTATTGGTATGGATTGGTTGTCGTTGAATAATGCTACTATTTTATGTGGAGAGAAGAAGGTTAAGATTCCTCTTAGGAATAGGACGTTAGTAATTGATGGTAGTCGAGGTGAATCCCGTTTGAAAATCATTTCATGTATTAAAGTCCAAAAGTACATCAGGAACGGTTGTGAGTTATTCTTAGCTCAAGTGACCGGGAATGAGTCTAGGGAGAAACAATTGGAAGATGTACCTATTATTTGTGAATTTCCTGAGGTATTTCCTAAAGATTTACCCGGACTTCCACCGATAAGGCAAGTAGAGTTTCGAATCGATTTAATTCCTGGTGTTGCACCGGTGGCACGTGCGCCTTACCGATTAGCCCCTTCTGAATTAAAGGAGTTATCTGAGCAACTTAAGGAGTTGTCTGATAAAGGTTTTATTCGACCGAGCTCATCTCCTTGGGGAGCTCCAGTCTTGTTCGTTAAGAAAAAGGATGGATCTTTTCATATGTGCATTGATTATAGGGAACTGAATAAGTTGACAATTAAAAATCGATATCCTTTACCCAGGATTGATGATTTGTTTGATCAACTGCAAGGATCTAGTGTGTATTCTAAGATAGATTTGCGGTCAGGATATCACCAACTTCGCGTCCGTGAAGAAGATATTCCTATAACTGCATTTAGAACTCGTTATGAACACTATGAATTTCAAGTAATGCCATTTGGGTTAACTAACGCACCTGCGGTTTTCATGGATTTTATGAATCGAGTGTGCAAGCCCTACTTGGATAAATTTGTGATTGTGTTTATTGACGATATTCTAATCTATTCTAAGAATGAAGATGAGCATAGAGAACATTTGAGGATTGTTTTGAAGTTGTTGAAGGATGAAAGGTTGTATGCTAAGTTTTCGAAGTGTGATTTCTGGTTAGATTCTGTGCAATTTCTTGGTCATGTGATTAACAGAGATGGAATTCATGTTGATCCTGCAAAGGTTGAATCTATTAAGAATTGGTCTACACCGACAACGCCAACGGAAGTGCGACAATTCTTAGGATTGGCTGGCTATTATAGGCGATTCATTAAAGAATTTTCTTTGATAGCTAAACCCTTGACTAAGCTTACTCAGAAGAATAAACCTTTCGTTTGGGGAAGTGATGAAGATGGAGCATTTCAAACATTGAAGCAAAAATTATGTAGTGCGCCAATCTTATCATTACCCGACGGGAGTGAAGATTTTGTAGTGTATTGTGATGCATCTCTTAGAGGTTATGGGGCTGTTTTGATGCAGAGAGAGAAAGTGATAGCTTATGCTTCTAGGCAATTAAGGAAGAATGAGGAGAATTATACTACTCATGATCTTGAGTTAGGAGCTGTGGTCTTTGCTCTTAGGTTGTGGAGACATTATCTGTATGGCACCAAGTGTACGGTATTCACCGATCACAAAAGCCTACAGTATATTCTCGACCAGAAGGAATTGAACATGAGGCAACGAAGATGGATAGAGTTGTTAAGTGATTATGATTGTGATATAAAATATCACCCAGGAAAAGCCAATGTTGTTGCTGATGCGTTGAGTAGGAAAGATAGAGAGCCTATCAGGGTGCGTTCTCTAGTCTTGACCGTGCACAATAATTTGCCTGAGCAAATTAGAAATGCGCAAATAGAAGCTTGTAAGAAGGAGAATTTTGTTAATGAAGGGTTCCGAGGAGAAGGAGATCCTTTAGAGGTTAGAGCTGATGGAGTGAAATGCTTAAGAGGTCGTATGTGGATACCTAAGTTTGGAGGCTTAAGAGATTTGATTATGTTAGAATCCCATAAATCTAAGTATTCCATTCATCCGGGATCTGATAAGATGTACCATGATTTGAAGAAGTTGTACTGGTGGCCGAATATGAAAGCTGACATAGCTATGTATGTTCTTCAATGCTTGACTTGTGCTAGAGTTAAAGCCGAACATCAAAAGCCATCAGGACTACTTCAACAGCCAAAGATTCCTGAATGGAAGTGGGAGCGAATTACAATGGACTTTATCACCAAGCTTCCTAGAACATCATCTTGAAACAATTCGATTTGGGTTATAGTCGATAGACTGACCAAATCAGCACACTTCATTCCGGTTAAGGAGCAGTTCTCACTAGAGAAGCTGACTCGAATATACCTTGATAATGTTGTATGCAAGCATGGAGTGCCTGTATCGATCATTTTAGATCGAGATCCTAGATTCGCATCGAATTTTTGGAAATCTCTCCAAAGATCTTTGGGAACGAATCTCGACATGAGCACTGCTTATTACCCCCAGACTGATGGGCAGAGTGAAAGGACGATACAAACACTGGAAGATATGTTGAGAGCTTGTGTGTTAGACTTTGGTAAGAATTGGGATAAACATTTGTCGTTAGTAGAGTTTTCGTATAACAATAGTTACCATTCTAGTATTAAGGCTACACAGTTTGAAGCTTTGTATGGTAGGAAGTGTAGATCTCCTGTATGTTGGAGTGAAGTTGGGGATACCCAGCTCACGGGACCGAAATTGATCCGGGAGACTACGGAGACGATAGTTCAGATTAAGAAGAGGTTGTTGACTGCCCGTAGTAGACAGAAAAGTTACGCGGATGTGCGGCGGAAGCCAATGGAGTTTGAAGTGGTTGACCGAGTAATGTTGAAAGTATCGCCATGGAAAGGCGTTATAAGATTTGGGAAACGAGGAAAATTGAATCCCCGTTATATTGGACCATTTAAGATTTTATCTAGAGTAGGTCCGGTGGCTTACAAACTAGAGTTACCCCCAGAACTTCATGGTGTTCACAACAAATTCCATGTATCTAATCTGAAGAAATGTCTAGCAGTGAGTGATGAGAAAATTCCGTTAGGTAAGGTTCGAATAGATGGGAAGTTGCATTTTATCGAAGAGCCCGTAGAAGTTATGGACCGTGAGGTAAAGCAACTGAAACAAAGTCGGATACCTATTGTCAAAATCCGATGGAATTCAAAGCATGGACCGGAGTATACTTGGGAACGAGAGGATGCAATGTGGAAGAAATATCCGCACCTCTTCGATTTCAATAAGAAATGGACATCCAAATGAAATGGATCACGAGGACGTTGATCCCTTTTAGGAGGAAAAGCTGTGACAAATCTAACATTTCCAGGTAGTGAAATATTTTCTCGTATAATATTTTGAAACTTATTTTTGTGTTGGTTGACGAACTCACAATTTACGGATTTAAATTTGGGCTTACGAGCATAATTTGGCGTCTTTTACGACTAAACCGAAAACCTTAGGATTACGTATTTACGTTTTTGAACTCCGTTTTTGATGAGACAATTTTTATTGGATTCGTTTTGTGACGGTGATTCATAATTTATAAAAACGTTTTTCGTAAAACGACCCGAGGGCACGGAAATCGAGAAAACTAGAATCGAGAAATACCCGTAAACTAGTGAGATAGGACAAAACACTTTTTCCCACCCCACTAGCTTATATGGGACGGCTACACTTGACACCACAACACCAATGTGGCATCAAGTTAAGTAGCTTACAACAAGTGTAAGCATATGCTTACACATTAAGCTAACCTTTACCACTTTACCACAAAACTAGCTACTTGTTTCATTTACACCATTTCTCACATGCAACTCAACACCAAAACTCTCTCAAACTCCTCCCTTGTGCCGTCCCAAATAAGCCAACAAACACCATCTTTGATCTTTTCTAGCCATAAACCACATGTTTACTAGTCCTATTAAGGTGTTCTCTTGAAGCCTTGATCATTTGGTGGCCATATTAACAACTTTGGAGGTGATTTGCTTGTGTCCTAGGGCTGGTTTTCCAACCTATGTTCTTGATATTTGATGGTCTTGGAGATACTTGTTGTGTTCATCAAGTTCTTGTCTTCCTAAAACAAGAAATCCACTTGGATTGGTAAAGAAGATCATCCTCTCCATTTTTCTCTTGTTATTTTGTAAAGAACAAATGTATTTTCTTTCATTTTGTATATGTATATGATGTATATATGATGATAAAAATGTTGTGTGGGGATCAAGTGTTGATAAATATGCTTAAAAATGATGATAACTATAAGAAATGAAGCTAAAATCTTGACTATTTATTTGGCTGTATAAAAAACAGTAGATAACTAAAAGATGAACTGATAAAATTGCATGGTTTGATACATTTACAGTAAGTAGATGATGTTATACACATGTGAGAGTTGGCCATGCAATGGAATCAAAATAATGAGTGAGATATGATCAAAACAAGTTAGGTGGTGTAATCTGAATAAGCAGTTTTGTAGGGACTGTTAAGGCAACTTAGACTCAAAATGGGCAGTAGCTATAACTAAGTTATATGTATCACATATTATGAAGAACTTGTCATCCAAAAATGAGCTTCTAAGTCATTATAGAACTCTAGATATGGTAAAAATGGTGAACATGAAGTTAAAAATCAGATTTTTGGAAATAATGTTTATTATTATTATATAAGCACTCACATTATAATGTATAAAATGTAAAAATATAAACCCACTAACTTATAAAACTTATTTATATAAATGTATAAAAGGTTAATTAAATGGGTAAATTATATAAATGGTGGTAAAAATAATATTTATAAGTAATAAAAACTATAAACTTGATTTTTACGACTTTTTCGGCTATCGCCGTAAAATTAACGTTTTTCGCCAAATACAACTTAGACGACCAAACCCGTCTAATGTAAAGTTTATAAAAGTCATATACTGATGTATAGATAACTAAGTCAAGTAAAAACCGATAAAACCCGAACTATAAGAATTACGGACATTTACGAGCTAACTAAACCTATTGGACTAATAATTAGACTTAATAAGATAAATACTTGTAAAAAGAGCTTATTGGGCTTAACCCATTTGGGCCCAACATGAAAAGTATATATACTGATCATATAGGTATAAAATGGATAAAAACAAGTTAAAGAACTTATACAAGGCTTAATGGACTTAAAATAGGTAAAATCGGTAAAACTAGTGAACTAGTAAGACGTTACCAAAACGTAAACACTAAAATGAGTAAACAAGGATGTATAAACCCACTTGATCATCATCATATGTACAAAATCATCATATGTATATTGTTATTTTGATAAAAGTCATTCGACCGAGTCTAAGACCGATTATTATTTATATAGGTTTCCGTGACCGAAGCACGCCCGTAGCCGATAATCCGCCTTTCATTAACAACGTGAGTTCATAGCCTCGCACTCTTTTAAATGTTTTATAAAATGATTTGTAAACCCGCGAGGGAGATAACATGCTAGATTTTTATAAAAATAGAACACAAGTAGTCCCGATTGTATGCTAAATGATATGGACCCGAATGATGCTATGACCCTATATTCGAGACTAAAAGGATTATTAATAGTTAGGTTATGTCACTTAAAGTCCCATTAGCATGAATTGTGAACTACCGGGATTTGGTAGACGCTTATGCATTTGATAGTACTATTTGGGGACGATCACCCCAGTTCGCGCCTTGACGGTTGATCCCCGTCGTACCACATTGATTGGTAAGCGAATTTATGTATGAGAAGATTCCATAGCGTGATTTTTGTGACGACACGCTAACTTAGATGGGCAAATTGTTTGTCGGGTTCGCGGCCCGCTGTTTTCATAGTAAGGTAACAATGTCATGCGGCTAATAATAATCCTAATTCAGATACCATGTATCCTAATCCAAATAAAAATGTATCCTATACACAATAACGACGCTATTAACGATGAATATATTACCTATCATGGTAATATAGAGACTACGGTCTCATGGACGGTTTCAGATGTACGCTTGATATATATTGCCTGACTAGCAATATAAGGACTTACTTCCGATATTATACTTGTGTTCTGATTTTAAATGATTGTAAATGATTGTTTTTATATAACGGTTTTCATTAAACTCTATGAATTCACTCGGCATTCGCTGATATGATTTTTGCATGTTTTTATCTCAGGTGCTTGAAGGTAATCCAGATGGAGATCGACTCTGATGGCCCACACTTAATATTAAAAATGTTCATTCGAACTATGTTTTGTAAACTAAATGACCTGTATAATTTGGGACCTGTTGTACGCTTTTAAACTTTTTATCGAATGAATGTTTGTTAAACCTTGTACAACCATTTTTATGTGTTGTCTATGATTGGAATTATTGTGCTATCCTGTAACACTCTGAAAGACCCTTCCGCTGTACCGATACGAAAAATGAGAGTGTTACAGATTAAGTGTGTCAGGTATATAAAATCAAAGTTTGGATTAGTGATGTTTTTGGTTTAGAAGGGAAAAATTAAAGACGAGCTACGATTACGATTACACTACGACGAATTAACGTAAAACGTGAACGTAAATACGTAAAACCTAACCAAATTAAAAATTAAACCTAGAAATTAATTAAAAATTTAAACCAAGTCTAAAATAATATAAATAAAAATAAAAATCCAATAAATATATTTTAAAACCTTTTATTAATTAAATATTTAATTTTAAATGCTAATTAAAGCCCTAAAATTAAATATAAAGAAGAAAAAGCCCAAAATATTATTTTATTGAACAAATAACTCACTTATATTATTTAAAGACTAAAAAGTATTTTTCCTAAATTTTTAAAACTATTTTTCTATTTTTAAAAGGCTAAAAACTATTTTTAAACCAAAATAATGATTAAAAATATTAAAATAATGCTAAAATAATTTGACAATTTTAAAAATCCTAAATTATACTAATGAACAGTAGAAAAATGAAAAAGTTTGAAAAAAGTAAAACTTTTCACTAAAAGACAAAACAGATTATAATTAAACCCTAATTAAACTAAAATTAATTCTAAAAATTAATTAAAAGGTGAACAGTAAAATATTTTTAAACTAAAAATCTTATACTAATTTTCTAAATCTAAGAAAATTTTTAAAACTGAAAAATATTAAGTTTTTACACTAAAGGAAAAAAACAGTAAATAAAAAACTAATTCAAAATGCAATAAATTCAAAAATAGAAAATGAACAGTAAAATAAAAATAAAATGAATGTAAAAATCAGAAATAAAATAAGAAAAATAATAAAACTGAAATCAAGTTAAAACTCCTAAAATAGACAACTAAAGACAAAAAAACAAGATCTGATTGTGACACTTGAGATGGTTTTGTCTAGTAGCTAAGCAGGGGGAACTTTTACACTAGCAGTGGGAAAGTTGGTTCCCACTACTTTCAATAAAAAATGATCTGGGCACAATTGATCTTATAACTTCTTTGTTTGTTGGTTTCTTTGGCAATGATTGGCACCCCTACACTCAGTGGAGTGTAGGGAGTCTATGTAGACTAAAAAAACACAAATCCAATACAAAAATAACACAAAGAGAGGCAATAATCAGTTGCTGATGTGCTACTAAAGGTCTGATGGCCTTTTGCTGGTTCAAATGGCAATTGGGTGAGTTTAAGCTTGCACAAACTAACAGAAAACACCACCAAGTTACAACAAACCAACACCAAGCCCTAGCTATCACTATATTCTAACAGCTTACAAATTTTGAAAGTCAAATGAACTAAAACAACCCATTTTTAACCTACTGGTTATCTAATACTGATTTTATGCTAAAATTTACCAAGTGAAACTTAAATTACACTACGAATTCTCAAATAAAATGCAACACTACACAAGACAGTCCTAATAGAGCATGTAAAGACTGAACCTATCCTACCCTTGTGTCACCCAAGGCAAAAAGATAGCAGACCCAAACACCCCTTACTAAACAGAATGGAAATTTAACAAGGCAGATTTAACTAAACAATATCAAACTTGAAAAGAACACAAGTAACACGTATCATGTAAAACCCGCATGCTTTTACCATGAATAGTGCCCTTAAGATCGTACGTCCTAGATTAAAACTTACCCTATTTAGTATTGATCACATTCATGTGCTAATAATCAAGCAAATGCATACGTGTATGACATGATAAGTATCGATTACGTACAAACTCATGATAAACAATTAATAGATATTTCACGTGAACATAATTAAATCATGATCACCATTTTAAAACACGAACTAAAATAATTACGTAAGTACTTAATTACGAGTGTAAATAATACGATAAACTACATGATAAAATAAACAGAAACACTTTAAACACGAACACGTTTAACCACGAACGAACACGAAACATCGGGACACGAGAAAAGGTACGGGTACCCCATGTGGGGCCCCATACCCACGGCACACATAACTAAATGGGCTTAGCCCATTGACTTTTTACATGAAAGGGGGGGTTATGGTAAATATTCATTTCATTTCTACATTTCAAGAAAATAAGCATTTAACCTAAAAAGGTTTTTCTCTCCTCCTCTTGGTCTCTTTGTGCCGCCACCTTAAGGACCACCATAGGTGGTTGTTGATTGATTTTGATCTTGAAAACCATTGCTATAAACCGTGTTTGTTCATCCTCTTCCAAGCTACGTATTGGTATATCATTCTAAACCTTTCTTTTTAATTCTTTTTAAATCTTTGATTATTTTCATGAACATGTTATTGTTATTCTTATTAAAACATGATAATTAAACATAGATCTAACATGTTTTGGGGTTAATTAAAATCAAAGGTTGTTATATGAGGGTGTTTGTTTTGGCTGCCTAGTATAACCAACCCGAGGGGGGTTCGGTTTGCTTTTTAGCCGCCACCACCAAGACCATTTTAGTCTTGGTTGGTGCATGTGGGACCCACGGCAGCAAGGGGACACAAGTACCCCGAGTTGGCTCGGGGTACGGTGTCGAGTTCATGCCCGATTCATGGTTCGTTGGTTAAATCATGATTTATGCTACATGTTAATATTATGAATTATGAACTTATGATATAAATTAATTAATAACATGAGATATTAATTAAACCATGACTTAGGTTATTTTTAATTATTAATTTAGCATGATATTAATTTAACCTAAGTATTTTATGTTATAAGTTATAATTAATTAATTATTTAAAACATGCTTATAATTAATTAATTTAGACATGACTTAGGTTATATTATTAATACATATTAATATACATTTTTAACCTAAGTAATTTATTCCATTTTAATTAAAACATGTTATACTTTAATTAAAATGCTTAACCTATAGTTTAATTAAAATGCATGAAATAATAATTAAATTATACACTATATCATATGACTTAAGAAATAAGCTTATAAACACTTAGACTTATATTTTAGCTTATGCAACCAGCTTAATTCTAATTATAGAGACCTTCTATATATGGAAATCTATCTATTTCAGGCAGCTAATCTAATCATGGAAACCTTCTATAGATGGAAACTTATTTAATTAAGGCAGCTGATCTATTTTTAGAAACTTTCTATTTTTAGAAACTAATCTATTTTAAGTAGTGAGTTCTATTTTTGGAAACTTTCTATTTTAGGAAACTTTCTATTTTTGGAAACTTTCTATTTTTGGAAACTTTCTATTTTTGGTAACATTATATTTTTGGAAACTTTCTATTTTTGGAAACTTTCTATTTTTGGAAACTTTCTATTTTTGGAAACTTTCTATTTTTGGAAACCTGCTATTTTTTGAAAGTTACTTATTATTACACAGTAAGTATAATAATACATGAATTACCAGTAATACTTTATCAGATTAATCAGAGTACAAGGTAAACACAAATATGGCTTTAAATAGTAAACCATGACCTAAAACATACAAAGTAAGCTAAGATGAGACATAAAACCCAATACGTAATCAGTGATTCGATACTTATACACGTATGTATTCATGTAGCGTTAGTGATCCAGAAGTAGGAGTCTTTCTTCCGTTCATTCACTGGACTTGAGGTACGGATTCCCGTCCTTTCAGTATGGACATTCTTTCCTTATTAGGATTTCCCCGTATGCAGCCAATTGTTTTTCCCAGTATTTGTTTTATATGTTTTTGAATTGCTTATGTTTAATTAGAATACCTAAAGCCATATACATGCATGACCAGTTTCACCTAGTTATGGATGTACCATAACCATAACACTAGAGGCACTAGTGTTATGACTTCACCACGGCGGAGTGATTGCTCGTGGCGTCCCTTCAGCTTTTGGCCATATTATCATATTTATCATGTGGGGCGTATGGGTGCATCCTAGTTACATGTTTCAGTCAGGATTTCATGGTGAATGTGGTGTGTGCCTTGCATCCTTCACAAGGAGCTGATCCCTCCTACCCAGAACCAGTATATTAAATTAGAGGCAGTCCCTCTAATTTGCATGATGAGGTCACCCCTCCAAGTATTCATGCACGGTGGATTTTCATGACCTATATTGGCTAATGGTAAAATATGTTAAACAGTTTTCATAAGATAAACATAAGGCTTTTCAAACTATAAAACCAGTTTTATGAACAGGTTCCAGGTTTTCCAGGACTTATACATTTCCGCTGCTATTAAGTCTTTATTATGCTTAGTCATTCATACTATGTCTATATCCGTGCACTGAGCGTTTTGCTCAGCCGTTACTTTCCTTTCCATGTCCCAAAACGGCAGGTACCCTAGGGAAGACTTGAGCATTTGGAGGACGTGCATAGGATGGAAGCTAACAGAGACTTCTCTTCCTTTTTGCCTTCATATACTTATGCTTATTTTGTCCTTCATTCATTTATGTTGCTTTATTATGTTTTGGGCTTATGTTGGGGACCGATGTTTGATTCCGGTTTACCCTATGGTCATGTATGTTTTATTACATATTATCTTGCATGCTTTGATGACACGCCATAATTATGCGTGACATTCCATTTATCAAAATACGGTGTTACAATTATGGTATCAGAGCCAAGGCTTCGACCTGTAGGCTCTAAAACTCGACCTGTGACTAGTGGGTAGTCACCAGGAGCTTCCTAAGCCAACGTTTGTTATTCCACGTATTGATGTTTTCAGCACATTGTTTTTTTAACCATGATGTTTTCAGCACCTTGAGGTTTTAACCTTGACGTTTTCATCGATATTGTTTTACTAATATGGATGGACAACCGTCATTCATATTTAGTTATGTGTCATTGTTTCATGCATAATGTTCCTCGTGAACTGTGGCTATGTGTACTGAACCCCAGTAGTTCATAATTAGTCACATAAATTTTTTTTTCTGATAAGTTTTGACAGATAAGTTTCATTTATTCATGTTTCATGTATCATTGTTGCAGGGATTATGACTAAGTAATGGTTGGTACAGGACTGGCCCTATTTAGTCGCATGTGCTTTTATCGAAACTTTTAACTTTGGGACCGACCCATAGGCGTCCCCTCGCACATATAAAAGGTTTTTATAAACTACATTACGCATTCATGCACTGTTTTCATGCATAAAATTTTTCTCATGATTTATTGGCATAAATTTTTTTTTCATGTCCCCTCATAAGTTACTATGTTTTTTTATGTCAAGTATGTTTTCATACTGTCATGGTTAACTTCGGTTTCATGCTGAATATGTTATACACTCCTTTATGATAGATCGTTTTATGTTCCTTCATGATAATTCCATTTTCATGTTGATTACGTCTTACGCCTCTTTTATTATTTATGCTTTAACGCAAGACATTGTTGGATTTCATTGAATTCTGCTTTCATGATTGTCATGGTTGGTTTTCATTGATCATGCTGTCAGGCAAATCATCGTTGAATTTTGTGTAACCACACTTTAGCGTTTCTCTATGCAACCAGAATGATGTCTATGCTAATACTGCCAGGTTATCATGGTGGTTTTCCTAACTGTTTAACCGATATGCTTTCCTTAAATCATGAAAAATGATCGACCCCATACCGATCATTTCATGTGTATTCCACGTGTACTCTATGTACCGTATTCCATGTATATTACATGTACCTAAATCCATGTGTATTTCATTTGTAATACTTCGCGAATATTCGCTAGTCGATTCTGAATCATCTCAGGCGTATTTTCAATTGCTGATATTCTACTAGATTGCTGATGCCGCTCATAACTTGGAGATGTTACTAAAGGCTGATGCTGCTGACGTTCGGAGATGCTACGAGATACGGATGTTGTTCACAACCTAGAGATCCTACGAGACGAATACAAAGGCGTCAGAGTAAAGCTATTGGATGAGAAGATACTTCACCATCAGACGATTTTATCAATCATTGTCCCTAATTCTTAGTTACATGTCACACGTCATTCGGCTGTCATTTCAGCCATATGAGTGCAAACCGGTACCAGCCGGCCACTCAGCTGAATAGTTACATGAATCACGGTCATGAGAATGACCATCACGGAACTGACAGACAGGACGATAGTAACCACTACTATGACAGCAACTATCCTAGAAATCACAACTAAGGCTCCAGCCGCGGACGTGATCAGACGTACAAAGGATCAGTAGTCCAACCGATCTGCCAAGTCTGGCATAATAACCTAATATTGTAGTTCTATTATTTTACGTCTCGAGACGCATGTCAAGACATCAGTCAAGACACATGTCTCACGTATACTTTCTGAGGACACATGTCAAGATACCAGTCAAGACATATGTCATGCTTATAGTTCCAAGATACGAGTCAAGACACATGACTCACGTCCAACTATGGAACATTTCTAAGAAATTCAGGGTAGCCTCCAAGGGTATATCCATTTTGTTGTGCCATGTATTAATCAGGCCACAAGAATTTCAATACCATTATCGGCGCATCAGTGAGAACTATCACGTTGCCGATGTCACTTTCATTTCTTTCACCAGACTTCATATATTCATGACCATGAAGGACGCCTTTCGTATTCCCACGTATACGAAGGTTTTCCTTCAGCTTAATGATGAGATCCAAGCTGCAAACGCATTTCCTCGGACAGACACAGGTTGAATTTTATCCTAATTATGGACTATGAACAGCACACCATGCAACGATTCATAATTATGTACAGTAATGTTCAGGCTCCTGAATACTTTCAGCTTGATTTTCCATCGGAAAATCTGTGCAAATTATCTATGCTTACAAGCATGTGCATTGTTAGCCATGGTCGCTAAAATTTTCTAGCTGTCAGTAAGACACGACCACTTAACTCTTTTACGCATAGCCAGTTGATTATTCCAAAGTCTTCCTATACATTCCAGGAGAACCTACAAGGAGAAGGATAGTACCATGAGATTATGTGTCGACTACCGTCGACTTAAAAAAATCACCATTCAGGACCGTTATTCTCCTCCACGTATTGACGACATGTCCAATCAACCGTATAGTGTTAATCACTTTTCCAAGATCGAACTCATGAACAAGTTGCCAATAGTGACGGGTGAAAGAGCAGGACATGTCCATGACGGCTATTCGTGCACGACTCGGTCATGCTAGATTTATGATTTTGGATTAGTCTCATCAATGCTACAACAACATTATGGACTTAATAAATTGTGTTTCCATGAACTCCTAAACAAATTCATCAGCATTTTCATTGAGGATAACCTGATTTCATTTAAGCCTAGAGAAGAACAGGAAGACCATATCTGCACTATGTTGCAAATTCTTGACAAGAGAAATTTTACCCTAGAAAATTTTCCAATATCAATTCTGTTTCATTTCAGTGACACGCTGAATCACATGGGTTTCTACGGTTAATCTTACCATGACTCAGCTCATGCGTAAAGGAGAGAACCCTACACTACATTAGGTTGTTCTAGAAAATCCTACGCCTGGTGAAGTCTAGATTCAGAGACTCAGAGTTTCGCAAACTCCTAGGTATCAAGTTCTACGAAGCAAGATACAGTTATGTTCATATGTAGGTACCTGACATACCAACAGGTTAAGATAGGACACCAACAAACTGGGATGTTTTCATCATATGAAATTGTGAATCGAAAAGGGACAAGATCTCCATGGATTTTAGTTACCAGATTTCAGCAAACTCAGAAGAAGCATGATGCTATCTGGGTTATTGTCAACAGTTTGATCAAGTCTGCAGAATCCTTACATCCGTACGGATTTCAGAACTAACAGATTGAACGAACATGTTCCAGCCAAGGCTCATCCGATCACTTGGGAATCCCTCAGCTATCGGGTCAGACAAAGATTCGTAATTGTACTCCTAACTTACTTCACGTCTTCATTCTAATTCCACGACTTGCTTTCGCGCTCACGTTCATGACACTATTCACGTTCATGGTCGTATTTTGGCTTACGATTTTACGTTCATTTCTTTTCTCATTCTGGGAAGTTTGCAAGAACTTGTGAGACCAGACCCAAGTTTAGTATAACTCTCCATCATCAGATAGACGTTTCACGTCATATTCCACGTCTCACCTTGTAGCGTTTGGCGTTACCGCCATTATATTCTATGATCACGATGTGTCTCACATGTCATGTTCATTCCACGTTCCTCATATCATGATCAAGATATGTTACACGTATCATGGATCACGATATGTTTACTCATACTACACTCGCCATATCTCCACGTAGCACGTTCAAAAATTTTCACGTATCACGTTCAAAATTTTTCACGTACTACGTTTCTTTATGTCTCGCGCATCGTTTCTAATTATCAGTTAAGTTAGATTGTCTTGCATCGTAACGTTTCAGTTACCCTTGCACGTTAACTCTTATTTTCCTCAATCGAATTTAGGGGATCTACCTTCCGTTGATAACCAAGAATTTCTTCGTATTCCAAGTCAAGGTCAGGAGGACCAAGATTTATCATTAGTGTCAGGATCTTCTGAAGGAACCGTTCCAAGAGGGAGGCCACTTGGAAACGAACAAGTTCATCCGGACTTCTTATCCATTTTTCTCTTATCGATTAGATATGTCCTTTCAGTCACGTCACGTTCCATGTCTTTTCAAGACATGTCACGTTCCATGTTCCCTTCTACCATGTCACCTTCATTTCCGTTATTTTGCATACCTTTCCAGTTTGATTCGGGTATGTTTCGCTTCCAGTTACTTTATCTATAATTCGAGGACGAATTATTCTTTTTAGGGGGGAAGAATTATAAAACCCGCATGCTTTTACCATGAATAGTGCCCTTAAGATCGTACGTCCTAGATTAAAACTTACCCTATTTAGTATTGATCACATTCATGTGCTAATAATCAAGCAAGTGCATACGTGTATGACATGATAAGTATCGATTACGTACAAACTCATGATAAACAGTTAATAGATATTTCACGTAAACATAATTAAATCATGATCACCATTTTAAAACACGAACTAAAATAATTACGTAAGTACTTAATTACGAGTGTAAATAATACGATAAACTACATGATAAAATAAACAGAAACACTTTAAACACGAACACGTTTAACCACGAACGAACACAAAACATCAGGACACGAGAAAAGGTACGGGTACCCCATGTGGGGCCCCATACCCACGGCACACATAACTAAATGGGCTTAGCCCATTGACTTTTTACATGAAGGGGGGGGAGGGGTTATGGTAAATATTCATTTCATTTTTACATTTCAAGAAAATAAGCATTTAACCTAAAAAGGTTTTTCTCTCCTCCTCTTGGTCTCTTTGTGCCGCCACCTTAAGGACCACCATAGGTGGTTGTTGATTGATTTTTATCTTGAAAACCATTGCTATAAACCGTGTTTGTTCATCCTCTTCCAAGCTACGTATGGTATATCATTCTAAACCTTTCTTTTTAATTCTTTTTAAATCTTTGATTATTTTCATGAACATGTTATTGTTATTCTTATTAAAACATGATAATTAAACATAGATCTAACATGTTTTGGGGTTAATTAAAATCAAAGGTTGTTATATGAGGGTGTTTGTTTTGGCCGCCTAGTATAACCAACCCGAGGGGGGTTCGGTTTGCTTTTTAGCCGCCACCACCAAGACCATTTTGGTCCTTGTTGGTGCATGTGGGACCCACGGCAGCAAGGGGACACAAGTACCCCGAGTTGGCTCGGGGTACGTTGTCGAGTTCATGCCCGATTCATGGTTCGTTGGTTAAATCATGATTTATGCTACATGTTAATATTATGAATTATGAACTTAGGATATAAATTAATTAATAACATGAGATATTAATTAAACCATGACTTAGGTTATTTTTAATTATTAATTTAGCATGATATTAATTTAACCTAAGTATTTTATGTTATAAGTTATAATTAATTGATTATTTAAAACATGCTTATAATTAATTAATTTAGACATGACTTAGGTTATATTATTAATACATATTAATATACATTTTTAACCTAAGTAATTTATTCCATTTTAATTAAAACATGTTATACTTTAATTAAAATGCTTAACCTATAGTTTAATTAAAATGCATGACATAATAATTAAATTATACACTATATCATATGACTTAAGAAATAAGCTTATAAACAATTAGACTTATATTTTAGCTTATGCAACCAGCTTAATTCTAATTATAGAGACCTTCTATATATGGAATTCTATCTATTTCAGGCAGCTAATCTAATCATGGAAACCTTCTATATATGGAAACTTATTTAATTAAGGCAACTGATCTATTTTTGGAAACTTTCTATTTTTAGAAACTAATCTATTTTAAGCAGTGAATTCTATTTTTGGAAACTTTCTATTTTAGGAAACTTTCTATTTTTGGAAACTTTCTATTTTTGGAAACTTTCTAGTTTGGAAACTTTCTATTTTTGGTAACTTTCTATTTTTGGAAACTTTCTATTTTTGGAAACTTTCTATTTTTGGAAACTTTCTATTTTTGGAAACTTTCTATTTTTGGAAACCTGCTATTTTTGGAAAGTTACTTATTATTACACAGTAAGTATAATAATACATGAATTACCAGTAATACTTTATCAGATTAATCAGAGTACAAGGTAAACACAGATATGGCTTTAAACAGTAAACCATGACCTAAAACATACAAAGTAAGCTAAGATGAGACATAAAACCCAGTACGTAATCAGTGATTCGATACTTATACACGTGTGTATTCATGTAGCGTTAGTGATCAAGAAGTAGGAGTCTTTCTTCCGTTCATTCACTGGAGTTGAGGTACGGATTCTCGTCCTTTCAGTAGGGACATTCTTTCCTTATTAGGATTTCCCCGTATGCAGCCAATTGTTTTTCCCAGTATTTGTTTTATATGTTTTTGAATTGCTTATGTTTAATTAAAATACCTAAAGCCATATACATGCATGACCAGTTTCACCTAGTTATGGAGGTACCATAACCATAACACTAGAGGCACTGGTGTTATGACTTCACCACGGCGGAGTGATTGCTCGTGGCGTCCCTTCAGCTTTTGGCCATATTATCATATTTATCATGTGGGGCGTATGGGTGCATCCTAGTTACATGTTTCAGTCAGGATTTCATGGTAAATGTGGTGTGTGCCTTGCATCCTTCACAAGGAGCTGATCCCTCCTACCCAGAACCAGTATATTAAATTAGAGGCAGCCCCTCTAATTTGCATGATAAGGTCACCCCTCCAAGTATTCATGCACGGTGGATTTTCATGACCTATATTGGCTAATGGTAAAATATGTTAAACAGTTTTCATAAGATAAACATAAGGCTTTTCAAACTATAAAACTAGTTTTATGAACAGGTTCCATGTTTTCCAGGACTTATACATTTCCGCTGCTATTAAGTCTTTATTATGCTTAGGCATTCATACTATGTCTATATCCGTGCACTGAGCGTTTTGCTCAGCCGTTACTTTCCTTTCCATGTCCCAAAACGGCAGGTACCCTCGGGAAGACTTGAGCATTTGGAGGACGTACATAGGATGGAAGCTAACAGAGACTTCTCTTCCTTTTTGCCTTCATATACTTATGCTTGTTTTGTCCTTCATTCATTTATGTTGCTTTATTATGTTTTGGGCTTATGTTGGGGACCGATGTTTGATTCCGGTTTACCCTATGGTCATGTATGTTTTATTACATATTACCTTGCATGCTTTGATGACACGCCATAATTATGCGTGACATTCCATTTATCAAAATGGGGTGTTACATATCATAACCATCAACAAGTATAAACATACACCTAAACCATCATTTAACAAAGCATCCACAAAAATCACAAACATAAAAAGCATAAAAAAATAATGAAGCAAATATGAAAAGGGGGTTCAAGGCTTGAACCTGATGCCAACAACTTGTTCAGACTTGCTCACAATTTTTGAGCTTAGAAGATGAGCTTATGAGACTTGCTTGTAGAGAAGTGATGGTGTTGACTGCTCATTCAACACCCTATATATCTTCAAACAAAAATAAGGATTATGCATGCTAAGAAAAGAAAACAAACATGGTACAAATACCAAAAGCTATACTCAAAAGCTATTGTCAGTAGCTTTTGAGTATGGCTTTTGCTATAGTGAACAGATTAAACAAGAAATATGATAAATCAAGATTTTTCTGAAAATGCCTTTTTGGAACAAATCTTTTGAAACCAACTATTTTCTTAAACCACAAATCTTAAAACCCAACTCACATTTCCACTTTCACTTCCATGTGAGTTGGGATTCAAGATTCGTATAAAGAGGGAAAAGTAAATGAGGCTTTTGCCGAAACAAATCTTTTTAAACTAAGCTAATAAAACTCTTAAAACTACTTTGCAACCAATGAAACTCATTAAACTAAAAAAAGTAAGGAACTCAGATATATTTGCAAGATTGAAAGCTTCTTTAATTAATTCACTTTAAAAATTTTTACAAATAAAATCTGAAACAAAACCAAAGTCACAAGTCGACTTGGCATTTATACAAAAGAAAGAAGGTTCTAGCAACTCAAACCCTAGCTAAACAAACTGACTAAATTGCCCTAGCATAATTCTCAGAATATTCCAAGTTTTAATTTTGGTCTTTGGTTGATTCTTGATATCATGTGATGTCCTTGGTGTGCCAGCTTGCATTCTTTGATCTTGGCCCTTCATTTTTGCTTGGGGAACAAGTAGGAGCTTTTAGAGCATTGATGTGGTCAAGGTGTGCAGTGACATATGAACTGGGGTAGCAGGGGAGGGGATAAGGGAGTGAGAAGTCATTTTCTGGGTTGGGTGTTGGGTTGGGTGTGGGGTCGGGAGTAAAACCCCCATGGTTAATTAGATGAAGGGTGAAGGATTAAGTTAATTAATCTGGGTTTTGGTTTCAGGTTTTTAGGATGAAGGTGGATAAAAGGCAGGTTTTGATTAGGATGAGGAAAGTAAATTTTTAAATTAAGTGTTTCCCCCACTAATTTTGTGTTTAATAAACTGGTTTAAAAAGTTGGGTGGTAATCAGACGTGGAGTATAGGAGGGGTGTGATTGGCTGAGTGGATGACGTGGCGGCTTATGAGTGGTGGGATAATGTTCTGTGTCTGGACAGAAATGGTCCTCCAACTCCCATACTTCATTCAACTTGTATTTTAAACAGCAAAAATCCCATTCCTTTGTAATAAGTTTGGAGGTCTTGTCAAATTTGGCACAAGGAGTATGAAACTTTCAACAAGGACCAATCTTGCAATTCCTTTAATCTTCAAGGGATGTTTTGACATGTCTTCAAACTTTAGGGTTGTAACTTGTATCAAATGTTTCTCCAATGACCTTTCTTGTCATTTCTTCAAAAATGAGGGACCAAAGTTGACAAATCTTCAAACATCAAGGGTAATTTTGGAAATTCCATACTTGGGCCCGGTTCTTTGTGCGGCTTCGTTTCCCGTGTTCATTTTTGCTTGATTCCTTTGATCTTTTGGTGAATTCACGATATCCGTACCTAAAATACACAATGAACAAACAAAAGCATATATTTGGGTATTTTGATGATATTTTAAGCGTTTTCAGCCCGATTTGGACGATGAGACTATGTATAATTACAGTCTCATCAGGGCTCACCAAAGAAACTAGTCCACCTTGTTATTTGTGCAGAAACACTTCAAGGAGCATGTCTGGTACTTAGACAGTGGGTGTTCAAGAAGTATGACATGAGTAAAAAGTTATCTGCGCAAATACGTGGAGCAACCAGATCCTAAGGTTGTATTTGGTGATAACTCATCTTGTGTTACTAAGGGATATGGTTCAATAAAATGTGGTGGAAGAGTGTTCTAAAAAGTGGCGTTTGTAAATGGTCTAAAGTATAACCTCATAAGTATCAGGCAACTTTGTGATGCTAAGTACATCGTTCAGTTTGATGATAAGAAAGGAACAATCTTTAATGCTAACAAATAAATTGTGATAACTGCTCCAAGAAGAAATGATGTATATGTCTTGGACATGTCATCTGTAACTCCCTTAGGAGCATGTTTCTTTGCTAAAGCCTCAAACTCTGTTAATAGGATTTGGCACAAGAGACTGTCACATCTCAATTTCAAAGATATAAACAAACTTGCAAATCAAAACAAAGTTCTTGGCTTACCATCTCTTGTGTACTCACAAGACAAATCTTGTTCAGCCTGTGAAAAAGGCAAACACGAGAGAGCTTCTTTCAAGCCAAAACAAATCTTTTCTATCAGGAAGTGTCTCCATATTCTTCAAATGGACTTATTTGAGCCTGTCAGTCCAATGTCCATAAATCATGAGAAATATACCCTTGTGATTATGGATGAATACTCTAGATACACATGAGTATACTTTCTTAAAAAGAAAAGTCAGGCTCCTGAATTCATCATGTCATTTATCAGGCAAGTAGAAAATCAAAATGACATCAAAATTAAACAAATAAGGACTGATAATTGGACATAATTCAAGAACCAAGAGCTTGAGAGTTTTTGTGATGAGAAAGGAATTTCTCAAAACTTCTCTTCTCCTTACACACCTGAACAAAATGGTGTGGCTGAAAGGAAGAATAGAACTCTCATTGAAGCTGCAAGGACTATGCTAAATGGATCCAATCTTTCAAAACACTTCTGGACCGAGGCTGTAAAAATAGCTTGCTATACTCAGAACAGAAGTATCATTGTTAAAATACATGATAAGACTCCTTACTAAATCTTCAGGGAAAGAATTCCATATATCAGCTACTTTCATGTGCTCGGATGTCATGTGTTCATTCACAATCAAAGGGATCATCTTGGTAAATTTGATGCAAAAGCTGATGATGGATACTTCCTTGGATACTCCTTTGTCTCCAAAGCCTTCAGGGTCTTTAACACAAGGAGACAATAGGTAGAGGAATCTTTTCATATCATATTTGATGAAAGTATGGATGCCATTAACATCACAAATGAATAAGTGAAAGAGATAAGGATTAATGACTCATCAACATATCCTCCTGATGAGTATGAAAATAATCCCTCAAGAAAGTATCAAACTGATGCTGATATTTCCTTTCATGTGTCACCTCACAATAGGTCAATCAACAACTTTATTACAAATCACCATGTCCCTAAAGTTATTTCTACTAAGGCTGAAGAATCAACTGATTCTAACATCCATGCAAGCACTAAAGGGACAAATGATGAAACTAATGACCTACCAATCACTGAAAATCCTTTAGTGGAAAGCAATTAGTCAGTACCATGTACTGAAGAACCTGTCCCTGATAACCATCAACTATCCACGAGTTCCAATCCATGTCCTCAAGACAGATGGTCTAGAAAACAACATATAGAGCTTGTAAATAAAATTGGTGATGTATATGAGGGGATGCTCACAAGTAGTCAGGCTGCTAAACTCTCTGCTGCCTCAGCCCATGAATGTCTATTCGTAGACTTCCTCTTTGATACCAACCCAAAAAGATTTTAGAGGCCCTGACTCAACCAGGGTGGGTTGAGGCTATGCAAGAAGAACTCAATCAATTCCTCATGAACAAAGTATGGAAACTAGTTCCTCTCCCTAAAGGGAATCAGCTCTTGGCACAAAATGGGTGTTCAAAAACAAGACTTATGAGAACGAAATTGTTATAAAAAAAAGGCTAGGCTTGTTCTTAAGGGGTGTGGTCAGCTTGAATGTATTGACTATGAAGAGACCTTCTCCCCTATTGCAAGAATGGAAGCCATCAGGATCTTTCTTGCCTATGCCACTTACATAAACTTCAAAGTATTTCAAATGAATGTGAAAAGTGACTTCCTGAATGGCAAGATCATTGAGGTAGTTTATGTAGCTCAGCCTCCTGGTTTTGAGAGTCCTAAGTTCCCAAACCATGTTTGTAAACTTGACAATGCTCTATATGGACTTAAACAAGCACCAAGGGCATGGTACGAATCTCTCTCTACCTTCTTGATAATGAACAAATTTGTCAGGGGGAAGATAGACAATACTTTGTTTATCTTCAGAACCAAGGAGGATGTTCTGCTAGTTCAAATATATGTTGATGACATCATATTTGGATCCACTAACTATGACCTTTGTAGAAAGTTCGAAATACTTATGACAAAGAATTAAAAATGAGTATGATGAGTGAATTAACGTATTTTCTTGGACTACAAATCAAGCATGGGGACAAAGGGTTCGTAGGGGGACAAAGGGATCTCAGTTTGTCAAGAAAAATACACCAGAGAAATACTTAAAAAATATGACATCACTAAGTGTGCTTCAGTAAAGACTCTGATGGTTCCCCCTAACAACTTAGGTCCTGATCTCACTGGTAAAACAGTAAATCAAACCCTATTCAGGGGAATGATTGGATCATTAATGTACCTAACAGCTACTAGGCCTGATATTCAGTTCTCAACTATCCTATGTGCAAGATATCAGGTCGACCTCAAAGAATCACATCTTATGGCTGTTAAACAAATCTTCAGGTACCTGAATGATACTCCAACACTGGGTCTATGGTATCCTCATTGCTCAGGCTTCGATCTTAAAGGATACTCAAACTCAGACTACGCCGGCTGTAATATGGATAGAAAAAGTACCTCAGGTGAATGTCAATTCCTAGGTGGCAAGCTAGTATGTTGGAGTGTAAAGAAACAGCAACCAGTAGCCATGTCCTCTGTTGAGGCCGAATATGTGGCTGCAGCAGGTTGTTGTGTAAACATCCTTTGGATGAAAAGTCAACTCAGGAACTATAATGTGGAATACAAAGTATTCCCCATCTTTTGTGACAACACTAGTGCAATTGACATTTCTAACAATCTAGTCCTACATTCAAGGACTAAACACATAGACATAAGATATCACTTTCTCAGGGACCACATCATGAAAGGAGATATTGAGCTACACTTCATTCCCACTGAGTATCAGCTAGCTGATATTTTCACTAAACCCTTGGATGAACCAACGTTCACTAGACTGAAAGCTCAACTTGGTATGTTGAACATCGATTAATCAGGCTTCATGATGACTTGGTGTTCAGTATAGTGTACATTCCTAATCTTCTCCCTGAGTAAATATCTCTTATTGTCTCTCCTTTGACATTGAGGTACATTAAATGATGTAACTAAATGCTCTAAGGATTTAGTTACTTAATGTCCTAGGTTGGTGACTCACAATATTAAATAAGGAACAAATATTCCTTTGAATAACTGTCATCAACCAGTTAAGGGGTCACCAAATGTCAAAGGTCACACTAAGCATTAAATGCTTTCCCATTTTCAAGCAAAATATGTTGCCAAAACGTCCTTTCAATTGCACATGACCCCACGTCATCTATGTAAAAAGCGTTAAAATTACAGTAACGAAACAGTAGCTGATAAAAAGGGGGACCACCTTGTACATTTCATTAAATGCGGATATGAAAAGAAATTCAAAATTCGAAAGTATAACAAATAATTTCTCTTTCACATTTGAGCCTATAAATACCCATACATCACACAAACACATACACAAAGATTTTTTTAGCAGACTTACTCTACAAAAAATTTCTCTCAAAGCAAGTGTGTGTGCAAAGATTGTTTCAAGCAAAGGGTGTTTATTCAAAAGGTAATCAAATTGATCGCTCGTTTTATTGTTATATAGTATATGTTGGGAATTATTATTAAGTGTCAAGTACCGTCAGTGTAAACTTAAGTACTGTTAGTACCTTTCAAGTACTGTTAGTGTTAACGCGATACATAGTAAGTACTACTACTTATAAAGTAAGTACTGCTAGGATATTTAGGACGAATATATCTTTGTATAAGATATGTCATAGTTTATAGTAAGTGTATATCTTATGTGATATACATTAATAGTTGGAATATAGATAATATATGGTCTGTGATATAGTTATCTTTATAGAATATTCTAAGGATCCTAGGGTTCCTTACTCTATAAAAGGAACATAGGTACGATGACATTCATGTACCTCATTCAAGTCGATTAATAAGAGAATCGAATAGTTAATAGTATTCTGTTTGTTCTGTGTTTATAAGTTAGATTCCGCATATCTTATTCAGTGTTAAGTAAGAGATCTCACAGTGTTTTAGTTTGATTACAAACAACTATACTAGTTCTTAACGGAATATAGTTCCAACCAAAGGGATCAACAAGTGGTATCAGAGCTTGTTGAGAATCTTTGAAACAGAAAAACAGAAACCACTCACTCCAAAAATAAACTCAATGTCTCAACACAGTGAAGACCCTGATTTGGAAGAAATTTCAGATCCTGATCCAATACCACAGGGACAGCCCCAAGTAGTGCATCCACCACCACAAGGTGTTCAAGCTATAGATGATGTAGTTACTCCTTCAACTACAACACCTTCCCATACTCTTTCTCTTGTCAAGCTCCCAGTTCTCAAAGGTGATAACTATGAGACATGGGCTATGCAGATGGAACATTACTTGAATCACACACACTATACTATGTGGCAAGTTATTAGGAATGGGAATACACCTAAGAAGTTGCACTGGTTACCTGATGGTACTTGTTATGCTCTACCTGTTGTGACTGCAGAAGAAATACAAGCATATATCAAAGAAAGAAAGGCCAGAACTGCCTTAGCTATGTCACTTTCAGAAGACATCCTACCTAGCTTTCATCATTATCAAGATGCAAAGGATATGTAGGAAGCAATCAAGCTTAGATTTTGAGGCAATGACAAATCTAAGAAGATCAAGAAGATTGTTCTCAAACAGGAATTTGATAACTTCTCAATTTCCAGTGTTAAAGGAATTCAAGGTAGATATAGGAGGTTCAGTAAGTTGCTAATACAATTGGCAGTTTATGGACTAGTAATTCCTAATGAAGAAGCCAACCTGAATTTCCTAAGAAGTGTTCCACAAGAATGGAAAGCAATGGTTATGCACTTCATCACAAGGGATGATTTGGATGCAATTCATTTTCATCATCTCTACAACAATCTTAGAGCTTATGAGATGGATGTTAAGAGCATTGAAGTGACTAAGACAGCAGCAGCAACAAAGTCTAACTTGGCTTTTGTGTCAGAAGGTAATGGCGGTACTTACTTTCAAAATACCGCTGGAGGATCAAGCAGCGGTACTTACTTCCAAAATACCATTGGAGGACACACAAGCAGTACTTACTCACCAAGTACTGAAAGCAGTCCTATGATCTCCCAAAATCCACAAGGGAGATCTTCACCATTGTTTAGTGACAATGATTCCTTCTCCTTCTTTGTTGGACAAGAAAATAGGCCAATACTAACCCTTAATGACTTATTCCAAATGGATGATGCTGATGTTGAAGAGATGGATCTCAAATGGCAAGCTGCTATGATTTCAGTGAGATCTAATAGGTTCTTTAGGAAGACTGGAAGGAAGATGACTGTTGATCCTAATGGACCATTTTGCAAGGGAATGCACCAGAGACAAAGCTAAAAGTAGCAGTCAAAAGTCCAAGCACAACTATAGAACCAGTCCAAGGATTACTGAAAGTGTTCCAAAAGGGAACAACAGGAATCCCAAAGGAGCCAAAGCTTTAGTGACTACTTTAGATTGAGTGGTAGATTGGACAGATGATGAAGAAGAAGAGCTTGGTCTAATGGCTCTCTCACATGAAGATAATGAGGTACATCCTTATTCTAAAGACTGTATTCTTAAAATTCAATAGTTTAAAAGTAGAACTAGATGAACAGTATCAAAAGGTCAACACTTGCACTGTAGAAGTAAATGCTTTTAAACAGGGTGTTGCTAAGTTAGAAGAAAATATAGTTTTGTACAAAAAGGGTCAACAAAACTATGAAAAGAAAATTAGAATTTTAACTTTTCGAATGAGGGAAAAAGATGTGGAAATTAAAGCTTATGAAAAACAACTGTTGAAATTATCAGTAGAAATTGAAGTTTTAAAAACCAGTCTTTATAATGAAAGGAAAGTGATTAATCATTGGAGAAAATCCTCTAAAGGTTTAAGTAAACTGATTATTTCACAAATGGGGTTATTATGACAAGGCAGGCCTAGGATACATTGAGGACCAACCTGGGATAACCTTAACTGACAAGGACTTATCAAAAGGGATTTTTGATAGCTCTAGTGAACCAGATAATACACCTGAAAACAATAGATATGTTGAAGGAATGAAAGAAATTACTCCACCATTATCAGGAATTTTCATGCCCCCTAGTAATGATACTGTAATAGAGTTAGATGAATCAAAAGGTGATGGTGATTTAAACTCTAGTTCTTTGACCCAGGCTAAAACTATTGTGACCAAAAAAATTGTCTATCCTCCTTTAATGAGCACATTTGTGCCAGGAGACATGTCTTTGAAACAAGTTCTGCCCCCAGGCAGGTAAAAACTCCTAGAAAGACTTTGGATAAAAATGTTGAACATAATAAAACCAAGAGGGGTGGGATAGGTTTTGAGAAGCTTAAGCCAAAACAACCTTTTGGATCTTCTTTGAAAAGGAAAGGATGCTATGTTTGTGGTAGTCTAAGTCATTTTATCAAAGATTGTACTTTGCATGAACATAAAATTGTAAAACAAAAGGATGCACAAAAGGTCACAATAAACAGTAAGGCACAGGTAAAAAGGAAGTTGGGACAAAAAGATGACAAACCTAAGTTTGGTCATACTAAGAAAACAGGTGTTGGAAAGGCCAAACAAACCTTCAACCCTGAAGACTTCATTCCAAGAGCAGTACTTATGAAGCAAGGTCTAGTACCTTTGAAATCTGGTAAGCCAAGTACTGGCAAACCTAAAAATGCAAGTACTGCTAAGCCAAAGGTAAATACCGCTGGTGGAAAGTCTGCTAAACCATACTCCCAAAAGACTTCTAAGGATGTAGTTGAACAAGTTAGGACATCTAGAAGTAAGACAAGTATCAAACAAGTGAAAAAGTGGGTTCCTAAAAGTGAAAAATCATGTGTTCAGACAAGTACTGCTAAAACGGTACTTAAGCCAAAACAGGACAAAGACAATGAACCTACTTATGTATTTGATTATGTGACTGGAAACATGAGGTATAAGAGTGTTTGTAGTCTTACTAGAAAAACTACATATCAAACTCTTAAGTATGTAGGTCCCACAAGATCCGAGCCAAATGTGGCTTGGGTCCCTGTTAAAAATTGATATGTTTTATGTATGTGCAAGGGCATCTAATTGATGAATTGAAAGATAAAGGTATAGTAGACAGTGGATGCTCAAGACACATGACAGGAAACAAAGATTTCCTTGCTGAATTTAAAGAATTCAGAGGTGGCCCAGTAGCCTTTGGAGGTAGCAAAGGTAGAATTACTGGCAAAGGAAAAATAAATACAGGAAAGTTGGAATTTGAATGTGTTCTTTGTAAAAGAATTGAATGAATTCAGTCTCTTTTTTGTATCACAAGTGTGTGATAAAAAGAACAAGGTGTTGTTCACAGACTGCTTGGTGCTCTCCAAAGACTTTGAGATGCCTAGAGAATCTCAAATACTGCTTAAAGTACCCAGGCAAGAAAATATGTGCACCTTTAATCTTCATACTATTACTCCAACAGGTGGAATAACATGTTTGCTAGCTAAGGCTTCCAATGATGAGTCTAAATTATGGCATAGAAGGTTAGGTCATGTGAATTTCAAGAATCTAATAGGTTAGTGAATAAGAATTTGGTTAGAGGTTTACCTAACTAATCTTTTCAAAATGATTTCACATGTACTGCTTGTCAAAAAGGTAAGCTACATAGAGCTTCTTGTAAGACCAAGACTGTCAATACTGTGACAAAGCCTTTTCAACTTTTACATATGGATTTATTTGGTCCAGTTTCTGTTAGAAGCATTAGCCATAAGACATTTTGTCTAGTCATAACTGATGATTATAGTAGATTCAGTTGGGTTTTCTTTTTAGCTCTTAAAAGTGAAACCAAGGATTTGCTTATGGAATTTATCACTTTAGTTAAAAAACAGTTCACTAAACAGGTATTGATCATTAGGACAGATAATGGAACAGAATTCAAGAATGTTGAATTGGATGAATTTTGTATATCTAAAGGAATCAAGAGACAATTTAGTAATCCTAGGACTCCACAACAAAATGGGGTAGCTGAATGGAAGAATAGGTCACTGATTGAGGCTGCTAGAACAATGCTTGCTGATTCTCTTTTGCCAAATACATTTTGGGCAGAGGCAATCAATACTGCATGCTATGTGTTAAATAGAGTCTTCGTGACAAAGCCTTAGAATAAGACACCTTATGAACTCTTGACTGGTCTTAAGCCAATCATAAGTTGTTTTAGGCCTTTCGGGTGTCATGTGTCTATACTGAATACTCTTGATCACTTGGGAAAGTTTGATGGTAAATCTGATCGAGGATATCTTGTAGGATATTCAATGCAAAGAGAGCATATAGGGTTTATAACTTGGCATCTAAAAAGGTTGAAGAAAATTCCCATGTTAACTTCTTAGAAAATAAACCCAATGTTCCAGGAATAGGTCATGCTTGGATGTTTGATTTAGATTATTTAACTAATTCCATGGATTACTATTCTATGCAAAAAGATTATCAAGCTAACAATGCATGTAAGGAGATTGGTAAAACTAAGACAGGTACTCAAGAAGAATCTTCTTCTCAAGACTCTCAAGATGATGATGTTCACATCTATGTACCAAGTATGCCTACTGTTACTCCTAAAACTGATACTCCCAAGAAGCAAACAATGCCATCCACTAATGATCAAGCTTCCCAAGAGCTTCAGAGGCTTCAGGATCAAGAAAGGAATGCTGCAACTACAAATGAGCATTCAGGAGAAGAATCTTTTGAGTCACAACACTCAGCAGTACATACTATACCTAGCGGTACCTCATCTGCAAGTACTGCTAAGTCAAATTCTGCAAAGTCTGTTGACTCATTAGAAGATACTTTACAAGATATGGATGATGAAGACATGTTTGCAAGTCCAGCTGAAGGAATCTTCTCCAAAGCTTCCTATGATGAGCAGGGTGCAGTAACTGGTTTTTACAATTTGGAGACAGAAATTCCAAACAGTTCTATTCCCACTTAAAGAGTCAACAACAACCATCCTACTACTCAGATTATTGGAGATCCTAAGTCTGCTTTGCAAACCAGAAGACAACTTCAAACCAATACTGAAACTCATGCACTTGTGAGTTCAGTCAAACAACAGCAGAGGAAAAATCATAAAGATACTCAACATTGTTTGTTTGCCTGTTTCTTATCACATGTAGATCCCAAGAATATTTTCAAGCTCTTGATGAAGAAAGTTGGATAGATGCCATGCAAGAAGAATTAACACAATTTGAGCTACAAAAGGTTTGGATTCTTATGGATCTTCCCCCAGGAAAAAGAGTTATTGGTACTAGATGGGTTTTCAGAAACAAGAAGCATGAAAGAGGAGTTGTTGTGAGGAACAAAGCAAGGCTAGTTGCTCAAGGTTACAAACAGGAAGAAGGGATAGACTATGATGAGGTATTTGCACCAGTGGCAAGAATAGAATCCATTAAGTTATTTTTGGCCTTTGCATCATATATGGGTTTTATAGTCTATCAAATGGATGTGAAAAATGCCTTTTTATATGGTACTATTTCAGAGGAGGTATATGCTTCACAACCTCCAGGTTTTGTAGATCCTAAATTCCCAACAGAATCTACAAAGTTATCAAAGCACTTTATGGTTTACATCAGGCACCAAGGGCTTGGTATGCAACCTTATCCAATTTTCTTTTAGAACATGGATATAGGAGAGGAACTACTGACAAAACTCTATTCATCAAGAAGAGTGCAAAAGACATCATACTAGTACAAGTTTATGTTGATGACATCATTTTTTGTTCAACCAATAAATCATGGTGTGAAGAGTTTGAAGCTTTGATGAAAGGAAGATTTCAGATGAGTTCTATGGGAGAACTTACATTCATTTTGGGACTACAAGTCAAACAGAGAAAAGATGGAATATTTATTAGTCAAGATAAATATGTTGCTGAAATCTTGAAAAAGTTTTCATGTATGGATTCAAGGAGTACAAGCAGACCATTTGAAGCTAAGAAGTCTTTATCAAAAGATGAACATGGTGAAGATGTTGACATTCATCTTTACAGATCAATGATTGGTTCATTGATGTATCTTACTACTTCAAGACCAGACAGTATGTTTGTTGTATGTGCATGTTCAAGATTCCAAGTTAATCCAAAGGTTTCACATCTACATGCTGTGAAGAAGATTTTTAAGTATCTTAAAAGTCAACCTAATTTAGGATTATGGTATCCTAGAGACTCAACCTTTGAGTTAGAAGCTTACTCAGACAGTGGTTATACTGGAGTTAATCATGATAGGAAATCCACAACAGGAGGTTGTCAATTCCTAGGCAGAAGACTCATATCATGGCAGTGTAAGAAGCAAACAATTGTTGCTACTTCTACAACTGAAGCTGAATATGTAGTTGCTGCTCATTGCTATGGACAAGTACTCTGGATTCAAAATCAGTTGTTAGATTATGGGTTCAACTTCATGAACACTAAAATTTACATTGATAATGAGAGTACTATATGCATTGTCAAGAATCCAGTATTTCACTCCAAGACCAAGCATATTGAAATCAGACATCACTTAATAAGAGATGCCTATGACAAGAAGCTAATTTAAGTCTTGAAGATTCATACAAACAACAATGTAGATGATTTGCTAACTAAGGCATTTGATACTAAGAGGTTTGAATTCTTGGTGACACATATTGGTATGCTAAACCAATAGATTGCTGCATATGTTGAGGGGAGGTAACAATTGTACAATTTTCAATGCTAATTTTATTGTATAGTATATGTTTTGTGTTTTTGATGTGATTACAGGTTGACTGTATAAAATAAAAGTGGTTACAATGTTGATGGATTGCATGAACCGGTCTTATCTTTGAGGTACCTCTTTACTTTCTAAGTACCGCTAGGCAAATTTGAAGTACCGAGTATGTTTTATGTACCGTTACATAACCGTAGTACCGTTGAGGGTGTCTTTTGTAAATTTGGCGGTTTCTTCGTTGATGGGTTATTTCCTTCTATAAATACCAACCCCAATTACATTATTGATTCAGCATATCTTTTATTTTTACACCTCGATTCTACACTCTTTGTTTTAATCGTCGATCATCAAAACCAAGTAAAACAACAATGGCTGCTCTACAAGAGAATTCTAAGCACAATTTGGTTGCGAACCTTACTCAGAATGATGATTCACTTGGTTTTCATGAGACGATACGCTTTTTATCTTGAAGTCCTTTTAATTTTGCACTTACTGTAAGTCCCACTATCTCTATTCCTATTGTTGAACAATTTTGGAATACTGATGTTTTAGGTACTCGTTTTGATCAACCTTGCATTAAGGCTAAGGAATCATAGAAATTTCTATGTGACTGAAGTACTGCTAAGAGCTAGTTTGAGATTGAATGATGTAGATGGACTTAGTATGCTTAATAATACAGAGATACATGATGGCCTTACAACCATGGGATATGAAGGTGGTAGGGAAAGTTTAACTTTCTTTAAGGCATTAATTTCACCTCAATGGAAATTGCTTTTTCATGCTATTATTCACTGTTTAAGCTCCAAAAGTACTTATTTTGATCAGATTCCTGCTGCTTTAGCATCAACTGGTATTTGTTTAGCAAACAACAGGATTTTTTATTTTTCAGAATTGATTTTTTAAGGCATGACTAGGAATTTGGAAGGATCCAAAAAGTTTTTAATGTATCCAAGATTCATTCAGACTTTAGTTAATGACCAAATCCCTAACCTACTAGATTTGACAAATACTTGGGATGTTCCTTCTTTTACGAAGAGAACTTTCTCTTTCTTGACCAAAAGAGGCAATGCCTTTACAAGAACTGTCACACCCTTGTTTGTTGATATGTTGGCTCAACCTGCACACCAAGAAAGTGAGGATTCTAGTACTGCTAGTGATTCTCAGAAAAATCCTTCTAGCCAGAATCCTAATTCCCTAGAAGATACTCAATCTTCTTCTTCTCATAGTATTGGTGATAAACCAAGTTCTGATGAGATGATCCACACATCTTCTGATGTTGCTGCAAGTGGTTCACCACCATCTCAAGCAACAGAAGCTGTGGATGTTGCCCATTTAACTACTTTGTGCACTAGCTTGTCCAAACAGGTACAGGTATTGCAGAAAGAGAAGCTTGTTCAAGACAAGAAAATTGCTGAATTGGAGGCCATCCTACTCAACCTAAGGAATAAAGTATCAACTTGGATAAGGCAACACAGGTCTATTCAGAAAGTTGCTCATATGAAGCAAAGGTTCAAACACCTCAAGAAAAGGCAACTGAATGCAACCAAACAGGGGAGGAATTATGAAGAACAACAACCTTCTTCTGATATTCAAACAAGACTTTCTGGGAATGACATCAACTTTGGAGCTGATGATGTCAATACAACTTTTGAAGATGGCAATGGTCTAGGTACTAGTGTGGAGATGACTAGTTTGGAACCAGTTAACATGGAGATTCAAACAGAAGAACCACAAGAAGAACCACAACCTACTAATGAGGAACCACATATTGAAGAACCAATGGTAGCTCAGCCAGAGTCACAACCTCAATCACCACAATTTCAAGTAAACTGGAGTAGTTTCTATGAGAGACTAGAGGAGATTAACATTCAATTCCAATATCTTCAACTCCACCACAAAGACAATATTGGTTTCACAGGAAACAGTCTTTCCAAGTACTATCAAGATCAAAAGTAAGTCATGGATCAGACAAGACTGAGGAGGTACAAGTTGAGAAGATTACTTCAATGGAAGAAAAAGTATCTGGAGATACTTTGGTGATTGAAGAAACAAGTGTGTCAAATACTGATGAAGTCAACACTGTTAAAGATCCAAGTACTGCTAAGCCAACTAAGCCGACTGTAAGTACTGCTGACAATGTTGAAGATCCAAGTACTACTAAGCCAACTAAGCTGACTGCAAGTACTGCTGATGATAATCCTTCACTAGAAAGTCAAACTCCTTTTGAGGAAGATGAGACTTTAGCTCAAGTACTGCTTGATCTCAGAGAGAAGAATTCAGCTGAGAAAGCAAAACAAGAAAAAATAGAGAACAAGACACAACAGGAAATTCTTGCCAAAAAGAATAAATCTAAATGTAAGAAAGTTCAAGCTTCACAGCCCACTAAAGGTATTGTTATTCAACAGCAAACAAAAAAGGATGAGGACAAATCTTCCAAGCTGAAGAAGAAACTACTAAAGATTAATCCAAAGGATATGGGCAAGAAGCAAAGACTATCAGAATCTGAAGATGAAAGTGATGCAGATGATGACATAAGCAAAGTCATGTATAGATTATATCAAATAGACCATGATAAGTAATATGCTATGAGAATGCAAGGTCAGATTCGTGAAGAAAAATTACAGGAAGAACTTGCAGCAAGACAACAATTGCTTGAAGAAAAAAGGATACAGCAAGAATGGAACATACAAGAGTATGATAGGATTCAAGCTGAATTACAAGCAAGTGAACTTCTTGTAGAAGAATTAGTAGATGAAGAAAGAGATTCTTATAATGAAGATGAGAAAGCAAAATTGATTGATGATTTGGTAAGGGAGCAACAGAGATACTTTGCTGAAAAGAGAAGAAAAGAAAGGATCAAGCCTCCAACTACTATGCAAATCAGAAGTCAGATGATGACTTATCTCAAGAAAGTTAGGCGTTTCACTCATGTTCAATTGGTCAAAAAGAATTTTGAAGAAATCAAGGCTTTGTATGAACAACAGAAAAGAGTAGAATTGAACTTTGTTGAAATAGGTTCTAAAAAGGACAAGCAAGAGATTAAAGAAGTTAAGAAGCAATTTCAACAACAAAGACAATTTGGAAGTACTCCTATACTTGATGCAGGTACTGCTGAACCTACAAGAACATCTCCACCTATCAAAGCTACTTATACTAGGAAAAGTGTGAAGGAAAAGGTAAGTTCAAAAGAGACATAGGCTGCTCAAAGAATGAATAAAGGAGAACAAACTCAAACTATTGATAAGACTGAAAATGTACAAGCAGTACATACACAATCAACAGTACATACTAAAGAAACGGTACATGTTAACTTTGAAAAAGTTTCTAATGAATCAGACCAAGATGAAGTTTTCAATGGAGGTAAAAGGAAGAGATCAACCAAGAAGAAGTTGAAAGCCAAGAAAAAGGCTAAGTCAACCACAGAAGATAGTGATGAGGATGAGAGATTAAGAAAGTACTTGAAGATAGCAGATTTTGAGGATCAATGTGTAGATACAAAGATTCTTGGAAAGAAATCATCTATTGTTAAGTGGATATATTCTGCATTTCAAAGACTGGAAGCTCATGGAATACAAAGATCAGATGGCTCAACAAGAATGTTTAAATTGTTAGAATATATTCTTCACATTCTTGATAGGCAAGATATACAAGATCTTTTCAGGCTAACTCAGGAAACTAGTATAGGTAAAACTGAGGTATCACTATTATATAGGGAATTTCTCTTTATGTATGAGCCACACAACTATGATCAAAAAATATTGAAGGACTTAGAGAATCAGGTTCCTAGTTACTAGAGATATTATAGGTCATGTGGAATACATGCTTCCGATGTAGATGACGTCACATACTACATGTTACAAGAGAAAAGATATCCTTTTGGAAGAAGATTGTTGGAAAGAATGTTAGAACAACAATTGGAAGTTTTAGAAGAATCTGATGGTTCTTTGGAGTTGATCAGAATGGTTAAACAACAATCAAGGATTTGGAGCAAGAGGAAGAAGCTGAGAAAGAACCTTAAGTGTTTGACTTTCAGTCACACTTCATAAATGGTTCTCAGTTCACCATGTCTAACACACATAAGAACTGGCTAGTCCATAAGCAAACGGTTTGTGGTAAAGACTTCTCAAATCCGTTGACAGCTGGTAGTTTGCTAAATACTATAGGGTTCTAACTCACCTTGTTTCAAAACAAAGAGTTGGCTAAACCTATACAAACGATACTAGGTAAAGACTTTCTCAAATCCGTTGATGGTTGACAATTTACCAATAATTGTAGGGTTATCATTACACATTATTCTTTATGAATAAAGTATTGGCTATTCCAAAGGGTACGGCTAATTGGTAAAGAATAATCAAATCCGTTGATAGCTGGTGATTTGCTAAAAATCATGAAGCCAATACAGATTGGTTTTTGTTGTTAACTATTTTATTTCAGGTATGAAGTTGCAGGCAAGAAAGTATTGTAAAGAAATACTTAGAAGTTTTTGTTTCATCAAATCAAGACAAAAGTCATGATTTAGAGTTCATAAAGTTTACTCACAAGAAGACAATTACTGTTGATGCACAAGTTAATGAATGTTTACAAGACACTGGAAGATCATAGATCAAGATGCTGTTCATGAGATTTGAAGGTTATCTTATCAGAAGAAGATCTACATTGAAGTGTTTGGCTACATTCAGTTGGATACAAGTAACAATTCCAAGTTCAATCCAAGTTTGAAGAAAAGGCTGAATATATGTGTTCAGATACATTCAAGACAAAGAGAAACAAGAAGACAACAATTTATCATTCTTGATTAGGGGAGGATTGTTGGGAATTATTATTAAGTGTCAAGCACCATCAGTGTAAAATTAAGTACTGTTAGTATCTTTCAAGTACCATTAGTGTTAACGCGGTACATAGTAAGTACTGCTACTTATAAAGTAAGTAATGCTAGGATATTTAGGACGAATATATATTTGTATGAGATATGTCATTGTTTATAGTAAGTGTATATCTTATGTGATATACATTAATAGTTAGAATATAGATAATATATCGTCTATGATATAGTTATCTTTATAGAATATTCTAAGGATTCTAGGGTTCCTTACTCTATAAAAGGAATATAGGTACGATGACATTCATGTACCTCATTCAAGTCGATTAATAAGAGAATCGAATAGTTAATAGTATTTTGTTTGTTTTGTGCTTTATAAGTTAGATTCCGCATAACTTATTCAGTGTTAAGTAAGAGATCTCACAATGTTTTAGTTTGATTACAAACTACTATACAAGTTCTTAACAGAATATATATCCAACCAAAGGGATCAACAGTATACGCGCCAAGGATCGAAGTTACTTAGTGATCCCATCTCTCTTTTGATCTTCGTTTTGATTTCAAAAGTTTGCATTAAGTCACTGGTGACCATCAGTTGCATTATAACAAGAAACAAGTCTTGATTTGATTTCCACAAGTGCCATAGTCCTTTTAAAATAATTTTTAAAATCATATCTTAAAATGGCACTATGATAGGCTATTTCGTATGCCCCTCGAGCTAAGCATCTCATCAATGAGGGAGTCCATTTTTCAGGAATTAATTATGGGGTAAATTTCAATTACCCTCATAATGTCTCAGCCTACAAACCTATTTGCAATTTTCTTCAAAATTGTGAGTGGGCTGAAGGTTTTACAAACACCCCCTCAGTATTTTACCATGAATATCTCACGTAATTCTGTTATATTGTTGTGGTTGTAACCCCAACTAACCAAGGGCCTGAAGGTTATCAAGGGTCTGAGACCAAGTCACATAAGGGTTGTGTCATCGCGTTCACTATGAACAATGGAAAGACACCGTTGATTTTGGACTTTAAAATGTTTTGTGAAGCCAGTGGACTCGATTATAATAAAGGAAAATATGTTGAACACCCTAACATAGAGTCAGTTAAAAAAGGATTAACAGAAATCAGGGTCCCTGAGCTACTTGTATCTAAAACCCCATTAATCAAAACTGCTTTCCCCATGGCTTGGAGGATCCTGGTCACATTTGTGATTCAGGTGATCTGTGGGAATTCCTCATCTACTGAGCAAGTTAATTCTACTAAGAAGATGCTAATCTACAATCTTATTAATGGATTGAAGATTGACATATGTTGCAAATACGTTTTTAACGTATATTAGAAGGATCGGTCACTCCAACAATATTATTAAACGTTAGTCAGTTCGTAGTTAAACTTTAGTTACTTTGTTATAACTAACCTAACCCATGGGCTTGTCATGGGTAGGAGGCCCAAGTCCACTAAGGACTTGGGTGTATAAACCCTTTCCTTCCAAGGAAAGGTTGTTGGTTGTGGTTTAATTTTCACATTTATACAAGTTTATTCTCTCATCTCTCTCTCTAGTTTCTCTCTCAGGAAACATCAACCCTCTTGGTAGAATCAAAGATTATCATATTTCTATAATTGGTATCAAGAGCCATGGGGTGAAATAAAGTTTTTGTTGTGTTAGTTTCTAGTTTTATGCTCTTTTAATCAAGATATATCCGGGTTTTCAAATTTTTTTGTGTTTTTAATACTTAGATTTATTTTTCGTTCCACAAATCGACTCGAATTGAAATCCGATTAAACGTAAAGCTTAATTTGTTTTTGGTAAAATATATTTTTTGGGTATTTAAAACTAATTACTATTTAATAATAAAAACTCTTTAATCTAATTGAAATAAACTAATTTTAAACTAATGTAAAAAAAACTAATTTATAAAAATAAAACTTTAAATCTAATTTTTAAAAACTAGAATAAAGATTTTTAATGAAAACTAATTTTAAAATCTATATAAACTAAAATTTAAACTAAATTTAAAAACAACTAAAATTTATAAAAGTAACTAAAACTATTTTTTATCTTTTTATATTTTTGAAAACTGAATAAGTAAATAATTAGAAAGCTTTTAAAATTAACAAAACTAAAATTGTGTATTTAAAGTAAATAAATAAACTGTCAGTTCTGATTTGGAAACCTATATTAATTAAAAGGTGCAATAATTAACACAAAAAGGTGTCCAGCCAAGATGGTTGTGTCGTTGGTTTGCTATGCGAGAGGTCCAGGGGTCGAATCCCAGGCCAGACCAAAATTTTTGCTATTATATTTTTTATGACTTTTGGAATTTGTGAAACTTACAGATCAATTAGATCTGTAGTATCCACACAGCAATATCAGCCAACGAAACAAAACCAAATAAGCTGTTAAACGAAACTAAACAAGCAAATAAGATATATCTTAATAAGCTAAAAAACCAAATAAGCAAAAAGCTGAATCAAATAAGCTAACTAAAACACAAACTAAATAAACAAATAAAATAAGCATAAGCAGATTAAAAACAAACAGTGAGAAGATCCAAATAAACTTCTAAAGCAGATTAGACAAAACTAAATACCAAACTAGCAAGCAACATAAGCAGATAAAACTAACTTAAAGCTAATACCAATATCAAATTAAAACAAGCTAATAACTAAGCAGATTCAGACATAAGCATAAGCAGAAACACAATAAATCAATCTTAACAAATAAACTATAAATAAACAGTACCAAATAAACAATAAACAAACAAAAGCAGATAATCAACTAAACAACTAACTAAAACAAGAAAATTAAATAGAGACTAGAACCTTGATGACGAAACCGTTGAGATGAAGATCAGCGCTGAGCCGTCTTTGTTAACAAACCGAACACCACCTCAAATCATCAACATCACCATCAAGTAGTACCAACCAACCAAAAAAACATCTCGAACCAAGAAAAATACCAACGAACAGTATTTCTTTAATCTTCCCAGTAGGGGAAAATTTATATTTCACTTTCCTTTATTTATATATATATTTTTTTTATTATATTAATAAACTCGAACAGTAATGAAGAAGCAGATTAAAGGTGAATTTAAATGAGACGAAAATTAAATTGGAGACAAAATTAATTAAAAACAAACTTTTCATTAATTAAAATAAAAATTACATCAACTGAAAATTGAAAAATACATTATTAAATCCTAAAACTAATTTTGTAGAAAATTAAAATAAAGAAAAAGTGCTCCATTAAAATTACAGATTAGGGGGTTTTTATAGGCAAACCCTAGAAAACCTTCTTCATGGCTTAAAGATTAAGCATTAAATCTTGGCCCTTCATTCCATCTTCTCTTTCTTCTCTTCTCGTCAAACGGCTGAAAATACTCCACTATCACACGGATCGCCACCTTGGAAGGGGGTTATGCAAGTTGTGTTTGTTTATGCTGAGGTGGAAGGTTTCTATTGGAGGGATTGGTGGTGGGATTGGTTTTAGACCAATCAAATGGGAAGGATGAGCCACGTGAGATGAGGATTGAGGACCACCATGAGTGTTGCATCTGATTTGTGTGGGGATTTAATCCAAACTCGTGTGAATCACACTTTTTTAATAAAATCCCCAATTTTCTATGGGTAAAATTGGTTTAATTGTGAATTAGGGTTTGGGGAGTTGGCTGTGTAAAAAAATTTGAGAGAAAAGTGGTGATGGTGTGTTTTTTCTTGTTTACATCGAATGAGGGGGTGGGGTAAAAATAAACGTTTTATTTATTGTGAGGTGGGTGAGTGGGATACACGTGTGAGGGGAGAGTGTATATTGTGTGAGAGTTTGATGGGGTTACACGTTTTGGGGAGTTGACCAAGCAAGTGAAATCTTTTTCACTTTTTATCTTCCACCGTCCAAGTTGGTGCAAATAAATGGGCTTGGGCCCCAAGTTTCTAACATCTGAAATGTTTATTAGCAATATGGGCTTGGCCCAATATTTTCCATTTGTTTCAAAGATATATTCCACATTGGGCTTTTAAAGGCCCATTAACCAAAAGTGGGACCCACAAAACCCAATAACTTTGATAAATTAATTCCCCGAACAAAACGACTTGATTTTTGGCTTTTCGATCTTTTCTTCAAAATTGTGTCGACTTTGTCGGTTTTCGTGAACTTGGGCACACTTTTGGTTCTTTGACTTTGTCTTCGTCTTTTTCTTGGACTTTTCTTCAATATTTGACCGTGAATTCCCGTGTTTTCTTTCCTTTTGGTCATTTGTACCTATTTCACACAAAAACACAAAACCACGCGTAATTCCGACTTTTATGATATTAAACACATGATTAGGTCTTGTTTTTCCTTGATTTTAGTGGAAAAAGGATAAGTGTTTACACACTTATTAAATCCCCTACACTTGACCATTGCAATGACCCCATGCAATGCATTATTTTAAAGCATAAAGTTACATTTTTCTCATTATTAATCCATTTCGCCCTTTATTAAGCTATACTACTACTACTACGATAAAGATAAAAAATTAAAAGGAAACAAAAGTTATAACAATTTATTAACTTGGAAATTATTTGATGGAAGAAACTCGTAAAGAAATATAAGACTTAAATTAGGGCTTTGGTGTCATGAATATTAATCATCCTCAAGTTTCACGTTCCCCATACCAAGCTTAAAAACGAGATCATTGTTTCTCATAAGTTCTCAAGTTAAAACCACTTAAATAAGATAACTGTGTAATACTCTTTCTCCAAGTCCTAGGTTGTATCTCTAGATTTTATTGATTGTCATTCACTCGTAGGCTCATTTTACTTATTTGATAATTATTATTCCAAAAATGAAGGCCAAACGGTGCAAACCCGACACTCAAAACCTAACCTCGTCCTCAAAAACGTTGTCACTAAAGTAAGCCCACATCAAGGATGATTTAACACGCTTTGGGGAGTAAATTCCTGGACCCAAAATTTGGCCAATAGTACTACTTATTAATTATTCCTCCAAAGTCAAGTAGACTTTATGTGGAGTTTAGAAAATTCACATCATATACCCTTAGGCTCTTTAAGATATAAAAATGCTCCCCGTCTATTGTCCACACCCTAAGGCTCCTTGAACGATAAACGAGGGAATTGATTTTTGGATCAATTTTTATTCAACACTTACCATGCCATATACCCTAAGGCTCTAATGACAAGGTTCGTGCTACATGCCCCACACCCTAAGGCTCCTTGAGGTCATGTTTTAATATTATTCTTTTTTATTTATGATATGTATAGTAGGCCAAATTCCGCGGTCCCATGGTCTGAATACTCCTACTTAGTGGTTATGAGCCACCTTAGTCGGAAGTCCACAACGCTGGCACCCTCAATGTGTTCATGCTTTAATTACAAGGAGAATAAAGATTTGGCTAAGACTTAAGATATCGAATCGACACCGCAAAAATACTCATTTATTAAGCAATTGAATATACAAGCGGGGAGAAAGAGCCACAAAAACTCATATAAGGAAGAAATAACTGATGAGATGGCATTTATACATGATCTCATCGTTATTTTCGGGCTTTAAATGCACAAAAATGTCATAAAATACAATATATATGCTTGTGTTTGTTTACTTGTGTATTTTAGGTATGGATATCGTGAAAAAGACAAAAGATCACAAGTTACAAGGAAAAACGGACTCGAGAAACGAAGACGTACAAAGAACCGGGCCCTAATCATGAAGAATTCAACAAATACCCTTGAAGACTTGAAGACAAACAAGATTGATCCTCATTTATTGAAGAAATGACACTTAAAACCCTTGTATATTAATAATTACAAGTTTGGTCCCTTAAGTTTGTCAAAATTACACAAATGGTCCTTCAACTTTGAAGAAATGACAAGATTAGTCCCTTAACAATTTCAAATTGTCAATTATGGTCCCTCATCAAGCCAAAGATACATTGAAGACCTTTGAAGATCAAGAATGTCCAAAATCAGTCCTTCAAATATGCAAAAGTGTAAAAAATAACCCTTGAAACACTTTTTAGAAAGTTTTGTGCCAAAAATGACAAAGGCTGAAAGTTGTTACAAAGGAAATGGGCGCTGATAGACTTTTATACACAAGTGACAAAAGAAAGGAAGAAAAAGGACCAAAACTGCCAAGTTTGGAAGTTCAAATCCCTAAACACGCGCCAAACAACTTTCTCCCTAAGAAAATGGATCAAAACTTGTTATTGTAGCAAGTAAGAACCCAGAATTAACTTTTTACCAACAAAGGGTAAAATGAAATTGGTTGTTCCCACGTTTGATTCACACACTCTAAAACACATCCCAACCTCAAAACCCTCACTCCCACTCACCAAGAGACCCCACCATTCAACACGTCACCCAATCAGAATGCAACTTACCCTCCAAGTAATCCTATGTGGCAAAATCAACAGCCAAGACTCATTGCTTCATTCCAAAGCTAAAATGAACATCCAGGATCAATTTGGACAGCTCAAATTCAGAAAACGTCTAGAAGGACTTAGGGCATTTAGGGAATTTCACTTCTAGGGTTTGTGAATAGTGTTTAGCCAGGCATTTGCCTATAAAAGGAGACATCAACATGTGAGAGTCCCTTTGTTCCAGTTTTAGGCTATCAATCTTTGTAATTCCTTTTTAAGTTTAATAAAATTTGAATTTCTGAAAATATTGAATTCTCTTTTTGATTTGATTAAAAGTTGGTGTTTGAGTAGCCTAATTCTGAGTTCCATTTGATTGTTAAGACCTACCTTAATCTTGTGGTTAAGGCACGTCTTGGTTCATAAGGTTTTTAAGGTTCAAATACCTTGAAATCCTAGGTTCTGTTTTGGCTTATTTTGTGTACTAACCCTTGGCCATAAGCTATAAGCTCTTGCAAGCTTGTTGACACCAAGCTTGTGAAGGGATTAGAGCCCTTGGTTGAGTTGTTTGCTGTTTGTGTTGAAGATATCAAGTCCTTGAGGTTCTACTTTGAACCATCAACCAAGGCAGTTTGCATCATCTTCATTGAAGTACCTTGGTCTTGTTCTAGTTGTTGAACAAGGTCCAAGGAGCATAGCTGGCCTTCCTAGGATGTTGTGGAAGGCAGGTATAATCCCTTGATTAAGATTCCTCTCAAAATTTCATGTTTATGACTGTTTTGAATTTGGTGCTTTGATTTTGAGTATTTGTGTTTGTGCTAGTAATTTTTGAGTTTGATTGTGTTAGTTGCTATTGTTTAAGTGTTTTTGATCATTAAAATCAGTAGGTTATTAGTTAAAATCACAAGTTTCTTTGTTAAGTGGTAGATTAAGGAGTGTTTGGGTCTACTGCATACTTTGGATTTGTGGTTTGCTAAGTGCTTGTAGTGTGGTTGCAAGTGTTGGTATCTGTTTATTAGGTGCATTTGTTCATCTGTTTACAGGATTTGTGGGTTTGAACACATAGATTCATAATTTGGCTATAAAATCTTAAAAACTTGGTAAAATTGGCTAGGATTTTGAGGACACCTAGATCTAAGCTTAGGCTAGGGCTAACAAGTGCTAAATCTGAGTTAATCACACCAGGGAAGAAGGATTTGAGGCTTGAAATTGGGTCAAGTGTCAAATAGTTCAGCAAAACTTGTCTGCATATTGTTCATTGTTCATCAGAAACTTTTTGTGCTTTGATCTTGTTATTTGCTTTGATTCAGTGTTTGATTCTTGTTGCTTTGTGTTTGTTCTTAGTTTATATAGCTTGTGTATGCATCCTGTTAAGTTTGGTTGGCTTATTCAGTCTAAATCTGCTTATTAAGTGCTTAACTGCTTATTTCCATATCTGGTGCATATCTGGTGACTGTTTGGCTTATTGTGGCTTATTGTGTGAACCAATTTGTGATTTTCTTGTTGCTATTGACTCCTTGTGGTTCACTGATCACAAGGGTGCCTTTGTTTCCAATTGAATCAAACCAGAACTCCCAAATAAGCTTGGTCAAATAGTCAAAGCAGTGGGAACTCCTTTCCCCTGCTAGTTGCCACTGATAGTGTTAAATTGGGTTCAGCTTATCAATAAGCTATAATAGCTTATTTTAACCAGCAACAACTTTGTTTTTGTAATAGGTGCTCATATTTTGACCCATTTGTTCATACTGGAGCATTTGGGTGGTTGGCTTTAGGGTTTGACTAGAAAACCAACTCCATTGACTTTTTCATAAGTTCATTTGTGCTATTTCTGGCTTATTGGTTGTGCTTATTGGATTTTTGTTGATTGATTTTGCTTATTGAGTCCATTTGAAATCTTTTGCAAGTTGAATCAAGTCCTGAGGTGCCCTAAATCTCTAAAACGACTATTTTGTCTTTTAGTGAATTTTTACCTTGCTTATTTCTGGCTTATTGAGTGAGATTTTTCAAAATTTCTTTTTACAGATCTCATAAGCATCCCAAAAGAAGGTTGTGTGTCAAATTAGAGCTTATGGCATTAGCTTATGGCTTAATGGGCTGAAAAGCCCAATAAGAATAAGCTGAGTGTTAAGTAAGCTGTGATAAGCTCATATTCAGCTTTTGGGCCTTTAGAGTTTTGTACTTAGAATTGAATTTTAAGTCAGATAGGGCTTTTCCAAGTCAATTGGGCCAAGTTTGACTTTTTGGGCCCAAAAGCCCAATTTGATTGACTGTTTTTGGTTTTGGCCCATTTGAGGGCCCAATAGGGGTATTCTGGTAATTTCACTTTGATTTTCTGATTATTTAGTTTAAAATAAACTAGTTTGCAAGTTTTTAGGATTTTTTTATAATTTGTGGATTATTAATATTATTTTATTATTATTTTATTATTATTTTTAAAATTTCACATTTTCCAACTTTTTACATTTTTCTTAGGTTTAATACATTAAAATAGGTATTTAGCAACTTTTAGAATAATTTTATCTCTTTTAGATTAATTTTTATAATTATTTTAAGTTTTAATAGTTTTTAAATCATTTTAAATAGTTTTTATTAGTTTAAAAATTTCTAAAAATAGTTTTTAATCTTTTTAGGTCATTTTAGAGGTTTACCAATTGAAAAATATTTATTTGGGCTTTTTGATAATTTATTTTATTTTTAGGGCTTTAATTAGCATTTAAAAATTGAATATTTAATTATTTAAAAGGTTTGAAAAAGTTTTGCTCATTGGTAAACTCTTAGTTTATTTATTTTGATTTTTGGTGAATTTTTGGTAATTTTTAGAATTTATTTTTATTTTTGTGGTTTTTAAGGTTCTACGTTTTAACTTACTAGTAGTGTTTATTTTTATTTTTACGTCTTCTTCATTTTCTTTTTCTCATCCCCTTCTAAACCAAATATTAATCACAAATCTTGAACACCTTAATCACACACATATACCTCCTTGGGAAACGAACTTTCATTGGGTCATTAACACTTGATTTTCCCTAAAGTCATTTGTTCAATACTTACCGCTTTTACGCCTTTTCCCTAAAAGGTCGTATTTTTCCTACAATCATTTTGGCGCCGCTGCCGGGTAGGTGTGTCGTGATTAATTTTTATTGTTGTTTTTAATATTAACAATAAATAGTATTTGTATTAGTAGAACTCTACTAATACGTATTATCGGTTTTCTTGGTTTTTCTTGTAAAATATTATTACTATATTGTATTAAGTATCACAATCAATAAACAATATCTCCAAAAGTGTGAAAACACAACCTTAATTGGGATTTCATCACTCAATTATTGTATTCGAATCTCAAACAAAAAGAAAAAGGCAAAAATAGATAAATACTTTCGTGAAGCTCGATTTTGAAAAATACAAACTATAAGGTGGGTATAAGGCGGGTATTATAAAATATACCCTAAGGAAAAAGGCTCTTAAGTGCTTCGTGCCGCCTCGTTTCCCCGCTTGCTTGTGAGTATTTTGAGATTGAAGGCTAATTGAGGGTTTTGCCGCCCAAAGTATTATTACGTATAGTATATTTGCTTGGTTTCTTTGTGATTAAACCCTCTTGAACAATTGGTTTTCACCAAAGTTCTAAAGTCATTCGAAGGCGTTCACTCCACGTGATCGTTTTCATTCCTTTGAGGCTTCTTTAATCAAGAGTTTGATTCGAGGAGAGATTTTGTAGATTGTTGTCTACGAAGATACACCAAAATCCAAAAAAATTAAATATCATCAAAAACACAAAAAAATTGAAAATCCACAAAACACCCAAAAAGAATCTTCTTTGCTCACCTCCCATTCTTCGTGAAGTTTATGATCACTCGTAATCAAGCAAAAGGAGCTCGTAAACGTCTTCAAAAGCAAACCAATCAAGAGACGTTGATTGTAGAAGAACCTCCAATTGTTGAATCTATTGTAGAACAAGAAGTCGTCATGGCTAATCGTACTATGATGGAGTTGCTACAAGCACCTACCGAGGGTTTTGGAGAGGCTATTGTGATTCCCGCCATCCTTGCGGAGAATTTCGAGATTAAGACGGGTTTAATGTCGATGTTGCAAGCAAATAAGTTTAGAGGTCATGAGAAAGACAACCCGCACTACCATATTAGGAATTTTAACCGTCTCACCGCCACTAGCAAGTTTAAGGATGTTCCACATGACGCCATTAAGATGATGTTGTTTCCATACTCGTTAGATGGTCCCGCAAAAATTTGGCTTGAGAAAGAACCGCCAAATTCGATTTTGACATGGGCCGATCTCGTTTCTAAGTTTGTGAACAAGTTTTTTCCACCATCTAAAACAACACATTTGAAAAATGAGATTTCACGATTTGTGCAAAGATATAATGAAAGTTTTTCAATGGCATGGGAACGATTTAATGAAATGTTACATAAATGTCCACACCATGATTTTACGGAATTGCATCAAGTTGATACTTTTTATAATGGGCTTAATGATCATGAACGAGATTATTTGAATGCCGCCGCGGGTGGTAATTTTTTGTGCAAGACGACAAATGAGGCTTTACAAATCATCGAGAATAGATCTAAGGTTTATAGCCCTCGTAACACACCGAGTGTTGCCAATTTGGGTTCGTCATCATCATCACAATCATCTCGTAGCATTAATGCCTTACATGATGAAGCTAATGAGGAAAATCGGTTTTTTGATAGATTTGCTAATCTTATGTCCCATTGGAAGGCTCAAGAAGCTTCCAATTCCGCTTCGGTTAAAGCGGTTGCTAAGAGTTGTTTATCTTGTGGGGGAGCTCATGATCTTTCCGAGTGCATTACTACGGATGGCAACACTTCGAGTGCTTATGTAGCAACGGGAACTTACAACCAAAACGGTCAAGGTTCCCGCCAAAATCAAGCTCCACCAAACCAAAATGTTAACAATTATCGAAATAACAACCAAGGTAATTACCAAGGCAATTCATGCAATTACAACAAGGGGAATTATCAAAATGGGAATGGACAAATTTCTAATCAAAACCAAAACCGTGATTTTCAAAACACTACACAAGGTTTTCAAAATGCTCACACTAAAAATTTGCAAGGAGAATTTTTGGATTATGCTAAAGAAAATGATGCTAAATTTGATAACATGCAACATGAGATGATTAGCTTAAGGTCCGAGTTGAAAAACGAGCAAAAAAATGAACTTGCTAATGAACTTAAAACTCATGCAAACAAAATGGAAGGAAATGTCCAACGTCTTCAACAAAACCAACAAAAGATGGAATTAGGACAACATGAGATTAACCAAGAGTTATTAAAAGCGGATGCTAGGAAATCAAAATTTGAGGACCGAATAGCTAAGATGTTTGAAGCAATCATGTGTAAACCCTCTTCCTCGGGTGGTCTTCCTAGTGATACCATTGCAAACCCGAAGGGAGAAATGAAGGTTATTACTACACGAAGTGGAAAAACTTTCAAGGAACCAATCTCTCGTCCAAGTACTTCTACGGAGAAGGAAATCGAGAAAGAACCCGAGGTGATGGTCGAAAAGGAGCACATTACAATCCCACGAAGTACCGCTCAAACCACACCTACGGTTGAACCAATACCAATTGTGGAACCCGAGTTTCCAAGGCTGTTGCCTAATGACCAACCCACACCACCTTTACCCTACCCTTCGAGACGAAACAAAGAGAAGTTGCAAGAACGTAACAAACAACAAATCGAGCTTTTTATAAAAATGTTTCAACAAGTGCATTTTGATGTGAGTTTAGCTGACGCGTTGTTATATATGCCTCGTTTCGCTTCCACTTTTAAAAGTATGATGAGCGATAAGGAAAAGCTTTCAAAGCTTGCTAATTGTTCTTCGGCTTATCTTAACCGCATACCGGAAAAAGTTGGTGACCCCGGAAAGTTTCTCATTCCTTTTGAAATACAAGATATGAAAGAATGCCTCGCCTTGGCCGATCTTGGTGCGAGCATTAATTTGATGCCATTTTCCATTTGGAAATCGCTTTCGCTTCCGGCTCTCATTCCTTCGAACATGTCTATCGAGATGGCCGATCATTCTACGATTGCATGTGGAGTAGCCGAAGATGTTTTCGTGAAAGTGGGGAAGTTCTACTATCCCGTTGATTTTATAGTAGTTGACATCCCCGCGGATCCTCAAGTTCCTCTAATTTTAGGTCGTTCATTTTCAGACACTTCGAGATCGCTTATCGATGTTCATGCAAGAACTATCACTTTGAGATTCAACGAAGAGGAACTTGTTATAAACGCTACTCAAAACTCGAAACCTTCTCATGTTTATGCAATCGCTACCATCAATCACATTGACATCGTTGATGTGGTTTGCGATGAGTTTTCACAAGAAGTGTTAGGTTTTTCTAATAGCTCGTCAAGTGGCAATCCCACTATTTTGGATCCGATTCTTGCTAATTCCACACCAAATCTCACTCCATTCCAAGGAGGCGATCTCACTTCAAGTGAAATCGACAATGAAGATGAGGTGTTGATTAGTGATGATACTTCTATTCCACCATTTCTTTCGCCGATGGAAGTTATGAGTGTTGAACCAAAATATTCAATCGAGGAACCACCTATCCTTGAATTAAAAGATCTTCCTTCTCACCTTGAATACGCATCCTTGGAAGGTGATGACAAGTTTCCGGTTATTATTGCAAAAGGTCTTGCCAATAATGAAAAAACCGAGCTCTTGAAAGTTCTTAAGGCTCATAAAGGGGCAATTGCGTGGAAAATATCTGACATTAAGGGTATTGACCTAAAATTTTATACTCACAAAATTTTAATGGAGGAGGACTACAAACCCGCAATTCAAAGTCAAAGAAGGGTGAATCCCAAAATTCACGATGTCATTAAAAAGGAGGTCCTTAAACTCCTTGACGCGGGAATGATTTATCCTATATCCGATAGCCCATGGGTGAGCCCAATCCATTGTGTCCCTAAAAAGGGAGGAATGACCGTTGTGCCTAATGAAAACAACGAGTTAATTCCCACTCGTGTTGTGACCGGTTGGAGGGTGTGTATTGACTACCGAAAGTTAAATGACGCCACTCGTAAAGACCACTTTCCTTTGCCCTTCATGGATCAAATGTTGGAGCGACTTGCGGGAAATGAATTATATTGCTTTTTAGATGGTTTTTCCGGTTACTTTCAAATCCCTATCGACCCTCGTGATCAAGAGAAGACTACGTTTACGTGTCCTTATGGAACGTTCGCTTATCGTAGGATGCCTTTCGGACTTTGTAATGCACCCGGTACGTTTCAACGGTGTATGATGGCGATTTTTCACGATATGATCGAGAAGTTGATGGAAGTGTTTATGGATGACTTCTCGGTGTTTGGCAATTCCTTCACGTCATGTTTATCTAATCTCGAGCAAATGTTAAAACGTTGTGAAGAAACCAATCTTGTGCTTAATTGGGAAAAATGTCATTTTATGTGTAAACAAGGAATCGTCTTAGGACATAAGGTGTCGAAGGCGGGGATTGAGGTCGATAAAGCTAAGGTAGACGTCATCGCCAAGTTACCTCATCCCAAAACCGTTAAGGGAGTTAGGAGTTTCCTAGGCCACGCGGGCTTTTATCGTTGTTTCATCAAGGACTTTTCGAAAATCTCTCGACCTATGACACACCTTCTCGAGAAGGATGCTCCTTTTAACTTCAATGAGGATTGTGTTAGAGCTTTCGAAACTCTCAAAAGGAAACTTACCGAAGCTCCCATTCTTGTTGCTCCTAATTGGGAATTACCCTTTGAAATCATGTGCGATGCAAGTGATTATACTATAGGAGCCGTCTTAGGGCAACGTTATGACAAGCATTTCCGTCCTATCCACTATGCTAGTAAGACGATGACCGAGGCTCAATTAAAGTACACCACAACGGAAAAGGAATTCCTTGCCGTGGTCTATGCTTTTGAGAAATTCCGACCTTATCTCGTCTTGACTAAAATCATCGTGTATACCGACCATTCGGCTATCAAGTATCTCTTAGCTAAGCAAGATGCTAAGGAAAAAGGCTCTTAAGTGCTTCGTGTCGCCTCGTTTCCCCGCTTGCTTGTGAGTATTTTGAGATTGAAGGCTAATTGAGGGTTTTGCCGCCCAAAGTATTATTACGTATAGTATATTTGCTTGGTTTCTTTGTGATTAAACCCTCTTGAACAATTGGTTTTCACCAAAGTTCTAAAGTCATTCGAAGGCGTTCACTCCACGTGATCGTTTTCATTCCTTTGAGGCTTCTTTAATCAAGAGTTTGATTCGAGGAGAGATTTTGTAGATTGTTGTCTACGAAGATACACCAAAATCCAAAAAAATTAAATATCATCAAAAACACAAAAAAATTGAAAATCCACAAAACACCCAAAAAGAATCTTCTTTGCTCACCTCCCATTCTTCGTGAAGTTTATGATCACTCGTAATCAAGCAAAAGGAGCTCGTAAACGTCTTCAAAAGCAAACCAATCAAGAGACGTTGATTGTAGAAGAACCTCCAATTGTTGAACCTATTGTAGAACAAGAAGTCGTCATGGCTAATCGTACTATGATGGAGTTGCTACAAGCACCTACCGAGGGTTTTGGAGAGGCTATTGTGATTCCCGCCATCCTTGCGAAGAATTTCGAGATTAAGACGGGTTTAATGTCGATGTTGCAAGCAAATAAGTTTAGAGGTCATGAGAAAGACAACCCGCACTACCATATTAGGAATTTTAACCGTCTCACCGCCACTAGCAAGTTTAAGGATGTTCCACATGACGCCATTAAGATGATGTTGTTTCCATACTCGTTAGATGGTCCCGCAAAAATTTGGCTTGAGAAAGAACCGCCAAATTCGATTTTGACATGGGCCGATCTCGTTTCTAAGTTTGTGAACAAGTTTTTTCCACCATCTAAAACAACACATTTGAAAAATGAGATTTCACGATTTGTGCAAAGATATAATGAAAGTTTTTCAATGGCATGGGAACGATTTAATGAAATGTTACATAAATGTCCACACCATGATTTTACGGAATTGCATCAAGTTGATACTTTTTATAATGGGCTTAATGATCATGAACGAGATTATTTGAATGCCGCCGCGGGTGGTAATTTTTTGTGCAAGACGACAAATGAGGCTTTACAAATCATCGAGAATAGATCTAAGGTTTATAGCCCTCGTAACACACCGAGTGTTGCCAATTTGGGTTCGTCATCATCATCACAATCATCTCGTAGCATTAATGCCTTACATGATGAAGCTAATGAGGAAAATCGGTTTTTTGATAGATTTGCTAATCTTATGTCCCATTGGAAGGCTCAAGAAGCTTCCAATTCCGCTTCGGTTAAAGCGGTTGCTAAGAGTTGTTTATCTTGTGGGGGAGCTCATGATCTTTCCGAGTGCATTACTACGGATGGCAACACTTCGAGTGCTTATGTAGCAACGGGAACTTACAACCAAAACGGTCAAGGTTCCCGCCAAAATCAAGCTCCACCAAACCAAAATGTTAACAATTATCGAAATAACAACCAAGGTAATTACCAAGGCAATTCATGCAATTACAACAAGGGGAATTATCAAAATGGGAATGGACAAATTTCTAATCAAAACCAAAACCGTGATTTTCAAAACACTACACAAGGTTTTCAAATGCTCACACTAAAAATTTGCAAGGAGAATTTTTGGATTATGCTAAAGAAAATGATGCTAAATTTGATAACATGCAACATGAGATGATTAGCTTAAGGTCCGAGTTGAAAAACGAGCAAAAAAATGAACTTGCTAATGAACTTAAAACTCATGCAAACAAAATGGAAGGAAATGTCCAACGTCTTCAACAAAACCAACAAAAGATGGAATTAGGACAACATGAGATTAACCAAGAGTTATTAAAAGCGGATGCTAGGAAATCAAAATTTGAGGACCGAATAGCTAAGATGTTTGAAGCAATCATGTGTAAACCCTCTTCCTCGGGTGGTCTTCCTAGTGATACCATTGCAAACCCGAAGGGAGAAATGAAGGTTATTACTACACGAAGTGGAAAAACTTTCAAGGAACCAGTCTCTCGTCCAAGTACTTCTACGGAGAAGGAAATCGAGAAAGAACCCGAGGTGATGGTCGAAAAGGAGCACATTACAATCCCACGAAGTACCGCTCAAACCACACATACGGTTGAACCAATACCAATTGTGGAACCCGAGTTTCCAAGGCTGTTGCCTAATGACCAACCCACACCACCTTTACCCTACCCTTCGAGACGAAACAAAGAGAAGTTGCAAGAACGTAACAAACAACAAATCGAGCTTTTTATAAAAATGTTTCAAAAAGTGCATTTTGATGTGAGTTTAGCTGACGCGTTGTTATATATGCCTCGTTTCGCTTCCACTTTTAAAAGTATGATGAGCGATAAGGAAAAGCTTTCAAAGCTTGCTAATTGTTCTTCGGCTTATCTTAACCGCATACCGGAAAAAGTTGGTGACCCCGGAAAGTTTCTCATTCCTTTTGAAATACAAGATATGAAAGAATGCCTCGCCTTGGCCGATCTTGGTGCGAGCATTAATTTGATGCCATTTTCCATTTGGAAATCGCTTTCGCTTCCGGCTCTCATTCCTTCGAACATGTCTATCGAGATGGCCGATCATTCTACGATTGCATGTGGAGTAGCCGAAGATGTTTTCGTGAAAGTGGGGAAGTTCTACTATCCCGTTGATTTTATAGTAGTTGACATCCCCGCGGATCCTCAAGTTCCTCTAATTTTAGGTCGTTCATTTTCAGACACTTCGAGATCGCTTATCGATGTTCATGCAAGAACTATCACTTTGAGATTCAACGAAGAGGAACTTGTTATAAACGCTACTCAAAACTCGAAACCTTCTCATGTTTATGCAATCGCTACCATCAATCACATTGACATCGTTGATGTGGTTTGCGATGAGTTTTCACAAGAAGTGTTAGGTTTTTCTGATAGCTCGTCAAGTGGCAATCCCACTATTTTGGATCCGATTCTTGCTAATTCCACACCAAATCTCACTCCATTCCAAGGAGGCGATCTCACTTCAAGTGAAATCGACAATGAAGATGAGGTGTTGATTAGTGATGATACTTCTATTCCACCATTTCTTTCGCCGATGGAAGTTATGAGTGTTGAACCAAAATATTCAATCGAGGAACCACCTATCCTTGAATTAAAAGATCTTCCTTCTCACCTTGAATACGCATTCTTGGAAGGTGATGACAAGTTTCCGGTTATTATTGCAAAAGGTCTTGCCAATAATGAAAAAACCGAGCTCTTGAAAGTTCTTAAGGCTCATAAAGGGGCAATTGCGTGGAAAATATCTGACATTAAGGGTATTGACCTAAAATTTTATACTCACAAAATTTTAATGGAGGAGGACTACAAACCCGCAATTCAAAGTCAAAGAAGGGTGAATCCCAAAATTCACGATGTCATTAAAAAGGAGGTCCTTAAACTCCTTGACGCGGGAATGATTTATCCTATATCCGATAGCCCATGGGTGAGCCCAATCCATTGTGTCCCTAAAAAGGGAGGAATGACCGTTGTGCCTAATGAAAACAACGAGTTAATTCCCACTCGTGTTGTGACCGGTTGGAGGGTGTGTATTGACTACCGAAAGTTAAATGACGCCACTCGTAAAGACCACTTTCCTTTGCCCTTCATGGATCAAATGTTGGAGCGACTTGCGGGAAATGAATTATATTGCTTTTTAGATGGTTTTTCCGGTTACTTTCAAATCCCTATCGACCCTCGTGATCAAGAGAAGACTAAGTTTACGTGTCCTTATGGAACGTTCGCTTATCGTAGGATGCCTTTCGGACTTTGTAATGCACCCGGTACGTTTCAACGGTGTATGATGGCGATTTTTCACGATATGATCGAGAAGTTGATGGAAGTGTTTATGGATGACTTCTCGGTGTTTGGCAATTCCTTCACGTCATGTTTATCTAATCTCGAGCAAATGTTAAAACGTTGTGAAGAAACCAATCTTGTGCTTAATTGGGAAAAATGTCATTTTATGTGTAAACAAGGAATCGTCTTAGGACATAAGGTGTCGAAGGCGGGGATTGAGGTCGATAAAGCTAAGGTAGACGTCATCGCCAAGTTACCTCATCCCAAAACCGTTAAGGGAGTTAGGAGTTTCCTAGGCCACGCGGGCTTTTATCGTCGTTTCATCAAGGACTTTTCGAAAATCTCTCGACCTATGACACACCTTCTCGAGAAGGATGCTCCTTTTAACTTCAATGAGGATTGTGTTAGAGCTTTCGAAACTCTCAAAAGGAAACTTACCGAAGCTCCCATTCTTGTTGCTCCTAATTGGGAATTACCCTTTGAAATCATGTGCGATGCAAGTGATTATACTATAGGAGCCGTCTTAGGGCAACGTTATGACAAGCATTTCCGTCCTATCCACTATGCTAGTAAGACGATGACCGAGGCTCAATTAAAGTACACCACAACGGAAAAGGAATTCCTTGCCGTGGTCTATGCTTTTGAGAAATTCCGACCTTATCTCGTCTTGACTAAAATCATCGTGTATACCGACCATTCGGCTATCAAGTATCTCTTAGCTAAGCAAGATGCTAAGCCGAAATTGCTTCGTTGGATGCTCCTCCTCCAAGAATTTGATGTCGCCGTGCTTCACAAAAAAGGAGCCGAGAATCTAGCGGCCGATCATCTCTCTCGTCTAGAAGATCCTCACAAAGATTTTTCGAGAACAAGGAAATCACCGAAATATTTCCTCTTGAGACTCTCGGTGTAGTGAATTCTAAAGACACCACCCCATGGTTTGCCGACATTGCAAATTACCATGCCGACAATTTCATAATCAAGGGTATGACGACACAACAAAAACGAAAATTCTTTCGTGACGTCAAGTTATATTTTTGGGACGACCCTTATCTCTTTCGAGTTTGTGCGGATCAACTCGTTCGACGTTGTGTGTTTGGTGCCGAAGCTTCTAATATCCTTAGAGCTTGTCACGAGGGACCCACGGGTGGTCACCACGGTGCTAATCTCACGGCTAAGAAAGTGTTCGATGCCGGTTTCTTTTGGCCTTCTATCTATCGTGATGCACACGCACTTGTGAAGTCGTGTGATTCGTGCCAACGTCAAGGAAAATTGTCTCAACGTGATGAAATGCCGCAAAACATAACTCAAGTGTGTGAGATTTTCTACATATGGGGAATAGACTTTATGGGGCCGTTCCCATCGTCTCATGGCAACAAATATATCCTCGTCGCGGTGGACTACCTTTCTAAGTGGGTGGAAGCTAAGGCTTTGCCTGCTAATGATGCTTGTGTGGTAGTGAAGTTTTTGAAGCAACTATTCTCTCGGTTCGGAAGCCCTCGTGCTATTATAAGCGATCGTGGAACCCATTTTTGTAATGACCAATTCGAAAAGGTTCTAAAGAAATATGGAGTTACTCATCGTCTTTCTACGGCTTATCACCTGCAAACGAGTGGGCAAGTCGAGGTTTCGAACCGAGCTTTGAAGAGGATTTTAGAGAGGTCAATTGGAGAAAACCGTGCTTCATGGTTCGACAAACTTGATGACGCTTTATGGGCCTTTAGGACGGCTTATAAGACACCTATCGGTTGCACTCCTTATAAGTTAGTCTATGGGAAGAATTGTCATTTGCCCATTGAGTTGGAGCACAAGGCATATTGGGCCCTTAAGCATGCAAACTTTGACATGAAGACCGCGGGAGATCACCGGAAAATACAATTGAATGAATTGGATGAATTAAGAGATAATGCTTATGAAAGTTCATTAATTTTTAAAGAAAAGACTAAAAAGTTTCATGATTCAAAGATTAAAAACCGGGTTTTTAACGTTGGTGATCAAGTGTTGCTTTTTAACTCTCGTCTTAAGATATTTTCCGGGAAATTGAAATCTCGTTGGTCGGGTCCGTTCACCATTACACAATTGTTTCCATATGGGAACATTGAGCTAGCTCAAGATGATGGTCCTAATTTCAAAGTGAATGGACATAGGCTTAAGCACTACTTTGGTGGGGAAATTCCTTCAATGGTTGCCCTCTACCAAGTCACCTTCCCCAATGATAATTAGCATTGAGGGGATCGAGTCGAGCTCATGACTCGGTAATCAAAAACAAGGTGCCTCGTGGGGGAAATCCCATGCTTATCCTTTATGCTTACTATTCACTAATAAGGGGACTTGTACCTTTTCAACTCGTTGTCTCGTGGTTGTTTGTGATTGTGTTATCTAGATCATCATCATCATCTATGATTGAAGACTCTCGTGTTCGTTTACGTGAGCCTCCATCGTTTGCTTGAGGAAGTTTTTCACGAATCCATGACATATCCTTTATTGTTCTAACAATTATCTTTTAGCATACTTAATAAACGGCTTTAGATATATTGTTGATCACCCTTTCCATGCTAGATCCTAAGGATTCGACTCTTCGTCTCTAGTATGGGGGTGCTCCACCTTTAGACTCGAAACATTGAGGACAATGTTTACTTTTAGTATGGGGGGTGAATAGATACTTGCTTTGCTATGCCCTCACGCTTTCCAATTTTCAATGTTTTGCTAATAAGGCTAAAAATGGCCAAATTTAAAAAAAATTTCTTAGTTTTCATAAAGTGTATTTAAGACACAAATGTATATTTTCTGATGGGTAGAATAAGAGTTAATTTTTGACTTGATGGGCATTTGGAGCCATTCACATTTCTTAACCCGCTCAATTCAAGTTTTGCTAGACTTTTATATAGGGAGCTTTAAAACGTGAAAGTCTTAGCTCATTCGGGTTAAGAACAAGAACTTTTCGCAAGTTCCTATAATTGATCCTAGAAAGTCACTTATCAAGGGAACAATAAAACGCATTCTCTAAACTTGAAAAAGTCCAAGAAAGTGCAAGATCCTATAGGTGGCTTGAAAACCCAAAACTTTGAAAGCTAATCCAAATTTGGCTTAATTTTGACTTGCATGGCTAAGTATTCACGAGTCTCTTTAATTAGAGGTCTTTATATAGTGAAGAACGAGAAATGATAGAGTTAGACAAGTGATCATGCTAAACGTAGAACACGAAAGTGTTCTTTCAAAAACTCATATGTTTTTAATTGTGGCTTTTTCTTCCCATAAGATCAATGCATTAGGAATAAATCATAATTGCAATAAGTAAGGTTGGACGATTTGAAAGGTTACTTAACCTCTAGCGCAAGATCGTTTAAAAGTTGCTCGGGGTTGAATAGAGTTCATAGCCAAGGCATAACTTATTGAAGCGGGACGCGAAGATTGGCGATTATCCAAAAAGGCCCTAACAAGGCATGAGGAGCTCTATTTTTTGCTAAAGATCCAAAGATGATGTGAAGTATCATTATTCCTAAATCAATATGAAGGGTCGAGACACATGACGAAAAGCAATTACTCCCCTAAAGATCATGGAGAAAGTCTATCCAAAAAGACCCTAACAAGGTATGAGGATAAATATATCCAAGTCCGAAAAGGAGGCGGATCGTTGTATATCAAAATCCAAAGTAAAGATTGAAGAAAAATGATGAAGTCGTGGTCCAATATGAAGAATCTCTCAAAAACGTCAAGTGAAGAAATTCCAAATATATGAAGAGAAGACCATATTTTCAAGAACGTCTTCCCAAGATTTGAAGTATGAAGTACATGCCAAATATCGGTCCGAGAAAGGTCTCAAATCGTGAAACGAGTTATGCCAAGATATGAACTTAAGGAGATACACGAGAAGCCGTTTTAAAAGATTTTGTCCTTCAGCTAACTATTGATCAAATCGTGCTACTTTGCTTTCGGACTAATAACTACTAAAATAAGTCAATATGAATCACTTGTGATCCATGACAAATAGATAAAAAATGCTAGTAACCCATTTCTTTTTATAATAACTAGGATTACGGGAGGAAAAAGTATTACACAATTTGGACGTATGAGTAGTGTTAGCATTGTGACTTGTACCAACAATGATCTCGTTTTTTCACTTAGCATGGAATGTATGACAATCAAGGATGACGAAGTTTACTCTAAGGGACATTTACTTGTTTCTATTCTTTGACCCTAAAAGTCACTTTTTGTGATGAAAATCATATGTTATGTCTTTACACATCTTCGTAGTATGTTGCAAGTCTTTTACTCTTCAATAAAGGTTAATAAAATTGGACTTTGGTTATGCTTAGATACTTTATTCTACCATTGCGTGAGGGCACGGCAATGGCTTAGTATGGGGGAGTGATGAGATGGCATTTATACATGATCTCATCGTTCTTTTCGGGCTTTAAATGCACAAAAATGTCATAAAATACCATATATATGCTTTTGTTTGTTTACTTGTGTATTTTAGGTATGGATATCGTGAAAAATACAAAAGATCACAAGTTACAATGAAAAAAGGACACGAGAAACGAAGCCGTACAAAGAACCGGACCCTAATCATGAAGAATTCAACAAATACCCTTGAAGACTTGAAGACAAACAAGATTGATCCTCATTTATTGAAGAAATGACACTTAAAACCCTTGTATATTAATAATTACAAGTTTGGTCCCTTAAGTTTGTCAAAATTACACAAATGGTCCTTCAACTTTGAAGAAATGGCAAGATTAGTCCCTCAACAATTTCAAATTGTCAATTATGGTTCCTCATCAAGCCAAAGATACATTGAAGACCTTTGAAGATCAAGAATGTCAAAAATCAATCCTTCAAATATGCAAAAGTGTCAAAAATAACCCTTGAAACACTTTTTAGAAAGTTTTGTGCCAAAAATGACAAAGGCTGAAAGTTGTTACAAAGGAAATGGGCGCTGATAGACTTTTATACACAAGTGACAAAAGAAAGGAAGAAAAAGGACCAAAACTGCCAAGTTTGGAAGTTCAAATCCCAAAACACGCGCCAAACAACTTTCTCCCTAAGAAAACGGATCAAAACTTGTTACTGTAGCAAGTAAGAACCCAGAATTAACTTTTTACCAACAAAAGGTAAAATGAAATTGGTTGTTCCCACGTTTGATTCACACACTCTAAAACACATCCCAACCTCAAAACCCTCACTCCCACTCACCAAGAGACCCCACCATTCAATACGTCACCCAATCAGAATGCAACTTACCCTCCAAGTAATCCTATGTGGCAAAATCAACAGCCAAGACTCATTGCTTCATTCCAAAGCTAAAATGAACATCCAAGATCAATTTGGACAGCTCAAATTCAGAAAACGTCTAGAAGGACTTAGGGCATTTAGGGAATTTCACTTCTAGGGTTTGTGAATAGTGTTTAGCCAGGCATTTGCCTATAAAAGGAGACCTCAACATGTGAGAGTCCCTTTGTTCCAGTTTTAGGCTATCAATCTTTGTAATTCCTTTTTAAGTTTAATAAAATTTGAATTTCTGAAAATATTGAATTCTCTTTTTGATTTGATTAAAAGTTGGTGTTTGAGTAGCCTAATTCTGAGTTCCATTTGATTGTTAAGACCTACCTTAATCTTGTGGTTAAGGCACGTCTTGGTTCATAAGGTTTTTAAGGTTCAAATACCTTGAAATCCTAGGTTCTGTTTTGGCTTATTTTGTGTACTAACCCTTGGCCATAAGCTATAAGATCTTGCAAGCTTGTTGACACCAAGCTTGTGAAGGGATTAGAGCCCTTGGTTGAGTTGTTTGCTGTTTGTGTTGAAGATATCAAGTCCTTGAGGTTCTACTTTGAACCATCAACCAAGGCAGTTTGCATCATCTTCATCGAAGTACCTTGGTCTTGTTCTAGTTGTTGAACAAGGTCCAAGGAGCATAGCTGGCCTTCCTAGGATGTTGTGGAAGGCAGGTATAATCCCTTGATTAAGATTCCTCTCAAAATTTCATGTTTATGACTGTTTTGAATTTGGTGCTTTGATTTTGAGTATTTGTGTTTGTGCTGGTAATTTTGTAGTTTGATTGTGTTAGTTGCTATTGTTTAAGTGTTTTTGATCATTAAAATCAGTAGGTTATTAGTTAAAATCACAAGTTTCTTTGTTAAGTGGTAGATTAAGGAGGGTTTGGGTCTACTGCATACTTTGGATTTGTGGTTTGCTAAGTGCTTGTAGTGTGGTTGCAAGTGTTGGTATCTGTTTATTAGGTGCATTTGTTCATCTGTTTGCAGGATTTGTGGGTTTGAACACATAGATTCATAATTTGGCTATAAAATCTTAAAAACTTGGTAAAATTGGCTAGGATTTTGAGGACACCTAGATCTAAGCTTAGGCTAGGGCTAACAAGTGCTAAAACTGAGTTAATCACACCAGGGAAGAAGGATTTGAGGCTTGAAATTGGGTCAAGTGTCAAATAGTTCAGCAAAACTTGTCTGCATATTGTTCATTGTTCATCAGAAACTTTTTGTGCTTTGATCTTGTTTTTTTCTTTGATTCAGTGTTTGATTCTTGTTGCTTTCTGTTTATTCTTAGTTTATATAGCTTGTGTATGCATCCTGTTAAGTTTGGTTGGCTTATTCAGTCTAAATCTGCTTATTAAGTGCTTAACTGCTAATTTCCATATCTGGTGCATATCTGGTGACTGTTTGGCTTATTGTGGCTTATTGTGTGAACCAATTTGTGATTTTCTTGTTGCTATTGACTCCTTGTGGTTCACTGATCACAAGGGTGCCTTTGTTTCCAATTGAATCAAACAAGAACTCTCAAATAAGCTTGGTCAAATAGTCAAAGCAGTGGGAACTCCTTTCCCCTGCTAGTTGCCACTGATAGTGTTAAATTGGGTTCAGCTTATCAATAAGCTATAATAGCTTATTTTAACCAGCAACAACTTTGTTTTTGTAATAGGTGCTCATATTTTGACCCATTTGTTCATACTGGAGCATTTGGGTGGTTGACTTTAGGGTTTGACTAGAAAACCAACTCCATTGACTTTTTCATAAGTTCATTTGTGCTATTTCTGGCTTATTGGTTGTGCTTATTGGATTTATGTTGATTGATTTTGCTTATTGAGTCCATTTGAAATCTTTTGCAAGTTGAATCAAGTCCTGAGGTGCCCTAAATCTCTAAAACAACTATTTTGTCTTTTAGTGAATTTTTACCTTGCTTATTTCTGGCTTATTGAGTGAGCTTTTTCAAAATTTCTTTTTACAGATCTCATAAGCGTCCCAAAAGAAGGTTGTGTGTCAAATCAGAGCTTATGTCATTAGCTTATGGCTTAATGGGCTGAAAAGCCCAATAAGAATAAGTTGAGTGTTAAATAAGCTGTGATAAGCTCATATTCAGCTTTTGGGCCTTTAGAGTTTTGTTCTTAGAATTGAATTTTAAGTCAGATAGGGCTTTTCCAAGTCAATTTGGCCAAGTTTGACTTTTTTGGCCCAAAAGCCCAATTTGGTTGACTGTTTTTGGTTTTGGCCCATTTGAGGGCCCAATAGGGGTATTCTGTTAATTTCACTTTGATTTTCTGATTATTTAGGTTAAAATAAACTAGTTTGCAAGTTTTTAGAATTTTTTATAATTTTTTGATTTTTAATATTATTTTATTATTATTTTTTTATTATTTTTAAAATTTCACATTTTCCAACATTTTACATTTTTCTTAGGTTTAATACATTTAAATAGGAATTTAGCAACTTTTAGAATAATTTTATCTCTTTTAGATTAATTTTTATAATTATTTTAAGTTTTAATAGTTTTTAAATCATTTTAAATAGTTTTTATTAGTTTAAAAATTTCTAAAAATAGTTTTTAATCTTTTTAGGTCATTTTAGAGGTTTACCAATTGAAAAATCTTTATTTGGGCTTTTTGATAATTTATTTGATTTTTAGGGCTTTAATTAGCATTTAAAAATTGAATATTTAATTATTTAAAAGGTTTGAAAAAGTTTTGCTCATTGGTAAACTCTTAGTTTATTTATTTTGATTTTTGGTGAATTTTTGGTTATTTTTAGAATTTATTTTTATTTTTGTGGTTTTTAAGGTTTTACGTTTTAACTTTCTAGTAGTGTTTATTTTTATTTTTACGTCTTCGTCATTTTTTTCTCATCCCCTTCTAAACCAAATATTAATCACAAATCTTGAACACCTTAATCACACACATATACCTCCTTGGGAACGAACTTTCATTGGGTCATTAACACTTGATTTTCCCTAAAGTCATTTGTTCAAAAATACCGCTTTTACGCCTTTTCCCTAAAAGGTCGTATTTTGCCTACAATCAATAACCCTTAAACTTATTATCAACTCTATCATCTCTCGTTCTCCACAATTTAAAATCTCAAAGAATGAGACTCGTGGATGCTTAGCCTAATAAAACAATTAAGGTCCATATGGTTAAGGATACTAGCTAGAGTAAACTTGGATAAGTAAACTCGGGTCAAGTCAAAATATTCACGACGGGCCTAATATATCAAAGATGTCTAAACTTGTTAAAACCATTTTATTTATTATTTATTTTTTACTTTATTCTTGAAGTGAAAAATATAAATATGATGTAATGATAAAAGGAAACAAAATACTAGTAGGCCAAAATAGATCAAAAATTTCAAAAACGTTGAAAAATTTTAAAATTTTCCGGTTAAATGGGGTCAAATTCATGGAAAAGCCCACTAAAATTTCGATAGAGATCCCCCCTACACTTAATATAAACATTGTCCTCAATGTTTAAGCATGTGGGAGAATAAACTCCCCTACACTTAGGACAATGAGTATTTAAAATCGAGCTAAGGAAAGGACAACTAAAGTGATTACATTTATTCGTTTTATTTATATACAAGATTGAATCACAATAGAAAAAAGTTATCGAAGGAACCGGGTACACGGGAAACACAGGAACACGGGTCGTGTCAAAAGTACCAAAAGTGGATCATTAAAGCACATGTCCCTGCACACAACATCACAACACAAACAACCTACTTGGCTCCCCCTGCACTTATTGGTGAAAATGGGTGAAGGCGAAAAAGGGTGGAAAAAGGTAAAAATCTAACCTAGTTAAACGATGCTTGATTTATTTATCACGAGTCTCTAGCTCGACTCGAATTCCCGAATGTCATCATTCAAATGGGAAAATCATGGAAAAACCGAGATTTCCAAGGGAGGAAAATCTCTCCATGATAAAGGGGTGAAACAAAGTCATAAAAGGCATACCCCATGAAAATCCACCCGGGTCAAACACATAATTTCCATCACAAAAGGAAATAAACCCCGAGGTGGTACGCAAGTCAAAGAAAAGTGGGGTATCCTTAGGCAAAATTCTCTTATAAGGAAGGGTGCTATGGTAATATGGCAATGAAAGCACAAAAGTCTCTATTCCGGGATCAAACACCGGTTCCTTAACGGGAAAATAGAAAGTTTAGTGACATTTAAGCTCAAAATATCATCAAAATCCAAAGTGGGAAAGTCATCCTCTTCCAAACCTGATGTGAAAACATAAGTATTGTCAGAGTCATAGGAAAACTCTTCCTCATGAGGAAAATAGGTATTTAGAAAGATATCTAAATCCCCCTAAAATGGAATAACCTCTAAATTAGGAATGATCTCTAAGAGTGGAGGATCCTCCTCGAAAGTCATTACTTCTAAAACTGGAGTATAAAAGTCAAAAGGAGTCTCCATGGAAGAATCACTCATAGAGATATGAGGTGCATTAAGATCATGGGGTGGGTCATCAAAATGAATGAGATCACTTAAAGAAGCGTCATCATCGTAGGTATCAAAGATTGGTTGATCATAAATGGGTGGGTTAAAAGTGGGTGGTTCAAAAGACAAGTCGTCTAAACCGAAGATAGAGTGATCACTTGAAGAAGTGTCATCACTATAGGTGTCATAAATAGGAGTTTCAAAAATTTGAGGCTCTAAGGGAAGGGATGAATTTCTCACAAAATCATTTTGATTAGACTTTTCAATTCCAAAAGGATTAATAAAAATCTCGTCATTATCATAATTAAGAACATCAATCATATTGACCGATTCTTTTCCATTTGATTTTGTTGTGATTTTTCCCATTTTAAAAACTTGTTGTTCATCCGGAACCCTAAGAATTAACTCCCCTTCGGCTACATCAACTAAGGCTCTTACGGATCGTAAGAATGGTCTACCAAGTATTAACGGAATACGAGGATCTATCTCATAGTCGACGACGACAAAGTCCACGGGAAAAGTGAATGTACCAACTCGAACAAAAACATCTTCGACAATACCAACGGGGTATGCGAGAGTTCGATTAGCTAAATCGAGAGTCATACGAGTCGGTACAAGGTCGGGTAATGATAATTGTTTCCAAACCGAAAGTAGCATAAGATTGATGCTAGCGCCGAGATCCGCTAAAGCCATACAATCATCGATTTGAGGAAACGAGCAAGGTAACACGATTCGTCCCCCATCTCCTAGCTTTTCGGGAAGTTCTTTGAGAAGAATCGCGGAACAATTCTCATTTAAACGAGTGTTCACGAGCTCAACCATTTTTTCTTTCTTATTAAGCAAATCTTTAAACATTTTCACAAATTTTGGCATTTGAGCAAGTGCTTCAATAAGACTAATGTTAACATTCACATTGGAAATCATTTTCAAAAAGTTGGAGACATGAACGTCATCTTTGGTGAGCACTTTAGCCTTGTCTAACCTAGAGGGACAAGGAACATTAGGCTTAGACTTGGAAGGTTGAGAAGGAGAAGGACTCGCTTCCTGAACAACCGTAAGGATAGGCTCTTTCGGCAATGGAGCACTAGTACTAGGAGTGGTAGTGGGAGGAATCACCAAAGGGGGAGAAGGGGGAGTAGGATTACTCATTATGACCTCCGGGCCTTGTCTCTCCTTTATTGGCGAAGAGATGGAAGGTCCCACTAAAGTGGCTCCACTTCGAGTATTGATAGCACTCACATTAGCACGAGGGTTAATCTCGGTATTGGATGGTAAGGCTCCTTGGGGTCTAAGGGCTTGAATCATTGTCAAAAATTTCTTATCGGTCGATTCTTGCATCTCTTTCATAATTCGCTCATGGTCGGTCAATTTTTGTAGAACCAAGTCCATTTGAGGATTATGCTTGTTCATTTGATTAAACCCTTGATTAGGAAAACCTTGATTTTGATATTGAGGTTGAAACCCGTTATTATTATAAAAACCTTGGTTATTATTTTGAAACCCTTGATTTTGACCATTAAAATTCCCTTGACTAGTATTCCCTTGAAAATTACCCATTTGAGGACCCTGGTTCCTATTTTGTTGTTGGGTATTTTGGGCGGGTGGGGGTGGTCTTTGTGGTGCTACAAAACCCGGGGGAGCCAAATAATTAGTACTCTTATAAGACAAATGGTTAACATCAACATTAGGTTTAAATGGAACCCTTTCATTAGCATTAAAAGCACAAACTTGTTGTTGTTGATTGTAAACCTTGTCACAATTGAAATATGAATGTGGTCCACCACAAGTTTCACATGTTTCACTAGTCTCTTTCAAGGCATTAACTTGACCATTTAGGGTTTCGGTTTTTAGAGCAAATGATTCAACAAGCGATGTGATTTTATCGATTCTCTTGTCACTCTCACTAGAACTAGAACTTGCCAATAGTGGCCCTAACATTCTTGGTTTGCACTTTAGCCTTGTTTTCAATTATGGCCCAAGCCTCGTTCATAGATTTCACAAGAATATTGCCCCCCGCGGCACTATTAAGTGAGTCTTGGTCATTTAGAGTTAAACCATTGTAAAACGTATTAATTTGATGCACTTTAGTGAAACCGTGTTGTGGACATTTTCTTAAAAGCTCTTTAAATCGATCCCAAGACTCACTAAACGTTTCCCTATATTGTTGTTCAAAGGTGATGATCTCATTCCTTAAAGAAGTAGTCCGTGATGGTGGGAAAAAGTAGTTTATGAACTTGGTCTCTAAGTCAATCCATGTGGTAATACTTTGGGGTGGTTCCTTATCAAGCCAAATACGGGCTTGTCCCTAGAGTGAAAAAGGAAAGAGTTGTAAACGAATAGCCTCTTGTGGCACCCCATTGTATTTGACGGTGTTGGCTAATTGTATGAAACGTTTGATATGAGCATGTGGATCATCATTAGTACGGCCTAAAAATGGTGTGGCGGAAACCATTTAAATAAAACCCGTTTTAAGTTTAAAATGATTAGCTCCAATATCCGGCACCACAATCGCGTCATCGTTTCCTTAAACGTGAGATTGGATAATCTCAATCATTGGACGATTATCCGTTGCCATCGTATTGTCGAAAGCATGATTCTCGGGATCGGCTTGAATGGCGGACTTTTTGTTTTTCTTCTTCTTCTTTTTAGAAGAATTAGAAGTATTTGGTACACCAATCGGTATGTATGTATGCGCGCGAGTGCGCATACAATTAAAACTTTGGAATGAGGTAGGTGACCTCGGTCGACTTTGAGAGGAAAAGGATTTTTCCTCTCGAGGTGAAATAGTAAAAAGCTACAAAAATATATACTTAAGTACTACTTGAGTTGGCAAACCAATAATCGGTCGTCCCTCTCAATATACGCACAAGCAAGCGGGGAAACGAGGTGGCACAAACCACTTAAAGACCTTTTTCCTTAGACGGCCTTTTATAGCGCGTCGCCTTATACCCACCTTATAGTTTGTATATATTGAGTTCAAACGTCTTACTAATATTTATCTATTTTGCCTTTTTATTTCGTTATGGATTCGAATACAATAGTTAGGTGATGAAATCCCAACTAAGGCTTATTTGAAAAGTAGGTAAATTTATTGTGCTACGTAATATACTATAGTAAAAGAAAAATCTTTTTGTATTTTTTTAGAAAAATATATATTCATAAGAAAAATCGAAAGAAATCGAACTAAAAAAAATAACACTAATACGTAATATTTTTGGTGTAATACTTTTAGGAAAAAGTATTACTTTTGGATATTTTTAATTTTTTTGGTGCAAATCATAGGAAAGAATTTGCTTTTGTGATTTTTTAATTTTTAATTTTTTGATTTTTTTGAGTTTTTGATTTTGTTTCAAGAAAATTAACGTTCAAAATTAACGGATCCCAAAATCCAAACGTCTTCACGAAAAATCGTCAATCGTACGAGCGAAGCGGCAGCGGCGCCATTTTAATACTTAGATTTATTTTTCGTTCCACAAATCGACTCGAATTGAAATCCGATTAAACGTAAAACTTAATTTGTTTTTGGTAAAATATATTTTTTTGGTATTTAAAAATAATTACTATTTAATAATAAAAACTCTTTAATCTAATTGAAATAAACTAATTTTAAACTAATGTAAAAAAACTAATTTATAAAAATAAAACTTTAAATCTAATTTTTAAAAACTAAAATAAAGATTTTTAATGAAAACTAATTTTAAAATCTATATAAACTAAAATTTAAAATAAATTTAAAAACAACTAAAATTTATAAAATTAATTAAAATTATTTTTTTATCTTTTTATATTTTTGAAAACTGAATAAGTAAATAATTAGAAAGCTTTTAAAATTAACAAAACTAAAATTGTGTATTTAAACTAAATAAATAAACTGCCAGTTCTGATTTGGAAACCTATATTAATTAAAAGGTGCAATAATTAACACAAAAAGGTGTCCAGCCAAGAGGGTTATGTCGTTGGTTTGCCATGCGAGAGGTCCAGGGGTCGAATCCCAGGCCAGACCAAAATTTTTGCTATTATATTTTTTATGACTTTTGGAATTTGTGAAACTTATAGATCAATTGGATCTGTAGTATCCACACAGCAATATCAGCCAACGAAACAAAACCAAATAAGCTGTTAAACGAAACTAAACAAGCAAATAAGATATATCTTAATAAGCTAAAAAACCAAATAAGCAAAAAGCTGAATTAAATAAGCTAACTAAAACTCAAACTAAATAAACAAATAAAATAAGCATAAGCAGATTAAAAACAAACAGTGAGCAGATCCAAATAAACTTCTAAAGCAGATTAGACAAAACTAAATACCAAACTAGCAAGCAACATAAGCAGATAAAACTAACTTAAAGCTAATACCAATATCAAATTTAAACAAGCTAATAACTAAGCAGATTCAGACATAAGCATAAGCAGAAACACAATAAATCAATCTTAACAAATAAACTATAAATAAACAGTACCAAATAAACAATAAGCAAACAAAAGCAGATAATCAACTAAAAAACAAACTAAAACAAGAAAATTAAATAGAGACTAGAACCTTGATGACGAAACCGTTGATATGAAGATCGGCGCTGAGCCGTCTTTTTTAACAAACCGAACACCACCTCAAATCATCAACATCACCATCAAGTAGTACCAACGAACCAAAAAAAAATCTCGAACCAAGAAAAATACCAACGAACAGTATTTCTTTAATCTCCCTAGTAGGGGAAAATTTATATTTCACTTTCCTTTATTTATATATATATATATATATATATATATATATATATATATATATATATATATATATATATATATATATATATATATATATATATATATATATATATATATATATATATATATATATATATATATATATATATATATATATATATATATATATATATATATATATATATATATATATATATATATATATATATATATATATATATATATATATATATATATATATATATATATATATATATATATATATATTTTATTATATTAATAAACTCGAACAGTAATGAAGAAGAAGATTAAAGGTGAATTTAAATGAGACAAAAATTAAATTGGAGACAAAATTAATTAAAAACAAACTTTTCATTAATTAAAATAAAAATTACATCAACTGAAAATTGAAAATACATTATTAAATCCTAAAACTAATTTTGTAGAAAATTAAAATACAGAAAAAGTGCTCCATTAAAATTACAGATTAGGGGTTTTTATAGGTAAACCCTAGGAAACCTTCTTCATGGCTTAAAGATTAAGCATTAAATCTTGGCCCTTCATTCCATCTTCTCTTTCTTTTCTTCTCATCAAACGGCTGAAAATACTCCACTATCACACGGATCGCCACCTTGGAAGGGGTTTGTGCTAGTTGTGTTTGTTTATGCTGAGGTGTAAGGTTTTTATTGGTGGGATTGGTGGTGGGATTGGTTTTAGACCAATCAAATGGGAAGGATGAGCCACGTGAGATGAGGATTGAGGACCACCATGAGTGTTGCATCCGATTTGTGTGGGGATTTAATCCAAACTCGTGTGAATCACATGTTTTTAATAAAATCCCCAATTTTCTATGGGTAAAATTGGTTTAATTGTGAATTAGGGTTTGGGGAGTTGGCTGTGTAAAAAAATGGGAGAGAAAAGTGGTGATGGTGGGTTTTTCTTGTTTACTTCGAATGAGGGGGTGGGGTAAAAATAAGCATTTTATTTATTTTGAGGTGGGTGAGTGGGATACACGTGTGAGGGGAGAGTGTATATTGTGTGAGAGTTTGATGGGGTTACACGTTTTGGGGAGTTGACCAAGAAATTGACCAAGCAAGTGAAATCTTTTTCACTTTTTATCTTCCACCGTCCAAGTTGGTGCAAATAAATGGGCTTGGGCCCCAAGTTTCTAACATCCGAAATGTTTATTAGCAATATGGGCTTGGCCCAATATTTTCCATTTGTTTCAAAGCTATATTCCACATTGGGCTTTTAAAGGCCAATTAACCAAAAGTGGGACCCACAAAGCCCAATAACTTTGATAAATTAATTCCCCGAACAAAACGACTTGATTTTTGGCTTTTCGATCTTTTCTTTAAAATTGTGTCGACTTTGTCGGTATTCGTGAACTTGGGCACACTTTTGGTTCTTTGACTTTGTCTTCGTCTTTTTCTTGGACTTTTCTTCAATATTTGACCGTGAATTCCCGTGTTTTCTTTCCTTTTGGTCATTTGTACCTATTTCACACAAAAACACAAAACCACGCGTAATTACGACTTTTATGATATTAAACACATGATTAGGTCTTGTTTTTCCTTGATTTTAGTGGCAAAAGGATAAGTGTTTACACACTTATTCGTTTTTCACCACAAATTTTTCTTAAAAATTGCCTACATAGTTGTGGTAGGGATTTGTGTTCTTTATTTTGGTGATTTTCATAAAAAAATTGTTAGTTTTGGATTGATTAGTGGGTATATTAGAAGGTTTATTATCCGAGTTCTTAGAGTTCTGGCAAGTCGGCTACATTCAGGATAAGCTAATCTACATTCCGGATAGGAGGCCAAAATTGCTTTCCGGATAAGCATCATAAGTTGTTTTCCGGATAAGCATATAAGCTGTATTCCGGATAAGTGGTCATAATTTGCATTCCGGATAAGTGGTATAAGTTGTTTTCCGGATAAGCCTTTTATTCTCTATTCCGGAAAAGAGGACGGATTTATATTCCTGATAAGTGATCAGAAGTTGTTTTCCGGATAAGCCTTATAATCTACATTCCGGATAAGAGGACGAATTTGTATTCCGGATAAGTGATCAGAAACCATTTTCCGGATAAGCATTCGAATTCGCATACCGGATAAGTGATCAGAAACCATTTTCAGGATAAGCATTAGAATTCGTATTCCGGATAATACCCATAAGTTGTTTTCCGGATAAGTTATTATTACGTTTTCCGGATAAGCATTATAATTGTGTATTCCGGATAAGTGTTATAATCTATATTCCGGATAAGCTTCAGATTTCTGCACCTACACAACAAATTTCACAACTTTATTTCATTGCTCAATCAAAAGATAATCTTTTTTTCTTTCAGGTGATAAAAATGAATCCACATTCGTTTATGCCGATGACGCCGTCGTTCACAACACTTACAGATATTTCCATCATTTCGGGTACCGATACCCGTCCACCATTGCTTATCAAAGATCTATTTGAAGCATGGCAAGAGTGCATGATATCCTATATTATGGATCGCCCAAATGGACGTCTTATGGTCAAGTCCATTCAAGAAGGACCACTTGATTATGGAACCGTTACGATCGATAATGTGACAACACCACTAGACTTTGCTGAGCTAACACCTGTAGAAAAAATCATTGCTGAGGCGGATGTACGCGAGACTAAGACAATCAGGCAAGCTCTTCTTCCAGATATTTTTCGGATGGTAAGTAACATTACGTTGGCAAAGGCATTATGGGAGCGGTTGGAGGTTTTTCTACAAGGGACTTCATTGTCTAAGCAAGAACGAGAATGTCAATTGTATGATTTGTTTGATCGTTTCACATACATTCCAGGGGAGACTCTACATGACTATTATTGGCGATTCACCACACTCATGAATGACTTGAATGTCTATAATCTTTCCATTGCTCAATTTCAGATCAACACTAAGTTTCTGAACACGCTACCTGCAGAATGGAGCCAATATGTCACTGATGTTAAGTTGATCCATGATTTGCACAAATCAAACTTAGATCAATTGTACTCTTTCTTGCAGCAACAGGAAAGGCATGTGATAATGAAACGTATGTCTCAAGGATACTCTCCCGAACCATTGGGGTTAATGGCAAATCATCCAAGTTTATCATATAACAATATATCTACTGCTATGGGACAACACGCTTACAGTCAGCCAGCTTATCACACTCCAAGCTTTTCACAATACTCAATTTTAACCCAACCACTTACATCTTATCCAAATCAATATCGGCATCAAGCATCACCATCACAAAGGGATCCACATCCATCAACTTATGGTCATCAAGGGTATTCACCTTACCAATCTCCTCACGTTCCAGCAATCACTTATCCAACCCCGGCAGCGGGTCAGTCAAGCTACTCACAACACGTAAGTGCTCCTTCACCTGTGTATGAAGTTTCTCCAGCACCAGTTTTATACTGTGATGATGAGGTGCCAGTCCCTGAACTTAGAGAAGGAGATAATCCAGTTGAAGTGTTAGCCAAAATGTCTGCCTATCTCACTCAAACATTGAGTAAACAAGGGTATAGAAGACCATCTCCAACAAACAATCAATTGAGGAATTCTTCTAACTCTCGTCAACAAGCTACCATTCAAGATGGTAGAGTCATGGTTCAACATATTCAGGGGCGCCCAAGTTCTTCAATTCTTGATGTCCGTACTTATACCACTGTTGCTTTAAAGGGAAAGGCTACAGGCACATTGAAGATGATCACCTGCTACAACTGCAAGGGAGAAGGGCATATGGCTAAGGATTGTAAGCAACCAAAAAGGAAGAGGGATGGTACATGGTTTCAAGAGAAACTATATCTGGTTAATGCTCAAGCACAAGGTCAGGAATTAGATGAGTAGGAGTTGGCATTTCTTGCGGATCCGGGAGTTGTGGAAAATGAGGGAACCACAGCAACCTACACTCAGAATGCAGCATATCAAGCAGATGATCTAGATGCATATGACTCCGACTGTCATGACTTCAACACCGCCAAGGTAGCTCTAATGGCACAGATATCACTTTATGGGTCTGACCTCATCTCTGAGGTACCAAGTTCTAACAATGATACTAGTATTGTCCCTTATCAAGTTGGGCAAGGGTCTCAGTATCAGGAAGAGCCTTCGGTGGAGAGTAACTCAAACGAGGAGACGAGCAATGATAACAATATCAATGCAAGTCCCCAGACTTTGAGTGAAATACAACCGGCTACTATTTCTCATATGACGTCTCCTGCTCAACAAGATTTGGTTACGGTTTCAGCGTCTTTTCTTGGCCAAATGAATAATGCGGTCCTTGAAACCCTAGATGCTAATAAGGAATTATCTGCCCAGCTTGCTTTGTATAATCAAAAGGTGCAAACCTTGGAGTTAATTCCCTCGTCCACTAGTCTGACCAACCCCGAATTTGATCATTTTCGACTAGCTCAAATGGGCCATTTAACAGAGATTGAAACATTAAGGGAAAATCTTTCAAAAGAAATTAAAGAAAAAGCGTTAGTCGTAACTAATTTTCAAAAACTTAAAACGGATTTCGAAATTCTCGACTCTAAAAAGGTTGAAGTGGAAATTAATGCGTCTAATAAAATTAAGAAGATTGATAATTTTCTATTACGTCAATACTCTGCGTCACAATTATTTCATTTATTTGAGGCTTCTTTTAAGGAATTTAATCTTTCGCGTTAAAAAGACCTTAAGCCTAACCCGGGGTATGCAAAGCAAGCTTTTCGCCATAACCCACGACTTTATGATGCAACCAAGTTAGGTTTGGTCTTAGATCCGACTGTTTTTAAGGAACCTTCTGAGCCTATGTCACCTTATGAAGAGAGACGTTCTAAACTGCTTCCCACATATCCTGAGTTTGTCTATTCTAAGATGAATGAAGAATATGCAAAGCGGACTTTAGAACACGCTTTAATATACATGGGGATTTAACCTCAAAACCCAATTACATGTCTAATAAAGAAATCCCTAGTACATTTCCTACACTTCTCAATTCGGCGGAACCTAAGGAGACTCCAAAGGTTCTTCCAACAGTAAGTACAGTTTTGATCTCCTTGGGAGTGATTAACCGACACTTTACTAATTTTGAAAAGGTCATTAAGGAATGTACAACTCCAACGGAAAAAACCACTGGAGAATGGGCTTTCAAACACATGAAATCGGTGTTTGAGAAAGAGATCATTCCATTTGTACGTAGTCTTCACGAGAGCTATCTAGATCTAGGAGATAATCTTAATTTCAAAATGAAAGAAGTTCAAAAAGTTTTCCATGAAATGGATGATGTTTATGAGCAACATTTAGTTGAGAAAGAAAAGATGTTGTCCGAATATGATAGTTTCTTGTAACAAGCGGTATCTCTCGATGTGATGCAAATTGTGACAATTAAGTGCGCTAGTGAGATGACCTCTGCTGTGAATAGATGTGATGATATGCCTGATCTTTTTATGAATAGTGTTGAACCCGTAGATACTGTAGATAATCATTCTTGTCACGAATCTAAGCTGAATTTTTAAAGCTTCAAGATTCTTTTAATTCACTTTCAAAACCTTTTGAAAATCTTCAACAACATTGTATTTCTCTTGAAATCGAACAACAATCTGTAACTGAAAATCTTTCAAAACCAAACGATTGTGAAAACAACGTTAAGACCAGTGACAAGATGATTCAGGTGGTTCAGGCATTAGAAGAAGAGATCATGAGACTTAAGAGAGAATCATCAACTATAGAACCATTAAAACAAGAACTAGAGGCTGCAATGATAAAAAAACCATGCCTTAGAAACTAGACTTGCATCTGTTCTAGGGGAGATGGAACGTGCAAGGCAGGGATTTTCAAACATTTATGGTTCAATAGAAGAACGCCTCACTTTTAATGCGACACAGCAACAATCACTTGTTGACCAACTATACCAAAAGTGTGAGGAAATCTCTGACCTCAACATCCAGCTCATTGATAAAAACATGGTTTTGGCTGAGTTAATGGAGACACTTCAACTCACCCGACAAGAAGTTGATGATAACTTAGCTACTATCTCTGCTCCATCCTCTAGTGCTCCACCAACCCGTCAAGTGGTAATTCACAAGAACCCGTCCTATAAGAATAACCTGGATGCATACGCTGTGTACATGTCAAATGCCATTAAGCACGTGAACCTTGTTAGGGATATCTTAGATGATCTTTATGAGTTAGATCCCTCAATTAGTCACTATTATTCGGCTCATACATACATTAAGAGAGTTCAATATTTCTTAGCATCTCTGCAATACATATGACAACCGGGTTTTGTACCACTGACTATAAAACCCATTGCCATAACTCCATTCAATAAGACTCCAGGAGCTAAACCAAAATTAACCATAGGTACACCCAACAAGGCTAAATCAAAATCTATCACTAATGTTCCTTTGCCTTCTACAGGAGTAAATGTGTCTACTAAGGCTAGAGGATCTCAAGACATGAAAGATAGTGTTAATGCAATAATGCCTAAAAACGTTACTTGCATTTTTCGGTCTCGCTTAGTTTTGATTACGACAATATGTAAAAACAAGCATTTACAATAACAACGAAAAACGAATTTTTGAGTTCAAGTATTTTTCATTTTACCCATTTTCACTTAAGGTATGAATAAACAAGTACTAACCTTAATCAAGTGATCAAGTGATTTAATATTTTCTTAAAACTCACTTTTTATTAAGTGTGACAAGTTTTTTATTAAACATTCTTTTTAAGAAAATGTTTTATTAAATTAAATATTTGAAAATTTGAAAATGGCATGTTCCTTTTTGGTTTGGAATATCCTTTCTGGATATTTTTATAACCAGATATGACCTCCACCACTAAAGGACAAAAAGGGGGCGAGTCTAGCCCGACGGTTCCTTAGCACCTAGGGGGTTCCTTATCGATAAGGTACCGCGGGCTAAGATATGGAACCGCGAGTAGATATAGTTGTTGGTCCTTTGTCCTATAAATAGTGGACCTTTCTCAGATTTTCAATTCACCTCTTTTGCACACAAATTTCCAGATTCAAACATACTTCTTAAATCACTCAAATCCTTGATTATTTGATTGATTACTACTTGTTTAGAAGTGAATCTATCTCCACCATCTCTTCCTCTTCAAGTGCAAAGAGAAGAACACTATCATTGTGAAGTGTTGAGTCCACCACCAAAGATCCTTTGAAGATCAAATCTTATACATTTGTTTTTGTGTAATAGTTGTGAAGATCCAAGTAGTTGTGTCTATTTGGAAGTTGTGTATGTACTAAGTATAGTTGTGTAGATTTGTCCTAGCTACGATTAGGGCTTGACTTTTAGCTTAGGGTTGGAAATTGGTTAAGCGACGTGTATGGTTTTCTCCACCATAGGAGCTTGTTGTGTAGTGAACTCTCGAGTAAGGAGTACTCGAGGAGTGGAGTAGGAACGAGGAGTGAGCTTCGTTGTTGAACCACTATAAAGCCTTGGTGTTTGGTTTGATCTTTCTTTACCCTTAACTCTTTACATTCTTTATTCTTTGTGCATATATATTAGTTAGTATTAGTTTAAATTACACTATCATTGTTCATATTGTGCATAAGAAGATTTTACTTATTTCCTTAAGTCTAAGTTTTTTGAAAAAAAGATTTTTTGAAAACCATCATTTAACAAGTAAATATAAGAAACTATTCACCCCCCTTCTAGTTTCTACAATTGGTATCAGAGCGGGTTGCTCAATTATTTTTAAAGTATATTGTATTTAAAACTTGAGTCGATCTATGGATTCTAACAAGTACCTAGAAGGGCAATCTATGCAAAGACCACCACTTTTTGAAACCGATAGTTTTATTTATTGGAAAAATAGATTTGAGACTTATGTGAAATCAAAAGATTTAGATCTTTGGCATGTTATTACCAATGGTGATTTTTTACCTTATAAATTTAATGAAGTTTCTAAAACAAAGGAATTGGTCACTTTTGACAAAGCTAATGATGATACTAAAAAGAAACTTTCAAAAAATAATGAGGCTAAAATGGTGATTTATAATGCTTTACCTAAGAAAGAGTATGAATATGGATTTTTATGTGTGAAACCGCTAAAGATATTTGGAACACTCTTTTAGTAACCCACCAAGGTAATATCCAAGTCAAAGAAAGCAAAATCGATCTTCTTGTCCAACAATATGAACAATTTGTCATCTTATAAGATGAAGCTATTGATAGTGCTTTTGCTAGATTTAACACTATTATTACTAGTCTAAAAGCACTTGATGAAGGTTTTTTTAGCAAGAACAATGTTAGGAAGTTTCTAAGGGCCTTACATCTGATGTGGAGAGCAAAGGTCACGGCGATCAAAGAATCAAAAGATCTCTCAACTTTATCACTCGATTAACTCATAGGCAACTTGAAGGTTCATGAGATGATAATTTTGAAGGACTCGGAATTGGTAAAGACCAAGAGTGAAAGGAATTCTCTTGCACTCAAAGCAAAGAAGGCACAAAGCGATCATGATAGTTCCTCAGATAGTGATGACGAGGAGTATGCATTGGCGATAAGAGATTTCAAGAGGTTCTTCAAAAGACGAGGTCAACACGTGAGGCAACCTAACAATGACAAGAAACCATTCTTAAAGAATCGGATTGCCAAGAACGATGTAACAACCCAAAAATCATGGTCATTATTTAATTATATTTTTACGTATATTTTGAAATTTTTGACGAGGTTGATTTTCATGATGATTTGGATAATGTTGAAATTTTATTTTTACGTTTTGATGAGTTGCGAGGATTATTAGTGATGACGGTATCGACGGATGCCCGAGAAAATTTTACATTTTATTTTAAACATGTCGATGTTTAATATTTTGACGTTTTTATTTTAATGTCGTATTAAGTCGTGCCGGGACTATATAATATATCATTTTGAGTGCGTTTTATGTTTTGAGAAGCATTTTTATGAAACCCGAGACCCGTAAATATTTTCAAAAGTGACTAATAGTCATTTCCCGCTTTTTACAAAGTATTTGCATTTTGGTCCAAAAGAATCACAATTAGCAAAAACTACCCTAAACTTTCCCCATATAAAAGAAAAATTAAACACAAAATAACACACAAACACTCCACTCCAAAAAAAAAATTCTCTCTCCCTCTCTCCTCCCTTTATTCCCGTCACCTCCACACCACACAAACACCAACAAATTTTTGATTTTGAGCTTGAATCTTTAAATTCTAATCAAAGACCCATCTTTGTTTCTTCAGTCACTACACATTGGTATGAAAATCTTACACATGCATGAACATTTTTATAAAACCCATTTTTGGATGAAAATCATGTGTTTTGATCTAGTATTGTTGTTGTATGTAGGTGTTTATGTTCATATGTATATGTTTTATTGATTGCATGTTGATATTTTTGAGTTTGATTTTTATGATTTGATCATCGAGGATGATTTAAGGTGTTATGATATAAACTAGTAATGTAGGAATGCTTATAGTGGTAAAAATGAGGTTAAAATGTGGTGAAAATTTGATTTTGGGTTATTTTTAAACATGTATTTTTAGGCAGATTATTAAAAGTAATTTTCTGAAAATATGAGTTTGAGTTTGAGATGAACTAGTTAGATATTGTTGTAGAGGATGTTTTTACCTTCGTTTTAGTATAAGGTAGGACTTGTAGCTCCAAACGAGCGAAAAGTTACGTTAGTTTGATTATGTCGTGTACCGGGAAACGAGTACCGACACAATATATAATTGTTGTCGATATTTGGATCGAATCTCGGGGACTATAAAATGGATTTTCATATGTGTCATGGACTGATTTTTAAGGTTAAGTATGAGGATGTCAAGTTATTGTCAAAGTTGAGTGTCGGTTTCATAAACGGAGAAAACTAAATGTGTTAAAAGACTATAAGTGTTGTTAACGTAAAACTGTCCGGTTTTTGTAGTTCAAAGATGAGTCGGGCAGGGAACTTTAAAAGTAAAATCTTTTGATGAGTTTTTAACAGGGCTTTCTATATATAGTAAGTGCAGTTTCTGATTAGTATCATAAAAAATTGACGTGTTTAAGTGGGGTAAACGAGCTTGTACATTTGGTGTGTACCGGCAGATTTTTATCGACGGAGTTAACTAATAGTAAAAATATAAAATGAAATAAAAAGGGCACTAGTACTATTCTTATTGATTGTGATTTTATGATTTTGAGTTTGATATTACTAAGTATGGATTTTATTCGAGTTATTATTGATGAACGCACCTTATTTAATAGGTTGCGGTTTTTGTGTTTACCGGGCATCAACTATCGTCGAAGATCGTCATACTACTGCTATTACTTCAGGTGAGTCTATAGCCTCGCTTTCTACTTGTTTTAATGATTTTAAAACCCGCGAGGGGGATGCATGCTATTTGAAGTAAAATGAACACATGTCATAAGTAATTGTTGGACCCGATGTTGCCTGTGATGAAATAAATTGTATAAGTACCTAATTGTATAAGACCCTAAATTCATGAGCCGTTAACTATCTTCTGACTTGATGTTGCGAGTTGGGAATGGCCGCTTATTCTAATAATAGTACTATTGGGCTGACAACCCTATCTGAGACCAGGGCTTTACGCTGAGTAACCCGCTGGGAAGGATAATTTACGTGAATGAGAATTGGTATTCTTGAAATTAATACCCTAGTAGGGGCACTGGTAATTTTTCTAGTCATGCTGGCATTTGGCGTGGGTGACTAAGTTAAGGGATCGGTGTCATGAGCTTAATACAATTCGATAACTATATTATATATTATACCTGATTGATAGATTGTATGGCCACAATTCTATTAAACAATTGTGAATGATTTTTACAATGTGTTCAATTATATTTTGTAAAACCTATAGACTTGCTCAACCTTTGTGTTGATGATTTTAAGCATGTATTTCAGGTACTTGAAGTTGTTGATTGCGGAGCTTGCTGGAGAAGGATTGCGGGATTGTTTTTGTAGTAATTTGGTCTAAAACAGGAATTATTTCCCTAATGTCATAAACTTATAGTAAATGGTCAAGTATTTGGGTAAAAGGTTTGTTGTTTTGATTAAAATCCTAGGGGAACCTGTACGCTACTCTGATATATTCTAAACGGATTTTCTTGGCATTGAAGGTTTTAGACATTGATTTAAATTATTTCCATATTTATTCTTAAATATACTGTTCTTGGGTCATTTAAAGAGCTGAAAAATGAAGTTTGTAAATAACACCCAATTGTATATTTTCCGCTGCGCAATGTAAATTGGGGGTGTTAAAGACTGGTAACCAGAGCTTTTTAGTTATAGCGAATTAGGTCGATTTTTGAAAAATGTCCTAAACTATAACTTTGGTGTCGAAAGTATTTTATAAAAGCAACGCAACTTCTCTGCAAGGCTCCGGTAAGATTATTTATTTTTGTTATGCTTTATTATTATAGATGTATCCCTTATAATTGTTGTGAAATTCTTGAGTATTTATTAAGTATATACTGCAATGAGGTATTGGTATTAATGAAAGGACGTGGAGTGCTTTCACCATAACTTCATCATAATTTCATTTTTATGAATATTGTATAATTATCATTGCATTGCATTGCATTGCATCATTGCATCGCATACATATATATTTGGAATACGTAGTTCATTTGCATTTGCATGATTATGCATTGCATATATATTTTTGAATAATGACCTTATGTACTTTCTGTGATTTCAGAAAATGTCTGACATACCATATTAGGTCAAGAAAGGGGGATTTGTTGTAGGTCAATGGAATTTGCAGAATCAGTATGTAGGTGATCGTAAGATTTCAGGTGGATGGTTAGATTACGAGGATGATACGAATGATAAGAAAAATGTTGTAGAATCTGATAGTGATAATTATTTGACTAAGAGTGAGGTTGGAAGAACTGAGGTTAGAACTGAAGTGAGAAGTTATGGGACTGATTTTGAGAAATATCAGAAAGAGGTAGATAGGCTTTGCATGTTAAGTGAATATGTAGATCATGTTGGGCCGTATCTTGAGCCACATTCGAAGTTTCAGGATAGTGAGGTGTATGCTAATACTCATTATTTGATAAATCCGCCGTGTCAAGAAGGAATTTTGAAGCTTGGATTTTGGGATCCACCGTGTTTAGATCCAAAAGGGAGGTGCTGCAAGTTAGGACCAGTTGAAGATGAAGCAGGAACGAGCCAAGTTTGAGAAAGTGATGAACCACATCCTATGGAGTGATGTAGTGATGGATTGTTGTTGTATTTCAGTTTATTTATTATTGTATTGTATTTGGATTATCTAGATGTTGTGAGGTAGTATTGTGATGGATTATTATTATTGTTGTTGTTTAGGATGGTAAGGGTAAGTGACATTAGTGACAAGGTTTTGTTGCGGTTTTCTCGGATTTATGGATTATCTACTATTACCCTTTAGTATTTTGATGTGTCTTTGTATCTTTTCTTTTGAAATGATTGTGGAATTTAGGTAGTATTGTGTTGTTGGCGTATGTAGTATTCATGTTATATCTTGATAAAAAGACCCTATTTTTTCTATCTCGATGTGTATACTCATTAAGTCTCTTTCGTATGTAATAACAATTGAAAGAGTTGAGTGAGATATGTTTCTGTCATTAGCAGGGATTCATGTGTATGTGACTGAGTATCTTGAAATATGTCTCCAAAGGTTGCCAACCATTAGGGTAGATTATATGATTGTGGGAATAGTTGTTAGATTGTTTGAAGCTGATAGTGCTGAGAAGAGACGAGATGCTGCTGAGATTTAAAATCCTATTTATTAGTTGAAGATGCTGCTGAAACAGAAGATGTTGCTGAGACTGAAGATGCTGCTGAGATTGAAGATGCTGCTGTTCTAGTTAGAGATGCTGCTGTTATTCTGCAAGGTTTTAAAAGGATGTCTGTGTATTGGATTATTAGGAATGATAAGAGATGTAGTGAAGAGTGCGTACGACTATTGATGGTAGTTGGAAAGGTGGAACTATATGGATAAGTTCGAGTAACTGATGGATGTTTAATACATCGATAGTCATTTGGGAATGTTCAACTAGACGAAAAGAGATGGTAATTTAAAGATTGATCATGATTCGAAATTAAGTGTAGCAGAAAAGGATAAAGGAATGGTATTGTTGCGAATGACAATAAGGAATAGGAATTTATTTCCTCTAAGAGAAGGTAAACTTGGAATTTAATAGTCTACGATAAGAAGAGATGGTATTCAAGCAGTTGCTATAAATCGGGTAAGCAGAAGGAAGTATGATGTGTGGATCATATGTATTTTATACCACTTAAGTAATTATCTATTTACTTGATGTAAGTACGGACTAGTTGGAGGTCGAGCTTCTAACGGAATGACAAGGAAGGTGGTATAAAAATTGGTATTTATAAGGTAATGAAATGTTTTCATTTCGGTAAAGGAGATTGAATAAAGGAATTATTTAGATAATGGAAAATCAATATGAAGGGAATGTTGCTGCTATTACAGTTTATATTTTTGAAATGCTGATAAGATTTGAGATTTAGACATAGTAAATGGTATATTGAGTTAGAATTTTATTGAAATCCTGAAAGTGATATTGATGGTGTATCTAAATTCTGAAGGTGTTATTGAGGATATATTGAGATTTGAAGATGTTAGATTTTAGGAGAATTAAGGACGAGAAATCAACGAGAAATTGAGATTAGTTGAAATGGGAAATTCACCGACAGAATATATATATATATACATTTATATATATATATATATATATATATATATATATATATATATATATATATATATATATATATATATATTAAGGAAATAGTTTCTGAGTTTATGGAATTAAGGATTATAGCGCAATTAATTGAACTAGAGTTGTGAGAAAGTTAACAGGGATAAGGACGAAGATCATAGGATATGATAAATAAAGGTGGAAAGAATTAAATTGGAATGTTGTGAACATTGAGTATTGATTTCAGGAAGTAATCAGTGGAATTTCTATTTGACGATTTTATTGGTCAATGATAATAAGGTATGTAGTAGGAAACTACAATAAGTCAAAATTTCTGTGCGCTTTACTAGTATTAGTCGGAAAAGAATGAGAAGATGAGTTAGTACTTGAGGGTACTATGTGGTGGTTCTGCGAAATCGTAGAGTTCACTGTCGTCTTGGGAAAAAGGAAGTTTTGTGTTAGCTTGGTGATAGGAGTTATGCAATTTGATTGTATATTTTATTATATGGCATTGTCAGGAAGTTGAGGATGGTAATATGTTTGATTGTAAGGATTGGCAGATGAGACAATAAGGATAATCTGATTTGACTGGAAGGGTAAGTCATCAGAGAAGTAATAATGTAAGTAAGTAAAGAAGCTGGATGATCTATGAACAAAATGATTGCTATGAGGTTGAACAAACTGAGCACCTGATGTCGGTGTCCATTATTGATTGTGATTGTTTAGTGTGATGAATAGATGATTGAAGGAAAGAAAAGTATTCTCTAACAATTGGAAAATTGTTTTAAAGGAAGAATGGTGTGTAAAATTCTTTGGATAAGAATTTTAGTTGGATTATTATAGATGTTTTAGAATGTGAAATCTATGGCTACAGTGATCGTGAAAATCTGACTAGATTGAAACGATTAAGGCTTTGTTAATACCGACGAAACCGACTTAAGCTTGTAAATTCCTTTGTGTATGCTGAGTATTATTGGAGGTTTATCAGGAGGTTTACACTGATTGTTGAACCAAGGATACAGCTGACAAAGAAGAACTTAAATATATGAATGGAGGTAGATGTATAATTGGAAAATATATCTAAGTTGTGGTGGTGAGATCTGATTTTCTAGTTGAGGAAGTTGTTTATGAACGTTGAGGATAGATTGAAGTTCTGTGCCTGTATAGTTAGTTTTAGAGGAATCTGAAGGAATTATAAAGCTGTGATGATGATATTTGGATAATATCAAGTGGAAAGGAAAGCAATAGTAGTGTGTTGACTTGAATAGAGAAGTGTAACGAGGTTTATATGATCATGAGATTGGACATTGTGGTATTTGTTTTGGGATTGAAAAGTATTACTTGTATGGGATCAAGTATGAAGAAACTAAGAATAAAAAGGACTTGTGTATAAATGCCATTCGAGGATTTTAAAGAAAGGAGTTAAGGATTACATAACGATGACGGGGAAATAATAATCTGTAAATTTTAGATGGGATATATTATGGTTCTGTATTACGAAGTATGTTTCAGATTATGAAGGATAAGTGTGGAGACTTTCACAATCAACTAGTGTGTATTTAGTAAGGAGAATAAGGAAAAAGAGCTTATGAAATTTCTGAAGTAATTAAGAATTGACTCTTGAGTTTTGAGATAATTGGAATATTGGTAGCAACAAGCAGAATGGATGGAATGGAAAGGAAGTTAGAATCAAGGTAATAAACTAATGAAAAAAAAGGAATATCAAAGAAAGAAGATCAATAGATTGTTGGAAATTTTGAAATAGAATGGTAATAGAAATGAGAAAGTAGAAATGTATGTTTTTGTGGGACAAAAACAAAAACAAAAACGGGTATTATGGTTATTTAATTTTTCTTCTATTAGATCAGAGAGTGTGTTAAGAAGGCAAGGACCAGTGGTGAATGAATTGTTCAGATTAAAAAGGGAATTTAATTATTCTTAGAGTGCTGAGAGTGTCGCATGTAGTATTGAAGGGATTTTACAAATTGAAGTATTAATACAGTATGGTTGGAATAAAATGAATTACGATATCAGGAAGTGATTTGACCATTATATATTTCGGATTTTAATATATGAGACTAATGGAGTTATTTAAACAGTAATATGATATGAGGAAGATGTAATAATGTACTATGGAAAGTACAGTAATTCAGTGTAGAAATTGTTAGAAATAATGAAAGTGGAAAATGATTATGGGAAGTATTTAAGTGACTGATCAGAATTATGGATAATCTCATTGTATTTAGTTTGACTGTGACCTCAGGACATAGAGGCAGAGTCATTTTTGAATATTGGAAATCGCTGTGACAAAGTATGAGTATTGAATGAGGTTTGAACATATTATTTGTAACCCAGAGATTGAGATTGATTTTTGGATATTAGAGATTTCTACAGAAAGTGAGAAGAATTGAGTAAGAAGGAATATTGCGTATTTTTGGAAAGCAATGGACAGAGTGAAAGGATGAATTGAACGATGGCAATAGAAACTTGGGATGATGATATCTTAATATTTTGCTATGAGGACTAATGGAAATTAGTGAAGATGGAATCTTTATGTGGTGATAATCGTCATATCAGTAGTTAAGAGGTCTAAATTTAGAACATACATAGTTGTGGTATATATATGTTGTCAGAGAGTTGTGGTATATATATGTTGTCAGAGAGTTATGGTATATGTATGTTGTCTGAATTGTGGAGTATGATGTCAGAGTAGTGGGGCAGGAATGAAACTGAGAAAGTGATGTAGAAAGAGTATGAATGGTGAAAGAATATTAGCATAATAGAAGGTGAAATTGAAAGTTGAAGTGTAGTAATAATTGTGGATATGGTGATATCATAAGAATTGAGTTGGACTGGTGTAAAAGACGTGAGTATCTCTTGAGGATAAGAGGTCACGTTGACTCTAGAAGTGAGGAAGTGCGAGTGTGAGGCGGGTTGAGCGCCGGGACGTCGCTCTCTTTTAGGAGGGTAGGATGTAACAACCCAAAAATCGTGGTCATTATTTAATTATATTTTTACGTATATTTTTGAAATTTTTGACGAGGTTGATTTTCATGATGATTTGGATGATGTTGAAATTTTATTTTTACGTTTTGATGAGTTGCGAGGATTATTAGTGATGACGATATCGACGGATGCCCGAGAAAATTTTACATTTTATTTTAAACATGTCGATGTTTAATATTTTGACGTTTTTATTTTAATGTCGTATTAAGTCGTGCCGGGACTATATAATATATCATTTTGAGTGCGTTTTATATTTTGAGAAGCATTTTTATGAAACCCGAGACCCGTAAATATTTTCAAAAGTGACTAATAGTCATTTCCCGCTTTTTCACAAAGTAATTGCCTTTTGGTCCAAAAGAATCACAATTGGCAAAAATTAACCTAAACTTTCCCCATATAAAAGAAAATTTAAACACAAAATAACACACAAACACTCCACTCAAAAAAAAATTTCTCTCCCCCTCTCTCCTCCCTTTATTCCCGTCACCTCCACACCACACAAACACCCACAAATTTTTGATTTTGAGCTTGAATCTTTAAATTCTAATCAAAGACCCATATTTGTTTCTTCATTCCCTGTACATTGGTATGAAAATCTTACACATGCATGAACATTTTTATAAAACCCATTTTTGGATGAAAATCATGTGTTTTGATCTTGTATTGTTGTTGTATGTAGGTGTTTATGTTCATATGTATATGTTTTATTGATTGCATGTTGATATTTTTGAGTTTGATTTTTATGATTTGATCATCTAGGATGATTTAAGGTGTTATGATATAAACTAGTAATGTAGGAATGTTTATAGTGGTAAAAATGAGGTTAAAATATGGTGAAAAATTGATTTTGGGTGATTTTTAAACATGTATTTTTAGGCAGATTATTAAAAGTAATTTTCTGAAAATATGAGTTTGAGTTTGAGATGAACTAGTTAGATATTGTTGTAGAGGATGTTTTTGCCTTCGTTTTGGTATAAGGTAGGACTTGTTGCTCCAAACGAGCGAAAAGTTACGTTAGTTTGATTATTTCGTGTACCGGGAAACGAGTACCGACACAATATATAATTGTTGTCATATTTGGATCGAATCTCGGGGACTATAAAATGGAATTTCAAATGTTTCATGGACTGATTTTTAAGGTTAAGTATGAGGATGTCAAGTTATTTTCAAAGTTGAGTGTCGGTTTCATAAACGGAGAAAAATAAATGTGTTAAAAGACTATAAGTGTTGTTAACGTAAAACTGTCCGGTTTTTGTAGTTCAAAGATGAGTCGGGCAGGGAACTTTAAAAGTAAAATCTTTTGATGAGTTTTTAACAGGGCTTTCTATATATAGTAAGTGAAGTTTCTGATTAGTATCATAAAAAATTGACGTGTTTAAGTGGGGTAAACGAGCTTGTACATTTGGTGTGTACCGACAGATTTTTATCGACGGAGTTAACTAATAGTAAAAATATAAAATGAAATAAAAAGGGCACTAGTACTATTCTTATTGATTGTGATTTTATGATTTTGAGTTTGATATTACTAAGTATGGATTTTATTCGAGTTATTATTGATGAACGCGCCTTATTTAATAGGTTGCGGTTTTTGTGTTTACCGGGCATCAACTATCGTCGAAGATCGTCATACTACTGCTATTACTTCAGGTGAGTCTATAGCCTCGCTTTCTACTTGTTTTAATGATTTTAAAACCCGCGAGGGGGATGCATGCTATTTGAAGTAAAATGAACACATGTCATAAGTAATTGTTGGACCCGATGTTGCCTGTGATGAAATAAATTGTATAAGTACCTAATTGCATAAGACCCTAAATTCATGAGCCGTTAACTATCTTCTGACTTGATGTTGCGAGTTGGGAATGGCCGCTTATTCTAATAATAGTACTATTGGGCTGACAACCCTATCTGAGACCAGGGCTTTACGCTGAGTAACCCGCTGGGAAGGATAATTTACGTGAATGACAATTGGTATTCTTGAAATTAATACCCTAGTAGGGGCACTGGTAATTTTTCTAGTCATGCTGGCATTTGGCGTGGGTGACTAAGTTAAGGGGTCGGTGTCATGAGCTTAATACAATTCGATAACTATATTATATATTATACCTGATTGATAGATTGTATGGCCACAATTCTATTAAACAATTGTGAATGATTTTTACAATGTGTTCAATTATATTTTGTAAAACCTATAGACTTGCTCAACCTTTGTGTTGATGATTTTAAGCATGTATTTCAGGTACTTGAAGTTGTTGATTGCAGAGCTTGCTGGAGAAGGATTGCGGGATTGCTTTTGTAGTAATTTGGTCTAAAACAGGAATTATTTCCCTAATGTCATAAACTTATAGTAAATGGTCAAGTATTTTGGTAAAAGGTTTGTTGTTTTGATTAAAATCCTAGGGGAACCTGTACGCTACTTTGATATATTTTAAACGGATTTTCTTGGGATTGAAGGTTTTAGACATTGATTTAAATTATTCCATAATTATTCTTAAATATACTGTTCTTGGGTCATTTAAAGAGCTAAAAAATGAAGTTTGTAAATAACACCCAATTGTGTATTTTCCGTTACGCAATGTAAATTGGGGGTGTTAAGAAAAGGGTGATAGGAATTGCTTTAGATGTGGTGATCCAAATCATTTCATTAATGAGTGTCCAAAGCCTTCACGCGATAAGAATCACACGACATTCGTTAGTGGTTCTTGGAGCGATAGCGGTGAAGATGTTGATGACAACCCCAAAGAGGAGAAGTGTCTCATGGCTCACACTTCTAAAGAGGTACATTCCGAAACCGAATATTATAGCAATTATAGCTCCACCTTAGATGATATTGAATTAGAAGGCTAATATGACAATTTACACAAACTTATCCTTAAATTCATAGAAAAGAACAAAACACTAAAATCAACTAAAACTAAGCTTGAAAATGAGATTAATGAACTTAGGGAAAAATTAGGCAAGCTTGAGAAAAATAAAGAAGTTGATATAGGTTGCTTAAGTTGTGAGAAACTTAGGTTAGAGAATGAAGATCTCAAGAGCACCTCCATTAAATTGGAAAAGTTCATGAAAAGTACTAGTGCTCTTGATGATATGTTAAACAAACAAATTCACTCTAAGGAAAGACTTGGTGTAGGTTTTAACTCAGAGGAAGCATCAACTAGTGAACCTAAACAAGTTCGATTTTCAGAAAAACCATCTGTTGTACGCGGTCCCAAACTGTATGGGGCGGTTCCTTATCGATATGGAACCGCCGCCATAGATTAGGTACCGCGTCCAGTAAACGTTTTTGATGAAAATCCTGAACTTTCTGAAAAATCAAATTTAGGTGAACATCCTAAGCATCTTATTGTTAACAAAGTGAAATTACCTATACTTGACAACAATGCCGTTGATAAGTTCTATAAGCCTTTGAGTAAACCTCTAATGGGAAATAGAAGTTTACAAGACCATCTTCTACTCCACCAAGAGTACGGAATGAGTCTAGGCCTAGAAGTAGAACGACAACACCTAGAAGAGATAGTCAAAACAATTCACGACCTAGAAGTAAAATTCCAACACCTAGAAGGAATGACCATAACTCTAAACCAAGATCAAATACACCTAGGAGAAATAATAAACAACAAAATGGTTATATGAATTTTTATCCTCCTCAATTTTGTTCCCCGTGGGGAAACCCTCCTCAATTCATGCATCCCAACCAAATGCAAAGGATGTTTGGAAATAACAATTTTGGACCCATGGGATATTGGGGACCACATGTTTGATCGGGTTTGTTGTTACCTAGATATGCTTGGGAATTGATTTGGAACCCGACGAGTGGATTAAGGATAGTGGTTGTTCTAAACACATGACGGGTGATCGAAGTTTGTTCTAACGGTACAAAGCATATGATGGAGGTAACTTCACATTCGCTAGTAGTCTACGTGGTAATATCATTCGGTTTCTCTTGACTTCATGACTATTGAAAATGTTGAGCACGTAGATAATTTAGGGTTTAACCTTTTAAGCATAGGTCAAATTTGTGACAATAAGTGTAAGGTCATCTTTTCGGAAAATGATAGTGAAATCGTAAAAGATGGAAAGGTCATTGGAAAAGGTATTAGAAAGCATGGGCTTTATGTCATGAAGGTCAATAAGAAGTCAAAATACAACATATGTCTTGCGACTATAGATGATAGTTCTACTCTTTGGCATAGGAGATTAGGTCACGCTAATATGCTTCTAGTTTAATCTTTAGTCTCTAAGGAGTTGGTAAGACACCTCCCCAAGATGAAGTTTGATAGTCACTTTTGTGATGCTTGGAAAGTTGGAAAGCAAGTTCACTCAAGTCACAAAGCCAAGAATTTGGTTTCAACCTCTCGGTGCTTAGAACTCCTACATATGGATCTCTTTGGACCTACCTCCATACAGAGTTATGGAGGTAACCTTTATACCTTAGTTATAGTTGATGACTACTCTATATTCACTTGGACTAGATTTTTGGCATCTAAGAATGAAGCTTTCGATCATTTCGAAATCTTTAGTCGAAGAATTCAAAATCAACTAGGATGTTCAATTGTCTCTATTAGGACGGATCATGGTAGGGAATTTGATAATGAAGTGCAATTTGGTGCCTTTTTTGTAGCTCATGGTATTACCCATAACTTCTCGACTCCTCGCACTCCACAATCAAAAGGTGTAGTTGAAAGGAAGAATAGGACCATCCAAGAGATGAGTAGGACGATGTTAAACGAGCAATCTTTGCCTCAAAAGTTTTGATGCAATGCCGTGGACACATCGACTTATATTCTCAACCGAATTCTTATTCGACTCTTCCTAGGAAAGACCCCCTATGAGATTTTTAAAGGTAAGAAACCCTCATTGGAATACTTTAGGGTGTTCGGAAGCAAGTGTTTTATCCTCAACAACAAAGACTATCTTACCAAGTTTGACCCAAAGTCTTACGAAGGTATCTTTTTAGGTTATTCCCAAACTAGCAAAGCCTACATAGTCCTTAATAGAACCTCGGGCGTAATTGAAGAATCACTTAACATGACTTTTGATGAAACCCCTCCTTTAACCAAGACACCACCATTGGTTGATGATGACTTGGTTGAAGTAGAAGTAGTTAGAGCCAAAGAGGTTAGAAAAATAGGAGTTGAAGACCTTAGTGTTGAAAAGGAAGTAAACATTAAGGAGTCTAAGGATCATACTCTCAATAATATCATTGGCGACTTAAATCAAAGGACCCTAAGATCTCAAGTCCAAAAATAAAGTAACTTCTTTTGTTTCGTCTCCTTGATTGAACCAAAGAATGTTAAAGAAGCTTTGACGGATGAGAGTTGGGTCATTGCGATGCAAGAAGAATTGAATCAATTCGTTGCTAATGATGTTTGGGAACTTGTTCCTCCACCTAGAAGTTCTACCATTATAGGAACCAAATGGGTATATAGGAATAAGCTAGATGAGAATGGTGTTGTGTCTCGTAACAAAGCTAGACTTGTAGCACAAGGCTATAATCAACAAGAAGGGATTGATTATGACGAGACATATGCACCGGTAGCTAGATTAGAATCCATTAGAATCCTTTTAGCCTACGCTTGTGCCTTAGATATTAAGCTTCAACAAATGGATGTAAAGAGTGCGTTTCTTAACGGTTTGATCAATGAGGAGGTATATGTGGCTCAATCTCCTGGCTTCATTGATTTTGAGAAACCGGATCATGTTTACAAGATTAAGAAGGCAATTTATGGTCTTAAACAAGCACCCAAAGCTTGGTATGATAGACTTAAGCGTTTCTTGTCAAACATGAGTATACCATGGGAATGGTAGACAACACTCTCTTTACAAAAAAGAAAGGTTCTCATCTCTTAATCGTGCAAATATATGTTGATGACATTATATTTGGCTCAACTTGTCAAGAATTATGTGATGACTTTGCCAAAATCATGCATGGTGAGTTCGAAATGAGTATGATGGGAGAACTTAACTTCTTTTTAGGACTCCAAATTAAACAAATAGACGATGGTATTTTCTTTAGTCAATCTAAGTACGCTAAAGAAATGCTAAAAAAAATTGGATTAGAAGAATCTAGACCAATGAAGACCCCTATGGCCTCGGATACTAAACTCACCATAGATGATGATTGTGAGTCGGTAGACAACACCAAATATAGAGGTATGATTGGTAGTTTGTTGTACCTAATGTCAAGTTGACCGGATATCATGTTTAGTGTTTGCCTCTGTGCTCACTTCCAAGAGGCTCCCAAAACCTCTCACCTTGAAGCGGTTAAGCGTATCTTCCGATACATTAAAGGCACTATACATTTAGGATTATGGTATCCTAAAGGGACTGGCGTAGAAACCATTGTCTACGCGGACTCGGATCATGCGGGAGACTATGTTGACCGGAAAAGCACTAGTGGTGTTTGTACCTTCATGGGTTGTTTAACTTATTGGTTCTCCAAGAAACAAACCGCTCTTGCGATATCCACCATGGAAGCCGAGAATGTGAGTGCCGGAAAAGCATGCCAACAAGCTCTATGGATGAAGCAAGCGCTTGTTGATTACGGGATTTGTCTTGATGATGTTCCCATCATGTGTGACAATAAGGGTGCTATAGACCTTAGCAAGAATCCCGTGCAACATTCGTAAGGATAACTTAGCCGACATCTTCACTAAGCCACTTAAGAGGGAACCTTTTAATTACTAGCGTCTAGGTCTAGGATTAATGGAACATATTCCTTAATTGCTTTCCTTTATTGAGTCTTTTTCTTTCCTTTGAGTCTTGTATCACTTTGAGTTCTTGAGTCTCCTAAAATCTTCTTGAAAATCTTCTCTTCTCCTTTTCAAAATCCTCAAAGTCTCTTTCAAAAATGGTTGAGAAATGTTTTGACATTGTTAATTCAATCTAAAAACGTTTTTTTATAGATTCTTGCTATTAATCTCGAGCATACATAATTCATATGTATGATTCTCTCAAACATAGCAAGAACAAGATAGAATCATGGAGGATCATTGTGTCATGCCTTAAGGTCTTGTCTTACACACCTCCTACATCGATTTTTAAAAATCCATGTATTTTGGTCAATCTCTATTTAGTGAGTTAGTATGTGTTCTCTTTGTCTATCTTTGCTCTCAAGCATATCCCTATGATAAGTTAGACTAGAAAAATAAGATTTGCTGAAAAATCTTCCTTCACCACCAAAACTCAACCACTGTATGCGGTTCCATATATGAACCGCGATTCCTTATCAATAAGGAACCGCCGGAAGCAATAAGGAACCACAGATAGTGCTTCCTTATATTTCGGGTATTTCTAAAATTCCAAATTTGTTCCAACATTTTTGAGAATCTTTTCTTCAACCCTTTGACCACCCCAAAAATACCTTAAGCCTTCCATATTAAACCATAAGCATTTTGCCTTACTTCACATCCCAAAATGTCTTACTCTCCTAATGAAAGCCTTGATTCTCCTCCATTCTCCCCAATTGCTTTCAATCCCAATTCACCCAAGAACACTCTTAATCACATCTCTCCTACCAAGAATGTTGATTGTGGAACATCTTTTCTTCCACCACCACCCTTTAGTGTTCTTACTCCTTCTCATGATAATGTCATGCACCATGGGACATATTGTCATTGTTGTCAATATCAACATCTTCCTATGGCACACATCTATGAGGAGTTGAGCTACATCAAAGTCTCTTAATCAAGCCTCCTCTTCACTTTGATTATGAGATCTCCACCAAGCCACCACCACCACATTCCGCCACTACCTTGTCTTTCATATAAGAATTGGTTGCTTATCCTCAAGACACCTTTCTCTTTTAAGCAAATCTTAGAATTCTAGATTAACTAGGATTAGATTTATGCTTTTGGCTTGTTTTCTATTTCATACATCTTTGTATGACTCTTTTCTTATTTTTATATGACTTCACTTGGATCTTAGTCTTTGTGTTTTCTTCTCTTTTATTCTTTTAGTGTGACCTTAAGCTATGTCTTGTTGGTTGTTTCTTTTGTTCAACTAACCCTTCTATGTAGCTTGTCACCATATCTCGATTCCTCGGTGCCCCAAGCTAGGGGGAGTAAGCACCAAGGGGGAGTCTTTGCAAAGTCCGTCTCTTCAACACCGACATGTGCAACCTTTTTGCTTCGACAAAGGGGGAGAAATTGTAGCACCCCTAAATTTACACAATTCAATACAGCGGAAGACTCGTTGGTGTTACGGGATAGCACATTACTCACATCATAGACAACGCTTAAAATCGCGTCGTTTAATAATAAAGCATTTCCATTCATAAATATCAAATTTACATAGGTCTCAAGTCATTGTATTTCATAAAGGTTTTACAAAGCATTTGAATGGAAATTATTATTTAAGTGTGGGCCATGAATTCTTGTTGTCTTCCCGAGAATTACCTTAAAGTACCTGAGATAAAACATGTTAAAAGAAAAGGTCAGCGAAAACGCCGAGTGAATTCATAGAGTTTAATGAAATCTATTAATATAACATCGGTATAAAATTATTACCTAAAATCATTTTGTACAAATCTTTGTAATAGGCCATAAAATAGCCAAAGTCATTTTATACAAATCCTCATCAAAAATCATAATATAGGCATTTGCCTTCAAAAACATTATACGAACCATTGTCGTAAAAACATCATACAATACGTTTTATAAAGTTGTATAAAGTTAAATAATAACCGTTATATGAATATGGTTATGTAAAACGAAAACACGAACATAATATCAATAATAAGACCCCGTATTGCTAGTCAGGCAATATATCGTAATTCAGTGCTTAGAGCAATATTTCATTATTTGGATTATTATAAGCCGCATGACATTGTTACCTTACTATACCAAATAACGGGTAGCTAACCCGAAACTCAATTTGCCCATCTAAATTAGCGTGTCGTCACAATAATCACGCTTGTGTAAATCTTCTCATACATAAATTCGCTTACCAATCAATGTGGCACGACGGGGATCAACCGTCAAGGCGCGAACTGGGGTGATCGTCCCCAAATAGTACTATTATATGCATAAGCGTCTACCAAATCCTGGTAGTTCACAATTCATGCTAATGGGACTTTTAGTGACATAACCTAACTTTAATAATCAATTTATTTCATTTATCGGGTCATATAATCATTGATCGGGTCATATAATCATTCAAGTCCAATTCAATAAACAAATAATCGGGACAAATGGTGTCCTATTTTATCAAAACTAACATGTTATCTCCCTCGCGGGTTTATAAAACATTTCAAAAAAACATTTAAAAGAGTGCGAGGATATGAACTCACGTTGATGTGGGAAATCGGGTTATCGGCAATTCGGATGTACGGTACGTGCTTCAATCACGGAAACCTAGACAAATAATACTCGTCTTAGACTCTTGTCCAATGACTTCATAAAAATAACAATTATGTATACATATGATGATTTTATATATATGATGATGATCAAGTGGGTTTATACATTCTCATTTACTCATTTTAGTGTTTATGTATTGGTAACTTTTATACTAGTTTACTAGTTTTACCTATTTACATGTTTTAGGTCCAATAAGCCTATTATAAGTCCATTAACTTGTATTAATCCATTTTATACTTTTATTATCAGTATTATACTTTACATGTTGGGCCCAAGTGGGTTAAGCCCAATAAGTAAATTTATAAGTGTTTTACCAAACTAGTCGGGTTTATCGTCCAATAATGCTATTTTGGCTCGTTAATGTCTATATGTGATAAAGCTTGGTTTTTATCGGTTTTCACTTGTTATATAAGCTTATACATCAGTATATGAGTTTATAAAAGTTTTCATTAGACAGGTCCGACCGTCTAAGTTTTATTTGATAAAAACGTTAATCTTTCGGTTTTAGCCGAAAAGACGTAAAATTTAGGTATATAGTTTTATAACTTTGGAAAAACATTTATATTTACAATTTATATAACATATCCCATTTTAATATCAATATTTATATAACTCTTTTATTATAATTATTATCAACTAGTGGGTTTTTTATATATATATATATATATATTATATAAATTTTAAGTGCTTATATTATATATTATTTATACAAAATCAGTCCTAAAAGTCTAGTTTACTAAAATTGTCATATCTACAGTTCTACATGGAGATAGAACCCCATCCTTTTATCACAGAAACTACATGATATGTGCTTCATTTTATTCATGTATAGCTACTGATGAATCAACCTCTAAATATTTTAATAAATTCATCCAAAACAGTGTAGGCAGATTTGCACTCTAATCTTGTTTTGATCATATCTCACTCATTTTGATGATTTCATTGCATGGCCAACTCTCACATGCGTATAACACCTAATATTTACTGTAAATTGATTCCACTATGCCATTTTATCAGTTTATCATTTGGTTACTTACTGTTTTTATACAGCCATCATATTTAGCAAGATTTTAACCTTGTTACCTATGGTTTTCCATCTTTTTACCCATGTTTATCAAATCTATCAACACCAAATCCCCACATAATATTTTTAATCATCATTCATCATCATATACATATATATAAATAAAGAAAATACAAGAAATAATCTCTATACCACCGAAGTGATGAAATTATGAGTTTTTGGATGAACAAGACATGGTTTTGGGTAACCAATCTTATGAGCAATCAACACCACTTCTAGGATCACCAAGTATTTGTAGACTCCTCCAAAAATCATCCCTTGATCTCCATATAAACTCCTTTTTAGTTGTTAAAATCACCTCCAATCTTCATAACTTCAATGGGTTTTCATCATATGTAAATTATACATATGATTTATGGTTGAATTTTTTATCTAATGGGGTGTTTTTGGGTGATATGGGACGTTCATAGGGAGAGAGGAAGAGAGAAAATGTGTGAGTTGCATGAGAGAAATGGAGGAACTAGTTTAGTGTTGGTGGTTTTTGTGAAAGATGGTTTTGATGTGTAAATTAGGACAAGTGTCCTAGTTTATACTATAAACTTTCCACATCTTTGATGTGGTGGTGGTGTGTTGGTCATCCCATAGTGGGGTGACGCAAGTGTAAACTTGTCTCATCCCACTAATTTACGGGTACTCCTCGATTCTAGTTTCCTCGATTTGCGTGCCCTCGTGTCGTTTTACGAAAAACATTTTTATAAATTATGAATTAACGGCACAAAACGAATCTAATAAAAATTGTCTCATCAAAAACGGAGTTCAAAAACGTAAGTACGTAATCCTAGGGTTTCTGGTTTAGTCGTAAAGGACGTTAAATTATAATCGTAAGTCCTAATCTATTCTCGTAAATTTGTGAGTTTATGAACCAACATAAATTTAAAATTCCAAAATAATATTCACGGATAAATTTATTTTCTGAAATGTCGGACAGTCACCAAAACGGTGTATGTAAACGTAAGCACGTAACGTAGAATCCTCCGGTTTAGACGTAGTCGATGCTACTTCAAGACGTAAATCCAAATTTCTTCCCAAAAATAAGTGAGTTCATAATATGACATTGAAATAATGTTTTTAAATAATATTTGAGAATAAAATATAAACCATAAATTGACGGATTGTCACAGCATTTACCCCTAAACATGATCTGTGTCCTCAAAGATCATCTTATCTTACTACTCGCTTCATATAGAGTTTAAGCCATGTGGGTATTTCCTCCACATTCGGTCTTTTCTCACAAGTGTAATTCATTACAATACGAGAGTTTCATCAAACATAACTACGGGAATAAGATCAGGCTTAATGTTGACTTACTTACTCTATCCATGATGTTCACGGGTTTTTGATGAATGCAACTTTTCGCCGATCTAAACTTCATCAAGAAGTGATCAGATTCTCACTTGATAGACATTTTATCAAGTTCGATATACGAAACATAATTCACGCAGCTCTTGAAGTCCTAGGGTAGATCCAGCTTATATGCCTTTCAAACCAATCTTTTACATCATCTCAATGGTCCCATACAACGGGGACTTATATCCCATGATCTTTTAGATCATCAATTCATTTTTCCATGGTTAAAATTTTTGGCATAACTTCGCTACCCATCTGGTACTTCAAGATCTACATTTCATATTCACATAACCTCCTGCCCACTACCGGCAGTCAATAATCAGATCCTAATTTCAACAATCATTTCAGGTCTCGCGGGTCGAGTATTTTGTAAGGTTAGGTTCGCCATCATAGGAAACCTTAAACCAAAAAGACATGTCCAACTTACAATGGGTGTATGTCGGATGTCTTCATCCAAACTCCTGCTTACAGATGCTCTTATATTTAGATCCTAACAAGATTCAATCTCGATCCTAATACGATCATTATCAATGATAATCTTTCCTAAGGAAAGCGATTATATGGTTTATTACCAAAGGTCAATCATTCAAGCATAAAACAGCACTTATAGTAATTTGTATCGTTACTTTACCTCGTCCCTTCGATTGGGGTGGAAAATAGTACTCTCATCAAGGTTCGTTCCCAATGACTTCTGAGAAAATCTCTAGAAATTCGATGTCAAGCGAGGATCTTGATAAAGATGTTCGATACAGGCACACTATGTTTACACAACTCCTTTAAATACAAAAGAATCAATTTCTTCATCGAGAATCTATCATTAACAGGAATGATATTAGCAGATTTGGTCAGTCTGTCGACGATGACCCAAATCGAATCAAATTCAGATGATGACATTTTCAATAGTTAGACGTTTACTAATGTATGAGGCGATGTATGCCCTCATAATTTGCCATTAGTACAACTTCTTCAGATAAAAATACACTAAATCAGAAATAGCATGAATAGAATACTTAATCTTATGAGATTTCAACGTGACTAAATCTCTAAATCTCCATATTTAGGCAATCACAAACGGCCTTAAAAACATTTAACGCCATCGGCTTCTCAATTCTAATGGTTCACATTAGCCGCGAACCCCTTTTATTATCTATATTATCCTTTTTACAAGCATCGGATATATTTTTAAATTGCTCCGCAATTTATTTTGCACAGTCATTATTAAGGAACACATCCTAATTGATTCTTTATCCTTTCTATATAATGTGTCAGTATCTACATTCATCTTTCCTGATGAAATAATTATCATGACCACAATTCATTCAGATATTCTTTCTTCATATTTTCTAATTTTTAGCTTCGTCTCAACTATTACTTTTATAAGTTTTCCTCAATCCGACGTTTAAAGCGTCGATAAATATTACAAGTAATTAAATAATAAATATTCAATTTTTATGAAACGTAAACGTAAAAATTTTAAATTTCATAGTCCGTCCAGTTATATAAAAATGTTCAAAATAATTTTGAATTTAATTAACACGATTTTTGTTGATTTATCAAAAATAATTAAAATAATTAATAAGATCCGTAAATGTTCGAAAAATCTTTGGTTATACTTTCGTCAAAATTTTCTTAGTTGAAAAGCGTAAATTATCGTTTCAAATTTCAAGTCATGGTTTAAATGGTTTCCTCAATCCCTCTTAGGTTGTCTTGAGGTATACACGAACATTTACCCCTATACAGGAGTTTAGTTAAATGTTCTAGGTATAAGGGAATAATCCCTCAAAAGTTCTTTTCGATAAAACATTTGTCAAAACACATTTGCACTTTCTTTTTGGTAAAACCCAAAGTCTTAATGGCTCTAATCTTTGAAAAGCCAATATAGATCCCATTATCTTATTAATCACATGGTCAAATCATGTAAAGGATTAAGTCTTAAATCACATGTTAAAAATTGAAGGTACAAGTTTTTATTGTTCAGCCAATTCAGGGAATCTATAAATAATTATTAACTCATTCTTATTCTTATAAACAAACAAATGGTCCTTAATGATCACAAGCATGAATTTATCAAATTACAGTCTACACACATGACTCGCCAAATTTATGGATGCTACATGTGCATTGGTCAATCCAAACAACGTAACATGAAACTCATAATGCTCATTACAAGTTCTGGATGTAGTGATTGGAATAGATAATCTTTTTCGCAGATGCGAAGTTGATGATAACCATGCCGAGGATCAAATTTTTAAAACATACGCTAGAACTTTGTAAATGATCGAACAAATCTATCATCTTGGGTAGTGGATATAGATTTTAATCGTCAATTTATTTAGTTCACGGTAATTAAACAAATATAAGGAATAATAACACCATAGCTCTTCATAATGACGAGCTCGGTAGAAAAAAAAATCTTTCTCCGACAACTCTCTTAGTTGTACGGTAATTCTTTTAATTCAGATGGTGCTGACGTACAGTGCACATGCCACAGGTGCAACACCGGGAATATAATCAATACCAATTTCAACTTGCCTTAATGGCGAAAGTCTAGGTAATTCACCAGCAAATACCTCCTAAAGTTTCAGATAACGGAAACATCTTTTTAATAAATTCATATTAGGTTTTTTCTATATTATAATATCTATGACTAGTTCATAGCCATTCATGGTATAATTTCAAGTCTAACTGCAGGATATGGTCATCCATCAAGAATTATTTAGATCACTTTTGATAATCAACATCTTATCTTTTAGGGGAATTCTATTCGAGTTCCCATCAATTAAGACAATGTCGTCATGTCATAATCAATCAATCCTTTCTATTGGCACTATCAACTTTCCAGTTTCATTGCCGTTGATAAGATGTGAACTTCTCAAAAGACTAATACTAACTCATAATCCTTCATAATTCAAGGATATTTGGAGACATAACTAACCTTAAAAGAGTAAGATCAACGCATAATCTACGCGAGAGAATTTCAAATCAGATACAGACGAAAACATTTAATGAATATGAATATATCCCATGTTTTCATAATTTGAGTACGCATTCGAAAGCTCCTCGGATCGTTACCCAGGTCATTCAAATGAAATCTAATCAAAAGAAATGATAGGAACGTCGATACATCCAGTCGGGTATCAACACTCGGTAATCAGATACTTTTCCTAAGAATCTCACCACGGGAGAATTGGACAAGAAGGGAATATCAATTGTCAATTAAGACAATATCTATAGATGAGTAAATTTGACTCAGAAGAATAAATAGTACGGGCACATATGTAGGTGTCCCTAACAATATGTCCCTATTTTTCACTTCTTGCAGATCTCATAAATTTTTAATCTTTTCATAACTTCAAAGAAAATTTAATGTTTATTAATAATTTCATGGTGACTACTAATCAGCCTTGCATGGTCCATTCCAAATTGTATGTAGGCGCGCAACTATATACAATTTCAAGATTAATGATGCAATACTCAGTTCGTCAAAATTTTATCATCACGTTTATAATAAAAACATTTTCATGCTTAATTCTTAAATAAGAATAAAAAATAAATTCACAAAGATTTTCTTTGTTATGAAAACAATTATGTTTTCCAAGGTGTTTTATAAACAACTTCATTTCGATAACGATTATTTGTAAGTCTCATTTTAAATAATCCATATGGTGATGAAAATCCAATTTTTCTCAAGGGATAATATTTTAACTTATAAAAACAATTAGTGATCTACAATGGAGTGATGAAAAGTTGTTCACCAAGAACTAACTACAATAATAGGAAATGAGCTTAACCAAATAATCATGAGGTTCATGACCTCGATGGCACTCAAAAAAAATAATCCACCACGTAACTCAATTCGAGATGAGTACTTGTTCAATGGTTGGATCACTAATGTGAACATTAGGAACAAGCAAGAAAAGATAGATAACATCGATACATGTAGAATTTAGCAATCAAAGGTTGTCTTTTCATTAATCACAAACAAGTCAAAATTGTATTGTAACACATTATGTGTCACTATGTCATACAATTCCAAGAACTCATCCTACCAACTGATGTCTCAGTTAAGTTAGAGATTTTTAAAAGATACCACAATGAATACTAATCTACAAGAGTCATTAGGTGTTCCACATGTCCCGAAAGATCCATCGGTCCCAATTCAGAAGAAGATTTCTTCTATTTATTTATTGGACACTGGGCATCCTCGTCAGTGGACAATGACCTAGGAAGAACCCTTAAAACAAATCCACAATCAATTAAAACCTTATAATTCAATAACAAAACTTAACGACTTCCTTTTTAACAATCTCATATTCCATACGGGTTAAATTTTACTTTATTCAAGTTTCAATTAACTTATACTCAATGCAATATCCTACCTCATTCTCCAATACTTTCATCCTTATTCTTAGACCTTGAAAGTGCAATAAAAGCTCGATATGAACAACACTTAATTTCCAATCCTATAGCTCCTTCATCAATAGTTATCAAATGAATCACTAGTATGAAATGACTCTCACATTCAATTAGACTTCTCGAAAAGGTACTAGTGGCATGAGGCTTTTGGGTAATGGTTCCAATAACAGCCTCAAGTGCAACATTCACCTTTTCGATTTCAAATTTAAGAATTGGGTGACACTAAATCAGATGACACCTTCCCAGGTGGTAACGTTTTGTCAAACTCCACTCTATAAAGAAAGATCGTCAAGACATCGACATCAGATTAAATCTCGCCAATTCTTCTTTAATATCACAATCAACTAATATCAAAATTTCTACGAATATCAACCATTTGTTGGGATCATAAATATCCACACCTTGGTTTAGATCTAGAATAGCTAGATTTCCTACAAGAATAGCTTATATTAATATACTAGGAGATTTAGGGTTCCTTGTGACAATCTACGTCGTATAAATACCTCGTATAAATATTAAAATAATCATTAAACAATTATGTAATCAAATTACATCATATGTATATATATAATCCAAGTTATATATATATTAAAATAACACTTCTCAGTCTAGCCTTGTCGGTAACTCGGGAATTCTTCGGCACCGTTATAGACAAAAGAATTTTAGACATTTTTAGAAAAATGTTTATAGTTAAAAGATTTTGAAATGTTTTATTCAAAACCTTGGTTTTAAAAATCTTTCGTTCTCTATAACGAGAGCTCTGGTACCAAACTGTAACACCCCCAAATTTACACAATTCAATACAGCGGAAGACTCGTTGGTGTTACGGGATAGCACATTACTCACATCATAGACAACGCTTAAAAATCGCGTCGTTTAATAATAAAGCATTTCCATTCATAAATATCAAATTTACATAGGTACCAAGTCATTGTATTTCAAACAGGTTTTACAAAGTATTTGAATGGAAATTATTATTTAAGTGCGGGCCATGAATTCTTGTTGTCTTCTCGAGAATTACCTTCAAGTACCTGAGATAAAACATGTTAAAAGAAAATGTCAGCGAAAACGCCGAGTGAATTCATAGAGTTTAATGAAATCCATCAATATAACATCGGTATAAAATTATTACCGAAAATCATTTTGTACAAATCTTTGTAATAGGCCATAAAATAGCCAAAGTCATTTTATACAAATCCTTATTGATAGGTGTGAAAACACCCATCCTTTTTACCACTTAATTACAATAAAAACCGAGCAAAAACGTGTATTTTATGTCATTTATGTCGGAATTACGCGTGGTTTGTGTTTTTGTTGTGATTTAGGACGAAAAGGTAAAAAGTGGAGAAAACACGGCATTCACGGGCTTTTATCGAGGAAAAAGACGAAAGATGAAGTCGAAAGATTAAGAGTGGAAAAAGAACGGAAGTCCAAGACCAATCCTGAAGATTTATCGAAGAAAAAGTCAAAACACGGAAGTTTACTTAAAAGCCGAAGAACTCAAGTCTAATTTATTGAAGATTACAAGACGAGTTTGAAGAAATCCCAAGACAAACTCCAAGTATTAAGAGATTAACAAAAGATTAAGAAGATCAAGGACTTAAGAGTGCAATTAAGAGAAAGAAGAAAGAGGGAGGAAGCTTCCTAAGCTCCTCCCTAATTCCCCTATATATAGTTCCACCTTCATTTTTGTGGAGGTTGTTGGAGGCTTGACAAGCCTCTCTTCCCCATTTTCATTTTTCTTGTTCCTTAATTTTATGCACTTTAATTCTCATGTAACACACCTTTAATTCTCTTTTAATTCCAAGTAAGTTTACCTTTAATTGTTGTTAATCTTTATCTTATTGCTAATCTCCCTCTACCTTTCTTGTTTGATTTGTTCTTTATCTTGATTGTTCATGTTCTTGAGTTTTTGTGATTTTGATCAAGTGGGTTTTGATTAATTTGGTTATGTTTGTTGATTTAAATTGCGTGTTTATGATGATTGAATGATTTGTTATTAATTTGGTTAAATCTTTTGTTTAGATTTTAATTAATCTGTTTTAGATTTGATGTTTACTGTATCTCCCTGTTCTTCGGGGATTTGTTTCTGATCTTATCATTCTCAGGAAACTTCCGGATCAAGAGGGTTCAATCGGAACTTTAAAAGTTCCGAGTCAAGCTTCATCCGGAAGTGTTCCGGATCAACAAAGTTCCGAATGAGCCATAACTTCCGGATCAAGGGTCCTTCATTCGGAAGTCTTGAAGTTCCGAATCAAGGGTCCTTCATTCGGAAGTCTTGAAGTTCCGAATCAAGGGTCCTTCATTTGGAAGTCTTGAAGTTCCGAATCAAGGGTCCTTCATTCGGAAGTTTTGAAGTTCCGACTCAATTGTGTTCATTCGGAAGTTTTAAACTTCCGAATCAAAGTTTCTGTCAAGTTTTCTTTTTGTTTTTTTTTTTTTAAGTTTTTGTCTTTTATTTTCAATTTTATTTTTTCCCTTCTTTTTCTTTATTTGAATTTTTATTTGCTTTCCTTTTAGTTTAAGTTTTGATTTGAATCATTTACTTTATTTGACTTTTAATTCTCTCGCAATTTACTTTTCGCCAAGTTTTTATTTTTCATTGTTTCTTGTTACTGTCTTTACTTTATTTTTTATTTGTTTCAAGTTTTCATTTGAAATTAGTTTTAGACAACGACAACTCTTTTATTTGATTCACCAAGAACAACTGAGTCGCACAATTAACCAGAGATCAATTCGAGAGGATACCGAGAAACGAACTTTTCAACTAGCAAATTCTTGTTTTTAAAATGGCGCCGCTGCCGGCTCTTTTCGTGAAGATCGAAGGTTTTTCGTGAGAGACGCGTTGGATTTTGGGATCCGTTCACTCGTGAACGTTATTTTTCGTGTCCAATAATTTTCAAAAATCCAAAAACATTTGAAAAATCATAAAAAGCATTTCTTTTTCAAAAGTTTTGCCCCAAAAATATTCTTCTTGCTTATCTATATTTCTTTATGGATTTTTATGTCCATTGCGTCCGGTGTGGGAAACAATTATCTGGGAACAATTCTTGTCAATGGTGTACATGTGAGCGGTGTGGAAACGATCTCGACAATACACAATTCCTATTCGGATTTTGTCCCTTGCGCAAGTCGACTAATTCACTCTTTTTGAACCCACCTCCTGTTTCCCCGTGCATCTATTGTGGAAGCGATTCTCATTGGCATGTTTCGTGCCCGGTTCGATACCCGTATGGTCACGGGCAAGAACCGGAGTACAATTATGACAATGATAATAGCTATCCACAAGACTCACCTGATTTTTCTCCACACCCGGTTTGCAACAACTGTGGGGGTCCTCACGATACCTATTTTTGTCAACCAATGAATTATTATGAGCAAACTCCGGGTCCTCAGTTTTCTTCACCTATGAATTATTATGAACCAAACCCGGTTTCTAATTATTCTCCACCAATGAACAACTATGAGCCACAACCTTGCTATAATTCAGGTTTTCAACACTTTGAGCCCCCACATCACACCCTCAATCATCAATCCTCTCAGCAAATTAATCTTGACCCACAACTCACTACCTTGAATGAAGAAACACACTCCATTGTTTTGCAACTTCAAGAAGCCGTTGTTTTGCTTAAAGAACTTAGGGACGAGGAAAAGCGACAGCAACAAGAGCAAGTATCTAATCTTAGTGATTATACCCCTCCGCTTGTGCGTCAATACTATTATGATGATGATGATGATGATGCTGTATGCACTTTCAACTCATCTTCTGAAGTTACTGCTCCTACTCTCTATGTTCCTACTGCGTCTAAGGATCTAGATTCGTTGAATGAGCTTAGTGATGTTGTTCTCAACAAAGTATTGGATGGTGAGGTTTGTGACTTACCTGCTATGGAGCTTCAGGACGACGTTGCTCTTACGGAAGAGGTCGATCCTAGTGATGACGATTTTTCTCCAAGCTATGAGAATTTCACTTTTGACATTTCTCAATCTCCACAGGGAGATGCGGGTGATGACGATTTATTTTCTCCGGTTTACGAGAAGTTCACCGATGAACATGATCTTGTGGATGAGGTGGAAGACGTGCTCCTTAGCGATCGATTACGGAAAGTTCACCTTCTTATTGCTCAAATAGAAGCGTTGACTTCTCCTTCTCTTTCCAAGTCTTTATCTCCATCTATTCCTCCCGTTGAAGATAATGACCCATTGCTGGAAGAAATCGACATCCACTCCATCCCTCCAGGTATTGATGATTCTGACACGGAGGGGGACATTATTTTTGATAATTTGCTGCAGGAAGATATTGTCCCAAGTCCCCCTCCCGAGCACCTTTCATCCTCCCCTTTAGCCATTATTTCGGAGGATGACTGCTTTGACCCGGGAGGTGATATTGATAACAATACGGCTTTACCGCTTTCTCAGCATCTATTGTCTTTGGGGGAGGACAATGTGCTTACTATACCCAACCCACCTCCCGTGGATCTTGAATTCACATACTATACGTATGTTGAAAGGACCTTTCTCCCTTTCAAGACTTATCCCCCCGCCTCTCCTCTGTTGATGTCAACCGGGAACGAGGACAAGGTCTTTGATCCCGGTATCACATTCGAGGCTTCCCCATGGACCATTTAATTGGGGGACGAGTCAGGCTCGTGACTCGGTTAATATAAACAAGCGCTTTTTGGGAGGCAACCCATTTATCTATCTATTTTCACCATAAGTGTAGGGGGAGCCCCGTGGTGTTTCTTGCTTTCTTTCTTATCATGTGCAGGGATTAGAGCTTCAAAGACACACTCTTGATGAATTTTGACGACCGTGACTACGTGTTCCCTTCTTCCCGGTTCTATCCTAAACTCTTTTCGATTCACTATTTTATATTTCTCAATATTAAAATAGGAATCTCTCTAGTTTTCTCTTCCTTAGCGAGATTTAAACAACGTGCACAATGTCCTAAGTGTAGGGGAGTTTACTACCACATGCTTAAACATTGAGGACAATGTTTATCTTAAGTATAGGGGGGACTTCTATCGAAGTTAAGTGATTTTTTCCTTGTATTTGCCCTCATTTTAACCGAAAAATCAATCTTTCGACATTTTTCAAAATTTTTAATCTATTTTGGCCTAGTTGTAGTTCCCTTTATTTTTGCTACTTTTCTCTTATTTTAATAAAATGGTTTTAACAAGTTTAGATATCTTAGATATATTAGGCCCGTTGTGAATATTTTGACTCAACCCGAGTTTACTTATCCAAGTTCATTCTAGCTAGTATCCTTAACTATGTAGACCTTAATTGGTTTAATGGGCTAAGCATCCACGAGTCTCATTCCTTGAGATTTTAAATTATGGAGGACGAGAAATGATAGAGTTTGTTACAAGTTTGGTATTCTTTCATTAACTTATGTGAGTTAATTATGATCTTTTTCTCCCATTACTTGCTAATAAATTATCTGCAATAAGTAAGGTCGTACGATTTGAAAAGTTACTTAGCTTCTAGCCCAAGATCGTTTAAAAGTTGTTCGGTAATGATAAGAGTTCATAGCCAAGGCATAACTTATGAAGCGGGGCGCGAAGATTGGCGAGTCCGAAAAGGCCCTAACAAGGCATGAGGATTCTATTTTATTGCTAAAGATCCAAAGTGATGTGAAAAGCATTATTCCCAAAATCAATATGAAGGATCAAGACTCACGACGAAAAGCAATCAACTCCCATAAAGATCATGGAGAAGTCTATCCGAAAAGAACCTAACAAGGTATGAGGATAAATAGATCCAAGTCCGAAAAGGAGGCGGATCGTTGTATCTCAAAATCCCAAATAGAGATTGAAGAAATAATCATGAAGTCGTGGTCAACAAAGTTGGAGTACCTCTCAAAAGTCTCCAAGTGAAGAAACTCTATTAACGATGAGAAGACCATTATCTCAAGCACGTCTCTCAAGATATGAAGTATGAAGTACATGCCAAATATCGGCCCGAGAAAGGTCTCAAATTGTGAACCGAGTTATGCCAAGATATGAACTTTTTGATATCCCGAGAAGCAGTTTTAAGAGATTTTGTCCTTTAGCTAACTATTGATCAAATCGTCCTACTTTGCTTTCAGCCTAAATAAATTATCGAAATAAGTCAACAATGCATCCTCGTGATCGTTCAAGACATCAATAAAATATAAGAGATACCCATTGGAATAAGGGAGTTTAAGTGATTAATTGAACCGCATGAGTAAATGTTTGTTATGCTAACTTGTACTAACAATGATCTTGTTTTTAAGCTTGGCATGGGGAACGTGAAACTTGAGGGTGATAAACATTCATGACACACAAGCCCTAATGTAAGTCTTAGATTTCTTTACATGTTTCTTCCTTGTTGGATCTTGTTATTTTCTATCTTTTTGATTTTCCTTAGTTGTTTAATAAAGGCCAAGGTAGGTTGATTATGATGGAAAGTGTAAACCTTGCTTTATCACTAAGCATTGCATGAGGGCATTGCAATGGTCAAGTGTAGGGGATTTGATAGGTGTGAAAACACCCATCCTTTTTACCACTTAATTACAATAAAAACCGAGCAAAACGTGTATTTTATGTCATTTATGTCGGAATTACGCGTGGTTTGTGTTTTTGTTGTGATTTAGGACGAAAAGGTAAAAAGTGGAGAAAACAAGGCATTCACGGGATTTTATCGAGGAAAAGGACGAAAGATGAAGTCGAAAGATTAAGAGTGGAAAAAGAACGGAAGTCCAAGACCAATTCTGAATATTTATCGAAGAAAAAGTCAAAAGATGGAAGTTTACTTAAAAGCCGAAGAACTCAAGTCTAATTTATTGAAGATTACAAGACGAGTTTGAAGAAATCCCAAGACAAAGTCCAAGTATTAAGAGATTAACAAAAGATTAAGAAGATCAAGGACTTAAGAGTGCAATTAAGAGAAAGAAGAAAGAGGGAGGAAGCTTCCTAAGCTCCTCCCTAATTCCCCTATATATAGTTTCACCTTCATTTTTGTGGAGGTTGTTGGAGGCTTGACAAGCCTCTCTTCCCCATTTTCATTTTTCTTGTTCCTTAATTTTATGCACTTTAATTCTCATGTAACACACCTTTAATTCTCTTTTAATTCCAAGTAAGTTTACCTTTAATTGTTGTTAATCTTTATCTTATTGCTAATCTCCCTCTATCTTTCTTGTTTGATTTGTTCTTTATCTTGATTGTTCATGTTCTTGAGTTTTTATGATTTTGATCAAGTGGGTTTTGATTAATTTGGTTATGTTTGTTGATTTAAATTGCGTGTTTATGATGATTTAATGATTTGTTATTAATTTGGTTAAATCTTTTGTTTAGATTTTAATTAATCTGTTTTAGATTTGATGTTTACTGTATCTCCCTGTTCTTCGGGGATTTGTTTCTGATCTTATCATTCTCAGGAAACTTCCGGATCTAGAGGGTTCATTCGGAACTTTAAAAGTTCCGAGTCAAGCTTCATCCGGAAGTGTTCCGGATCAACAAAGTTCCGAATGAGCCATAACTTCCGGATCAAGGGTCCTTCATTCGGAAGTCTTGAAGTTCCGAATCAAGGGTCCTTCATTCGGAAGTCTTGAAGTTCCAAATCAAGTGTCCTTCATTCGGAAGTCTTGAAGTTCCGAATCAAGGGTCCTTCATTCGGAAGTTTTGAAGTTCCGACTCAATTGTGTTCATTCGGAAGTTTTAAACTTCCGAATCAAAGTTTCTGTCAAGTTTTCTTTTTGTTTTTTTCATTTTAAGTTTTTGTCTTTTATTTTCAAGTTTTATTTTTTCCCTTCTTTTTCTTTATTTGAATTTTTATTTGCTTTCCTTTTAGTTTAAGTTTTGATTTGCATCATTTACTTTATTTGCCTTTTAATTCTCTCGCAATTTACTTTTCGCCAAGTTTTTATTTTTCATTGTTTCTTGTTACTGTCTTTACTTTATTTTTTATTTGTTTCAAGTTTTCATTTGAAATTAGTTTTAGACAACGACAACTCTTTTATTTGATTCACCAAGAACAACTGAGTCGCACAATTAACCAGAGATCAATTTGAGAGGATACCGAGAAACGAACTTTTCAACTAGCAAATTCTTGTTATTACTTATCAAAAATCATAATATAGGCATTTGCCTTCAAAATCATTATACGAACCATTGTCCTAAAAACATCATACAATACGTTTTATAACGTTGTATAAAGTTAAATAAAAACCGTTATATGAATATGGTTATGTAAAACCAAAACATGTAATATCATTAATAAGACCCCGTATTACTAGTCAGGCAATATATTGTAATTCAGTGCTTATAGCAATATTTCATTATTTGGATTATTATAAGCCGCATGACATTGTTACCTTACTATACCAAACAACGGATAGCTAACCCGAAACTCAATTTGCCCATCTAAATTAGCGTGTCGTCACAATAATCACGCTTGTGTAAATCTTCTCATACATAAATTCGCTTACCAATCAATGTGGCACGACGGGGATCAACCGTCAAGGCGCGAACTGGGGTGATCGTCCCCAAATAGTACTATTATATGCATAAGCGTCTACCAAATCCCGGTAGTTCACAATTCATGCTAATGGGACTTTTAGTGACATAACCTAACTTTAATAATCCATTTCATTTCATTTATCGGGTCATATAATCATTCATCGTGTCATATAATCATTCAAGTCCAATTCAATAAACAAATAATCGGGACAAATGGTGTCCTATTTTATCAAAACTAATATGTTATCTCCCTCGGGGTTTATAAAACATTTCATAAAAACATTTAAATGAGTGCGAGGCTATGAACTCACGTTGATGTGGGAAATCGGGTTATCGGCAATTCGGATGTACGGTACGTGCTTCAATCACGGAAACCTAGACAAATAATACTCGTCTTAGACTCTTGTCCAATGACTTCATAAAAATAACAATTATGTATACATATGATGATTTTATATATATGATGATGATCAAGTGGGTTTATACCTTTTCATTTACTCATTTTTGTGTTTATGTATTGGTAACGTTTATACTAGTTTACTAGTTTTACCTATTTACATGTTTTAGGTCCAATAAGCCTATTATAAGTCCATTAACTTGTATTAATCCATTTTATACTTTTATTATCAGTATTGTACTTTACATGTCGGGCCCAAGTGAGTTAAGCCCAATAAGTAAATTTATAAGTGTTTTACCAAACTAGTCGGGTTTATCGTCCAATAATGCTATTTTGGCTCGTTAATGTCTATATGTTATAAAGCTCGGTTTGTATCGGTTTTCACTTGTTATATAAGCTTATACATCAGTATATGAGTTTATAAAAGTTTTCATTAGACGGGTCCGACCGTCTAAGTTTTATTTGAAAAAAAAGTTAATCTTTCGGTGTTAGCCGAAAAGACGTAAAATTTAGGTATATAGTTTTATAACTTTGGAAAAACATTTATATTTACAATTTATATAACATATCACATTTTAATATCAATATTTATATAACTCTTTTATTATAATTGTTATCAACTAGTGGGTTTTATATATATATTTTTTATATAAATTTTGAGTGCTTATATTATATATTATTTATACAAAATCAGTCCTATAAATCTAGTTTACTACTTTGGTCATATTTAGAGTTCTACATGGAGATAGAACCCCAACTTTTTATCACAGAAACTACATGATATGTGCTTCATTTTATTCCTCTATAGATACTGATGAATCAACTTCTAAATATTTTAATAAATTCGTCCAAAACAGTGTAGGCAGATTTGCACTCTAATCTTGTTTTGATCATATCTCACTCATTTTGATGATTCCATTGAATGGTCAACTCTCACATGTGTATAACACCTAATATTTACTATAAATTGATTCCACTATGCCATTTTATCAGTTTATCATTTGGTTACTTACTGTTTTTATACAGCCATCATATTTAGCAAGATTTTAACCTTGTTACCTATGGTTTTCCATCTTTTTACCCATGTTTATCAAATCTATCAACACCAAATCCCCACATAATATTTTTAATCATCATTCATCATCATATACATATACATAAATTAATAAAATACAAGAAACAATCTCTATACCACCAAAGTGATGAAATGATGAGTTTTTGGATGAACAAGACATGGTTTTGGGTAACCAATCTTATGAGATATCAACACCACTTCTAGGATCACCAAGTATTTATAGAGTCCTCCAAAAATCATCCCTTGGTCTCCATATAAACTCCTTTTTAGTTGTTAAAATCACCTCCAATCTTCATAACTTCAATGGGTTTTCATCATATGTAAATTATACATATGATTTATGGTTGAATTTTTTATCTAATGGGGTGTTTTTAGGTGATATGGACGTTCATAAGGATAGAGGAAGAGAGAAAATGTGTGAGTTGCATGAGAGAAATGGAGGAACTAGTTTAGTGTTGGTGGTTTTTGTGAAAGATGGTTTTGATGTGTAAACTAGGACAAGTGTCCTAAATTATACTATAAACTTGCCACATCTTTGATGTGGTGGTGGTGTGTTGGTCATCCCATAGTGGGGTGACGCAAGTGTAAACTTGTCTCATCCCACTAATTTACGGGTACTCCTCAATTCTATTTTCCTTGATTTGCGTGCCCTCGGGTCGTTTTATGAAAAACGTTTTTATAAATTATGAATCAACGGCACAAAACGAATCTAATAAAATTGTCTCATCAAAAACGAAGTTCAAAAACGTAAATACGTAATCCTCCGGTTTAGTCGTAAAGGAGTTTAAATTATAATCGTAAGTCCTAATCTCTTCTCGTAAATTTGTGAGTTTATGAACCAACATAAATTTAAAATTCCAAAATAATATTCACGGATAAATTTATTTTCTGAAATGTCGGAGTGTCACCATAACGGTGTATGTAAACGTAAGCACGTAACGTAGAATCCTTCGGTTTAGACGTAGTCGATGCTACTTCATAACGTAAATCAAAATTTCTTCCCAAAAATAAGTGAGTTCATAATATAACATTAAAATAATGTTTTTAAATAATATTTGAGAATAAAATATAAACCATAAATTGACGGATTGTCACAGTTTCCATTCATAAATATCAAATTTACATAGGTCCCAAGTCATAGTAATTTCATACAATTTTACAAAAGATTTGAATGGAAATTATTATTTAAGTGCGGGCAATGAATTCTTGTTGTCTTCCCGAGAATTACCTTCAAGTACCTGAGATAAAACATGTTAAAAGAAAAGGTCAGCGAAAACGCCGAGTGAATTCATAGAGTTTAATGAAATCCATCAATATAACATCGGTATAAAATTATTACCGAAAATCATTATATAGGCGTTTGCCTTCAAAATCATACGAACCATTGTCGTAAAAACATCATACAATACGTTTTATAACGTTGTATAAAGTTAAATAAAATCCGATATATGAATATGGTTATGTAAAACCAAAACACGAACATAAAATCAATAATAAGACCCCGTATTTCTAGCCAGATAATCCGTCAATTTATAGTTGATATTTTATTCTCAAGTATTATTTAAAAACATTATTTTAATGTTATATTATGAACTCACTTATTTTTGGGAAGAAATTTGGATTTACGTCTTGAAGTAGCATCGACTACGTCTAAACCGGAGAATTCTACGTTAGGTGCTTACGTTTACATACACCGTTTTGGTGACAGTCCGACATTTCAGAAAATAAATTTATCCATGAATATTATTTTGAGATTTTAAATTTGTGTTGGTTCATAAACTCACAAATTTACGAGAAGAGATTAGGACATACGATTAAAATTTAATGTCCTTTACGACAAAACCGAAAACCTTAGGATTACCTATTTACGTTTTCGAACTCCGTTTTTGACGAGAAAATTTTTGTTAGATTCGTTTTGTTCCGTTGATTCATAATTTATAAATACGTTTTTCGTAAAACAACCCGAGGGCACGCAAATCGCGGAAACTAGAATCGAGGAGTACCCGTAAATTAGTGGGATGAGACAAGTTTACACTTGCCTCACCCCACTATGGGATGACCAACACACCACCACCACATCAAAGATGTGGCAAGTTTATAGTATAAACTAGGACACTTGTCCTAGTTTACACATCAAAACCATCTTTCACAAAAACCACCAACACTAAACTAGTTCCTCCATTTCTCTCATGCAACTCACACATTTTCTCTCTTTCTCTCTCCCTATGCACGTCCCATATCATCCAAAAACACCCCATTAGATCAAAAATTCAACCATAAATCATATGTATAATTTACAAATGATGAAAACCCATTGAAGTTATAAAGATTGGAGGTGATTTTAACACCTAAAAAGGAGTTTATATGGAGATCAAGGGCTGAATTTTGGAAGAGTTTATAAATACTTGATGATCTTAGAAGTGGTGTTGATATCTCATAAGATTGGTTACCTAAAACCAAGTCTTGTTCATCCAAAAACTCATCATTTCATCACTTTGGTGGTATAGAGATTGTTTCTTCCTATCCTCTTGTTATTTTTAATATGTAATCTTGTATTTTCTTTATTTATGTATATGTATATGATTATGAATGATGATTAAAAATATTATGTGGGGATTTGGTGTTGATAGATTTGATAAACATGGGTAAAAAGATGGAAAACCACATGTAAAATGGTTAAAATCTTGCTTAATGTGATGGCTGTATAAAAACAGTAAGTAACCAAATGTTAAACTGATAAAATGGCATGGTGGAATCAATTTACAGTAAGTATTAGATGTCATACACATGTGAGAGTTGGCCATGTAATGGAATCATCAAAATGAGTAAGATATGATCAAAACAAAATTTGTATACCAATCTGAATAGTCTGTTTTGTAGGGACTGTTAAGGATACTTAGACATGGATTGAGCAGTAGCTATAGCTAACTTATTAGTAGCACATAATATGAAGTTTATGTCATGCAAAAATGAGCTTCTATCTCCTTATAGAACTCAAGATATGACAAAAATGATGAAATTGAAACTAAAAATCAGATTTTGTGAAATTAAAGTTTAATAATATTATATAGGCACTCAAATAATATAGTATAAAATGTGAAATTAAAACCCACTAACTTATATATTTCATTTATATAAATATGTATAAGGATAAATAAATAGACATTATATAAAAATGGTAGTTTGGTAAGTTTTATAAGTTATAAAAACTATAAACATGATTTTTACGTCTCTTCGGCTAATACCGTAAAATTAACGTTTTTCGTCAATTAAAACTTAGACGATCAGAACCGTCTAATGTAAACTTTTATAAACTCACATACTGATGTATAAACATATATAACAAGTAAAAACCGATAAAACCCGAACTATATAACATATGGACATTAACGGGCTAAGTTAGCCTTATTGGACTATAAACCCGACTAGTTGGTAAAACACTTATAAACTTACTTATTGGGCTTAACCCATTTGGGCCCAACATGAAAAGTATAATACTGATATTAAAAGTGTAAAATGGACTAATATAAGTTATTGGGCTTATAATAGGCTTATTGGGCCTAAAACATGTAAATAAGTAAAACTAGTAAACTAGTATAAAAGTTACCAATACATAACACTAAAATGAGTAAATGAGAATATATAAAACCACTTGATCATCATATATATATATATATATATATATATATATATATATATATATATATATATATATATATATATATATATATATATATATATATATATATATATATATATATATATATATATATATATATATATATATATATATATATATATATATATATATATATATATATATATATATATATATATATATATATATATATATATATATATATATATATATATATATATATATATATATATATAATCATCATATTTATACATAATTGTTATTTTGATAAAGTCATTGGACAAGAGTCTAAGACAAGTATTATTTATCTAGGTTTCCGTGATTGAAGCACGTACCGTACATCCAAATCGCCGATAACCGCCTTCCCACATCAACGTGAGTTCATAGCCGCGCACTCTTTCAAATGTTTTTATGAAATTTTTTATAAACCCGCGAGGGAGATAACATGTTAGTTTTGATAAAATAGGACACCATTTGTCCCGATTGTTTGATTATTGATTTGGACCCGAATGATTGTATGACCCGATGAATGATTATATGACCCGATGTATGAGATAAAATGGATTACTAAAGTTAGGTTATGTCACTAAAAGTCCCATTAGCATGAATTGTGAACTACCGGGATTTGGTAGACGCTTATGCATATAATAGTACTATTTAGGGACGATCACCCCAGTTCGCGCCTTGACGGTTGATCCCCGTCGTGCCACATTGATTGGTAAGCGAATTTATGTATGTGAAGATTTCCATAGCGTGATATTGTGACGGCACGCTAATTTAGATGGGCAAATGAGTTTCGGGTTAGCTACCCGTTGTTTGTTGTAGTAAGGTAACTATTTCATGCGGCATGTAATAATCCAAATAACGAAATACTGATATACGCACTGAATTATGATATATTGCCAGACTAGCAATACGGGGTCTTATTATTAATTTTATGTTCGTGTTTTGGTTTTACATAACCATATTCATATAACGGTTTTTATTTAACTCTATTCAACGTTATAAAACGTATTGTATGATGTTTTTACGACAATGCTTCGTATAATGATTTTGAAGCAAAACGCCTATATTATGATTTTTGATAAGGATTTGTATAAAATGACTTCGGCCTATTTTATGGCCTACTAGAAAGATTTGTACAAAATGATTTTTGGTATTAATTATATACCAATGATATATTAATGGTTTTATTAAACTCTATGAATTCACTAGGCGTTATCGCTGACCTTTTCTTTTAACATGTTTTGTCTCAGGTACTTGAAGGTAATTCTCGGGAAGACAACAAGAATTCATGGCCCGCACTTAAATAATAATTTCCATTCAAATGCTTTGTAAAACATGTATGAAATACAATGACTTGGGACCTATGTAAACTTTATATTTATGAATGGAAATGCTTTATTATTAAACGACGCGATTTTTAAGTGTTTTCTATGATGTGAGTAATGTGCTATCCGGTAACACCAACGAGTCTTCCGCTGTATTAAATTGTGTAAATTTAAGACTCGTTGGTGTTACGGGATAGCACATTACTCACATCATAGACAATGCTTAAAAATTACGTCGTTTAATAATAAAGCATTTCCATTCATAAATATCAAAGTTACATAGGTCCCAAGTCATAGTATTTCATACAATTTTTACAAAGCATTTGAATGGAAATTTTTATTTAAGTGCGGGCCATGAATTCTTGTTGTCTTCCCGAGAATTACCTTCAATTACCTGAGATAAAATATGTTAAAAGAAAAGGTCAGCGAAAGCGCCGAGTGAATTCATAGAGTTTAATGAAATCCATCAATATAACATCGGTATAAAATTTTTACCGAAAATCATTTTGTAAAAATCTTTGTAATAGGCCATAAAATAGCCAAAGTCATTTTATACAAATCTTTATCAAAAATCATAATATAGGCTTTTGCCTTCAAAATCATTATACGAACCATTGTCGTTAAAAACATCATACAATACGTTTTATAACGTTGTATAGAGTTGAATAAAAATCGTTATATGAATATGGTTATGTAAAACCAAAACACGAACATAATATCAATAATAAGACCCTGTATTGCTAGTCAGACAATATATCGTAATTCAATGCATAAAGGAGTATTTTCGTTATTGAATTATTATAAGCCGCATGACATTGTTACCTTACTACAACAAACAACAGGTAGCTATCCCGAAACTCATTTGCCCATCTAAAACAGCGTGTCGTCACAATAATCACGCTTATGTAAATCTTCTCATACATAAATTCACTTACCAATCAATGTGGCACGACGGGGATCAACCGTCAAGGCATGAACTGGGGTGATCGTCCCCAAATAGTACTATTATATGCACAAGCGTCTACCAAATCCCGGTAGTTCACAATTCATGCTAATGGGACTTTTAGTGACATAACCTAACTTTAATAATCCATTTTATCTCATACATCGGGTCATAAAATCATTCATCGGTTCATACAATCATTCAGGTCCAAATCAATAAACAAGCAATCGGGACAACTGGTGTCCTATTTTTATTAAAACTAACATGTTATCTCCCTCGCGGGTTTATAAGACATCTCTGTGACAATCCGTCAATTTATGGTTGATATTTTATTCTCAATTATTATTTGAAAATATTATTTTAATGTTATATTATGAACTCACTTATTTTGGGAAGAAATTTGGATTTACATCTTGAAGTAGCATCGACTACGTCTAAACAGGAGGATTCTACGTTACGTCCTTACGTTTACATACACCGTTTTTGGTGACAGTCCGATATTTCAGGAAATAAATTTATCCGTGAATATTATTTTGGGATTTTAAATTTGAGTTGGTTCATAAACACACAAATTTACGAGAAGAGATTAGGACTTACGATTATAATTCAACGTCCTTTACGATTAAACCGGAAACCCTAGGATTACGTATTTACATTTTTGAACTCCGTTTTTGATGAGACAATTTTTATTAGATTCGTTTTCAGCCGTTGATTCATAATTTATAAAAACGTTTTTTCGTAAAACGACCCGAGGAAACTAGAATCGAGGAATACCCGTAAATTATTGGGGATGAGACAAGATAACTCTTGCCCCACCCCCCCCCCCCCCCCACCCCCTACATGTGGCTTCCATATTAAGCTTATGGAAGCTAAGTTGTCAAGCTTACACCAAGACTAAGGACACTTGTCCTTAGCCTTCCACCAAAACCACCAAAGTTACAAAACAAGTAACTTAAACCATTTTCCTCATTTTTACACATGCAAAACCACAAAACCACTCCTTTCTCTCTCAAATTCCGTCCCAAATTCATCAAGAACAACCCTCATTTGATCAATTTTAACCATGAAATCATGTGTTATTCACACATATGATGAAGCCCTTCTTAAGCTCTATTGATTGGTGGTCATTTTAACATCCAAGGAGAAGTTTTGTTGGTGTCTTGGGGCTGATTTTCCACAAGGTGTTCATGAAGAATGGTGGTCTTGAAGATGGTCTTGGTTATTCACAAGTTTCTCCATCAAAATCCATGTTTTGATCACAACCTACATCAACTTGGTGGTATAAAGATTGTCCTCCTCATCCTCTTGTTATTTTTGATTATGAAATCTTGTATTTCTCTTACTTATGTATATGTATATGATGATGAATGATGATTAAAAAAATATTGTCTGGGGATTTGATGTTGATAAACATGCTTAAAAAGATGAAAAACTATATGTAAAAAGGTTAAAATCTTGCTTAATTTAGATGGCTGTATAAAACAGTAAAGAACCATGTGATGAACTGATAAAATGGAATGAACAAATTAATATACAGTAAGTATAAGATGTTATACACATGTGAGAGTTGGCCATGCAATGGAATCATTAGGATGAGTGAGATATGATCAAAACAAGTTTAAAGTACAAATCTGAGTTCACTGTTTTGGACGATTTTTAGAAAATACTTTGAGGATTATTCAATAGTAGCTATAGAAGAGTTAAATGGAGCATATATAATGTAGTTTATGTCATAAACATTTGAGCTTCTATCTCCATATAGAACTCTAGATATGGCAGTTTTGGTGAAGATGAAAATAAAAATCAGATTTTGGAAATTAAAGTATAACAGTATTATATAAGCACTCAAATAAAAATAGTATAAAATGTGAATTAAAACCCACTAACTTATATAATACATTTATATAAATATGTATAAGGATAAATAAATGGATATTTTATGAAAATGGTAGTTTGATAAGTTTTATAAGTTATAAAAATATAAACATGATTTTTACGACTTTTTAGGCTATTACCGTAAAATTAACGTTTTTGTTAAATAAAACTTAGACGGTCGGACCCGTCTAATGTAAACTTTTATAAACTCATATACTGATATAGAAACATATATAACAAGTAAAAACCGATAAAACCCGAACTATATAACATACGGACATTAACGGGCTAAGTTAACGTTATTGGACTAATAATACAACAAAATAGGCTAAAACACTTATAAACTTATTTATTAGGCTTTACCCATTTGGGCCCAACATGTAAAGTGTGATACTGATAATAAAAGTATAATTGGGCTAATATAATATATTGGGCTTGTAATGGGCCTATTGGGCCTAAAACATGTAAATAGGTAAAACTAGTAAACTAGTAAGAAGTTACCGACACATAACACTAAAACGAGTAAATGAGAATATGTAAACCCACTTGATCATCATATATATATAATCATCATATGTCTACATAATTGTTATTTTTATAAAGTCATTGGACAAGAGTCTAAAACGAGTATTATTTGTTTAGGTTTCCGTGATTGAAGCACGTACCGTACGTCCGAATTGCCGATAACCCGCCTTCCCACATCAATGTGAGTTCATAGACTCGCACTCTTTTAAATGTTTTTATGAAATGTTCTATAAACCCGCGAGGGAGATAACATGTTAGTTTTTATAAAATAGGACACCATTTGTCCCGATTGTTTGTTTATTGATTTGGACCCGAATGATTGTATGACCCGATTGTATGACCCGATAAATGATTAAAGGACCCGATAGATGAAATTAAATGGATTATTAAAGTTAGGTTATGTCACTAAAAGTCCCATTAGCATGAATTGTGAACTACCGGGATTTGGTAGACGCTTATGCATTTAATAGTACTATTTGGGGACGATCACCCCAGTTCGCGCCTTGTCGGTTGATCCCCGTCGTGCCACATTGATTGGTAAGCGAATTTATGTATGAGAAGATTTACATAGTGTGACCTTTGTGACGACACGCTAATTTAGATGGGCAAATGAGTTTCGGGCTAGCTACCCCTTGTTTGGTTTAGTAAGGTAACAATGTCATGCGGCTTATAATAATCCAGTTAACGAAATACTACTATATGCTCCGAATTACGATGTATTGCCTGACTAGCAATACGGGGTCATACTATTGATATTATGTTCGTGTTTTGGTTTTATATAACCATATTCATATAACGGTTTTTATTTAATCTATACAACGTTATAAAACGTATTGTATGATTTTTTTACGACATTGGCTCGTATAATGATTTTTAAGGCAAATGCCTATATTATGATTTTCGGCAAGGATTTGTATAAAAATGACTTTGGCTATTTTACGGCCTATTACAAAGATTTGTACAAAATGATTTTCAGTAATAATTTTATACTGATATTATATTGATGGATTTTATTAAACTCTATGAATTCACTCGGCATTATCGCTGACCTTTTCTTTTAACATGTTTTATCTCAGGTACTTGAAGGTAATTCTCGGGAAGACGACAAGAATTCATGGCCCGCACTTAAACAATAATTTCCATTCAAATGCTTGTAAAACTTTGTATGAAATAATATGACTTGGGACCTATGTAAATTTGATATTTATGAATGGAAATGCTTTATTATTAAACGACGCGATTTTTATGCGTTGTCTATGATGTGAGTAATGTGCTATCCCGTAACACCAACTAGTCTTCCGCTGTATTGAGTTGTATAAATTTGGGGGTGTTACAGTTTGGTACCAGAGCTCTCTTTATTGAGAACGAAAGATTTTTAAAACCAAGGTTTTGAAGAAAACATTTCAAAATCTTTTAACTATAAACATTTTTCACAAAATGTATAAAAATCTTTTGACTATAACGGTGCCGAAGAATTCCCGAGTTACCGACAAGGCCAGACTGAGAAGTGTTATTTTAATATATATATATAACTTGGATTACATATATGATGTGATTTTATTACATAATTGTTTGATGATTATTTTGATATTTATACGAGGTATTTCTACGATGTAGATTGTCACAAGGAACCCTAAATCCCCTAGTAAATTAATCGAAGCTATTCCCTTAGGAATTCTAGCTATTCCAGATCTAAACCAAGTTGTGGATATTTATGATCCCAACAAATGGTTGGTATTCGTAGAAATGTTGATATTCGTTGATTGTGATATTAAAGAAGAATTGGCGAGATTAAATTTGAAATCGATGTCATGACGATCTTTCCTTATAGAGTGGAGTTTGACAAAACGTTACCACCTAGAAAGATGTCATCTGATTCATTGTCACCCAATTCTTAAATTTGAAATCGAAAGGGTGAACGTTGCACTTGAGGATGTTATTGGAACCATTACCCAAAAGCCTCATGCCACTAATACCTTTCCGAGAAGTCTAATTGAATGCGTGAGTCATTTCATACTAGTGACTCATTTGATAGCTAGTCTTTTAAGAGATATAGGATTGGAAATTAAGTGTTGATCGTATCGAGCTTTTATTGCCCTATTAAGGTTTATGAATAAGGTTGAAAGTATTGGAGAATGAGGTAGGATATTGCATTGAGTATAAGTTGATTGAAACTTGAATGAAGTAAAATTTAACTCGTATGGAATATGAGATTGTTAAGAGGAAGTCTTTAATTCCTATGATTGAATTATAAGGTTTTAATTGATTGTTAGTTTGTGTTAAGTGTTGTTCCTAGGCCATTGTCCAATGATGAGGATGCCTAGTGTCTAATAAATAAATTGAAGAAATCTTCTTCTGAATTGAGACCGATGGATCTTCTGGGACAGGTGGAACACCTAATAACTCTTGTAGATTAGTATTCATTGTAGTATCTTTTAAAAAAAATAAAAAAATCCCTAACTTAACTGAGACATCAGTTGGTAGGATGAGTTCTTGGAATTGTATGACATAGTGACACGTAATGTGTTACGGTACAATTCTGACTTGTTTGTGATTAATGAAAAGACTATCTTTGATTGCTAAATTCTACATGTATCGATGTTATCTATCTTTTATTGATTCATCCTAATGTTCGCATTAGTGATGCAATCATTGAACAAGTACTCATCTCGATCTGAGTTACGTTGTGGATTATTCTCTTTGAGCGCCATCAAGTTCATGAACCTCATGATTATTTGGCAAAAGCTCATTTCCTATTATATTATAGTTAGTTCTTGGTGAACAACTTTTCATCACTCTTTTGCAGATCACTCATTGTTTTTATAAGATAAAACAGTATCCCTTGAGAAAAATTGAATTTTCATCACTATATGGATTATTTAAATTGAGACTTATAAATAATCATTATTGAAATAATGTTGATTATGAAATACCTTGGAAAACTTAATTGTTTTCGTAACAAAGAAAATCTTTGTAAATTTATTTTTGATTCTTATTTAAGAATTAAGCATGAAAATGTTTTTATTATAAACATGATGATAACATTTTGACGAACTGAGTATTGCATCGTTAATCTTGAAATTGTATATAGTTGCGCGCCTACATACAATTTGAAATGAACCATGCAAGGCTGATTAGTAGTCACCATAAAACTAATGAATAAACACTACATTTTCTTTGAAGATTGTGAAAGATTAAATTTTATGAGATCTGCAAAAAGTGAAAAATAGGGACATAGTGTTAGGGACACCTACATATGTGCATGTAGCATCTATTCTTCTGAGTCGAACTTACTCATCTGTGGAAATTGTCTTATTTGACAATTGACAATTCTTTCTTGTCCAATTCTCCCGTAGTGAGATTCTTATGAAAAGTATCTGATTACCGAGTGTTGATACCCGATTGGATGTATCGACGTTCGTATCATTTCTTTTGATTTGATTTCATTTGAATGACCTGGGTAACGATCCGAGGAGCTTTCGAATGCGTACTCAAATTATGAAAACATGGGATATATTCATATTCATTAAATGTTTTCGTCTGTATCTGATTTGAAAATCTCTCGCGTAGATTATGCGTTGACCTTACTCTTTTAAGGTTAGTTATGTCTCCAGATATCCTTGAACTTGTGAAGGATTATGAGTTATTATTAGTCTTTTGAGAAGTTCACATCTTATCGACAGCAATAAAACTGAAAAGTTGATAGTGCCAATAGAATGGATTGATTGATTATGACATGACGACATTGTCTTAATTGATGGGAACTCGAATAGAATTCCCTTAAATAATAAGATGTTGATTATCAAAAGTGATCTAAATAATTTTTGATGGATGACCATATCCTGCATTTAGACTTGAAATTATACCGTGAATGGTTGTGTATTAGTCATAGAAATTATAATCTAGAAAGAACCTAATATGAATTTATGAAAAGATGTTTCTGTTATCTGAAACTTTAGAAGGTATTTGTTGGTAAATTACCTAGACTTTCGCCATTAAGGCAAGTTGAATTTTGTATTGATTATATTTCTAGTGCTGCATCTATGGCATGTGCACTGTACGTCAGCACCATCTGAATTAAAAAAATTACCGTACAACTGAGAGAGTTGTCGGAGAAAGATTTTATTCTACTAAGCTCGTCATTATGAAAAGCTATGGTATTATCATTCCTTATATTTATTAATTACCGTAAACTAAGTAAATTGACGATTAAAATCTATATCCACTACCCAAGATGATAGATTGTTCGATCATTTACAAGGTTCTAGCGTATGTTTTAAAAGTTTGATCCACGGCATGGTTATCATCAACTTCGCATCCGCGAAGAAGATTATGTATTCCAATCACTACATCCGGTACTTGTAATGAACATTATGAGTTTCACGTGATGTCGTTTGGATTGACCAATGCACATGTAGCACTCATAAATTTGATGAATCACGTGTGTAGGCTGTAATTTGATAAATTCATGCACGTGATCATTAAGGACCATCTGTTTGTTTATAAGAATAGGAAGGAGTTAATAATTTTTTATAGACTGCCCTAAATTGGCCGAACAATAAAAACTTGTACCTTGAGTATTTAACATGTGATTAAAGACTTAATCCTTTACATTATTTGACCGTGTGATTAATAAGATAATGGAATCTATATTGACTCTTCAAAAATTAAGAGCCCTTTTAAGACTTTGGGTTTTACCAAAAAGAAAGTGCAAATATGTTTTGACAAATGTTTTATCAAAAGAACTTTTGAGGGATTATTCCCTTATACCCAGAACATTTGACTAAACTCCTGTTTAGGGGTAAATGTTTTTGTATACCTCAAGACAACCTAGGAGGGATTGAGGAAACCGTTTAAAACCATGACTTGAAATTTGAAACGATAATTTTTGCTTTTCAACTAAGAAATTTTTACCAAAGAATAAACGAAGGTTTTTCGAACATTTACAGATCTTAGTAATTATTTTCGATAAATCAACAAAAATGTGTTAATTAAATTAAAATTTATTTTGAACATTTTTATATAATTGGACAAACTGAGGAAATTTAAAAACTTTTTGCGTTCACGTTTCAAAAAAAAATTATTGAATATTTATTTAAGTACTTGTAATGATTATCGACGCTTTAGACGTCGGATTGAGTAAAACGGAAAAAAAATGATAGTTGAGAAGAAACTAAAACTTAGAAAATGTGAAGAAATAATTTTTGAATAAATACGGACATGATAACTATTCCATCTAGGAAGGTGAATATATATACTGACACATTATGTAGAAAAGATAAAGAACCAATTAGGACATGTTCCTTAATAATGAAGGTGCAAAATAAAAATGCCGAACAATATAAAAATAAACAATGCTTGTAAGAAGGATAATATAAATAAGAAAAAGGGGTTCGCGGCTAATATGAACCATTAGAATTGAGAAGCCGATAGTGTTAAATGATTAAAAGTCCACTTGTGATTGTCTAAATATTGAGGATTGTGAGGTATAGTTATGTTGGAATCTTGTAGGTATAAGTATTTTATTCATGACATTTATAATTTAAAGTATGTTTATCTGAAGAAGTTATACTGATGGAAAATTTCAAAGGCAGACATCGCCTCATACATTAGTAAACGTCTAACTATTGCAAAGGTCATCATCTGAATTTGATTCGATTTGGGTCATCGTCGACAGACTGACCAAATTCGCTAATATCATTCCTATTAATGATAGATTCTTGATGAAGAAATTGACTCTTTTGTATTTAAAGGAGTTGTGTAAACATGGTGTGCATGTATCGATCATCTCTATCAAGATCCTCGCTTCGCATTGAATTTCTAGAGATTTTCTCAGAAGTCATTGGGAACGAACCTTGATGAGAGTACTCTTTACCATCCCAAATCGAAGGGACGAGGTAAAGTAACGATACAAAATACTATAAATGCTGTTTTATGTTTGAATGATTGACCTTTGGTAATGAACCGTATAATCGTTTTCCTTTGGAAGAATTATCATTGATAATCATCGTATTAGGATTGAGATCGAATCTTGTTAGGATCTAAATATTAGAGCATCTGTAAGCAAGAGTTGAGATGAAGACACCCGACATACACCCTGATGTAGTAGTTTGGTACCCCTTTAGGAAAAGGATGCACAAAGTAGGGAAAGTGTGCACGACGATTTAGGAAAACCGTGTGTGTATGACCCTAAGTAAGATGGGATCGTTCTCTCGAGGAGGCACGTGTGTTGTGTACTGAATTGATTTGATTGATGATTTTATTAAGAAGAGAAGAGAAGAGAAAATGACGAAGACGTAAAAATAAAAATTAACAAAAATCACTACTAGAAAGTTAAGACGTAAAACCGTAAAACTACAAAAATTAAAATTTTAACCTAAAAATTCCTAAAAATTCACAATAAAATTCTAAGAGTTTACAAAAAATCCAAACTTGCTAAAACCTTTTAATTAATTAAATAATGACTTTTTAATGCTAATTAAAGCCCTAAAAATCACAATTAATTATTAAAAAGCCCTAAAAAAGATTTAACAGTTTGTAAACCTCAAAAATGACCTAGTTAAGCTAAAAACTATTTTTAAAAATTTTAAAACCAAATTAAACTATTTTTAATTACTTAAAAACTATTAAAATCTATTAAAACTTAAATTAATTCTAAAAAATAAATGAAAAGCCTAAAAAAGATTTGGAAAGTTACAAAGTTCCTAATTTAATGTCTATAACCTAGGAAAAATGAAAAAAATAGAAAAAAACAAACTTTGAATTTTTACTAATAAAATAATATTAAAATATTCTAAAAAATAAAAAGTTTAGAAATAAATTCTAAAAAATTACCAAAAATCCTAAATATTGTAACTAGAACAAAAATGTGATCAAAAGTTCCTGAAACCTTTTATTTAATTTTATATTAATTTTTAAAGTTGTTAGAAAACCCTAAAATCAAATAAAATCAAAAATGAGACTTTTTGAAAACTTTTTGAAATGTAAACCTCAAATAACTTAAATAAAAACTAAAAACTATTTTTCTGGATTTTTAAAATACTATTTGCTATTTTTAAATTACTTTCTAAAAATTAAACTAAAAATAATCCTAATAAATAATTTAATAAAGGGAAAAATAATTTTTTAAAACAAAAAAGTCAAAAACCTTAATTAAGTCCTAGTAAAAATGCTAACTACCAAATAAGCTTATACAATAAGCTGAAAAAGCACAAATAAGCTACGGCTTATTTTACAAAAGCCAAAACAAAACACCCTTAAGTATTAAACTTTGCACACTCCTACCAGTCAAAGACCCTAGGGCAACGGTAAAGAGTGTGTGTTGTGAGAGGAGTGGCGCAGGTTCGAGTCCTGGCCACGTCCTTTTTGATGTTTTATTTTTTTTCTTTTTAAACTTTAATCAACCAAACCAGTAACCTTTTTAGTCACAAATTCACAAACACAAGTCCAATATACAAAGATTAAACCTTACAAATCCAAAAACGTGCCCAGATTCTGCTTGTTGACTGATGAACACAAGTGACCTTTCTTCACAAGTGAAAATAAACCAAGAGGACTTGGTCTTGATTATGTGGATGTTTTTGTTGGACAAGCAGGCACCCCTATACTCTTTGGAGTATAGGGAGTCAAAGGCAAACACAAAAAACACAAACTCTAGACAAGAATCAAGCACACACAAGCAAAACAAGTTGCTGATTACCCCTACTTGTTGACTGATGAATAAAATAACCTAAGTACATGCATAAGAATGAATTTTGAAGTCTCATAACATGCATACAAGCTTACTAAACAGCATACAAGCAACACTCAAACCTCTAACAACCTTTAATCTAGCAATGAACAAAAGATTAAGCCAAAATCTCTCAAAATTCATACAGACAAGGCAGTTACTGATTTTATATGTTATTGTCCATTTTTTAGCTTGCAAATTGGTTCAAAACTTCAACAAACAGATACTCAAATACAGATAACATATGTTAGCAACCTAATAAGTGTGTCTAGATGATTTTTAAACCAAAAGCACTCAATATCCTTAGCTTAAAACTCAAATCCAAACACCCCTTTAAGTATTGAAAACCAAATTTTTCAAACCAAAGCAACTTAAAACCTATTCAAACTACTTCTAATCACTCTTAACATGCAAAATAACATTAAAAGAACACATCCAAACAACTTTTAACAAACAAATCACAAATAGCATGCAAATTCACTCAAATCACCAAGTTGACTGAGAAATGAAAATGAAAAAGAGATTTTTACCTCAAGGGACCTACATCCAGGTCCCTAGTGGTTGAGAAACCACCTCCTTATAGGCCCGGACCTATGCAGACACTTGATCAACAAGCTCTAATAAACCTGCTAAGAAAATCAAACACAAGAACAATACAACTTTCTGAATTTTTTTGAAACTTCCTTAAAAATCTTTTCACAAACCTTGAAACCAATTAACACCTTTCAAAAACAGCTTCAAACTCACAAATCCAACACCTCCTTATCCACTTTCACTTCAAAGGAGTTTTGGGTTTCTGAAATTTGAACTAATCTTGAAACCTTTTGAAAATTTTCAACACACAAGTGTTACACAATATCAAATGGAACTCAGTCTAGCAATCAAACACACACCAACTTTTTAAAATCAATAAAAGGAATTACAATTTATATAAAAAATACCAAACTTTATAAATTTATAAAAAAGGGATTACAAATGTGATTGCTAAAAACTGGAACAAACTGAAAAGCTTAAGCTAGGGTGCCTTATATACTGGCTACAAGAACATTCTAGTATGCATAAACCCTAACAAGTGGACTGCCTAATATGCCCTTTGAAAAGTCTTGAAAATTTGGTCAATTTCGGATTCATGTGATCATGTGAAGATGCCAGCTTTGAAATTTGATCTTGGACGTTGAAAATCCCTTGGGGACCAAGTAGAAGGATCTTGGATGTTGGTTTGGTCGGGCATTGGGTTTGGGTGAATGGGACGTGAGCAGGGGAGGGGTCCACTTTCACATGGGGTTGTCTAGGGTCACGGTTTTGGTGTGGGATGGGGTGAGGGTGACCTAAATTAAGGATCTGGAGTGATCTAGCAAATACCCCTTTGTTTTGAAGTTGATTGTGACTGGGGTGGATTAGGGTTTATAAGGGGATTAAGGGTGGTTTAATCCAAAAAGGGAAAGGGTTTATTTAAATTTGTTGTTTGGTGGGAAAAGGGAAAGGGTTGACTGGGGCTTTGACTTGGTTTATTTAAAAACCAGTTTGTGGGTTTGGGTGGACGGGTTGGGTTATGGGTATGGGTGGGTAATGCTGAGGTGGCAAGTGGTGACTGGTGGTAAGAGTTTGGATGTTTGGCAGTTTAGGTCCCCAAGTTTTCCTCTTCTCTTCACTTTGTAATAAAAGGCTTTCAACGCCTATTTTTCCTTTATCAACTTTGGCAGATTTACAATTTTGGCACAAAAACTTTTAGAAACTTTTCCAAGGGTTTCTTTTGTACTTCTTGGATTCTTCAAGGACTGGAATTGTAATATCTTCAAACTTTAGGGATCATTCTTGTACATTTGACATTTGGAGGGTCATTTGTGACAAGTTCTTCAAAGATGAGGGACTAAAGTTGCCAATCTTCAATTCTTCAAGGGTCTTTTTGCAAAATCCAAACTTGGGCCCGGTTCATTGTGCGACTTCGTTTCCCGTGTTCGTTTTTGAATGATTCTTGTGATCTTTTGCCATTTCCTCAATATCCGTACCTAAAAATACACAAGTAACAAACACGAGCATATATTTGGTATATTTGATGATATTTTATGCATTTTAAGCTTGATTTGGACGATGAGACCATGTATAAAAGCAGTCTCATCACTCCCCCATACTAAACCATTCCCGTGCCCTCACGCAATGCTAGAATAAAGTATCGTAGCATCTCCAAAATTCATTTTTATTCACTTTATTGAATTGATAAACTAGCTACACTACCACTATTACTACTACTTGTGTTTTAGACATAATGTATGATTTTCATCGCAAAATGGGACGTTTAGGTTCATAGAATAAGAACACGTGAATGCTTCGTTAGAAATAATTTCGTCGTCCTCAATTTTCACCTGATTCCATGCTAAGCGTGCAACGAGATCATTGTCATTATAAGTTAGTAATGCTAACACTACTCATATGCCCTAATCACGTACTTATCCTCCCATTATTCCTAAGTTGTATCTATTATATTTTATTTTGTCTTAAATATCACGAGGATACATTGTTTGACTTATGCGATAATAGAGATTTAGGTCTAAAAATAGAGTCCTAACGGTGTAACTAAGACCATCAAATCAATAACCCCTCCTAATAGACAACGATGTTAAAAAATTAAGTTGACAAGAAGAATCGATAAACACGGTTTTATAACGGTTTTAAACATGAGACTTATTACCAAGACTTTTATACGCCCCCTAACGGAAGGACCTTATTATCTTTGGTTTACCTCCATCTTTTATTCAACTTCGCCATGAAGCTTTTATTATGACTTCGGTCTTGCCTTGCCTTTTATTATCCGCCTCATCGGTGGTTTTATTAGCCAAAGACGTATATCCTCACGCTAAGGCGAATTTTGGATCTTTAAAGATTCGAAGATTAAGGCTTGATTCACTTTCAATTTTTGCATAGATTTTAGGCCTTGTGGGGCTTCAAATTGTTTGCTATATTTAGGTGAGCACTTGAAATCTTATTATTGGGTGAAGCTTTTGATTATTCGGGTGCCAATACTTCAAAACCGTGACGCTGGCGATACCTTAATGTCTTCCCAATTTAATTACACGGAAGCTACTAGAAAAGACTAGAAACCCAACAATCCTAACTAAACCGCTAAGTCAATATTTATTAAGCAAAAAATATTTACAAGCGAAGGGAGAATAAGCAAACAACGAGAACACATGAGTTTATGAAAGAATACGAGTACTCTACGTTTAGCATAGTAACTTATAATTAACTCTATCATTTCTCGTCCTCATTTAAGAGACTTAGCCTAATGTGTAGTTAAGGAATCAAAGCTAAGTGCTCAACACGCACGGTCGAGTCAAAAATTACTCTTATTCTCGCCATCGGAAAATCTACATTCGTGTCTTCAAACACTTATAAAACATGAGAAAAATTTTAAAATTTGGCCATTTTTAGCCTTACTTTGCAACAAAACGATAAACAAAACATAAACTTTGGAAAGCGTGAAGGTTTGGCAAGGCAAGTATCTATTCACCCCCCCCCCCCATACTAAAGTTAAACATTGTCCTCAATATTTCGATTCTAGGGGTACAAACACCCCCATACTAGAGACGTAGTCGAATGCCTAATCTAGCATGGAAAGGGTGTAACCAATAAGTGGTAGCCGTTTATGATGTGTGCTAAAAACCTAAGGTTAGAACATAAAAGGATATATCATTTGGATATTGGGAAAGGTCTCCAAAGCAAACGATCGAGTGCTCCCATAAAACGAACACGAGAGGCTCCAATCGTGAAGATCATGATCTAAAAACCACAATTCACAAACAACCACGGAACAAAGGTTGGAAGGGCACAAATCCCCTCACATTAAATTAAATTAGAAAGCAATAATATGTACATGGATAAGCATGGGTCTCCCCCACGAGGCACCTTGTTTTTGATAACCGAGTCAAAAGCTCGACTCGAATCCCCATAAATGTGATCATTTAGGGATAATCATGGTGTGGTCAATTTTTGGTGGGGCTTACATGATAAACAAGGCCCAAAAGTATGTGGAGTACTTTAAAAACCGATAAACGTATACCGGGGTCAAAGATAGCGTCCTCGTTTTCGGATGAAAGACGAAACAACGCTACTTCAACACAAACCCCAATGGGGTAGAAGAAAATAGGAGAGAAGAAATAGAAGGGTGGGACAATGGGTAAGTCTTTAAAAACATGAGCTACTCGAGGTAGACTCGCACCAATCAAATGAAAAGATTTTCCGTTTATTGCATCGGTGGAAGACCGAGATTTCCCTATATAAGCAATTCCAGGATCAAATATCTCATCCTCGATGGAGAAAGGGGAGGGAACATAAGGGGCTTCCCCCACACTAAATCCACACAAAGCATCGTCAAAAGGAGAAGACGAGCTTGCAGTACTCAATACACGCGGTGATGACGGAGTTAGAGTTGCAGAAAAATCTTTTAAATTCAACTCAAAATCTTTTCCTTTTTCATCTTTTACACTCTCCTTGTGAAAACCCGATTTAATTATGTCAAAAATATTTGGTGTATCTAAAGCAATGTTAGTCACACTAAAAATTCTCACATTTTGAAATCTTTTTGGCAAAGGTGGTGGTAAGTTTTCAAATCTTTTGTCAACAAAGAAAACCTCCCCATCGGGATCAACGTATTCATCATCCGAAGATTCACTCGAGATTGGAATCGTAGGCTTTACACTCTTAACCTCCACCGGCGGAGGGGACGGAAATTCATTTTTCTCAACAACTCCTAAAACTCTATTTGAAATCTTTTTGCAAATGTTTTTGATGGGATTGACATTGTACAAAGATGTGATAGAATACACATGAGAAAGAGTGGAGTTTTGGGTTGCATTAATGACGAGTTCTTCCTCATTGAAACGAAGAGTGATTTTTCTAGCATGCACATCGATAAGTGCTCTCGAGGTATCCAAAAAAGATCGACCTAAAATTAACGGAACTTTAGGATCGATAGGAATATCAACAACAATAAAGTCTACAGGATAATAGAACTTTCCAACTTTCACAAAGACGTCCTCGGCAACTCCACAAGCTAGAATCGTAGAATGATCGGCCATTTCGATTGACATTCTTGAAGGAGTGAGATTGGGAAGATTGAGCGATTTAAAAATCTCAAGAGGCATCAAATTAATACTAGCACCAAGATCGGCCAAGGCGTAGCATTCTTCCATGTCTTGGATAGCACATGGGATTAAAAACTTTCCAGGATCACCGACTTTTTGAGGTATGCGGCTTAGAAAAACCGATGAACAACTAGACGATTTTTGCAATTTCTCTTTGTTATTCAACATAATTTTGAAGTTCGCGGCAAATCGAGGCATCATGACTAAGGCGTCGGCAAAACTTATATTAAAATGCAAGTCACGAAACATTTTCATAAAGAGTTCGAATTGATAATTATTTCGTTCTTGTGCCTTTTCCTTGTCTCGTCTTGAAGGGTAGGGTAAAGGTGGTGTGGGTTGGGGCAAAGTAGGCATAGGCATCGGCCTTGGAATCTCGGGTTCCATGATTGGTATTGGTTCAACCGTAGGTGTGGTTTGAGCGGTACTTCGTGGGCTTGTAATTTGCTCCTTTTCGACCACAACCTCGGGTTCTTTCTCTTTTTCCTTCTCCATAGAAGTACTTGGACGAGAAATGGGTTCTTTGAAAGTTTTACCACTATGAGTAGTAATAACCTTCAATTCTCCTTTCGGGTTCACGATGGTATCACTAGGAAGACCACCCGAAGAAGAGGGCTTACACATGATAGCTTCAAACATTTTAGCCATTCGGTCTTCAAACTTAGATTGCCTAGCATCCGCTTTTAACAATTCTTGCTTAATCTCATGTTGCCCTTGCTCCATTTTTTGTTGATTTTGTTGGATTCGTGTGACATTTCCTTCCATTTTATTAGCATGAGTTTTAAGTTCATTAGCAAGTTCGTTTTTAAGCTCGTTTTTCAACTCGGACCTTAAGCTAACCATTTCACGTTGCATATTATCAAACTTAGCATCATTAGCCTTAGCATAATTCAAAAATTCCCCTTGGAGATTTTTGGTGTGATCGTTTTGAAAACCTTGGGCATTGTTTTGAAAATCACGGTTTTGGTTTTGATTTGAAATTTGCCCATTTCCACTTTGGTAATTACCTTTGTTATAATTCCTTTGATTTCCTTGGTAATTTCCACCTTGGTTGTTGTTGCGATAATTATTAGCATTTTGATTTGGTGGAGCTTGATTTTGGCGGGAACTTTGACCGATTTGGTTATAAGTTCTCGTGGCTACAAAAGCATTCGAAGTGTTACCATCCGCGGTAATGCACTCGGAAAGATCATGAGCTCCACCACACGACAAACAACTCTTAGAAACCGCTTTAACCGAAGAGGAATTCGAAACTTCTTGAGCTTTCCAATGGGACATAAGGTTAGCAAATCTATCAAAAAATCGATTTTCTTCATTTGCCTCATCATGTAATGCATTGATACTACGAGACGATGATGAGCCCATTTTGGCAGCACTCGGTGTGTGACGAGGGCTATAAACCTTAGACCTATTCTCAATTATGACCAAAGCTTCTTCAACCGTTTTACACAAAAAATTACCACCCGCGGCGGCATTCAAATAATCTCTTTCATGATCATTAAGTCCATTGTAAAACGTGTCAATTTGGTGCAAGTCGGAAAAAACATGATGAGGACATTCATGTAACATCTCCTTAAACCTATTCCAAGCCGTAGAAAAACTTTCATTTGATTCTTGTGAAAATTTAGAAATCTCATTTTTCAAATGCGTAGTCTTAGAGGGCGGAAAAAATTGGTTCACAAACTTTGAAACGAGATCCTTCCACGTCAATATAGAATTGGGTGGCTTTTTCTCTAACCAAATTTTAGCGGGCCCCGCTAAGGAATACGGAAATAACATCATCTTAATCGAGTCATTCGAGACATCCTTAAAATTGCACGTGGCGGTAAGACGATTAAATTGGCGGATATGGTTGTGGGGATTGTTGATGAGACTGCTTTTATACATGGTCTCATCGTTCTTTTTGGGCTTAAAATGCATTAAATATCATCAAAATACCCAAATATATGCTTGTGTTTGTTGCTTGTGTGTTTTAGGTACGGATATTGAGAAAATGACAAAAGATCACAAAAATCAGGCAAAAACGAACACGGGAAACGAAGCCGCACGATGAACCAAGCCCTAGTGAGGAATTTTCCAAAGAAAACCCTTGAAGATTTGAAGAATATTGAAGATTGGTCCTCCAAGTTTGAAGAATTGACACTTTATACCCTTGTATCTTCATAATTACAAGTTTGGTCCCTAAAGTTTGTCAAAATTACAAAAAGGACCCTTAACTTTGAAGAATTGGCAAATTTAGTCCCTCAACAAATCTAAATTGTCAATAATAGTCCTCCAAGAAGTCAACAAACAAGTCAAAGCCCTGAAGTTTGAAAACATGTCAAAATCAGTCCTTGGAATATGAAGAAATTGCAAGATTAGTCCTTGTTTCTATAAACTACAACTTGAAGGACTGAAAGTGCCAAACTGGCAAACTTATTTACAAAGGAGTGGAAGTTTTTGGCTGATTTATAAAATATGAAGAAAGTAAGAACCTTGGGGGGCCATTTTGGCCAGACATCATAACTAATATCCACCACTCCCCACACGCCACCTCATCCACCCAACTCCCTCCACCAATCATAACACATCATCACTCCACGTCTACTTTCCACTTTAACTGATTAAGTAATAAACTTAATTAGTTTATTTTTTTCCCTCTAAACACAAAATTTGAATACTAAACCCCCCAAACCAGATTAAACTCACTTGTTCTTCCCCATAAACCCTAAAAACACCCAGGTGCGATTAATCTAAAACTAAAGGGGTTTTGCTCCAAAGTATCCAGAATGGTGATTAACCTAAGATTAAACATAAACCCACTCTCACTTTTGTCCCCACTCAACCCATGTGCTCCCCAAGAGATTCCCAACTCATGTCTTTTTCACCCAAAACCCCAAAACGACAATCTCAACGGCTGGAAATGTTTTCTTGCTCTCCAATGGTCCTCCAACGGCCAAGATCATCACAAGTACACCCAAGACAACTGGCCATCACTTTCCTTCACATGTGAACCAAAAGTTGACTGAAAATTCAAATTTCGTCCAGGGGCATGTTAGGAATTTTCCACATTAGGGTTTTGATTTCTAGAGGGTTCTATCAGTCCTATAAAGAGACCTCTCAACTTGTGAGAAGGCTCTTGTTCCATTTTTATGTAATTTTCTTTTCCATGAATTAATGAAAAGTTTTTTTTTAAACCTACATAAGACTGTGATCCATTTACTTTCCAGCATTTTCAAGTTTTAAAGTTTGTTTTTCCTCAATTCATTTCAAAATCTTCAAGTTTGTTTTTAAGAATTTTACTTGTTCTCAAAAAGAATTTTCAGAAACTTATTTTACATCTTACTGCTATAAGCCATTCAATAAGCTTCTTAAAACAAGCTTATTGAATCTCTTATAAGCTTGATTCTTTCTTTCTTTGTTGTTTGTGGTGTGCAGGGAACAAGAAAAAGCTAAGGTTATTTCTCACCATTTTCTTGCCATTGTGTTCAAACCAATCCAACTCCCACTAGGCTCTGCATACACCCGAGTGTATTGGAGGTGGCTTATCAGCCACTGTTGGGCTTGGAAGTAAGCCCAACAAGGTAGTCCTTGTTCTCTTTTCAATTTTCATTGTTTTCTGAATTTTTTATGCTTTGTGTGATTTTCCATGTTAAGCTGTTAAGAGTTGGTTTAAGTGCTTGAATTTGTTTTATCTGATATATTATGCATGTTTAGAAGGATTCAAGCCAGATTAGTAAAGCTTTGTGTTGATTTTGTTTGAAAAAAGTTGAAAAAAAAGTTTAAAGGGGTGTTTGGATTAAGGCTTAATCAGGGTAATTTATATTATTCTTGTGTTAAAACTTGTTCCAATCACTTATCAGGTTAATTATAGGATACTTGTTAGTTTGGTGATTCAGTTTTGGTAAAGTTTCATTCAGTTTGCATGATAAAATTTAACATTATGGCCTAAAAACATAATCTGTCTTGTTTGACTGTTTTGTTGAAATTTTTGCCACCAATCTTGAAAGACTGTTAGGATATAGGTTATTTTAGGGACTGAAATTGCTTATTTGCCATTTGGTGAGTTTATGTGCTAGTTATGAGCCATAGAAATTCAGATTTGTGCATATAGCTTTGTTACTGTTCATCAGAAAGATTTTTAGCTTACTCAGGAACTTAATTGGCTTATTTCTGTTTGATCTTGGCTTGTGACTTGCTCTTTTTTGTGCATTATCTGACTCCTTATACTCCAAAGAGTATAAGGGTGCCTTATTGTCCCAAATAAGCTATCAAAATAAGCTTTCCTAAGCTTATTGAAAAACAGACCAAAAATTTACACTGTCAGTGGGAACTCCTTTCCCACTGCTAGTGTCTTTTTTACCACTGCTAAGCTAAAGGACAAATCCAGTCCACATGTCACTATCAGTTTTCTTATATTTTTGTCTTTAGTGGGTAAAAATTTGATTTAGATCTTGAAACCAGTTCCATTATTTTTCTTATTTAATTTAGGATTTTTCTGATTAATTAAATTTTTATTTACTGTTCATTTAGTAATTTTTAGATTAATTAGCTATTTATAATTAACTTTAAAGTTTCTGTTTTTGTCTTTTAGTGCCAAAAAGAAATATTTTTCAGTTTAATCAATTTTCCTGAACTTAGAATAATATTTTAAGGTTTTTGGTTAAAAAAGATTTTACTGTTCATCTTTTTATTAATTTTTAGAATTAATTTAATTTAATTAGGGTTTTAATTAAACTAGTTTTGTCATTTAGTGGAAAATTTATTTTTCAAGCTTTTTCATTTTTCTACTGTTCATTAGAGTGATTTAGGATTTTTAAAATTGGTAGATTATTTTTAGCATTATTTTATTATTTTTTATATTATTTTGGTTTAAAAATAGTTTTTAGTAATTTAAAAATAGAAAAATAGTATTTAAAAATTATAAAAAAATACTTTTTAGTTTTTAAATAATATAAGTAAGTTATTTGTTCAATAAAAAATATTTTGGACATTTTGATTAATTATATTTAATTTTAGGGCTTTAATTAGCATTTAAAATTGAATATTTAATTAATAAAAGGTTTTAAAATATTTTTATTGGATTTTATTCCTTATTTATATTATTTTAGACTTGTTTTAGCTTATCATTAATTTTTAGGTTGAAATTTTTAATTTTGTAGCTATTTACGGTTTTACGTTTTCGCCTTTTTCGTCGTAGTTTAATTCGTAATCGTAACCGTCTCTTCTTTCCTTTCTTATTTCTTTTCTTCTTGTTCATAATCACAAACATCATATATCAACTCTTGACACAACGCACTAGCCTCCTTGGGAAACGAACTTGCTTGGTCATTAGCGCTCGGTTTTCCTAAACCGACACTTAATACTTGCCTTATTTATTGCTCTTTTCCTAAAGAGTAGTAAAACACTACATCATTTTGGCGCCGCTGCCGGGGAGGCGTGTTGTGTTTTGGTTGAACCATTGTTGTTTTTATATAGCCATAAAAGTAATTGTATTAATAGCACTCTATTAATACGTATTATCGTTTTCTCGGTTTTTGTGAATATTATTACTATATTGTATACGTAGAACAATAAATTTACAAGTACTCCAAATACGTGAGCAATCACAACCTTGACTCGGGATTCATCACTCGATCATTGTATTCGAATCTCAAACCAAAGAAAAAAGGCAAAAATAGATAAATACTTTCGTGAAGCTTGATTTTGATAATACAAACTATAAGGTGGGTATAAGGCGGTTGTATTTCACGACCTAAAGGAAAAAGGCTCTTAAGTGCTTCGCGCCGCCTCGTTTCCTCCGCTTGCTTGTGCGTATTTGATTTTGAGAGTGAATCGAGGGTTTTGCCGCCCAAAGTATTACTTAAGTATCATATATATTTTCTTGGTTTCATTTGATTAAACCCTCTTGAACGATTTGGTGTTCCACCATCGTTCTAAAGTCATCGAAGGCGTTCACTTCACGTGATCGTTTTCATTCCTTGAGGCTTCTTTAATCGAGAGATTTGATTAAGGAGGAGATTTGTAGATTTGTGTCTACTAATACATTCCAAAAAATCCAAAAAAGGTTAAAAACAATCAAAAACCACAAAAAAATTGAAAAAGTAAAAACACCAAAAAGAATCTGCTTTGCTCGCCTTCTCGTTGTACGTGACGTTTATGCAAACTCGCTCTAAAGCAAGACGTGCTCGTAAACGAAGAAACAAATCACTCACTCCTACTAGTGAGGACTCTCCTATTGACGAACCCATTGTAGTGAAAGAAGCACCCATGGCTAATCGAACTATGATGGAGTTGCTTCAAGCACCCACCGAGGGTTATGGAGAAGCGATTGTGATTCCCGCTATCCTTGCGGAGAATTTTGAGGTTAAGACGGGTTTGTTGTCCATGATTCAAAACAACAAGTTTCGAGGGGACGAAAAGGACAACCCGCATAACCACATTCGCCAATTTAATCGTCTCACCGCCACGTGCAAGTTTAAGGATGTTTCAAACGACTCGATTAAGATGATGCTTTTTCCGTATTCCTTAGCGGGGCCCGCAAAAATTTGGTTAGAGAAAGAGCCACCCAATTCTAAATTGACGTGGAAGGATCTCGTTTCAAAATTCGTGAACCAATTTTTTCCGCCCTCTAAGACTACGCACTTGAAAAACAAGATTTCAAAGTTTTCACAAGAGTATAATGAGAGTTTTTCAACGGCTTGGAATAGGTTTAAGGAAATGTTGCACGAATGTCCTCATCATGGTTTTTCCGACTTGCATCAAATAGACACGTTTTACAATGGCTTGAACGATCATGTGCGTGATTATCTTAATGCCGCCGCGGGTGGTTATTTTTTGTGTAAAACGGTCGAGGAAGCATTGTTAATTATTGAGAATAGGTCTAGGGTGTATAGTCCTCGTAGCACGTCGAGTGTTCGTAAGGCTTCGTCTTCATCTTCACCTAGTTTGTCACACACCGTTGATGCTTGCCAAGTCGAGGCTAATTTGGAGAACAGAATTTTTGATATAGTGAAAGGCTTGTTAGTTGAGTTTAAAGTTGGTGAACAACCCGCTCCCGCTACGATTAAAGCGGTTGAGGTTTGTTGTATGTATTGTGGTGGAGCTCACGATTATTCCGAGTGCATTACCAACGGTGGTAACACTTCGAGTGCCTTCGCGGCCGCGGGAACTTATAACCAAAACGGTCAAGTTCCTCGCACTAATCAATTGACTCCACCGGGTTTTTCACCAAATCAAAATGCTAACAATTATCGAAACAATCAAGTTGGTTACCAAAGCAATCAAAGGAACAATTATAAGGGTAATAACAACTATGGGAATCAAGGGAGTAGTAGTAGCCAATTGCAAAATCAAAATCAAAACCGTAATTTTCAAAACGCGAGTCAAGGTCTTCAAAATAATAAAGAACTTCCATTGGACTTTTTGAATTACGCTACTTCAAATGATAAGATTTTGGAAAACATTCAAGAGCAAATGGCTAATCAAGCTAAGGACACGGCTAAGAACGCAAAGGAGTTAGCTAATTTCATTAAGGAAAATCTAGCCATGAGAAATGAATTGAAAAATGATTTTGCTAACCAAATTCGAGGTCAAAACAACAAGATAGAGCAAAGTCATGCTAGGCTTGAACAAAGAATTGACCAAAAAGCCGCTAGTCAAGATGTTAAGTTTAATAATTTTGATGCTAAGCTTAATGCAATTTTAGAAGCCGTAATGGGAAACAAAGCCTCTACTTCGGGTAGTTTGCCTAGTAACACCGTTTCAAACCCGAAGAGAGAGATGAAAGTGATTACCACACGAAGTGGTAAGACACTTAAAGAACCAAATCCTCAACCAATTACTCCAACGGTGGAGGAAATTGAGGAAGAACCCGAGGTGGTGGTCGAAAAGGAGCATATTTCTATCCCACAAAGTACCGCTCATGCCACACCTACGGTTGACCCATCACCCATTTTGGAACCCGAGATTCCAAAGGCTATGCCTATGCCCCAACCCACACCACCCTTACCTTACCCATCGAGACTTAGGAAGGAGAAACGACAAGAGCGCGACAACTATCAATTTGAGCTTTTTATGAAAATGTTTCGTGATTTGCACTTTAATGTGAGTTTCGCCGATGCTTTGGTCATGATGCCTCGATTTGCCGCTAACTTTAAGAGTATGTTGAACAACAAGGAAAAATTACACCAAATGTCTAGTTGTTCATCGGTTTATCTTAATCGCATACCTCAAAAAGTCGGTGATCCGGGTAAATTTTTGATCCCTTGTGCAATTCAAGATATGGAAGAATGCTATGCCTTGGCCGATCTTGGTGCTAGCATTAACTTGATGCCACTTGCAATCTTCAAGTCGCTCAATCTTCCTAATCTTACTCCTTCACGAATGTCTATTGAGTTGGCCGACCATTCCACGATTCTTGCATGTGGTTTGGCGGAAGACGTTTTTGTGAAAGTGGGGAAGTTCTACTATCCCGTAGACTTTATTGTTGTTGACATCCCCACGGATCCTCAAGTTCCTCTTATTTTAGGTCGTTCGTTTTTAGATACGTCTATGGCTTTAATTGATGTGCATGCTAGAAAGATCACCTTACGTTTCAACGACGAGGAACTTGTTATAAACGCAACTCAAAATTCTCAACTTTCTCATGTTCATTCCGTTGCTACCATAAACCTCGTTGATATGATCGACGTGGTTTGCGAGGAATTTTCACAAGAAGTTTTAGGGTTTGGTGATGAAGAAACTAGTGGCAATCCCACTATGTTGGATCCAATTCTTGATAATTCGACACCAACCTTCACTCCTTTCGAAGGTGGTGGTTTTACGTTGGAAGAATTCGATGTTCCACGTACTTGTGACGAAGACCTCGACAACTATGAGGACTTCTCGATTATCAAGGATTTTCTCAACGATTTCCCATTTCCTCCACCCGAGGAGGTTATGAGTATCGAGCCTAAATCTTCACTTGAGGAACCACCTATTCTCGAGTTGAAAGATTTACCTCCTCACCTCGAATATGTCTATTTGGAGGAGGACGACAAGTTGCCGGTTATTATTGCGAAGGAACTTTCGAATGTTGAAAAAACCGCACTTGTCGATGTTCTTAAGGATCACAAAGGGCCGATTGCGTGGAAGTTATCCGACATTAAGGGAATCGATCCCAAATTTTGTTCACACAAAATATTAATGGAGGAATATTTCAAGCCAACAATCCAAAGTCAAAGAAGGGTGAACCCCAAAATTCACGACGTCATCAAAAAGGAGGTCCTTAAACTCCTTGACGCGGGAATGATTTACCCTATTTCTGATAGCCCTTGGGTGAGTCCTATTCATTGTGTCCCTAAAAAGGGAGGGATGACCGTTGTGCCAAACGATGCCAACGAGTTGATTCCCACTAGACTCGTGACCGGATGGAGAGTGTGCATTGACTATCGAAAGTTGAATGAAGCCACTCGAAAAGACCATTTTCCCTTGCCCTTCATGGACCAAATGTTGGAGCGTCTTGAGGGAAACGATTTCTATTGCTTTTTAGATGGTTTTTCCGGTTACTTCCAAATTCCCATCGATCCTCGTGATCAAGAAAAAACTACGTTTACGTGTCCATATGGAACGTTTGCCTATCTTAGAATTCCATTCGGACTTTGCAATGCACCGGGAACTTTTCAACGATGCATGATGGCTATTTTTCATGATATGATCGAGAAGACGATGGAAGTCTTCATGGATGACTTTTCCGTGTTTGGTGATTCCTTTACTTCGTGTTTGTCGAACCTTGAGAGAATGTTAAAACGTTGTGAGGAAACCAACCTTGTGCTCAATTGGGAAAAGTGTCATTTTATGGTTAAGAGTGGAATCGTCTTAGGGCACAAGGTCTCGAAAGCGGGGATTGAGGTAGATCAAGCTAAGGTAGACGTCATCGCCAAATTACCTCATCCCAAAACCGTCAAGGGAGTTAGGAGTTTCCTAGGCCACGCGGGCTTTTATCGACGATTCATCAAGGATTTCTCGAAGATTTCTCGACCCATTACACATATTCTTGAAAAGGAAGCACGTTTTGTCTTTGACGAAGATTGTGTACGATCCTTTGAGATCCTTAAGAGGAAACTTACCGAAGCTCCCATTCTTGTTGCTCCAAATTGGAACCTCCCCTTTGAGCTTATGTGTGATGCAAGTGATTACGCTATTGGGGACGTTTTGGGGCAACGTCATGATAAGCACTTCTTGCCTATTCACTATGCTAGCAAGACGATGACCGAGGCTCAACTTAAATACACTACAACGGAAAAGGAATTCCTTGCCGTGGTGTATGCATTTGAGAAATTCCGACCTTATCTCGTCTTGACAAAATGCATAGTGTATACGGACCATTCGGCTATCAAGTATCTCATGGCTAAACAAGATGCAAAGCCGAGATTACTTCGTTGGATTCTCCTCCTTCAAGAATTTGATCACAAAATCGTTGACAAAAAAGGAGCCGAGAATCTAGCGGCCGATCATCTCTCTCGTTTGGAAGATCCTCACCAAAGTGTTTACGAGCCCAAGGAAATCACCGAAACATTTTCGCTCGAGACACTTGGTGTAGTGAATTCCAAACTTGATTCTTCCACCCCATGGTTTGCGGATTTTGCAAATTACCATGCGGGTAACTTCATCATTAAGGGTATGACAACTCAAGAAAAACGAAAATTCTTTCGTGATGTCAAGTTCTATTTTTGGAACGACCCTTACTTGTTTCGAACCTGTGCGGATCAAATCATCCGTCGTTGTGTATTTGGCACCGAAGCTTCTAACACCCTTAGAGCTTGCCATGAGGGACCCACGGGTGGTCACCATGGTGCTAATCTCACGGCTAAAAAGGTGTTTGATGCCGGCTTCTTTTGGCCTACTATTTACCGAGATGCACAAAATCTTGTGAAGTCTTGTGATTCATGCCAACGACAAGGAAAAGCCTCACAAAAAGATGAAATGCCACAAAATATCATTCAAGTATGTGAGATCTTTGACGTTTGGGGCATAGACTTTATGGGGCCGTTCCCATCATCTCGTAGTAATAAGTACATTCTCGTTGCGGTTGACTACCTTTCTAAGTGGGTGGAGGCGAAGGCCTTGCCCACCAATGATGCTCGTGTGGTAGTTAAGTTCTTGAAAAGTTTGTTTGCTAGGTTTAGAACCCCTCGTGCTATCATAAGCGATCGTGGAACCCATTTTTGTAATGACCAATTCGAAAGGGTTCTAAGGAAATATGGGGTTACACATCGTCTTTCTACGGCTTATCACCCACAAACGAGTGGGCAAGTCGAGGTTTCAAACCGAGCATTGAAGAGGATCTTGGAGAGATCCGTGGGGGAAAACCGACAATCTTGGTCGGATAAGTTAGACGATGCTTTATGGGCCTTTAGGACCGCTCATAAGACACCCATTGGGTGCACTCCCTATAAGCTTGTGTATGGAAAGAATTGTCATTTGCCTATCGAGTTAGGACACAAGGCTTATTGGGCCCTAAAGCATTGTAATGATGACATGGAGACCGCGGGAAAACACCGGAAAATGCAATTAAATGAATTGGATGAATTGAGGGATATTGCTTATGAAAATTCATTGATTTACAAAGAGAAAACTAAAAAGTTGCATGATTCAAAAATTAAAAACCGGGTTTTTAACATTGGGGATCAAGTTTTACTTTTTAATTCAAGATTGAAAATATTTTCCGGTAAATTGAAATCCCGTTGGTCCGGTCCATTCACCGTGACTCAAGTGTTTCCATATGGGACCATCGAGCTAGCTCAAGATGATGGTCCTAACTTCAAGGTGAATGGACATAGGTTGAAGCACTACTTTGGTGGGGAAGTTCCATCCTTGAACTACCTCGACCAAGTCACCTTCCCCAATGATAATTAGTATTGAGGGGATCGAGTCGAGCTCATGACTCGGTAATCAAAAATGAGGTGCCTCGTGGGGGAGTCCCATGCTTATCCTATGTACATATTATCGCTTTCTTAGTCTAATGTAGCTTACGTGTGGGGATTCGTGCCCTTCCAACCTTTGTTCCGTGGTTGTTTGTGATATGTGGTTTTTAGATCATGATCTTCACGATTGGAGCCTCTCGTGTTCGTTTTTATGGGAGCACTCGATCGTTTGCTTTGGAGACATTTCTCAATATCCATGATATATCCTTTTGATGTTCTAACCTTAGGTTTTTAGCACACTTCATAAACGGCTATTAATTTAATGGTTACACCCTTTCCATGCTAGATTAGGCATTCGACTACGTCTCTAGTATGGGGGTGTTTGCACCCCTAGACTCGAAACATTGAGGACAATGTTTAACTTTAGTATGGGGGGTGAATAGATACTTGCTTTGCCAAACCTTCACGCTTTCCAAAGTTTACCTTTTTGTTTATCGTTTTTGTTGCAAAATAAGGCTAAAAATGGCCAAATTTTAAAATTTTTCTCATGTTTTATAAGTGTTTGAAGACACGAATGTAGGTTTTCCGATGGCGAGAATAAGAGTAATTTTTGACTCGACCGTGCGTGTTGAGCACTTAGCTTTGGTTCCTTAACTATACATTAGGCTAAGTCTCTTAAATGAGGACGAGAAATGATAGGGTTAATTATAAGTTACTATGCTAAACGTAGAGTACTCGTATTCTTTCAAAAACTCATGTGTTCTCGTTGTTTGCTTATTCTCCCTTCGCATGTAAATATTTTTTGCTTAATAAATATTGACTTAGCGGTTTAGTTAGGATTGTTGGGTTTCTAGTCTTTTTGAAGTATTGGCACCCCAATAATCGAAAGGTATCGCCAGCGTAGACGAAATTGGTTTAGTTAGGATTGTTGTGTTCTCGTTGTTTGCTTATTCTCCCTTCGCATGTAAATATTTTTTGCTTAATAAATATTGACTTAGCGGTTTAGTTAGGATTGTTGAGTTCCGTGTAATTAAATTGGGAAGACATTAAGGTATCGCCAGCGTCATGATTTTGAAGTATTGGCACCCCAATAATCGAAAGCTTCACCTAATAATAAGATTTCAAGTGCTCACCTAAATCAAGCAAACAATTTGAAGCCCCACAAGGCCTAAAATCTATGCAAAATTGAAAGTGAATCAAGCCTTAATCTTCGAAGCTTTAAAGATCCAAAATTCGCTTTAGCGTGAGGATATACGTCTTTGGCTAATAAAACCACCGATGAGGCGGATAATAAAAGGCAAGGCAAGACCGAAGTCATAATAAAAGCTTCATGGCGAAGTTGAATAAAAGATGGAGGTAAACCAAAGATAATAAGGCCCTTCCGTTAGGGGGCGTATACAAGTCTTGGTAATAAGTCTCATGTTCAAAACCGTTATAAAACCGTGTTTATCGATTCTTCTTGTCAACTTAATTTTTTAACATCGTTGTCTATTAGGAGGGGTTATTGATTTGATGGTCTTAGTTACACCGTTAGGACTCTATTTTTAGACCTAAATCTCTATTATCGCATAAGTCAAACAATGTATCCTCGTGAAACATTCAAGACATCATAAAATATAAGAGATACAACTTAGGAATAATGGGAGGATAAGTACATGATTAGGGCATATGAGTAGTGTTAGCATTACTAACTTATAATGACAATGATCTCGTTGCACGCTTAGCATGGGATTGAAGTGAAAATCGAGGACGATGAAATTATTTCTAACGAAGCATTCACATGTTCTTATTCTATGAACCTAAACGTCCCATTTTGCGATGAAAATCATACATTATGTCTATAACACAAGTAGTAGTAATAGTAGTAGTGTAGCTAGTTTATCATTTCAATAAAGTAAATAAAAATGAATTTTGGAGATGCTACGATACTTTATTCTAGCATTGCGTGAGGGCACGACAATGGTTTAGTATGGGGGAGTGATGAGACTGCTTTTATACATGGTCTCATCGTTCTTTTTGGGCTTAAAATGCATTAAATATCATCAAAATACCCAAATATATGCTTGTGTTTGTTGCTTGTGTGTTTTAGGTACGGATATTGAGAAAATGACAAAAGATCACAAAAATCAGGCAAAAACGAACACGGGAAACGAAGCCGCACGATGAACCAAGCCCTAGTGAGGAATTTTCCAAAGAAAACCCTTGAAGATTTGAAGAATATTGAAGATTGGTCCTCCAAGTTTGAAGAATTGACACTTTATACCCTTGTATCTTCATAATTACAAGTTTGGTCCCTAAAGTTTGTCAAAATTACAAAAAGGACCCTTAACTTTGAAGAATTGGCAAATTTAGTCCCTCAACAAATCTAAATTGTCAATAATAGTCCTCCAAGAAGTCAACAAACAAGTCAAAGCCCTGAAGTTTGAAAACATGTCAAAATCAGTCCTTGGAATATGAAGAAATTGCAAGATTAGTCCTTGTTTCTATAAACTACAACTTGAAGGACTGAAAGTGCCAAACTGGCAAACTTATTTACAAAGGAGTGGAAGTTTTTGGCTGATTTATAAAATATGAAGAAAGTAAGAACCTTGGGGGGCCATTTTGGCCAGACATCATAACTAATATCCACCACTCCCCACACGCCACCTCATCCACCCAACTCCCTCCACCAATCAGAACACATCATCACTCCACGTCTACTTTCCACTTTAACTGATTAAGTAATAAACTTAATTAGTTTATTTTTTTCCCTCTAAACACAAAATTTGAATACTAAACCCCCCAAACCAGATTAAACTCACTTGTTCTTCCCCATAAACCCTAAAAACACCCAGGTGCGATTAATCTAAAACTAAAGGGGTTTTGCTCCAAAGTATCCAGAATGGTGATTAACCTAAGCTTAAACATAAACCCACTCTCACTTTTGTCCCCACTCAACCCATCCGTGGGACCTTAACACTAAGCTAGAACAAAACCTCATCTCGATTGTTTCAATGACGAAGGGGCATCCGCCAGTTAACCCCAGGAACGTGAATCCTGGGAATCGGAAGCCCTCAGGGGAAGGGATTCTTATTCCCAACCAATCACCTAGCCGCCTCGCAAGCGGTCCAGGTAACCGTAGCGGTCTTCAGTCCGCAGGGGTGACGAGCACGATCTCGGTGACACCCCCGCCCACTTCAACCCTGGACAACCCTGATCCGGGAAGTGCGCCAGCCCCTCCTAACAAGGAGCCACGTAGACCCTTAATGGAGGAAGAAGTGGAAGCTCAACCACTCAGCGAGGACGAGCTCACTCGAGTTCTTACTCAGAATTTTGAAAGGATCGTCCCAGGGATCGCATCAAGATTGAGCCTGGGGAGGAACCTCCAAGCCCGACTCAACTTTGGCGACAGTGGACCATCCACTCCTTCCCGAAATAAGAGAAAAAGGAGGACTCAGCCTCGGGAGCAGGGAACCTTTGAGGAAGACCCTCAACCCCGGAATGTGTTTGAACGCATAGGGGATCGCATCATGCAAGAATTAACGCAACCTCAAGATGGGGAAAGGTCGGATGGCTCACCCGAGCGGCCAGACCGAGAGCTGACCAGAACCACACGCCGCCCAAGTGTGTGGGATAGGATGAACACAGGAAGGAAGGCTCCTGGCTCGTCTCAAAAAAGTGGTCCCTACTCGAAAGGCGGGGCACCACCGCCGTCCCCAGATCCGTCTGGGGAGGACTCAGATGACCATCCGCCCAAGCGCCGCCGGCCAAGGCGCACGCCACCACCACCAAGCAATGATGAGTATTATGGTGGCCCCTACTATAGGGATACGGAAGCAGAGGACCTCTCGCGTCCGTGGTGTGAACCATGGGATGACCCTAGGCTCACACGGCCATGGGCTGATCCTAGGGAAGATCCGTTTACCCTTCGCATACGGAACTACTCTGAGGACACCAAACGTCGCATGCCGGCATGTATCAAGACGTATGATGGGTCCGGTGATCCTGTCGATCACCTCAAAATATTTGATACTCAGGCTAAAATTGAGCGATGGCCCATGCCCATATGGTGCCAAATGTTCAATTCGACCTTAATTGGTAACGCTCGGGACTGGTTCGAGGCACTCCCCCCACGGAGCATCGATAGTTTCACGGAACTACGCACTGCGTTCGAAAACAATTATACTCAGAGGAAGAAGTATAATAGGGATCCGGTTTCATTGGCAACCGTTAAGCAGCGGCCGGGGGAGTCCACAGAAGCCTTCACTGAGCGCTTCAATGATGAGTGCACACGCACGAGAACCATGCCAGAGCTCCTGAAAATCTCGGACTACATGCACGCCATAACAGACAGAGAACTGATCAGGCGTCTCAATGACAAGCGTCCAGAAAGATATGATGACCTCATGGAGAGAGTGAGGAATTTCATAGAGGGAGAGACAGCGGTGGCCGCAGCATACCCATCCCGAGGAAATGGGTACCGCTCAAATGACCAGTCCCGGAGACAGTCGGGTGGTCAAGGCAACCAGAACAATAACAAAGGCTCGGACTATAAGAGCCAGAGCAAAGGCGGACGGTCAGACGACAAGTTCACCCCCCTAAAGATGTCCTACCGGGAGATCTTGTTGACTGAAGGGGCGAATTTTCCAAGGCCTCCCCCAATGACCACACCCCCGGAACGTCGGCAGGGAAGTCGCTTCTGCGAATTCCATAATGACAAAGGACATGGCACCGAGGAGTGTATCCAGCTGAAGAAGCATATTGAGTCGCTAATCAAATCAGGCAAGCTTAAGCACCTGGTTAAGGATTGGAAAGACGGAAAGGACAACAACAAGAAGTATGATAAGAAGGACCCCCAAAAGGACAAGCCTTCTACCATATACATGATCCAATCCAGACAGCGCCGCACGAGACAGAAAATTGGCCAAAAATTTTCCCGCGGCAAGGAAATCTCATTCCCTCTCATCACAGCAAGTGACGTGGTTGATGCGCCTCTCACTATTGAGATAAGCATTGGAACGCACAATGTCCGCCGCATGTATGTGGATGGAGGATCGTCAGCAGAAGTATTATATGAACACTGCTTTGTGCAGTTATGCCCAGAAATAAGAAGCCAATTAGTACCGGCCACGTCGCCGCTTACTGGCTTTAGTGGAGATACTATCTGGCCAATAGGGCAGTTGCGTCTGCTTGTCACCATTGGGAATGAGGAACATTCCACTACAACGTGGATGAACTTCATGGTGATACGTTCACATTCCCCTTATAATGGAATCATAGGCCGACCAGGCATTTTGGCTATCCGAGCAGTACCCTCTACGGCACACGGAATGATTAAGTTCCCAGTTGATGGGGGAATCGTTACTATTTATAATACAGTCGTGCCGACATCCGAGTGTCACACCGTGACAACACCGGCACCACCTGTACCACCCAAGGATGGGGCACCACCACCCAATTGGAAGGTGGCCATTCACCCTGACTACCCGGAACAGGAGGTATCCATAGGAGGGGCACTCTCAGATAGCGGCAAAAGGGCCATGTGTGCACTTTTAAGTGCAAATCTGGACATATTCGCATGGGAGCCAAAACATATGACGGGTGTGCCACGTACGATAGCAGAGCATAAGCTCCAGATCCGCCAAGGGTACCAACCCATCAAGCAAAAGAAGCGCGGCCAGGCGCCCGAAAGAAGCCAAGTTATATTGGAGGAAGTGCGGAAACTGGTGGATGCAGGCATTATGCGCGAGGTATACTACCACGAGTGGTTATCCAATCCAGTCATGGTCAAGAAACATGACGGAAGTTGGCGCATGTGCGTGGATTTCACGGACCTGAACAAGGCCTGCCCACAAGACTGTTACCCGCTTCCAGAAATTGACTGGAAAGTAGAATCTTTGTGTGGATATCCTTTCAAATGCTTCTTGGATGCATATAAAGGGTATCACCAAATCCAGATGGCGGAGGAGGATGAAGAAAAAACTGCGTTCCACACAAGCCAGGGCGTATATTGCTATACGAAAATGCCGTTTGGATTAAAGAACGCCGGCGCTACGTATCAGCGGTTGGTGGATAAAGCTTTCGAATCACAAATAGGACGCAACTTGGAGGTATATGTTGATGACTTGGTGATAAAAAGCCACACGGAGGAGGCACTCCTCCAGGATGTCCAGGAGACATTCGACACACTGAGAAGGATTAATATGAAGTTAAATCCAAAGAAATGTACGTTTGGTGCAACAGAAGGAATGTTCTTGGGATATTTGATTGACCCAAACGGCATCAAACCTTGTCCAGAGAAGACGGACGCAGTGATACGGCTACCGTCCCCGCAGACGCGGAAGGAGGTGCAATCCCTGAATGGGAAGTTAGCCGGACTAAATAGATTTCTATCCAAATCCGCAGAGAAGTCACTGCCCCTATTTAAGACACTGAAGAAGTGTATTAGAAAGGGAGACTTCCGTTGGACGAAGGAAGCTGAGGAAGCCTTTGGCCAACTCAAGCAGCATCTCGCATCTCTCCCCATGTTGGTAGCTCCCCGCCCAAAGGAGGAGCTTGTTATGTATCTCTCGGCTACCCATGGCGCAATAAGCGCGGTACTGATGACGGACAGAGACACAATACAGACCCCGATCTACTTTATAAGTAGAACATTACAAGGAGCGGAGCTGAACTATTCCCCCATGGAAAAATTGGTACTAGCACTAGTATTTGCTACAAAGAGGCTGCGCCGGTACTTTCAGGCGCACCCGATTGTCGTGATTACGGATCAGCCAATCAAGCAGGTTATATCTAGACCAGACGTGGCAGGGAGACTAGAAAAGTGGAGCATCCTACTGGGGGGGCATAATATATCTTACAGACCAAGGACGGCTGTTAAAGGCCAGATCTTGGCAGATTTCCTGATCGAGAAGCCGGATGAGGAAGAACCAATCATTAAGCAAGAGGAGGCCCTATCGGAACCTTGGGTGCTATTCACGGACGGATCCTCATGCACAGACGGATCCGGGGCAGGCCTCATCCTTACAAATCCAGAAGGTATGGAATTCACGTACGCCCTCCGTTTTGAGTTCACGGCCACCAACAACGAAGCGGAATATGAAGCATTAATTGCGGGTTTAAAAATCGCCGCTAGAATGGGAGTTCGCAACCTTGAGGCCTACGTGGACTCACGGCTTGTCGCGAACCATATTCTAGGTGGGTATGTGGCTAAGGAGGACAACATGGTCAGGTATTTGGAAAAAGTCAAGACGTTAATCGCAACTTTCAGTAAGTTTTCCATCAAGCAGGTACCAAGGGGCGAGAACAAGAAAGCGGACGCCCTCAGTAAAATTGCGTCCACAAGCTTCGCTCACTTGTCTAAACAGGTTTTGGTGGAAATACTCAAAGAAAAGTCTATCACGGAAGGGGAAGTGACTGCTATAGTTGAAGAAGAGGGACCTACGTGGATGACCCCAATCATCAACTATCTGGCTAGTGGAACACTCCCAGATGAGGAAAAAGCAGCAAGGCGCGTTAAAAGGAAGTCACAATATTTCGAACTCCGGGAAGGCATCCTTTATAAGCGCTCTTTCTTGCAGCCGTGGCTGCGGTGTGTTGGACCACGCCAGGCGGCCTATGTGATTAGTGACATACACGAAGGATTGTGCGGCATGCATGCAGGTCCACGATCCGTGGTAGCTCGAGCCTTACGAACAGGATACTATTGGCCCACTATGCACAGAGACGCGCGCGACATGATTCGCAGGTGCAATGCTTGCCAAGTGCATAGGCCAGTACCGCGGCACCCACAGCAGGAGCTTACACCTATCACGTCCCCATGGCCATTCTACAAGTGGGGAATTGACATCGCAGGACCATTTCCTGTAGCTGCGGGAGGGGTTAAATTCTTGATTGTTGCAATGGATTACTTTACACGATGGATAGAAGCCAAGGCAGTAAAATCTATCACGGGTAAGCAGGTCAAGAAGTTTGTGTGGGAACACATTGTATGCCGTTTCGGTCTACCTGGAGAAATTATATCAGACAACGGCAAACAGTTCACGGATAACCCATTCAAAGACTGGTGTGCATCATTGAACATCAAGCGGCGCTTCGCGTCTGTCAAGCATCCACAAACGAACGGCCTTGTCGAACGAGCAAATAGGAGCTTGGGGAATGGGATCAAGGCACGGCTGGATGAACGACAGGGCAAATGGGTCGAGGAATTGTCGCATGTGCTATGGGCACATAGAACCATGATAAAAACAGCCAACGGAGATACTCCGTTTGCATTGGCTTACGGCACTGAAGCCGTTATACCAGCAGAAATAGGGATGCCTACCATCCGCACGGCGGAGGTTAATGCTGTCACAAATGATGAACAGCTGCGAATCAACCTAGATCTGTTGGAGGAAAAAAGGGAATTAGCAGCCATCAATGAAGCTAAGTCCAAGGCTAAGATGAAGGCTTATTACGATGCCAAGGTTAAAGGTGTTTCTTTTCGACCGGGAGACTATGTCTATCGTGCTAACGAAGCAAGTCGCGTGGAAAATACAGGAAAACTGGGCCCTAAATGGGAAGGACCGTATGAAGTCACTGAAGCCTTGGGACGAGGCGCGTACAAGCTACGCGATATGGATGGCCGCGACCTAGAGCGCACATGGAACATCGCCAATCTAAAAAGGTGCTATCTTTGAAAGCTACGGCTCCCGCATGGATACTTTGCTATAGGTGGTCTTAATAAAGAACCATGCGGGTTATTTGTCTTATTTGTTTTTCTTATGTTTGTTTAAGTTTCCTTTATGGACCTTTTTAGGACTTGTCATCATTGTTCAAACAAAAAATGTAAATGTTCTAATAAAATGCCGTGGTGCCTAGCTAGCTCCACGGCCTGTTTCGTGCAAATTATTGTCTTCTTTGTTAGATTCTTTGTTAGCCGTATGAATTTTAATTGTGTTATATTATGCCATGTTTCTTTCATATGCATTCTCTCAAAATACCGTACATGTACTATACGCCTCCAGGAGGGGTAAGAGGATTAAGTGAACCTACTAATTCAACTTGCCGCGTAAGAGGGATGCAACCCCAGCCGCACGGATCACGTATCCCTACTAGACACCTTACTCACGAGACGTTGGGGTAAGTTTCATATGCTATAGCCATACCATGCTCCGCATAATAAAGACGCACGTCGCACGTCTAGTATATTGTAGACTTGAATGTATTTTCTTTGTGAGTAAGACGTGGTATATCACGCAGTATTAAACTACAATGTTTCGAACACAAGCACAAATACACAGGTTTCCAAAAACAAATCAAAATCGCCGTGGTTACCCACGGACTTATACACAAAACATAAAATTGTTAGCCGTGTACATACACGGACGAATCAATACATATTCAGAGATTACATAACAAGTGTTTGATTGTGGACAAAGAAGCATCCTAAATTGAGGGGAGAAACTTACCCATCTCTGCTTGTTCTTCCACCAGACGCGGCAACCATTCATCACGCTCTCCCCGCTTCTGGGCTTGGGCTGCAATCCTTTCCAACACCACGTCTAAGGGTTCCTCGTCCAGTACGACCCTGGTTACGTCTTCATATACAGGAAGGGTTAGAGGGAAGTTAGCAGCGAAAGGCATGCTAGGATTGAGCTTCTCCATGATTTCAGTGTTCGGGGCATCTTTGGTGGCTTCTAGCTCATCCAGGAATGGGTAATGCAGATCTTGCATCGCGGCCATGGAGGCAGTCATCTTGCTGGCGGCTTCGGGCTTAAAAAAGGTGTGATGGGCGATGTCCCCACCTTTGGTAATCAGTTCAGCAGCCTCAACCATTCCTTCGTGCCGGCCATGGTCGATGCCATCAGATACAAGATTGGCAAATTGTTGTACAAAGGATGGGGCCTCTAGCACCTTCGTCACGGCCAGGCGTGCTCCATGCCCAACCATCCACCTACGGCCCGCAATGGCTGTTAGCAGTTGAGGGCACAGTACATTGTCACGCTCAGCGGTCAGGGCATCCATCACCAATTCTTTTTGGGCAATTGCCTCTTTCAGCTCTTGGGTGATGGCCCTTTCCTCAGCAAGTTCTGTCTGCATTTTTTCCATGTTTTGGACGGCCAAATGCGCGTCCTTCAGCTTCTGGTTCAGATCATCTACTTGGCTGGCGTAAGAATGGACAGAGGCTTCGGCCGTGGTTACCTATAATGAAAGACGTGTTAGTACATTCATTGTTGACATATATAGGTGGTACGGCACGGACATGTACCTTGGTGTTTGCGGCATCTAATTGAGACTCAAGGTGGACTACTTGCTGATCACGTTCACTCGCACGGGCCGATTGTGTCTTGATTGTTGCCTCAGCATTCGCCAGTTTGGATTGAAGGTCAGCAATCAGGGCTTCATTATCTTCAATCATTTTTTCCCTCCGTCCAACTTTTCTCTTGAGGGATTCGACGTGCCCAAGGGCAGCTTCAAACCTGACTCTCATCGCGGTTCCCATCGCCATTTGATGAACAAGCGTCCCATTATACTCATCAGCCAAATCCGCATGATTTAGTGAGTTTACCTCTTGCACCAAGCTTGGTGGTATGCAGTTGTTAAGGTACTCACGACACTCCTCAGCACTCCTCAATCGCGACGCTGTGGTAATGGTCCATATAGGGTTAAACGGTTGGGGAACACCGGATGTGGGGAAGTCTTGGGAAAGCAGGGGTGAACCATCTTCAAAAACAGGGCCGGACTTTGTGGGGATCGCAGGATTTTCTTCGACAGCTTTACCTTTCTCCTTATTCACTTGGGTGTCCGAAGGAGGTGCGGCCTCAGCTTGGTTGTCCCTGCGACATAAGTATCATGGAATATCTTAAGTATGGCTAAAAAAAAAAAAAAAAAAAAAAGAGAAGACATTCTTGCATGTTTGGATGGTTTCTTACATATTTCTTCTTGCTCCTTCGGAAGCAGTTGGGGCAATTTGGGTGGCGGGATCGACATGAGTGACCCGGTTAGCCTCGGAACCCTGGGTGGCACTCCCAACGGATTGATACATAGGGTGGTCCTCTCGAAGCTTCTTGCGGGGAGCATTGTGTTCACCAATCTCGGCCGATGCAGTCTCGCCTGCACGGTTCCCCCTCTTCCGGGTTCGCCTAGTGAGGGGCTGTGCTGTGATTTCAGCAATCTCCTCTTCGGCCTCCTCATCTTCGTCCAAGTTAACATGCTGTTGCACTTCATCATCATCATCATCGCCCATCAGTCGGCGAATGGTGGAATCGGTTTCGATGTTGTCTCCTTGTTGTTCTCTATGAGCTGAGGAAGGCCCGGCTCCCCCTTGGTTCATCTGGTCATTACCATCACCATGGTCTCCATGTTCTTCATCAGAATGGGGATCAGGCACGGCTTCCAAGGCAACCGTCACTGGTCGGGTGTGCTCCAGGAGGGGCTGTTCATTTTCACGGAGAGGGCGGAGACCTTCCGGCACAAGCTTTGGATCGCCCTGGCGCAACAGTCCAAAGAAGTTCATTTCTGTCCAGCACAACACAAAAGATGTTAGTTGTTATACAAACACATATACATTTTTATGGACGTACGGATGGTGAGCCTACCTTCACCCTGCCTTCTCCAAAACACAGGATACCTATTGGAGGGACCAAAGTAATTGCGGCTAATTCCTAGCAAGCATAAGAATGATTCCGGTAGGTTTCTGTGGAATCCAGTCCTATTGAGATCTAACTCTTGCGAGTGAAGGGGATTGTATGTACTGGCGTGCGGCTTAGGGTCGAGCGGTAGTCTGGTCCTAATGATGAAATCACCCGGCCATACAACTTCGTCAATGAAAAAATAATGGTCATACCAGTTTTTTAGTGAATCCATCGGTTTGTTGTGTGATTGTGGGCTGTTGGAGGCTCGTTTTTTGAAAGATACCCAACCGTTCACTAAGTTTGGGGTGTAAAACAACCTAAATAACTCTACGGTTGGGGGGATTCTCCTAGCACGGCAAAGGATTTCGAATTGGCTAATTTTACAGGCACCTATGCAGTGGAGCTGACTAATGTGTACATTGTAATATCCTAACAAATCTACGAGAAAGTGGGTGAAAGGAATACGGTAATTCGCCGCATCAAACAGGCGAGTATAGAGGCCTATCTTACCCGCTGGAGCCTCAGTTATGAGGTCCCCGACGCCAGGAAGTGAGGGGTGTAGGTTGGAAGGGATGAAGTAATTTGTACAAAAATGGTTTAGCTGGTCTTGGGACATGACATTTAGCACGGATCCGATGGAAGGGCTGTTTCTATTGGCCATTACTAAAAAAGAGTTTAAGGACGTGGTATTCTAACCTGCGTGTGAAGGGATCCGTGCGCGCTTGGTTCAAGATAAAAGGAAAGCTTTAATGGCAGAAATGGAGGTTGTGAACTGTGTGTTTCACACAGCCGTAGGGGTGGCTTATTTATAGGGTTACCTTGAGGGTCACAGTCTGATTGGATGAGTGACACGTGTTGGCCACTATTCTTAATCGTGTGGCTAGGGGGCAACTGGCAAATGAAACGTCAGGTGGGACCTACGGGTCATATCTGATCCACACGTTTGCACTGCTCAATGTTCTGATTGTCTGCACTTTTGTCAGTCAAACAAGTCAGATGAACAGTTGTTCATGTCGGGTTATGCGGCTTTAACGTAAGACTTGGCATTTAATGATATATTTAATTTGTCTCGGCTACTATGTATCGAGCATCATTGTCCTTTGTTATGAATTCCTTGGTACGACCGGGAGCATCTTTGTAGTCTAGAGGTTCCACCTACGGTTGTAACAACTAGACTGGGGGGACATGATGACGTATAGTCCCCAGCCGGGTCATTAACCCGGCCCAAGGGTACTACCCGTATCCGGCCCATTACGTATGGGTAGGATAATGTCAGTCAGGTTAATGGGCCTGAGTAAACAGTAACCGCGCACACGTGTGCGGCCCACGGCCCGGTACGGCCGATACGGCCGACATAGGGTTAGACAGAATAATATCCTGTCTAGGGATATCTTTACCCCAATAAGGGAGGATATTCACTACCAGAATTAGAAGATTACAATCATTCTAATTCTGGTGTTTATCTTTTCCTTAGGGCCGAAGGATCAGTGAAAGCCCACTAGGGTTTCACTGCCTATAAAAGGAACCCCCAAGGGTTCCACAAAGGTATCACAATTCTCTCTAAACTCACATATAACTCTAAATCGATTACTTACTCTCACGCCGGAGTCTAATCGTGGGAAACCTTCCCACGGTAAGCCTAACGCGTGTTGTTTAGTGTGCAGGATCCCAACCAGAAGATTCACTTGGTGCAGGAACTGGTACCCAGCCAACCCGAATTAAGCCTAATTCGGGTCTAACAAGGATCAACCAACTTTTGCATCAACACCATGTGCTCCCCAAGAGATTCCCAACTCATGTCTTTTTCACCCAAAACCCCAAAACGACAATCTCAACGGCTGGAAATGTTTTCTTGCTCTCCAATGGTCCTCCAACGTCCAAGATCATCACAAGTACACCCAAGACAACTGGCCATCACTTTCCTTCACATGTGAACCAAAAGTTGACTGAAAATTCAAATTTCGTCCAGGGGCATGTTAGGAATTTTCTACATTAGGGTTTTGATTTCTAGAGGGTTCTATCAGTCCTATAAAGAGACCTCTCAACTTGTGAGAAGGCTCTTGTTCCAGTTTTATGTAATTTTCTTTTCCATGAATTAATGAAAAGTTTTTTTTAAACCTACATAAGACTGTGATCCATTTACTTTCCAGCATTTTCAAGTTTTAAAGTTTGTTTTTCCTCAATTCATTTCAAAATCTTCAAGTTTGTTTTTAAGAATTTTACTTGTTCTCAAAAAGAATTTTCAGAAACTTATTTTACATCTTACTGCTATAAGCCATTCAATAAGCTTCTTAAAACAAGCTTATTGAATCTCTTATAAGCTTGATTCTTTCTTTCTTTGTTGTTTGTGGTGTGCAGGGAACAAGAAAAAGCTAAGGTTATTTCTCACCATTTTCTTGCCATTGTGTTCAAACCAATCCAACTCCCACAAGGCTCTGCATACACCCGAGTGTATTGGAGGTGGCTTATCAGCCACTGTTGGGCTTGGAAGTAAGCCCAACAAGGTAGTCCTTGTTCTCTTTTCAATTTTCATTGTTTTCTGAATTTTTTATGCTTTGTGTGATTTTCCATGTTAAGCTGTTAAGAGTTGGTTTAAGTGCTTGAATTTGTTTTATCTGATATATTATGCATGTTTAGAAGGATTCAATCCAGATTAGTAAAGCTTTGTGTTGATTTTGTTTGAAAAAAGTTGAAAAAAAAGTTTAAAGGGGTGTTTGGATTAAGGCTTAATCAGGGTAATTTATATTATTCTTGTGTTAAAACTTGTTCCAATCACTTATCAGGTTAGTTATAGGATACTTGTTAGTTTGGTGATTCAGTTTTGGTAAAGTTTCATTCAGTTTGCATGATAAAATTTAACATTATGGCCTAAAAACATAATTTGTCTTGTTTGACTGTTTTGTTGAAATTTTTGCCACCAATCTTGAAAGACTGTTAGGATATAGGTTATTTTAGGGACTGAAGTTGCTTATTTGCCATTTGGTGAGTTTATGTGCTAGTTATGAGCCATAGAAATTCAGATTTGTGCATATAGCTTTGTTACTGTTCATCAGAAAGATTTTTAGCTTACTCAGGAACTTAATTGGCTTATTTCTGTTTGATCTTGGCTTGTGACTTGCTCTTTTTTGTGCATTATCTGACTCCTTATACTCCAAAGAGTATAAGGGTGCCTTATTGTCCCAAATAAGCTATCAAAATAAGCTTTCCTAAGCTTATTGAAAAACAGACCAAAAATTTACACTGTTAGTGGGAACTCCTTTCCCACTGCTAGTGTCTTTTTTACCACTGCTAAGCTAAAGGACAAATCCAGTCCACATGTCACTATCAGTTTTCTTATATTTTTGTCTTTAGTGGGTAAAAATTTGATTTAGATCTTGAAACCAGTTCCATTATTTTTCTTATTTAATTTAGGATTTTTCTGATTAATTAAATTTTTATTTACTGTTCATTTAGTAATTTTTAGATTAATTAGCTATTTATAATTAACTTTAAAGTTTCTGTTTTTGTCTTTTAGTGCCAAAAAGAAAAAATTTTCAGTTTAATCAATTTTCCTGAACTTAGAATAATATTTTAAGGTTTTTCGTTAAAAAAGATTTTACTGTTCATCTTTTTATTAATTTTTAGAATTAATTTAATTTAATTAGGGTTTTAATTAAACTAGTTTTGTCATTTAGTGGAAAATTTAATATTTTTCAAGCTTTTTCATTTTTCTACTGTTCATTAGAGTGATTTAGGATTTTTAAAATTGGTAGATTATTTTTAGCATTATTTTATTATTTTTTATAATTATTTTGGTTTAAAAATAGTTTTTAGTAATTTAAAAATAGAAAAATAGTATTTAAAAATTATAAAAAAATACTTTTTAGTTTTTAAATAATATAAGTAAGTTATTTGTTCAATAAAAAATATTTTGGACATTTTGATTAATTATATTTAATTTTAGGGCTTTAATTAGCATTTAAAATTGAATATTTAATTAATAAAAGGTTTTAAAATATTTTTATTGGATTTTATTCCTTATTTATATTATTTTAGACTTATTTTAGCTTATCATTAATTTTTAGGTTGAAATTTTTAATTTTGTAGCTATTTACGGTTTTACGTTTTCGCCTTTTTCGTCGTAGTTTAATTCGTAATCGTAACCGTCTCTTCTTTCCTTTCTTATTTCTTTTCTTCTTGTTCATAATCACAAACATCATATATCAACTCTTAACACAACGCACTAGCCTCCTTGGGAAACGAACTTGATTGGTCATTAGTGCTCGGTTTTCCTAAACCGACACTTAATACTTGCCTTATTTATTGCTCTTTTCCTAAAGAGTAGTAAAACACTACATCAATTGTCCTTCTCATCACCACGGAATTTGTTGTTTTGGATCATCGACAACAAACCCGTTTTCACCTCAAAATTCACAATAGCTTCTCCATAACCCTCGGTGGGTGCTTGAAGTAACTCCATCATAGTTCGATTCGCCATGGTAGGTTCTTCTCGTACAATGGGTTCGTCAATAGGAGACTCCTCACTAGAATGAGTTGGAGTGGGAGTTTTGTTCTTTCGTCTACGTGCACGTTTTGCTTGATTACGAGTTAGCATAAACGTCACGTACAACGTGGAGACGAGCAAAGAAGATTCTTGCGGTGAATTTAATAATACTTTGGGCGGAAAAATATATATGAGGGTTTAATCAATAGAAACCAAGAAAATATATATGATATGTAATAATACTTTTGGCGGCAAAACCCTCGATTCACTCTCAAAATCAAATACGCACAAGCAAGCGGAGGAAACGAGGCGGCGCGAAGCACTTAAGAGCCTTTTTCCTTTAGGTCGTGAAATAAAACCGCCTTATACCCACCTTATAGTTTGTATTATCAAGATTAAGCTTCACGAAAGTATTTATCTATTTTTGCCTTTTTTCTTTGGTTTGAGATTCGAATACAATGATTGGGTAATGACCTCCCAAGTCAAGGTTGTGATTTCTCACGTATTTGGAGTACTTGTGAATTTATTGTTCTACGTATACATTATATTAATAATATTCACACAAAAACCGAAAAACGATAATACGTATTAGTAGAGTGCTACTAATACAAATACTATTTAATGCTAATATAAAAAACAACAATGTTCAATCAAAACACAACACGCCTCCCCAGCAGCGGCGCCATTTTGATGTAGTAGTTTGGTACCCCTTTAGAAAAAGGATGCACAAAGTAGGGCAAGTGTGCACGACGATTTAGGAAAACCGTGTGTGTATGACCCTAAGTAAGGTGGGATCGTTCTCTCGAGGAGGCACGTGTGTTGTGTAATGAATTGATTTGATTGATGATTTTATTAAGAAGAGAAGAGAAGAGAAAATGACGAAGACGTAAAAATAAAAATTAACAAAAATCACTACTAGAAAGTAAAGACGTAAAACCGTAAAACTTCAAAAATTAAAATTTTAACCTAAAAATTTCTAAAAATTCCTAAATATTACTAAAAATTCACAATAAAATTCTAAGAGTTTACAAAAAATCTAAAATTGCTAAAACCTTTTAATTAATTAAATAATGACTTTTTAATGCTAATTAAAGCCCTAAAAATCACAATTAATTATTAAAAATCCCTAAACAAGATCTAATAGTTTGTAAACCTCAAAAATGACCTAATTAAGCTAAAAACTATTTTTAAAAATTTTAAAACCAAATTAAACTATTTTTAATTACTTAAAAACTATTAAAATCTATTAAAACTTAAATTAATTCTAAAAAATAAATGAAAAGCCTAAAAAAGATTTGGAAAGTTACAAAGTTCCTAATTTAATGTCTATAACCTAGGAAAAATGAAAAAAATAGAAAAAAACAAACTTTGAATTTTTACTAATAAAATAATATTAAAATATTCTAAAAAATAAAAAGTTTAGAAATAAATTCTAAAAAATTACCAAAAATCCTAAATATTGTAACTAGAAGAAAAATGTGATCAAAAGTTCCTGAAACCTTTTATTTAATTTTATATTAATTTTTAAAGTTGTTAGAAAACCCTAAAATCAAATAAAATAAAAAATGAGACTTTTTGAAAACTTTTTGAAACGTAAACCTCAAATAACTTAAATAAAAACTAAAAACTATTTTTTTGGATTTTTAAAATACTATTTGCTATTTTTAAATTACTTTCTAAAAATTAAACTAAAAATAATCCTAATAAATAATTTAATAAAGGGAAAAATAATTTTTTAAAACAAAAAAGTCAAAAACCTTAATTAAGTCCTAGTAAAAATGCTAACTACCAAATAAGCTTATACAATAAGCTGAAAAAGCACAAATAAGCTACGACTTATTTTACAAAAGCCAAAACAAAACACCCTTAAGTATTAAACTTTGCACACTCCTACCAGTCAAAGACCCTAGGGCAACGGTAAGGAGTGTGTGTTGTGAGAGGAGTGGCGCAGGTTCGAGTCCTGGCCACGTCCTTTTTGATGTTTTATTTTTTTTTCTTTTTAAACTTTAATCAACCAAACCAGTAACCTTTTTAGTCACAAATTCACAAACACAAGTCCAATATACAAAGATTAAACCTTACACATCCAAAAACGTGCCCAGATTCTGCTTGTTGACTAATGAACACAAGTGACCTTTCTTCACAAGTGAAAATAAACCAAGAGGACTTGGTCTTGATTATGTGGATGTTTTTGTTGGACAAGCAGGAACCCCTATACTCTTTGGAGTATAGGGAGTCAAAGGCAAACACAAAAAACACAAACTCTAGACAAGAATCAAGCACACACAAGCAAAACAAGTTGCTGATTACCCCTACTTGTTGACTGATGAATAAAATAACCTAAGTACATGCATAAGAATGAATTTTGAAGTCTCATAACATGCATACAAGCTTACTAAACAGCATACAAGCAACACTCAAACCTCTAACAACCTTTAATCTAGCAATGAACAAAAGATTAAGCCAAAATCTCTCAAAATTCATACAGACAAGGCAGTTACTGATTTTATATGCTATTGTCCATTTTTTAGCTTGCAAATTGGTTCAAAACTTCAACAAACAGATACTCAAATACACATAACATATGTTAGCAACCTAATAAGTGTGTCTAGATGATTTTTAAACCAAAAGCACTCAATATCCTTAGCTTAAAACTCAAATCCAAACACCCCTTTAAGTATTGAAAACCAAATTTTTCAAACCAAAGCAACTTAAAACCTATTCAAACTACTTCTAATCACTCTTAACATGCAAAATAACATTAAAAGAACACATCCAAACAACTTTTAACAAACAAATCACAAATAGCATGCAAATTCACTCAAATCACCAAGTTGACTGAGAAATGAAAATGAAAAAGAGATTTTTACCTCAAGGGACCTACATCCAGGTCCCTAGTGGTTGAGAAACCACCTCCTTATAGGCCCGAGCCTATGCAGACACTTGATCAACAAGCTCTAATAAACCTGCTAAGAAAATCAAACACAAGAACAATACAACTTTCTGATTTTTTTTTAAACTTCCTTAAAAATCTTTTCACAAACCTTGAAACCAATTAACACGTTTCAAAAACAGCTTCAAACTCACAAATCCAACACCTCCTTATCCTCTTTCACTTCAAAGGAGTTTTGGGTTTCTGAAATTTGAACTAATCTTGAAACCTTTTGAAAATTTTCAACACACAAGTGTTACACAATATCAAATGGAACTCAGTCTAGCAATCAAACACACACCAACTTTTTAAAATCAATAAAAGGAATTACAATTTATATAAAAAATATCAAACTTTATAAATTTATAAAAAAGGGATTACAAATGTGATTGCTAAAAACTGGAACAAACTGAAAAGCTTAAGCTAGGGTGCCTTATATACTGGCTACAAGAACATTCTAGTATGCATAAACCCTAACAAGTGGACTGCCTAATATGCCCTTTGAAAAGTCTTGAAAAATTGGTCAATTTCGGATTCATGTGATCATGTGAAGATGCCAGCTTTGAAATTTGATCTTGGACGTTGAAAATCCCTTGGGGACCAAGTAGAAGGATCCTGGATGTTGGTTTGGTCGGGCATTGGGTTTGGGTGAATGGGACGTGAGCAGGGGAGGGGTCCACTTTCACATGGGGTTGTCTAGGGTCACGGTTTTGGTGTGGGATGGGGTGAGTGTGAACTAAATTAAGGATCTGGAGTGATCTAGCAAATACCCCTTTGTTTTGAAGTTGATTGTGACTGGGGTGGATTAGGGTTTATAAGGGGATTAAGGGTGGTTTAATCCAAAAAGGGAAAGGGATTATTTAAATTTGTTGTTTGGTGGGAAAAGGGAAAGGGTTGACTGGGGCTTTGACTTGGTTTTTTTAAAAACCGGTTTGTGGGTTTGGGTGGACGGGTTGGGTTATGGGTATGGGTGGGTAATGCTGAGGTGGCAAGTGGTGACTGGTGGTAAGAGTTTGGATGTTTGGCAGTTTAGGTCCCCAAGTTTTTCTCTTCTCTTCACTTTGTAATAAAAGGCTTTCATCGCCTATTTTTCCTTTATCAACTTTGGCAGATTTACAATTTTGGCACAAAAACTTTTAGAAACTTTTCCAAGGGTTTCTTTTGTACTTCTTGGATTCTTCAAGGACTGGAATTGTAATATCTTCAAACTTTAGGGATCATACTTGTACATTTGACATTTGGAGGGTCATTTGTGACAAGTTCTTCAAAGATGAGGGACTAAAGTTGCCAATCTTCAATTCTTCAAGGGTCTTTTTGCAAAATCCAAAATTGGGCCCGGTTCATTGTGCGACTTCGTTTCTCGTGTTCGTTTTTGAATGATTCTTGTGATCTTTTGCCATTTCCTCAATATCCGTACCTAAAAATACACAAGTAACAAACACGAGCATATATTTGGTATATTTGATGATATTTTATGCATTTTAAGCTCGATTTGGACGATGAGACCATGTATAAAAGCAGTCTCATCACACCCATTGTGAGTTGGACATGTCTTTTAGGTTTAAGGTTTCCTATGATGGCGAACCTAACCTTACAAAATACCCGACCCGCGAGACCTAAAATGGTTGTTGAAATTAGGATCTGATTATTGACTGCCGGTAGTAGGCAAGAGGTTATGTGAATATGAAATGTAGATCTTGAAGTGCCAGATGGGTAGCGAAGTTATGCCAAAAAATTTATCCATGGAAAAATGAATTGATGATCTGAAGGATCATGGGATATAAGTCCCCGTTGTATGGGACCATTGAGATGATGTAAAAGATTGGTTTGAAAGGCATATAAGCTGGATCTACCCTAGGACTTCAAGAGTTGCGTGAATTATGTTTCGTATATCGAACTTGATGAAATGTCTATCAAGTGAGAATCTGATTGTTTCTTAGTAAAGTTTAGATCGGCGAAAAGTTGCATTCATCAAAAACCCATGAACATCATGGATAGAGAAAGTAAGTCGACATTACGCCTGATCTTATTCCCGTAGTTAGGTTTGATGAAACTCACGTATTGTAATGAATTACACTTGTGAGAGAAGACCGGATGTGGAGGAAATACCCACATGGCTTTAACTCTATAAGAAGCGAGTAGTAAGGTAGGATGATCTTTGAGGACAAAGATCCTGTTTAGGGGTAAATGCAGTGACAATCTGTCAATTTATGGTTGATATTTTATTCTCAATTATTATTTGAAAATATTATTTTAATGTTATATTATGAACTCACTTATTTTGGGAATAAATTTGGATTTACATCTTGAAGTAACATCGACTACGTCTAAACCGGAGGATTATACGTTACGTGCTTACGTTTACATACACCGTTTTTGTTGACAGTCCGACATTTCAGGAAATAAATTTATCCGTGAATATTATTTTGGGATTTTAAATTTGAGTTGGTTCATAAACTCACAAATTTACGAGAAGAGATTAGGACTTACGATTATAATTTAACGTCATTTACGATTAAACCAGAAACCCTAGGATTACGTATTTACATTTTTGAACTCCATTTTTGATGAGACAATTTTTATTAGATTCGTTTTGAGCCGTTGATTCATAATTTATAAAAACGTTTTTCGTAAAACGACCTGAGGGCACGCAAATCGAGGAAACTAGAATCGAGGAATACCCGTAAATTAGTGGGGATGAGACAAGATAACTCTTGCCCCACCCCCCCCCCCCCTACATGTGGCTTCCATATTAAGCTTATGGAAGCTAACTTATCAACCATGTTACTCATTTTTACACATGCAAAACCACAAAACCACTCCTTTCTCTCTAAAATTCCGTCACAAATTCATCAAGAACAACCCTCATTTGATCAATTTTAACCATGAAATCATGTGTTATTCACATATGATGAAGCCCTTCTTAAGCTCTATTGATTGGTGTTCATTTTAACATCCAAGGAGAAGTTTTGTTGGTGTCTTGGGGCTGATTTTCCACAAGGTGTTCATGAAGAATGGTGGTCTTGAAGATGGTCTTGGTTATTCACAAGTTTCTCCATCAAAATCCATGTTTTGATCACAACCTACATCAACTTGGTGGTATAAAGATTGTCATCCTCATCCTCTTGTTATTTTTGATTATGTAATCTTGTATTTCTTTTACTTATGTATATGTATATGATGATGAATGATGATTAAAAAAATATTGTGTGGGGATTTGGTGTTGATAAACATGCTTAAAAAGATGAAAAACTATATGTAAAAACGTTAAAATCTTGCTTAATTTAGATGGCTGTATAAAACAGTAAAGAACCATGTGATGAACTGATAAAATGGCATGAAGAAATTAATATCCAGTAAGCATAAGATGTTATACACATGTGAGAGTTGGCCATGCAATGGAATCATTAGGATGAGTGAGATATGATCAAAACAAGTTTAAAGTACAAATCTGAGTTCACTGTTTTGGACGATTTTTATAAATTACTTAGAGGATGACTCAACAGTATTTATAGGAGAGTTAAATGGAGCACATATCATGTAGTTTATTTCATAAAAATTTGAGCTTCTATCTCCATATAGAACTCTAGATATGGCAGTTTTGGTGAAGATGAAAATAAAAATCAGATTTTGGAAATTAAAGTATAATAGTATTACTAGGCGATTACCCGCGCATAGCGGCGGAATTGCCTGACGGCATATAATTAACGATACGATATTTCAAGGTAGGATTAAAATGTAATGAAAAGTCTCGTAACATGAGATAAAAGTCTAACACCAGACTTTACAAAATGTGCGCGTATAAGGTTCGGAACCGCTCTAGCCTGTCCTCCGGGCATGCGGGGTACCCGAAATAAACATTTACTCTCGATTCGGTTCAAGGTTAATCGTCCAAACTATTCATCGAGTCACACCGAGCATTAGGTTTCAGTATCGAAAATGTAAAATGCAATTAGACAAGATTTTGACAACAGTTTCTTGCAAACTGTTACTATCTTGTTGTTAACACAAAAGCAAGGAGTTAATCTATGCAAGACGTCTGCTAAGAAAATATCAAGTAAAAGCTTGCATGATGTTTACTAACAGAAATATGAAGGTAGATTAGTATACAATAGCAAATTAAGATTGATCACATCACTACATTAACCAATTAAATAAAGCTAACATATGACATGGCCCAATTCATACCAAGAAAAATATCTGAAGCATTTTAAAGGCCTTTATAGCTGGTTTAGATGTAGTACACACCTTAAGCATACCATTCCTTTCTTAAAAAGATATTTAAATTGATTATAATATGGTTAGAAGGTATATCAGTAATTGTAACAACACCTTCGCGGGCTTCTCATTCGTATCTTTGATCTTTTCTTTCTTAAATGTCTCATGCTTTCTTTTCTTCACTAAGCTTTCTTTTCTTTTCAATTTATCTTTCACATGTGCTGCAAGGCCTTAGTCGATTTTTCTAGCACTTCAACCTAACAAAACATACTTACACCAATTACAACTCATCGTATGCACATGTACCTGCAGCAAATGAATTAAAAAACAAACCACGAGTCATAAGACTTATACATATGAAGTTATTGATGCAATTTGTTTAGTGGGAAAATGAAACAAGTTCTAATGTATCAATAGGAAAGCAAATAAAAAATTATGTATCATACCTACGGTAAAAGAATAAAATACAAACCATGAGCCTTGAAGTAACTTATACATATGAAGAAGGTACTGATGCAATATGTTTAGTAGGCGAATAAAACATGTTTTACCATATCAATAGGAAAATAAATAGAACACGTTCTATCTTACCTTATGTAAATGAATAAAAAACAAAGAATGTGTCTTAAGATAACTTATACACATGAAGTTGTTAATGCAATTAGTTTAGTAGGAAAATATTACAAGTTATATCATATCAACAAAAACCAAGTTGTGTCATATGATACGTATTGTAAATAAATAAAAATCTAAGTACCGAAATATTAAGTTAGTGATGAAATTTATTTGGTAAGCAAATAAAACAAGTTCAATAGGAAAACAAATTGCATCAGTAGGAAAATAAATTTGTAGCAGTACGATGTGTAGACTGTTTTGTTCCCATGTTACTAAGACCATGTAACAAATGTAACAAAGTTGCAAAAAAAACTAATACAACTTGCATTGATCCATATAAGTAGTCATATAGAAATAGGTTTGAATCAATGACTTGCCAATAACCCACCTCGGCTCAACATTCTGATCCCCACTTGAGTCACCTACCTTTGTCCACTCGGCAACCCCGGTTGATGCTTTTGTATCGGCTGGCTTATTTGATTCGACATTCCCGTTTTCCCTTGCTGACCCGTTTGCCCCTGTGAAACACAAACTTAATTATAATAAGAACACATTAAGAAATCAAACCTAAGACTTACGGAGTATATATTTGTTGATCCCAAAGACAGATCTTAAACCTTAACAGCTTGTTTAAGGGTTGTGATAGAGAGAAAGAATTCAATCTAACACTAGAGAAACTTTGCAAAGCAAAGTAACTAAACAAGATGCGGAATGTAATGTTTAGCACAAGAACAAAAGTGATTCAAACGTTGAACTTTAATATATCAAAGATATACGAATACCCAAAGTGGTATTAGGGTTTACAAAACCTTAAAGTAATAATAATGAAAAACGAAAATAAGAAAGACACCCTTTGCATGCTAACCTAGTGAGTCCTTTTATAGATGCAAGGACCCACGTACAAGATCACTACTAACAAACTATGGAAAGTATTAAGGAATAATAACTGAAACGCGTAAATATCTATTCCATGTTTATCTTGACAGCAGGGCCTTTGACTCTAGCAGGGGAACGGATCCCCCTGCCTTTGTTATTTAGCAGGGGGAACTTACTCTAGCAGGGGATATAAGTAATCAACTAGCAGGGGAAACAAATAAGCATAGATTTATTCCCAACAATCCTCCCCTAAACTTGTGCTTTCCCCTAAAGACAAGTTTCTGAATAAATGCTAGTTGATGAGGATGCTTACAAACTTTCTGGCCAAATCTGACTATGAACCATTCTTACCAGATCATAAGCAACAGGCTTTTTGGCATCAACAATTAATTTAGCCTGTGCTAACTTCTTCAAGGTTTCCTGAGAGAAAGGATAATACCTATGATTGAGTAAATAAACACTCACACCTTCCATTACTACCTCATAAACCCCAGAATTTGTAAACAGCTTCCAATACACCAAATCTCCTTTATTCACTGCATCAAATAGAGGATCAAATAATTCATGCTCATACATTCTATGCATGCATTCCCAGATTACCCAATCCTTCTCAACCCCATCCATGGTAGGAGGTTTTGCAGCAAACGTCTTCTTCAATATTTTCCACAGATCTTCTAAGTCTTCACTATCCAAAATTTGAAACATGACATCTAGGCTTAGAAAAGTCTGTGCTGTATTGTCAGCCCTTGTAAGCTTCCACCAAGTTCTCCCTTTGTGTTCATAAACAGCATACTCTATAATAGCAAACTTCTTTCCAAGTTCACTAGGTGAGATTTCATCATTTTCCTGTAAAATCAGCTGTTTGTCAATTTCATCATTTGATGGCCCTTGAGACTCTTTAGTGATTATGCCCACTTGCTCCATTCTCTTGAGTCTCTTTGCTGCTCTTTGTGCATTAAGTACTGACTTCTCAAGTACTTCTGGAAGACTTTCACCTGCTTGGTGTGATTCCCCTGCTGGGGATGATGCACCTGCTTGTGTAGTCTCTCCAGCTTTTCTTTTCTTTGTTGCTCTAGCTTTCTGTAGCACTTCACTTTGTCTCCTAAGATACTCAGCTTCCTCAGGAGTGTTGATTGTCATCCAATCCTCCACATCATACAACTTTAGAACTGGTCTGACTGCTCTCTTTATGGCTTCAAAGCTCATATATGTGAAGTCACCATCCTTCCATTTTCTATGCCTTTTAAGCAGAACTTTATAGTGATCAAGTTGCCCTTTCTCTGATGTTCTATACTTCTCACTCTGAATTTGCATTGCCCTTCTTTCCAGATATTCAGTTTGAAATTTGTAAACAAGGCAAGTCAACTCATACCTGTCTTCCAAAGGAGCATTTTTCAACTCCTTCTCCCATTGATTAAGAAATTCTTCAACATGAGGTACCCTGTCATCTAGTTCCCTATGCATAATTTCAACCTGTTTTAGCATATCCTTGGGCCTCATCTTCTCCATCCTTTGATCCTGCATATCCATTTCCTCTTGTTGTAGCCTGAGAGCTACTTGTGCATCATGAGCTTCTTGGATCTTCTGCTGTTCAGAAGTCAGATGTTTGTATTTTCTCTTGGGCTGTTGCACCATGATTCCTTTTCCTTTATCTTTTGGATCCACTGCTGGTGCTGGTTTTGCTTTAGTTGCAGGTTCTTTGATTGTTATCCCCTTCATAGCTGGTTGCTTTCTGTTCTTCCTAACAAATGTTTGAGCTATGTTCTTAGCAGGGGATAAACTTACAGCAGTGGGATCAGCAATGGCAGGGGAAACTTTTGAAGAAGGGGCTTCTTCTTGATTGCCCATGGTGAGCAATGTTTGAGCAATATCTTTGGTTGCACTTCCCTTGTCACTTCCTTTATCAGCACTTTCCCTCTCCATTCCTTCCTTAGTACCTGTTATCTTTCCATGCTCCCTACCAGGATACGAATAATACTCAGTAGATCCTTCTTTGGTTGGAATTTCCTCCCCTTTGGAAGCATCCTCATCTGTGGAAAGAATCAGTCTGGGCTTTCTCCTCCCCTCAAGAGTAGCAAGTCTGGTTTCCAAATGAGAGATGACCAGACCTTGCTTTTTGACATCTTGTACAAGTTGTGCATTCTGCCTTTTCAGGCTCATGCACATTTTCGTCAATTCCAAGTTTGTCAAAGGTTTCATACTGCTCTCAATCCTAGAAGGGGATTGCTCCCCTTGTTGGATATCACGGAGTGGGGGAGAGGACTTATTGATGGTGTCACTATCCTGCTCACCCCTTGAGGATGAGACAGTAGTGGCAGCCAAACCCCCAGGTTGCTCCAAACTCTTGGAGACTCTCCTCTCTGCTGCTTGTGAAGATTCACCAGGCAAGGGAGACCTGGCAAACCTGGATTTGGAACGCCTTTCTTGGTATGGATCAGCAGGTGGTAGGTTCTTGGCAGGGGATTCAGCAGGTGGATTTATGGCTGTTTGATGTTTGGCTTCTTCCCGTCTGATTTGGTCTAGCATGATTGAAGTGAATGGAATATTTCTGCCAGAGAACAAAGGTGATGGTGCAAGTAATGTGGTGAAAAGTTTGGTTGTGTGTTTGGTTGCTGAAAAATAGTTTCTGTGTGTAATGGGACCATGATCACTCATATTCAGCAAAACTTCTATAAACCTTGGATACATACAAAACTTTGAGGTGCTTGAAACATTTTTCACCATGCCTTTAAAAATCATTTGAGAAAAACAATACTTCCTTCCTGTTGCAAAGCAGATCAGGGCAGAAGCTATCTCACTACTAACTTCATAAAAAGCAGTGGTTTTGGGTGACAAACATTGCATAATAGTATGAATCAAAAGTTTCCAATGAGGGGCAAACTGGCCTTTAGCAAATTTTAATTTTTGATTTTCAGAAAGTTTATACCCCAATTTTTCAAGACCTTCAAAAATTTCAGCCTCAGAAAAGTTGGTTATTCCATCCTCATCATCAAGGAGAAGATTCTCCCTAATGGAGGCAAGTGAGATTACCTTGGAATGACCATCAACTGTGCTTTGTATTATGACCTCTCCATTCACTGTTTTGGTCATGGCTTTAGACCAGAACTGTTGAATGTGTGAGGTATAAATGCGAGGATTGATGAGAAGGGCCACTTTGAAGTATGAGGACTTTAGAAAGGCCACAGCCTCAGCAAACTCGGCTGGTTCATCATGAAGCAAAGCAATTTGGTTATGATTAGGAGCAATTTTAAGAGTCATGATGAATTTGAAAAATAGTTTAAAGGTTTATAGAGATGGGAGGTAAGTGGGATTAGGTCGAAAGAGATTTGTGGACCTGCTGGTAAAGGGAATTAAGTTTATATAGGCGAATTGAAGAGCTGTGATTGGACCAAAATTTTCAAATTGCAAAAATATCAGGAATAAATCTTGATAAAAAATTAATATATTTGAAATAGAAGGAAAAGATTACCAATCAGCTAAGAAAGCGCCTTAAATATCTTTTAAAAAGAATAAAATATTCCCTAACCAAAATTTAAGCAAGCAGGCCCAACGGCTATGAACAGGGTAACGGTATTGTCGGTCAATGGTCAAACAGGGGAATGTTGTGAAGGCAGGGGAATAAAAAATAAAAGCAGGGGAAACTTTCCTAGGGGTATTAAACTAGTCATGAAGGGACTAATGCTAACTAGCTTTGCTCTAATGCACACACTTGTATACACAAGATAGATACATAGAATCTCAAGAGTCCTCTATTCAGCAATGGTCCCAATACAAAAAGTTAATACATAAGTCCCCCTACACCAGGTAATCCCAAGAAATCATGCATACCCCAGTCACCATCCCAACCTTGTCCCTTACCTATGGTCAGTTAGTCTTGGCAATGTGTGCCACACATCTATATTTTGAACAGCAAGCTGCTTGAATAAAGAAATGCAAACACACACTACAGTGCCTCAAGGTTTCAGAGTTTAGACAAGCTGTGCAGCAGGTCATCATTACCCTGAACCCCCACTCACCAATGGATATGATCTAAGATCATATATGAGCATTCTAAGAATACCCTGAATCCTAAAGGTTTGACCTAACCTCCCCTGAAACATAGAGTATATACCTGATCCACCAAGGAGAGTAGTATGCACCAATATGAACCTCTGCATTGTTAGTCTAAAACCACATAAAACCACTTTTGTAAACAGAACACACCCTGCTTAAGAGAAAAATTCTCTTGGCAGGGGAATAAACCCCAAGCAGGGGAATCAGTGTTAAAAAGCAGTGGAATGAAAGAAATGGTAAAATTGACTAACAATTATACAACAACAGCAATGAAGTAACCCTGATTACACATAACACAAACAGACATCAGATTTTAAGGAGTAACCATTCCAATACCTGCAACCAGATACTGAAACCTCCCTACCTCAAAAGCGTTTGTTAAAAGATCAGAAACATTAAGTTCTGTATCAATTTTCTCAGGGACAATCAGTCCTTTTTCAAAACAATCTCTGATAAAGTGATGTCTAATTTCAATGTGTTTGGTTTTGCTATGAAAAACAGGGTTCTTTATGATGCAAATTGTGCTGTTGTTGTCAATGAATATCTTGGTTTTAAGAAAGTTGTACCCATAATCAAGTAATTGATTTTGCACCCAAAGAACTTGACCACAGCATGCAGCAGCTGCTACATACTCAGCTTCAGTTGTGGATGTTGCCATGATGGTCTGCTTCTTACATTGCCAAGATATAAGCCTGCTCCCCAAAAATTGGCATCCCCCTGTTGTAGACTTCCTATCATTGTTGTCACCAGCATAATCACTATCTGAATAAGCTATCAGCTCAAATGGTGACTCCTTTGGATACCAGAGTCCTAGGGTGGGATGACATTTTAGATACCTAAAGATCCTTTTCACAGCAAATAAGTGACACTCTGTGGGTGACACCTGGTATCTTGCACATAAGCAGACTGCAAACATGATGTCAGGTCTTGAAGCAGTGAGATACATAAGAGACCCAATCATAGACCTGTAATTCCTGACATCAATAGGCTTGCCAGGACCATCCTTGCCCCATGGATGATCCTTGTCCATGGGAGTGGACACCTTCTTCCCATCAGACATGCCAAACTTCTTTACAATCTCAGCTACATATTTGTCTTGTGAGATAAATATCCCATCTTTCCGCTGCTGAACTTGTAACCCCAAAAAGAAGTTTAGTTCTCCCATAGCACTCATTTGAAACTTATCCTGCATCAATTTGGCAAACTCTTTGCTAAGCATGGAGTTAGTTGATCCAAAAATGATGTCATCCACATAGACTTGTACTAGCAGAAGGTCACCCTTTTGTTTCTTTGTAAACAGGGTCTGATCAATCTTCCCCCTGCTGAATCCATTGTCTAGGAGATATTTGGAAAGAGTACCATACCAGGCTCTGGGAGCTTGATGAAGGCCATACATGGCCTTTTTCACTTTGTATACTTTGTCAGGATGTTCTGGATCTTCAAACCCTGGTGGTTGCATGACATAGACTTCTTCATCAATGGTTCCATATAAGAAGGCACTTTTCACATCCATCTGGAAAACAGTGAAGTCCATGAATGAGGCATAAGCAAGGAATAATCTAATAGCTTCAATCCTTGCTACTAGAGCAAACACCTCTTCATAATCAATCCCTTCTTCCTGAGTATAGCCTTGTGCTACTAACCTTGCTTTGTTTCTGACAACTATTCCCCTTTCATCCTTTTTGTTCCTGAGTACCCACTTGGTCCCAATAGGCCTTGCCCATTTGGGACAATCAACCAGAATCCAAACCTCTTGTATGTCAAATTGTAAGAGCTCCTCTTGCATAGCTTCAACCCAGCTTGGGTCATTTAAAGCTTGAAAAATCTTCTTTGGCTCTTCTTGTGACAAAAATGCAGTAAACAGACAACATTGCATGTTGTCATGATTGAACTTCATGGTGATGTTAGCAATGAAGCTGTGCTCCTTTGCTGTATACCTTGTATGTCTGGGAGCTTCAGGATCACCAATAATCTGAGAGATAGGATGATCTTTATTAATTCTATAGGTAGGCTGCATGATGACTTCTGTTTCATCTTCTTCCAAATCAGAATTGATGGGACTGTTTTGATTAGGAAAGAAGTCCTCAAAGGAACTTCCAAATGTGACAGCATGACCTAAAGATGGGTGCTTGTGAGCAGAATGAAGCATTGAATAACTAGGACCTCCACTCCTGATAATTCTGCTTCCACTGCTGGATATGATAGGACCATCATTTATGGGTGTAGATGATGAGATGAGTGGGGATTCTCTTTCTGCATCAGTATTCTCATTAGTATCATGATCCTTTGTGAGAGAGGAATCAATTCCTCTAGCAGGGGAATCCAGGATTCCACTGCTTTCAGCCATTCCACTGCCTTCAGACATAGCAGGGGATGAGATTGGCTGTTCTTTTCCTGAAGCAGAATTATCTTCTTGTGTATCAGCTTCACTAGGAAACAATGAGGGTACATTCATGTACCTCAGAGGTGACTTCTCAGCATCAATTGTTTCTTGAGTACCTGAAATGTTAGTGTTCTGCAAGACAACAGGTACATAATTCATGGACTTAGAAAGTACATCTATATCAAAGAACCAGTCAGGACCTGTTTGAACATCTTCAGGTTTGTCTTCAAGGAAGTTCACATGAAGATTTTCTGTGATTTTGCTTGTCTTCTTGTTGAAGACCCTATATCCCTTGCTGTTTAAGGAATAACCCACAAAGTATCCATCATCACCCTTTTCACTAAACTTACCAAGATTGTCCATAGTGTTCAAGATGATAACATGACACCCAAAAGGTCTGAAAAAGTCAATTAAGGGAGTTCTTCCATTAAACAGCTGATAAGGGGTCTTGTTGTGTGCCTTGACTATCAAGGCCCTGTTTTGCACATAACAAGCAGTGGATACAGCTTCAGCCCAAAAGATAACAAGAAGTTTGGAATCAGACAGCATTGTTCTTGCAGCTTCAATGAGTGTCCTATTCCTTCTTTCTGCCACTCCATTCTGTTGAGGTGTTCTAGCAATGCCAAACTGCCTCTTGATGCCTTTGTTTATGCAGAAAGAATCCAATTTCTGATTTCTGAACTCACCACTATTGTCTGACCTTATGGTAACTACCTTCATGCTTTTTAACAATTCAATTTGATTGATGAACCCAATGAGTACATCAGCAGTGTCACTCTTTTCAAATAGAAAGAATGTCCATGTAAATCTTGAAAAGTCATCAGTAATCACTAAGCAGTACCATTTCTTCATTATACTTGCCACAGAAGTAGGACCAAAAAGATCCATATGCAGTAGTTCCAATGGCTTGGTGGTGGACATACTTGGTTTTGACTTGCAAGATGTTTTGTGTTGTTTCCCTTTTAGACATGCTGCACAAGTATGTTCAGTGACAAAAGACTTGGAAGGAAGACCATGAACCAGATTATGCTTTACCAGTTTGTTCATGTTCTTGAAATTAAGATGACCAAGTCTTCTATGCCATTTCTTACATTCATCTGCTGAAGCTTTGGCAATGAAACATGTTTCATTGTCTTGGAGAGAGATGTCCTTGAGATCAATTGTGTACATGTTCTTCTGTCTTGGTGTTCTGAGAACAATTGGAGTGTCTTCTGGTAAGACAAATTCCTTTCCTAATACCAAGCATTCAGTGTCAGTAAACAAGACAAAATTCTTGTTATCAGTCATCTGTGACACACTGAAGAGATTATACTTGAGTTCCTTCACCAAGTACACATTGTCAAAAGTCATCCCATTTGTGACAATGGTTCCTTTTCCTGTTATAGTTCCATGCCCATCTCCAAAAGAAACACCATCATTGTCATGCAGGGGTACAAAGTTAGACAAGTAAGCTTTGTGTCCAGTCATACTTCTTGAGCATCCACTATCCCAATATGCTCTATCATCCCTTGTCTTCTTTGTCACCTGTAAAGGAAAAACAAATTAGTTTTTCTTGGGGACCCAAGCCATTACAGACTTGGATCTACCTCGTGTATCAATGTAGGATAGCTTATCAAAAACTAGAGATACACCATTAGATTGAGTACCCCTTTTGGGTGCCCAAACCCAACGAGCTGAGGCTTTCACAGCTTTTCCCCATCTTCCCATGTTCCTAGAAGGTATAACTTTTCTAGCAGGGGATACCCCAGTTTTAGCAGGGGAATCCTTATGCTTAGCAGAGGGAACCCACCTTTTGTTTTGGCCTCTGTTCATGTGTTGGTAAGGTCTAGGGCCAGATCTATATGCAGTATAAGGTGTTGGGGTGGTCACAGAAGTGTTGGGCTTTGGGTGAACATCATTTTCCTTTCTAAGGGCTGGAGCAACATATTTATCAGCTACTCTATTTCTCAAGGAAGGGGCAACATACTTGGCAGGGGAAAAGGATTTTGCCCCTGCATTTAGAAGAATGGCTCTAGGTTGCATATCCTTTAAGGGATTTGCAGCCACCATCTCCATTGGTGCCTTACACTCCTGATAAGTGTGTTCAAAACTGCCACATGTGAAGCAGGGCTTGGTATTGATCACAAAGTCTTTTCCTAATTGATGAGACTTTTGATCATTCCAATTTCTTTGATTTCCTCTGACATTCCTGTACATACCAGCATATTTAATGGTAGGTTTAGGAGACTGTGGTCTAGCATTAGATTTGGAAGAGTTTCCTTCTTTTGAAAATCTAACAGGGTTGTCAATTTGCTTTAAGCCAACCTGTTCCTGTTTAACATCCCTAATGACACTAGTTTTAACTAGAGACTCTTGTGTATCAAGGTTATTAGGTATATAAGCACTCAAGTCAAACTCAATGTCATCCTGTTTTTCAAAACAAGGGAGACCAGTCCATGACAAGTCTTTTCTAAGATATGCAGCATGGATGTTAGCAGGGGGTGGAGGTATAGTAGCATTCATATTCTTAATTCCAAACCCTGTTTTGTCCTTAGGAGATTGACCAATTTCAAATGCCTTGGTTAAATCTTTTGAAGCTTTTCCAAATTTTTCAACAGTTTCCTCATCTATCTTTTGGTTAGCTTTGAAAATTTCAAGTTCAGCAGTTAAAACATTTATAGATTGGTTATTCTCCTTGGCATCTCTTTCTAGAATTACAATGTGATCCCTATAATCACTTTCTCTTTGCCTATACTCTCTTATGGTGGACTCTAGTTGTTCTAAAGCACGTTTGTAATTATCAAGATCATTATCACAATTGATATAGTCAGCTTTTACCTTTCTGATTTGATCATTTAAAGATTCAGTATTTTTTCTGCAAGCTTTAGTACAGTATGAGTCATCATATACCTCATTGTCAGAGCTGGAACTTGACATGGCCATAAGTGCAAAGTCTTCTTCCCTCTCCTCAGCCATCAAAGCTTGATTTCTTTCCACACTTTCTGTCATAGCACTCCAGTCCCATCCATTTGCTCCATCTATCCCCTGCATTGCTACCATAGCTTTAGCACTAGAATCCTCATCCTTTCTATGGCTATTTCCAGACTTAGGTCCTCTGCATTCCCTGGCAAAATGACCCTTCTTGCCACAATTGTAGCATTCAACTTTTGATTTATCAAACCCAGCCACATCAGATGGATTAATTGTGATCTTCTTCCCATACTTCTTGTGGAACCTGTTGGCTATCATGCTTAGCAGAGCCATATTCCACTTGATATCCAATTCTTCTAGTGCTTGCTTACTGATTTGATTCAGATCTTCATGTAACACTGTAGATCCTAGTGGCCCTTGGGATGCTATGAAGGCACATGCAGTATCAAGACTGAATGTAGCTGGTCTTTCTTCATCATAGGAAGGTCCAGACCTGGTAGCAGGGGAATAAGTAGCAGGGGCTACTTCTATTCCACTGTTCTTGGCGATTCCACTGCTTTGTGATATGAATGCCATGTTAGCAGGGGGATCAGCCACTCCACTTGAGTTGGTGGGAATTGTCCCTTTTGACTTCATTTCATTGACAATAGGTTCAAAAACTTTTAAGTTATTGTATATATCATCAATATTCTTGTTGTCCAAGTCATCCTTATTCTGCCAGATTGCCTTATAGACAAACCATTCTTTCTGGAGGCTGTTAAGAAACCTGGTATTCACCTGCTCTCTTGATACCTCAATATCAAAGAATACCAAGTGGGCCACCATGTCTTGAAGCCTATTGTAAATAGCTCCAATTGATTCATCACCTATTGCTTTGAAAGAAGCAAAATCATCCAGCATTTGATTCTTCTTCTTTTTCTTTGTGGCTTCATTTCCTCCAAAGGTTGTGCCTATGGCTTCCCATAGTTCCTTAGCTGTCTTGTATTTCCTGAATTTGAGTTGATGTCTATCAGGTAGGGCTAACAGCAATGAACTATGAGCCCTGACATCATGCCTTCTAGCCAGTATTTCCTTATCACATAGGGCAGCAGATTTCTTCTTGTCCTTACCTTTGGAACTTTCACCTTCATCCTTGCCTTCTTCAACTGCCACCATTTTGTTGAATTGATCACCAAACTCTATGATCTCCCAGAGAACATAGTGTTCCATTTTCAGGTATTGTTGGATTCTGAATTCCCATAATTCAAAGTTTTCAGGATCCAACATGGGTAACTTGAGGGTATTGTGATTGCTGCTGTTTGTGGATGATTCTGAAGACATGTTTGCTATGAGGGTTTTGTTCTTGATTTAGACAAAGTTTCTCAACAAGCTCTGATACCACTTGTTGATCCCAAAGACAGATCTTAAACCTTAACAGCTTGTTTAAGGGTTGTGATAGAGAGAAAGAATTCAATCTAACACTAGAGAAACTTTGCAAAGCAAAGTAACTAAACAAGATGCGGAATGTAATGTTTAGCACAAGAACAAAAGAGATTCAAACGTTGAACTTTAATATATCAAAGATATACGAATACCCAAAGTGGTATTAGGGTTTACAAAACCTTAAAGTAATAATAATGAAAAATGAAAATAAGAAAGACACCCTTTGCATGCTAACCTAGTGAGTCCTTTTATAGATGCAAGGACCCACGTACAAGATCACTACTAACAAACTATGGAAAGTATTAAGGAATAATAACTGAAACGCGTAAATATCTATTCCATGTTTATCTTGACAGCAGGGCCTTTGACTCTAGCAGGGGAACGGATCCCCCTGCCTTTGTTATTTAGCAGGGGGAACTTACTCTAGCAGGGGATATAAGTAAGCAACTAGCAGGGGAAACAAATAAGCATAGATTTATTCCCAACAATACATGTTGAATCCATTGGATCGTTAGACTCAAACAGTCGAAACCGTTTTATCTAGAATGATCAATTGTACATATGAATTAACATAGCGGAATTGCACAATTAATCAAGATCAAGATGTTTAACAAATATGAAAGATTCCCAAAGAGAGTTTTTATTAATTGATTAACACAAACTACTCTAGGTGTGTGTACATTGAATCCCACACCTAGAGATCAAACAAGCAGTAGGTTACATTTGTGTAGTAGAAAGTAGTAATTAAAACCTATGCCTGGTGGTTCCTTTTATAACTCAAGGAACCCTAGGGATACATGGAAACTAAATAAAGTATTAATGACTAAATCAAAACTGACTTATTCATTCTTATCCTGTGTTGACCAAATCTTCATACTTATCACTAGCAGTGGGAAGTACACTAGCAGGGGCAAGTACTCCAGCAGGGGGAACTTGCTCTAGCAGGGGAAAGTACTCCAGCAGGGGGAATTCCAGTAGGGGGATCTCAGCAGTGGGAATTCTAGCAGTGATAATGTCCTATTTGGTCTTTCTTGTTTCCATAGTGTTTGACTCATCAACTTTTGACCCAACAATCTTCCCCTAGTTGATGATGTCAAAACACTTCCCCTTAAACATACAACATCAAAGATCAACAGGCTGAACATTCTTTGTAGACAACTTCCCCTTTTTGACATGATCAAATAGGGTCTTCTATGTGAACAACCTTGATTTTCAACTACTACTAACCAATATCATACATCAAACCCAAGTATTCTACTTTTCAAAATACCCTCCATGAAGCACATAGGTCATAGCTCCTAATAAAAAATGATCTTGACCAGTAGATACTCTCATTAGTTGTAATAATATGAATGAATAGTAGCAAAAATCATCACCTTGATGTCATATGTAAATGACTAACACTTTATCAAATAAGCTTCCCCTTAAAGTATGCTAGTCACTGGTGAATCTTCAATTCTGTAGGCTTTATGTAATGATTACATATGAAGAAAACTGATTATAACTTACTTGATGATGAAGTAGAATAACCTGAACTTGTATTCTATAACTCGTACTAACCACGTGACAAAATGTCTCAGGTATACAAAATCCTCATGAAAATGAGACACCGAGCACAATAATGTAACTCCTTCAAGTGATAGAAAATATGTGCATAGAGTACCATAAGAAAAATCACATATTCCTAGATCTTGTATCACTTCGTCACTAAGCGTTTAAGCATAAAACCCATACCCGCGAAAATCTCCTTCATCTTCAAATATATGATAAAAATTTTACTTCGTAATCAATAAAATTAAATCAAGCCTTTATACCTTTAAGACCAGTTGCTGTGAATAATTAAACTTCAAGTCACTGCTGTCCCAAAACTCATATCTGACAGCAGGGGGAACTTTCAAAAACAGTGGGAATCTATTAATGAAAGCAGGGGGAACTGTTGAAGGCAGGGGGTCGTAGCAGGGGGAACATTTAATGAAAGCAGGGGAAACTTTTTCAAAAGCAGGGGGAACTTTTAATGCCACTGTTTTTGTTATTAACTGTGCCAAACCCACACTTAATGGGAATGATTTTATAACAGTTAAACAATAAAAACGGGTGAACAAAAAAAAATACCTACTGTAACCTTCTGATTATATACGCAATATGTGAGGACCATCAAAACATCACAAACCTGTCCCACTATTGCTTTTAATCTCGATAGTATTAAGACTACCAAAATCTGCTTCCACTTTTGCCTTATAATCTCTCACGTGAACCCTCTGTTTGACCAATCGATATTGAAACAATTATAATATATACCACAGCCGTCACATTAGACTACCTACATGTGAACACACACGTGGGTATCCATGTGAACACAAGTCATTACCTTCGTGTGAACATAATAACATTCTTACGGCTTTAGTTGTCTTGACCAATCAGCACCATCAATCCCACGTGAAGAGTAATTGCCCAAACTAATTATTTGCGTCAGACCCAAAGTCATCAACAATGATAACAACCAATCATAATTGTCTTTTCCTGCCAATGAATCAACCCTTTTATTACCAATTCACGTCTCTTTTGACGAACTAATGCAATGGTCCCATTAATTTACTTTGTGCCCCCACACAATTAAATGAAATAGTGGGAACTTAAATCCCCTTTTTAACGTGAATTGATTTATATGCGTAGGCATATAAATTATTGGTCAATCCATAACGAGAATAACAAATGTCATGTCACTGTTCTTGATTCAGACGAATGAACCTGTTCATAACAGTGAACAAGAGACGTCATAAACAACAAACAGAAACATTCTCAAAACAGTTTCGGCCACCAATATTTTTAGGGACAAACCCTAAGCATCACCGTCATCTTCACAGCAACAACACGAACATGAAAAACATCTTGATTCACCTAGATATCGAGCCACCCTCTCTGATACCACATGTTGAATCCATTGGATCGTTAGACTCAAACAATCGAAACCGTTTTATCTAGAATGATCAATTGTACATATGAATTAACATAGCGGAATTGCACAATTAATCAAGAACAAGATGTTTAACAAAGATGAAAGATTCCCAAAGAGAGTTTGTATTAATTGATTAACATAAACTACTCTAGGTGTGTGTACATTGAATCCCACACCTAGAGATCAAACAAGCAGTAGGTTACATTTGTGTAGTAGAAAGTAGTAATTAAAACCTATGCCTGGTGGTTCCTTTTATAACTCAAGGAACCCTAGGGATACATGGAAACTAAATAAAGTATTAATGACTAAATCAAAACTGACTTATTCATTCTTATCCTGTGTTGACCAAATCTTCATACTTATCACTAGCAGTGGGAAGTACACTAGCAGGGGCAAGTACTCCAGCAGGGGGAACTTGCTCTAGCAGGGGAAAGTACTCCAGCAGGGGGAATTCCAGCAGGGGGATCTCAGCAGTGGGAATTCTAGCAGTGATAATGTCCTATTTGGTCTTTCTTGTTTCCATAGTGTTTGACTCATCAACTTTTGACCCAACAATATTTACTATGTAGTAGTATTACAAAAAAAAGTTGTCCAAAACAAGATCATGTAAGCCTACGCAATCTGAAAAATGTACCCAACTAAGGTTTACTTTAGGACTTCAAAAGATAAAAACTTGTACCAAGTACCAACTACTAAATCCATATTTACATACTTTTTGTTATGTAACTATATCAGTTGCAAGCAAAAGAAAATTGGGTATTCTAAACTTGCTAAAAAAGATGGTTTAAAATGAAAACCAGTAGGTGAAAAAACGCTGAGTTGGCTTTGATATTTCCCAATACCAGTTGCTCACCTTTATTCGGAACTATGAAAAATTGAACAAACGCTAGTCTTGAACACCTACTACAACAATATATTCTTATATCTATTAATTAATATGGTAAAAATCATGTAACCATATCCTAAAACTTAAGCTAGTGATGTTGACACGCAATTTCTACACATGAATCATTAACTTTCAACTAAAACTTTCATTGAACCTTTTCAACAAGTACCTCAACAAGTACCCCCTGAAACCCCCTACTTTGAATTACAACATTTAGGACTGTTTTATCTATATGGTGTATCTAAGAAACAACATTATAACAACTTTATTGTTATACATACATAACAATACATATATAATAAATAAAGTTCAAATCAAGCTTACACATTTATATTTCACTGTTCACACGTCTAACCTTCAATAATCAACATCATTAAATAAAACCTACAAAATCAATACACTATGAATCAATATTCTATAAGTGACACTCCTATTCTTCAATAATCTGTATCATTAATCACAGTGATTCGATCATTAGATACTAAAAAGGCACTGAAGGAACATCATCAGATCTCAAACCGATCATCAATTGTACATTGGAAAAAATGACTGAAAGACAGAATACCTTATACTTATCTTATCGACTTCATTAATGTAAACCAATACTAATTCAAATTAGAATACAGAAGTCACAATCAAATAACACATAGTTAATATAATAGAAATAAAACCATATAACAAACTTGACTAAAGAACGTATTGTTACGGATTCAAAATCATTTCAAAATAAAAAAATTAAGAAGAAAATATCGAGTTACCGTCCTCTTGTCCATCATTGCCATCTTCAATATCAACATCTTCTACATACGACCATCAGCAAACCACCATCACCGCCATAAAAAAACTAACCAAAACCATGCTAAAAAACAATCAACATTCTTTGTTCTAAAAAAACAACCGCACACCAAACCTCCTAGATAGCTCAAACCATCGACCAGACACATCAATCAACCATCAGTGATGGCGAAGATGGTGGCAATAGTGGATCTGGTGGCCATGGTGGCGGCTGTGATATTCAGAGAGAAAGAGGCGTTTGGTTTTTGCAAGGATTAGGGTTTTTGTTTATATGACAATGTGACAACTATTAACATGAATAAGATTTTCAACTCTTCAAATTGAAACGTATTAATAACATTTCCTTAGTTTGCATGTTTTTCAACATTTCCTTAATTAAAGAGTTTTTCAACATTCAACAATTGGTATACACCCTTTATAGGGTATATAGATATAAGCATTCAAATAAAAATAGTATAAAATGTGAATTAAAACCCACTAACTTATATAATACATTTATATACATATGTATAAGATTAAATAAATGGACATTTTATGAAAATGGTAGTTTGATAAGTTTTATAAGTTATAAAACTATAAACATGATTTTTACGACTTTTTCGGCTATTACCGTAATATTAACGTTTTTGTTAAATAAAACTTAGACGGTTGGACCCGTCTAATGTAAACTTTTATAAACTCATATACTGATATAGAAACATATATAACAAGTAAAAACCGATAAAACCCGAACTATATAACATACGGACATTAACGAGCTAAGTTAACGTTATTGGACTAATAATACAACAAAATAGGCTAAAACACTTATAAACTTATTTATTGGGCTTAACCCATTTGGGCCCAACATGTAAGGTGTGATACTGATAATAAAAGTATAATTGGGCTAATATAATATATTGGGCTTGTAATGGGCCTATTGGGCCTAAAACATGTATATAGGTAAAACTAGTAAACTAGTAAGAAGTTACCAACACATAACACTAAAACGAGTAAATGAGAATATGTAAACCCACTTGATCATCATATATATATAATCATCATATGTATACATAATTGTTATTTTCATAAAGTCATTGGACAAGAGTCTAAAACGAGTATTATTTGTCTAGGTTTCCGTGATTGAAGCACGTACCGTACGTCCGAATTGCCGATAACACGCCTTCCCACATCAATGTGAGTTCATAGCCTCGCACTCTTTTAAATGTTTTTATGAAATGTTTAATAAACCCGCGAGGGAGATAACATGTTAGTTTTTATAAAATAGGACAACATTTGTCCCGATTGTTTGTTTATTGATTTGGACCCGAATGATAGTATGACCCGATTGTATGACCCGATAAATGGTTAAAGGACCCGATAGATGAAATTAAATGGATTATTAAAGTTAGGTTATGTCACTAAAAGTCCCATTAGCATGAATTGTGAACTACCGGGATTTGGTAGACGCTTATGCATTTAATAGTACTATTTGGGGACGATCATCCCAGTTCGCGCCTTGACGGTTGATCCCCGTCGTACCACATTGATTAGTAAGCGAATTTATGTATGAGAAGATTTCCATAGCGTGACCTTTGTGACGACACGCTAATTTAGATGGCCAAATGAGTTTCGGGCTAGCTACCCGTTGTTTGGTTTAGTAAGGTAACAATGTCAGGCGGATTATAATAATCCAGTTAACAAAATACTACTATATGCTCCGAATTACGATGTATTGCCTGACTAGCAATACGGGGTCATACTATTGATATTATGTTCGTGTTTTGGTTTTATATAACCATATTCATATAACGGTTTTTATTTAATCTATACAACGTTATAAAACGTATTGTATGATGTTTTTACAACATTGGCTCGTATAATGATTTTTAACGCAAATGCCTATATTATGATTTTCGGCAAGGATATGTATAAAAATGACTTTGGCTATTTTACGGCCTATTACAAAGATTTGTAATAAATGATTTTCAGTAATAATTTTATACTGATATTATATTGATGGATTTTATTAAACTCTATGAATTCACTCGGCGTTATCGTTGACCTTTTCTTTTAACATGTTTTATCTCAGGTACTTGAAGGTAATTCTCGGGAAGACGACAAGAATTCATGGCCCGCACTTAAACAATAATTTCCATTCAAATGCTTGTAAAACTTTGTATGAAATAATATGACTTGGGACCTATGTAAATTTGATATTTATGAATGGAAATGCTTTATTATTAAACGACACGATTTTTATGCGTTGTCTATGATGTGAGTAATGTGCTATCCCGTAACACCAACTAGTCTTCCGCTGTATTGAGTTTTATAAATTTGGGGGTGTTACAATCTCATAAAAACATTTAAAAGAGTACGAGGCTATGACCTCATGTTGATGTTGGAAAGCGGGTTATTGGCAATTCGGATGTACGGTACGTGCTTCAATCACGGAAACCTAGACAAATAATACTCGTCTTAGACTTTTGTCAAATGACTTTATCAAAATAACAATTATGTATACATATGATGATTTTGTATATATGATGATGATCAAGTGGGTTTATACATCTTTACTCATTCATTATAGTGTTTATACATGTTTTAGGCCCAATAAGCCTATTTCAAGCCCAATAATTTTCATTAGCCCAATTATACTTTTAATATCAGTATTATACTTTACATGTTGGGCCCAAGTGGGTTAAGCTCAATAAGTAAATTTTATAAGTGTTTAACCCATTTAGTTGGATTATTAGTCCAATAATGCTAACTTAGCCCGTTAATGTCCATATGTTATAAAAACTATATACTAAGTTTTACGTCTTTTCGGCTAAAACCGAAAGATTAACGTTTTTGTTAAATAAAACATAGACGGTTGGACCCGTCTAATGTAAAATTTTATAAACTCATATACTGATATATAAACATATATAACAAGTAATAACCGATAAAACCCAAGCTTTACAAGATATAGACATTAACGGGCCAAAGTAGCCTTAATGGACAATAAACCCGACTAATTTGGTAAAACACTTATAAACTTATTTATTGGGCTTAACCCATTTGGGCCCAACATAAAAAGTATAATACTGATAACAAAAGTATAAAATGGATTAATACAAGTTAATGGACTTTTAAAAGGCTTATTGGACCTAAAACATGAAAATAGGTAAAGCTAGTAAACTAATATAAAAGTTGTCAACACATAACACAAAAATGAGTGAATGAGAAAATATAAACCCACTTGATCATCATCATATGTATAAAGTCATCATATATATACATAATTGTTATTTTGATAAAGTCATTGGACAAAAGTCTAAGACGAGTATTATTTGTCTAGGTTTCCCGTGATTCAAGCACGTACCGTACATCCAAATTGCCGATAACCCGCTTTCCCACATCAACGTGAGTTCATAGCCCCACACACTTTTAAATGTTTTTATGAAATGTTTTATAAACCCGCGAGGGAGATAACATGTTAGTTTTTATAAAATAGGACACTAGTTGTCCCTATTGTCTGTTTATTGATTTGGACCCGAATGATTGTATGACCCGATGAATGATTAAATGACCCGATAGATGAGATAAAATGGATTATTAAAGTTAGGTTATGTCACTAAAAGTCCCATTAGCATGAATTGTGAACTACTGGGATTTGGTAGACGCTTATGCATATAATAGTACTATTTGGGGACGATCACCCTAGTGTGCGCCTTGACGGTTGATCCCCCTCGTGACACATTGATTGGTAAGCGAATTTATGTATGAGAAGATTTACACAAGCGTGATTATTGTGACGATACACTAATTTAGATGGGAAAATGATTGTCGGGTTAGCTACCCGTTGTTTGTTATAGTAAGGTAACAATGTCATGCGGCTTGTAATAATCCAAAATAACGAAAATACTGCTATACACACTGAATTACAATATATTGCCTGACTAGCAATACGGGGTCTTATTATTGAGTTTATGTTCGTCTTTCTGGTTTTTCATAAACCATACTCATATAACGGTTTTTATTTAACTTTATACAACGTTATGAAACGTATTGTATGATGTTTTTAACAACAATGGTTCGTATAATTATTTTAAAGGCGAAAGCCTATATTATGATTTTTGATAAAGATTTGTATAAAATGACTTTGGCTATTTTATGGCCTATTACAATGATTTGAACAAAATGGTTTTCGGTAATAATTTTATACCGATATTATATTGATGGATTTGATTGAACTCTATGAATTCACTCGGCGTTTTTGTTGACCTTTTCTTTTAACATGTTTTATCTCAGGTACTTGAAGGTAATTCTCGTGAAGACGACAAGAATTCATGGCCCGCACTTAAATAACAATTTCCATTCAAATGCTTTGTAAAATTTGTATGAAATAATATGACTTGGGACCTATGTAAACTTGCTGTTTATGAATGGAAATGCTTTATTATTAAACGACGCGACTTTTAAGCGTTGTCTATGATGTGAGTAATGTGCTATCCCGTAACACCAACGAGTCTTCCGCTGTATTGAATTGTGTAAATTTGGGGAAATGAATAAACTCGTCTTTGAAAATCTTGTGTTTTGTATGATTGAGTTTATATATTATCGGAATCAAAAAGGGGGAGATTGTTAATGCAATAATGCACGTTACTTGCATTTTTCGATCTCGCTTAGTTTTGTTTACGACAATATGTAAAAACAAGCATTTACAAAAACAACAAAAAATGAATTCTTGAGTTCAAGTATTTTTCATTTTACCCATTTTCACTTAAGGTATGAATAAACAAGTACTAACGTTAATCAAATGATCAAGTGATTTAATCTTTCCTTAAAACTCACTTTTTATTAAGTGTGACAAGTTTTTTATTAAACTTTCTTTTTAAGAAAATGTTTTATTAAATTAAATATTTGAAAATTTGAAAATGGCATATTCCCTTTTTGTTTGGAATATCCTTTCTGGATATTTTTATAACCAGATACGACCTCCACCACTAAAGGACAAAAATGGAGCGGAGTCTAGCCCGGTGGTTCCTTAGCGCCTAGGCGGTCCCTTATCGATAAGGTACTGCGGGATAAGATAAGGAACCGCGGGCAGATATAGTCGTTGGCCCTTTGTCCTATAAATAGTGGACCTTTCTCAGATTTTCAATTCTCCTCTTTTGCACACAAATTTCCAGATTCAAACATACTTCTTAAATCACTCAAATCCTTGATTATTTGATTGATTACTACTTGTTTCGAAGTGATATATCTCCACCATCTCTTCCTCTTCAAGTGCAAAGAGAAGAACACTATCATTGTGAAGTGTTGAGTCCACCACCAAAGATCCTTTGAAGATCAAATCTTATACATTTGTTGTTGTGTAATAGTTGTGAAGATCCAAGTAGTTGTGTCTATTTGGAAGTTGTGTATGTACTAAGTATAGTTGTGTAGATTTGTCCTAGCTACGATTAGGGTTCGACTTTTAGCTTAGGGTCGGAAATTGGTTAAGCGACGTGTACGGTTTTCTCCACCATAAGGAGCTTGTTGTGTAGTGAACTCTCGGGTAAGGAGTAATCGAGGAGTGGAGTAGGAACGAGGAGTGAGCTTCGTTGTCGAACCACTATAAATCCTTGGTGTTTGGTTTGATCTTTCTTTACCCTTAACTCTTTACATTCTTTATTCTTTGTGCATATATATTAGTTAGTATTAGTTTAAATTACACTATCATTGTTCATATTGTGCATAAGAAGATTTCACTTATTTCCTTAAGTCTAAGTTTTTTGAGAAAAAGATTTTTTGAAAACCATCATTTAACAAGTAAATATAAGAAACTATTCAACCCCCCCTTCTAGTTTCTACAGATAGGATCAAGCCTTCCACTCGTAGAACATCAAAGAAGAAAGTAGAAGTTCACCCTAGGAATGTTATTTCAGATTTGAATAAAAAGAATCATGTAGCTAAGACAAAAAGCTCTACCGTTGTGCAGCAGCCTAAGCAATCTGTTAATTCTAATTTGAAATGTTGGAATTGTAATGAATGTATGTTTTCTCAGCGTCATGATTTATGCCTTGTTAACCATGTTAATGAAATCTATGCCATTAGGAACAACCTTGAATGGAAACCAACGGGGAGGAAACTCGCCCAAGTTGGATGGCAATGGAAACCCACTGGTAGGACCTTTACTGCTAATGGAAATAAGTGCCCTTTAACTAGGATCACTTCCACTAAAGTTAGGTCTCAGTGTCCTTTAACTAGGAAGACTAACACTCAAGTATGGAAACCGCGCCCTTTAAATAGGTCTGTCTCCACTACTGTGCCTACTTGTACGGACGTACCTCAGGTGATTAGACAACCTGCACCTAACCGACAATTAGGAAACACGTTTGGAAACCTAAGAATCTTCAAGATAGAAAATCTAAGATAATTTTATCTGTACCTGCTAACTATGAGGAAAAACTAGATTCCGATACATCGTCCTTGTCTGGTGATATTTTTAGGTGGTCCAAATCATCCTCTGGTACTTGGACTCTGGGTGCTCCAAGCATATAACAGAAGATCGCTCGATGCTCAAACATTTCGTCACCAAGTTTCTAGGAACGGTTAAGTTTGGTAATGATCATATTGCTAAGATAACGGGGTATGGTGAATATCAGATTAGGAATGTTACGATTTCACGGGTATATTATGTGGAAGGACTCGGTCACAATCTGGGGGACAATTTTGCGATTCAAACCTTGAAGTCGCTTTTCGACAACATACCTACTTAATTCGCGATTTGGCAGGAAACGATTTGTTAAAAGGTTCTCGAGGGGATAATCTATATACATTGTCTATTCAAAACATGATGGCCGCCTCTCCCGTATGTCTTCTCTCCAAAGAATCGAAGACTAAGTCATGGTTATGGCATCGACGTTTATCTCATCTTAATTTTGATGCTATTAACCACTTCGCCAAAAACGAACTTGTTCTTGGTCTTCCCAAGCTCAAATTCAACAAGGATCATTTATGTTCTGCGTGTTCATTGGGGAAAAGTACCAAGAAATCTTACAAACCTAAGGCAGAAGATACCAACCAGGAACCACTGCATCTTATATATATGGATCTTTGTGGGCCAATGCGGACTGCCAGTGTGAGTGGTAGAAAGTATATGCTAGTCATGGTGGATGATTATTCGTGGTTTACATGGGTAAAATTTTTGGCGTCTACGGATCAAGTACCAGAATTTATTATCAAATTCTTAAAGATGATCCAAGTGCGTCTTAATGCTACTGTTCGCCGCATTCGAACCGACAACGGCACTGAGTTTGTTAATCAAACTCTACAAGCTTATTATGAAAAGGTTGGTATATCACATGAAACATCAGTTGCTCGCACTCCTCAACAAAACGGTGTCGTGGAAAGACGTAACCGTACACTTATGGAGGCTGCTAGAACTATGCTTATCTACGCCAATGCTCCTTTATTCTTATGGGCTAAAGTAGTGGCTACAGCATGTTATACCCAAAATTGTTCCATCATTCGCAAGCACCATGGAAAAACACCTTATGAGCTTCGTCATGGACGTAAACCCGATATTTCGTTTCTTCATGTGTTTGGTGCTTTGTGTTATCCAAATACAAACAGTGAGAATTTGGGTAAACTTCAACCTAAGGCTGATATAGGTATTTTCATTGGTTACTCACCCACAAAGAAAGCTTACCGAGTTTATAACCGTCGTCTTGGCAAGATTGTAGAAACTTTATATGTCGATTTTGATGAGCTGATAGCGATGGCTTCTGAGCAACACAGCTCTGAACCCGCGCTTCATGAGATGGGAACCGGAATGATAAGTTCTGGATTAACTCCCAACAATCCTACTTCACCATCATTTACACCACCTACAAGGTCCGAGTGATATGAGTTATTTCAACCTATGTTTGATGAATTATTTGATCCCCAAGTGAGGCAGTTCCAGCACCTGCAGTGATAGCTCCAATTCCTGAAGTTGTTGCTGAAGATAATGGAGCTCAATCCGATACATCCACTGTCACCATTGAACCGGATGTACTAATAACTAGATTTTACCTAGTATGAAAATTATCGTTGTTCCAGTCTCTTCGAATTGAAAAATGGATTAAAGTGCGACTCAGCTGTCTTTTGGTGGGAAACAAAGATTTGTTGTTGTAGTGTAATTAAATTGCGAAACTTTAAATGAATGACGGTTAATTAAAGCTAAGACTAATTTAACGTAAATGGTGCTACATTAGAACTTGAAAAGTAAATTATTTAAATGACAAAAATTAAAGTGTGACGAAAATTAAACTTGACAATGTAATATAATTTGAAAACTTAAAAATAAATCAAGTAAAAATGCGGGAAAACAAAAATTAAAAATAAAAACAAAAACAAAACAAGAACACGAGTCCGATCGCACTACGATCGCAACCAACTAATGTGGTTGGATCGTACCCTGATCGCACTTGGTGATCGCAGCCACCGATCGTATCAATCGATCGTAGCTTAGATCGTGGCCAAGTGATCGCACTCAATGCGATGGAAATAGGATGGATCGCAGTCTATGCGATGGAAACACCCGATCGCACTAAAAACAAATGCATCCACGGATCGCACTCTGGGATCGCACCCACGATCGCAACACGTGATCGTGGTGTGGATGAAGGAGTATGATCGCAACAGACGATCGTACTGAGTGATCTAGGTGATGGATCGTACCAGGGAAAGGAAAGAGGGATCGCAATCAATGCGATCGAAGCCAAGGATCGTACCAAGTAAAACCCTCCTAAGATCGTAATGAATCGCAACGAGCAAATAAGCAGAACTAAATAAGCACTTTAGAATAAGCAAATTTCAAAAAAAAACTAAACAAAAAACAATAATGAGACGAGACAGTAAGCAACAAATTTAAAGACTTTTTCAAAACACGAAATAAGTAAACACAATAAGCAAACTTTTAGAAAGAAGAGCTTTTTAGAAAACTAAGAAAAGCAAATAAGCTAAGTACAAAAAAAGCCAATAAGATTTTCAAACTTATAGCTCATCTCATACAAAAACTTAGATGAAAGTGAAAAGTTAAACTTTTTAGTAAAATAAGCAAAGAGATTAAGCAATTTCTTGCTTAATCCGAATTTAAAATATACCAAAAGCAAGAAAAGTAGAAGGAGAATGATAAAAGAAAACTTGATTAAAAGTAAATAAAGATTAAACAACAAAATAAAGAACACTTACTTCAATTAAAGGCAAGAATTTAAAGGTACAAAACAAGGTAGTTAAAATGACAATTTAAAGAAATGACATGAAAATAAGGTGCATGTAAATGAAAATGGAAGAACTAGTGTCACTCTAGCCAACACCTCAAATGAAGAGGTGTGGCGTCTATATATAGGGAGAGGGGAGCATGTGTTGCTTACTTCCTTCTTTCTTTCTTTTCGTCTTTCCGTCTTCTTAATTTTTTGACTTTTTGGACGTTGTCTCGGGATTAATTAAACTCGTCTTGAAAATTCTTCATTAATAAGACTTGAGTTGCTCGGCTTTATTAAACTTCCATCTTTAGACTTGTTCTTCGATAAATATTCAGAATAGGTCTTTGACTTCCGTTCTTTTTCCGCTCTTGATCACTTGACTTCGTCTTTTGTCTTTTTTTCGATAAAAGCCCGTGAAAGCCCGTGTTTTCTTCCCTTTTTACATTTTAATCCTAAAATCACAACAAAAACACAAACCACGCATAATTCCGACATTTACGACATAAAATACACGTTTTGGCCTGGTTATTATTGTAATTAAGTGGTAAAAGGATGGGTGTTTACACACCTATCATGTACCATCTCCAAGTAATTCTCAAACAACACCTACATCTGCACCCCCACTCGTTCCTACTGATGTTGAAGAGGATCCATACGATCACGATTTGGAATATGCTCATTTACAAGAGCTTCCTTTCTTTGGGTCACACATACCTGAAAACCCTAACGATGCGTCTACATCAGAGGAAGCTCCTACAACTGTGTACTCCAGACCACCTCGGATTGAAAATCATAACATCAAATGGACAAAGGGTCACCCAATCCGGAATATTATTGGTAATATCAATAGACCAGTCTCTACACGCCATCAATTACAAGAGAGTGCATTATACTGCTACTTTGATGCATTTCTCTCTGAAGTTGAACCCAAAAACTGGCAACAATCCATGACACAATCATCCTGGATTGAAGCCATGCAAGAGGAACTTAAGGAATATCAACGTCTTGAAGTTTGGGAATTAGTTCCTTTACCCAACAACGTCGATATTCTTACATTGTTGTGGGTTTATAAGGTTAAACTTGATGAGATGGGTGGCGTGTTAAAGAACAAAGCAAGATTGGTTGCTCGAGGTTACAAACAAGCGTTGGGTGTTGATTTTGAAGATTCCCTTGCTCCTGTTGCACGACTGGAGGCAATTAGACTCTTCCTTGCGTATGCTGCTCACATGAACATGATCGTATACCAGATGGATGTTAAGACAACGTTTCTCAATGGAGAATTAAGGGAAGATGTCTATGTTAGTCAACCGAATAGATTTGTCAACTCGGAGTATCAAACCATGTGTACAAGCTGAAGAAGGCTCTTTATGGGTTGAAACAAGCTCCACGCGCGTGGTACGATCTTCTATCGTCATATCTTGTCTCGGAAGGCTTCTCCAAAGGCAAAGTGGACCCGACACTGTTCATTCTCAAGGAGGACAACGACATGATACTGGTACAAATTTATGTTGATGATATAATATTTGCTGCCACTACTCAAAGACTGTCTGACCATTTTGAGAAAATAATGTCCACACGCTTTAAGATGTCGATGATTGGAAAAAATTTCATTTTTCTTAGCGTTGCAAATTTCTCAAAATCCCAGAGGCATCTTTATTAATCAATCCAAATATGCTCTTGAATCTTTGAAAAAATATAAGTTTGAAAACTGTGACCCCGTGGATACTCCAATGGTGGAGAGATCCAAGTTAGATGAAGATAGGGATGGGATTGCTTTCGATCCGAAACTTTATCGTGGAATGATCGGTACCCTTCTCTATCTGACTGCTAGCAGGCCTGATTTGCAATTTGCTATATGCATGTGTGCCCGGTATCAGGCTCGTCCTACCGAAAAGCACTTACATGTTGTAAAAAGGATCTTTCGCTACCTTAAAGGAACACTTAATCGTGGTCTCTGGTATCCGAAGGATTCCTCTGTTGCACTAATATCATATGCAGATGCGGATTATGATGGGTGTCAAGATACTAGACGTAGCACTTCTGGTAGAGTGCAACTTCTTGGAGATAGACTTATCAGTTGGGCATCAAAAAGGCAGAAAAGCGCTGCTATATCAAGTACTGAGGCTGAATACATTGCTATGTCCGGATGTTGTGCTCAAGTTCTTTGGATGAGATCACAGCTGCCAGACTACGGTCTTGGATTCAAAAAAATCCCGATGTACAGCGACAACAAAAGCGCCATTGCCCTTTGCTGCAACTACGTTCAACACTCCAGGGCGAAGCATATTCACATACGCTACCATTTTATCAAAGAGCAAGTAGAAAATGGAGCCATCGAGCTATATTTTGTCAACACTGAATACCAGCTGGAAGACTTATTCACAAAGGCCTTGGATCGAGGACGTATCGAGTTTTTGATCGAAAAACTGGGCATGAAATCATTCTCACCAGCGACCCTTCAGGAGTTGGTAGAAGAATCTGCAGAGTAGTGGTGGTAAACTATTCTTGCGTATCCTTTGATCGTGATCTTGTATATTATCGTATATATATAAACCACAAAAAGAAAAATACAAAAATATAAAACCTAAAAAAACCATAAAAAATATAAAATCAAGAAAACCCAAAAATATTTTCTTTTTTAAATCGGGCATGTCTTTTAGTACGGTAATATTTACGGCGTTAGAAATGTCGACTAAAATTAACACGGCGCCATAAATAGAGTCCGTATAAAAGTTGTACATATTTTAAAACATGCCCATATGGCTTGTAGTTATTTCTTACTACAACCCGCTTTTCGCATTAAAGTCACGTATTTCTTTCGAAAACGTTGGCTCACAACAGGAACTAATTTTCTCAGGTATGGTTTACTTTAAAAGCATACAAGAGATCAAGTTTACTTTACAACTTGGTCTAACACAAATTCGTGTACGCCTCAGTGCACTTATTTTGTTTAAATAAGAGAAATCTTATTGCCACCGAAATCGTTCATTTAAAACATTAAACGGAAAATGCTTTCATTGGTATTCGACTTCTTAAACAAAGACCACAACTCTTTAAATAGAAAACGGGTCAATGTCTAAGGGGGAGAAAATATCAAATCTTTTTGTCATCAAGATATCGTCTTCAAGAATATTTTTTAGAAAAATAAACGGTTAACTGTTGTTCATCATGTGTTTGACAAGTATGTGGTACTTAGATATGTTGTAGACCGTTTCTCGTACTTTTGATTGGACTTTAGAGATTAATGGCATTTAGGCAGACTCTTTAAGTGCGTTGATTGGTGGTGCGTGCCAAATAGTTAAAAGCTTGTTTAAGTTATAACGAGTGTTAACTTTTTTCCTTAATAAACGTTAACCTAAAATAAGTGATAACTAAAATGCACTTTGAAAGAAAAGGAAGGGCCATTAGTGAAAAAATGCTAAACATGTTTTAGGTTAAATTAAATCCTGCCCCCTTTCCTTCCCCTCTGTTTCACTGTACCACACCAGCAAAGCCATCTTGCCACCATTGAATTAGATCGAATCATCACCACCTCTCTTTGATTTCTCGATCCAAGAACATCTAAGGGAAACGTGTCTATTCAATTAATTTGTTCTAATTCAGTGATCACACTATGAGGATAGGATGTATTGCATTGATTGCTCGTACATCATTTAATTAGATGAGTTTTTAGCCGACACAGCCTTATGGTAATAGGCAAACCATTGCTTGCCTCTTGGGTGAGAATCATTGCTTAGGTGCGTTTTTTGGTCGATCCCCAGGTTTAGAACAAAGTAATCCGGATAAGCCTTAGAAAACCTTATTCCATATAAGCCTTAGAAAGAATTATTCAGGATAAGCCGTCGAAAATGTTTTCCGGATAGGCCTTAAAAATTCGTTTTCCAGATAAGCTTTAGAAAACTCCACTTTCCGGATAATACACAGGAACTGGATTCCGGAAACGACCCGAAAAATGTATTCCGAATAAGGACTCAAAATTAAATTTCTGGATAAGACATAGGAAATGGATTGCGGATAAGGACCCAAAACCAATTTCCGGATAAGGTCTAGGAAAATGTTTTCCGGATAAGGTGTAGGAAAATGCTTTCCGGATAAGCATAGATATGTTGAATTCTGGTTAAAGGGTTTTGATATGCTTGCTTAGTAGTCTGATTTGTATGTGTTTCAACTCGATGATTACTTTGGGTAGTGTTTGCATGGTATTTTGCTATGTTTTTGGGAAAGTGACATATGATGCTTGTTAGGATTATATATTATGATATATTGCTATTGTGTATCAACAAGTATGTTTAGTCTTAGCAGCTATTATGTCTCGCACTCAAGAGCAACAAATTGCACTCGACAACGCACTCGTCCCAGAAGAAGACCGTCTTCCAATTCACCCCAACAATTACAGACTGAAACCAGACTTTATTCCAACACAGGCAGCATTCAGAATCGCAATTGAAATCCTTGATCTCTCTCCGATCAAAAATGCACTACGAATGTCAGCAAGTGTTCCTGAGATCGACATGCATGAGTTTTGGTCTTCTATCAAAGCCATAACAAACACATCGTTTTCTTTCAACACCAACACAAAGAAAAAAGTATTTTCTCTTAAACGGTTTCGCAAAATCTTTGGGTTTCCTCTAGTAGAAAAAGAGACAACACATGACCCTGTTCCAGATTTAAAAGAACTCATAGATTTGCTTATGTCCCTTGGTTATGATGGAGACTTGCCATCCCTATCACTGTTTCACACCTCTAGGCTTGGACAACCATGGAAGGCAATTTTTACTATCATTATTTGATGTTTGACAGGAAAAGCCAGGGGTGCAGATTCCTTCCGACTATCTCAGGCTGGGATATTTTATGGAATCTACAAGAACCTAAATATCGATTATGCCGCTCTCATATGGGAATAACTTCATTATCAAGCCTTCAGAAACGCTAAGAAGAAATACGAACACCTTCAGTTTCTACGATTTACAAAGCTCATCATCAATTACTTCATGAAAGCAGATGCAGCTATTGATAAACGTGAAGGATTCTTTGTCAATTCCGAAGATGATGATTTCTTCGTGGTAGCAATGAGACTAGAAGGATCTAAAATCAATTACTCGGGTATTCCAGATCCAGTTCCGGATCATATGTTGAGTGACAAAATTAAAAAGAGTACTGCGTATAAGAAGCTTCTGAAAGGAAATGAAGAACACAAGAAGAAAGTAGAAGCTGGCGAGTTCGATGTACCAAAACCCAAAGGCAAACGTAAGGAATATGAATTTTCCGACGCTGACACCCCAAAACAAGACAAAGGCAAAAGGACAAGAACATTGCCTCTTTGGGAGAAAACGTCAAAGGGAAAGAAAACACTTCTATTGGATGAAGAAATGGATGAGTAACAAGAACAACATACACCATTGACTGAGAAACAACAGTCCAAGCAATTGAAGAAGGCCTTAATTCGAAGTAGGAAAGAAACAGGAGGTAGTGGTTTGGGAAAGAAGACAAAGGAAGTCGAAATGTCTGACATTGCTGATTTTGGAGAACCAGATTCGTATGTGGACGAGCCAGTTCAAGATGACGAAGATGATCAACAACATGACCATCATGACAATCTTATCGATGATAATCCACCAGAAACTACAGTGACCGGCAACATTCATAAGGAAAAGAGTGCTACCCAATCCTCTTCTTTGTCGGATTCAGGTAGGTACTTGAATTATGGCCCTCTAGAAACATAAGTTACTAACACTTATGCTTCCACAAACCCTAACATAGTAAATGTCCCTGTCACTGTGGCCACAACATCAATATTCAGCACCATTGTCACAACTCCTGTAACTTCTTCCCAACCAACTACTCATCCAACACAGTTGCCGGTATCTCCACCTGTCACCACAGCTTTCATGAGCACCATCGAACAACGCTTGAAGGCTCAAGAGGATAAGACTATTCTAGTTACAGCACAACTAGAATCTTTAAAGACAGACTATGCAAAGGAACTCGCTAGCCTCCGTGAAGAAGTAGCAAGCAAGAAAGAATTTGAGAAAGAAATCGCTCGGCTTCGAGAAGAATTAACAAGTCGTCAACAATCTGAAGAGTCACTCCGAGCAAGCTTAGAAGCTAAAGTAGACAGGAAGCAAGCTTCAATTAGACGTCTTCGTGAACTTAGAGACAAATACAAGGACGAAAAAGAATAACTTGTTCAAACTAATGCTACACTCGTTGAATCGATCAACGAAAAGTTTTAAGAGTCTCTTAACACGGCACTTCCTGCTATGCGAGACGAACTAACAACCATTGCTGCAAGCAAAATGATGATCAAGTCTTCTGACACACAGAAATCTGACTTTCTCATAGCTCAACGGCTCACAGACTACGAGTTGAAGAAGCTGTTGCATGCTATGATGATTCAAATCGGGTCCTACAACCGAACGCCCGAACAAAAAGCACTTCACAGATCGTTAAAGAAGGCGATGGATCAAGACACTGAGATCTTTGCCAAACATGGCTCAGTCGTCCCATACAGTATTCTAAGAGTAGACCAAGAAAATGAAGATGAGGATAAATCTGAACAACCCGATGAATCTTCCAAAAATGAAGATGACGTTGATGATGACGATGACGATGACGATGACGATGACGATGACACTGATGATGACAATTACAAGGTTCCTACCAATAAAGATGACGAAGATGATGAGGAGGAGGAGGGACCAGTATAATGACGAAGAGGAAAAGAACGAAGAAGATGCAGATGATGAGGACATTAACAAAGACAAGTCAGATGGCGAAGGTGATCAAACGTCATAAAAAGGTAATCATTCTCAAAAGGATGATGTTACAAACGACCAACCCGAGGAAACTGAAGACTCCAACACACCTCAAAAGGGCAAACGCACCAAACACTGTCATGATGTTGATGCTAATATGATCGATTCATCCGGTTCCCGTCCATCTGCTCCAGCCATCACATCTACAACTCCAACAACATAACTACCCATCCCCGAACCCGATCAACCAATACCTGAGCCTTCTGAGTCAGCGCCAGTAACCGACATTCCATCCACTCAGAAAGTTCCAAAATCTCGGACAGTTCGAGTAATATTTCCGAATCGAGCTCCTGAATCTGCAAAAGTTCAGGATATTCCATAATCGAGTGAATCGGCGTGGGTAGATACAATTACTGTAGATGAGAATTAACCCGCGCAGCCTTGGGTCTCGGAAGCTGCTAATCTTCGTCCTCTCACTCAAGAAGACGCATTAGATTTTTCACAAATCCTCAGTAACCCCATTGACTTCTTAGTTTATCTAGTGTACACTTATGGAGATGAAAACATAACCCCAGCTATGATAACTAAAGCGTTTCATGATCCTACAATCCTCTCTAATTCAAGAATCAGTAGAATGGAGGTTGAATACAACACGAATGAGCTTTTCAAAGCAATGAAAACACCACTGCCAAGAGGTCTTCACAACCCTATGAATGCTCGTCCTCCCATTCCAGCAGATGATGGTCAAATCATACGAGTGTTCTTTGTTTGTCGCGACCTTGAGTTTTTGGTTAAAGGTGCAAACAAGTATGCGACTTCCTTAACATTGGCTAAAGCTGCGACCTGGGGGTCAATACCATGGATTGAGGAAAAGGTTGATCGAATCTGGATAAAAGAACTCATACCCGGGTATGATTACTATGTTGAATTGGGTGCCTCGCATTGGAACGAAACTATCCGATCCGCTTACAACTATGGATGTAGGCATAATTCAGACCCTCAAGTAAAATTTGACTTTCGGATCAAAGCCATTCTAGGAGTGAAAACTTGATAGGTGTGAAAACACCCATCCTTTTACCACTTAAAACAATTAAAAACGCGACCTAAACGTGTATTTTATGTCATAAATGTCAGAATTATGCGTGGTTTGTGTTTTTGTTGTGTTTTAGGATCAAAATATAAAAAAGGAAGAAAACGCGGGCTTTCACGGGCTTTTATTAAAGAAAAAGACAAAAGACAAGTCATAAGTTCAAAAGTACAAGAAGAACGGAAGTCAAAGGCCTATTCAGAAGATTTATCGATGAAAAAGTCTGAAGACAGAAGTTTAACGAAGTCGAAGAACCAAGTCTACTAAAAAGAAGAAAATTAGAAGACGAGTTCATGTGCCATTCGACTAATCCCGAGACAAATTCGTGAAAGACGTGTTATTTAAAAGACGAGAAGACAAAGAAAGAAAAGGAAGGAAACAACACACCACATCTCCTCCTCCTATAAATACTCCCTTCATTCATCATTTTGGGAGTTAGTTAGTTTTATTGTCATTTTTATTTTTTAGTATCTAAGCTACTTTCTCTCTCTAGTTTTTCTTAATCTTTCATTTTAAATCTTGTATTTTGGATCTTAATCTTTAATATAATCAAGCTTTTAATAATCTCTCATTCTACCTTTCTTAATAATCTATGGTTTTGTTTTGTTAATCATGTAGTGGATTTGATTTTGTTGATTTTGGTGTGTTTGACTTATTCTAAATAAGTTGTTTTTGAAAGATTAATATTTTCAAAAAAGGTGCTTTTTAATATTTAGCTTATTTGGTGTTTTAAAAGTTTTCAAATCCTAGCTTATTTACTTTTTTCCTAAAATCATTTTGGTTTAGTTTGTGATAAAGTGCTTATTGGTTTTTAGCTTATTTTGATTTTGCTTAAGTTTTTCTTGTTACGGAATCTTTCCCCAAACCCCTCATTCCAGATAAGGGTCAGTAACCCATTTTCCGGATAAGCCTTCAGTTATGATTTCCGGATAAGCATAGAAAACCATTTTCCGGATAAGCATCCAAACACCTTTTCCGGATAAGCCTTTAGTTTCATTTTCCGGATAAGCCTTATAACTTTCACATTCCGGATAAGCACCCGTAGCCATATTCCAGATAACATCCAGAAACACCATTTCCGGATAACGTTTTCCGGATAAGCCACCAAAGACAAATTCCGGATAATCAAACCTTCACACTTTCCGGATAAGGACCAGAAAACCGTTTCCGGATAAGCACTAGAAACATCAATTCCAGATAAGGCTCGAAAGGTGTTTTCCGGATAAGGACCCAAAATAGATTCCGGATAACGAACTTAGTTTTGTATTCCGGATAAGCCACTGAAGACGATTTCCGGATAAGCCACAGTTTACGTTTTGCGGATAAGAAGTAGAAATTGCATATTGCAGATAAGCCCTGAAAATATGTTTTCCGGATAAGGTAAACATTGCGATCTCCGGATAAGCCTCAAAATACGGATTCTGGATTAGCTTTTATTTTTACTTCGAGTTTTATCTTCAAGTGTTATCTTTTCCCGCCAATTAAGGTTAGTTTGTTCTACTTATGTTTGTCTTGTCATTTAATTATTTTATTGTTTATCTCACGATTAGAAATATATAATCCCAAGCTCCCCCTTTTAGTGACCAAGAACGATAATTCCACTTTAAATCGTGATCAATTCGAAGAGAAACCGAGAACGAAAACGATAAAACACAATTGCATCGAGTACGAACAACACGACAAAAGACTTGCAAAAGCCATGTTATTAAAATGGCGCCGCTGCCGGCTCTTTTCGTAAAGATTAACGGTTTTTTGTGAGAAAAATTGGATTTTGAGATCCGTTCTCTTGGGAACGTTATTTTCACCACTTAAAACTTTCAAAAATCCTAAAAAATATAAAAGTTTCAAAAAAATACAAAAAAAATTAAAAAAACCTATAAAAATCAAAATATTTTCTTGCATCTTCTTTTTAGTGTATGCGTACTCGATCTACGTCTTATCCTGATCCCGAGACTCTTGAAGACTTAGACATGGCCGGTGTACACCACAATAATAATCCACCTCACCCCAACATGAATAATAACAACCCTCAACCCGACCTTCGAACAATGGAGGAGCTTTGTCAACCTACGATGAATGGACGCGGAGGACCGATTGCGCCGATGCAAATCACGGCTCCCAAATTTTCGTTGAAGCATCACATGATCCAACAAGTGCAAAATACTTGTCCTTTTCACGGATTACCGGATGATGATGCCAACAAACACCTCGACAAATTCATTACCGTCACCCAAAGCATGAAACTTCCTGGTGTTACTATGGATTTTCTTCGCCTTCACCTCTTTCCACACACTTTATCCCACCATGCCGAGAAATGGTTTGACCGTCTCCCTAAGAATTCAATTCACACATGGGACGACATGACTCAACGATTTTTGTCGCGCTACTTTCCACCATCCATGGTCACGAGCCTTCGTAACCAAATTATTGGATTCACTCAAGAAAATGACGAATCACTCTTTGATGGTTGGGAACGCTACAATGTTTTGATCGAACGTTGTCCAAATCATAACATGTTCCACGTCACTCATTGATACTTTCTACAATGGTCTCACTTTTCGCGATCGTGATATGATTAATGCCGCCGCCGGTGGTACTTTTATGAAAAGGAGACCGGAGGAGTGTAGAGAGTTAGTTGAAAACATGACTACTCAACACAAGAATTGGGATTCATTCGCATCCTCAAGATCAAACTCGAGATTCAATGTCTCTTATACATCCTCCAACCCCTAGATAATCGAACTCACACGCCAAATTGCTGAGATGAACAAAAATTACTTAACATTGGCTACAAACCACTTTCAACAAGTGAAAGCTGTGACACCTTCTTGCGAGACTTGTGGTGGTCCTCATTCTTAAAATGATTGCCCTTCTACCCAAGGAAATCTTTGTGAAAACGTTAACGCAGCATACGGTATATCCCACTGGAGGCTATCAAGCTCGTCCTCAAGGAGACCGTAATTTGCTAAGTTGTCGTTCTAACAACTTTCTTTCACCACCCGGTTTTACTCCTCCAAACCAAAACAAACAACAAACCCTTAACCGAAACAATCAAGGCCAAGCTCGAGCTCCTAACCAATTTCAACCCCAAAGACAACCATATCCACTTCAAAATAATAACCAAGTTTACCAACCCGCTCCATACCAACCACCTGCTTATCAAGCACCCCCTCCTACGCAACCCACTGTATTCAACCACGACGTTGAAATGTACATGCGGACGAATGACGTGTTGGTGAAGAATCTTCACACCTAGATTATTAACTTGAAGGTCGATATGACGAAACAAGGGAACGATCTCAGACCCGAGCTAAGGAACGACATGCGAACTTTGTTGAGCAATCAAACGAATGACTTACGCGATATGATGGCTTCGTTTTTCCAAAGTAATCAACCCTCTTCTTCGGGTTCTCTTCCGAGTAACACCGTTGCTAACCCAAGAGGGGAGATGAAAGCAATCACTACTCGTAGTGGAAAAGGTTATACGGAACCCGAGCTTCCTACACTTACTCCCGTGATTGTGAACAAGGAAAAAGAACAACTTTCCCCAACTCCTTTACCTTCTAACCCCATTCCCCAACCACCCAAGGATGTGAGTGACTCTTCTATTCCAAAGCCTTCCTCTCAATCCGATATACCTTATCCTTCAAGGTTGAGGAAAGAAGCTTAAAAGCAAGGATGATATTCAAGTTTCTAACTTTCTCAAAATGTTTAAACAATTGAATTTTAACATCTCCTTTGCTGAGGCTCTCGCTCACATGCCCAAATATGCGAAGATGTTTAAAGATCTTCTTAGTGACAAGGAGAAACTTCTTGACATTGCTCAGACCCAACTTAATGAGAATTGCTCTGAGGTTCTTTTAAGGAAATTACCAACAAAACTTGATGATCCGGGTCGCTTCTTGATTCCTTGCAACTTCCCTGGGGTAGAGAATTGTATGGCCCTAGCCGATCTATGTGCTAGTATCAACTTAATGCCATTGAGCGTATGGAAACAATTATCTCTCCCCGAGCTAGTCCCCACCAAAATGACTTTGGAGTTAGCTAACCGTACGGTTGCTTATCCAGAGGGGATAGCCGAAGACGTCTTTTTTGGCGTTGACAAATTCACCTTCCCGACGGATTTTGTTGTCGTTGACTACGAAATAGATCCACGTGTTCCATTGATCGTTGGACGTCCATTCTTGAGGACCGATCGCACTCTCATTGATGTAACCGCGGGCGAATTAATCATGAGAGTTGGTGACGATCAAATTGTCTTCAACATGGGTAAGATTTCTAGGCAACCTTATTCATATGAGAGTGTTAATTTCATTGATGTTCTCGATGAGGCTTGTGAAGAACACGTTAATGATGCTTGCAAAAGTTTTTTTTCTTTTCTTCCCAATGTTGAGACCGTTGCCTCAATTGCTCCGTCATTGACTCCTTTTGGAGAAAGTGACTTTCTTTTGGATGAATTTGAAGCTAGCTTTGGTACAATCGATCTTAAATATGACGATTCTCCCACAGATTGGGAAGAAGATATTCGTACCCTTGAGAAACTTCTCAATGAGGACTCTTTCTCTCCTCCTTCTCCTAAAGAGGTGACTAATGATGATCCATCGTTAGTTACACCATCTATTGAGGATCCTCCAACTCTTGAGCTTAAGGACTTACCTGTAGGATATGTAAATCTTGCTTATGTTTTAGAGAGAGAAAGTGATAGAAAGATGGTGGATTACACACAATTCTAGAGAGAGAAACTTAATAAGAACTATGTGAAAAATGATTAACCACACACCCTCTACATCAAAGGAGAGGGTTTATATACCCAAGCCTTGTGATGGGCTTGGGCTTACAAAGTTGTGCCGGCCTACACATGTTGTAGGCTAGGCTTGACTTTGTTTGTTTAATAAAGATATCTAGACAACGAGCTACTACTTAATAAATTGTCGGAGTGACCGAATCTTCTTAAATACGTAAAAACGTATTTCCAACAATCTCCCCCTAAGGGATGACACTCTAAAAAGGGGTGTTACCCGAGTTACAATAATGAAATAAACCTAGCATACTATCCTTGTCTTGAGCTCGTAGTCTTCGTCTTTCTGTTCTTTTTCTTTTCTGGTGAACATGCTGATGTGATTTTTGATATCAATCTTGAGCATTAATCTCTTGCCTTGATCTTGTGCATCCATCACTTGTGATCTTCGCCTCTTCGTGACCTCACGTCCCACATACTTATACCTTAGTAATTCTTGAAAGCTTCAGAGTTCGATACAGCGGAAGACTTAACTTTTCGGCTTTCTTGAATTAGATGAGATATTAAGTGCATAAAGTATAAGCATGTGGGGACGACTTCTTCTTGGATCCCGCAACGCCACCGTCTTCAAATGCCGTAATATAAGTAGACACGAACGAAATAGCTTTGAACATTTCATTCTAAATCGGTAGCATTTTACCTCCGGTCGATGAAGACCGTTGGACGATATTAGATATCGTACCCGTGACAGATAGTTTCAATTAAGTAACTTCCTGACAGGATTTCGCGGGTAAACCCGTTCTCTTTATTCGACCGTCCAAAGCTGACTGCGAACATAAAGAGTGAATCATTTGGATAATAATATCCACATGATTTGAAACCGTCAATTCATGTTCCTGGAACAAGTGAAATTCAATTAAGAACTGCACCATCGTTGCTTTCCAGTTGTCACGAGCTTGATTCGTATAGAATCTTCCAAGTTACCTACCAAGTGATGTTTGATGTTAACACTAGAAGGATTTCCATTCATCACTGTAAACACTAAGGTATCACTCTGAGTGTTCTGGTAAGATCACTAAGATATTGCATAGAGGCCTGGAACGTGTTTAAATTCAGTTAAGAATTAAACAACTGTTGCCTTCTAGTTATCACAAGTTTGATTCATAAAGAATCACACAAGTTACCTACCATGAGCTTTTTGATATTCGCTGAAGAAGGATTTCCATCTTCATTGTAAATACTTTCGTATTACTCGGATGTTCAGGCAAGATCATGAAGATTTTGCTTAGGACTCTTAAAATCTTTCTTACTTTTCACAGTGTATGAAGAAGCAAGGAATTATGAAAGTGTGTCCTAATGAGATATTTGATGATCTCAAATGGCTCTAGACTCGATCGTGCATTTTGGATTTTAGTGATCGGATGCTGGAGAGGAGTGCCACCTTTTCAATACCAATTTATTCGGAGTGAATAAATCAATAGATAATGTGTTGTCTCCGTGTGATTAAAACAAATACCTTTTAAGAGATATCTGAGTTAGCTGGGATAGGTTGTGCATTGCATCACTGGGTCCATGATGTCTGTCTTCAATATCGAGAATCATTAAAATGATCTCAATAGCATATGTGTTGACCCGGTTTCTGCCTAAAGTTGTAAGGAGGGCTTCTTTCTTTACACCCTTTATCTTTACAATTCTTCTTCATTCTTCAACCCTTCAATGCTTACCATTACGTCATAACTAGCACCTTGTTGTGATTGTTCCAGTGCTAACTTAAGCACTTGGTCGGCATTCAGCTACGTTCACAATCTTTCTCCAACTTTCCTAAGGACTACTATTTCTAGCTATGGAATGTCCTTGGGAAGATTCCTCCGGTTCTGGAAGAATCATAGGACTTAACCTATCCTACCATCCTTATGTCACCACAATCTTCATCGTCGTGAAATAAATGGGTTTCGGGTAAGTATATGTCACCATGAAAATCCATTTTGATATGCAAATCCATTTTGCTCCCCCTTAACATATGCCACGATATTCGAAAACGTTTCTCACATGTCGGGATGCGCCATTACGTTAAGTCAAACCATTTGTGATAATATCCCATATTAAATCACATTTTCTCCCCCATATTAAAAATATTAACCCAATCGATGTTTTTAATATCAATTGATTTAATGAGGTTTTAACAAAGGTTTTGGGAAGAAAAATGCAAGTCCATTTTATCTTCATGATATCAAATGCATGAGATATGATATCGATTTGTAGCATGATCACATATTCACCATATTAAAAATAATTGACAAGGTTGGACCTGATAGATGAGAACATCATATGATAAGATCAAATGGTTCTTGTCAGCATATGTTGGTCGCCTCGTCACGTCTGAAGTCATCTCTTGACACCACATGCACGATTGGTATTGTTGTCTTGACGCCAACTTGTGAACTTGGCACTTTCGGCATCGAAGATTTTGAATGCTTGACAATTGCTCCCCCTCAATTTTTGACCCGTGTTCTATTGAAAGAGTTGTAGTCTTCGGTTGAGTAGTCGCATCGTCAAGTATGTAGATACCAATTATAGATTGCTATGGTTGTAGAGATGATAGCTTCATAAAAACAAGACTTCTCTTGTTTTAACAAATAAATGCACTGAAACGTACATAGATTTGTATTAGACCAAGTTATAAAGTAAACTTGATCCCTTACAAGGTTTTAAAGTAAACCTTGCCCGAGAAAATTAATTCCCGTTGTGAGCCAAAGCTTTCATAAGAAATACTTGACTTTAATGTGAAAATCGGGTTGCAGTCAGAAATAACTACAAGCCATTTAGGCATGTTTTATGAAATATTTACAACTTTTGTACGAACTCTATTTATGGCGCCGTGTCGATATTAATCAACATTTCTAAGGCCGTAAATATTATCGTACCAAAAGACATGCCTTTGAAAAATATAAACAATATATACGAATGATCACCAAGGATACGGAGAATAGTTTTACCACCACTATTCTTTCGCTTCATCTGCCAGTTCCTTTAAAGTCTCAGGTGAGAAAGTTCTCATTCCTAGCTTGTCGGCCAAAAATTCAATTCGAGCGTGATCTAAAGCCTTCGTGAAAATATCCGCCAATTGATACTCAGATCGGACAAAGTAAAGCTCGATTACTCCATTTTTCACTTGCTCCTTGCTGAAGTGGTAGCGAATGTCAATGTGCTTCGACCGGGAGAATTGAACATTGTTGCAGCATAAGGCAATTGCACTCTTGTTGTCGCAGTACATCGGAATCTTGTTGAAACCTAGACCATAGTCGGTTAATTGCGATCTCATCCAAATAATTTGAGCACAGCAACCGGACATAGCTATGTATTCTGCTTCCGTACTTGAAATTGCAGCGCTTTTCTGCCTTTTCGATGCCCAACTGATTAATCGATCTCCTAGTAGTTGCAATGTTCCACTCGTGCTACGCCTTGTATCTTGACAACCCGCGTGATCCGCATCTGCATATGCCATTAGTGCAATAGAAGAGTCCTTAGAATACCAAAGTCCCCGATTAATGGTTCCTTTAAGATATCGAAAGATCCTTTTAACAGTAGCTAAGTGTAACTCAGTAGGCCTAGTTTGATACCTAGCACACATACATATAGCAAACTGAAGATCAGGTCGACTGGCTGTGATATACAGAAGAGTACCGATCATTCCACGATAAAGTGTCGCATCAACGGCAACTCCATGTGGATCTGCATCAAGCTTAAATGTTTCCACCATTGGAGTATCCACAGGGTCGCAAGATTCCATCTTATATTTCTTTAGTGATTCAAGGGCATACTTGGATTGATTGATAAAGATGCCTCTGGGACTCTGAGATATCTGAAGACCTAAGAAGAATGATACCTTGTCCATCATTGACATCTTAAACTTGGAAGACATGAGTGTCCCAAACTCATCGGATAATGTTTGGGTCAAGGCTGCAAATATAATATCATAAACATATATTTGTACCATAATCATATCATTACCTCGTTTTTGAATGAACAGCGTGGGATTCACCTTGCCTTTAGTGAAGCCTTGTGTAATGAGGAATTGTGACAGTAGATCATACCATGCGCGTGGAGCTTGCTTCAACCCATAGAGAGCCTTCTTAAGCTTGTACACATGATTAGGATATTTAGGATTCACAAAACCATCTGGCTGTTGAACATAAACCTCTTCCTTGATTTCACCACTGAGAAATGACGTCTTCACATCCATCTGATAGACGATCATATTCATATGGTCTGCATAAGCGAGGAATAGTCTAATAGCTTCCAAACAGGCAACAGGTGCAAAGGATTCCATAAAGTCGATGCCCAATAATTGCTTGTATCCACGAGCTACTAGACGAGCTTTGTTCTTTAATATTCCGCCTAACTCATCGAGTTTCACCTTGTAAACCCATTTCAAAGTGAGTAACTGCACTTGATCTGGGCATGGGACAAGTTCCCATACTTCAAGACGTATAAATTCCTTAAGTTCTTCTTGCATAGCTTCTATCCAACATGATTGAGTAAAAGCTTGTTGCCATGTCTTAGGTTCAACTTCAGTGAGAAAAGCATCAAAATGACAAAACATTGCATTTTCTTGTAACTGACTTCGTGTGGATACCGGACGATTACGGTCACCAATAATAGAATCTATAGGATGATCCTTTGTCCACTTGCTGTCATGTTCACGAATCCGTGGATTGGAGTAAACTGTAGTTGGAGATTCCTCTGAGGTGGATGACCCGGCTTGATTAGGGTCGGGAATTGGTACACCAAAGAATTGAAGTTCACGCATTTGAGCGAATTCCAAATCGTGATCATCATCATCCTCTTCGTCATCAATAGGCATGACATGGGTAGTTGGTTCGGGTGTTGGTTGAGAATTACTCGTTGATGGTATATCTTGACCAATTGTAGGTGCAGACGTATCTGATTGTGCTTCGGTTGCTGGAGCGACAACATCGGTTACCGGAGCTATTACCTCAGGTTCTGGAGCAACAATAGTTGGAGGAGTAAAGAATTCATCAAAGAACGGTTGAAACAACGTATCCCATTCAGTCCTAGAAGGTGGTGTAAATGAGGATGAAGTAGGGTTGTTTGGGACAAGACTAAAGCTAATGTTACTGGGTCCCATTTCATGAAGTGCGGGTTCAGAGCTGCTTTGCTCATTGCTGTCAGCTCATCAAAATCAACATTCATAGTTTCGAGGATCTTGCGAGAGTTACGGTTGTAGATTCAGTATGCCTTCTTTGCGGGTGCGTAACCAATGAAAATACCAATATCAGCCTTTGGTTGAAGTTTTCCCAAATTGTCACCATCATTATTTGGATAGCAAAGAGAACCAAATACATAAAGATATGATAAATCTGGTACTTTTCTATGGAGAAGCTCATAAGGTGTTTTACCATGGCGTTTACGAATTAGTGACCGGTTTTGGGTGTACACTGCTGTAGATACTGCTTATGCCCATAAAAATAATGGAGCCTTTGTGTAAATTAACATCGTTCGAGCAGCTTCCATAAGTGTGCGATTTCGCCTTTCAACGACACCGTTTTTTTGTGGAGTGCGAGCAACGGATGTTTCATGAGAAATTCCAACTTCTTCACAATAATCACGCAAGATTTGATTCACAAATTTGGTTCCATTATCTGTACGAATGCGTCGGACAGTAGTGTTGAGACGCACTTGAATCATCTTGAGAAATCCGATGATGAATTTAGGTGCCTCATTTTTTTCTTTAAGAAATTTCACCCATGTAAACCGAGAGTAATCATCGACAATGACGAGGATGTACTTTTTACCACTAAGACTTTCAACACGCATTGGCCCACAAAGGTCCATATGCAATAGATAAAGTTTCTCTTGGTTAGTGTCTTCAGTCTTGGGTTTGTATGACTTCTTAGTGCTTTTCCCCATTGTACACGCGAAACATAAATGATCATTCTGAAATGAATGTTTAGGAAGACCACGAACAAGTTCATTTTTCGCCAAATGATTAATAGCGTCAAAGTTAAGATGAGATAACCGTTGATGCCATAACCATGACTTAGAATTTGATGCTTTGGAGAGAATACATACGGGAGAAGCGGCCATCATGTCTTGTAGAGACAAAGTATACAAATTATTCCCTTGAGTACATTTCAATAAATCAACCCCTTCCAAATTACGAATGAAGCAGGTATGCTCTCGAAAAGCAACTTCTAGGTTTGCATCACAAAATTGTCCCACAGAAAATAAGTTGTGACCGAGACCTTCCACATAATACACTCTTAAAATAATAACATTCCCAATATGATATTCACCATAACCCATTATCTTTGCAATATGATCATTTACAAATCGAACCGTACCAAGAAACTTGGTGACGAAATTTCTGAGCTGAGATCGATCTCCGGTCATATGCTTGGAGCAACCACAGTACAAATACTAGAGAACAATTTGGACCACCTGTTTTCAATAACAACAGTAGACAATGCATTAGAAACTATTGGTTCCGGAGTGTTAGCAGATACAGATATAGAATTATCAGAATTGCTAACATTTTTGAGACCCTTAGATTTCCTGCGTTTTCTAATGTGAGTTTTAGCACTAACAGGTTTTACTGTTCCAACTTTCTTAGGTTTTGGATTATTCGTGGGCACTACAGTAGGAGTAGACCTATTTAAAGGGCACTTGGTTCCTACAGTAGTGTCAGTGTTCCTATTTAAAGGACACGCTTGTGTTTTGGTAGCCTTGGTACTCCTAGTTAAATGGCACGCTTTCTTTGCTTTAGTGGGAGTGATCCTAGTCAAAGGGCACATATTTCCTACTATAGTGAAAGTTCTACCAGTGGGGCGCCACATCCAACCAACTTGGGTTAACACTTTCCCAGTCGGTTTCCATTCTAATCCATTTTTCCGGGCATACATCTCATTCACATTGTCAATAAGGCAAGAATCATGACGACTAGAAAACATACATTTATTGGAATTCCAACATTTTCAAATTAGAATTCACACTAGGCTTAGAACGCTGCACAACCGCAGAGCCTTTAGGTTTAGCTACATGATTCTTTTTATTCAAAACAGAAATAACATTCCTAGGATGGGCTTCTACTTTCTTCTTCACTTGACTACTAGATGGGGGCTAGATCCTATCATTCTTCTTGTTTCTTTTAAGCTTAGATCTTTGAGCCTTAGTAGTGGTGCTTACTACTGTAGAACGCAACACGGGAATATTAGAAGCTTGTTTTGATTCCGCCTTATCTTTAGTGACCAAAGTTTGAGATGGTTTAGTCCTAGGGCCCTTGTTAAGTGGTGTGACGGCTATAAGGTTCCTTTTGATTGTACTAGAGGACGATGCTGAGACAGTGGCTGCGTTATCCACAACATTCTTATCTTTTAGAGTACGAAGTGTTTCCTTTAACTCAGCCAAGACCAGATTCTTATCACAAATTTGTTCCCTCAAATCAGATATTTCCATCGACTTTCGATTCAATTGTTCAATCAATGATTGAGTTTGTGTAGTGGTATCAACACATGCGGGCATTACTGAATCGAAGAGTCGTGTATTTTTCTGTTTTAAGTTATCAACTTTGGACAAAATCTTGAAAACTCGATTATCTAGATCAAGTTTAAAATTCTCAGCGGCCTCAAGTACGTTCACACAGTTAAGCTCCTTATATTTCTCTATTTCTATCGTCAAAGATTTAGCAACATTGTCACTTAGCTGACGCTGTTTTGATTGTAAATTCAATCGAAAATTATTTTCAAAGTTTGCATCATCCATATTAACACCTTCGAATGACGTTTCAAAGATTTCTGGAATAAATTGTTGCTTGAATTCAAGCGAAATACAATGTGTTTGAATCTCATCAAAACGTTTTGAAAGCGAAGAATATGAATCTTGAAGCTTTAAAAATTCAGCGTCAGATTCGTGACAAGTACTATCTACCACATTATCCACAGATTCAACATTATGCACAATAGAATCATTATCAACACTTGTATTCACACAGACAGAAACTATATCATGAGACATCACTTGATTCAGAAGCAGATCATTATGGCGTGAAACCCGTTCTATTTCAAGTAAACTGTTTTCATAAGCATTATCCATTTCATTGAAAACACGTCTAAATTCTTCTATTTCCAAAAGTAAATCTTGATCAAGATTACGAAGACAAGCCTTAACATTGTCTACAAAAGGAACAATTTCATTTCGGAACGCAGCTCTAGTGTGCTCAAAGTTCCATTCACCTTCCGTTATGGCCGAAGCCGTCGTACGTTCCAAAATGACCTTGTCAAAATCGGCTAAGTGTTGGTGTACCGCATTTAATTTAACGGACGCCTTAATTACCGGTGGAATTAACTTTTTTAAATCCGTTTTGACAAGTGTAGGAGACGTACTAGGAAGGTTTTCATTTGACAAACTTTGGGGCACAAGAACTGTCAATTCTGCTAATTCCTTTTGTAAGCGAATGCGTGTCTTTTTCGAAAATTGATCTTTGTTATGTTGATCATAATCAATTGTATGGAATTTTGAAAGCATTTTAGAATGAGTTTCATTCGCAAGTGATTGTGTCTCCTCAATACTACGAACAAAAGGTGCTTCTTTCGATTTGCCAATTATGGTCATATCATAAAGACCGGGAATATATTCCTGAGCTTTTTTTGCATAACCGGGATTAGGTGGTAAATCTTGAAGACGTTTAAGTTTGAGTTCTTTAATGATTTAGTTAAAAGATGAACCTTTTATGTGGAAGCGTATTGTTTTAAAAGCTGTTGTTCCTTGAATTTAAGAAGTTTGGTAGCATTAATTTATGATTCAACCTTTTTAGACTCGAGAGTTTCGAAATCCATTTTAAGTTTCTGAAAATCATTGACAACCGACTCCTTTTCTTTTAATTCATTAGAAAGATTAGCTTTTAATGATTCTATTTCTTTCAAGTGTTCAATCTTTTCAAAACGAAATTGGTCAAATTCAGAACATGTTATTTTCTCTGCTTGAGGGACCATTTCAAAAGTTTTGACCTTTTCTTTATGCAACGCAAGCTCAGCAGTTAGGGTGGAATTGGTATCTACGGATTGTCTGAGGGACATATGCATTTGATCAATAATATGTTTAGGCACCATGACCAAATCATGTTGAGCATAAGATTCCATACCCGTTGTAGCATTTGGTTGAGGTTCACTCAAATGTGTAGGATTGGGTACCACATCATTTGAGTTACTAGTTCTCGAATGCTGTTCGAGGTTGTCATTTTCATGCCCAACTTGATGTTGGTTAGCATCAATATTATTAGATGTGGTTGGTACCTCACTAACGACATCAGAACCATAGTGAGAGAGATTAGCAACGAGAGCAGCTTGGGCAGAGTGAATGTCATCACAATCTGAATCGTATGCGTCAAGATCATCAGCTTGATAAGCTGCATTATAAGTGGAAACGACTGCAATGCCTTCAGTATTTGCTGCCCCTGGGTCTGCAATAAATGTTAACTCCTCTAAATCCAAAATCTTCCCCTTAGACTGAGCATCAACCAAATACATCTTCTCAAGGAACCATGCATCATCCCTTCTCCTTTTCGGCTGAGTGCATTCCCTAGCCATATGACCTTGTCCTCGGCAATTGTAGCAAGTCACAATCTTTTTAGGACCAATAGGACTTCCATTTCCACTAGCTTGAGAAGTCACAGCTTGATTGTTCCCAGTCCTTGTAGGAGGTCCATATGAATTTTTCCTTCCCTGAATAGGTTGCACCGTCACTTGACCATCTTGAACAGTGGCTTGTTGTCGAGGATTCGAAGAGGTGCGGAGCTGATTGTTTGTTAGTGGAAATCCTCTAGTTGCAACAAGTTTTGACAAGTAAGCAGTGAGATGGTTTAGTACATCAGCTGGCGTATCATTTGGAGTAAAGACCGGTGCTTGGATTGGTGGAAGTTCATTAGAGTAGAAAGCTTGTGCTGGTTGTGCTTCAATAGGAAAGTATCCTTGCTGAGGGGTATAGCCCATTGGAAAAGTGTTGGCTTGTGATGGTGATGTCTGATATGGTGGTTGCTGTAGAAAAGATTGTTGATGAACACTTTGTTGATATGCTTGCTGTGGCATCATTGGTGGTTGATAAGATATTTGATGTGGTTGCTGATAGTTGTGTGGTGGTGGCTACTGCAAGTATGATGGTTGCTGATAAGTATAAGCCATGTTTTGTTGAGAAGCATACATTGCAAGTGGATCATGAACTTGAGGTGTAGACAATCGAGCCTCGATCACATGGCATTCGTGTTGTTAAAGAAAGGCTTGAAGTTGATCCACATTGGTGTTATGCAAGTCCTTAGCCAATTTAACATCCGTCACGTATTTTTTCCATTCTGGAGGAAGAGTGTTCAAATACTTGGTGTTCAATTGAAAGGTAGAAATTGCCATGCCATAGATATTAAGCTCATTCAACAATAGGGTAAATCTCAGATAGTAATCATTGAGAGTCTCCCCTGGCACATAGGCAAACTTATCAAAAGTATCATAAAGCTTACACCCTCGTTCTTGTTTAGTTAACGAGGTGCCTTGCATGAGAACACGAATTCTATCCCATAACTCTTTGGCAACTTTATGTTTGCTGACGAGTTTGTAGACATTTGGAGGAAGGGCTTGGAGAATGATGTTTGTAGCATACTTATCACATTTATCTTGAATCCCCATATCTCCAGTCAATTCACCCGTTGTGCGAGGACGAGTAGTTGTACCTTCCGTCACAGTACCATAATCTAATGGTCCATTGAGCACCGATGCCCAAATAAGATGTCCGTTCTCCTTGTTCAACATGTAAAGTTCCATTCGGGAAGTCCAATCCTCGTACATAGACTTCTCCAACATTGGTGGACGATTATCCGTAACCGAGAGGATGGACTTATCCGTAAGAGATGTGTACTCCATTTCGATAAGTTAAGATTTACAAACTTGATCGGTCAATGAAAGAAAGTAAATGTGTTTGTTGTAGTGTGTTAAAACCGAGAAATAATGTTAAAATCCCCTAAATTATGTCCTCGATAAACCAAAAATTCCAAGACGAAATTACACACGATTAAAAATTTTCAAAAACACGTTTTTTGAATAAATGTTGGATCGTACTCAGATCGCACTCGTGGATCGTACCCTATGATCGTATTCAGATCGCACTTTTTGATCGTACCCAACGATCGTACTCTGATCGCAAGGAGTGATCGCACTCACTATGATCGTACCCAACGATCATGCTCTGATCGCAATGAGTGATCGCACTCACTATGATCGTATTCAGATCGCACTAGTGATCGTACTCCTTGATCGTACCCAACGATCGCAGCCTGATCGCACTCCCTTATCGCAACAAGTGATCGTACTAAGCAATCAGATTGAGGGATCGTACTCTACAATCGTAGTGATGGATCGTAGTGAGCTATCGAAGTCAAGATCGTAACTTGGATCGTACTAATGATCGCAGTTAGATCGTAACAACAGATCGTGACGATGGATCGCAAGTAGAAACCCCCAGGGTTTATGCAAACAAAGAGTCAGATCGTACTGGATACCAAGTTACCTTTTTTCTCGGAAAGTACGCGAACACAAACAATTCAAGATTCTAAGCCAAAAAAATGAATCAAACAACCAAGAATTTTGTGTTTATAACCCAAATAACAATACCAAATCACTATAACAAGTAATAAGATGAAGTAAATCAAGATTAACCCATAAAAACACAAAAAAAAAATTGGTTCGTGTGAAAATAGATTTAAAATGGCGAGAGAATCAAGAACACAAACACAAGAACTAAACAATCATCCCATGGCTCTTGATACCATTTGTAGGATATGTAAATCTTGCTTATGTTTTAGAGAGAGAAAGAGATAGAAAGATGCTGGATTACACACAATTCTAGAGAGAGAAACTTAATAAGAACTATGTGAAAAATGATTAACCACACACCCTCTCCATCAAAGGAGAGGGTTTATATACCCAAGCCTTGTGATGGGCTTGGGCTTACAATGTTGGGCCGGGCTACACATGTTGTAGGCTAGGCTTGACTTTGTTTGTTTAATAAAGATATCTAGACTACGAGCTACTACTTAATAAATTGTTAGAGTGACCGAATCTTCTTAAATACGTAAAAACGTATTTCCAACATTACCCCCTCATCTCGAATATGTTTTCTTAGAGGGCATTGATCAACTTCCCGTTATCATTTCTAAAGTTTTAAAAGCCGATGAGAAAACTCGTCTCATTAAAGTTCTCAAGAAGCATAAAAAAGCTATTGCTTGGAAAATATCTGATATTCGTGGAATTGATCCTCACTTTTGCACACATGAAATTTTAATGGAGGACGACTTTAAACCCACTATTCAAAGCCATAGAAGGGTGAATCCCAAGATCCATGACATTATCAAAAAAGAGGTTGTCAAACTTCTTGATGAGGGCATGATTTACCCTAACTCGGATTCATCGTGGGTTAGTCCGGTCCATTGTGTGCCTAAGAAAGGTGGAATCACCATTGTGCCCAATCAAAACAACGAGTTGATTCCTACTCGTCTCGTTACAGGGTGGAGAGTTTGTATAGACTATCACAAACTCAATGATGCTATGAGAAAAGATCATTTTCCCCTTCCTTTTATGGACTAAATGCTTGAACGTTTAGCGGGTAATGAATATTACTTCTTTTTAGATGGTTTCTCGGGTTATTTCCAAATACCCATTGATCCCCAAGATCAAGAGAAGACAACATTCACTTGTCCCTACGGAACATTTGCCTATAAAAGAATGCCTTTTGGCTTATGCAAAGCTCCCGGGACTTTCCAAAGGTGCATGTTGGCTATCTTCCATGACATGGTTGAGCAAACCATGGAAGTCTTCATAGATGATTTCTCGGTCTTTGGCGACTCATTCTCTTCTTGCCTTGCCAATTTAGAACGCATACTTAAGCGGTGTGAAGACACTCGCCTTGTTCTAAATTGGGAAAAATGCCATTTCATGGTCAAAGAAGGCATTGTGCTTGGACATAAAATCTCAAAAGCCGGTCTTGAAGTGGACCGTGCTAAAGTAGATGTCCTAGCCAAATTACCTCCACCTTCAACCGTGAAGGGTGTGAGAAGTTTCTTGGGTCATGCGGGCTTCTATCGTCGATTTATCTAAGATTTTTCTAAAATCGCTCGCCTGATGACCCACCTCTTGGAAAAAGATACTCTTTTTATCTTTTCCCAAGAGTGTATTGAATCCTTCAATCTTATTAAGGACAAGCTAACTAAGGCACCGGTCTTGGTTACCCCTAATTGGGAGCTACCTTTTGAGTTGATGTGTGATTCTAGCGACTTAGCTATTGGAGCGGTTTTGGGACAAAGGATAAACAAACATTTCCAACAGATCCATTACGCTAGCAAGACAATAACGGGAGCTCAATTGCATTACACGACAACCAAAAAAGAGCTTTTAGCTGTTGTCTATGCCTTTGAAAAATTTCGCCCCTATCTTGTTTTATCCACCACCATCGTATACACGGACCATTACGCGTTGAAGTACTTGTTGACAAAGCAAGATTCTAAACCAAGACTTCTTCGTTGGGTTTTACTCCTTCAAGAATTTAAAATTGAAATTCGTGACCAAAAGGGAGCCGAAAACTTAGCCGCGGATCATCTAAGTAGACTTGAGGATCCTTATCAAGGGGATCATCCGACTCAAGAGATCAATGGCTCTTTTCCCCTTGAGGCCTTAATGTATATCCACTCCAATCTTGATGACACCCCGTGGTTTGCGGAAATTGGAAACTACTTAGCGGGTGGTGTTCTCATCAAAGGGTTAACATCCCAACAAAAGAAGAAGTTCTTTAAATATGTTAAGACTTACTTTTGGGATGACCATTTCTCTTCAAACAATGTGTTGATCTGATTATTCGTCGGTGTTGATGGACCGCAGCTTTGGACATTCTAGAAGCTTGCCATAAAGGACTCACCGGTGGTCACTTTGGTCCCAACTACACCGCGAAGAAAGTGTTTGATTCGGGATTTTATTGGCCCACCATATATCGTGACGCTCACGAAATGGTTAAAAATTGTGATACTTGCCAACGACAAGGAAAGATCACACATAAAGATGAGATGCCTCAAAATTTCATTCAAGAATGTGAAATCTTTGATGTATGGGGTATCGACTTTATGGGGCCATTCCCTTCGTCTAAAGGAAACAAGTACATCCTCGTAGCACCGTTGACTACGTTTCTAAATGGGTTGAATCAAAAGCTTTACCCCCTAACGATGCGAGGGTAGTTGTTAACTTTCTGAAACAATTATTCGCTAGATTCGGTGTGCCTCGTGCTATTATTAGTGATCGCGGGACTCATTTTTGCAATGATCAATTTGCACGAGTCATGGCTAAGTATGGTGTCAATCACCATCTTTCCACCGCGTATCATCCACAAACTAATGGGCAAGCCGAGATCTCTAACCATGGGCTAAAGCGAATATTGGAACGTACTGTGGGAGAGCATCGTGCCTCTTGGGGCGATAAACTTGATGATGCTTTGTGGGCTTTCCATACCGCATATAAGACCCCGATTGGTTGTACACTTTATCGTCTTGTGTACGGGAAAGCATGCCACCTCCCAATTGAGTTGGAACACAAGGCTTATTGGGCCTTGAAATGGGCTAACTTTGACATCAACAAAGCCGGTGACTTAAGAAAAATCCAACTCAATGAGTTAAATGAACTAAGGAATGAGGCTTATGAAAATTCATTGCTCTATAAGGAGAAGACCAAGCTCATTCATGATGCTAAGATCAAGAACCGAGAGTTCAAAATTGGTGATCAAGTTTTACTCTTTAACTCTCGGTTGAAAATCTTTTCAGGAAAACTGAAATCTCGTTGGTCTGGCCCATTCACCATTGATAATATTTTTCCATATGGAACTATTGAGCTAGCTAAACCTAATAGACCTAATTTCAAGGTGAATGGCCAACGAGTGAAGTTGTACTTTGGAGAGGACATCTCTCATTAGATGATTCCATCCCTCTCCACCTTTCTCTTGAATTAATTCGGGACCGAGTCAGGCTCGTGACTCGGTTAACAAAAACAAGCGCTCCTCGGGAGGCAACCCGAGTATCTATCCTTTCTTTTCCGTTTTTCACCATAAGTGTAGGGGGAGCTAGTAGGTGTTTGTTGTTTTGTTTCTTATGATGTGCAGGGATTCGAACTTTCTAAGACGCACTTTTGATGACTTTTGTTGACCCGTGATCCCGTGTACCCGTCTTCCCGGTTCTATCCTAAAACTCTTGTGATTCAATATTTCATATCCTATATGTCAACATTGGAATCACTTTAGTTTTCTCTTTCTTAGCGAGATTTAAACAACGTGCACAATGTCCTAAGTGTAGGGGAGTTTACTCCCACATGCTTAAACATTGAGTACAATGCTTATCTCAAGTGTAGGGGGGACTTCTATCGAAGTTAAGTGGGCTTTTCCATCAATTTGACCTCATTTTAATCGGAAAATCGATTTTTCGGCATTTTTCAAAATTTTTAATCTATTTTGGCCTAGTAGTATTTTTCTTTTATTTTCTTTTATCTCTTTTTCTTTCATATCACTATCGTATGTATATATTTCATTTCTAGAATAAAGTCAATAGGGAAACAATGAATAAATAAAGTGGTTTTAGCAAGTTTAGATGTCTTTGATATATTAGGCCCGTCGTGAAAATATTGACTCAACCCGAGTTTACTTATCCAAGTTACTCTAGCTAGTATCCTTAACCATGTAGACCTTAATTGGTTTATTAGGCTAAGCATCCACGAGAACGAAAGATGATATAGTCAATTATAAGTTTGGTATTCTTTCATTAACTTATGTGAGTTAGCTATGAGCTTTTTCTCCCATCACTTGTAAATAAATAATCGCAATAAGTAAGGTCGTACGATTTGAAAAATTACTTAGCTTCTAGCCCAAGATCATTTAAAAGTTGCTCGGTATTAATTAGAGTTTATAGCCAAGGCATAACTTATTGAAACGGGACGAGAAGATTGGCGAGTCCAAAAAGGCTCTAACAAGGCATGAGGGCTCCATTTTGTTGCTAAAGATCTAAAATGATGTGAAGTATAATTACTCCCATAAAGATCATGGAGAAATATATCCGAAAAGACCCTAACAAGGTATGAGGATAAATAGATCCAAGTCCGAAAAGGAGGTGGATCGTTGTATATCAAAATCCCAAATAAGGATTGAAGAAATAATGAAGAAGTCGTGGTCAACATTTGAAGAATATCTCAGCTACTCCAAGCGAAGATATACACTATATACAAAGAGAAGACCAAGATTGTCTTCTCAAAGATTCGAAGTATGAAGTAAATGCCAAATATCGGTCCGAGAAAGGTCTCAAATCCTGAAGCGAGTTATGCCAAGATATGAACTTTATGAGGTTTCAAGAAGCAGTTTTAAAATATTTTGTCCTTTAGATAACTGTGGATTAGGTCGTCCCACTTTATTTTCAGCCTAATAAACTATCGAAATAAGTCAAAACTGTATCCTCGTGATCATTCAAGACAACAATATAATATAAGAGATACACTTAGGAATAAGGGAGTCTAAGTGATTAATTAAACCACGTGAGTAAGTGTTAGTTGTGCTAACTTGTAATAACAATGATCTCGTTTTTAAGCTTGGCATGGGGAACGTGAAACTTGAGGATGATTAGTATTCATGACACCAAAGCCCTAATGTAAGTCTTAGATTTCTTCACGAGTTTCTTCCATCAAACAATTTCAAGTAAATAAATAAAGTGTAAAACGTTTTATCTTTGTTTCAGTGATTAAAGTTTTATCGTTTTATCGTTATTTAGTTTAGTAGTAATAGTATATCCTATAAAGGCCAAGGTGGGTTGATTATGATGGATAATGTAAATTTGCTTTGAAACTAATGCATTGCATGAGGTCATTGCAATGGTCAAGTGTAGGGGATTTGATAGGTGTGAAAACACCCATCCTTTTACCACTTAAAACATTTAAAAATGAGACCTAAACGTGTATTTTATGTCGTAAATGTCAGAATTATGCGTGGTTTGTGTTTTTGTTGTGTTTTAGGATCAAAATATGAAAAAGGAAGAAAACACGGGCTTTCACGGGCTTTTATTGAAGAAAAAGACAAAAGACAAGTCAGAAGATCAAAAGTGCAAGAAGAACGGAAGTCAAAGGCCTATTCTGAAGATTTATCGAAGAAAAGTTTTGAAGACGGAAAAATGAATTCGAAGAACCAAGTATACTAAAAAGAAGAAAATTAGAAGACGAGTTCACGTGCCATTCGACTAATCCTGAGACAAAGTCTAGAAAGACGTGTTATTTAAAAGATGAGAAGACAAAGAAAGAAAAGGAAGGAAACAACACACCACATCTCCTCCTCCTATAAACACTCCCTTCATTCATCATTTTGGGAGTTAGTTAGTTTTATTGTCCTATTTATTTTCTAGTATTTAAGCTACTTTCTCTCTCTAGTTTTTCTTAATCTTTCATTTTAAATCTTGTATTTTGGATCTTAATCTTTAATATAATAAAGCTTTTAATAATCTCTCATTCTACCTTTCTTAATAATCTATGGTTTTGTTTTGTTAATCATGTAGTGGATTTGATTTTGTTGATTTTGGTGTGTTTGGCTTATTCTAAATAAGTTGTTTTTGATAGATTAATATTTTTATAAAAAGTGCTTTTTAATATTTAGCTTATTTGGTGTTTTAAAAGTTTCAAATCCTAGCTTATTTACTTTTTTCCTAAAATCATTTTGGTTTAGTTTGTGATAAAGTGCTTATTGGTTTTTAGCTTATTTTGATTTTGCTTAAGTTTTTCTTGTTACGGAATCTTTCCCCAAAACCCTCATTCCGGATAAGGGTCAGTAACCCATTTTCCGGATAAGCCTTCAGTTATGATTTCCGGATAAGCATAGAAAACCATTTTCCGGATAAGCACCCGAACACCTTTTTCGGATAAGCCTTTAGTTTTATTTTCCGGATAATCCTTATAACTTTCACATTCCGGATAAGCACCCGTAGCCATATTCCGGATAACATCCAGAAACACCATTTCCGGATAAGATTTTCCGGATAAGCCACCAAAGACAAATTCCGGATAACCAAACCTTCACACTTTCCGGATAAGGACCAGAAAACCGTTTCTGGATAAGCACTAGAAACATCAATTCCGGATAAGGCTCGAAAGGCGTTTTCCGGATAAGGACCCAAAATAGATTCTGGATAAGGAACTTAGTTTTGTATTCCGGATAAGCCACTGAAGACGATTTCCAGATAAGCCACAGTTTAAGTTTTGCGGATAAGAAGTAGAAATTGCATATTACGGATAAGCCCTGGAAATATGTTTTCCGGATAAGGTAAACATTGCGAATTCCGGATAAGCCTCAAAATACGGATTCCGGATTAGCGTTTATTTTTAGTTCGGGTTTATCTTCAAGTGTTATCTTTTCCCGCCAATTAAGGTTAGTTTATTCTACTTATTTTTGTCTTGTCATTTAATTATTTTATTGTTTATCTCACGATTAGAAATAGATAATCCCAAGCTCCCCCTTTTAGTGACCAAGAACGATAATTCCACTTTAAACTGTTATCAATTCGAAGAGATACCGAGAACGAAAACGATAAAACACAATTGCATCGAGTATAAACAACACGACAAAAGACTTGCAAAAGCCATGTTATTAAAACTCATCCCAAGGTCGGCTACAATTACATAATCGAGATCAAACTCAAAAGAGAAGACGACAAACACTACTCTATAATGAAGGGAGATTTTTCGCTTCTTCGTCTTGAAGACATTGAAGACATGCTGTTGTTAATGACTCAAGATACGCTCAAACACTTGGAGCCTGACGAAGACAAAGCCCTGAATTCAGCTCTTAGGATGTACACACGAAGGGTTGTAATCAAAAAGAGAGTTGAAGACTTGCAACTTGGTGTAGAAAGTTATCAGAGGAAGCTGAATCTCACCGCTCCATACACGGATGTTCCTACCATTCATCGCGATAAAAGTCCCTACACGAGTACCTCAAAACCGGTTCCAAGCACTTTCTAACTAAATGGATCCGGTGAGAAGAAATTCATGAGAATCTCCGAACTTCACAAGTTTAGTAACGGAACTCTTGAACATGTACGGGACACATTGATTCAGCTCAACAAAACCATAAGGCATCCATAGGTTACCGTCAAGTGGCACGATGGATACATCACAAGTGCTAAGTACATGATCACCAAGATCAATGAAAAGCTGAGGGAAAGACGGTTAATGAGGAGTCTAGAACGATTCGTTGGTGGTAGACCATATGGAGTGCACTACAAGCTACTGAAACGCTCCATCTAATGGGTCGTACCATCTCAGGTCAACTCTATATCGTTTTACTTGTGAATATGTAAATAATGTGAATATTGTGTGTTTGTGGCTTGATGTAGTGTCAAAGTATGATAATTTTTCAAGAATTTCTCACGAGATTCTAAATCTTTCAAAATATATCGTACTCAAGCACTACAACTAACCCTCATTAATTTGAGGGGGAGCATTAATATGTTCTATGGCCATCAACCGATTTCATTTTGTTACTCAAAGACCGGTTAATCCATTAATATCCAAAATATTGGTGGTTAACATTTTGGATAAGGGGAGAAAATGGGATTAAGGAGACTTAATAATATTTGGCTAAAGATGAAAAAGACTTAAAAGATAAACCAACTTAATATGTGTAAGGCACATGTTAAGGGGGAGCGTTTTTTATGAAAAAAACACTTAAGGCACAAAAACTTTGGTTATAATATCACAAGTGCCTTAAGTGATTTTCAAGGATTTTTCATGGTGACAATACTTACCCATAACCCAATTAATTCACGACAGATGTGGTGACAAAAGGGTGGTAGGATTAGGTATTACTCCAATGATTCATCAGAACCGATGGAATCTTCCCAAGGACAACTCCATAAATAGAATTAGAAGTCCTAGGAAAGTTGGAGATGATTGTGAACGTAGCAGAGTACCGACTAATTACTGATGCTAACACTGGAACAATCACAACAAGGTGCTAGTAATGATGTATTGGTAAGTACTGAAGGGGTTGAAGAATGAAAAATAAATGTAAAGATAAAGGGTGTATAGAAAGAAACCCTCCTTGCAACTTAGGACAGAAACCGGGTCAACACATCTATTATTGGGATCATTTTAAATGATTCTCAATATTGAAGACAAGATATCATGGACCCAGTGATGTCATGCACAACCCCTCCCAGCTAACTTAAATATCTCTCAAAAGATGTTTGTTTTAATCACACGGAGTTCAACATGCTATTTATTTGTTTATTCACTCCGAATAGACTAATATTGAATAGGTGAAAATCCTCTCCAGCCATCGCTTACTAAATCAAAACTCAATTGAGTCTAGAGCCACGAGATCATCAAAAGTCTCATTAGGACACTTTCCATTTATTCTTTTCTTCTTCACACTCTGTGAAAAGTAAGAGATCCTTATGAGTCCTACGCAGTATTCTTGTAATACTGCCAGAACATCCGAGTGATACGCAATTATTACAATGAAGATGGAAATCCTGCTTGAGCCAACATCAAACAAGCTCATGGTAGGTGACACGTGCGGTTCTTTAAGAACCAATATTGTGAAAACTGGAAAGAAACAGTGGTTTAATTCTTAATTGAACTTAAACTCGTTCCAGGCCTCTACGCATTATCGTATGATCTTGCCAGAACACTTAAAGTGACACTCTTTAGTGTTCACAGTGACGAGTGGAAATCCTTCTAGTGTTAACTTCAAACAGCACTTGGTAGGTGACGTGCAAGATTCTATATGAATCAAGCTCGTGACAACTGGAAAGCAACGATGGTGAAATTCACTTGTTCCAGGTTCATGAATTGACGGCTTCAATCACAAGGATAATTTATCCAAGTGATTCACTATTTATGTTCGCAATCAGGCTTGGTGATCGTCGAATAAAGAGAACGGGTCTACCCGCGAAATCCTGTCAGGAAGTTACTTAATTGAAACTATCCATCACAGGTACGATATCTAATATCGTCCAACGGTCTTCATCGACCGGAGGTAAAATACTACCGATTAAGAACGAAATGTTCTAAGCCATTTCGTTCGTGTCTTATTATGTTGCTGCATTTGAAGACGGTGGCGTTGCGGTGAACCAGATGAAGTCGTCCTCACATGCTTATTCCTTCTGCTTCACATATTTCAGCAAATTTAAGAAAGTCTGACCTAAATGTCTTCCGCTGTATCAACTCTGAAACTTTCAAGAATTTAACAAAGGATAGGTATGTGGGACATGAAGTCACAAAGAGGCAAACACCACAAGGAGGCAAAGACTGCACGTGGAAGGCCAAAGAACATGCTCTCAGCCAAAGCCCAATGATTATCAACACATATTCACAAGCACAAAAATAAAAGAATAAAAGAGAAAAGACTACGAACCCAAGAACGAATACTTAGTATAGTATGCTAGGTTTAGGACTTTATAATTTGGAGTGACCTCCCTTAGGGGGAGATTGTTGGAAATACGTTTTCAACGTATATTATAAGGATCTGTCACTCCAACAATATTATTAAACGTTAGTCAGTTCGTAGTTAAACTTTAGTTACTTTGTTATAACTAACCTAACCCATGGGCTTGTCATGGGTAGGAGGCCCAATTCCACTAAGGACTTGGGTATATAAACCCTTTCCTTCCAAGGAAAGGGTGTTGGTTGTTGTTTATTTTTCACATTTATACAAGTTTATTCTCTCATCTCTCTCTCTAGTTTCTCTCTCTAGAAACATCAACCCTCTTGATAGAATCAAAGATTATCATATTTCTACAACATAGAAGAGATCATTTATAATGATCTCGTAATCAGGCTCCTGAAGGAGTCAAGGCAAAAGTATGTATCTTACCCAAGGTTCATATCTTGTGCTTTAGAAGGTTATTGGGTTCCCTTTACACTCAAGATAAATTTACAGTGTATTCTACACCAATCCTGAGTTCCACAAATTTTTCTAAGAACCTATTTTAAGTCACCCCTATTGAATTGACGGCTCATATGACTGAGGTGACCAGTCGTGAATCATCCGTGTCTCCCATTCACTTCTTACTAAAGAAGGGGAACAAGAAGACTCAGACTGTGCCAAAGACCAACCCAAACATACAGGGCCCTGAGGCTTCCGAGACACGTACTAAAAAGACCAAGGCAAAAAAGACCACCCTTGTTCAGACCAAGCTTCAAATACCCCAAGGGAAAGAGCTTATGGGAGGCCCTGATACATCACAGTCCGGGTCGACGGGCCAACCTACTGGTCCTCTTGATGTGGAGGGACATATACAACCCTCTCCTACGGAACTGACTATCTACCAGTCTAATGAGGGCATTATTAAATCACAAACTTTGCCTGAGGACACAACCAAGGCCAAAGACTCGGGGAGACGCCTACGGGTAACACACTTCACTGATAGTCCTATCACTTCCACAACTCCCGATGAAGGCACACTAAATCAAAAGTCTTTGCCTGAGGGAACCACTATTGATCCCAAAGACTCAGGGAGACGCCCATGGGTAAAATACCTCACTGATAGAGATCTTACTACCACCCCTGATCAATCACAAACTGCACTTGAGAATCAGTTGGACAAAACCCAGTCCTCAGGATTTGGGGCAGGGAGTGACCGAAACAAAGGCAATCCTTCTTTAGAAGGGGAGCTGGATAGACTTGAAGATTCACTGAGCTATGGGGATTTTGTTAATTTGCTTGATCAACCTGAGGAGGTGCTCCATGCTTTCAGTGATGATGGTGACATGACTGAGGCTGGGGATGAACCTAACACTCAGGACCCTCCTCAATCAGACCAGCAGCCACAATCCCCTCCATTGTTCAAAGATATCTCGCCCTCCCCTGGGGCTCAACTAAAGCCCTCCCCTGAGGCAACCGGTCATAAGGATCCCTCCCCTAAGGCAACACAAAAGCCCTCCCATGAGTCACAACTTGACACGTCGTCCTTGGGGACTCTGACTGTGGTGCTAGAATCCCACTTTGATGAAACCAAACTTGTAAGTGAGAAAGTTCTTTATGAAACTCTCAGTGGTGTTTTCAATCATATGTATACCACTCTGAAGGTTGACGTTACTCAGAACCATGAAGACCTTACTTCCAAAGCTGATGAACTCCTCGATTAATTTAGAACGTATGGTGATTGTTTTGATGTCGTTGAGGAGAAAACGAGGGTTCAGGTTGACAACCAGATGGAATTCATCAGGGCAGTGAATACCAGTCACGAGGTTGAAGAGAAAAAGCTTATCAACTTCTTGAATACAGCTTTACCAACTGTTAAAGAAAATATTTCTCTAAAGGAAACTTTGGATGGACTGATCTCAAGTTCCATTGAGTCGAATTCCAAAGTTGTCTAACTCTTGGATTTGCTTAAGGAAGATAGGATGTTTGAGGTCTACACTCGGTTGGATTCTCTTACGTCTGACCTTGATGTGGTGAAAGCAAAGTGTGACCAAATATATGAGGATGTTCATATGGACCATGAGGTTGAACTACGACTCAGTAAAGCTGCCAAGGGATATATGGCTAATGCTTCTAACATCTCTGATAATTCCAAGGCTCTCAAGGATGGGGACATTCCTCGCCTCACGACAAGGATTAACACTATGGAAACCACTCAGTCTCTAATTAATATGGATGTTCAGACCATCAAAACTGATACTCAGTCTATGAAGCAAATGGTGACTGAAATTGATACAGGGTTTTTCTATGCTTGAAAAGTTCGATTCTCGGAATCCTCTCGAATTGATCTCAGTTTAAAGTGGAACGATTTGTTCTTGGTGACAAAAAGGAGTTTGGTTCTCTATTCTATTAAAAAGAGAAATGAGTAAAGTAATAGTGATATAAATTCAAAACAATCAACAATTAAAAAGTATAACACTAGAGTTAAAACTGGAAAATACCCTTACTGAAAAATATCCTACACGGAAAAATACCTCTATGCGGAAAAAGATGAGTTCTATTCGGAATACTGGTCTTATGCGGAATAATTCAACCCTACGCGGAATAAATTCCCTATGCGGAATAAAATGCCCAATTCGGAAAAACAGATCCTATTCGGAAAATAAGTCTATGCGGAAAAACTGGCTATTCGGAAAAACATGTGCTATTCGGAAAGAAGGTTTTATTCGGAATAACTGCTCAATTCGGAATGTCAAAACATTTCGAATAAGGACAAAGTAAAATGCTTAATTCGGAATATACAAAATATTCCGAGTAAGGGAAAATCTAAGGGAGCAATTCGGAAAATAGGGACTATTCGGAATATGTAAATATTCCGAATAAGGATGAAATAAACAAGCAATTCGGAAAGAATGAAATGTTCCGAATAAGAGAAAAAGAAAAAGAGCTATTCGGAATATTTCTGGGTTGAAGAACAGTAACAACAACGTGAGAACAGGGCATACGAATTTTAATCCAAATCGACTTAAATACTCAAAAAGGTTTTACCAAACTAACCAATAATCATTTAAATACCATAAGTAACAAATCCCAACAATAAAAACACTTAATCAACAACTTTTTAAGATCAAACTTGAATCAAATAAAAAACTTAAGAACTTGCAATAAAAGATGATGAAGAACAAGATGAATAGAAAGATGGAATTGAAAGATTAATGTAAAGGTAACAAGAATAATGATTAAAGCACTTACAAGATTGAAAGAAAATTAAAAATCACCAAACACCCTAATGGTGTTGGTGATGAACCGAACCAAAGAGAAAACTGGGAAAAGAAAAAAATGAACTCACTCCCTAAAAATGTGAAGGAAGAGTCCTTTTATAGTCCTAGTGGTTGGTAGGTGAGTGGGCTTTCTTCTCTCTTTTCGTCTTCTCGTCTTTTCAGTAAAGTTGACGATTTCGATTCTGATTCGGGATTTGTCGTTGATTAAATCCAACTCGTCTTTTAATTTCTTCGTTAAATAGACTTGAGTTTCTTCGACTTATGTAAATCTTCCGTCTTTGGTCCTTTTCTTCGATAAATCTTCAAATAGGCCCAGTGACTTCAAATCTTTTGCATCTCTTGGACAATAGACTTCATCTTGAGTCTTTTTCTTCGATAAATCCCGTGCAATCCCATGTTTTCTTCAATATTCATCCGGTTGGCTCTGAAAACACAATAAACACAAAAACCACGCATAATTCCAAACAAATGATATTAAATACGTGTTTTGGTCTCGTTTTAGCCCGAATTAAGTGGTAAAAGGATGGGTGTTTACACACCTATCAAATCCCCTACACTTAACCATTGCCATGCCCTCATGCAATGCTTAGTGATAAAGCAATTTTACATTTTTCTCATGATTAATCAACCTTGGCCTTATTCAAATACTACTAAACAAAAATTAAAGTACTAAGAGGAATTTAAACTTTAAAGGAAACTTGAAACAAATAAAAATGAGATAAAGAGACAATAATGAAAGATTAAAACTTAACGGGAAATAAATGACGAGAAATTAAAGGCAATAAAAGTAAATGACGCAAATTAAAATTTGAATTGAAAGGAAAGCGAGTAAAGGTGCAAGTAAAGAAAATGGCGGGAAAAATAAAGTTTAAAACTTGAAACTAAAAACTCTATTCGGAATAATTGAAAAATGCCTATGCGAAAAAAAAAACTGGCTATTCGGAATACTTGAACATTCCGAATAGAAGACTCTACTCGGAATAATCAAAATATTCCGAATAGAATTTCTATTCGGAATAATCAGACATTCCGAGTAAGGGTCTCTATTCGGAATATCCAGATATTCCGAATAGGGATTCTATACGGAATATCTAATATTCCGCATAGAAGAAAATAAAGACAGTTTATTCGGAATAATAGAACTATTCCGCATAGAAGGAAAATAAAGCGGCCTATTCGGAAAGTTCTGGGCAAAGGTACAGTAACTTAAAACACGAAGAACAGTGGGATGAATTAAAACACGAAATTGATTAAATCTAACCAAATCAAACCAAAAGATTAAACCAAAACAACCTATAAACATCAACTAGCAATAATCAATCAACACAAATCATCAAAACTAACAAACAAGACCAAATCAATCAAAACCCACTTGATGGAAAACATAAAAACTCAAGAACAAGAACACAAAGATTAAGAACAAATTAAGCAAGAAAGGAAGAAGATGACGGATTAAAAGCTTAATTAAAAAGTAAAGATTCAATAACAAAAGCTTAAACACAAATTAATCTAGAGAGAGAAAGCATAAGTTTAGAGAGAGAAACTACCTACTCCTAATCTAATCCTAAAACTAAACTAAGACTAACCAACCCACTCACATGTTGTGAGGGTGGTATTTATAGGAGAGGGGAGTGGTTGGTGGCTTCCTCTCTCTTTCTTTCTTGGTCCTCAGTCTTTCAGTCTTTCAGTCTTCTTAAATTCTTCGACTTTTAAGACTTCGTCTCGGGATTTCTTTTAACTCGTCTTGTAATTTCTTCATAATTTAGACTTGAGTTCTTCGGCTTTTTAGTAAACTTCCGTCTTTTGACTTTTTCTTCGATAAATCTTCAGAATTGGTCTTGGACTTCCGTTCTTTTTCCACTTTTGATCTTTCGACTTCGTCTTTTGTCTTTTCCTCCAATAAAAGCCCGTGAAAGCCGTGTTTTCTCCACTTTTCACCTTCTCGACCCTGAAACACAATAAAAACGCAAACCACGCATAATTCCGCCATTTACGACATAAAATATACGTTTAGGTCCCGTTTTAATGTAATTAAGTGGTGGAAAAGATAGGTGTTTTCACACCTATCAAATCCCCTACACTTAACCATTGTAATGTCCTCATGCAATGCTTAGCAGTAAAGCAAGGTTTACACTTTTCATCATAATCAACCTACCTTGGCCTTTATTAAACAACTAAGGAACATTTAAAAGATAGGAAATAACAAAATGCAAAAAGGAAGAAACTTGTAAAGAAATCTAAGACTTACATTAGGGCTTGTGTGTCATGAATATTCGTCACCCTCAAGTTTCACGTTCCCCATGCCAAGCTTAAAAACAAGATCATTGTTAGTACAAGTCAGCATAGCAAACATTTACTCATGCGGTTCAATTAATCACTTAAACTCCCTTATTCCTACGGGTATCTCTTATATTTTATTTTTGTCTTAGAATGATCGTGAAGATGCATTTTTGGACTTATTTCGATAGTTTATTTAGGCTGAAAGCAAAGTAGGATGATTTGATTAATAGTTAGCTAGAGGACAAAATCTCTTAAAAATGCTTCTCGGGATATCAAAAAGTTCATATCTTGGCATAACTTGGTTCACGATTTGAGACCTTTCTCGGGCCGATATTTGGCATGTACTTCATTCTTCATATCTTAAGAGACGTGCTTGAGATAATAGTCTTCTCATCGTTCATAGAGTTTCTTCACTTGGAGACTTTTGAGAGGTACTCCAACTTTGTTGACCACGACTTCATGATTATTTCTTCAATCTCTATTTGGGATTTTGAGATACAACGATCCGCCTCCTTTTCGGACTTGGATCTATTTATCCTCATACCTTGTTAGGGTCTTTTCGGATAGACTTCTCCATCGTCTTTATGGGAGTTGATTGCTTTTCGTCGTGAGTCTTGATCCTTCATAATGACTTTGGGAATAATGCTTTTCACATCACTTTGGATCTTCAGCAATAAAATTGAATCCTCATGCCTTGTTAGGGCCTTTTCGGACTCGCCAATCTTCACACCCCGCTTCATAAGTTATGCCTTGGCTATGAACTCTTATCATTACCGAGCAACTTTTAAACGATCTTGGGCTAGAAGCTAAGTAACTTTTCAAATCGTACGACCTTACTTATCGCAGATAATTTATTAGCAAGTGATGGGAGAAAAAGATCATAATTAACTCACATAAGTTAATGAGAGAATACCAAACTTGTAACCAACTCTATCATTTCTCGTTCTCCACAATTTAAAATCTCAAGGAATGAGACTTGTGGATGCTTAGCCTAATAAACCAATTAAGGTCTACATGGTTAAGGATACTAGCTAGAGTGAACTTGGATAAGTAAACTCGGGTTGAGTCAAAATATTCACAACGGGCCTAATATATCTAAGATATCTAAACTTGCTAAAACCATTTTATTAAAATAAGAGAAAAGTAGCAAAAATAAAGGGAACTACAACTAGGCCAAAATAGATTAAAAATTTTGAAAAATGTCGAAAAATTGATTTTTCGGTTAAAATGAGGGCAAATACAAGGAAAAGACCACTTAACTTCGATAGAAGTCCCCCCTACACTTAATATAAACATTGTCCTCAATGTTTAAGCATGTGGGAGTAAACTCCCCTACACTTAGGACATTGTGCACTTTGTTTAAATCTTGTTAAGGAAAAGACAACTAAAGAGATTCCTATAATATTGAGAAATATAAAATAGTGAATCGAAAAGAGTTTAGGATAGAACCGGGAAAAAAGGAACACGGAATCACGGTTCGACAAAAGTCATCAAGAGTGTGTCTTTGAAGCTCTAATCCCTGCACATGATAAGAAAGAGAACAAGAAACACCAACGGGGCTCCCCCTACACTTATGGTGAAAATAGATAGATAAATGGGTTGCCTCCCAAAAAGCGCTTGTTTTTGTTAACCGAGTCACGAGCCTGACGCGTCCCCGAATTAAATAGTCCATGGGGAAGCCTCGAATGTGATACCGGGATCAAAGACCTTGTCCTCGTTCCCGGTTGACATCAACAAAGGAGAGGCGGGGGGATAAGTCTTGAATGGGAGAAAGGTTCGTTCAACATACGAGAAGTATGTGAATTCAAGATCCACGGGAGGTGGGTTGGGTAAAGTAAGCACATTGTCCTCCCCCAAAGACAATAGATGCTGAGCACTCAGCAAAGCCGTGATGGTATCAATTATAGAATTGCCATTGTCACCTCCCGGGTCAAAGCACGCATCCTCATTTCCCGGTATGAAACGAGGAGAGTAAAAGGAATACATCACCCGCTTGGGTGTGCACGTGGTAGGATGAGGTGGCAATATAATTTGAGAAGTATGAGAACAATTACCTTCCACCTGCGTCTCTTTTTCATAGATTCACGTCTTTTCACCTCTGGGATAGAAGGAGGTATGGCTAACAAAGTATGCTCATTAATAGAAAGAGAAGCAGCACTATCAATGTCCTTAATCCCTTCGTCAAAGAGCGGATTCACCTCACTAGAAATGTAGGCGTCATCAAAATCAAATAAAGGGTTCGAATAAATCGTGAAAGTTTCATGTAGAACGTCTTCATCGGATAGTGACTCGTCATCACTAGAAGTAAAATCATCATCTTGATCGAAAAGAGGATTAGAGAAAGCCAAAGAATCATCTCCCAAAGTGTTGGTGGAAGGAACATCATCATTAAGAGCGACCTCATCCGTAAGCTCCTCAAAAGTTAGCACATCACAAACCTCATCAAAGAATTTATCAAGACCGAAATCACTAATCTCACTCGAAGTATCACAATCCTTAGAGGCGTTGGGGAAATGGAGAGGAGGGATGACAATAGCACTAGGACATTGAGCAGTAAGATCATTCCAAGAAATAGTAGGCTCATCGTCATCATCATCGTAATAGTATTGATGCACAAGAGGAGGGGTATAATCACTAAGATTAGATACTTGCTCTTGTTGCAGTCGCTTTTCCTCGTCCCTAAGTTCTTTAAGCAAAACAACGGCTTCTTGAAGTTGCAAAACAATGGAGTGTGTTTCTTCATTCAAGGTAGTGAGTTGTGGGTCAAGATTAATTTGTTGAGAGGATTGATGATTGAGGGTGTGATGTGGGGGCTCAAAGTGTTGAAAACCTGAATTATAGTAAGGTTGTGGCCCATAGTTGTTCATCAGTTGAGAAGAATTAGAAACTGGGTTTGGTTCATAATAATCCATAGGTGAAGAAAACTGAGGACACGGATTTTGCTCATAATAATTCATTGGTGACAAAAATAGGTATCGTGAGGACCCCCACAGTTGTTGCAAACCGGGTATGGAGAAAAATCAAGTGCATCTTGTGGATAGCTATTATCATTGTCATAATTGTACCCCGGTTCTTGCCCGTGTCTAGACGGGTATTGAACCGGGCACGAAACATGCCAATGAGAATCGCTTCCACAATAGATGCACGGGGGAACAAGAGGTGGGTTCAAAAAGAGTGAATTAGTCGAGTTGCACAAGGGACAAAATCCGAATTGTGTGTAGTCGATATCGTTTCTGCACCGCTCACATGTACACCATTGACAAGAGTTGTTCCCAGATAATTGTTTCCCACACCGGACGCAATGGACATAAAAATCCATAAAGAAAGATAGATAAGCAAGAAGAATATTTTTGGTGCAAAACTTTGAAAAAGAAATGCTTTTTATGATTTTTCAAATGTTTTTGGATTTTTGAAAATTTTTGACAAGAAAAATAACGTTCACAAGTGAACGGATCCCAAAATCCAACGCGTCACTCACAAAAAACCTTCGATCTTCACGAAAAGAGCCGGCAGCGGCGCCATTTTAATGTTTAGCTTTTCTATGGTTTGAAAAAGTTCGTTTCTCGGAATTTTCTCGAATTGATCTCTGGCTAATTGTGCGACTCAGTTGTTCTTGGTGAATAAAATAAAGGAGCGTCGTTGTCTAAAACTAATGAAAAGATAAAAACTTGAAACAAATAAAAATGAGATAAAGAGACAATAATGAAAGATTAAAACTTAACGGGAAATAAATGACGAGAAATTAAAGGCAATAAAAGTAAATGACGTAAATTAAAATTTAAATTGAAAGGAAAGCGAGTAAAGGTGCAAGTAAAGAAAATGGCGGGAAAAATAAAGTTTAAAACTTGAAACTAAAAACTCTATTCGGAATAATTGAAAAATGCCTATGCGAAAAAAAACTGGCTATTCGGAATACTTGAACATTCCGAATAGAAGACTCTACTCGGAATAATCAAAATATTCCGAATAGAACTCTCTATTCGGAATAATCAGACATTCCGAGTAAGGGTCTCTATTCGGAATATCCAGATATTCCGAATAGGGATTCTATACGGAATATCTAATATTCCGCATAGAAGAAAATAAAGACAGTTTATTCGGAATAATAGAACTATTCCGCATAGAAGGAAAATAAAGCGGCCTATTCGGAAAGTTCTGGGCAAAGGTACAGTAACTTAAAACACGAAGAACAGTGGGATGAATTAAAACACGAAATTGATTAAATCTAACCAAATCAAACCAAAAGATTAAACCAAAACAACCTATAAACATCAACTAGCAATAATCAATCAACACAAATCATCAAAACTAACAAACAAGACCAAATCAATCAAAACCCACTTGATTGAAAACATAAAAACTCAAGAACAAGAACACAAAGATTAAGAACAAATTAAGCAAGAAAGGAAGAAGATGACGGATTAAAAGCTTAATTAAAAAGTAAAGATTCAATAACAAAAGCTTAAACACAAATTAATCTAGAGAGAGAAAGCATAAGTTTAGAGAGAGAAGCTACCTACTCCTAATCTAATCCTAAAACTAAACTAAGACTAACCAACCCTCTCACATGTTGTGAGGGTGGTATTTATAGGAGAGGGGAGTGGTTGGTGGCTTCCTCTTTCTTTCTTTCTTGGTCCTCAGTCTTTCAGTCTTCTTAAATTCTTCGACTTTTAAGACTTCGTCTCGGGATTTCTTTGAACTCGTCTTTTAATTTCTTCATAATTTAGACTTGAGTTCTTCGGATTTTTAGTAAACTTCCGTCTTTTGACTTTTTCTTCGATAAATCTTCAGAATTGGTCTTGGACTTCCGTTCTTTTTCCACTTTTGATCTTTCGACTTCGTCTTTTGTCTTTTCCTCCAATAAAAGCCCGTGAAAGCCGTGTTTTCTCCACTTTTCACCTTCTCGACCCTGAAACACAATAAAAACGCAAACCACGCATAATTCCGCCATTTACGACATAAAATATACGTTTAGGTCCCGTTTTAATGTAATTAAGTGGTGGAAAAGATGGGTGTTTTCACACCTATCAGAAATGTTTAATGCTTTCAAGGGATCATCCACCACCTCCTCCTCATGACCCACTCACCAGCCAAAAGTTGGGTTCAGCCAGCCTGACCCTTCGACTTTTGAAGGGGAGAATGTTGTACCAATGATGTTAACATGGAAAGAAGCTTCCTCTCAACCTGAGGGAGAGCAAGAAGAAATGGTAACTACACAGCCAAAGGTGCCTTAAATCCCTACCCAAACCAACCCTGAGCCCTCAGTCTCTAACTTAGACAAGGGTAAAGGTATTGCTGATGATACCTTAACACCGCCCAAGAAGCTTGAAAAGGCTTCAAGGGAAAGAAGGCCTGATCCTGACGCTCCCATCTTGGTACCTTATGAAATCAATTGGAAGATGTAAAAAATGACTCCTGAACAAATTCAGGAGTACTTAGATAGAATGGAAAGGGCCAAGACCAGTGAGGCAACAAGAGTTGGTATACTTAAATTGTCCATTGAGTTTGTGAAGAAATTGGGTGGTAACCCTGATGATTTGTTGAGCTTGAAGGGTGAACAAGAGTTTATTCAAAAACAAGAAGAAGAACTCAAAGCCATTCAAGACAAAATGATCAAGAAGAATCAGCAAAGAAATGTACAATTAAAGAAGTTATTTGATCAGTATACTCAGGTTACCACTCAATGATGAAAACCTAAGCCTATCACAAACCTTCAAATTATTCCTCACACCACACCAGTCTCGGTATCTGTTTACAGAAACAATGATGCGAGGAAATTTGAAGTAATGAAGAAATTCTCATTTGGTGATTTCGGTCTCAATTTGTACGATGAAATGGGAATAATCCTTAGGACGAAAGCCAACAAGTGTGTACTTGAATTACTCAACTTTCTCAGTAAGAGGTATGAGAGGTTGAGTCAGATAAAGAAATTGTTGGTAATCACTGAGGATCTTCCCCTTACTAGACAGGATCCTACCAAGACTCATGGACGAAATAGGAAAAGGATGGCGGTAGAAGCTGAAACTAAGATCCCTGGGTTAGAATGAAATCGAACTCTACCTGAGAATGTCCCCTTTGTTAACAACATGGTTATCGACGAGCCTAAGTGTGGTATCTTCATATTGATGTAATTAGAGACCAAGCTTTTCAAAGGATAAGTGACATTGATAAGTGTCCTACTGAGAGTCTTCTTATTTTCCTTGTGATGGCTGGACAAGTTCCCACTTAGGAGAATAAGAGATTTGCTGATAAGCTCGGACAGGTGATTGCAAGGAGGCCTGATAAAGAAAAGGTGTTGAGCTCCTCAAGAGTAAAGAGAGAAGCAATAGAAGCCTGAAGGGTTGTAATATTTTGTTTTTAAGTTTTTCTTGTATTAGATTATTCAGTCTTTGTAATGATGAATAAAAACATAGTACTTTATTTAAAACAAGTCTTTTCATCAGTAGATTAGTTTATATGAGAAGAAGCCTCTTTGCTCACTTATAAAGATTTTACTTAGGCATATTTTATATCTAAATAAATGGAGATTGTTAGGTCAATTCATTGCCTAATGATCTCACTGATGGATTTGAGTAACAATCAGCCTAAGTAAAGTATTATCCTTAAACACAAAGAAGTCACTGAGTGAACAGTCACTCTGTGAGTTACCTTCAAGAGCTTAGCATGAGCCTAAGAGAAAGACTCGAGTATTCAGTGAGGCGAAGCTCAATGAATGATGTACCTAAGACGAAGAAGAAGGTTATGGGTTCAGTGAGTTGTGACAATAAACTCATTGAGCCCCATACGATCTCCCTGAAGGAACAAGCTATCTTGAAGACTGAAGTAAAGGCGGGATAAGTTTGAAGTAGATAAGTTATAGTACAACTCACGCTTATCATGACTGTGACAATCCTCAATTTTCACATATGTATTATATGTTATAACTCTCTCAATATGAAAATTTGGCTAGAAATTTTTGCTTTTTGTACCTTACTTGTTAAGATAAACTGCTTCTCACAACCTGAACTGCCACTACAACATATTCCTATATGTTGTAAACACAATGTATATGTCAACTCTAAGATCTAAAAGTTATCTTATAAGTTCAATATTGATAATAACATCTCAAATATAACTATGATGACCTAAATTCCCTTAGAAACTCTAGAATCCCTAAAAGTGAGTTATAAACTCAAGAATGATAAACTATGAATGGATAGTACATATGAATATTTCATTAAAGATTATAAACAATTTATAAAATATACTTTGAAAACATAATAATACCTCGGAATTGTAAGAACAACCCATACAAAGCTAAGTACAAGTAAATGTACATAATAGTCTAGATCATCACCTAGAAACCCTTAGTAAACAATGTTTCAACCAATATAACTACATAATATCTATATACTATTATCAAATACACTATACTAATTATAATCTATCATATAAAGGAAAGGTACATAATCACAAAACACTAATATTTACTAATCTCAAGCTAATTACAAGAAAATGACCTAAAACCAAGATTAGCATATAAAATCTATTTCATATTGGATTAGAGTCTAATATTTTGCCACTAATTATAAAACTCAACGAAGTGTCATATTAAGGTTATCCATTTATTTCAAGTTAAGTTACAAGTTAATAAAGCATAAGGTACAAGTTATCAAAGCATAAGATCTTAAGCTCCTATAATTATCCCTAAAATATGATGAACCTATATAAACCCTTAAACCAAGAATCTAGAAAACACAGAAGTCATAAATATATCATATAAGCCCTATAATAAGTGTATATAAGGATATAAACCCTAATTACCCAAGATAGAAAGTTATTAGGATTAATGACCAAAGAACCCTTATATTAAGAAATCTACATAGAATCACTACCTAGTCTTTTTGGACAAGTCTACAAACACCCATAGCACTTCATTAAGGTTATAAGATAATATTAAGACAATTTACAAGTACCCTAATGCACAAGGTACAAGATTTTAATGCATGACTTGTAAATTAGGTCAAAATGAGTATTTTCACCCTTTAGACATGTTTACTTATAATAACTCAGTAAAACCAATGTAGGGACTTCATGAAAACATTAAGGACAACTTAGGATGTATAAATTGAGTTTAAATCAGTATCTAATTGAAGTATAATCACTTTTACTAAGAATTAACCATAGATCATTAGAAACCCTAACCTGCCTATGTTTTCTTCCCATTTTCACATCAAACCTTTGTTAAACTTCAAACCAATGACCCAAACTTCTTAAATACAATGTATATACCCTAATTAAACCCTAATCATTCACTAATATCATTCCTAAATCCCTAATCACCAAAATTACAAAGTTACAAGTTACAAGCCCTAGTTTATGATCCGCCTAGCTTTTTCCCTCCAAAAATGCATTCAAACTCCTTCCCTCCCAAATTTAAACATAGGCCAGATATTTTAGGATACTTTTAGATATTTTCAAGTAGGTGAATCACCTACTTGTAGATGACACATATTCATTCTTTTCATTTAAATTTGTGGCATATTAAGGTCCTTAAGCTTAGATATTTTGTTCCTAGCCTTTATAAACTTGCATAGATATTTCCTAGACTTCATTAGTCACTTCCCTACTGTTATTACATGTTTCATGGCAAAAATTAGAGCATAAGAGTTGAAACTAGTATAAATAGAGGCGAAATGAATACTTAGAGACTTGTACCCCGTTTCTCTTTTACCTCCTACCCGTTCTCCATTTCCACATCTATATACATCCTAGGACATCCCCCAAGATCAAAAACCGGGTATAGAAGGTAGCCATTGAAGCTCTTGAAGCTTTGATAGCAAGTAGTGTTCATAGGAAGCCATTAGGAGCCATTTTGGAGCTACCTAGGTAATTTCTATGTTAGCTATGCTTTGATCTTGTTATAATGAATTATTAGAGTTGTTATAATGCCAAAATTATGTTAGAAAGATAATATAAAAAGAACTAAGTCATTTCATCAATTTAAATGAAAGTTATAAGCTAAAGATGTCTTAAAACCTTAATTTTGTATTTTACATGAAATAATGACTTAAAATCCATTTCAAGAACTATAATTCTGGTAAAATGTTTTTATTATGATTAGAACATGTTTTGAAACTTTGTTTTAAAATCCTAGATCATTTGGTCCATTTTTGAGGTTGTTATGTAAATTTTACAAGTATAGGGACTAAAACTGTCATTTTTGAAACTATTTAACATTTTGGGCCAAAAGTGTCATTTTGTGAAAGTTAAATCTATAAGAATAAATGTTGAAAAGGTTGATACCCTAAGGTTAAATATTTAGGGTTTAAAATGCAAATACTAAAACTATATAGTTAAGGGGTTAAAAGTGTAATTATACCAAAATATAACTAAAAGGGCTATTTTTGCCAATTTTTGAACTAAATAAGATTAGTTATAAATATGAGGAAGTAATGAAGGTATCATGTTATTATGGAGCTTTGTACAAAGATGTTCCATCTCGATATTACGTTCTGATTGAGTGGTTGGGTTTACGATTTAAAGTGCCCTCGCTCCTCAAACGTTTATATAATGGCTTCTAAGTATGATGGACTGAACAATGGTACTAGAAGTACAACAAATATTAATTAAAGAATATATAAGCAATACTTAGAAATATGGAACTAAATATTAAAGACTTTATACTATACAAAAATGTGTTAATCTAGGTTTGTGTGAGATCAAGTTGTTGTTTATGAGACCAAGTTGTGGTTTGCGTGATCAAGATGTTTATCTGTGAAAGAAATAAGTCTGATTATAACTCAGACTCTGTGGATCCCAGGTGAGTTCATAGCCTTACTAGATCTAATTTATAAATGATTTGAAAACCCGTGAGAGGGATATATGTTAAACTGGAATACAAGTATTTTTGGTATGCTTCTCAGATATAATTATTGACACTATGTTTACTACTGCATTTAAAAGTCCATTTTTAATCGTGACCATTCATCATTTAATGAACGCTAATACTGTGAATATTACTATTTGGGGACTGACATCCCCTATCTGGGCAAGTCGAACTTGCTGGAATGCTGATGGCTCTGACCTAGGCTAAACAGATACACTTTATTTTGCTTATACAGGAGTTTGGCAAACTGCCTGCTTAAGGACAATTTGTTGGGTTCTGGTATGTCAAGTAGTGGTGCATGAGCTAGTGCAATAATAATTGATTATTTTATGTGAGCGAATAATAACGTAGCTCAGGAAAAGGACCTTGTATTCAAAATGATTTTAAACCTATGAATTTACTCAACCGTTGTGTTGATTTTAAGCATATATCTCAGGTTTTAAATATTGCTAGTTTCGAGCAACATGAGGATGGCACGAAGAGGCACAAGACCGAAATTATTATTCTAGATTTTGGGAACCTTATATTGTAGACCTCTGATTTTTAAATGATATATACAGAAAGTTGATTTTGTCACTCTTTTGAGTTGTTTTCTATCATTATGACTTATAAACTATGAAGTAATATCTCATATCAATGTTTCGTTGTTGATGTAGTAGTTTTGTATATATTCACTTTTGGGAAAAAGAAAATATAATTGTGGCAAGTATTAAATCTCACGTTTTAGGAATAACGTAATACCAAATAAATTCCAAGTTCGTTCTCGAAGGAGGTGTGTATATTAGGTGCCAAAATAAAATCAGGTTTGGATTAGTGTCATTTTTGGATGATAAAGAGAAAAAAATAAAGACGAGGTACGCTAAAAATTACACTACGACGTAAAACGCGCGAAATCGTAAAATGCGACAAAAACGAAAATCCTCTAAAAATAATTAAACTTAACTTAAGAAAAATGTAAATAAGACAAAAATGAAAACCAAAATATCCAAAAACTTTTAATAATTTTAAATTAATTTTTAAAGTTTATTAAAAAACTCAAAATTAAATAAAATTAAAAATAAGTGAAAATGGAAATTTTTGTAATTGTAAACCTAGAACTATTTAATTAAACTTACAAATAGTTTTTCTAAATTTTTAAACTAATTATTTCTATTTTTTAACTATTTTATAAAAATCGTGAATTAAAATATTAATAAAAATAAACTAAAAATGGGAAAAATAAACTTTTTGACTAGAAAAGTCCTAACCTATAACACAAACACGGGGAAAATGGAAAAGAGCTAAAAAGCTTAATGGATAAGCTGAAAACCAGCTTAATAGATTCGAACATATTTAATAAGCTCAAAAAAACCCCTTAAATACAAAGCCCTAGGGAGGCTTGACAGTAAAGTCCCTAGGGCGCGTATGGTTGAGGTGTTGGTGTGTGGTACAAATGGCACAGGCTCGAGTCCAGGCCAAGTCTTTTTGGCAACTCTTTTTTTTTTAACTTTATAACTACTTACCCGGTGACTTGTACTTTATAAAAAACCAAAATATGAACTAATCCAACAAGATTAAAGCTAAATATGAAAAAAAAAACGAGCCCAGGTGTAACAAAAATGAAACAGTAATAAAACTTAAAGAACAATGGAGTTGTATGCTTTTTGGGAGCCTGATTTTGGTTCGTTTGATGAGATTATGTTGTTGTTTTTGGCAAACAATGGCACCCCTACACTCAGTTGAGTGTAGGGAGTCAATTATAACAATAAATCACCAACTTAAACACAAAAGTCACACAAAAATACACCAAATTCAGTCACTGTATTGCATACATGGGCCTTCCAAGCTATTGCTGATCTAGTTTGCACATAAACGAGTATCAGACCACCTAAACTTGCTCAAATCATTACCAAAGCACAAATTAACTAGTGAATTCCCTAGACTACCATCTAAACTAACATATTCCAAGAACTGGTGGCTTAATATTTAAAACCAAAACTGAAAATAGCCTACTGTTTGAACTTGTGATATTTTACCAAAACTTGAACCTGCAAAATCTGATTTTCATCTTACAAACTCAAAACAAAGAACTAAATAAACCTAATACTATCCAAAGGAGTGTGTTTACGCTGGATTCAACCCAAGTAGCTGTCAAATGCTTGTTTTACAACCTAATCCCAAACACCCTTAATAAACAGTTAACCAAATTTAACAAACCAAAAGCCTTAAAATGTACTTAAAACAAATTAAACCTTGATCTATCATGCATAAAAACTAGGAACAACACATAAACAAGCATCTAATCTATTCACTCATAAACACATAAGCATCAAGAATAACCAAAAAGAGGGTGGGTTCAAGCTTTACCTGCCTGACCTACATCCAGGCAAGGCTATGGCCTGTTGATGCCATCACCATTCAAGCTTAAAAGAGAATCTTATGGGCTTTTTAGAAGTTGTTGATGTAGAGAAAAGGGAAGAGGTGGCTACAACAGCCAAACCTCTTTTATGTCTTCAAAATTGAAAGTAGACCCAGAAAAGAAACAAGGAAAGAAAAAAAGTAAAATCCAAGTATCATAAGCTCTATAAGCTTATCAAGCTTATACAAGCTTAAGCTACAGTGATGGTTAGACAAACAGATAACCACAACTTTTTGAAACAGCTTTCTTAAAAACCAACCTTTTGAAAACCTTTTAAGGAACTAAGATACTTCAGAAGCTTATACAAGCTTATGAAGGCTGTTTGGTTGTCAGTCAAACAGTCTTCAAAGCCTCTATAATCTACCATAGAAAATATAGAGCTTTTGGCTTAAGTGTCCTCTCACCAAAATCCTATTTTTTCTCTTGATGAAAAATTACACTAATTTTGCAAGAAAACAAAAATCTTTTACACTACAAAAACAAGTAAGGAACTCAGTATTTTGCACAGCTTAAAAGTTTCATTTTCATTAGTAATATTAAAAATGTACAAAAAACTGGAACAAAGGGATATTGCACATACTGCAACCTCCTTTTATAATAGCAAAAAGAACTATCTAGAATTGAAAACCCTAGTTCATGAAATTCCTAAGCTGCCCTTGGGTCTTCTCGTTTGAAATTGGTCAAAAGGCTCACATGTGATGTTGTTCGATGCCAGGTACATTGCTTTGATCTTGGACGTATATCTCAACCTTTGGGACCAAGTAAATGGTTGTGGGACGTCGGATTACTGAAAATTCGTTCTTTGTCATTTTTAGGGTAAGCGGGGAACATGGGGACCTATATGTGGTCACGGGGAGGGCATGTTTGTGAGTGGGTTTTGGTGATAATGACTTTAATCAAAGTTCTGGAGTTTATGGGTGATTTCCCCTTTGATTTGCGATTGATTGGGTTTAGGGTTTATGTGTGTTTAGGGATGATGAATAGGGACGTTTAATTTAGATTAGGGTGGATTAGGTTTAAATATTATGTTAGGCGCGTTTTTATTAAACTGATTTAATAAATTAGTTAATAAAAGGTAGTGGGTGGTGACTGGGATGTAGGTGGGTGACGTGGGTGATTGGGATTGGGTGGTGTGAGTGAGGTGGTGAAATGGTTGGCTGGGGTTAGTTCTCTTGTCTGCCACATTAGGTCCTCCAAGTCCCATATTGTTGTCACATTGTTACAAACAGCCCAAATATGCATTTCCTTTGTAAATGAACTTTTCTTTTTCCCATTTTGGCCACAACAAGTTTTCCAAACTTGTTTCAAGGGTTATAAAGGAAATTTGACCAATTCCCAAGGGCCTATCTTGTACATTCTTGAAATATTAGGGACCCATTGTGTAATTTTGAGTTTCACAAGGGTATAATATGACAAGTCTTTAAAAGATGAAGGACCAATATTTCCAATCTTCAAAACATCAATGACTTTAATGAAAATTCATGACTTTGGTCCGGTTCTTTGTGCGACTTCGTTTCCCATGTTCGTTTTTATTCATTCTTGTGATCTTTTGTTGATCTCACGATATCCGTACCTAAAATACACAGTGAACAAACACAACCATATTTTATGGTATTTTAATGATATGTTAAGCGTTTTAAGCCCGATTTGGACGATGAGACTATGTATAATTGCAGTCTCATCACCCCCCCCCCCATACTAAACCATTGTCGTGCCCTCACGCAATGTTAGAATTGAGTATTGTAGCACTTCCAAAATTAATTTTTATGTCACATTTATTGAAAACGTAAACTACTAAACGCGTTTTAGACATAATGTATCGTTTTCATCACACTTAAGTGACTTTTAGGATCATAGAATTAGAACACGTGATGCCTCATAGAGATAAGTTCGTCATCCTCGATTTTCACTCGATTCCATGCTAAGCGTGTAACGAGATCATTGTTATTATAAGTTAGCAACACAATCATTACTCATGAGTGTTAATTACGTACTTAGACTCCCTTATTCCTAATTGGTATCTCTTATATTTTATTTGTCTTAATGATCACGAGGATACATCACTGACTTATGCATGAATAGAGATTAGGTCCAAAAATAGAGTCTTAACGGTGTAATCTAAATCATCGAATTAATAATCAACCCTAATAGACAACGATGTCAAAAAATTAAGTCAACGAAAAAGGATCGATAAACACGGTTTTAGAACGGTTTTGAACATGAGACTTATTACCATGAATTTTATTACCCACCTCATCATCGGTAGCTTTGATTATCATGGTTTACCTCCATCTTTTATTCAACTTCGCCATGAAGCTTTTATTATGACTTCGGTCTAGCCCTTGTCTTTTATTTAACCTATTCATGAGGTGTTTATTATGACTTGACGTATATCCTCACGCTAAAGAGAATTTTGGATCTTTAAGGCTTCGAGATTTAAGACATTCACTTCAAATTTCGGATAGATTTTTCGGCCTTGTGACCTTCAAATTTTTTGCTTGATTTAGGTGAAGAGGAACTTAAAAATTATTATTTGGGAAGCCTTTGATTATTCGGGTGCCAAAACTTCAAAACCGTGACGTTGGCGAATCCTTAATGTTTTCCCAATTTAATTACATGGAAGCTACTAAAATCAATTAGAAACCAACAATTGAGTTTAAACCGCTAAATCAATATTTATTAACAATTTATTTATAAAAGCGTGGGGAGAATAAGCAATAATTACTACACATGAGATCGTGAAAGATTACGTAACTTGATTGTGGTAAATTACACCTCTTGTTTAGGAAAACAAAAGAGCGTAAATGAGCGGTAAGTATTAAGTGATGATTTAGGAAAATCAAACACTAATGACCCAATGAAGTTCGTTTCCCAAGGAGGTATATGTGCGTGAGTAATTCGTAATTGGTTTGAGATTAATATTTGAAAGAAGGGGATGAGAAAAGAGAATGACGAAGACGTGAAATTAATTACTACGATGACTCAACGTAAAAACCGTAAAAAGTACAAAAATAAAAATTAATTCTAAAAATTACCAAAAATCAAAATAAATAAACTAAGAGTTTACCAATGATCAAAACTTTTTCAAACCTTTTAATTAATTAAATATTAATTTTTAAATGCTAATTAAAGCCCTAAAAATCAACTTAATTATCAAAAAGCCCAAATAAAGATTTTTCAATTGTTAAACCTCTAAAATTACCTAAAAAGATTAAAAACTATTTTTATAAATTTTTAAACTAAGAAAAACTATTTAAAATGATTTAAAAACTATTAAAACTTAAAATAATTATAAAAATTAATCTAAAGATGATAAAATTAATCTAAGAGTTGCAAAAATCCTATTTTAATGTATTTAAGCTAAGGAAAATATAAAAAGTGCAAGAATGTGAAATTTGAAAAATAATAATAAAATAATATTAAAATAATATTAAAAATCCAAAAATTATAAAAAAATTCTAAAAACATGCAAACTAGTTTATTTTAACCTAAATAAACAGAAATTGAAAGTGAAATTACCAAATTACCCCTAATGGGCCAAAAGCAAAATCAGTCAACCTTAATGGGCTTTTTAGTCCAAAAAGTCAAAATATGCCCAAATGACTTGGAAAAGCCCTATCTGACTCAAAATTCAATTCTAAACACAAAACTCTGAAGGCCCAAAAGTTGAAAATGAGCTTATCATAGCTTAATGAACACACAAATTATTCTTATTGGACCAATAAGCCCATTAAGCAATAAGCCAATGCCATAAGCTCTAATTTGACACACAACCTTCTTTTGAGATACTAAAGAGATCTGTAAAAAGAAATTTTGAAAAAGCACACTCAATAAGCCAGAAATAAGCCAAGAACAATTCCACAAAATGACAAAATAGTCGGGATAGAGTTCTAGGGCACCTCAGGACTTGATTCAACTTGCAAAATGTTACAAATGACTTCAATAAGCCAAATCAATCAACCAAAATCCAATAAGCTGGAATAAGCCAATAAGCTCTTATGAAAAAGTCAATTAAGTTGGTTTTCTAGTCAAACCCTAAAGTCAACCCACCAAATGCTCCAGTATGAACAAATGGGTCAAATAATGAGCACCTATTACAAAATCAAAGTTGTTGCTGTTTAAAATAAGCTAGAATAGCTTATTGATAAGCTGAACACAAGATTACACTAGCAGTGGCTAGCAGCAGGGGAAAGGAGTTCCCACTGCTTTGACTATTTGACCTTTGATTTTTGAGAGATTCTGTATGTTTTGTTGGAAGACAAGGGCACCCAAGTGATCAGTTAATCACAAGGAGTCACAATCAAGCACAAAAACACACTTCAGTATCACCAATTAGCACAGAAAAATCAAAAGATGCTCAGATCTAGCACAGACATGGATATTAAGCTGTTATGAACACTTAAGCAGTTTTGAGCTAGATAAGCACACCAAATTCAACCAGATGCATACACAAGCTATATAAACTGTTATTAAGCACAAACAAACTTATTTCAATCACTGAATCAAAGATTATAATCAGATATAAGCATATGCAGGTTACTGATGAACACTAATTCTTTTACTGATATAGATGACCACAAATCCAATTTCAGCACTCAAATCCTACTTCCCTGGTTGTATTAACTTATATTTAACACTTGTTAACCCTAGTCTATGATTAGATCTAGGTGTCCTCTAAATTTCAACCAATTTAACCAAGTAATGAAGATTTTATTGCCTATTTTAGGATCTAGGTGTTTATATGCACAAAGCTTGCAGATAAATGTCACTTAGCACTTAAAAGACAGGTTCCAACACAAAGCAACACAAAGCACCAACTCAAAACAACACAAAACCAAAACAGGTTGTTATCCCAAACACACCTTAATCCACAACTTTTCAAAGCAACTTGTGATTTCTAAGAACAACCTACTGATTTATCATTCAAACACACTTCCTAGATGACAACTAACAGATTCAAACACAAAAATCACAACCTCAAACACAAGAACACAAAATCATAGTCCAAAATCAAAAACAGGCAATATCATGAAATTTTTAGGGGAAACTTAAACAAGAGGCCATACCTTTCCTCCACAACATCCTAGGAGGACCAGCAATGCTCCTTGGACCTTGTTCAACAACTAGAACAAGACCAAGTTTCTTCAAAAAGAGGATCAAAACCTGCTGATGTTCAAAGTAGAACAAGGTTTTGATGATTATGATTCTTCAACACAAATGAACAAACAACTCACCCAATAGCTTAAATCTCTTCTCAGGCTTGGTGTCAACAAGCTTGAAGGAGCTTTAGGCTCTTGGCTAAGGATTAGTACAAATTAAAAGGTAAAACAGAAACAAGGATTTCAAGGTTTTTGAACCTTTGAAAACCTTACAAACATAGACGTGCCTTAACCACAAGATTAAGGAAGGTCTATAACATCAAATGGAACACAGATTTCAGCTATTCTAACACCAACTTTTATAAAACACAAAAGAGATTTCACAAATTTTAAGAAAATCAAGTTTTATTTGAATAAAAAGGAATTACAAAGATAATAGCCAAAATCTGGAACAAAGGGACTATCACAAGTTGAGGTCTCATTTTATAGGCAAATGCATACAAAACACTATTCATAAACCCTAGCTAGAAAATTCCAATATTGTCCCTGAAGTCCTTTAGATCTTTTGATGGAATGAGCTGTCCAAATTGATCTAAGTCGTTCAATTTTGCGTTGTGAGTAAGCAAGGGATAATAGCTGTTGATTTGGCCACGTGTCCTTACTTGGAGAGGAGGGTGTGATGTGATTGGGTAACGGGGTAGATGGTAGGGTCCATTGGTGAGTGGAGAAGAGGGATTTAATGTTGGGATGGGTTTTAGGTGAGGTGAATCACACGGGGGAACAACCAATTTAACTTTACCCTTTGTTGGTAAAAAGTTATTTCTGGGTTCATCACGTGCTACAGTGCCACGTTTGATCCGATTTTAGTGGGGGATTTGTGTTTGGCGCGTGTTTATTTAAGTTTAAACTTTCAGAATGCCACAAGTGGTCCTTGGTTTTTGGCAAAGTGTGTAAAACGTGTTTTTCCAGCCCAAAAACTCAACTCCTTTGTTAAATAAGTTTCTGTTTTTAGAGTTTGGCCACAAAAAGTTTCTAAACAAGGATTTAGGGCTTTTTCAACTTTGGTATAATTACAACTTCAGTCCTTTTAATATTAAATCCATTTTTAAAGGACTAGATGTGTAATATTCTTGAACTTCAAGGGCTTCTTTGGATCTTGGACCTCATGAAGGACCATTACTGACAATTTAGTATTGCTGAGGGACTAAATTTGCCAATTCTTCAAACTTGGAGGAACTTTTTGTAATTTTGACACACTTAAGGGACCAAACTTGTAATTATGAGTATACAAGGGTTTTAAGTGTCATTTCTTCATTCATTGAAGATCAATCTTGTATTTCTTCAAGTCTTCAAGGTTTAATCTTGGATAATTCATGAACTAGGGCCCGGTTCTTTGTACGGCTCCATTTCTCGTGTCCGTTTTTCCTTGTTTCTTGTGATCTTTTATCTTTTTCACGATATCCATACCTAAAATACACAAGTAAACAAACACAAGCATATATATGGTATTTTATGACATTTTAATGCATTTAAAGCCCGAAAAGAACGATGATATCATGTATAAATGCCATCTCATCACTCCCCCATACTAATCCATTGTCGTGCCCTCACGCAATGCTAGAGTAAAGTATCTAAGCATCACCAAAGTTCAATTTTATTACCCTTTATTGAAAAGTAAAAGACTTGCAACAATACTACGAAAATGTGTAAAGACATAATGTATGATTTTCATCACGAATGTGACTTTTAGGGTCAAAGAATAGAAACAAGTAAATGTCCCTTAGAGTAAATTTCGTCATCCTTGATTGTCATACATTCCATGCTAAATGCAAAAATGAGATCATTGTTGGTACAAGTCACAATGCTAACACTACTCATACGTCCAAATTGTGTAATACTTTTTCTCCCCACAATCCTAGTTATTATAAAAGGAAATGGGTTACTAGCATTTTTTAACTATTTGTCATGGATCAAAAGTGATTCATATTGACTTATTTTAGTATTTATTAGTCCGAAAGCAAAGTAGCACGATTTAATCGATAGTTAGCCGAAGGACAAAATCTTTTAAAACGGCTTCCCGTGTATCTCCTTAAGTTCATATCTTGGCATAACTCATTTCACGATTTGAGACCTTTCTCGGACCGATATTTGGCATGTACTTAATACTTCAAATCTTGGGAAGACGTTCTTGAAATTATGGTCTTATCTTCATATATTGGAATTTCTTCACTTGACGTTTTTGAGAGATTCTTCATATTTGGACCACGACTTCATCATTTTTCTTCAATCTTTATTTTGGACTTTGATATACAACGATCCGCCTCCTTTTCGGACTTGGATATATTTATCCTCATACCTTGTAAGGGTCTTTTTGGATAGACTTTCTCCATGATCTTTAGGGGAGTAATTGCTTTTCGTCGTGTGTCTCGATCCTTCATATTTATTTAGGAATAATGATACTTCACATCATCTTGGATCTTTAGCAACAAATTAGAGCTCCTCATGCCTTGTTAGGGCCTTTTTGGATCTTCACCAATCTTCGCGTCCCGCTTCAATAAGTTATGCCTTGGCTATGAACTCTATTCAACCCCGAGCAACTTTTAAACGATCTTGCGCTAGAAGCTAAGTAACCTTTTAAATCGTACGACCTTACTTATTGCAATTATTTTTGTTCCTAATGCATTGATCTTATGGGAAGAAAAAGCCACAATTAAAAACATATGAGTTTTTGAAAGAACATTTTCATGTTCTACGTTTAGCATGATCACTTGTCTAACTCTATCATCTCTCGTTCTTCACTATATAAAGACCTCTAACTAAAGAGACTCGTGAATACTTAGCCATGCAAGTCAAAATTAAGCCAAATTTGGATTATCTTTCATTAAGACTATATTAAATCAAAGTTTTGGGTATTCAAACCACCTATAGGATCTTGCACTTTCTTAGACTTTTTAAAGTTTAGAGAATTCATTTTATAGTTCCCTTGATAAGTGACTTCCTAGGATCAATTATAGGAACTTGCGAAAAGTTCTTGTTCTTAACCTGAATGAGTTAAGACCTTCGCGTTTTAAAGTTCCCTATATAAAAGTCTAGCAAAACTTGAATTGAGCGGGTTAAGGAATGTAAAGGGCTCCAAATGCCCATCAAGTCAAAAATTAGCTCTTATTCTACCCATCGGAAAATATACATTCGTGTCTTAAAAGCACTTATGAAAACGAAGAAAAAATTTAAAATTTGGCCATTTTTAGCCTTATTAGCAACAAAACATTGAAAGTTGGAAAACGTGAGGGCGTAGCAAAGCAAGTACTTGTTCACCCCCCCCCCCCCCCATACTAAAAGTAAACATTGTCCTCGATGTTTCAAGTCTAAAGGTAGAGCACCCCCATACTAGAGACGAAGAATAGAATGCTTAGGATCTAGCATGGAAAGGGTGATCAACAATATATCTAAAGCCATTTATTAAGTATGCTAAAAGATAATTGTTAGAACAATAAAGGATATGTCAATGGATTCGTGTAAAACTTCTTCAAGCAAACGATGGAGGCTCACGTAAACGAACACGAGAGTCATCAATCGTTGATGATGATGATGATCTAGATAACACAATCACAAACAACCACGAGACAACGAGTTGGAAGGGCACAAATCCCCTCTCATTAGTTATTAGTAAGCATAAAAGGATAAGCATGGGATCTCCCCCACGAGCCACCTCGTTTTTGATTACCGAGTCATGAGCTCGACTCGATCCCCTCAATGCTAATTATCATTGGGGAAGGTGACTTGGTCGAGGTCAACCATTGAAGGAATTTCCCCACCAAAGTAGTGCTTAAGTCTATGTCCATTCACCTTGAAGTTAGGACCATCATCTTGAGCTAGCTCGATGGTCCCATAAGGAAACACTTGTGTAACGGTGAAAGGATCCGACCAATGAGATTTCAATTTCCCGGAAAATATCTTAAGTCTAGAGTTAAAAAGTAACACTTGATCACCAACGTTAAAAACCCGGTTTTTAATCTTTGCATCATGAAACTTTTTAGTCTTTTCTTTGAAAATCAATGAATTTTCATATGCATTGTAATAAGTGTGAAAACACTTATCCTTTTACCACTTATTTCCAATAATAACAAGACCAAAACGTGTGATTTATGTCGTAAAAGTCGGAATTATGCGTGGTTTGTGTTTTTATTGTGTTTTAGGACCAAAATATGAAAAAGGAAGAAAACACGGGCTTTCACGAGCTTTTATCGAAGAAAACGGGAAAAGACGAAGTCAAAAGATCAAGAGTGCAAAAAGAACGGAAGTCCAAGACCTATATTGAAGATTTATCGAAGAAAAAGTCTAAAGACGGAAGTTTAATGAAGTCGAAGAACTTAAGTCTAATAGTAGAAGAAAATTAAAAGACAAGTTCAAATCCCGAGACGACATCGAGAAAAGACAAAGAATTAAAGTCGAGTCGAGAAGACGTGAAGAAAGAAAGAAAGAAAATGCAACACATGCACTCCTTCCAATTGTCCTATAAATACCCTCCTAATACACATTAGGAGGGGAGTTAGTCTTTAGTTTTTAGTTTTCATTTTTTTACTTTTCTTTCTAGTGTTAGAGAGAGAAAGTTCTCCACTTTCTCTCACTAAGTTTCATCTTTTCTTTTAATCTTTCAAGATTAAACATTTGTGTATTGCTTATATCATTAATCAAGTTCTAGTTAAGCTTTTAATCTTTAATCTCATTCTACCTTTCTTTGATATTTAGATTAATTTTGGTGCGAATTTCATATGATCCGTGTTGTTCTTAATGATTTCGTGCTTAAAATAATTAATCTTTTTGTTCCTACATAATCTTTCATTCGATTGAGCTTTAAGTTCTTTGTGCTTATTGGCTTATTTTTATGATTAGCTTATTTACTTATAAAAAGTTTTCTTAAAAAGTTCATATTTTTATGGTTTGATTTAAAAGTTTGCTTATTTTGAGATTACTAAAAGTTGTTATTAGTGCTTATTTGATCCGGTTCAGTTTTGATTCGTTCCAGTTTTAGTGATAAGCTTATCAATATAGCTTATTCATTGTCTTATTTCGAATCCCATATATATCGGAAAGGGTTTAAACCCCTTTCCGATAAGCGTATTCCGACCAGCCACCATTTCTTCATTCCGATCATTAGATCGGATAAGGGTTTTAACCCATTCCGATCTGCACCTCTACATTCCGATCACTTTGGATCGGAATAGGGTTTTGTATTCTGATTTGGCAGCTTTGTGTTATTCCGATTGGGCCAAGTTGGTGTATTCCGATTTGGACTTTTGTTAAGTATTCCAATTGAGTGGGTTTTGTGAATATTCTGATTAGGTAGTATTTGCACATTCCGATTAGAGGTATTTGTCAACAATCCGATTGCTTAGTTTTTATGTTATTCCGATTGGGAATTTTTGGTTATTCCGATTGCAGTCATTATTCCGACGAGGTTCTTAAGGATATTCCGATTTTGTCAATTTCCAAAATTCCGATCAGACTCACTTTTAGCATATTCCGATGGTTTAGTCTCTTTTTTTTGCAAAGTTTCTAAGTGTTAGTTTTATTTAGTGTTTAAGTATTTTCCTAATCTTGTCTTAAAATTCTCAAGCATTTATTTTTACTCGTTATTGTAGTATAATCTTTACACTTCTACTTTACTCAACGACACTTATTTATTTGCTATTAGTTTAAATAGATAATCAACCAAACCATTCTCTTGTTCACCAAAAGACAATTGAGTCGCAATTTTAACCAATAGTCTATTCGAAAAGATTCGGTTCAACGAACTTTCATACTAGGTGTAAAAAGCCGAACATTAAAATGGCGCCGCTGCCGGCTCTTTTCGTTAAGATTAAAGGTTTTTGGTGAGAGACGCATTGAATTTTGGGATCCGTTCTTAGAACGTTATTTTCCTTGCTTTAAAAATTTTCAAAAATCCTAAAAAATATAAAATTCTTCAAAAATACAAAAACATAAAAAAAAATCAGAAAAAGCAATTCCTTTCCAAAAGGTTTTGCACCAAAAAGATTATATAGATATTCTCTTTGTGTATATTTTTCTTCTACAGGTGTATGCGTACTAGATCTTCGAACTATTCTGAGCCCGAGACTCGTGAAGATTTAGATATGGCTGGTGTTAATAACAACAATAATAACCCACCTCTACCCAATTTGAATAACAACAACAACAACAATGTCCCCCTACCTGATTTACGAACAATGGAGGAATTGTGTCAACCCACCATGAACGGACGGGAGACCCGATTGCGCCGATGCACGTCACGGCTCAGGAGTTTTTGTTGAAGCATCACATGATCCAACAAGTGCAAACTAACCCATTTCACGGAATTCCGGATGATGATGCCAAAAAACACCTCGACAAATTCATTACCATCACCCAAAGCATGAAGTGCCCCGGTGTTTCTATGGATGACCTTCGCCTCCAACTATTTCCCCACTCGCTTTCTCACCATGCCGAAAAATGGTTTGACCGTCTCCCAAAGAATTCTATTCATACTTGGAATTACATGACTCAACGCTTTTTGTCGCGCTACTTCCCACCATCCATGGTCACAAGCCTTCGTAACCAAATTAGTGGATTCATGCAAGACAATGATGAATCGCTCTTCGATGCTTGGGAATGATACAATGATTTGATCGACCACTGGCCAAATCACAACATGCTCCCCGTCACTCTCATTGATACCTTCTACAATGGTCTCACTTTTCGTGATCGTGACACGATCAATGCCGCCGCCGGTGGTACTTTTATGAAAAGGAGACCGGAGGAGTGTAGAGAGTTGATTGAAAACATGACTACTCACCACAAGAATTGGGATTCATCCGCATCCTCAAGATCTAATCAGAGAGTCAATGTTTCTTCTACTACTTCCAATCCCGAGATAACCGAACTTACCCAACAAATCGCGAATATGCACAAGGATTTCATGTCCATGGCCACAAACCACTTTCAACAAGCTAAAGCCGTTGCTATTTCTTATGACACATGTGGTGGTCCTCATTCCTACAATGATTGTCCTTCTACTCAAGGCAATTTTTCTGAAGACGTTAATGCGGCATACGGTAATTACCCCAAGGGAGGGTATCAAGCTCGTCCTAAAGGAGATCGTAGCTTGCTAAGTTATCGTTCAAATAACTATCTTGCTCCACCCGGTTTCCCTCCTCCAAACCAAAACCAACAACAAAGCTATAACCAAAACAACCAATCCCAACCTCGTGCTAACAATCCTTATCAATCCCAAAGAAACCCATACCCAACTCAAGGAAATTCTCAAGCTTACTAAGCTCCACCTCTCAATCAACCGACGGTATTGAATCAAGACGTCGAAATGTTCATGAAGACTAATCGAGAGATGGTGACGAATCTTCAGAGTCAAGTCATCAACTTGAAGGGCGAAATGGCGAAACAAGGGAACGATATTCGAGCCGAGCTAAGGAATGACATGGCAAAACAAAGAAATGAAATTCGTGCCGACACCAGAGACTCTTTCAGCACTCAAGCGCTTAACATACGTGATATGATCGGTTCGCTCATCCAAGGTAATCAACCCTCTTCTTCGGGTACTCTTCCGAGTAACACCGTTGGGAATCCAAGAGGGGAGATGAAAGCAATCACCACTCGTAGTGAAAAAGGTTATACGGAACCCGAGCTGCCTACACCTCCACCCGTGATTGTGAACAAGGAAAAAGAGCAACTTTCCCTGCCTCCTTTGCCTTCTATCCCCATTTACCCACCACCCGTGGTTGTGAGTGATCCTACTCCCCTAAAGCCTTCTTCTTCATCCAATATACCTTATCCTTCAAGGTTGAGGAAAGAGAAGCAAAAGAGCAAGGATGATATTCAAGTTTCAAACTTTCTTAAAATGTTTAAACAATTGAATTTTAACATCTTCTTTGCTGAGGCTCTCGCTCACATGCCCAAATACGCGAAAATGTATAAAGATCTTCTTAGTGACAAGGAGAAGCTTCTTGACATTGCTCAGACTCAACTTAATGAGAATTGCTTCGCCGTTCTCTTAAGGAAATTGCCCACCAAACTTGGTGACCTGGGTCGCTTCTTGATTCCTTGCAACTTCCCGGGAGTAGAGAATTGCATGGCCCTAGCCGATCTAGGTGCCAGTATAAACTTAATGACTTTAAGTGTTTGGAAGCAATTATCTCTCCCCGAGCTAGTCCCCACCAAAATGACTTTGGAATTAGCCAACCGTACGGTTGCTTATCCAGTGGGGATAGCCGAAGACGTTTTTGTCGGCGTTGACAAATTCACCTTCCCGGCAGATTTTGTTGTCGTTGACTACGAGATGGATCCTCGTGTTCCATTAATCGTTGGACGTCCATTCCTGAGGACCGGTCGCACTCTCATTGATGTAGCCGCAGGCGAAATAATCATCAGAGTTGGTGACGATAAAATTGTCTTCAACATGGGTAAGATTTCTAAACAACCTTATTCATATGAGAGTGTTAATGCTATTGATGTTCTCGATGAGGCTTGTGATGAATATTTTCATGATGCTTGCAAAAGTACTCTCTCTTCTCTACCCAATGCTGAGACCGTTGCCTCAATTGCTCCGGCATTGACTCCTTTTGGAGAAAGTGACTTGGATGATTTCGAAGCTAGCTTGGGTCCTCTCGATATTAAGTATGATGATTCGTCCACCGATTGGGATGAAGACATTCGTACTATTGAGAGACTTCTCCATGAAGACCCGTTTTCTCCTCCTTCTCCTAAAGAGGTGACTAATGATGATCCATCGTTAGTTACACCATCTATTAAGGACCCTCCTACTCTTGTGCTTAAGGACCTACCGCCTCATCTTGAGTACGTTTTCCTTGAAGACAACGAGAAGTTACCGGTCATCATCGCAAAGCACCTGAAAGAAGCAGAAAAAGCCCGACTTATCGCCGTGTTGAAGAAGCATAAAAGCGTTATCGCTTGGAAAATCTCCGACATCCGTGGAATTGATCCTCACTTCTGCACACAAAAAATTCTCATGGAGGACGACTTTAAGCCCACAATTCAAAGCCAACGAAGGGTGAATCCTAAAATCCATGAAGTCATCAAAAAAGAGGTTATCAAACTTCTTGATGCGGGTATGATTTACCCTATTTCGGATTCACCATGGGCTAGTCCAGTCCATTGTGTGCCTAAGAAAGGCGGCATCACCGTTGTGCCCAATGCAAACAACGAGTTGATTCCTACCCGTCTCGTTACTGGGTGGAGAGTTTGTATAGACTAACGCAAACTCAATGATGCCACGAGAAAGGATCATTTCCCTCTTCCTTTTATGGACCAAATGCTTGAACTTTTAACGGGTAATGAATATTATTGCTTTCTTGATGGTTTCTCGGGTTATTTCCAAATACCCATCGATCCCCAAGATCAAAAGAAGACAACATTCACTTGTCCCTATGGCACATTCGCCTACAAAAGGATGCCTTTTGGCTTATGCAATGCCCCCGGGACTTTCCAAAGGTGCATGTTGGCTATCTTCCATGACATGGTTGAGCAAACCATGGAAGTCTTCATGGATGATTTCTCGGTCTTTGGGGATTCCTTTTCTTCTTGCCTTGCCAATTTGGAACGTATGCTTAAGCTGTGCGAAGACACTCGCCTTGTTCTGAATTGGGAAAAATGCCAATTTATGGTAAAAGAAGGCATTGTGCTCGGACACAAAATCTCTAAAGCCGGTCTTGAAGTCGACTGTGCTAAAGTAGATGTCATAGCCAAATTACCTCCACCTTCAATCGTGAAGGGTGTGAGAAGTTTTCTGGGTCATGCGGGCTTCTATCGTCGATTCATTCAGGATTTCTCTAAAATCGCTCGCCCGATGACCCACCTCTTGGAAAAAGATACCCCTTTTATCTTTTCTAAAGAGTGTATCAAAGCCTTCAATCTTCTTAAGGTTAAGCTAACTAAGGCACCGGTCTTGGTTACCCCTAATTGGGAGCTACCCTTTGAATTGATGTGCGATGCTAGCGACTATGCTATTGGTGCGGTTTTGGGCCAAAGAGTGAATAAACACTTCCAACCAATCCACTATGCTAGCAAAACAATGACGGGGGCTCAATTGCATTATACGACAACCGAAAAAGAGCTTTTAGCTGTTGTCTATGCTTTTGAAAAATTCCGCCCCTATCTTGTTTTATCCACCACCATCGTATACACGGACCATTCCGCGTTGAAGTACTTGATGACTAAGCACGACTCTAAGCCAAGACTTCTTCGCTAGGTTTTACTCCTTCAAGAATTCAACATTGAAATTTGTGACAAGAAGGGAGCCGAAAACCTGGCCGCGGATCATCTGAGTCGACTTGAGGATTCATATCAAGGGGATCATCCGAACAAAGAGATCAATGACTCTTTCCCCCTTGAGACCTTAATGTCTATAAATCTCAATCTTGATGACACACCGTGGTTTGCTGACATTGCAAACTACTTAGCGGGTGGTGTTCTCATCAAAGGGTTAACATCCCAACAAAAGAAGAAGTTCTTGAATGATGTTAAGACTTACTTTTGGGATGACCCTTTTCTATTCAAACAATGTGCTGATCTGATCATTCGTCGATGTGTTGACGGACCGGCAGCTTTTGACATTCTGCAGGCTTGCCACAAAGGACCCACCGGTGGTCACTTTGGTCCCAACTACACCGCTAAGAAAGTGTTTGATTCTGGATTCTATTGGCCCACCATTTATCGTGACGCTCACGAAATGGTTAAGCATTGTAATGCTTACCAACGCCAAGGCAAGATCACACATAAAGATGAGATGCCTCAAAATTTCATACAAGAATGTGAAATCTTTGACGTATGGGGCATCGACTTTATGGGGCCATTTCCATCCTCCAAAAGGAACAAGTACATCCTTGTAGCCGTTGACTACGTTTCTAAATGGGTTGAAGCTAAGGCTCTCCCTACGAATGATGCGAGGGTGGTTGTGAACTTTTTAAAGCAGCTTTTCGCTCGATTCGGCGTTCCTCGTGCTATTATCAGTGACCGCGGGACTCATTTTTGCAATGATCAATTTGCAAGAGTCATGGCTAAGTATGGTGTTAATCACCGTCTTTCCACCGCCTATCATCCCCAAACCAATGGGCAAGCCGAGATTTCCAACCGTGGATTGAAGCGAATTTTGGAGCGTACTGTGGGAGAGCATCGCGCCGCGTGGGCCGGTAAGTTAGATGATGCTCTGTGGGGTTTCCGTACTGCTTATAAGACCCCGATCGGCTGTACGCCTTATCGTCTTGTGTACGGGAAAGCATGCCACCTTCCCATCGAGCTGGAACATAAGGCGCACTGGGCCTTGAAGTGGGCTAACTTCGACATCAACAAAGCCGGTGATCATCGCAAGATTCAACTCAACGAGCTCAACGAACTGAGGAATGAAGCTTACGAGAACTCACTGATCTACAAGGATAAGACCAAGATCATTCATGACGCAAGGATTAAAAATCGAGAGTTCCACGTTGGTGATCAAGTCTTACTTTTTAACTCTCGGTTGAAGATCTTCTCTGGCAAGTTGAAGAGCCGCTGGTCTGGTCCATTCACCGTCTCCAAAGTCTTTCCATATAGGACCATTGAGCTTTCTCAGCCAAATGGGCCCAATTTCAAGGTGAATGGCCAGCGTTTGAAGCTGTTCTTTGGTGAGGACGTCTCTCAAGAGATGATTCCATCCCTCACCACGTTCCCCATAAACTAAATTGGGTCGAGTCAGGGTCGTGACTCGGTGAACAAAAACAAGCGCTTCTCGGGAGGCAACCAGTGATCTATCCTTTACTGCTTTTATAATAAGTGTAGGGGGAACCCCGTATGTGTTTGTTGTCTTGTTTCTTGTGCTGTGCAGGGATTAAAGCTTCGACGATCCACCTTGATGACTTTTGACGAACCGTGATACCGTGTTCCCATCTTCCCGGTTCTATCCTAAACTCTCATGATTCAATATTTCATATCTTATATGTTCACATTGAATTCACTTTAGTTGTCCTTTCCTTAACAAGATTTAAACAAAGTGCACAATGTCTTAAGTGTAGGGGAGTTTACTCCCACATGCTTAAACATTGAGGAAAATGTTTATATCAAGTGTAGGGGGGACTTCTATCGAAGTAAGTGGTCTTTTCCATGAATTTGCCCTCATTTTAACCGGAAAATTTGATTTTTCGACATTTTTCAAAATTTTTAATCTATTTTGGCCTAGTTGTATAGTTGTATTTTCCTTTGCTATAGTTATTTTCTTACTTGAATCAAATTTTAATACAGTGGTTTTTATTTTCAAACGTTGTGAATCTTTTGACTCAACCCGAGTTTACTTATCTAAGTTTACTCTAGCTAGTATCCTTAACGTGTTAAAGTCAAGTTTTGCTAGGCTTTTATATAGGGAGCTATAAAACGCGAAAGTCTTAACTCTCACGGGTTAAGAACAAGAACTTTTCGCAAGTTCCTATAATTGATCCTAGAGAGTCGTTTATCAAAGGAACTTTAAAATGCGATTTCTAAACTTGAAAAAGTCCAAGAATTTGCAAGATCCTATAGATGACTCGAAAACCCAAAACTTTGATTTAATAGGCTAAGCATCCACGAATCTCATTCCTTGAGATTTTAAACTGTGGAGAACGAGAGATGATAGAGCCAATTATAAGTTTGGTATTCTTTCGTGAATTTATGTGAGTTAATTATGAGCCTATTCTCCCATCGCTTGCTAATAAATTTATCTGCAATAAATAAGGTTGTACGATTTGAAAAGTTACTTAGCTTCTAGCCCAAGATCGTTTAAAAGTTGCTCGGTATGGATTAGAGTTCATAGCCAAGGCATAACTTATTGAAGCGGGATGCGAAGATTGGCGAGTCCGAAAAGGCCCTAACAAGGCATGAGGGCTACATTTTGTTGCTAAAGATCCAAAAGTGATGTGAAGAATCATTTATCGAAAATCAATATGAAGGATCGAGACACACGACGAAAAGCAAAAACTCCCCAAAAGTCATGGAGAAGTGTATCCGAAAAGACCCTAGCAAGGTATGAGGATAAATAGATCCAAGTCATAAAAGGAGGCGGATCGTTGTATATCAAAGTCCAAAATAAAGATTGGAGAAAAATGAAGAAGTCGTGGTCCAAGTATGAATCTCTCAAAACTTCAAGTGAAGAAATTCCATTATGAAGAGAAGACCATAATTTCATGAACGTCTCTCAAGGTTTGAAGTATGAAGTCGCTGCCAAATATCGGTCCGAGAAAGGTCTCAAATCGCGAAGCGATTTATGCCAAGATATGAACTTTATGAGGTCCCGAGAAGCAGTTTTAAAAGATTTTGTCCTTTAGCTAACTATTGATTAAATCGTTCACTTTATTTTCGGCTTAAATAACTATCGTAATAAGTCAAACAATGCATCCTCGTGATCATTCAAGACAAACATAAAATATAAGAGATACACCTAGGAATAAGGGAGTCTAAGTGAATAATTGGCCCACATAAATTCGTGTTAGTTTGCTAACTTATAATAACAATGATCTCGTTTTTAAGCTTGGTATGGGGAACGTGAAACTTGAGGATAATAAACGTTCATGGCAGCCAAAACCCGATGTAAGTCTTTAATTTCTTTACTTGTTTCTATCTTTTTATATTTAGTATTTAATAAAAGCCAAGGTGGGTTATTTATGATGAAGAATGTAAACCGTGCTTTAAAACTAATGCATTGCATGAGGGCATTGCAATGGTCAAGTGTAGAGGATTTAATAAGTGTGAAAACACTTATCCTTTTACCACTTATTTCCAATAATAACAAGACCAAAACGTGTGATTTATGTCGTAAAAGTCGGAATTATGCGTGGTTTGTGTTTTTATTGTGTTTTAGGACCAAAATATGAAAAAGGAAGAAAACACGGGCTTTCACGGGCTTTTATCGAAGAAAACGGGAAAAGACGAAGTCAAAAAATCAAGAGTGCAAAAAGAACGGAAGTCCAAGACCTATTTTGAAGATTTATCGAAGAAAAAGTCTAAAGACGGAAGTTTAACGAAGTCGAAGAACTTAAGTCTAATAGAGGAAGAAAATTAAAAGACAAGTTCAAATCCCGAGACGACATCGAGAAAAGACAAAGAATTAAAGTCGAGTCGAGAAGACGTGAAGAAAGAAAGAAAGAAGATGCAACACATGCACTCCTTCCACTTTTCCTATAAATACCCTCCTAATACACATTAGGAGGGGAGTTAGTCTTTAGTTTTTAGTTTTCATTTTTTCTACTTTTCATTCTAGTTTTATAGAGAGAAAGTTCTCCACTTTCTCTCACTAAGTTTCATCTTTTCTTTTAATCTTTCAAGATTAAACATTTGTGTATTGCTTATTTCATTAATCAAGTTCTAGTTAAGCTTTTAATCTTTAATCTCATTCTACCTTTCTTTGATATTTAGATTAATTTTGGTGCGAATTTCATATGATCCGTGTTGTTCTTAATGATTTCGTGCTTAAAAAAATTAATCTTTTTGTTCCTACATAAGCTTTCATTCGATTGAGCTTTAAGTTCATTGTGCTTATTGGCTTATTTTTATGATTAGCTTATTTACTTATAAAAAGTTTTCTTAAAAAGTTCATATTTTTATGGTTTGATTTAAAAGTTTGCTTATTTTGAGATTAGTAAAAGTTGTTATTAGTGCTTATTTGATCCGGTTCAGTTTTGATTCGTTCCAGTTTTAGTGATAAGCATATCAATATACCTTATTCATTGGCTTATTTCGAATCCCATATATATCGGAAAGGGTTTAAACCCCTTTCCGATCAGCGTATTCCGACCAGCCACCATTTCTTCATTCCGATCATTAGATCGGATAAGGGTTTTAACCCATTCCGATCTGCACCTCTACATTCCGATCACTTTGGATCGGAATAGGGTTTTGTATTCCGATTTGGCAGCTTTGTGTTATTCCGATTGGGCCAAGTTGGTGTATTCCGATTTGGACTTTTGTTAAGTATTCCGATTGAGTGGGTTTTGTGAATATTCCGATTAGGTAGTATTTGCACATTCCGATTAGAGGTATTCGTCAACATACCGATTGCTTAGTTTTTATGTTATGCCGATTGGGAATTTTTGGTTATTCCGATTGCAGTCATTATTCCGACGAGGTTCTTAAGGATATTCCGATTTTGTCAATTTCCAACATTCCGATCAGACTCACTTTTAGCATATTCTGATGGTTTAGTCTCTTGTTTTTTCAAAGTTTCTAAGTGTTAGTTTTATTTAGTGTTTAAGTATTTTCCTAATCTTGTCTTAAAATTCTCAAGCATTTATTTTTAACTCGTTATTGTAGTATAATCTTTACACTTCTACTTTACTCAACGACACTTATTTATTTGCTATTAGTTTAAATAGATAATCAACCAAACCATTCTCTTGTTCACCAAAAGACAATTGAGTCGCACTTTTAACCAATAGTCAATTCGAAAAGATTCGGTTCAACGAACTTTCATACTAGGTGTAAAAAGCCGAACATTACATTGTCTCTTAGTTCATACAATTCATTCAATTGTATTTTCCGGTGATCTCCCGCGGTCTTTAAGTCAAAGTTTGCATGCTTAAGGGCCCAATATGCCTTGTGCTCCAATTCAATGGGCAAATGACAATTCTTCCCATAGACTAACTTATAAGGAGTACAACCGATAGGTGTCTTATAAGCGGTCCTAAAGGCCCATAAAGCGTCATCGAGTTTGTCGGACCATGAAGCACGGTTTTCTCCAATCGACCTCTCTAATATCCTCTTCAAAGCTCGGTTCGAAACCTCGACTTGCCCACTCGTTTGCGGGTGATAAGCCGTAGAAAGACGATGAGTAACTCCATATTTCTTTAAGACCTTTTCGAATTGGTCATTACAAAAATGGGTTCCACGATCGCTTATAATAGCACGAGGGGTTCCGAACCGAGAGAATAGTTTCTTCAAAAACTTCACTACCACACGAGCATCATTAGTAGGTAAAGCCTTCGCTTCCACCCACTTAGAAAGGTAGTCCACCGCGACGAGGATATACTTGTTACCATGAGATGATGGGAACGGCCCCATAAAGTCTATGCCCCAAATGTCGAAAATCTCACACACTTGAATTATGTTTTGCGGCATTTCATCACGTTGAGACGATTTTCCTTGACGTTGGCACGAATCACACGCCTTCACAAGTGCATGTGCATCACGATAGATAGAAGGCCAAAAGAAGCCGGCATCGAACACTTTCTTAGCCGTGAGATTAGCACCGTGGTGACCACCCGTGGGTCCCTCGTGACAAGCTCTAAGGATATTAGAAGCTTCGGTGCCAAAAACACAACGTCGAACGAGTTGATCCGCACAAACCCGAAAGAGATAAGGGTCGTCCCAAAAATAGAACTTGACGTCATGAAAGAATTTTCGCTTTTGTTGTGTCGTCATACCCTTGATTATGAAATTGCCCGCATGGTAATTTGGAATGTCGGCAAACCATGGGGTGGTATCTTTAGAATTCACTACACCGAGAGTCTCGAGAGGAAATGTTTCGGTGATTTCCTTGTTCTCGAAAACATCTTTGTGAGGATCTTCTAGACGAGAGAGATGATCGGCCGCTAGATTCTCGGCTCCTTTGTCAAGCACGGTGACATCAAATTCTTGGAGGAGGAGCATCCAACGAAGCAATCTCGGCTTAGCATCTTGCTTAGCTAAGAGATACTTGATAGCCGAATGGTCGGTATACACGATGCTTTTAATTAAGACGAGATAAGGTCGGAATTTCTCAAAAGCATAGACCACGGTAAGGAATTCCTTTTCCGTTGTGGTGTAATTTAATTGAGCCTCGGTCATCGTCTTACTAGCATAATGGATAGGACGGAAATGCTTTTCATAACGTTTCCCTAAGACGGCCCCTATAGCATAATCACTTGCATCGCACATGATTTCAAAGGGTAATTCCCAATTAGGAGCAACAAGAATGGGAGCTTCGGTAAGTTTCCTTTTGAGAGTTTTGAAAGCTCTAGCACAATCCTCGTTTAAATTAAAAGGAGCATCCTTCTCGAGAAGGTGTGTCATAGGTCGAGAGATTTTCGAAAAGTCTTTGACGAAACGACGATAAAAGCCCGTGTGGCCTAGGAAACTCCTAACTCCCTTAACGGTTTTGGGATGAGGTAACTTGGCGATGACGTCTACCTTAGCTTTATCGACCTCAATCCCCGCTTTCGAGACCTTATGTCCTAAGACGATTCATGTTCACACATGAAATGACATTTTTCCCAATTAAGCACAAGATTGGTTTCTTCACAACGTTTTAACATTTGCTCGAGATTAGATAAACACGACGTGAACGAATTGCCAAACACCGAAAAGTCATCCATAAACACTTCCATCGACTTCTCGATCATATCGTGAAAAATGGCCATCATACACCGTTGAAACGTACCGGGTGTATTACAAAGTCCGAAAGGCATCCTACGATAAGCAAACATTCCATAGGGACATGTAAACGTAGTCTTCTCTTGATCACGAGGGTCGATAGGGATTTGAAAGTAACCGGAAAAACCATCTAAAAAGCAATAGAATTCATTTCCCGCTAGTCGCTCCAACATTTGATCCATGAAGGGCAAAGGAAAGTGGTCTTTACGAGTGGCGTCATTTAACTTTCGGTAGTCAATACACACCCTCCAACCGGTCACGACACGAGTGGGAATTAACTCGTTGTTTTCAATAGGCACAACGGTCATTCTTCCCTTTTTAGGGACACAATGGATTGGGCTCACCCATGGGCTATCGGAGATAGGATAAATCATTCCCGCGTCAAGGAGTTTTAGAACTTCCTTTTTAATGACATCGTGAATTTTGGGATTCACCCTTCTTTGACTTTGAATTGCGGGTTTGTAATCCTCCTCCATTAAAATCTTGTGAGTACAAAATTTTGGGACAATACCCTTAATGTCGGAAATTTTCCACGCAATTGCCCCTTTATGAGCTTTAAGAACTTTCAAGAGCTCGGTTTTTCATCATTAGCAAGACCTCTTGCAATAATAACCGGTAACTTGTCATCACCTTCCAAGAATGCGTATTCAAGGTGAGAAGGAAGATCTTTCAATTCAAGGATAGGTGGTTCCTCGATTGAAGATTTTGGTTCAACAATCATAACTTCCATCGGCGGAAGAAATTGCGGAATAGAAGTATCATCACTAATAAACACCTCATCTTCATTGTCGATTTCATTTGAAGTAAAATCGCCTCCTTGGAATGGAGTGTGCTTTGGTGTAGAATTAGCAAGAATCGGATCCAAAATAGTGGGATTGCCACTTGACGAGCTATCGGAAAAACCTAACACTTCTTGTGAAAAATCATCGCAAACCACATCAACTAAGTCAATGTGATTGATGGTAGCGATTGCATAAACATGAGAAGGTTTTGAATTTTGAGTAGCGTTTATAACAAGTTACTCTTCGTTGAATCTTAAAGTGATAGTTCTTGCATGAACGTCGATAAGCGATCTCGAGGTGTCTAAAAATGGACGACCTAAAATTAGAGGAACTTGAGGATCCGCGTGGATGTCAACTACTATAAAATCAACGGGATAGTAGAACTTCCCCACTTTCACGAAACATCCTCGGCTACTCCACATGCTAAAATTGTAGAATGATCGGCAATCTCGATAGACATGTTCGAAGGAGTAAGAGCCGGAAGCGAAAGCAAATTCCAAATGGAAAATGGCATCAAATTCATGCTAGCACCAAGATCGGCCATGGCGAGGCATTCTTTCATATCTTGTATGTCACAAGGAATGAGAAACTTTCCGGGGTCACCAACTTTTTCCGGTATGCGGTTAAGATAAACCGAAGAACAATTAGCAAGCATTGAAAGCTTTTCCTTATCGCTCATCATACATCAAAATGCACTTGTTGAAACATTTCTATAAAAAGCTCGATTTGTTGTTTGTTACGTTCTTGCAATTTCTCTTTGTTTCGTCTCGAAGGGTAAGGTAAGGGTGGTGTGGGTTGGACATTAGGCAACGGCCTTGGAATCTCGGGTTCCATGATTGGTATTGGTTCAACCGTAGGTGTGGTTTGAGCGGTACTTCGTGGGCTTGTAATATGCTCCTTTTCGACCATCACCTCGGGTTCTTTCTCGATTTCCTTCTCCGTAGAAGTACTTGGACGAGAGATTGATTCCTTGAAAGTTTTACCACTTCGTGTAGTAATAACCTTCATTTCTCCCTTCCGGTTTGCAATGGTATCACTAGGAAGATCACCCGAGGAAGAGGGTTTACACATGATTGCTTCAAACATTTTTGCCATTCGGTCTTCAAAATTTGATTGCCTTAAATCCGCTTTTAACAATTCTTGCTTAATCTCATGTTGTCCTTGTTCCATCTTTTGTTGATTTTGTTGAAGACGTTGAACATTTCCTTCCATTTTATTTGCATGAGTTTTAAGTTCATTAGCAAGTTCGTTTTTAAGCTCGTTTTTCAAGTCGGATCTTAAGCTAATCATCTCACGTTGCATGTTATCAAACTTAGCATCATTTGCTTTAGCATAATCCAAAAATTCTACTTGAAGATTTTTAGTGTGAGCATTTTGAAAACCTTGTGTAGTGTTTTGAAAATCACCGTTTTGGTTTTGATTAGTAACTTGTCCATTCCCATTTTAATAATTCCCTTTGTTGTAGTTACGTGAATTGGCTTGATAATTACCACCTTGATTGTTGTTTCGATAGTTATTAGCATTTTGATTTGGTGGAGCTTGATTTGGGCTGGAACCTTGGCCGTTTTGGTTATAAGTTCCCGTCGCTACGTAAGCACTCGAAGTGTTACCACTGGCGGTAATGCACTCGGAAAGATCATGAGCTCCACCACAAGACAAACAACTCTTTTCAACCGCTTTAACCGAAGCGGAATTCAAAGCCTCTTGTGCTTTCCAATGAGTCATAAGATTAGCAAATCTATCGAAAAACCGATTTTCCTCATTAGCTTCATCATGTAAGGCATTAATGCTACGAGACGATGACGACGATGACGAACCCATATTGGAAACACTCGATAATCTTTAAAGCTTCATCGGTCGTTTTGCACAAAAAATTACCACCCGCGGCGGCATTCAAGTAATCTCGTTCATGATCATTAAACCCATTATAAAAAGTATCAACTTGATGTAATTCCGAAAAATCATGGTGTGGATTCATGTAACATTTCTTTAAATCGTTCCCATGCCATTGAAAAACTTTCATTATTTCGTTGTACAAATCTTGAAATCTCATTTTTCAAATGTGTTGTTTTAGATGGTGGAAAAAATTTGTTCACAAACTTAGAAACGAGATCACCCCATGTCAAAATTGAATTTGGCGGTTCTTTCTCAAGCCAAATTTTAGCGGGTCCATCTAACGAGTATGGAAACAACATCATCTTAATGGCGTCATGTGGAACATCTTTAAACTTGCTAGTAGCGGTGAGACGATTAAAATTCCTTATGTGGTAATGCGGGTTGTCTTTCTCATGACCTCTAAACTTATTAGCTTGCAAAATAGACATTAAACCCGTCTTAATCTCGAAATTCTCCGCAAGGATAGCGGGAATCACAATGGCCTCTCCAAAACCCTCGGTGGGTGCTTGAAGCAACTCCATCATAGTACGATTAGCCATGACGACTTCTTGTTCTACAATAGGTTCAACAATTGGAGTTTGTTCTTCAATCAACGTCTCTTGATTTGCTTGCTTTTGAAGACGTTTACGAGCTCGTTTTGCTTGATTACGAGTGATCATAAACTTCACGAAGAATGGGAGGTGAGCAAAGAAGATTCTTTTTGGGTGTTTTGTGAATTTTCAAATTTTATTTTTTTTGTGTTTTTGATTGTTTTTATTTTTTGGATTTTGGTGTATCTTTGTAGACAACAATCTACCAAATCTCTCCTCGAATCAAACTCTTGATTAAAGAAGCCTCAAAAGAATGAAAACGATCACGTTGAGTGAACGCCTTCGAATGACTTTAGAACTTTGGTGAAAACCAAATTGTTCAAGAGGGTTTAATCACAAAGAAACCAAGAAAATATATTATACGTAATAATACTTTCGGCGGCAAAACCCTCGATTAGCCTTCAATCTCAAAATACTCACAAGCAAGCGGGGAAACGAGGCGGCGCGAAGCACTTAAGAGCCTTTTTCCTTAGGGTATATTTTATAATACCCGCCTTATACCCACCTTATAGTTCGTATTTTTCAAAATCGAGCTTCACGAAAGTATATATCTATTTTTGCCTTTTTCTTTTGTTTGAGATTCGAATACAATAATTAGGAGATCAAATCGCAATTAAGATTGTGTTTTCACACTTTTGGAGATATTTTGTATTGATTGTGATACTTAATACAATATAGTAATAATAATTTCACAAGAAAAACCAAAAAACCGATAATACGTATTAGTAGATTTCTACTAATACAAATACTATTTATGGTTAATATTAAAAACAACAAGACAAATTAATCACGACACACCTCCCCGGCAGCGACGCCAAAATGATTGTGGTAAATTACACCTCTTGTTTAGGAAAACAAAAGAGCGTAAATGAACGGTAAGTATTAAGTGACGATTTAGGAAAATCAAACACTAATGACCCAATGAAGTTCGTTTCCCAAGGAGGTATATGTGTGTGAGTAATTCGTAATTGGTTTGAGATTAATATTTGAAAGAAGGGGATGAGAAAAGAGAATGACGAAGACGTGAAATATATTACTACGATGACTCAACGTAAAAACCGTAAAAAGTATAAAAATAAAAATTAATTCTAAAAATTATAAAAAATCAAAATAAATAAACTAAGAGTTTACCAATGATCAAAACTTTTTCAAACCTTTTAATTAATTAAATATTAATTTTTTAATGCTAATTAAAGCCCTAAAAATCAACTTAATTATCAAAAAGCCCAAATAAAGATTTTTCAATTGGTAAACCTCTAAAATTACCTAAAAAGATTAAAAACTATTTTTATAAATTTTTAAACTAAGAAAAACTATTTAAAATGATTTAAAAACTATTAAAACTTCAAATAATTATAAAAATTAATCTAAAGATGATAAAATTAATCTAAGAGTTGCAAAAATCCTATTTTAATGTATTTAAGCTAAGGAAAATATAAAAAGTGCAAAAATATGAAATTTGAAAAATAATAATAAAATAATATTAAAATAATATTAAAATAATATTAAAAATCTAAAAATTATAAAAAATTCTAAAAACTTGCAAACTAGTTTATTTTAACCTAAATAAACATAAAATGAAAGTGAAATTACCAAATTACCCCTAATGGGCCCCCAAATAGGCCAAAAGCAAAATTAGTCAACCTTAATGGGCTTTTTAGCCCAAAAAGTCAAAATAAGACAAATGACTTGGAAAAGCCCTATCTGACTCAAAATTCAATTCTAAACACAAAACTCTGAAGGCCTAAAAGCAGAAAATGAGCTTATCACAGCTTAATGAACACACAGCTTATTCTTATTGGGCCAATAAGCCCATTAAGCAATAAGCCAATGCCATAAGATCTAATTTGACACACAACCTTCTTTTGGGATACTAAAGAGATCTGTAAAAAGAAATTTTTAAAAAGCACACTCAATAAGCTAGAAATAAGCCAAGAATAATTCCACAAAACGACAAAATAGTCGGGATAGAGTTCTAGGGCACCTCAAGACTTGATTCAACTTGCAAAATGTTACAAATGACTTCAACAAGCCAAATAAATCAACCAAAATCCAATAAGCAAAACCAATAAGCTGGAATAAGCCAATAAGCTCTTATGAAAAAGTTAATTAAGTTGGTTTTCTAGTCAAACCCTAAAGTCAACCCACCAAATGCTCTAGTATGAACAAATGGGTCAAATAATGAGCACCTATTACAAAATCAAAGTTGTTGCTGGTTAAAATAAGCTAGAATAGCTTATTAATAAGTTGAACACAAGATTACACTAGCAGTGGCTAGCAGCAGGGGAAAGGAGTTCCCACTGCTTTGACTATTTGACCTTTGATTTTAGAGAGATTCTGTATGTTTTGTTGGAAGAAAAGGGAACCCAAGTGATCAATTAATCACAAGGAGTCACAATCAAGCACAAAAACACACTTCAGTATCACCAATTAGCACAGAAAAATCAAAAGATGCTCAGATCTAGCACAGACATGGATATTAAGCTATTATGAACACTTAAGCAGTTTTGAGCTAGAATAAGCACACCAAATTCAACCAGCTGCATACACAAGCTATATAAACTGTTATTAAGCACAAACAAACTTATTTCAATCACTGAATCAAAGATTATAGCCAGATATAAGCATATGCAGGTTACTGATGAACACTAATTCTTTTACTGATATAGATGACCACAAATCTAATTTCAGCACTCAAATCCAACTTCCCTGGTTGTATTAACTTAGATTTAACACTTGTTAACCATAGTCTATGATTAGATCTAGATGTCCTCTAAATTACAGCCAATTTAACCAAGTAATGAAGATTTTATAGCCTATTTTAGGATCTAGGTGTTTATATGCACAAAGCTTGCAGATAAATGTCACTTAGCACTTATAAGACAGGTTCCAACACAAAGCAACATAAAGCACCAACTCAAAACAACACAAAACCAGAACAGGTTGTTATCCCAAACACACATTAATCCACAACTTTTCAAAGCAACTTGTGATTTCTAAGAACAACCTACTGATTTTATCATTCAAACACACTTCCTAGATGACAACTAACAGATTCAAACACAAAAATCAAACCTCAAACACAAGAACACAAAATCACAGTCCAAAATCAAAAACAGGCAATATCATGAATTTTTTAGGGGAAACTTAAACAAAAGGCCATACTTGTCCTCCACAACATCCTAGGAGGACCAGAAATGCTCCATGGACCTTGTTCAACAACTAGAACAAGACCAAGGTTCTTCAAAAAGAGGATCAAAACCTGCTGATGTTCAAAGTAGAACAAGGTTTTGATGATTATGATTCTTCAACACAAATGAACAAACAACTCACCCAATAGCTTAAATCTCTTCTCATTCTTGGTGTCAACAAGCTTGAAGGAGCTTTAGGCTCTTGGCTAAGGATTAGTACAAGTTAAAAGGTAAAACAGAAACAAGGATTTCAAGGTTTTTGAACCTTTGAAAACCTTACAAACATAGACGTGCCTTAACCACAAGATTAAGGAAGGTCTATAACATCAAATGGAACACATATTTCAGCTATTCTAACACCAACTTTTATAAAACACAAAAGAGATTTCACAAATTTTAAGAAATTCAAATTTTATTTAAATAAAAAGGAATTACAAAGATAATAGCCAAAATCTGGAACAAAGGGACTCTCACAAGTTGAGGTCTCCTTTTATAGGCAAATGCATACAAAACACTATTCATAAACCCTAGCTGGAAAATCCCAATATTGTCCTTGAAGTCTTCTAGATCTTTTGATGGAATGATCTGTCCAAATTGATCCAAGTCGTTCAATTTTGCGTTGTGAGTAAGCAAGGGATAATAGTTGTTGATTTGGTCACGTGTCCTTACTTGGAGAGGAGGGTGTGATGTGATTGGGTAACGGGGTAGATGGTAGGGTCCATTGGTGAGTGGAGAAGAGGGATTTAATGTTGGGATGGGTTTCAGGTGAGGTGAATCACACGGGGGAACAACCAATCTAACTTTACCCTTTGTTGGTAAAAAGTTATTTTTGGGTTCATCACGTGCTACAGTGTCACGTTTGATCCGATTTTAGTGGGGGATTTGTGTTTGGCGCGTGTTTGTTTAAGTTTAAACTTTGATAATGGCACAAGTGTTTGGCAAAGTGTGTAAAACGTGTTTTTCCAGCCCAAAAACTCAACTCCTTTGTTAAATAAGTTTCTGTTTTCAGAGTTTGGCCACAAAAAGTTTCTAAACAAGGATTTAGGGATTTTTCAACTTTGGTATAATTACAACTTCAGTCCTTTTGATATTTAATCCATTTTTAAAGGACTAAAAGTGTAATATTCTTGAACTTCAAGGGCTTCTTTGGATCTTGGACCTCATGAAGGACCATTATTGACAATTTAGTATTGCTTAGGGACTAAATTTGCCAATTCTTCAAACTTGGAGGACCTTTTTGTAACTTTGACACACTTAAGGGACCTAACTTGTAATTATGAATATACAAGGGTTTTAAGTGTCATTTCTTCATTTATTGAGGATCAATCTTGTATTTCTTCAAGTCTTCAAGGTTTAATCTTGGATAATTCATGAACTAGGGCCCGGTTCTTTGTACGGCTTCGTTTCTCGTGTCCGTTTTTCCTTGTTTCTTGTGATCTTTTGTCTTTCTCACGATATCCATACCTAAAATACACAAGTAAACAAACACAAGCATATATATGGTATTTTATGACATTTTAATGCATTTAAAGCCCGAAAAGAACGATGAGATCATGTATAAATGCCATCTCATCATAACTTATAATTAACTTCTATCATTTCTCGTCCTCATTTAAGTGACTTAGCCTAATTAAAGTTAAGGAATCGAAGCTAAGTGCTCAACACACACGGTCGAGTAAAAAATTACTCTTATTCTCACCAACAGAAAACCTACATTCGTGTCTTTAAACACTTATGAAAAACGAGAAAAAAATTTCTTTGGCCATTTTTAGCCTTATTTGCAACAAAACAATAATAAAAAAGATGAAAATTGGATTGCGTGTTGACGTGAGCAAGGTAAAGTATCTACTCACCCCCCCCCCCCAGATACTAAAACTAAACATTGTCCTTAATGTTTCGAGTCTAAGGGTGAAACACCCCCCATACTAGAGACGTAGTCGAATGCTTAATCTCGAGCATGTAAAGGGTAAAACGAATAACCTAAAAGCCGTGTATGAATTATGCGAATTGTAAAACCCGCATGCTTTTACCATGAATAATGCCCCTAAGATCGTATGTATATGATTAGAACTTTCCTTTTATAGCATGTTACGTTTCACGTATAAGAATTTTAAGTATTACGTACATGTTAGAACACGATAAGTATTTATTACGTATGAACACACGATAATTATTCAAATAATGATTATAATCACGAACATGCGATCATGAAATCATGAACGTAATTTAATCACGAGGTAATATTATTTACGTATATATATTTATTTCGAACACGAATAAATATATTAAGTCACGATCAATAATTAATTAGAACACGTAAAACACGAACACGATAAAACACGAGAACACACTATAATATTTAGACTCGAGAAAAGTACGGGTTACCCCATGCGGGGCCCCTACCCGCGGCATACACAAGAAATCATGGGCTTAGCCCATGCAAATTTAACTAATTAGGAAAAAGGGGTAAAACATGTTCATTATTCACAAAATATTGAAAATAGAAAAAACCCTAGTTCTTCCTTTGGTTCCCCTTTGGCCGCCGATTATACATCATCACAAGGGGGTGTAAGGGTTGATTTTGATCTTGAATATTTTGCAAGGATTCGTGTGTGTTCATCCTCAATTGTTTCACGTATTCGGTATAAATTTTTAACCTTTTCCTTTATCTTTTGATTTAACTAATCACATAAAATCATGATGTTTTTAAAAACTAATTAAACATGCTAATGATCATGGGGTAAATCAAATCAATGGTTTAGGGGTGTTTATGGTCTAGCCGACGCCTAACCGAGCCCCATAGGGGTCTCGGCCTGGCTTATTACCCACCACCGAGACCATATGGTCTCGGTATGGTGGTAGTGGTCCCACGGCAGCAGCAAAACCAAGGGGAAACCGACGTGGTTCAGGTTATGGGGTTAGTTACGGGTCCAGTTCATGGTTTTTAGTTACGGGTCCGGTTCATAAATTATTTTTACGGTTTATGATTTTACTAGTTATGTTTTAAAATTAAATTAACAAAAAATGACATGATTAATTTAATGTACATGACTTAGGTTATAAATTTAATTGTTAGATCATGAATTTTAACCTAAGTATTTATATTTTATTAGACTTTATAATTAATTAATTATTAAAACCATGACTATAATTAATTAATTAACATGATTTAGGTTATATTACTAATAGTTAATAATACATGTTTAACCTAAGTATTCTACCTTTATTTAATTAAAATCATGATATATTTAATTAAATACTTTTAACCTATAGTTTGTTTAATTTACATGTAATAATGAATAAACTATACTTTATAACTACATGACTTAGAATAATAATCAGAAAACACTTAAGCTTATATAATTAGCTTATTTAACCAGCTTATATCTATTTATAGAAACTTTCTATTTTTAAAAACTTATTTAATTAAGGCAGCTAATCTATTTATTGAAACTTTCTATTTTTAGAAACTTATCTACTTTAAGCAGTAATTCTATTTTTGGAAACTTTCTATTTTTAGAAACTTTCTATTTTTGGAAACATTCTATTTTTGGTAACTTTCTATTTTTGGAAACTTTCTATTTTAGGAAACCTGCTATTTTTAGAAAGTTACTTATTATTACACAACAAGTATAATAATACATGAAATACAAATAATACTTAATCAGAATAGACAGAATATAACACAAACACAGTATGAAGCTTAAAACAGTAGAACAAGACATGAACATATAAAACAAGCTAAGACATGATATAAAACCAGTTACATATTTAGTAATCGATTACTTATACGCGTATGTATTTATGTAGCATTAGTGATACCGAAGTAGGAATCTCTTCCATTCGTCTTCTTTGTTCACTGGACATAAGGTACGGATTCCTGTCCTTTCAGTATGGACATTCTTTCCTTATTAGGATTCCCCGTACGTAGCCAACTGTTTTCCCGTAGTATAAGTTATATGTTTGATTGCTTATGTTTAATTTAGTATATTTGAAGCCATATACATGCATGACCAGTTTCACCTAGTTATGGAGGTACCATAACCATAACACTAGAGGCACTGGTGTTATGACTTCCCCACGGCGGAGTGATTGCTCGTGGCGTCCCTTTAGCTTTTGGCCATATTATTATTATTATCATGTGGGGCGTATAGGTGCATCCTAGTTACATGTTTCAGCAGATTATTTAGTGTGAATGTGGTGTGTGCCTTGCATCCTTCACAAGGAGTTGATCCCTCCTACCCAGACCTATATTATTTAGAGGTAGCCCCTCTAATATCATGACGAGGTCACCCCTCTAAGTATTCATTCACGTTGACCTTTCATGACCTATGTTGGCTAATGGTAAATATGTTAAACAGTTTTTACAAGATAAATATAAGGCTTTTCAAACTATAAAACCAGTTTTACTAAGACTTAATCGGGGTTATTCATGACCTAGTTTCTTCTACTGTTTCATGCTTATAGGCTTATATTATTCATGCTTTATTTGTACATCCATGCACTGAGCGTATTGCTCGGCCGTTTTTCCTTTTCATGTTCCCAAAACGGCAAGTACTCAAGGACGCTCGTAGACTTTAAGCGTACGTGCATATGGACTGGAAGCTTTCTAGCCTTTCTTTACTTTATGCATTATCTATACTTGATACTCTTTCCATGGACATTGTTTAGTCCTTTCATTTGCGGTACTTATGTTTGTTGTGATGAGCTTTACTTTTGGACTACCAATGTTTGATTCCGGTATTTCCCTTTTATGGTCATGTAATGTTTTAGACATTTGTCCTTGTATGCTTTGATGACACGTCATAATTACGCGTGACATTCCATTTATTAAAATTGGGTGTTACAATTATGGTATCAGAGCCAAGGCTTCGACCTATAGGCTCTAATAACATGACCTGTGATTAGTGGGTAATCACCATGGTCTTCCTAGAACTGACAGTTTGTTTTATGCATGCATATTTTTCATATATATATGTCATTTGTTACAGGGTTTTTGACTAGTAATGGTTGGTACAGGACTGACCATATTAGTCGCATGTGCTTTTATCGAAACTTTTAACTTTGGGACCGACCCATAGGCGTCCCCGCGCCCTGTTATTTTGTTTTGGTAAACTGACCGTAGGCGTTTACCTTCGCACATGAAAGTTTTACAAACTGCATCATGCATACATGCACTTTTTTCACGCATAAATTTTTTTCATGATTATTGCATAAATTTTTTTTTCATGATTATGAATATTACGTTCTAACAAGGTTTTATATTGCATTTGTTTTATACTGTCAGATAGTTCTCACACGCGAGCAGGAACAACTCGATGCAGCAATCCAAGCTGCAATGCAAGCTTTGCTTCCTCAACTGAGGAATGACATAAGGGCTGAGGTTCAGGCTGCCAACAACCAGTAGCATAACCTAGCACCTCCTCCTCCTCCTCCAGTGACATTGGCAATATGGCTGGAGAGATTCAACAAGCTCCGTCCTCGAGCTTTCGAGAGAACAGATAGCCCCAGTAAAGCTGAAAGTTGGTTGGCTCACATCGAGAAGATCTTCGATGCTATGGGTTGTGACCCCGTGTTCAAGGCGAGGTTGGCATGTTACCGGTTCAAAGGCGATGTGTTAAATTGGTGGTTAGCATTGAAGCAGTCTGAGGGAGGTGATAATTGGGTGGCTGGTTTGACATGGGCTCAGTTCAGAGATAGGGTGATGGAGCAGTTCTTTCCCAAGGCTGAGCAAGACAAGCTTAAGAGGGAGTACCATGGGATCCGACAGAGAGCTGGGGAGAATAGCAACGAGTTCATGTAGCGTTTTCTCTGCTTAGCTTGTTTCCTTGGTGCAGCGGCAGGTACTCCTGAAGAGCAGGTACACCACTTCAGGTGGGCTCTTCGCACATCGGTGGCAAACAACTTGGTGTGTGCTACGTTCAACACGGTAGCACAAGTGGCCGATGCGGCACGTAAGCTGGAGATGTTGCATGAGAGAGATGAGTTCGGGAAGCTGAGAAACCCGACAAGAGGTAAACATTCGTAATCAAGCGGTGACCAATCCGCATTCGTTTTATATATGTCAAATATTTCATCTCTTTAAATTGTATCTCTCAGGCATAAAACTGGGGACCGGTCTCAGCCGGCTACTCAGCAGCAGCCTAATCAGCCCAAGGGAAACGGTCAGACTAACGACCATTCTGCTAAGGATAGATGTGGCGGTAATGATACTTACCGTAACAACGCTGGACACTCCAACGGCAGCAAGTCCTAATACTTACGCATTTTCTTATGATTACATGTTAAAACTCATAATTCTGACACTTTAGCAAATCTTCTACCAGGAACCATGAAAACGGTAGGGACCAGAACCAGAGAGGTTTACAGCCTAGTCGTCCAACTATCACTGGTATTCAATCTTATGATTATTCGAATTGTCCTTTGTACCCTATTATCATGTCTCATGTAAAATGTTTTATTAGGTCCTCAGCCAGCCAGAGCACCTGCTGGAGGATATACTCATCCTCTTTGCTCTACTTGCCACCGTAGGCACCCAGGGCCATGTCGTCGCGACACCGACGCATGCTTCAAGTGTGGTCTTCCTGGCCATCGCATGAAGGACTGCCGTAAGGCGAGATGGAGGGCACATCGGGACATGCTGATACCAAGCCGCCTCCTACCACTGGACGTGTCTACACGACATCTCGAGATCAAGCCAACAAGTCTACAGTTACCATCACTGGAATCTTGTATATGTATGGTCAAGCTACGTGTGTTCTTTTTGATACGGGTGCTACGCACTCGGTCATTTCTACTGCTTATGCCAAGAAAATTAGGATGCTCCCCATGCCACTAGATAGGTTCGTCCTGTTGACGCACTTCCGTTGGACATGAATGACTTTGACATGATTTTTGGCATGGATTGGCTATCCAAGCATCATGCTACCATAGACTGCCATTCATATCGAGTCATCTTCGGTGATGTTAATGCACCAGAGTACATTCACAACGGATTCGTACCCAGAAGGTCTGTACAAATCATATCTACCCTGTAAACACGTGCACTACTGTCACATGGCTGCGAGGGTTATCTAGCTACGGTTCATGACATGGATGTTGAATCTCCATCAATTCAGGATCAGCCAATAGTGTCGGAATTCCAAGATGTATTTCCAGAAGAACTTTCGGGCATACCACCTGCACAAGAAGTGGAATTCAATATTGAGCTCATTCCAGGAGCTGAACCGATTTCCTAGGCTCCTTATCGCATGGCTCCCATAGAGTTAAAAGAGCTGAAGGATCAACTGCAAGAACTTCTAGAACGGGGTTTCATTCGACCGAGCGCATCTCCATGGGGCGCACTGGTCTTATTTGTTAAGAAGAAGGACGACAGTATGCGTCTTTGCATAGACTATCGCAAGCTCAACAAGATTACTATCAGGAATATGTATCCACTGCCACGTATAGACGATCTGTTTGACCAACTCCAAGGGGCCAAACACTTCTCCAAATTGATCTTAGGTCAGGCTATCATCAACTACGGGTTAAGGAGCAGGACGTCGCCAAGACTGCTTTCCGTACACGCTATGGCCACTACGAATTTGTAGCCACGCCATTCGGCCTGACCAATGCTCCAGCAGTGTTCATGGATTTGATGAACAGAATCTTCCATGAATTTCTGGACAAGTTCGTCATTGTCTTCATCGATGACATCCTGATTTTCTCAAAGTCCAAGGAGGAACACGAAGACCATCTTCATACAGTACTACAGATTCTTCGCCAGAAGCAGCTGTATAATAAATTCTCCAAGTGTGAGTTTTGGTTAGACAAGGTGGCATTCTTAGGCCACATTATATTAGCAGAAGGAATCACTATGGATCCAGCGAAGGTTGAGGCTATTACTAAGTGGCCGAGGCTGACATCAGCGACTGAAGTCCGTAGTTTCTTAGGCTTAGCTGGCTATTACCGTAGGTTCGTGGAGAACTTTTCCCGCTTAGCACTACCATTGACCAAACTGATGCGGAAAGGGGAGAAATTCGTCTGGACTGAAGAACGAGAGAAGAGCTTTGAAGACCTGAAGCAGAAGTTGTATCTACACCTATTCTTACTCTCCCATCTGGTACGGGTGGATTTTAAATCTATAGTGATGCATCAGGGAAGGGACTTGGCTGTTCTCATGCAACATGGGAAAGTGATCACGTACGCTTCACGGCAGCTTAAGCCTTATGAAGAAAATTACCCTACGCATGACTTGGAACTTGCTGCAGTCGTGTTTGCATTGAAGATATGGAGGCACTACTTATATGGAGAATCATGTGACATTTTCACGGACCACAAGAGCTTGAAGTATATCTTCACTCAGCGTGAATTGAACATGAGGCAGAGGAGATGGTTAGATTTGTTGAAGGATTATGACATTAATCTGCAGTATCATCCCGGAAAGGCGAATGTAGTAGCAGATGCATGATAGGTGTGTAAACACCCATCCTTTTACCACTTATTTCTTACTAAAACAAGACTAAAACACGTATTTAATATCATTTGTTTGGAATTATGCGTGGTTTTTGTGTTTATTGTGTTTTCAGAGTCAACCGGATGAATATTGAAGAAAACATGGGATTGCACGGGTTTTATCGAAGAAAAAGACTCAAGACGAAGTCTATTGTCCAAGAGATGCAAAAGATTTGAAGTCATTGTGCCTATTTGAAGATTTATCGAAGAAAATGGCCAAAGATGGAAGATTCATATATGTCGAAGAACTCGAGTCTATTAAACAAAAGATTATAAGACAAGTTGTAATTATTCACCGACACTTCTCAAAATCCAAAGTCGGAAACGTTTATTTAGAGAAACGTAAAGACTAAAGAAGAAAGAAGAAGAAAAGCCCATGTACAAGCCCAAATACAAGCCCACAAGCAAGACCTATAAATAGGCCTTCTCCTTACAATTTAGGGGGTTAGCTAGTTTTAGTTTTTTCATTCTTCTTTCTAGTTTTAGAGAGAGAAAGTTCCCAACTTTCTCTCACTAAATTTTTCATCTTTTCTTTCTTTTAATTTTGCAAGTTTAAGCTTTGTGAATTTGAATTTCCATTAATCAAGTAAAAGTTTAAGCTTTATGTTCTTAAATCTCTTTCTACATTTCTTGATCTTGCTTAATTTTAATCCGAACCCTTAAACTTGATCTAAATCCTTCATGCTTCGTGATTGAATTTGAGGTTGCGTGTTTAGAAAGTTCATTTCTTGTTTTTACAAAAGCTTGTACACGTTTAAGCCATAAGCTCTCTATGCTTGTTGGCTTATTTCAAGTTCTAGCTTATTGATTTTCGGATTTATTAAAAGATTTAGTCAATTTAAAGTTCCTTTCATAAGTGTTTGATTTTATGTTTTGAAAAGTTGTCGAATTCTAGCTTTTTGAGTTGTTTAAGTCGGTTAAAATAGCTTATTGTAACGGCTTATTGAGTTTCCAGCTTGCCCCCAAATTTCGGATTAACATTGCTTCCATCGCAATCTTGGGGATTCTACACATTCCGACGGATTACCTGTTCTGATCGAAATAACCCTTAAGGGTTTTACTTTGCGATCGGTTGGTCATTTCCCCCTTATTCCGATCTGGATTGCGATCGCTCATAGCGATCGCACATTCCGACGGGACTAAGGTCCTTGTTAAGACGAAACTCTGCCCAAATTTACTTTACAACATTCCGACAGAAGTGTTTAGGAATTTCCGATCTGAAACATTGCGATCTAAAAAATTCCGATTGTGATCATTCCGATAAGCATCATCCCGACAGAATTGTATTTTACATTCTGATGGGTATTCAGATTGGTATTCCGATGGACCTGTGCATAGATTATTCCGATGGCTTGTTTTAACTATATTCCGATGGTTTTAGCTCTGGTGCATTCCGATATAATTCAGTTTTGCATTTCGATTATTTAAGTTTTATAGTTTACAAAGTTTTAAGTTTTAAGTTCATTTTGTTTTTAGTTCAATCTTGCCTCGCTTAGTTTTCATAATAGTTACTCTACGACTCTTTACCTTTTAGTAGAATACAAAACCAAACCCCTATTTGTCACCAAGAACAACTATTCCACTTGAGCTGTGATGAATTCGAGAAGATACCGAGAGACAAAATCTGAACCCTATGAAAACCAGTGTATCAAATGGCGCCGTTGCCGGCTCTTCTCGTAAAGATTAACAGTTTTTTGTGAGAACTTGGATTTTGGGATCCGTTCACCGTGAACGTTACTTTTTCATAAAAACTTTCAAAAACCCTAAAATAAAATTTTCAAAAATCCTAAAAAGTAAAAAACATAAAAAAGACAAAAATATTTCTTGTTTGCTTTGTTAGTTCTTTTACAGGTGCATGCGTACACGATCAACGTCTTATCAAGAGCCCGAGCCTCTCGAAGACTTAGACATGGCCGGTGTACACAACAACAATAACAATCCACCTCAAAACAACAACAATAACAATCCACCTCTCAACAACAATAATAACAACAACAATGAACCTCTACCGGACAATCGCCCGATGATTGAACTTTTGCAAGCACATGTAGAGGGCAACAATGATCCAATTGTCATACCCGCGATTGTAGGCAACAACTTTGAGCTCAAATCTGGCTTTATTCAGATGGTCTCTGCTCAACCATTCTTGGGGCGTACCATTGATGATCCTCATGACCACATCAAAAGGTTCCTGCAACTCACAAATACGGTCAAATTCAATGGTGTTCCACAAGAGGTAATCCGTTTACAACTTTTTCCCTTTTCTTTAGAGGGACAAGCCCGGCATTGGCTTGCAAAGGAACCGCCACAAAGTATTCTGACGTGGACGGATTTGGAGACCAATTTTATCAACTACTTTTTCCCACCTCTCGTACTACCGCTTTGCGGAATGAAATCATTAATTTTGAACAAAAGTACGATGAGTCTTTTAGTGAATCTTGGGACCGTTTTAAAGATCTTTTAAGAAAGTGCCCACAACATGGTTTTACCAAAGTGCACCAAATTAATACTTTTTATAATGGTTTAAGCATGAATGACCAAGATTCACTAAATAGTGCCTCGGGGGGTAATATTTTGGTTAAGACTTCCAATGCCGCTTGGGTTATCATTGAGAATAAGTCTCGTGTGCAAACCAAGAGTGTTCGGACCAATGCCGCTAGTGCTAGTACTAGTGATAACGACAAGAGACTTGACAAAATTACGTCGCTTCTTGAATCGCTTGTTACCCACACCGCTAACAACACCAACAGCATCAACGCTAAAAACGCTCAAGACGCTCAAGTCAATGCTGTTAGCCAACCATGTGAAATATGCGGGGGTCCTCATTCTTACACCACTTGTACCACCACCCAAGACTATCCTAGTGAGAATGTTAATGCAGCATACGGTACCTATCCTCCGGCCGCTTATCAAGCACGTCCTCAAGGTGACCGCAACTTGCTTAGCTACCGCTCAAAAAACTTTCTTTCCCCGCCCGGTTTTCCTCATAACAACCCAAACCAACAACAAAACCTCAATCGCCCTCCTCAACAACAACCTCGTGCACCATACCAACCGCCTTAAAAACAACCATATCCACCTCAAAGAAACAACCAAGTTTACCAACAACCTGCTTATCAAGCACCCGCTTACAATGCTCCTCCCAACCAACCCACCGCATTACCCCAAGATATTGGAACCTACATGAGGACTAATGATGTGATCATGGACAATCTCCAGCGGGAAGTGCTCAACTTGAAAGCAGGCATGGTGAAACAAGGAAACGATCTTCGAGTTGATATGAGAAACACTTTGGCAAGTCAAACGAATGACTTAAGGAACATGATGGCTGGTTTCTTCCAAGGTAATCAATCCTCTTCTTCGGGTACTCTTCCGAGTAACACCGTTGCGAATCCAAGAGGGGATATGAAAGCAATAACCACTCATAGTGGCAAAGGTACCAAGGAACCCGAGATTCCTATACCTCCACCGGTGATTGTGACTAAGGAAAACGAGTCACCTGCTCCTATTCCACAACCTTCTATTTCCCCAATTCCTCCACCTCTTAATTCTACCCCTCCACCACCCAAGGATGTGAGTGATCCTTCGATCCCAAAGACTTCCTCTTCTTCCGATATACCTTATTCCTCAAGGTTGAGGAAAGAGAAACTCAAAAGCAAGGATGATATTCAAGTTTCGAACTTCCTCAAAATGTTTAAACAATTGAATTTCAATATCTCCTTCGCTGAGGCTCTCGCTCACATGCCTAAATACGCAAAAATGTTCAAAGATCTTCTTAGCGACAAGGAGAAGCTTCTTGATATTGCTAATACCCAACTTAATGAGAATTGCTCTGCAGTGCTCTTAAGGAAATTACCAACTAAGCTTGGTGATCCGGGTCGTTTCTTAATCCCTTGCAACTTCCTGGGAGTCGAGAATTGCATGGCCCTAGCCGATCTAGGTGCCAGTATTAACTTAATGCCTTTAAGTGTGTGGAAGCAATTATCTCTCCCTGAGCCAGTCCCCACCAAAATGACTTTGGAATTAGCTAACCGTACGGTTGCTTATCCAGTGGGGATAGCCGAAGACGTTTTTGTAGGAGTCGAAAAATTCACTTTTCCTGCCGATTTCGTTGTCGTTGACTACGACATGGACCCTCGTGTGCCATTGATCGTTGGTCGTCCATTCTTGAGGACCGGTCGCACTCTCATCGATGTTGAAGCGGGTGAGCTTATCATGAGAGTTGGTGACGATAAAGTCGTCTTCAACATGGGAAAGTTGTCTAAACAACCTTATTCATACGAGAGTGCTAATTGTATTGACGTTCTTGATGAGGCTTGTGAAGAACACTTCAAAGATGCTTGTAAAAGTATTCCTACCTCTCTTCCCAATGTTGAGACCGTTTCCTCTATTGATTCATCACTATCTCTATTTGGAGAAAGTTATTTCCTTTGGAAAGATTTGGAAGCCACCATGGGAGATGTGAACTTAGAAAATGTTGATTCTCCCACAAATTGGGATGAAGACATTCGTCTCATTGAGAACCTTATCAAAGAGGACCATATTTCTCCACCATCTCCCAAGGCTATTGCTATCGATGAACCGAATTTGAATACGCCTCCCATCGACAATCCTCCGGATTTAGAACTTAAGGAGTTGTCGTCCCATCTCGAGTACGTTTTCCTTGAAGATAAGAAGAAGCCGCCCGTCATCATTGCGAAGGACTTGAAAGAAGAAGAGAAATCTCGCCTCATCGCCATGCTCAAAGATCATAAGAAGGCAATTGATTGGAAAATTTCCGATATCCGCGGAATTGATCCAAACTTCTGTACTCACAAGATTCTCATGGAAGATGACGATAAACCCGCAATCCAGAGCCAAAGAAGGGTTAATCCTCGCATTCATGACGTCATCAAGCAAGAGGTTATCAAACTTCTTGATGCCGGCTTGATTTACCCTATCTCGGATTCGCCTTGGGTAAGTCCCGTCCATTGTGTGCCCAAGAAGGGCGGAATAACCGTTGTTCCCAATGAACACAACAAGTTGATTCCCACTCGTCTCGTTACTGGGTGGAGAGTTTGTATCGACTATCGCAAACTCAATGATGCTACGAGAAAAGATCACTTTCCTCTTCCTTTCATGGATCAAATGCTCGAGCGTCTAGCGGGTAATGACTATTACTGCTTCTTAGACGGTTTCTCCGGGTATTTTCAAATTCCCATCGATCCCAAAGACCAAGAGAAGACCACATTCACTTGTCCCTACGAAACGTTTGCTTACAAACGCATGCCTTTTGGTTTAAGCAATGCTCCTGGGACATTCCAAAGGTTTATGATGGCTATCTTCCATGACATGGTTGAAGAAACTATGGAAGTCTTCATGGATGATTTCTCGGTTTATGGCGATTCTTTCTCTGCTTGCCTTGCCAATTTAGAACGTATGCTTAAGCGGTGTGAAGACACTCGCCTTGTTCTTAATTGGGAAAAATGCCATTTCATGGTAAAAGAGGGCATCGTGCTAGGACACAAGATCTCCAAAGCCGGTCTTGAAGTGGACCGTGCTAAAGTCGATGTTATTTCTAAACTGCCTCCACCTTCAACCGTGAAGGGTGTGAGAAGTTTCCTTGGTCATGCGGGCTTCTACCGTCGATTCATCAAAGATTTTTCTAAAATCGCTCGCCCGATGACACACCTCTTGGAAAAAGATACCCCTTTTATCTTTTCCAACGAGTGTATTGAAGCCTTCAACTTGCTTAAGGATAAGCTTACTTAGGCACCCGTCTTGGTTACCCCTAATTGGGAGCTGCCTTTCGAGTTGATGTGCGATGCTAGCGACTTTGCTATTGGAGTGGTTCTAGGCCAAAGAGTGAACAAACACTTCCAACCGATCTACTATGCTAGCAAGACAATGACGGGGGCTCAATTGCATTACACGACAACCGAAAAAGAGCTTTTAGCTGTTGCCTATGCTTTTGAAAAATTTCGCCCCTATCTTATCCTTTCTACCACCATCGCGTACACCGATCATTCCGCGTTGAAGTACTTGTTAACTAAACAAGATTCTAAACCAAGACTTCTTCGCTGGGTTTTGCTACTTCAAGAATTTAAAATCGAAATTCGTGATAAGAAGGGAGCTGAAAACCTAGCCGCGGATCATCTCAGCAGACTTGATGATCCTTATCAAGGGGATCATCCGAACAAAGAGATCAATGACTCTTTCCCCTGGAAACCTTAATGTCTATCAACTCGACTTCTGATGAAACCCCGTGGTTTGCGGACATTGCAAACTACTTGGCGGGTGGAATTCTCATTGACGGGTTAACATCCCAGCAAAAGAAAATTTTCTTCAAAGACATTAAGACTTACTTTTGGGATGACCCATATCTATTCAAACAATGTGCTGATTTGATTATTCGCTGATGAGTTGATGGACCGGCAGCTTTAGACATTCTCGAAGCCTGCCACAAAGGACCCACCGGTGGTCACTTTGGTCCCAACTACACCGCCAAAAAAGTGTTTGACTCGGGATTTTATTGGCCCACCATTTATCGTGATGCTCACGTGATGGTTAAACATTGTGATTCTTGCCAAAAACAAGGCAAGATCACACATAAAGACGAGATGCCTCAGAATATCATACAAGAATGTGAAATCTTTGATGTTTGGGGTATCGACTTTATGGGGCCATTCCCTTCATCTAAAGGAAACAAATACATCCTTGTAGCCGTTGACTACGTTTCAAAATGGGTTGAAGCCAAAGCTTTACCCACTAATGACGCAAGGGTGGTTTGTAACTTTTTGAAGTCGCTGTTCGCTAGATTCGGTGTGCCTCGTGCCATTATTAGTGATCGCGGGACTCATTTTTGCAATGATCAATTCGCAAGAGTCATGGCTAAGTATGGTGTCAATCATCGTCTTTCCACCGCCTACCACCCACAAACTGATGGCCAGGCTGAAATCTCTAACCGAGGATTAAAGCAAATTCTTGAAAGAAACATGGGAGAGCATCGTGCCTCATGGGCCGATAAACTCGATGATGCTTTGTGGGCTTTTCGTACCGCATGCAAGACTCCGATTGGTTGTACACCATATCGTCTCGTGTACGGGAAAGCATGCCACCTCCCCATTGAGTTGGAGCACAAGGCTTACTGGGCCTTGAAGTGGGCTAATTTTGATATCAACAAAGCCGGTGACCTACGCAAGATCTAACTCAATGAGCTGAATGAACTCCGTAATGAGGCTTATGAAAATTCTTTGATCTATAAGGAAAAGACTAAGCTCATTCACGACTCTAAGATTAAAAACCGAGAGTTCCAAGTTGGAGACAAAGTTTTACTCTTTAACTCTCGGTTGAAAATCTTTTCGGGCAAGCTGAAATCTCGTTGGTCCGGCCCATTCACCATTGCCCAAATTTTTCCATATGGTACTCTCGAGCTCGCTCAACCTAATGGACCTAATTTTAAGGTGAATGGCCAATGAGTGAAGTTGTACTTTGCTGAGGACATCTCTCAGGAGATGATTCCATCCCTCACCACGTTCCCCATGAACTAATTTTGGGTCGAGTCAGGCTCGTGACTCGGTTGTCAAAAACAAGCGCTCCTCGGGAGGCAACCCGAGTATCTATCCTTTTTCCGTTTAACCTCTTAAGTGTAGGGGGACCTCTATAGGTTGCTTGTGTTTATGTGGTGATGTGATTACAGGGATAAGTGCACTTTTGGAACCTTTGAAGAACCGTGCTCCCGTGTTATCCAAAATCCGGTTCTATCTCTCAACTATCGTGATTCAATTTTCTTCATACTCACATTTGAAATTGATACTTTAGTCGTCTCTTCCTTAACTTAATTTAACCAACGTGCACTATCTCATAAGTGTAGGGGAGACTTTTCCCACATGCTTAAACATTGAGGACAATGTTTATCTTAAGTGTAGGGGGACTTCTATCGAAGTTTTAAGTGGACTTTTCCATTAAAATGCCTTCATTTAACCGGAAAATCATTTTTTTCAACATTTTTCAAATTTTTAATTAACTTTGGCCATTTAGTCGTAATTTTTAAATTTTTATCGTTGCTTTCATATGTATATATCCCGCAATAAAGTCAAAAATGTTAATAAAGTGGTGTAGCTTGTTTTGAAATCTTTGACATATTAGGCCCGTTGCGATTATTTTGACTCAACCCGAATAGACTCAACCAAGTTTATTCTAGCTAGTATCCTTAACCATGTAGACCTTAATTGGTTTATTAGGCTAAGCATCCACGAGTGTAACACCCACAAATTTATACAACTCAATACAGCGGAAGACTCGTTGGTGTTACGGGATAGCACATTTCTCACATCATAGACAACGCATAAAAATCGGGTCGTTTAATAATAAAGCATTTCCATTCATAAATATCAAAGTTACATAGGTCCCAAGTCATATTATTTCATACAAAGTTTTACAAAGAATTTGAATGGAAATTATTGTTTAAGTGCGGGCCATGAATTCTTGTCGTCTTCCCGAGAATTACCTTCAAGTACCTGAGATAAAACATGTTAAAAGAAAAGGTCAGCGATAACGCCGAGTGAATTTATAGAGTTTAATAAAATCCATCAATATAATATCAGTATAAGATTATTACTGAAAATCATTTTGTACACATCATTTTAATAGGCCATAAAATAGCCAAAATCATTTTATACAAATCTTTATCAAATCATAATATAGGCATTTGCCTTAAAAACCATTATACGAATCATTGTCGTTAAAAACACCATACAATACGTTTTGCAACGTTGTATAGATTAAATAAAAACCGTTATATGAAATATGGTTATATAAAACCAAAACACGAACATAATATCAATAGTATGACCCCGTATTGCTAGTCAAGCAATACATCGTAATTCGGTGCGTCTAGTAGTCTTTCGTTAGTTGGATTATTATAAGCCGCATGACATTGTTACCTTACTAAACCAACAACGGGTAGCTAACCCGATACTCAATTTGCCAATCTAAAGTAGCGTGTCGTCACAAAGGTCATGCTATGGAAATCTTCTCATACATAAATTCGCTTACCAATCAATGTGGCACGACGGGGATCAACCGTCAAGGCGCGAACTGGGGTGATCGTCCCCAAATAGTACTATTATATGCACAAGCGTCTACCAAATCCCGGTAGTTAACAATTCATGCTAATGGGACTTTTAGTGACATAACCTAACTTTAATAATCCATTTAATTTCATCTATCGGGTCCTTTAATCATTTATCGGGTCATACAATCGGGTCATACAATCATTCGGGTCCAAATCAATAAACAAACAATCGGGACAAATGGTGTCCTATTTTATAAAAACTAACATGTTATCTCCCTCGCGGGTTTATAAAACATTTCATAAAACATTTAAAAGAGTGCGAGGCTATGAACTCACGTTGATGTGGGAAGGCGGGTTATCGGCAATTCGGACGTACGGTACGTGCTTCAATCACGGAAACCTATATGAATAATAATCGGTCTTAGACGTTTGTCTAATGACTTTATAAAAATAACAATTATGTATACATATGATGATTATGTATATATGATGATCCAGTGGGTTTACATATTTCCTTCTACTCATTTTAGTGTTTACGTATTGGTATCTTCTTACTAGTTTACTAGTTTTACCTATTTACGCGTTTTAAGTCCAATAAACTTATTATAAGTTCTTTAACTTGTATTAATCCATGTTATACTTATATTATCAGTAATTACACCTTACAAGTTGGGCCTAAATGGGTAAAGCCCAATAAATAAGTTTATAAGTGTTTTAGTCCATTATGTTGTATTATTAGTCCAATAACGTTAACGTGGCCCGTTAATGTCCGTATGTTATATAGTTCGGGTTTTATCGGTTTTTACTTGTTATATATGTTTATATATCAGTATATTAGTTTATAAAAGTTTACATTAGGCGGGTCCAACCGTCTAAGTTTTATTTAACAAAAACGTTAATTTTACGGTAATAGCCGAAAAAGTCGTAAAAATCATGTTTATAGTTTTATAACTTATAAAACTTATCAAACTACCATTTTTATAAAATGTACATTTATTTATCGTTATACATATTTATATAAATGTATTATATGAGTTGGTAGGTTTTAATTCACATTTTATACTATTTTTATTTGAGTGCTTATATAATACTATTATACTTTAATTTCCAAATCTGATTTTTACTTTCATGTTCACCAAAACAGCCATATCTAGAGTTCTATATGGAGATAGAAGCTCAAACTTTTATGACATAAACTACATGATATATGCTCCATTTAACTCTACTATAGCTACTGTTGAATCAGCCTCTAAGTATTTTCTAAAAATCATCCAAAACAGTGAACTCAGATTTATACTCTAAACTTGTTTTGATCATATCTCACTCATCCTAATGATTCAATTGCATGGCCAACTCTCACATGTGTACAAGACATATTACTTAATGTATATTGATTCTACTTTTCCATTTTATCAGTCTAAAATGTGGTTAGTTACTGTTTTTATACAGCCTACCATTTAAGCAAGATTAACCATTTTTACATATAGTTTTTCATCTTTTTACCCATGATTATCAACACCAAATCCCCACACAATATTTTTATCATCATATATCATCATACATATATATATTTAATAAGAAAATACATGATTACATAATCAAAATTAACAAAAGGATGGGGAGGACAATCTTTATACCACCAAAGTGATGAAATGATGAGCTTTTGGATGAACAAGACATGGTTTTGGGTAACCAATCTTATGAGATATCAACACCACTTATAGGATCACCAAGTATTTGTAGATTCCTCCAAAAATCAGCCCTTGATCTTCATGAAAACTCCTTGAGAAATCAGCCCCAAGACTCCATGTAAACTCCTCCTTGGATGTTATAATCACCACCAATCTTCATCTCTTTTGAAGGAGATTAACATATGTAAGTTATAACAATAGTTTGTGGTTAAATTTGGATCAAATGGAGGTGTTTTTGGAGAAGTATGGACGAAATCATAGAGAGAGTAGAGAGAAAATGTGTGTGGTTTGCATGAGTGGAGAATGAGGAAGTGGTTTTGATTGTTGGTTTTGAGGTAAGCTTAGCTTACCTTGTAAGCTTACTTACATGTGTAAGTTTTAGCTAACCTTTTGACACCTCAATGGTGTGTTGGTGAGTTTTTTTCCGGTTTTGATGGGGGTGGGGCAAGTGTCCCACTTGTCTCATCCCCATTTATTTACGGGTACTCCTCGATTCTAGTTTCCTCGATTTGCGTGCCCTCGGGTCGTTTTACGAAAAATGTTTTTATAAATTATGAATCAACGGCACAAAACGAATCTAATAAAAATTGTCTCATCAAAAACGGAGTTCGAAAACGTAAATACGTAATCCTAAGGTTTCCGGTTTAGTCGTAAAGGACGTTAAAATAAAATCGTAAGTCCTAATCTTTTCTCGTAAATTTGTGAGTTTATGAACCAACACAAATTTAAAACTCCAAAATAATATTCACGGATAAATTTATTTTCTGAATGTCGGAATGTCACCAAAAACGGTGTATGTAAACGTAAGCACACAACGTTGAATCATCCGGTTTAGACGTAGTCGATGCTACTTCAAGACGTAAATCCAAATTACTTCCCAAAAATAAGTGAGTTCATATTATAACATTAAAATAATGTTTTTAAATAATATTTGAGAATAAAATATCAACCATAAATTGACGGATTGTCACAACGAGTCTCATTACTTGAGATTTTAATTTGTGGAGAACGAGAAATGATAGAGTCAATTATAAGTCGGTATTCTTGCACAAGCTCACTTGGTGTGATTATTTGCCTATTCTCCCATCACTTGCTAATAATTTATCTGCAATAAGTAAGGTCGTACGATTTGAAAAGTTACTTAGCTTCTAGCCCAAGATCGTTTAAAAGTTGCTCGGTAATAATAAGAGTTCATAGCCAAGGCATAACTTATGAAGCGGGGCGCGAAGATTGGCGAGTCCGAAAAGGCCCTAACAAGGCATGAGGATTCAATCTTATTGCTAAAGATCCAAGGTGATGTGAAAAGCATTATTCCCAAAATCAATATGAAGGATCAAGACTCACGACGAAAAGCAATCAACTCCCATAAAGATCATGGAGAAGTCTATCCGAAAAGACCCTAACAAGGTATGAGGATAAATAGATCCAAGTCCGAAAAGGAGGCGGATCGTTGTATCTCAAAATCCCAATTAGAGATTGAAGAAATAATCATGAAGTCGTGGTCAACAAAGTTGGAGTACCCCTCAAAAGTCTCCAAGTGAAGAAACTCTATTACGAAGAGAAGACCATTATCTCAAGAACGTCTCTCAAGATATTAAGTATGAAGTACATGCCAAATATCGGCCCGAGAAAGGTCTCAAATCGCGAAGCGAGTTATGTCAAGATATGAACTTTTTGATATCCCGAGAAGCAGTTTTAAGAGATTTTGTCCTTTAGCTAACTATTGATCAAATCGTCCTACTTTGCTTTTAGCCTAAATAAACTATCAAAATAAGTCCAAAAATGCATCTTCATGATCATTCTAAGACAAAAATAAAATATAAGAGATACACCTTGGAATAAGGGAGTTTAAGCATATAATTAAGCCATGTGTGTAAGTGTTTGATTTACTGACTTATAATAACAATGATCTCGTTTTTTAAGATTAGTTTGGGGAACGTGAAACTTGAGGATGATAAATCTTCGCAGCACCAAAGCACTAATGTAAGTCCTTGATCTCTTTGCAAGTTATTTCCATATAGCTATTTTCTAGTGAAAATGGTTTTCTATCCTTTTGTTTACTTTAAATTTTAATTTCTCTTAGTACTTTAATTTTTGTTTAGTAGTATTTTAATAAGGCTAAGGTTGATTGATTATGAGAAAAGTGTAAAATTGCTTTATCACTAAGCATTGCATGAGGGCATGGCAATGGTTAAGTGTAGGGGAATTGATAGGTGTGTAAACACCCATCCTTTTACCACTTATTTCTTACTAAAACAAGACCAAAACACGTATTTAATATCATTTGTTTGGAATTATGCGTGGTTTTTGTGTTTATTATGTTTTATGAAGTCAACCGGATGAATATTGAAGAAAACATGGGATTGCACGGGTTTTATCGAAGAAAAAGACTCAAAACGAAGTCTGTTGTCCAAGAGATGCAAAAGATTTGAAGTCATTGTGCCTATTTGAAGATTTATCGAAGAAAATGGCCAAAGATGGAAGATTCATATATGTCGAAGAACTCGAGTCTATTAAACAAAATATTATAAGACGAGTTGGAATTATTCACCGACACTTCTCAAAATCCAAAGTCGGAAACGTTTATTTAGAGAAACGTAAAGACTAAAGAAGAAAGAAGAAGAGAAGCCCATGTACAAGCCCAAATACAAGCCCACAAGCAAGACCTATAAATAGGCCTTCTCCTTACAATTTAGGGGGTTAGCTAGTTTTAGTTTTTTCATTCTTCTTTCTAGTTTTAGAGAGAGAAAGTTCCCAACTTTCTCTCACTAAATTTTTCGTCTTTTCTTTCTTTTAATTTTGCAAGTTTAAGCTTTGTGAATTTGAATTTCCATTAATCAAGTAAAAGTTTAAGCTTTATGTTCTTAAATCTCTTTCTACATTTCTTGATCTTGCTTAATTTTAATCCGAACCCTTAAACTTGATCCGAATCCTTCATGATTCGAGATTGAATTTGAGGTTGCGTGTTTAGAAAGTTCATTTCTTGTTTTTACAAAAGCTTGTACACGTTTAAGCCATAAGCTCTCTATGCTTGTTGGCTTATTTCAAGTTCTAGCTTATTGATTTTCGGATTTATTAAAATATTTAGTCAATTTAAAGTTCCTTTCATAAAGTGTTTGATTTTACGTTTTGAAAAGTTGTCGAATTCTAGATTTTTGAGTTGTTTAAGATCGGTTAAAATAGCTTATTGTAACGGCTTATTGAGTTTCCAGCTTGCCCCCAAATTTTGGATTAACACTGCTTCCATCGCAATCTTGGGGATTCTACACATTCCGACGGATTACCTGTTTTGATCGCAATAACCCTTAAGGGTTTTACTTTGCGATCGGTTGGTCATTTCCCCCTTATTCCGATCTGGATTGCGATCGCTCATTGCGATCGCACATTCCGACGGGACTAAGGTCCTTGTTAAGACGACACTCTGCCCAAATTTACTTTACAACATTCCGACAGAAGTGTTTAGGATTTTTCGATCTGAAAAATTGCGATCTAAAACATTCCGATTGTGATCATTCCGATAAGCATCATTCCGACAGAATTGTATTTTACATTCCGATGGGTATTCAGATTGGTATTCCGATGGACCTGTGCATGGATTATTCCGATGGCTTGTTTTAACTATATTCTGATGGTTTTAGCTCTGGTGCATTCCGATAGAATTCAGTTTTGCATTTCGATTATTTAAGATTTATAGTTTACAAAGTTGTAAGTTTTAAGTTCATTTCGTTTTTAGTTCAATCTTGCCTCGCTTAGTTTTCATAATAATTACTCTACGACTCTTTACCTTTTAGTAGAATAGAAAACCAAACCCCCTATTTGTCACCAAGAACAACTATTCCACTTGAGCTGTGATCAATTCGAGAAGATACCGAGAGACAAAATCTGAACCCTATGAAAACCAGTGTATCAATGCACTTAGCAGAAAGTCCGGAATGATCAACGGCATTAAGATTGAGGAAGAAATCATAAGAGACTTGGAGCGACTAGACATAGAGATCATGGTACGTGGACAGCACGGTTACTGGACTAATCTTAGAGTAGAACACGAGTTACTCTCTAAGATCAAGGAAGCTCAGAAATATGATGGAGAAATCTGGGCGATAGTTCAGAATTTGGAGAAGCAGACGGAATTCAGAGTAGATGCAGATGGTATCGTATGGCAGGGCACGAGACTTTGTGTTCCTGATGATCAAGAACTCCGGGAAGCATTGTTAGCTGAAGCTCATAGCTCCCCATTCTCTATACATCCTGGTTCGACTAAAATGTACCATGACATCAAGCAGTACTTTGGGTGGAGTGGTATGAAACAGGATGTTGCCACTTACGTCTCCAAATGTCTTACGTGCCAGCAGGTTAAGATCGAGCATCAGCGATCTGGCGGTCTCCTTTAACCGTTAGATATTTTAGAGTGGAAGTGGGACAAAATCACCATGGATTTTGTTACTGGTCTTCCGCCAACCAAGAGGAAGCACGATGCAATTTGGGTTATCGTAGATCGACTTACCAAATCAGCTCATTTCTTACCGATCCGAAAGGAAGATTCGGTCAGTAAACTCGCCGATACGTATAGAAGAGAGATCATGAGACTCCACAGTGCTCCATCCAGCATCGTCTAAGACAGAGATCCTCGTTTCACTTCGCGATTTTGGATGAGTCTGCAGAAAGCTTAGGGTACACAACTTAAGCTTAGCACGGCTTTTCATCCTCAAACAGGCGGGCAGTCGGAGCGAACGATTCAGACATTGGAGGACATGTTGAGGTCATGTGCGTTGGAATGGACGGGTGATTCGGATGATTATATCTGTTTGGTGGAGTTTGCATACAACAACAGTTGGCACGCAAGTATCAAGTGTGCTCCTTTCGAGATGTTGTATGGCATAAAGTGTCGCGCCCCAATCTGCTGGGATCAGGTTGGCGAGCGAACACTTGAAGGACCAGAGATCATAGAGATGACTAATGAGAGGGTCGTAGTAGCGAAGTAGAAACTTCAAGAAGCAAGGTCACGTCAGAAGAGTTACGCCGATAAGCATCGTAGGGACATACATTTTAACGTAGGAGATCACGTCTTTCTTAAGGTTTCGTCGGCACGTGGTGTTAGACGCTTCGGGGTTAAAGGTAAGCTCAGTCCCCGTTTTATCGGACCATTTGATATCATTGAACGAGTCGGTGAAGTATCTTACCGTTTAGCGTTACCTCCACAGCTTTCGCATGTACACAATGTGTTTCATGTGTCCTTACTCAGAGGGTACCAGTATCATCCCCTTCACATGGTTCAATATCCACTTGAACAGATACGTGAAGATCTCACTCTCATAGAAGAACCCGAACGAGTTCTTGACGGACAAGAAGGAGTCATGAGAAGGAAGACGATTCCATTCGTCAAAATCATTTGGAGGGATCATACCGTGCGGGAAGCCACTTAGGAAACGGAGGACCGGGCTTCTTACCCTCATTTCATATTTTGAATTCGGGTATGTTCTTCTTTTCCTGTTTACTTTATCTATAAATCGGGGACGAATTATTCTTTTTAGGGGGAAGAGTTGTAAAACCCGCATGCTTTTACCATGAATAGTGCCCTTAAGATCGTATGTATATGATTATAACTTTCCTTTTATAGCACCTTACGTTTCACGTATAAGAATTTTAAGTATTACGTACGTGTTAGAACACGATAAGTATTTATTTCTTATGAACACACGATAATTATTCAAATAATAATTATAATCACGAACATGCGATCATGAAATCATGAACGTAATTTAATCACGAGATAATATTATTTACGTATATATATTTATTACGAACACGAATAAATATATTAAGTCACGATCAATAATTAATTAGAAGACTTAAAACACGAACACGATAAAACACGAGAACACAATATAATATTTAGACTCGAGAAAAGTACGGTTACCCCATGTGGGGCCCCTACCCGCGGCATACACAAGAAAGCATGGGCTTAGCCCATGCAAATTTAACTAATTAGGAAAAAGGGGTAAAACATGTTCATTATTCACAAAATATTGAAAATAGAAAAAACCCTAGTTCTTCCTTTGGTTCCTCTTTGGCCGTCGGTTATACATCATCACAAGCGGGTGTTCGGGTTTATTCTGATCTTGAATATTTTGCAAGGATTCGTGTGTGTTCATCCTCAATTGTTTCACGTATTCGGTATAACTTTTTAACCTTTTCTTTTATGTTTTGATTTAACTAATCACATAAAATCATGATGTTTTTAAAAACTAATTAAATAAAATTATTAAAACATGTTAATGATTATGGGGTAAATCAAATCAATGGTTTAGGGGTGTTTGTGGTCTAGCCGACGCCTAACCGAGCCCCATATGGGTCTCGGCTTGGCTTATTACCCACCACCGAGACCATATGGTCTCGGTATGGTGGTGGTGGTCCCACGGCAGCAGCAAAACCAAGGGGAAACCCGACGTGGTTCGGGTTATGGGGTTAGTTATAGGTCCGGTTCATGGTTTTTAGTTACGGGTCCGGTTTATAAATTATTTTTAAGGTTTATGATTTTACTAGTTATGTTTTAAAATTAAATTAATAAAACATGACATGATTAATTTAATGTACAAGAGTTAGGTTATAAATTTAATTATTAGATCATGAATTTTAACCTAAGTATTTATATTTTATTAGACTTTATAATTATGTAATTATTAAAACCATGACTATAATTAATTAATTAACATGACTTAGGTTATATTACTAATAGTTAATAATACATGTTTAACCTAAGTACTCTACTTTATTTAATTAAAATCAGGATATATTTAATTAAATAATTTTAACCTATAGTTTATTTAATTTGCATGTAATAATTAATAAACTATACTTTATAACTACATGACTTAAAATAATAATCAGAAAACACTTAAGCTTATATAATTAGCTTATTTAACCAGCTTATATCCATTTATAGAAACTTTCTATTTTTAGAAACTTATTTAATTAAGGAAGCTAATCTATTTATGGAAACTTTCTATTTTTAGAAACTTATCTTATTTAAGCAGTAATTCTATTTTTGGAAACTTTCAATTTTAGGAAACCTGCTAATTTTAGAAAGTTACTTATTATTACACAACAAGTATAATAATACATGAAATACAATTAATACTTAATCAGAATAGACAGAATATAAGACAAACACAGTATGAAGCTTAAAACAGTAGAACATGACATGAACATATAAAACAAGCTAAGACATGATATAAAACCAGTTACGTATTTAGTAATCAGATACTTATACACGTATGTATTTATGTAGCATTAGTGATACCAAAGTAGGACTCTCTTCCGTTCGTCTTCTTCGTTCACTGGACATAAGGTACGGATTCCCGTCCTTTTAGTATGGACATTCTTTCCTTATTAGGATTCCCCGTATGCAGCCAACTGTTTTCCCATAGTATAAATTATATGTTTGATTCCTTATGTTTAATTTAGTATACCTGAAGCCATATTCATGCATGACCAGTTTCACCTGGTTATGGAGGTACCATAACCATAACACTAGAGGCACTAGTGTTATGACTTCCCCACGACGGAGTGATTGCTCGTGGCTTCCCTTTAGCTTTTGGCCATATTATTATTATTATCATGTGGGGCGTATGGGTGCATCCTAGTTACATGTTTCAGCAGATTATTCAGTGTGAATGTGGTGTGTGCCTTGCATCCTTCACAAGGAGTTGATCCCTCCTACCCAGACCTATATTATTTAGAGGCAGTCCCTCTAATAGCATGACGAGGTCACCCCTCTAAGTATTCATGCACGTTGACCTTTCGTGACCTATGTTGACTAATGGTAAATATGTTAAACAGTTTTTACAAGATAAACATAAGGCTTTTCAAACTATAAAACCAGTTTTACTAAGACTTAATCGGGGTTATTCATGACTTAGTTTCTTCCGCTGTTTCATGCTTATAGGCTTATATTATTCATGCTTTATTTGTACATCCGTGCACTGAGCGTATTGCTCAGCCGTTTTTCCTTTTCATGTTCCCAAAACGGCAGGTACTCAAGGACGCTCGTAGACTTTAAGCGTACGTGCATATGGACTAGAAGCTTTCTAGCCTTTCTTTACTTTATGCATTATCTATACTTGATACTCTTTCCATGGACATTGTTTAATCCTTTCATTTGCGGTACTTATGTTTGTGTGTGCTGAGCTTTACTTTTGGACTACCGATGTTTGATTCCGGTATTTCCTTTTTATGGTCATGTAATGTTTTAGACATTTGTCCTTGTATGCTTTGATGACACGCCATAATTACGCGTGACATTCCATTTATCAAAACGGGGTGTTAAACTAATAAGACAAACGTTAGAACATAAAAGGATATCATCGGATATCGGAATCTCCAAAGGAAATGATCGAAGCTCGAGTGATACGTAAAACGAACACGACAGGCTTCAATGATGATGATGAACCTAATGAAACACAATCACAAACAACCACGGAACAAAGGTTGAAAGAGCACAAGTCCCCTCGTTACGTTAGCTACGAAAGTGATAATATGTACAAGGATAAACATGGGATCTCCCCCACGAGGCACCTCGTTTTTGATAACCGAGTCAAGAGCTCGACTCGAATCCCCATACATGTGATCATTTAGGGATTATCATGGTTTGGTCATTTTTGTTGGGGCTTACATGATAAACAATGTCCAAAAGTACGTGGAGTACTTTAAAAACCCGATATACGTATACCGGGGTCAAAGATAGCGTCTTCGTTTTCGGATGAAGGATGAAACGACGCTACTTCAACCGATGCTAAAACAACCCCAAAGGGGTAGTATGGGACAATGGGTGGGGCACTAAAACAATGAGCTACTCGAGGTAGACTCGCACCAAGCAAATAGATATGATTTCCATTTATTGCATCGGTGGAAGACCGAGATTTCCCTTTACAAGCAATTCCGGGATCGAAGATCTCGTCCTCGGTGGAGAAATGTGAGGAAACATAAGGGGCTTCCCCCACACTAGATTCACACGAAGCATCGTCAAAAGGAGTAGACGAGCTCGTAGCACTCAAACAACGTAGTGATGACGGAGTTAGACATGTAGAAATATATTTTCCTTTTTCATCGTTCAAAAACTCTTTATGAAAACCCTATTTAATTATGTCGAAAATATTTGGTGTTTCTAAGACGAAATTAGTCGCGCTAAAAATTCTCACATTGACGTCATTGGTGGGAGGATGTGGGTTATACAAACTCTCAAAACAATGATCGATAAAGAACACCGCCCCCTCGGGGTCTACATATTCATCATCCTTATGAACGTCGATCTCTTCGATTTCTTCATCGTAGATAGGCTTGTCAAACCAAGGTTTATCATTCCCCTCGTTTATGATTTTAGAAACTCTCCCAAAAATATCGCGATCAAGCACAAAACCATCATTCTTTTATGGGGATCGTTGATAAGTTAGATCCTCACGAATGTGGTAAACGTCATTCTCATTTGAGGAGCGTTGATTAGGTAACTCCTCGAGAATGGGATTTTGAAGTATGTGAGTTAGTTCGTCCAAAATTAGACATTCCAACTCATCAAGTTCGGCCTCGACGTTAGAAAAATCGACCTCACTCGTAGGTGGAAGTAGAGGTAAAAGAGCTAGCTCTCGTTCGATAATTTCCTCGATCTCGAGCTCGAAGACGAAATCATCATACTCACCACATGTAGAACTATTTTTAGGAGAATCAAATATCGCTTGTGGATTATTGAGTATGTGATCGAGTTCGGTAAAATTGTTCTCTTCTTCCTCGTCAAAGAAAGTGTCGATGTGAGAACTCACAACCATGGTCTTACAAGTCAAGTGACTACGCTTAGGTGACCTTTCTATGACGATTGGATCGAGATCGATAAAACCTTTAGCCTCAACGGATCTTGGGCTAGGTGATGGAGGCACTTCAATGGAATTAGAAGTCGAAGCCTCAAAGACGTGGTCCTTCGAAGGTGGTGAAGACGAGTCCATTTTTGTCATTGTCGTGATGGCACAAACCCTCGCCCTTCGAAATTTGTTTTTCACTTGTTTCATCGAATAAATCCCATAATGATTTTTCATCCATAAATTTACGAATACCGTTTTGAATTAAGTAAACGTATTCTTTATCGTTAAATCGTTATCTTTAAAACCGTTCATTTTAATTCTTTCAAAACATGCGCCAAGCCTCATATTTTGAAATCATTAGAATTTGAAGCTTCGGTTTTATCAAGATCATTTGAAATTTGGGATCTACTCGTGAAAAAGTCCATTTTATCTTCCCCATACGACATCGTTAATTTTCCACCGTGAACGTCGATTACGGCTCGAGCCATCGATAAAAAGGGTCGACCTAAAATAATGGGACATTTAGGATCGCACTCGTAATCGGAAATGACGAAATCCGCGTGAAAAACAAACGTTCCAATTCTAACGTAGACATCATCGGCAATACCAATTGGTTTTAATGGCGTATAATTTGCTAGCTCGATGGTCATGTTCGTTGGGGTAAGGAAAGGAAATCTCATCAATTTCCAAATAGAATGAGGCATGAGATTGATGCTAGCACCTAAGTCGGCAAGTGCTAAACATCCCTCAATCTCGGAAAAATCACAAGGTAATAGAAATTGGCCCGTATCTTCTTCCTTTCTCGGCATACACCTTTTAGGCTTTTGTAGAAGAATCGAAGCACAAGTTTCTTCAAGGGTTACATTCGTAAGGTCGGTGAAGCTGTTGGAAACTCACTTTATGTGACGACATTTAAGAATTCTCATTAGTTATCATAGTCACACACGCTTAGACTAGACTAGGTACAATGTATAGTTTAAGGTTCGTGTGTGACTATATATACCCCTCCTTAGCTTCTAAGGAGGGGTGTTGCTTGTGTCCATTTGTTTTTCATTTTGTCAATACACATTTTCTTAACCTTTAAACACACAACCTCTCTTCTCTCTCTCTATCAACAATGGCTTCCACCATTTACCACCATGTTAGACCACCGGATCATATTTAGCAAATCTACAATTGGTATCAGAGCCTCGGTTCCATCCTTGGATCATGTTCTTGTTTTCGATTTAGGTTGTCTATAAAAAAAATTTGGTCCGAATCTATATCATTTATGTCACGATTTGTGTTTTTATTTCAAAGTTCACAAGTTTTTGTCACGTCCTGTTACTTTTGTCCACAAGTTTCATTGGTTTCATAAAAAAGGTGTCATCATATCTGGGTCTAAAGTTGTCATCATGTCAAAAAAAAAAAAACAATCGTCTAAGGTTGTATCATATCTAGGTATCTACTGTTTCCTGGTCTTGTCACTGTATTCTCCCTGTCTGGTTAAAAAGTTGTGCATGTTTTTTTTCTGGTATAAAACCCAAGCTTTACATGTTTTTCTGGTATTATTTTCTTGAAGATGAAGATTGTAACTAGAAAAACTTAGATCCAGAAAAAACGGGAAAAATACACTCGGAAATATGCTTTCTACTTATTGTTTTGATCGCATTGATAGCGATGGTTGACCTGCGATGGTGCCATTCCGATGGCTCACCGCGATGGTCTGTTGCGATGGTGCCATGCCGATGGCCCATTGCAATGGAACCATTGCGATGGGTACCATCGTGATGGTTTCCATCATGTTGCGATGGGGGTTCTACTAGACTACGATGGCCATTTTACTTATGTTGTGATGGGTTTTTTTAAAAAAAACTCGCTGCGATGGACTCTCATTGCGATGGGTTCCATCGTAATGGGTCAAAGTTTTAGACTGCGATGGACTACATAGTTTTAACTGCGATGGTTCTATTTTTTTTACTGCGATGGGACTGCGATGGTGTCCATCAAGATACGATGGAACCATCATGATGATGATTTAAACAGACTGCGATGGGTTTAAAATATTGAGTACGATGGGTACATTTTTTACTTGAGATGGTAACATTTTTGAGTACTCTACTTGACTCGTCTGACCTCATTTAAAACTGAATCCATCGTAACCGAGTCAACTCGGTAATTACCGAGTTGACTCAGTTAACTCACTGAGTCTGACTCGACACTTCCAACCTTATATCACCACAACACCATCTATTTAATCCTATGCCCATCGTCACTTAATCACCTTCTAGACTCTATACAGTATATCAAAAAGATCTCAGTTTATTTTTATTCGATTAAGGATCTCTTTAAGATCTGTTATATCGAAAACTGTTTTCATCATAGATCTTATGTTTGGGTTTTTACCCATTTACTGTACGAAAATAAGACTGGTTTTTAAACAAATATGTTTAAACCACTCTTTGTTTTGATTTTGTCACATCAGACCATCTCAAACCCGACATGCAACAATCAAAATCCAAAGGATTTCAGATTTACTAAAACGTTTTTAATCTTTCAAAAGATTTTTTTGCGTTTTATCTAGTCATCATAGTAATCTGTTTAATTCATATATCAAATCTACACATGCTATCAGAACCTACCCGAGACCTCATTCGATCTTGAAGCCTTTTCGTCTCAATCATTACCTTGTTTTAATCGGATTAGGACGAATCTAAGGGGTTTACATGGGTTAAGCATGGATTCGTGTTTTATGGGCTTGGTATTCATTCATGAGATTCGTGTGTACTGAGTTGATATGGATGTGTTGTAATCGGTTATGTGATTTGGTTTGATGTTATGTTTGGGATTTATTGATCAGATTTGAAGATGAGATGGTGTTTGATCAGATTTGGGGTTGATGATGGGAGAGAAAGATGGGGGCGGATTCTTTTATGAGAAGTGATGAATCTGACGGAAGGAGTTGGGATATAGGTTTCCCATTTATTGAAAGTCAGTTGTGGCATACACGTGCCCACCTAGAAATAAGGGGGCGGATTTTACTAGAAGATAAATGGTTTATATCCCTATTTTGCTACTTAATGGACCCGGGTTTAGAATGTTGAAAATGGGCTGAAGTGAATTTGGTTTGAACGTTTGACATGGATGAAAGTAATGATAAATTTTTATTTTTTAAAAATTTTATCATTTATTGAATTTAATGTTTAATTTTTCGGGACTCCATCGAGACATCGTGATGAGTCAAATGTGACGAGACAAAGTGACGAGACATTGTGACAAGATTTATTTTGACGAGACCAAAAAGAAAATTTGGCGAATTTTTAGAGGCTAAGGATTTTTTTTTTGGATCGGGTATAAATTATGTGAAGTTGGAGATGGATTTTTCGAAGGCGTGTATTTATTTTATCTTTCAAAGATAACTTGCTCGTGCTTAATCTTAGAATGACGACTTTTTTATCTGGTTTCCGGGTTCGGGGTGGTTGGTTGATGACTCGGATAACTATCACTTAAAGGGGTTACATTGTTGTACTCAGTGTCACGCGCTTAGTCAACGTGGATAATTTCAAGAGGTGTTGTGCTTATAGACTTATTCAGTGATGCATTGAGTACTTAGAGATTTCTCCACCGTTCTTCATTCAACAATAGTGCAAGCTTAAGTAACAAGATCGAAGGATTCTTATTCAGTTTCACGTTTGATGTATCTGGTTCATTCTATCAGTGGTCACTTCAAATTGCTTTCAAGTGGGTTGGTAAAGATGGCCATGGAGAGTTTATGAGTAGAGATTTTCGATCAACAGCTTATTCTCACCGAATATAATTAAGCTTATTTATTATTCTCTCGAGATTTTCAGGTTCATGTGCTTACGATTTATTGATGGTTGCGAGTTTCGAAACCATCAAGGGGGAAGAAGAAGACACATTGAACGTACAACGAGTACACGTGATAAACTTCATACCTTCTTTTGATTTGAAGACATTCCGGGATGACATTTGTCATAGCCGCAGAGAAAATCAGTTTTTTAACTCGTGGCGTTATCAATCTCTAAACGATACACTACTGATTCGATGTTTAATTGTTTGGTTGTTGCAATTATTCATCATCATTATCCTATATGCATTCCTGGGACTTAATTGACTCTAGTGCATCTCCGGAAGAAGATATGTGCATTTCTGGGACTTAATTGACTCTGGTGTTACGATGTCAACTTCATGAATGGGATAAAGTGTCCACTTCAATATTTGAGCTTCATAATTGGGATTGATTTACTTTCTTCAACTATGTGGGGGAAGAAATGTCTTGATTCTTTCTGGTATGCATAACTTGAACTCTCAGGGGGAAGAAAAAATTCAGAAGAATTATTCAAGCGTGAGAAGAGAAGTTGTTGATCTACTTGGTGTACCCCTTACTTTCAATCCCTCTTAGAAACGTTATCATGTTATATGATGGGATTTGCTTGTTAGATTCCGTTGTGCGTCTAATCATTCTAAGCTTTATTGAAAGCTTTGAAGTTGCTTACGAGGACTGTCGGTTTAGGGGGAAGCTATTTAAAAGCTTCTACATCAAGTTTATGTGGCATGAATTAGGGGGAAGTTAATTCAGAAGCTTCTCCTTAACCAGAAGTGTATGGGTTACTTAGCTCGTGCCGTTACAGTATTTCTACTACAAGTTACTTTAAAGATGATTCGTTTTGAAGTCAAAGGCCTCAAAAGACATCATCAGCATTGGACGCTTCATGAAAGCTCTTGTTCTTTATCATTATGTACTTGTTAGGAAAAATATTGTAAGGAATTCTACACGTCGTCCCATGGGGGAAGATTGTTGGAAACTCACTTAATGTGACGACATTTAAGAATTACCATTAGTTATCATAGTCACACACGCTTAGACTAGACTAGGTACAATGTATAGTTTAAGGTTCGTGTGTGACTATATATACCCCTCCTTAGCTTCCAAGGAGGGGTGTTGCTTGTGTCCATTTGTTTTTCATTTTGTCAATACACATTTTCTTAACCTTTAAACACACAACCTCTCTTCTCTCTCTCTATCAACAATGGCTTCCACCATTTACCACCATGTTCGACCACCGAATCATATTTAGCAAATCTACAGAAGCTCTCTTTTTGAACCGTGTATCGAATTTGAGGTACACGAGGGCGTGCACTCTTTTCCTTCGTCGCCACATTCATCCCCTCGACTTTAGAACATGAAGGCGTTTGAGAAGTCGAGGGTCAAGATGAAGTAACAACTCTAAAACCGTCAAGGTTTGGGGAAATCGTACGACCTTTTCCAATAGACGTTATGGCGACCTTACATTTTTCTTTCGGGTTAGCAACGGTGTCACTATGTAACGAACTCGATGACGCTCCGCTAGACTTGTTCATAATGGCCGAAAACATCTTTTTAATGTCGATTTGTCCTTGTTCAATTTTCGTGTTTTGATCTCTCAACGTCGTGGAAAACTCGTTTTTCAAAGTACCAATTTATCCCTCTAATCGTCTCATATTAGCCTCATTCGTTTTCATGTAATTTTGAAATCGTTTGACGAACTATTTTGATTTAAATAAAGTTTGCTTGGTTTTGGTTATTTCTTTGAAAATTCCCTTGATTGTTGCTGTTTGAAAAATTCAAGTTTTGATTATTGTCTCGATTTTGTGAATTCAGATAACAACCTTGATTATAACCTCCTTGATTCGAAAAATTTCCTTGATTATTTCCTTGAAAATTGTTACGATTTTGGTTCGAAACATTGTTGCCTTGATTATAGTTCGTTTGTTGCGATGGACCGCCGTTATTTTGATTTTGATTAGAAAAATTGTTGTTTAACGCATTTACGTTCGACGTTTGGCCATCCGTAGCCGCACACTCGTAATAATTATGAGGTCCACCGCAAAACGTACACGAAACCTCAACCGATTTCACCGTAGCGGGAGCGTCCTTCTTTTGCATTTCGATTAAGAACGACGTAAACACATTCGTTAACTTATCGACTTTCGCATCAACTCTCTCAATATCGCGATTAGAATTACTAACGTTGGCGACATTGGCAACACTCGGTGTGCTACGGAGTTGGAAAACCTTGGATCGATTTTCGATAATCATCAAAGCGTCTTTCGGAGTTTTAGACAAAAAGTTGCCACCGGCGGCGGAATTTAACGAATCTTGTTCTTGAAAACTAAGACCGTTATAAAACGTGTCGATTTGGTGTAACTCGGAAAATCCGTGGTGAGGACATTGCCTAAGCAATTCCTTAAAGCGATCACACGCGTCTCTAAACGATGCTTTTGTTCAAATCTCGTAATCTCGTTTTAAAAACGTCGTCTTAGATGGTGGGAAAAAATGATTAACGAATTTGGAAACGAGATCCTTCCACGTAGTTATAGAATTAGGTGGCTCTTTCTCGTACCAATCCTTGGCGGCACCATCGAGCGAGTACGGAAAAAGCATAAGCTTGACGACATCGGTGTCGACGTTCTTAAATTTGCTCGTGGCTAAAAGAAGATCGAAGTTTCGAATGTGATCGTGAGGATTATCGGTTTCACGACCTCGAAAATTCGTAGCTTGAATCAATGAAAGCATTCCGCTCTTAATCTCAAAACTCTCCGCTTCGATAGCGGGAATTACGATCGCGTCTCCATAACCCTCGGTGGATGCTTGGAGCAGTTCCATCATCGTACGATTCTCGGCCATCTCGTCGTTAGTTTCGACAACGATATTAGGAAAGTATGTTTCTAAACTTTGTCTTTGTCGTCGATTCCTTCGATTTCGATTGTGTCGATTCGATGCGTCGCTAGAATTCGTGTAGTCCTTCGATCGAGCGCGCATGTACTAAGCGTAGAATGGGGGTAGCAACGAAGATTCTTTGTGGGATTTAACGTTTTTTCAATTTTTTTGGTTTTTAATTGTTTTTATTTTTTATTTTTTTTTATTTTTTGTGTATTACGTAGACAAAAATCTACAAATCTCTCCTCGAATCTATTTCTCGATTAAAGGAGCCTCAAGGAATGAAAACGATCCCGTTGAGTGAACGCTTTCGATGACTTTAGAACATTGGTGGAACACCAAAACGTTCAAGAGGGTTTAATCTTGAAAACAAGCAAATATATATGATACGTAGATAATACTTGGGCGACAAACCCTCGATTAGCCCTCTTTCTCAAAACACGCACAAGCAAGCGGGGGAAACGAGGTGGCGCGAAGCACTTAAGAGCCTTTTTCCCTTAGGTCGTGAAATACAACCGCCTTATACCCACCTTATAGTTTGTGTTAATCGAAATTAAGCTTCACGAAAGTATTTATCTATTTTGCCTTTAATTTTTTGTTTTAGATTTGAATACAATAATTGAGTGATGAAACCCCAATTAAGGTTGCGTTTTCACGCTTTTGGAGATATTGTAAATTTATTGTGATACGTATACAATATAGTAATATTTATTCAGAAAAAACGATAAAAACAATAATATGATATCTACAATATAGTAAAGATTTTTTTTTTGTGTTTAATTTAGGAAAACTAAACACGATTTTTTTGGATATTCTATAACATAGTAGTAAAAATAAAAAAGGAGTATGTACGTTATATACGCTTTCCAAAAATGAAAAGAAAAAACGCACTACTCACACAAACACGATATCTAATATGGCACTAAAAACACCTCCCCGACAGCGGCTCCAAAATGATGTAGGAGTTTTGTATATATTCACTTTTAGGAAAAAGCAAATATAATTGTGGCAAGTATTAAATCTCACGTTTTAGGAAAAACGTAACATCGAATAAATTCCAAGTTCGTTCTCGAAGGAGCTGTGTGTATTAGGTGCCAAAATAAAATCAATTTTGGATTAGTGTCGTTTTTTAATGATAAAGAGAGAAAAATAAAGACGATGTACGCTAAAAATTACACTACGCCGTAAAACGCGCGAAATCGTAAAATGCTACGAAAAACAAAAATCCTCTAAAAATTACCAAAAATTAAACTTAACTTAAGAAAAATGTAGATAAGACAAAAATGAAAACCAAAATGTCCAAAAACTTTATAATAATTTCAGATTAATTTTTAAAGTTTATTAAAAAACTCAAAATTAAATACAATTAAAAATAAGTGAAAATGGAAACTTTTCTAATTGTAAACCTAAAACTATTTAATTAAAACTTAAAAATAATTTTTCTTAATTTTTAAACTAATTATTTCTATTGTGAATTAAAATATTAATAAAAAATAAACTAAAAATGGGAAAAATAAACTTTTTGACTAGAAAAGTCCTAAACTATAACACAAACACAGGAAAAATGGAAAAAAGCTAAAAAGCTTAATGAATAAGCTGAAAACCAGCTTAACAGATTCGAACTTATTTAATAAGCTCAAAACAAAAACCCCTTAAATACAAAGCCCTAGGGAGACTTGACAGTAAAGTCCCTAGGGCGCGTATGGTTGAGGTGTTGTTGTTGATCCCAAACTTAGATCGATTTAGCTTTGTGTTAACGAGAGATTAACACGTAGAGAAACTTTGTGTTTATGAAAAACGATCCAAGTGTTATGCGGAATTTAACACTTAGAGTAAGAACACACAAACACAATAAACCAAACCTTCACTTGATTGATAATCGAACTTGAGTACAATGAAAGCAAAACGTATATCGAACATTAACCTAGAGGCCTCCTTTTATGGATTAAGGATCCTTGTACAAAAGCCTACGTATCAACTATTTTAGGCAAAGATAAAGATAAATATATCAAATACAATATTGAACATATCTTTACTAAACTATTCAAACCGTGTAGACTAAGTGTTCCATCAGTGGTTGACTTTCTTCTTTGTCAGCGCTCCAATTACACTTGTCAGCGTTCATCTGTCAGCGCCCAAATATCTCTTGTCAGCGTCCAAAAGTCTTCTTATCAGCGTCCCAGTAACTTAGCTATTTTTAGTCCCAACAATCCTCCCCTAAACTTGATGTCTACTCTAGGAATCAAGTTTCAAAATAAAAACAAAATACAAGGAGGATTCTTACAAACTAATCTTCTTTCTTAATCATGGAATAAACAAATCTAAGTAAATTCCTGCTAATGTCACTAGTAAAATCAACCTCCAAAGGTGTAGCCATCATCAACTTCAAAACCTCTTGTGGCATAGGATAAGCAGTATCAACCAAGAGATATTCTGAAAATTTAGATGTGCAAAGATGATATACACCAGCAGCTGAATAAATACGCCATGTCAACCCACTGATATCATCCAGATCCTTCCAAGTTGGATCTGCCTCATTTGGCTCAAACATTCTCTTGAATGTAGACCAAATCTTTATTCCATTGACTGAGGTGGGTTCCTCAGCCTCATACTTGGTCTTCATTAACTTCCATAAGTCAACCATGTCTTCTCTATCAAAGCTTGCAAACATAGAAATGAGAGAAACAAAAGTGTGTACCTTGTCACCAGCCCTGGTGATCACCCAAAAACCACTTGCATCTTCATCATAGTTCACAATAGGGTTCTTGAAGTCCATAGGCAACACTTCTACTATATCAGATGCCTCCACTTTAGAAAGCTTCATCATCTTCCTCAAAGTAGCCTTACTAGGAGTATATGGATCAAGGTTAGGAAAAACAACCTGCAAGCCTTTCTTTACTGGTCTAGGAACTATGGCTGATGTCCTCTTAAGTGTCATTTGTTCCTCAATTTCCTCTTGCCTCTCTTTGGAAAGTAGATCAAAGGTTCTGTCCTTGCACAATGAATCCCAAATAGGATAAGCATACCATTCCAATTGATCAAAAGTAAGATCTTTGATCTTTGCATAAGTCCATCCAAGCCCATAGTTCTTTAAGCACATATAGTAAAACTCCCTTCTTATTGTCTTTCTTTCCATCTTGATATTGTTGGCTTTATTTTTCTCCCATATCCTCATGTCATCTTGCAACCTCAACAGCCCTTCAAGATACCAAATCTTCTCTGATATGGACACTTTTGGGTCACACAACACTTCTGCTTCATATTTGAAGAAAAGCTTAGAAATCGTAGGAATAGTCAAATCAAACTTTAACTTTACTTCTTTAAGCTTTTCCAGAACCAACTCCTCTCCATACCCCAACCTTTCAGGCTCATCAAGCATCACCACACTTGATTCTGAGCTCTCATCATCATCACTGCCTTCCCCATCACTCTCAAAAGTAGTCACAATCTGTGACTCAATGGCAGACTTCTTATACTCCTTTTCCATAAGCTTTGCAGCCAAAATTGAATCAAACTAAACTTGAGCTGCATTCTTGGGTACCTCTACCTCTACCATAACACCTTTACCCTTATCTGATACATCAATAGTAGGTGGAGAAGTAGATACATGTGGAACCACATCTTTGATGATGGCTGATGACTGGGATACACCAGCCACACCTGTAATCTTGTCAGCGCCCAAAACCTGTATGTCAGCGCCTCCTTTACTCCTATCAGTGTCAGATTTGTTCTTGTCAGCGTCAGATTTGTTCTTGTCAGCGGCTGACTCTGTGACTTGATTCATCATGTCTACAAATGAAATCTTTGTAGGAGTAATCCAAGAAGTATCAAAACCTGGTTGATCCTCAAACCTGTAAGAGCTTCAGCTATATCCAAGCTAGCTCTAAAAGAAACACCCTCTTGTGAGCCTTTCTCATGGGAGCCCTTGTCACTTGCATCATCCTCCCCTTTGTAAGAATCCTCCCCTGAAGAAAGGACCTTGGATTGCCTTCTCCTTGTATTGCCAGCCTCCAAAGCAACAATCCTCTCCCTCAAATCCTTGAGTTCAAGGCCCTGTGTATTGACAACATGTATATTTTGCTTTTGCAAGCTCATACACATCCTCGTCAATTCCAAAGCAGATAATGGTTCCAGATTGCCCTCATCCAATGTGGGCAGTTGCCCTCCCATAATAGAATCATAGGGCATGGGTGTGGTCTTAATGATGTTGGAACTGTCATGACCTGCATCTAAGCCAGTGCCACTAGTTCCAGCCCCACCTATATCACCAACCACACTAGTGGTGGTGGTTCTCTCTGCTACATGGCTAGGACCACTAGAGCAGAACACTCTAGTAGTCCTTTGGCGTTTTTCCAACCTATAATCATGGGTTTCAAAAGAGGAAGAATTAAGGGGTGTTTGGGGTTGTGGTTGAATGATGTCAGTGTCAAAGTTGTGAGTATCCGCGTCGATGTCAGCATTGGGATTAGAGGTGTCAGTGTGTCGTGAAGGAGGGTCAAGGTTCATGGCTTGGGGTGATGGTGGGTGTTCAGGCATAGGTTCATGGGCAGGTGGAGGTGGTGGTGGTGGTGGTAATGCAGCTGCCTAAATAACAGCACGCATGGCTGGGGTAATGGGTAAGTCTCTATAGGGGGTGGAATTCATATTGATGAAAATTGTTTTCTTTTGGTCAGGAACCTTGTAAAAGTGATCATGGTCCCTACGACAATAGCCTTGGAGTTCAAAAACAATTTGTAAAAATTTAGGGTACGCAAGAGTCATCTTGGTACCCTTGTTTCGCAACATGCCATCAAAAATCATTTTTCAAAAATTGTAATTTTGCCCTCTTGCAATACACACAATGGCACTCTCGAGGTATCGGTTGATTTCATTGAATGAGGTGCATTTGGGACTCAAACATTGAAGGATGACATGTATAAGGAACTTCCAGGTGGGGGAAAATATTTGTTTGGTATATTTATTTAATTTCCCAGAAGGGGGAAAATCATACCGCAACACACGAAGTCCTAACTCTAGCTCTGGCACAGGAATGGTGGTTATAAAACCAGCATCATTAAGATGCAAAGCTTGGCGAACCAAAGCTTCAGTAACAACCCATTCAGTCCCATGCACAGTAGCATATAAGGTAATCACTCCATTAATTGTTTTGGAACGAACAATGTTCCAAAACTGCTTAATGTGTGTGATAGGAACTAGTGGAGTGTGTGAAATGGCATACCTTAAAGGAGAAGCATTGAGATAAGCAATCATGTCAGTATATTGAGGATGATGATCAGTATCCTGCTCCAAATATGCCACCATGTTGTGTTGACTCTTGAATTCCAACTCCACGTGATCTGGTTTAAACTTTGGGGCCATTGAGAATGATATAAAAACAGTGAATAATGAATAAGAAAAGATGAAGGTTGGAAAGAGTTTTGGCTAAACAAGAATAGAGTTACCCTGCTAAGAAAGATGAGCCGTATTTATAGGATACAAACTAGCACACTATTGGTTGAAAAAGAAGGCAAAGATATTCAAAAAGTAACGATTGAAATCTTGAAAACAAATAACTTATCTTTGCATTAATAAAAAGTTAACCAAGTTGCAAAAATTACGGCCCAAATTTTCGTCAAAAATAACAACTGGGTGGGACCCAATGTTATTCAACGGTCAAAAATTGATTGTCAGCGTAACGGCTATATTTTGTCAGCGTTAGAATTTTGCCATGTCAGCGTCTGAAATTGTACTTATTAGCGTTTGGAGAAAACTATATAAGTGGTCAAAAATAAAATAAAGAATATAAAAAGACCTTAACAAAGATATTTACCCTAATGAAGATAACTCCTCCCCTGACATAGACCAAAAATAGCATTCTATGTTCAATTATACACACTTGCACAAGCAAGATAGACATAACTGCCCTCAAGTGAACCTTGCCAAAGAAAGTCCTTAGGAGTGAAGAAACCTCCATGTAAACACTTTGTAACTCCCAGGTAAGCCCAACTAATTAAAATAGTACACCAAGTCTCCCAACCGACCAAACCCAATTCTAGGTCAAAAAGTCTTGGCAGCATACAAAAATATAAAACTTTGTATGCTACAGTGCCTCAAGGTTTAGAAATTCCAACAATCTCATAAAGAGAAAGCCTTCACTATTTCTAAGGCCCACTCACCTATGGACACAATCAAGAATTGTGATAAGAGCATTCTAAGAATACCCAAAGTCCTAAAGGTATCCTAAACCTCCCCTTAACCTAGGATAAACAGTGTTGCAAATAATTTTGATATGACAAATTTTTATTTCAAGATAGGAATGAAACATCCCAACCATCATAAATAAACCTTTGACACAATGCTTGAAGCTTAAAGGATCCATGAGCAACTCTATATCCAATTGTAGAATGCCAATATTGCCTGCATATTTAGATGAAGACCACAAAAACTAACATGTTGCTGTCAGCGTCCACTTAAAGACTTATCAGCGTCTCAAAAAGCACTTGTCAGCGTCTGCTCAAAGCACTTTGTCAGCGTTGGAGCAAACACTTGTCAGCGCCAGTCTTAAGACTTGTCAGTGCCTTCATAGACTTTGTCAACGTTAGAAAATAAGAGTGGAAAACCTAATACTTTTACAAAGACCAATAACAGTGCATATCCTGTACATACTTTTACAAAAATTTCAAATACACATTTAAGAAAGATTGATCATCCCAATACCTGTTACCAAGTATTGAAATCTCCCAGCATCAAAAGGTTTAGTTAACAAATCTGCCACATTATCTTCTGTGGCAACCCTATCTTGTTGTATTAAACCTTTTCAAAACAATCTCTTATAAAATGATGTCTAATTTCTATGTGTTTTGTTTTAGAATGATGTACAAGATTTTTAATAATGCATAAAGTACTGTGATTGTCTACAAATATCTTGGTATGCATAAAATTATATCCATAGTCCAACAACTGGTTCTGAATCCATAGTACTTGTCCACAACATGCAACTGCAACCACATATTCTGCTTCAGTTGTAGAATTTGCCACCACTGTTTGTTTCTTGTATTGCCAAGATATCAACCTGCTCCCAAGAAATTGGCATCCACCAGTTGTGGATTTCCTATCAAACTTGTCACCTCCATAGTCACTATCTGAATAGCCAATAAGCTCCATTGGAGAATCTTTAGGATACCATAATCCCCAAAGAAGAATTAAATCTAAGATATCTAAAGATCCTTTTCACAGCATGAAGATGACACTCTTTGGGAGTCACTTGGTGACGTGCACATGCACACACAACAAACATGATGTCAGGCCTAGAAGCTGTAAGATACATCAAGGATCCAATCATAGATCTATAATGTCTGACATCCACATCTTTTCCATCTCCAATCTTTCCCCAAGGGTGTTCCCTATCCATTGGTGTGCTAGCCCTTGCTTTATGTGGAGAAAAATCAAACTTCTTCAAGATTTCTGCTACATACTTGTCTTGAGAGATGAATATACCATCTTCTTTCTGTTGAACTTGTAACCCTAGAAAGAAGTTCATCTCTCCCATTGTACTCATCTTGAATTTGTCATTCATGAGCTTGGAAAAGTATTCACTCATCTTTGGATATGATAAACCAAAGATAATGTCATCTACATAGACCTAGACAAGAAGAAAATCTTTCCCTTTCTTCTTGGTAAATAAAGTATGATCTATGGTGCCCCTTTTAAAACCATTTTCCACCAAGTAAGTGGACAAAGTGTCATACCATGCTCTAGGGGCCTGATGAAGTCCATACATTGCTTTCTTTACCCTATACACTTTGTCTGGATGCTCTGAATCTTCAAAACCAGGAGGTTGCATGACATATACCTTCTCTTCAATTGTGCCATACAAGAAAGCACTCTTCACATCGATCTGATAAACAATGAAACCCATGCAAGAAGCATAGGCTAGGAAAATACTGATTGCTTCAATCCTTGCAACAAGTGCAAAAACCTCTTCAAATTCTATTCCTTCTTCTTGTGTATAACCTTGAGCAACCAACGTGTCTTGTTCCTAATCACAATCCCTCTCTCATCCTTCTTGCTTCTTAGAACCCAACGTGTCCCAATTGGCCTAACATATCTTGGACAGTCAACTAGCTCCCACACATCTTGAATAGGAAACTGATGAAGCTCATCTTGCATTGCTTCAACCCAGCTTGGTTCTTGAAGAACATCAAAAATCTTTTTGGGTTCCTTTTGTGACAGAAAACAGGCAAACAAACAAGCTTGCACAAGAGGGGTATCTTCCTTCTTATGAATGTTAGCAATGAAGCTTGATTTAGAGCTCTTCTCAATCTGTTTCCTTGTCTGCATTGGTGATGTAATAGATCCAACAATTTGAGAGGTAGGGTGTTTCTTGGCCACTTTAGTAGAATTTCCCTCTCCAAACAATGTGGGATGAGTAACAGTAGGATGTAAAATCCCATTATCCCAATTGTAGAAACTAGAAGGGGGGGGGTTGAATAGTTTCTAGTTAGTTTTCAAAACTTTTCGGCTTAATCCACTATGCGCGGTTCCTTATGTGTACCCGCGGTTCTTTATCAATAAATAACCGCCGGTCCATTTAGGGAACCGCCGACAGTGAACTTAACCTTTTGTTACATGTTAAACTTTGACAATCCTTTGTATCAAATTCTCGATCAAGCTTGACTAGATATGAGATGTGTTTGATTGAAAGATAAATACAACAAGTAAGTGAACACACAAACACATCAAATCAAGAGTACATCAAGCAATAGTCTAAACACTAAGCACACACGTACTAAGCATAAGCTTTTCTGCAACTAGGATGTTTAGACTAAGTGATGTACACTTGACCATAATCTAAACACGAAGCACACACGTACTGATAACTAGGTTTTTGCCTAATTAAAAAGATTCGTTGATGTATGTCTAATCGAATTGATCTAGGTTCTATGTGTGACTCAGTCGTTCTTTGGTGGAAACAAAAGTTGTGTCGTTGTAGTATATTAAAAAGTGCAAAACATAAAAGTAAATGACGTAAAAGTTAAAGCGTTAAAATAAAAGGCGTTAAAATAAATCTAAGTCTAATTAAATGAAAGGGTGCAATATTTTAAAACTTTGAAAAGTAAATAATTAAATGACGGAAATTTAAATTTGACAAAGTATAAAAATGAGAACTCAAAAATTAAACAAGACAAAATATGAAAACCACCCTAATCGGAATATATTCCGATCAGACTCACCATCGGAATGAACACAAACCTCCCTATCGGAATGTTGATCGGAACCCCATGATCGGAAAGCTGTCACCCACCTTTGATCGGAATAACCAAATCACCCTGATCAAAATGTTTACTTACCTCTGATCGGAATATGGAATAGACCCTGGTCGGAATGTTGATCGGAACCCTAAGATCGGAATATTGTCACCTATCCTGATATGAATACCAAACGAGCACCTCGATCGGAATGAGGAATGGACCACCAATCGGAATGCTGTCACAACTCCTAATCGGAATACTCAAAGCCCACCCTGATCGGAATACCAAAGCCCTTCAATCAGAATGTTGTAAACCCTTTTCCCACCAAGCCAAGGAGCTATGGTCGGAATACAAAACCCCTTTCCGATTGTACAGATCGGAATACGGAGAAACGGATGAAAAATAAGCTAAAGAAATAAGCTATAACTCAAATAAGCTCACACCTAAAATCCTAAGCAAAACAAGTATAAGAAAAACTAATAAGCTGAAATTTACAGACTTTTGAAACACGAAAAGGAAAAGGTTTACGAAAAACAAACTTTTATATAAAAATAACTTTTATAAAACCTTATAAACTTAAAGATAAACAAAATAAGCTATAAAAATCAATGATCTAAAACAATCAAAAGCACAAAAACATAACCTTTAATCAAATAAGCAAGACAATAAGCATGTAAACAAAGATTAAAGCATAGAAAGAAAGGTAGAATGAGAGATTAAAAACAAGAAAATTAAAGAACACTTACTTGGAATTAAAAAGTATTAAAAGTGCAAGACAAGTATTTAAATTGACATGTATTTAAAGAGCAAGAAATTAAAAGGGTGGAAGACTAATTGTCACCTTAGCCAACAAAATGAAATGATAAACTTAATGATCTATATATAGGGGAGGATTAGGAAGCTTCCTCCCCTCCTTCATTTTCTCTTAATTACACCATTAGGTCCTTAAGCCTTTAATCTTCTTTAGTCTTGGACTCTAATGACTTTTGGCTCGGGATTTCTTTGGACTCGTCTTTTAATTCTTCAATAAATTAGACTTGAGTTCTTCGGCTTTTAGTAAACTTCCGTCTTTTGACTTTTTCTTCGTTAGATTTTCAGAATTGGTCTTGGGCTTCCGTTCTTTTTGCACTCTTGACTTCTTGACTTCGTCTTTCATCTTTTTCTTCAATAAAAGCCCGTAAATGCCCGTGTTTTCTCCATTTTTCACCTTTTCGTCCTAAATAACAACAAAAACACAAACCACGCATAATTCCGACATAATTGACATAAAATACACGTTTTGGCTCGGTTATTATTGTAATTAAGTGGTAAAAAGGATGGGTGTTTACACACCTATCAAATCCCCTACACTTGACCATTGCAATGTCCTCATGCAATGCATTAGTTACAAAGCACGTTTTCATTTTTCGTCATAATCAATCCACGTTGGCCTTTATTAAAGAGATAGAAAATTATAAACATTCAAAATAAAGAAATCAAAAAGCATACCTTAGGTTTTGGAAATGTCATGAATAATCATCATCCTCAAGTTTTCACTTTCTCCAAACCAAGCTTAAAAACGAGATCATTGTTATTATAAGTTAGCAAACTAACACGAACTCATGTGGGCCAATTATTCACTTATACTCCCTTATTCCTAGGTGTATCTCTTATATTTTATTGTTGTCTTGAATGATCACGAGGATGCATTTTTTACTTATTTCGATAGTTATTTAGTCCGAAAATAAAGTGAACGATTTAATCAATAGTTAGCTAAAGGACAAAATCTTTTAAAACAGCTTCTCGGGACCTCATAAAGTTCATATCTTGGCATAACTCGTTTCGCGATTTGAGACCTTTCTCGGACCGATATTTGGCAGCGACTTCATACTTCAAACCTTGAGAGACGTTCATGAAATAATGGTCTTCTCTTCATAATATGAATTTCTTCTCTTGAAATTTTGAGAGATTCTTACTTGGACCACGACTTCTTCATTTTTCTCCAATCTTTATTTTGGACTTTGATTTACAACGATCCGCCTCCTTTTATGACTTGGATCTATTTATCCTCATACCTTGCTAGGGTCTTTTCGGATACACTTCTCCATGACTTTTGGGGAGTTTTTGCTTTTCGTCGTGTGTCTCGATCCTTCATATTGATTTTCGATAAATGATTCTTCACATCACTTTGGATCTTTAGCAACAAAATATAGCCCTCATGCCTTGTTAGGGCCTTTTCGGACTCGCCAATCTTCGCATCCCGCTTCAATAAGTTATGCCTTGGCTATGAACTCTAATCCATACCGAGCAACTTTTAAACGATCTTGGGCTAGAAGCTAAGTAACTTTTTAAATCGTACAACCTTATTTATTGCAGATAAATTTATTAGCAAGCGATGGGAGAATAGGCTTATAATTAACTCACATAAATTCACGAAAGAATACCGAACTTATAATTGGCTCGATCATCTCTCGTTCTCCACAGTTTAAAATCTCAAGTGATGAGACTCGTGGATGCTTAGCCTATTAAATCAAAGTTTTGGGTTTTCGAGTCGCCTATAGGATCTTGCAAACTCTAAGACTTTTTCAAGTTTAGAAATCGCATTTTAAAGTTCCCTTGATAAACGACTCTCTAGGATCAATTATAGGAACTTGCGAAAAGTTCTTGTTCTTAACCCGTGAGAGTTAAAACTTTCGCGTTTTATAGCTCCCTATATAAAAGCCTAGCAAAACTTGACTTAAACACGTTAAGGATACTAGCTAGAGTAAACTAAGATAAGTAAACTCCGGTTGAGTCAAAAGATTCGCAACGTTTGAAAATTAAAACCACTTTATTAAAGATTTATTCTAGCAGGGGAAGAAAATAACTATACAAAAGTAAAAACTAATAGGCCAAAATAGATCAAAAATTTTGAAAAATGTCGAAAAATTGATTTTCCGGTTAAAATTAGGACAAATACAAGGAAAAGGCCACTTAACTTCGATAGAAGTCCCCCTACACTTAACATAAACATTGTCCTCAATGTTTAAGCATGTGGGAGTAAACTCCCCTACACTTAGGACATTGTGTACTTTGTTTAAATCTCGCTAAGGAAGAGACAACTAAAGAGATTCCTATTTTAATATTGAGAAAATATAAAATAGTGAATCGTAAAGAGTTTAGGATAGAACCGGGAAGAAGTGAGCACGGAATCACAGGTCGTCAAGAATCATCAAGAGTGGATCATTGAGCGCTCGAATCCCTGATTAAGAGAGGAGAGGAAATAGCAAACCAACGGGTCTCCCCTACACTTAGGATAAAGAAAGCTAAAAGATAGATGCATTGGTTGCCTCTAAAGAAGCACTTGATTTTTGATTACCGAGTCGTGAGCCTGACTTGACCTTGATCATCATAGGAAGAAGCATGAAATATATCCACCGGGATCAAAGACATAGTTTTCGTCCATCAATAAGCACTAGCTTAAGGCGAACAAGGCAAGCCAAAGAAGAGTAGGCAAGGTTCCCTTAAGCAGCGATGGATCACGGTGGAAGCAAGGGTGAAATGGTGCAAGCATGTCTTCAATAGTTCCAAAGATTTTTCCTTTTATTTCATTAGGTGGATACTGAGATGGCTGCAGAATATCGATACCGGGGTCGAACACCTTTTCCTTTAAGGGAAAATAGCACTCAGGCTCAGCAGAGTGTGAAGAAGATCCACGAAGAAGCACAACCTCGTCCTCGGAAGGGGGACAAATAGGTGTTAACTCATATGTGCTGCGGATATTGGTGTCAACCGGTTTCTTCTCCTTTGAAAGAATGTTCTTCAAACCCAAAGTAGGATCAAGACGATAATCTTCAAAATCTAAAGGAGGTGCATCACTCTCATGAGGGAAGTAAGTATTGAGAAATGCAGAGAAGTCTTCCTCAAATGAGTAATCGTCCAAAGTAGGATCGAGTGATGGCGGAGGATCTTCATCATGCGAAGAATCGCATGAAAGAGTATCAGCCTCATCAAAATCATCATATGTGGGCAGGTCGGGATACTCGGAGGTACAATCATCAAAATCATCCGAATCTGAGCTAGAATCATCATCATCATAAGCATCAAAGATCGGTGGAGAATCATAAGTGGGAGAAGTGTTGGGAATAAATTAAGGCCAGGTCACTTGAGCGCTGACAAGAACAAATCAAGCGTTGACAAGAACAAAACAAGCGCTGACAGCTCAAGCGTTGACAAGTTAAAGTCAAGCGTTGACACATTGAAGACAAGCACTGATGGAAGATATAATCTACACGTTTATTATATTCTAGAATAATTCTAGTAAGGATAGAAACGACAATGTATTTTCTATATTTATCTTTACCTAGAATAGTTGATACGTAGCTTATTGTACAAGGCTTCTTGTGTCTATAAAAAAAGGCCTTTAGGTTAATGTTTATTATCAAGTTAATTAAGTTTCATATAAGTTTTCGTTTGTAAACATCTTTCATTGTAAGCAAGTTCGACATTCATAATCAAAGTGAAAGTTTTGTTTATATCTTGTGTTCTTGTTTAAGTGTTAAATTCCGCATAACACTTAGATTCATAAAGCATATACAAAGGTTTCTCTACGTGTATTACTTGATCTAATCTCGTATTCACAAAGCTAATCGATCTAAGTTTGGGATCAACAAGTGGTATCAGAGCTTGTTGAGGAACTTTTGATCTTTAAAGAACACCATACACGAACACCAAAACCTTAATTTTCTCAGAAACCCTAAAAACACCAAAACCCTAACAACATCATGTTTGAAGCAATAACCTCCTCCTCCTCAGCCTTACCAAACATCAAGATTCCCATGCTTGATGCAACCAACTTTGACTTATGGAAGTTCAACTTTGAACAATATCTGGGGATCTATGACTACACACTCTAGGAGATTATTGAATATGGAAACTCATTCAATAAGGCTCAAAAGATTCTTGATGCCATTAGTCAAAGAACAGCTGTTGAAGGATGCCCTGAAGAGGATAAGAAAGAAAAACCTGGAGATGGTAGAGCTGTAGGTGCTGAAGATATTGCAAAGAAAAGGGTTGACATGAAAGCCCTAAATATTCTGAAAGTCTCTTTGGGACAATAAAACCAGCACAAATATAGAGGCTATGAATCTGCTAAGGATCTTTGGGAAGCACTTGAAGTTGCATATGGTGGCAATGCAGACACTAAGGAAGAAAAGAAAAAGCAACTTTTGCATGATTATGCTGTCTTCAAAGCTCAACCCAATGAGAAACTGAGTAGTGTGAGAAGCAGATTGCTTGACATCACAAGCAAGTTGTCCTTCATGGGGACACAAGTTGGTGATGTTGACACCAATGCTACCTTTCTTAAAAGTCTTGGTGAGGCATGGAAGATTGAGGCAAGATCTATTCTTGCCAACAATACTTACAAGAGCTCCTCGTTTGATGACATCTACAACAAACTAAGACTGTTGGAAGATGAAACTCTTTCAGAGCATGGAAGCAAATCTAGCACCAGCAACATGGCCTTCTTCTCTCATAGTGAAGGTCAATTCAATCAGAAGGACTCTTATATGCATCCAGTTACTGGGTCATCATATGTCAGCGCTGGAACTAGTCTTGTCAACGTCTCTTTTTCAGACGCTGACACATTCAAGAATGACTCCCCAAGAGTTAAAATTGCTGGTTTGGATTTGGATACTGTTTGTGCTTACATTGCTTCTTTGCCCAATGGTTCAGTGATTACATATGAGGACCTTGAGCAGATAAGTGATGAGCACTTGGAAGAGATGGACATCAAGTGGAACATGGCTCTTGCTAGTATAAGAGCAAATAGGTGGAACAGAAGGTTTAAAAAGAAGATGACCTTAAATGCTAAAGACACAGCTGGATTTGATAAATCCAAAGTTGAATGCTACAACTGTCATCGTATGGGGCACTTCATGAGGGAATGCAGATCTCCTAGAAGATCTGATGCTGGTAAACCCTCAAGTCAGGTTGTTAAAGCTCAGGATTCCAAAGCCATGGTTGCAGTTCAAGGAATTGATGGTACAGGATGGGATTGGAGCTATCTGGCTAAGAATGTTGAAGAGGATAAAGCTTTGGTTGCTGATATTGAAGAAGAAGAGCATGTTGAATATGCTCTCATGGCACACTCCTCCTCTTCATCTGATAATGAGGTATATGATGATGCTTTTTGTAGCAAAGGTTGTAGGTTAAACACTGAAAGACTTAACAAAGAGGTGTTAAAACTAAAAGATGATATGAGCACTGAAAGGTGTAAATTGTCTAATTACCAACTAGCTCTTACTGAAACTGAGAAAACCTTTTCTGAATACAAGAAAATGGAATTTGACTTAAAAGATAAGATCAATATCTTAAAACATGAGTTAGAGGGTAGTATGGATGTTAGAAACATCATGACAAAGGTTAATAGAGATCTACAGGCTAAGTTAGATGAGGCCATTAAGAATAAAGATAATGTTGACCTCAAGATTCAAAGATTTGATAGAGCCACCCAAACCCTAGGAGACTGTGTAGCTAAACAAAGGGATCCTAAGGACATGACTGGGATTGGAATGAATGATTACTCTCTGGTTCCACCACCAACTGGTGACTTCTATGGTGTCCTTAGAAAGGACTTGTCTTGGACTGGTATACCAGAATGCCAAGAGGAGGAATTCATTCCTCCACCAAGAGTTGTCACTCCAGTGGAAGAGTATCAACAAAAACTGACTGACCTAAATGAGTGGAAGAAAGCTAACCCTACTTTATTTGTTAAGGGAGGTTTGCTATGTGAAAGTCCCAATGAATCACCACCCATTAAGGTTACTCACCCAATCACTGGTAAAGCTGTTGACCTAGGCTCAAACACTGTTAGAAGACCTACCATTAAATATGCAGAGATGTATAGGAATAATAGGTCACCCAAGAGCCAAGTTAGCAATCATGGAACAGGTTTCTTCTCTTCTAGACCTAAGGGTGTGTCTAATAAAGCCTGTTACACTTGTGGTAGCTTTTCACATTTGGCATACAAGTGTGTCAACGCTCCCAAAGCCAGCGCTGACAGGAACAATTTCAGCGCTGATAGGAAGAAAGTCAACGTTGTTAGGAAGTCAAACGTTGTCAGACCCAAACCTTGTGTACAACAAAGTCCACAAGTGATTAGACCTGCCCCATTCTTTTCTAGAAGGTCTAACACTCATGGACAAAGACGTTTTCAAAAGACAAACACCTGGTCAAATAGGCAATGGGTTCCTGTAGCAAACCCTAGGTTCAACGCTGACAAGGGTAATTTTAGCGTTGACAGGACAAATTCTAACGCTGACAGAAACGTGACCAGACCTAAATATTTGCAGCCACAAGGTAAAGGGTCTAAAGCTTCTTCAAGCTTAACATGGAGACCCAAGAAAGATCAAAACCCTAATGAAAATGGGATTTCAATGACTTGCAATAGATTTAATTACATTTCAAAGGTCATTACAAAACCTATTGGGGTTAACTGGGTATTTCATCCTAAAAAGGATGAGAATGGGGTTGTTGTGAGAACTAAGTCGGTTCTTATTGAACAACCAGATGAATCCAAGTCTTTTGAGACTTGGGTTCCCAAAGAAAACTAATTTGTTTTCTTTATGTGCAGGGCATTCAAAGACAGATCAATGATTATGGATATTGGGATAGTGGATGCTCAAGGCACATGACAGGGAAGGAAGACTATCTGACGAATTTCACCCCTGTTAAAGATGGTGATAAGGTATACTTTGGAGGTGGATATGGCACCATTACAGGCAAAGGAACCCTTCTCACCAATAATCTGCGTTTTGAGAACGTCTTCCTGGTAAAAGAACTTGATTATAATCTGTTTAGTGTATCACAAGTTTGTGATAACAAAAATAAGGTTCTTTTTACTGATACTGAGTGTTTGGTGTTAAGCAAGGATTTTAAGATCCCTGATGAGAAATATATTGAGTATAGAACACCTAGGCATAAGGACATATATAATGTGAATTTAAATGGGATTAAAATGAATACAAATATGTCTTGTTTTTATGCTAAGGCCTCAGTAGATGAGAGTAATTTGTGGCACAGGAGACTAGGGCACATAAATTTTAAAAATATAAATAGACTTGTGAGGCTTGGTTTAGTTGATGGTTTGCCTGAGAAGGCCTTCCACAATGACCACTCTTGTGTTGCATGTCTTAAAGGCAAGCAGCACAAGGTCTCATTTAAGTCCAAACAGGTGCATACTAGTTCCAGACCTCTTCATATGCTTCACATGGACCTCTTTGGTCTAACAAATATAGAGAGTTTGAATGGTAAGTCATATTGCTTTGTTGTCACAAATGACTTTTCTAGGTTTACTTGGACATTCTTTCTAGCTATGAAGAGTGACACAACTGATGTTCTTATTGATTTTATCACTCAGATTGAGAAAAGGTCTGGAAATGAGGTTAAAATGCTTAGGAGTGATAATGGTGGAGAATTTACTAGGCAATTCAGTATTGCTAGAACCCCACAACAAAATGGGGTTGCTGAGAGGAAAAATAGAACCCTAATTGAAGCAGCCAGAACAATGTTGGCTGATGCTCACTTTCCAATAGCCTTTTGGGCTGAGGCTGTTAATACAGCATGCTATGTGCAAAATAGAGCATTGGTTAACAAAATTCAGAACAAAACACCTTATGAGTTACTTTGGGGAAGAAAACCTAATATTGGTTTTCTCAGACCTTTTGGTTGTCATGTAGTAGTTTTGGATACTAGTGATGCCTTAGGGAAATTTAGTGCAAAAGGTGATGAGGGCTATTTCATGGGGTATTCAGTGCAGAGAAAGGGTTATAGGGTTTATCTTAAAGAGGACAAACGTATAGTTGAGAGAGTACATGTTAGGTTCTTAGAGAATAAACCTAGTGATCCTGAAAGTGGTCCTAATTGGTTGTTTGATTTGGAACCCTTATCTAGAACTTTAAATTATATGCCTGTCACTAATCCAGACATTGTGAAGGTAACTTCAAATGTTGTGGAGGAACAAGTTGTTAATGTTTCAGGTACACAGGTTCATGAGAAGGTTGGATCACAAGCAGAAAAGGCATCTCCTACATTTGAATATGTCACAATTCCCATTTGGACAGATGCTTTTGCTGCTGCTGCTGCTGCTGGACAAGATAATGGTGGTTTCCAAATACCACCAGATACAAACATGCATGGTTCTTCAGGCGCTGACAAAGGCAAATCTAGCGCTGACAAGACCAATTCAGACGTTGACAACAACATTTCAAGCGCTGATAGCCCAGACGCTGACAACCAAGATTCAGACGTTGACAACACTTATGGGCATCTTTTCTCTTCCAGTTTTGAACAAGGTGGACCTTCCAGTGTTCATGAAGAGGTTCATGTTGATCAAAGAGAGTTTGATGAAGAAGATATTGGCAACATGGAGCGTGAAGTTGAGGACACCAGACTTTTTTAAGGAGGGGTTCTCACTTCCACAATGAAGAATCACCCACATCTCAGATCATTGGTGATATTATGACTCCAGTTTAGACCAGAAGATCTCATCAAGGTCTTGGTGGGTTTATTGCCAATATAAACAAGAAGGTTGATACCCCTCTTTTGCAAGCATGTTTGTTTGCATGTTTTCTGTCACAAGAAGAACCCAAGAAAATATTTGATGCTCTCAAAGAACCAAGTTGGGTGGAAGCAATGCAGGATGAGCTTCACCAATTTGCAATTCAGGATGTTTGGGAGCTGGTTGATTGTCCTAGATATGTCAGACCTATAGGGACAAGATGGGTTCTCAGGAACAAAATAGATGAAAGAGGTATTGTGGTCAGAAACAAGGCAAGGTTAGTGGCTCAAGGTTATACACAAGAGGAGGGGATAGACTATGAGGAGGTCTTTGCACCAGTTGCAAGGATTGAAGCTATTAGGATTTTTCTAGCCTTTGCCTCTTGCATGGGCTTCACAGTCTATCAAATGGATGTCAAGAGTGCCTTTCTCTATGGCACCATTGTTGAGGAAGTATATGTAATGCAACCTCCTGGTTTTGAGGATCCAGAGCATCCAGATAAAGTGTATAGAGTCAAAAGGCTATGTATGGCCTTCATCAAGCCCCTAGAGCATGGTATGGTACTTTGTCTACCTATTTGGTGGACAATAGATTCAAGAGGGGCACCATAGATCAGACACTGTTTACAAAGAAGAAAGGCAAGGATGTGTTGCTTGTGCAGGTCTATGTTGATGATATCATTTTTGGGTCTACTGATCCAAAGATGAGTGAGGATTTCTCCAAGCTTATGACAGACAAATTCAAGATGAGTGCTATGGGGGAGATGTACTTCTTTCTAGGTTTACAAGTTCAGCAGAAAGAGGATGGTATCTTCATCTCCCAGGACAAATATGTTGCTGAGATCTTGAAGAAGTTTGGCTTTTCTCCACATGAAAAGAGGGCTACTACTCCTATGGATAGAGAACATCCTTGGGGAAAGATTGGAGATGGGAAAGATGTTGATGTCAGGCACTATAGATCCATGATTGGATCCTTGATGTATCTTACTGCCTCCAGACCTAACATTATGTTTGTTGTGTGTGCTTGTGCACGCCATCAAGTGACTCCCAAAGAATGTCACCTTTATGATGTGAAGAGGATCTTTAGGTACCTAAGATGCTATCCTAATCTTGATTTGTGGTACCCAAAGGATTCACCATTGGAGCTGATTGCATATTCAGATAGTGATTATGGAGGTGATAAGTTTGATAGGAAATCCACAACTGGTGGATGTCAGTTTCTTGGGAGCAGGTTAATATCTTGGCAATGCAAGAAACAAACAGTGGTGGCTAATTCTACAACTGAAGCAGAGTATGTGGCTGCAGCTGCATTTGTGGTCAAGTGTTGTGGATTCATAACCAGCTATTGGACTATGGGTATAATTTCATGCATACTAAGATATTTGTTGACAATAATAGTACTTTATGCATCATTAAGAATCCTGTACATCATTCTAAAACTAAACACATAGAAATTAGACATCATTTTATAAGAGATTGCTTTGAGAAAGGTTTAATACAACCAGATAGGGTTGATACTGAGGAAAATGTGTTAGATTTATTAACTAAACCTTTTGATGCTGGGAGATTTCAATACTTGGTAACAAGTATTGGAATGGTTAATCTCACATAATATGTGTTTTGGATTCTTTTTGTAAAAGTATGTACAGGATGATGCATTATTATTATTGGTCTTATTGATGATTTAGATTTTCCACTATATTTTTCTAACACTGACAAAGGTTGCTTGAACACTGATAAGTGTTTTTGCAACGTTGTTAGCAATATAATTGTCTAACGCTGACAAAGCTTCCCTCAACGCTGTTATGTGTTATCGGGGCGTTGTCAGCAACAATGTTAGTTTTGTGGTTTTCAATCTAAATGTGCCGATGGTGTTAGCAGTATACCATTGGATACAGAGTTGCTTATGGATCAATGGAGAAGCATTTGGACAAGTTTTTATTCATGGATGATGGTTGGAATGTTTCATTCCTATCTTGACATAAATTCTTTATGTTCATGAATGATTTTAGCAAACTTTTTGTATCATAGTTTAAGGGGAGGTTTTAGGAACCTTTAGGATTTTTGGGTATCCATATGATACTCTTATCACAATTCTAGATTGTGTCCACAGGTGAGTATGAGTTAGTTTTACTAAATCATGAGGCACTGTAGCATGCATAGTATATCAACTTTGCATGTTGCCAAGACATTTTTGGCCTAGAATTGGTTGTGGTCTGTTGGGAGACTTGGGAATGATTTTGATATGGGATTTACCTGGGAGTAACAAGGATTTTATAAGATAACTTTGTTGTTAAGAGTTTTGGTTAGCAAGGGACACTAGAGGACTGTTATGTCTATCTTGCTTATGCAAGTGTGCATAATTGGACAGTGCTTGCCGCCCTATGATAATTATCAGCTTTTGGTTATCTTCTCTAGGATAAATTACTTGTTAAGGTCATTTTTCACTTTTTAAAATAATTTTATTTTTGGACGCTGACAAGATTTTTCCAAGCGTTGTTGTGACCAAATTGGACGCTGACATGGCTTTAGGCAAACGTTGACAAGATTATAGCCGTTGGGCGTTGATGGTTATTTTTGACCGTTGACACTCAATGGGACCTACCCAGTTGTTACTTTTTGACATATTTTCAAGCCGTAATTTTAGGAGTTGTTACTTTCATTTAATACATGAGATAACTTATAACTTTTTCAATATTTTCATGATTGATTTTTGAAAATCTTTGCCTATTTTTGGGCCAATCACATGCATTCTTTCTCTCCTATAAATTTAGCTCATATTTTAAACAGGGTATCTATAATTCTTGTCTAACAATTTTCTCTTATCAACTTCATCTTCTACACTTAAAATTAACAGCTTTCATCAATGCCACCAAAGTTTAACTCAGCAGAATTGGCATTGGGGTTCAAATCACAACACAACATGATTGCTTATCTTGACGCTGATAATGATCTGTTTCCTCAATACACACAAATGGTGGCGTATTTGAACGAATCCCCATTAAGGTATGCTCTTTCTCATGTACCACTCATTCCAGTCACACACATTAAGCAGTTTTGGAACACTGTTAGTTCCTCAACAGTTAATGGAGTGACCACATTGACTTCTATTGTTCATGGGAGGTCTTGGGTGGTTACTGAGGCTTTGGTACGCCAAGCCTTGCATCTTGATGATGCTGATGGTATAGCCACCCTTCCCATAAATGAAATAGAACAAGGGCTTAGGGCTTTGGGATATCCTTTTCCTGATGAAGGTACTCTCAATAAGTATCATAAGCAGGAATTTCCCCCAGCCTGGAAGTACCTCATACACGTCCTCCTTCAATGTTTGAGTCCCAAATGTACTGCACACAATGAGATCAATAGATCCATTGCAAGTGCTATTGTGTGCATTGCAACAGGGCAAAAATATAACTATTCTAAAATGATTTTTGAGGGGATGTGTAAAAACAAGGGGACAAAAATGACTTTAGCTTATCCCTGTTTTCTACAAATGATTTTTGATGATCAAGGTTATTGCTCAAGGGATCACAATGATTTTTATAAGATCCCTGAGCAAAAGAAAGCTATTTTTATGAAGATGGATTCACCACCCCATAGAGACTTACCTTTAACCCAAGCCATGCTTGCTGTTATTGTAGCAGCACAACCCCAACCAGACCCCCAACCTCAAATTGACCCTCACCCACAACTTGAACCTATTCCTGAACCTTTACCTTCACCTGAACACATGCAACTTGACCAAGAACCCTTTGACGCTGACACATCAAATGTTGGCGTTGATGTGCCTATTTCCAACGCTGACACACAACCTTCACAATCCCAAACACCCCTTAACCAACCCACATCTACCCATTCTTCCACACCATCTTCCACACCCCCTGAATATAGGTTGATGAAACGCCAAAGGACTACTGGAGTGTTCTCCTCTGGTGGTCCTAGCCATGTAGCAGAGAGAACCACCACCACAAGTGTGGCTGGTGACCTGGATGAGGCTGGGACTATTGGTTCTGGCTTAGATGTTAGCCAAGGCAGTCCCACCATCATTAAGTCCTCATCCTTGCCCAATGAATCTGACTTGGGAGGTCAAATTCCCATTTTAGAAGAGGGCAGACTGGGACCAATGACTCTTATGGAATTGACAGCAGTCTGCATTAGCTTGCAAAAGCAAAATGCAGACTTAGTACAAATTGTCAGCTCACAAGGCCTTGAACTCAAGCAATTGAGGGAGAGGATTGTTGTTTTGGAAAGTGATCATGCTAGGAGGGGTATGGAGGAGTCTTCCAAAGGGGAGGAAGATCAAATAAATCTGAGTGATAAGGGCAGCCAAGATGGTCAATCAATGGATGTTGCTGAAGCCCTTACATCTTTGAAGAAAAAAACAGGTTTTGATACGTCCTTAGTCTCTCCAACCAATTTAAATTTATCATTTACAGCTATGTTGAGAGAGGTTACACAAGGCGCTGAGGGAAAATATTTGAGCGTTGACAAGGAAAGTTTGGACGCTGATAGAAGTATTTTGGGCGCTGATAGAAGTATTTTGGGCGTTGATAGACCTACACATGAAGGTGATGTATCCCAGTCATCATCTATCATCAAGGAAGTTTCTACTCAGGTATTACCATCTACCTTACCAACCATTGCACCATCAGATAAGGGTAAGGGTAAAATGGTAGAAGAGATTGTTCCAAAGGATGCAGCTCAAGTTGAGTTTGATAGAAGATTGGCTGCAAAAATCATGGAACAAGATAAAAAGGAGAAGTCACCATTTGTTGTGTCTTCAGAAGAAGAAAGTGATGGAGCTAGCTCAGACTCAAGTGTAATGATTATAGAACCTGAAAGGCTTGAGTATGGAGATGAGTTGGCCAAAGAGAAGCTGAGAGAATTGAAGTTGCAGGTTGACTTTGACATGCAAGAGGTGGTTCAAATGTACAATGCTTGGGAAGAAAGCTGCATGGATAATCCAGACTTGACCATTTCAGATCAAATATGGGGTTTGGAGCTTCTTCTTAGAGTTCAGAAGGATTGTAAGGTAATTTTGAAACACAAGGCAAGCAATATTCTCTCAGAGTTAAAAAGGGATAGAAGGGAGCTCTACTTTATGTTGCTCAGATGTCATGGATTTGGATGGACACATCAGAAGTTAAAGGCTTTGACATTTGATGAGTTGGAAAACAGGGCTTATCCCATTTGGGTGAGAGTGCAGGAAGCAAACACTCTAAGACTTCTTTCAGATGAAATAAAGGAGCAACTTGCATAAGAAATGGAAATCAAGAAAGCTATGATGATTCCCAGGTCAGTGAAGAAGGGATTTAAATTTGAGTTTCCAAAAGATATGGATCCACTATATCCAAGTGAAGCAGTTATAAGAAAGATCCTCAAGCTCTCCCCGTTAGAAGCTTCAGATATGGTGCAAGTGTTACCATTAGATTCCCGGAATCCAATTGTGAGTTATGATGAGGATGAATGTGGATTCTGGAAGATTGGCAGATTTGGCAAGGAGGTACACACTTTTACCACTCTCATATCTTTGTTTGCAAGTTGTGATAGAGAAGACTTGGTGGACCTTTGGAGGTTACTGGAGACCAAGTATGAGGCTGAAGCACCAACTTCAACTAATGGAATAAAACTTTGGACCACATTCAAAAGAATGTGTGGGACAAAAGATGAAGATCCTGCAATATGGAAGGATCTTGAAGATGACCTCAGTGGTCTTCAGTGGAGGTTATATTCAGCTGCTGGTGTATACCATTTGAGTTCTACAAAGTTTGCTGAGTATCTACTTGTGGATGCTCAATATTTCATATCCAAAGCTATTTTGGAAAAGATGAAGGACACTCAGCTGGAGATAGATTATTCAAGTGACGTGGCAAAAGATTTGATCAGATTTATTCATTACCAATATGAGAAGGTTTGTCAGACTCCTCCAAGTCCTTAATGCTTATTCAGAAACTTGATCATAAGAGTGGATATCAAGTTTAGGGGAGGATTGTTGGGAATAAATTAAGGCCAGATCACTTGAGCGCTGACAAGAACAAATCAAGCGTTGACAAGAACAAAACAAGCGCTGACAGCTCAAGCGTTGACAAGTTAAAGTCAAGCGTTGACACATTGAAGACAAGCACTGATGGAAGATATAATCTACACGTTTATTATATTCTAGAATACTTCTAGTAAGGATTGAAACGACAATGTATTTTCTATATTTATCTTTACCTAGAATAGTTGATACGTAGCTTATTGTACAAGGCTTCTTGTGTCTATAAAAGAAGGCCTTTAGGTTAATGTTTATTATCAAGTTAATTAAGTTTCATATAATTTTTCGTTTGTAAACATCTTTCATTGTAAGCAAGTTCAACATTCATAATCAAAGTGAAAGTTTTGTTTATATCTTGTGTTCTTGTTTAAGTGTTAAATTCCGCATAACACTTAGATTCATAAAGCATATACAAAGGTTTCTCTACGTGTATTACTTGATCTAATCTCGTATACACAAAGCTAATAGAACTAAGTTTGGGATCAACAAGAAGCGTCCAAATTGGATAGAGAATCATCCACATCATCTTCGAAAAGTGGATTACCAATGCAAGAGTCGAATAGGGGATTGTTGTAGACAACAAAGTCATCAAGCACATTAATCATATTCACTGATTCTCGTCCATAGGATTTGCTTGTAAGCTTCCCCATTTTGAAAACTTGTGAATCATTCCCGACTCTTAAGATTAACTCACCTTCGGCAACATCAACGAGAGCTCGTCCGGTTCTCAAGAATGGCCGACCAAGTAGTAAAGGAATACGAGGGTCCATTTCATAATCAAGAACGACAAAATCGACCGGGAAATTAAATGTGCCAACTTTAATGAACACATCTTCGGCTATACCAACGGGGTAAGCGAGAGTGCGATTTGCAAGTTCCAGAGTCATCTTTGTTGGAGTGAGGTCGGGTAATGATTGTGTTTTCCAAACACTCAAAGGCATAAGATTTATACTGGCCCCGAGATCAGCAAGGGCAGTAAATTCTTCAGTTTTGTTAAAAACGCAAGGCAACACAAAACGACCAGGATCTCCAATCTTTTCCGGAAGTTCTTTAAGAATAACTGCAGAGCAGTTTTCATTTAAGCGTGTGTTGGCGAGCTCAATCAACTTTTCCTTCTTGTTAAGCAATTCCTTAAATGCTTTAACAAATTTCGGCATGTGGACAAGTGCTTCGAGAAAGCTAATGTTGAAGTTCATTTGAGAGATCATCTTCACATAGCTCGACACTTCAGAGTCATCCTTGGTTAGCATTTTGGTCTTGCCTAAACGAGAGGGATAAGGGATATTGGGTTTGGGTGGTGAAGGTGCAGGTGTAGTAGGTAAAGGTTGAGATGTTGAAGGGTCCTTCCTAGGTACATCGTCATGACGAGGCGGAGACGGTAATGGTGCACTAATACTAGGTGTAGGAGGAGTAGGGATAAATGGTGGTGGAGGAGGTGTAGATGATGGGGGCGGGATTGGTGGATCGACAATGGTAATTCCACTACGAGTAGTAATAGCACTCACATTTGCCCGCGGATTGGTGACGGTGTTTGAAGGTAGAGAACTCGAAGTAGAAGGTTGAGCGGCGGGCAAGAAACTAGCAAGCATATTTTTCAAATCATTTGTTTGATTGCTGAAGGAGGATTGAGTATTATCTCTAAGCTCGTATCTTATCTCATTTCCTTGCTTGGTAATATCTCCTTTAAGATTGATAATTTGGCTCTGTAGATTCTTGATTTGCTCACCTTGGGTTCTCATGATGGCTTCAACATCCGGGTTAATGGGTGGGGTTTGTTGAGTGGGTGGGTGATAAGGATTAGAAGCACGAGGTGGGATTTGGTTGCTTCTAGTGTAGTTGTTGGCGGGGTTTTGGTTTTGAGGAGAAAAACCGGGTGAAAGGTAATTGTTGGACCGGTAACTCAGCAAATTTCTATCCCCTTGAGGTCGAGCTTGGTAATTTTCCGGTGAATAATTACCATAAGCTGCATACACATTTTCCGGATTTCCTTGAGTAGAAGGACAATCGGTGTATGAGTGAGGACCACCGCATGTTTCACAAGAATTGGCAACCGCTTTAACTTGTTGTTGTTGTTGGTTTGAAGCGAGAAGCGTGATACTTTTGCTCATTTCAGTCATCATGCGGGTGAGTTCGGTCATATCAGGGTTTGCTGAGGTAGAATAAACATTGACTCTCGGGTTGTTCCTTGAAGAAGCGGAGGAATCCCAGTTTTTGTGGTGAGTAGTCATGTTCTCAATAAGCTCTCTACACTCCTCGGGTCTCCGTTTCATGAATGTGCCACCGGCGGCTGCATTAATCGTATCACGATCACGAAAAGTCAAACCGTTGTAGAAAGTATCAATCAATGTGACTGGAAGCATGTTGTGGTTTGGACAATGATCAATCAAGACATTATATCTTTCCCAAGCATCAAAAAGAGATTCATCAGGATCTTGCATGAAACCGCTGATTTGATTGCGAAGGCTCGTGACCATGGATGGTGGAAAGTAGCGCGATAAAAAGTGTTCAGTCATGTCATCCCAAGTATGAATAGAATTCTTCGGGAGACGATCAAACCATTTCTCGGCATGATGCGATAAAGTATGTGGGAAGAGTTGTAGGCGAAGAACATCCATTGTGGCACCGGGCAACTTCATGCTTTGGGTGATTGTAATGAACTTGTCAAGGTGTTTGTTGGCATCATCATCAGGCAATCCACGGAATGGGTTAGTTTGCACTTTCTGAATCATGTGGTGCTTCAACGAAAACTCGGGAGCGTTGATTTGCATCGGCGCAATCGGTCCTCCTCGTCCAAACATGGTAGGTTGACAAAGCTCCTCCATTGTCCGAAGATCGGGCTGTGGAAGAACATTGTTGTTATTGTTGAGGTGCGGTGGATTATTGTTGTTGACACCTGACATACTTAAATCTTCTCGAGTCTCGGGCTCTTGATAATTAGAAGATCTAGTACGCATACACCTACAAAGGCAAAAGAAAACAATACCAAACGCAAAAACAGTATATATACACAATAAAGATAAAATCTTTTTGGATTTTTGAAATTTTTAATTTTTATGATTTTTTTATCAATTTTTAATGTTTATGGTTTTTTTGAAAATTTTTGAGCAAGAAAAGTAACGCTCACGAATGAACGGAACCCAAAAAGCAACGCGTCTCTCACAGAAAACCGTTAATCTTTACGAAAAGAGCCGGCAGCGGCGCCATTTGATAACTAGGTTTTTGCCTAATTAAAAAGATTCATTGATGTATGTCTAATCGAATTGATCTAGGTTCTATGTGTGACTCAGTCATTCTTTGGTGGAAACAAAAGTTGTGTCGTTGTAGTATATTAAAAAGTGAAAAACATAAAAGTAAATGACGTAAAAGTTAAAGCGTTAAAATAAAAGGCGTTAAAATAAATCTAAGTCTAATTAAATGAAAGGGTGCAATATTTTAAAACTTTGAAAAGTAAATAATTAAATGACGGAAATTTAAATTTGACAAAGTATCAAAATGAGAACTCAAAAATTAAACAAGACAAAATATGAAAACCACCCTAATCGGAATATATTCCGATCACACTCACCATCGGAATGAACACAAACCTCCCTATCAGAATGTTGATCGGAACCCCAAGATCGGAAAGTTGTCACCCACCTTTGATCGGAATAACCAAATCACCCTGATCGGAATGTTTACTTACCTCTGATCGGAATATGGAATAGACCCTGGTCGGAATGCTGATCGGAACCCTAAGATCGGAATATTGTCACATATCCTGATCGGAATACCAAACGAGCACCTCGATCGGAATGAGGAATGGACCACCAATCAGAATGCTGTCACAACTCCTAATCGGAATACTCAAAGCCCACCCTGATCTGAATACCAAAGCCCTCCAATCGGAATGTTGTAAACCCTTTTCCGACCAAGCCAAGGAGCTATGGTCGGAATACAAAACCCCTTTCCGATTGTACAGATCGCAATACGGAGAAAGGGATGAAAAATAAGCTAAAGAAATAAGCTATAACTCAAATAAGCTCACACCTAAAATCCTAAGCAAAACAAGTATAAGAAAAACTAATAAGCTGAAATTTACAGACTTTTGAAACACGAAAAGGAAAAGGTTTACGAAAAACAAACTTTTATATAAAAATAACTTTTATAAAGACCTTATAAACTTAAAGATAAACACAATAAGCTATAAAAATCAATGATCTAAAACAATCAAAAGCACAAAAACATAACCTTTAATCAAATAAGCAAGACAATAAGCATGTAAACAAAGATTAAAACTTAGAAAGAAAGGTAGAATGAGAGATTAAAAACAAGAAAATTAAAGAACACTTACTTAGAATTAAAAAGTATTAAAAGTGAAAGACAAGTATTTAAATTGACATGTATTTAAAGAGCAAGAAATTAAAAGGGTGGAAGACTAATTGTCACCTTAGCCAACAAAATGAAATGATAAACTTAATGATCTATATATAGGGGAGGATTAGGAAGATTCCTCCCCTCCTTCATTTTCTCTTAATTGCACCATTAGGTCCTTAAGCCTTTAATCTTCTTTAGTCTTGGACTTTAATGACTTTTGGCTCGGGATTTCTTTGGACTCGTCTTTTAATTCTTCAATAAATTAGACTTGAGTTCTTCGGCTTTTAGTAAACTTCCGTCTTTTGACTTTTTCTTCGATAAATCTTCAGAATTGGTCTTGGGCTTCCGTTCTTTTTGCACTCTTGACTTCTTGACTTCGTCTTTCATCTTTTTCTTCAATAATAGCCCGTAAATGCCCGTGTTTTCTCCGCTTTTCACCTTTTCGTCCTAAATCACAACAAAAACACAAACCACGCATAAATCCGACATAATTGACATAAAATACACGTTTTGGCTCGGTTATTATTGTAATTAAGTGGTAAAAAGGATGGGTGTTTACACACCTATCACGTACTAAGCCTTAGCTTTTCCGCAACTTAGATGTTTAGATTATGAGATGCACACAACACACAACATATAAATACATCTATAATAGTAAAGACATAAATGTAAAGGAAAGTACCGACACGATGATTTATAGTGGTTCGGTCACGAAGCTCCTCTTCGCCCTACTCCACTCCTCGAGTACACCTTACTCGAGAGTTACTTCACTAGTCAACAAACTCCTTAAGGTGGAGAAACCATACACAACGTCGCTTATCCAATTTTCGACTCTAAGCTAAAAGTCGAGTCCTAATCTTAGGTAGGACCAATCTACACAACGTCGCCCACTTCACCATTTAACGACACAAGGCTAGATGTCGAGTTCTAATCGAAAGCTAGAACCAATCTTCACAACTCTTCACTTTGAAGCTAAGTGAGAACTTCACACAATACAACTACTAATCACTTTAAAGCTAAGTGAGAACTCACAAGACACAACCACATCACTTTAGAGTTTAGTGAGAACTACCTAGACACAACCACATCACTTTAGAGTTTAGTGAGAACTACCAAGACACAACCTAATCTACCCACTAGTTATGTTTTATGGCCCAACATAACAAACCTTGTGTTTTATGGCCTAAACACATAAACCATATAGATCTAAGCACACATCACTTAGATCTATAACTCTAACATTATATCCAAGTACTAACAAGACTTGGATCTACACAACTAACACCTAATCCAAGGATACCCATCACTTGGATATTCTACCCTTACAAACACATCCAAGTGTACCCATCACTTGGATCTTCTACATATACATAGTAGGAAGACTAAAAACAAAACTTAGATCTATAGAAGGAAAGATCTTCATCATGTAGTGAACCCAACACATCATGGTAATGATAGTGTTCTTCTCTTTGCACTTGAGAGGAAGAGGAGATTGAAGATTGAATCACATCTTAAACAAGAATAATCAAAACTAACTAATCAAGGATCTAAGATGGTTTTTGAAAGAAACTTGTGCAAAAAGGGTTGAAAGAAAACCTGGAAATGATCCACTATTTATAGGACAACATTGCAACGGTCAAAAACACCCGCGGTTCCTTATCTCTACCCGCGGTACCTTATCAATAAGGAACCGCGGGTTCCTTTAAGGAACCGCGGGTTCCTTTAAGGAACCTCCGCGTCGGAGTCCGTGCAAATTTGTCCTTTAGTGGGGATATGCCATCTGGGGTAGTTTATACCCTCAAAGGATATTCCTTTGGCATATGGAATATGCCAAATTCAAATTTCCATGTTCTTTTCTAATAAAACATTTTCTTAAAAATAAAGTTAATTAAAATCTTTTGTCACATTTGATTAAAATGTGAGTTTTAAGAAAATATTAATCCTTGATCACTTAGTTAGGTTAATGACATGTTTGTACATACCTTGAGTGATTCATGCCGAATGCGGTCTTGGAGGTGTCAAGAGAAGTATACAAATGTATTCTTGAGTGATTACGAGTACCTTAACATTTTACATAATGTATTGCGAATTATACGTTTGTCATCAACAAAACACAAAGAGATTATATCGACAAAGCATCGTAATGTTTGCACTAACAATTTCCCCCTTTTGATGATGACAAACAAGTAAACCGCAACACATATTAAAATGCATAAGTTACTCATTTTCACTTACTTCTCCCCCTTTTGTCGAATCAAAAAGGTAGTCTTCATTTGTAGAAGAGGAGGATTGACTTCGAGAGAACATGCATCCAAAAATCTAATCATCCATAGTGGTTGTCGTTTGAGAGGCGAGAATCCAAACCATACACCCATCATACAAAAATATTAAGCTTGCGTCATCCTAGTGAAGTCTTCAATAACCATAGGTTAACCAACTCCACACATAATAATATGCTTATCTACGAGTGTCCAAAATGCATTACTTGCAAGATGTTCGATGAATGCAATTTGAGTGAGCCAACGATCGCATATGTAATGACTTGAACTCTTGCAAATGCTCCCCCTTGATATGAGCTCCCCCTTGCTTGAGGCACCAACAAAGCAAGAATAGTGACGAGCTACAAAAATGGGTTAGAAGTGTCCTACAAAGCAAGGTTAGTAGACAAGAGCATATATAAAAAGAGGATGATAAACAAGTCGTTTGCACAAACAATGACAAGCATTGAAGAAAGAAGTGTGCACGCGATGCTATCAACCAAAAATAAATAAATAAAGGAGAGGATCGTGACAAGATTAATTCACAATTGTTGGAATAGAGATAGAAAAGAAAAATCCATACCAATTGTAATGATAATATGTCAAAGGGTAAAAAGCTTAGAATTTTTGGAATCACCCAAGAAAATTCAAGATTTAACCATCAACTCTCAAAAAAAGCAACGAGATGATTTTGAGGAAATCAATTCAAAATTGTTGGAATAGAGGTAGAAAAGAAACATCCAAGAATTTGAAGATATCATCTCAAGGGGTTAAAAACTTAGAATTGATGGAATCACCCATACCAATTGTAAATTTTAACTGCAATCAACTCTCAAAAAGAGGAACAAAAATATCTCAACCTAGAGACATTTTTTACCAAAAAAAAATAAAAAATAAAGGAAAACCAAAAGCGGATAAATCGACGCTTTAAGAAAAATTCGGGATATAGGACATTATAGGAAAAAATGCGTATGAATGTCGACACCAAATGGTGTTTAGCATACGATAAACTACATGCTCAAAGTTTCGTAGCTCTTCTCAATCATTATGGATGTTCAAAGAACAATTACATGATGAGGAAAGGGTAAGGCTCGACTCAACTTAGTTTAGAAAGACTAGAAGAAAGAGACTCGACTTAGAAGAGCATGATTAAAATGAATTGAGAGAGGCTCAACAAAGAAGTTAAGGATAACTTCACAAATTGATTCATGAATACTATACCTTAGAAGGTAATAGTGAAATCTCGAAAGAAAATGAGAGAAGAAACTCAAAAGAAGCTCAAGAAGACATGAAGAGTTAGTACAAAATCTAACACATAATCAAGTAAGCACATAGGATAATTCATGCAATGCCTTATGAAGTCTACAATAAACCAATGTAGAGAAGGTGCGCAATTAACACATATGGCATGCAAGAAACAAGATTACTTAAAAAGAGAAGACTAAGTAAAACATGTTAGCACGTAGCATTAAAGGACATGCATGAGTTAGACACATCTAAGAGAAATTATATCGGAATTGCTTGACAAAGACAAAACCTTTATAATAAGCATGCATTCATTAACTAATCGATTAAGCATATAACATACGGATAAGCAAGAAGATATATAAGCAAGTAGCATACAAGCAAGTCATCTATCTAGATATCACAAATCAAGCTACATGTAGTGTAAATCTCCAAGAAGATTCCTAATTCTTATTAGTTTAAGAAAAGGACTCAAAATAAGAGAAAAGAAAAAAACATAATAACAACAAGATCCAAGACTCAAATAGAAATCATGTTGAAAAACATGCAAGGAAATACAAGAGAATAAAGATCATACAAAGATGTAGAAAAAAAACAAGCCTAAAACTTAAGCATAATTTTAATCTTAGTTACACTAGAATCCTAAGATTTGCTTAAATTAGATGTCTTAGCAATAAGCAATCCACATGCTTAAATGAAAGACAAGGGTGGTGGCGGAATTTGGTGGGGTGGAAGGTGAAGTCACCAAGGGTTCAACAAAGTCATTCACAATGGGAATGCTTTGGATGGGTTGAGGTTGGGTAGCCACATCCAAGAGAGTACTTGGAGTGAAGGGTGAGGTTAGCTCATTCATTCTAGATTGGAATGAAGAGGAGGTAGAACCATGAGAATGGTTGATACCATGGGTTAAGGTAGTCTTGCATGGAGCAAGAGGTGGTGAGGGTGATGAAGAGATGAGAATTGGAACAATCTCATTCTTGGGTGTGTGAAAGGGTGAAGAGTTAAGTTTGGGTAACTTAATATTAATTTTGAGGTGAGGTTCTTGTAGAAACCATGGTAGTAATGGGTGGTTTAAGGGGTAAGTGATAGTTGTAAAATCACACTTGTTTAGGAAAACAAGGTAAAAGCGGTAAGTATTAAGTGTACGTTTAGGAAAACGTAAACACTTATGACCCTTAATGGGATCGTTCTCTTGAGGAGGCTAGTGCGTTGTGTAATGAATGATTTGATTGATTTGTTTTTTATTATTAATAAGAAGAAAGGAGAAGAGAAAATGACGAAGACGAAAAAATAGAAAAATAGGCAAAAACACTACTAGAAAGTTAAGACGTAAAAACGACAAAAATTAAAATTTTAACCAAAAAATTCCTAAAAATTACTAAAAATCCAAAATAATATTCTAAGAGTTTACAAAAAATCCAAACTTGCCAAAACCTTTTAATTAATTTAATAATGACTTTTTAATGCTAATTAAAGCCCTAAAAATCACTTTTAAATATTAAAAAGCCCTAAACAAGATTTAATAGTTTTTATACCTCAAAAATGACCTAATTAAGCTAAAATATATTTTTAAAAATTTTAAAACCAAATTAAACTATTTTTAAATTCCTAAAAACTATTAAAATCTATTAAATCTTAAATTACTTCTAAACATTTATTGAAAAGCCTAAAAAATATTTGGAAAGTGAAAAAGTTCCTAATTTAATGTCTAGAATCTAGGAAAAATGAAAAAAAGTTAAATATAAAACTTTGAATTTTTCTTAATAAAATAATATTAAAATAATCCAAAAAATAAAAAGTTTATAAAATTAATTCTAAAAAATTTCTAAAATCCTAGAATAATCTAACTAAGATAAAAAAGTAAGTTAAAGTTCCTAAAACCTTTTTTATAATTTTATATTAATTATTAAAGTTTATAAAAAACCTTAAAATAAAATAAAATTAAAAATTAAAGTTTTTGAAACCAAAACTAGATGTAAACCTCAAAATATTTAATTAAAAACGAAAAATAATTTTCCTAAAATTAAAAACTCTTTTTACTATTTTTTAATTAATTAACAAAAACCGGCTAATAAATAAAAGATAAAAAATAATAAAATAACGGGAAAAATCAAAACAAAGTTGAGAAAAATCCTAAGTAACACGCTAATCCTAAGAAAATTAAAAGGGAGAAAAAAACGCTTAACCAATAAGCTGGAAATAAGAAAATAAGCTACGGATTGTATTTCTAAAAAGCAAACAAAGACGGGTTAAGTACACTACACTTGCACCCTTGGTCAGTAAAAGACCCAAGGGCGCAGTGGTAGAGTGTGTGTGGTGTGAGTGTGGTGACGGGGGTTCGAGGTTGATGAACCCCTTTTTACTTTTTTTTTCTTTTCTTTTTAACTCTCCAAACCAAACTGTGACTTCTTTTTAGCTTTGTAACACAATCCAATCACCAATTTTTAACAAGATTAAACAAGATTTAAACGTGCCCAGTCAATTTTTTTAAAACACAAGCAGGTTCTTGTGTTTCTTCACAAGTGAGTAAAGCTAAGAGGAGCTTGGGTTGTGTGTTTTGGTGTTGTTTCTTGGAACAAACAGGCACCCCTACACTCTTTGGAGTGTAGGGAGTCAAGGATAAGCAGAAAACAAGCACCTTGCAAGCAAAATCAAACCAAGTAGGCCACAAGTAGCAAATGAGAGTTGTTGTGATGATGACAAAGGGTCTGTGGGTATTTGATGCTACCTACTTGCTCAAAAATGATTATCACAGGCCAAAATTTTGCATACACTCTCCACAAATGACCTAAAAACAAAAACAAATCCTACTTAACCCTAAGATTTAACAAGTTTCCAAGAATCAAGCAAAAAGTTCAACAAAATCAGTCACACAAGCAGTTATGTATTTTTTTTTACTAACTTTTCACTTTATATCACACTTAACTTGCTTAAAATCTTTTACAAACTTGTAACTAAACTAGCTTATAACCTTAAACTACCCTACTGAATCTTTCTAACACGTTTTTAAGCACAATCAAAGATTTTTAACCCTGCTTAAACCCGTATCCAAACAACACTTTAAAACTTTTGAAAACGTTTTTAACAAACCAATTCACTTCAAAACCTATCCTAGCTAATTCTCTAACATCTAAACATGTATAATAACATCCAAAGAGCAAATCCTCACAATCTTAACAACACTTAACAACTTTCTCAAACAAGATCACATAAACATCATACTTTTCTGAAAATAGGAAAAAAATGAAACAAGGAGTACCTTGTTGAGCCCACATCCAGGCTCAACCAAGGCTGCAATGCCTTTTCCAATAGGCTCGGGCCTAAGCTGAACTTATGATCAACAAACTCAACAACCTGCTTAAGAGAAAATCAAAAAAAAGAAACAAGCAATAACCTATATATTCTGTTTATATTTTTTTTCTTAAAAACTTTTTCCACAAACTTTTTAAAACTTCTCAAAACGTTTTCTTTCAAACCTTAACACCTATTACTTCTCAAAACTGAAACTACAAATCTTGAAACAAATTCTTACCAAAGATTACCAATTTCAGAAAACCTTGAAATAATTTTGAAAATCAAAAATTACTTCACCAATTAAATTTGGAACTCAGTATTCTAGCCTTAAACAAACACCAAGTTTTTAAAAACTTACAAAAGGAATTACACTTGTGAAAACAAACACCAACTTTATAAAATTTAAAAAAGGAATTACAAGGTTTTTTGGCTAAAAACTGGAACAACTGAAAATGTAATGCTACCTTGCCTTATATACTGGCTACAAGAACTATCTAGAACACTGAAAACAAAAAACCCTAATCTATGGAAATGCCAAATACACCCTTTGAGTCTTGACGAATTTGAATTGGGTCAAATATGCCATGTGATGCTTGTACTGGATGCCAACTCTAATATTTGATCTTGGATGTTGGTGAAGTCCTTGGAGGTAAAGGAATGCCTTAGAATCGTTGGATGTGTCGGGTTATAGGGTTGTGGGAAAGAGACGGGTGCAGGGGAGGTCTGGGGTGGGGCCCACAGGCCATGTGATGGTGTTGTTTTGGGTGGGAAAAGTTGAGGGGAGTGTTAATTAGTGATCTGCACAAATTGAGCTTAAACCCCTTTGAGATGAATCCAATTAGGCCTGGGGATAATTAGGGTTTAAGCTGGATTAAGAGTTTGTTTTGATCTGTTTTGGGGGTAAAGGGATTTAAATCCCTTGTTTAGTGGGAAATTTAGCAACGTTGACCATTTGACTTAGCTTAAAAATAAACCGGGTTATGGAAGTGGGCTAAGGGGGTATTGTTGGGCCATATGGTGGTAATTTTATTACCAGTCCAAAATTTTAACTCCGTTTGTTTTTGGTTGCAAGCTTAGTCCAAATGGCTAACAGCCAGTTAAGTATTTTGCATCACAAGTCCAAAACCAATTTCAATGTTAGTCCCTTTGATGAAATTAGGCTAACTTTGGCATTTTGATTCTTTTCCAAGGTCTTGATTTGTATATATCTTCATTCTTCAAGGACCACACTTGTACAATTAACATTTGGAGGGTCAATTATGACAAGTTCTTCAAAGATGAGGGGCCATTCTTGCCAATTCTTCAAACTTGAGGGGTCTTTTTGCAAAATTCCATAAATGAGCTTGGTTCATTGTGCGGCTTCGTTTCCCGTGTTCGTTTTTGATTGATTCTTGTGATCTTTTGCCATTTCCTCAATATCCGTACCTAAAAATACACAAGTAACAAACACGAGCATATATTTGGCATATTTTATGATATTTAATGCAATTAAAGGCCGTTTTGGATGATGAGACCATGTATAAAAGCCGTCTCATCACTCCCCCATACTAAACCATTGTCGTGCCCTCACGCAATGCTAGAATAAAGTATCAAAGCATCTCCAAAATTCATTTTTATTCACTTTATTGAAAGGATAAACTAGCTACACTACTACTATTACTACTACTTGCGTTTTAGACATAATGTATGATTTTCATCGCAAAATGAGACGTTTAGGTTCATAGAATAAGAACACGTGAATGCTTCGTTAGAAATAATTTCGTCGTCCTCGATTTTCACCTTAATTCCATGCCAAGCGTGCAACGAGATCATTGTCATTATAAGTTAGTAATGCTAACACTACTCATATGCCCTAATCACGTACTTATTCTACCATTATTCCTAAGTTGTATCTCTTATATTTTATTATGTCTTAATGATCACGAGGATACATCATTTGACTTATGCGATAATAGAGATTTAGGTCTAAAAATAGAGTCCTAACGGTGTAACTAAGACCATCAAATCAATAACCCCTCCTAATAGACAACGATGTTAAAAAATTAAGTTGACAAGAAGAATCGATAAACACGGTTTTATAAAGGTTTTGAACATGAGACTTATTACCAAGACTTTTATACGCCCCCTAACGGAAGGACCTTATTATCTTTGGTTTACCTCCATCTTTTATTCAACTTCGCCATGAAGCTTTTATTATGACTTCGGTCTTGCCTTGCCTTTTATTATCCGCCTCATCGGTGGTTTTATTAGCCAAAGACGTATATCCTCACGCTAAAGCGAATTTTGGATCTTTAAAGCTTCGAAGATTAAGGCTTGATTCACTTTCAATTTTGCATAGATTTTAGGCCTTGTGGGGCTTCAAATTGTTTGCTAGATTTAGGTGAACACTTGAAATCTTATTATTAGGTGAAGCTTTCGATTATTAGGGTGCCAATACTTCAAAACCGTGACGCTGGCGATACCTTAATGTCTTCCCAATTTAATTACACGGAAGCTACTAGAAAAGACTAGAAACCCAACAATCCTAACTAAACCGCTAAGTCAATATTTATTAAGCAAAAAATATTTACATGCGAAGGGAGAATAAGCAAACAACGAGAACACATGAGTTTTTGAAAGAATACGAGTACTCTACGTTTAGCATAGTAACTTATAATTAACACTATCATTTCTCGTCCTCATTTAAGAGACTTAGCCTAATGTGTAGTTAAGGAACCAAAGCTAAGTGCTCAACACGCACGGTCGAGTCAAAAATTACTCTTATTCTCGCCATCGGAAAACCTACATTCGTGTCTTCAAACACTTATGAAACATGAGAAAAATTTTAAAATTTAGCCATTTTTAGCCTTATTTTGCAACAAAACGATAAACTTTGGAAAGCGTGTAGGTTTGGCAAGGCAAGTATCTATTCACCCCCCCTATACTAAAGTTAAACATTGTCCTCAATGTTTCGAGTCTAGGGGTGCAAACACCCCCATACTAGAGACGTAGTCGAATGCCTAATCTAGCATGGAAAGGGTGTAACCAATAAATTAATAGCCGTTTATGAAGTGTGCTAAAAACCTAAGGTTAGAACATAAAAGGATATATCATATGGATATTGGGAAAGGCCTCCAAAGCAAACGATCGAGTGCTCCCATGAAACGAACACGAGAGGCTCCAATCGTGAAGATCATGATCTAAAAACCACAATTCACAAACAACCACGAAACAAAGGTTGGAAGGGCACAAATCCCCTCACATTAAACTAATTAGAAAGCAATAATATGTACATGGATAAGCATGGGTCTCCCCCACGAGGCACCTTGTTTTTGATAACCGAGTCAAAAGCTCGACTCGAATCCCCATAAATGTGATCATTTAAGGATAATCATGGTGTGGTCAATTTTTGGTGGGGCTTACATGATAAACAAGGCCCAAAAGCACGTGGAGTACTTTAAAAACCTGATAAATGTATACCAGGGTCAAAGATAGCGTCTTCGTTTTCGGATGAAAGACGAAACAATGCTACTCCAACACAAACCCCAATGGGGTAGAAGAAAATAGGAGAGAGGAAATAGAAGGGTGGGACAATGGGTAAGTCTCTAAAAACATGAGCTACTCGAGGTAGACTCGCACCAATCAAATGAAAAGATTTTCCATTTATTGCATCGGTGGAAGACCGAGATTTCCCTATAAAAGCAATTCCAGGATCAAATATCTCGTCCTCGGTGGAGAAAGGGGAGGGAACATAAGGGGCTTCCCCCACACTAAGTCCACACAAAGCATCGTCAAAAGGAGAAGACGAGCTTGTAGTACTCAATAAACGCGGTGATGACGGAGTTAGAATTGTAGAAAAATCTTTTAAATTAAATTCAAAATCTTTTCCTTTTTCATCTTTTAAACTCTCATTGTGAAAACCTAATTTAATTATGTCAAAAATATTTGGTGTTTCTAAAGCAATATTAGTCACACTAAAAATTCTCACATTTTGAAATCTTTTTGGTTTAGGTGGTGGCAAGTTTTCAAATCTTTTGTCAATAAAGAAAACCTCCCCATCGGGATCAACGTATTCATCATCCGAAGAATCACTCGAGATTGGAATCATAGGCTTAACACTCTTAACCTCCACCGGCGGAGGGGACGGAACTTCATTTTTCTCAACAACTCCTAAAACTTTATTTGAAATCTTTTGACAAATGTTTTTGGTGGAATTGACATTGTACAAAGATGTGATAGAATACACATGAGAAAGAGTGGAGTTTTGGGTTGCATTAATGACGAGTTCTTCCTCATTGAAACGAAGAGTGATTTTTCTTGCATGCACATCGATAAGTGCTCTCGAGGTATCCAAAAAAGATCGACCTAAAATTAACGGAACTTTAGGATCGATGGGAATATCAACAACAATAAAGTCTACAGGGTAGTAGAACTTTCCAACTTTCACAAAGACGTCCTCGGCAACTCCACAAGCTAGAATCGTAGAATGATCGGCCATTTCGATTGACATTCTTGAAGGAGTGAGATTTGGAAGATTGAGCGATTTAAAAATCTCAAGAGGCATCAAATTAATACTAGCACCAAGATCGGCCAAGGCGTAGCATTCTTCCATGTCTTGGATAGCACATGGGATTAAAAACTTTCCAGGATCACCGACTTTTTGAGGTATGCGGCTTAGAAAAACCGAAGAACAACTAGACGATTTTTGCAATTTCTCTTTGTTATTCAACATACTTTTGAAGTTCGCGGCAAATCGAGGCATCATGACTAAGGCGTCGGCAAAACTTATATTAAAATGCAAGTCATGAAACATTTTCATAAAAAGTACAAATTGATAATTATTTCGTTCTTGTGCCTTTTCCTTGTCTCGTCTTGAAGGGTAGGGTAAAGGTGGTGTGGGTTGGGGTAAATTAGGCATAGGCAACGGCCTTGGAATCTTGGGTTCCATGATTGGTGTAGGTTCAACCGTAGGTGTGGTTTGAGCGGTACTTCGTGGGCTTGTAATTTGCTCCTTTTTCAACAATAAGCTCGGGTTCTTTCTCTTTTTCCTTCTCCATAGAAGTACTTGGACGAGAAATGGGTTCTTTGAAAGTTTTACCACTACGAGTAGTAATAACCTTCAATTCTCCTTTCGGGTTCACGATGGTATCACTAGGAAGACCACCGGAAGAAGAGGGTTTACACATGATAGCTTCAAACATTTTAGCCATACGGTCTTCAAACTTAGATTGCCTAGCATCCGCTTTTAACAACTCTTGCTTAATCTCATGTTGTCCTTGCTCCATTTTTTGTTGATTTTGTTGGAGTCTTGTGACATTTCCTTCCATTTTATTAGCATGAGTTTTAAGTTCATTAGCAAGTTCATTTTTAAGCTCGTTTTTCAACTCGGATCTTAAGCTAACCATTTCACGTTGCATATTGTCAAACTTAGCATCATTAGCCTTAGCATAACTCAAAAATTCTCCTTGAAGGTTTTTGGTGTGATCGTTTTGAAAACCTTGGGCATTGTTTTGAAAATCACGGTTTTGGTTTTGATTAGAAATTTGCCCATTTCCACTTTGGTAATTACCTTTGTTATAATTTCTTTGATTTCCTTGGTAATTTCCACCTTGGTTGTTGTTGCGATAATTATTAGCATTTTGATTTGGTGGAGCTTGATTTGAACGAGAACCTTGACCGATTTGGTTATAAGTTCCCGTGGCTACAAAAGCATTCGAAGTGTTACCATCCGCGGGAATGCACTCGGAAAGATCATGAGCTCCCCCACACGACAAACAACTTTTAGAAACCGCTTTGACCGAAGCAGAATTGGAGGCTTCTTGAGCCTTCCAATGGGACATAAGGTTAGCAAATCTATCAAAAATCGGTTTTCTTCATTTGCTTCATCATGTAATGCATTGATACTTTGAGACGATGATGAGCCCCTTTTGGCAACACTCGGTGTGTGACGAGGGTTATAAACTTTAGACCTATTCTCAATTATGACCAAAGCTTCTTCAACCGTTATACACAAAACATTACCACCCGCGGCGGCATTTAAATAATCTCTTTCATGATCGTTAAGTCCATTGTAAAATGTGTCGATTTGGTGCAAATCAGAAAAACCGTGATGAGGACATTCATGTAACATCTCCTTAAACCTATTCCAAGCCGTAGAAAAACTTTCATTTGATTCTTGTGAAAATTTAGAAATCTCATTTTTCAAATGCGTAGTCTTAGAGGGCCGAAAAAATTGGTTCACAAACTTCGAAACGAGATCCTTCCACGTCAATATAGAATTGGGTGGCTCTTTCTCTAACCAAATTTTAGCGGGCCCCGCTAAGGAATACGGAAAAAGCATCATCTTAATCGAGTCATTCGAGACATCCTTGAATTTGCACGTGGCGGTAAGACGATTAAATTGGCGGATATGGTTGTGGGGATTGTCCTTCTCATCACCACGGAATTTGTTGTTTTGGATCATCGACAACAAACCCGTTTTCACCTCAAAATTCTCGGCAAGGATTGCGGGAATCACAATAGCTTCTCCATAACCCTCGGTGGGTGCTTGAAGTAACTCCATCATAGTTCGATTCGCCATGGTTGGTTCTTCTCGTACAATGGGTTCGTCAATAGGAGACTCCTCACTAGAATGAGTTGGAGTGGGAGTTTTGTTCTTTCGTTTACGTGCACGTTTTGCTTTGTTACGAGTGAGCATAAACGTCACGTACAACGTGGAGACGAGCAAAGAAGATTCTTTTTGGTATTTTGTGTTTTTCAATTTTTTTGTGGTTTTTGATTGTATTAACTTTTTGGAAATTGGTGAATATATTAAGTAGACAAAAAGTCCACAAATCTCCTCCTTAATCAAATCTCTTGATTAAAAAGGCCTCAAGGAATGAAAACGATCACGTGGAGTGAACGCCTTCGATGACTTTAGAACGATGGTGGAACACCAAATCGTTCAAGAGGGTTTAATCAATATGAAACCAAGAAAATATATATGATATGTAATAATACTTTGGGCGGCAAAACCCTCGATTCACTCTCAAAATCAAATACGCACAAGCAAGCGGAGGAAACGAGGCGGCGCGAAGCACTTAAGAGCCTTTTTCCTTTAGGTTGTGAAATACAACCGCCTTAAACCCACCTTATAGTTTGTATTATCAAGATAAAGCTTCACGAAAGTATTTATCTATTTTTGGCTTTTTCTTTGGTTTGAGATTCGAATACAATGATCGAGTGATGAAATCCCGAATCAAGGTTGTGATTGCTCACAGTACTTGTGTATTTATTGTTCTACATTGTTAGAAATACGTTTTACGTATATTAGAAGTATCGGTCACTCCACAATAATATTTATGTTGTAATAGCTCGTAGTTAGAAAATAGTCATTAGTTACTTATTAACTTAAGTAAGAACCGGTCCATGGGCTTGTCATGGACCGGCCCAAGCCCATATTATGCTTGGAACTATAAATACCCCTTTCCACCATGGAAAGGGGTTGGTTGTTGTCATTTCCTTAGTTTCATTTTAATAAAATTCACATAGTTTCTCTCACTTTCTCTCTCTAACTTTCTCTCTCTAGAAATCAACAAACCCCTTCATAGATTCATTGATTATCAATATTCTACATTTGGTATCAAGAGCTATGGGGTGATTTAAGGTAGTGATTTGTGTGGTTTTTTAGTTTTTGATTGTATTTGTGTTCTTTAAGAAGATCATCTTGATTCTTGGTGTTTTTTTGGTGTTTTGGTGATTGGGATTAGTAGATAAGTATTAGTTGTTACTTATTTTAGTCGAAAGTTCAAAACTTTTTGGGTTATTTGGTTAAAATCGGGGTTTTTTATCATCTTTTTGCTCGACTGTGCATACTCGAACAAGTTTCTGATTACCCAGAAAAGTTCCGAACCAAGCACTTCCGAATCAAGCAAAAAGGTTCCGAACCAAGCACTTCCGAATCAAGCCAAAAAGTTCCGAATCAATCACTTCCGAATCAATCACTTCCGAATCAAGCACTTCCGAATCAAGCACTTCCGAACCAAGCACTTCCGAATCAAGCACTTCCGAATCAAGCAACTTCCGAATCAAGCAACTTCCGAATCAGCAACTTCCGAATCAACAACTTCCGAATCAACAACTTCCGAATCAACAACTTCCGAATCAACAACTTCCGAATCAACAACTTCCGAATCAATAACTTCCGAATCAATAACTTCCGAATCAATAACTTCCGACTCAAGAAGTTCCGACTCAAGAAGTTCCGACTCAAGAAGTTCCGACTCAAGAAGTTCCGACTCAAGAAGTTCCGACTCAAGAAGTTCCGACTCAAGAAGTTCCGACTCAAGAAGTGCCGAACCAAGAAGTTCCGGATCAAGCCAAAAGTTCCGAATCAAGGGTGATTTTGCTTGTTTTTCGACGATTTTTTAGAGGATTTAATCTTGGTTTCTTACAACAAAAACTTAACACAATTCACAAACTTTACTTCACTGCTCGATCAACCGATAATCTCTGTTTCTTTGAAGAAAACAAAATGAATCCAAGTTCATTAATGCCTCAGATGACATCTCTTACGGATATCTCGATCATAACAGGGACTGATAGTCGTCCACCAATGCTTATCAAAGAGGTGTTTGAGGCATGGCAGGGCCGTATGATGCAATACTTGAAGGGCAAACCAACATACGGAAGGCTTATGGTCAAATCGATTTTGAATGGTCCACTCGACTATGGTACCATTGTGGCAAATAATGTGTCTCGACCAAGAGAATATGAAGAACTCACACCGGCACAACAACTCATTGCTGATGCTGATGAAAAGGCTCTACAGACACTTCTCCAAGCTCTTCCGCATGATATTTATCGTATGGTTAGTCAATATACGGTTGCCAAAGATTTATGGGAACGTTTAAAGGTGTTGCTACAAGGTACGTCTCTCACGAAATAGGAAAGGGAGTGTCAGCTGTATGATTTGTTTGATAGATTCACGTACAGCCCAGGGGAAACACTACACGATTATTACTTCAGATTCACTACTCTAATGAATGATCTGAATGTATACAATCTTGTAATTGCTCCATTCCAGGTTAACACCAAGTTCTTGAATACTTTACCTCAAGCTGAATGGGGTGAGTATATTACCGATGTGAAGTTAACCCGGGATTTGCATAAGTGCAACTTAGATCAAATCTATGCTTTTCTTCAGCAGCATGAGAAGCATGTGATTATGCACCGTTCTCCTCGCGGTATGTACCCAGATTCCTTAGCTTTGATGGCGAATCAACCAAGCTTGTCACACAACAACACACCTTATATCTTGGGACATCAAGCCTATCATCCATCACCCTATATGACACCAACCTTCCAACAATACTCGATTCTACCACAACCACCCACCTCACATCAGCAACAATATCGGTTCAATGCACCTTCACCATAGTATGCTTCACAACTTCATCCAGCAAATGTTGCACCTTATGCTCAGCCTTCATATTCTTCTTATCAAGAGAATGCAGCATATCCAACAAGCTACCCTGATCAAATGAGTATTCCTTCTACTGATTATGCAGCTCATCCAGATCAAGCACTATATTGTGATGATGAGGAAGTCCCCGTTCCTGTATTCCAACAAGGAGCTGACCCAGTTGAAGTGCTAACTACTATGTCTGCTTATCTCACAAGAACTTTAAGCAAACGAGGATACAGAGGATCAGCTCCTACCAACAATCAGTTGAGGAATTCATCCAATTCTCGCCAACAAGCTACAATTGAGAATGACAGGGTAATGGTTCAGCCAATTCAACCATATCAGGGGAGACCTTCCACTTCAACCAATGCTCGCACGATCAATCCTGCTCCTGCTCCAATGGTCAACAATCCTCCACGGGCTAATACAGGCAAGTTGAGAATGATCACATGCTACAACTGCAAGGAAGAGGGTCATATGTCCAGGGATTGTAAGAAACCCAAGAGGAGAAGGGATGGACAGTGGTTTGCAGAAAAGATCTATCTGGTAAATGCTCAGGCACAGGGAAGGGAACTTGATGAAGAGGAGCTTGCATTTCTTGCTGATCCCGGGATTGCTGAACAAGACGTTGTCACTACGCAGAATGCAGCTTACCAAGCCGATGATCTTGATGCGTATGACTCCGACTGTGATGACTTTCAATCTGCAAAGGCTGCTCTCATGGCAACTATCTCCAGCTTAGGGCCAGAAAAGAGATCTGAGGTACTTATTAATACCACCGATAATACCACTGATGCTAGTATTCAACCACATCAAGTTGTGCAAGAGAGTGCTGACTCGAATGAATCTTCGGTGGTGAGTCCTTCAAACGAGGAGACTAACAATGATAGCAATATCAATGTGAGTCCCCAGACTTTGAGTGAATCACAACCGGGACCCAGTTCGCATACGCCTACTCCTGCTCAACAAGATTTGGTCATGGTTCCTGCTACATTACTTAGCCAAATGAATGCTGCACTCTTAGAAACCTTAGCTAAGAATAAGAATTTGTCTGATGAGCTTGCCTTAAGCAATGAGAAAGTTCAAACCTTGGAACTAGTGCCTTCGTCTAGTGTTCTAACTAATCTCGAATATGATCACTTTAGAAACAAACAAATGGGTCACTTGCAAGAAATCGAAAACTTAAGAGCAAATCTGTCTAATGAACTTCAAGAAAAGGAGTTAGTGGTCACTAATTTTCAAAAACTTCAAACGGATTTTGAATCACTAGAGTCTAAGAAGAATGAAATGGAGATTAATGCCACTAATAAGATTAGAAGTCTAGATTACTTGCTGTTAAGACAATACGCTGCTTCACAACTAGTTCACTTATTTGATGCTTCATTTAGAGAATTTAACTTATCACGTCAAAAAGGCCTTCCCCCTAATCCACGGTATGCAAAACAAGCTTTAAGACATAGTCCTAGACTTTATAATGCAACTCAATTAGGATTGGCCTTAGAACCGATTGTTTTTCCTAGTGATCGAACAAGTAAGGAACTAGTTGATGAGGATCGGTCATACAATTCTGCAAAATATCCCGAGTGTGATTATTTTAAATTGAATAAGGAGCTTGCAAAAACGGATTTTAGAATTCGATTCCATATGGACAAAGATCTCATAACAGCACCAACCTACATATTAGATGAAGAAAACCCTAGTACGTTTCCTACACTTGTCAATATGGAAGGTCCTAAGGAAATTCCAAAGGATCTTCCACCTGTTAGCACTGTATGGTTAAACTTGCAAGAGATTAATCAATACTTTACTAATTTTGACAAGGTCATTTTGGAACGTACGACTTCAAATGGCCTAAACGCCGGAGAATGGGCTTTCGAACATATGAACGAGGTGTTTAAAACTGAGATCAATCCGTTTGTCGAAAGTCTAAAAGGAATTTTTGCATCTCTTAAGGAAAATCTTGTTTTTGAAATTGGTGAAGTTCAAAAAGTGTTTTATGAAATGGACACCGCTTACGAACTACAACTAGTTTAAAAAGAAAAGATTTTAACTGAATATGACCGATTCTTGTCTGCAGTAATCTCGTGTGATGTGCTTACTACTGTAAATGTTAATTATTCGAATGAGCTTACATCCGCCATGATTAATTGTGATGCTGTGAATATTTGTGAGGATATTTGTGATGATGTTTGTAATCTTTCTGTAAATGTTGCTGATACTGTAAATGAGGTAGATAATCATTCTTGTCACGAATCTAACGCTGAGTTTTTAAAGCTACAAGATTCCTACAATTTACTTTCAAAACGCTTTAATCAACTAGAACAACATTGTATATCTTTAGAATTAAAACAACAAACTCAAAATGAGAATCTTTTGATATCAAATGTTTGTGAAAACGGTGTTGAGACTAGTGACAAGATGATTGCAATTGTTAAGACATTAGAGGAAGAAATCATGAGATTGAAGAGAGAGGTATCATCAAAGGAAACATTAAAATTGGAACTAGAGGCTGCAGAGTCTAAAAACCAAGTCTTAGAAATTAGACTTTCATCTGTTCTAGGGGAGATGGATCGGACAAGACAGGGATTATCCGCTCTTTATGGTTCACTAGAAGAACGCTTCGCTTTTAATGCGGCACAGCAACAATCTTTTGTTGAACAACTGAACCAAAAGTGCGAGGAAATCTCTGATTTGAACATCCTGCTAATAGACAAAAATATGGTTTTGGCTGAGTTAAAGGAGACACTTCTTCTCACCCGACAAGAAGTTGTTGATAACTTAGCTACCGACTCTGCACCGTCCACTAGTGCTCCAACAACCAAGTCAGTAGTGCTTTATAAGAATCCACTTCATAAGAGAAACCCGGTTACCTACGATGATTATATGAGGAATGCCATTAAGCATGTCGATCTTCTTAGGGATATTTTAGACGATCTTTATGCCTTAGATCCCTCTAGTAGCGACTATTATTCGGCTCATGAATATGTTAAGCGAGTTCAATATTGCCTAGCATATTTGCAACACATAGGTACACCAGGTTCTGCACTACTTAATAATAGGCCCATTGCTGTCACTCCATTTAATAAGACTCCAGGAGCGAAACCGTCATTGGCACAATCAAGTAAGACACCTTTAAAATCTGTTGCTAATGTTCCCACTTTGCCTTCTACAGGATTAAAAGAGACTACTAAGGCTAAAGGATCGCCACTCAAGAAAGCTAAGATCAAACCCTCCACTAGTAGTGCCACAAAGAAGAAAGTAGAAGTCCACAATAGGAATGCTAGTTCAGTTTTAAATAAAAATCATGTTAAGACTAAAAGCTCTGCGCCTGTGCAGCAGCCTAAACCATTCGTGAATTCTGATTTAAATTGTTGGAATTGTAATGAATGTATGTTTTCCCAGCGTCATGATTTGTGTCTGATTGATCACGTTAATGAAATGAATGCTATTAAGAATGGTCTTGAATGGAAGCCAACGGGTAGAACTCGTGCCCAAGTTGGCTGGCAATGGCGTCCCACTGGTAGGACCTTTACATTAGATGGAAAAATGTGCCCTTTAACTAGGAATGCATCCATTGAGGTTAGGTCTAAGCGTCCTTTAGTTAGGAACACTCGCACTCAAGTATGGAAACAGCGCCCTTTAATTAGGTCAGCCCCCACTATAGTGCCTATCAGTGAAGAAATACCTTAGGATTTAAGTCAACTAGAATCTACACCACCTATTAAGAAAAGGAAGGCTAGGAAATCTAAGAAACCTAGAGTTAGCAAATCTAAGATTATTAAATCTGTACCTGCTAATAACAAGGAACACTCAGATTCCGATACCTCTACATTGTCTTTGTGTGGTGATATTTTCAGGTGGTCCAAATCATCCTGTGGTATTTGGACTCCGGTTGTTCAAAACATATGACCGGAAATCGCTCGATGCTCCGAAATTTCGTCAACAAGTTTCTTGGTACGGTTAAATTCGGGAATGATCATATTGCAAAGATTATGGGGTATGATGAATATCAGATTGGAAACGTGACGATTTCTAGGGTATACTTTGTAGAAGGTCTTGGTCATAACTTATTCTCAGTAGGACAGTTTTGTGATTCCAACCTTGAGGTTGCTTTTCGACAACACACTTGTTTCATCCGCAACTTGGAAGGAAAATATTTGTTGAAGGGATCTCGTGGTGCAAATCTTTATACTTTGTCCTTACAAGACATGATGGCCGCCTCTCCAGTATGTCTTCTCTCTAAAGCTTCTAAGACCAAGTCATGGTTATGGCATCGCAGATTATCTCATCTTAACTTTGATGCTATTAATCATCTGGCTAAAAACGAGTTAGTTCGTGGTCTTCCAAAGCTTAAATTTCACAAGGACCATTTATGTTCCGCGTGTTCAAGGGGGAAAAGTACCAAGAAATCTTACAAGCCCAAAGCTGAAGACACCAATCAAGAAAAACTTCATCTTTTGCATATGGATCTTTGTGGGCCGATGAGAACTGAAAGTGTGAGCGGTAAGAAATTCATTCTGGTTATTGTGGATGATTTCTCAAGGTTTACATGGGTTAGATTTTTACGTACAAAGGATGAAGCACCGAAGGCTATCATCACTTTTCTGAAATTCATTCAGGTACGTTTGAATACCACTGTCCGCCGTATTCGTACAGACAATGGTACAGAGTTCGTCAACCAGACTCTTCATGATTATTATGAAGAAGTTGGTATATCACATGAAACATCCGCTGCACGCACTCCACAACAAAACGGTGTCGTTGAAAGACGGAATCGTACACTTATGGAAGCTGCTAGGACCATGCTTATTTATGCGAACGCTCCATTGTTCTTGTGGGCAGAGGCTATTTCTACTGCATGTTTCACCCAAAACTGTTCTATCCTTCGGAAACGCCATGGAAAAACACCTTATGAGCTTTTACATGACCGTAAACCCGATGTCTCATTTTTCCATGTGTTTGGTGCTCTTTGTTATCCAAATATCAATAGTGAGAACTTGGGTAAGCTTCAACCGAAAGCCGATATAGGTATTTTCATTGGTTACTCACCGTCCAAAAGAGCATACCGAATCTATAACCGTCGTCTTGGCAAGATTGTAGAAACTATGGACGCAGATTTCGACGAGCTGACAGCGATGGCTTCTGAGCAACACAGCTCTGAACCCGCGCTTCATGAGATGGGAACCGGTGCTATTAGTTCCGGATTAATTCCAAATAATCCTACTTCTACATCATTTTTACCACCAACTAGGCCTGAGTGGGATAAACTGTTTCAACCGTTGTTTGATGAATTCTTCGATCCCCCTACTGATGAAGTTCCAGTACCTGTAGTAATTGCTCCAATACCTGAAGTGGTTGCTCAAGCTAATGAACCTTTATCTAATGCATCTACAATTCACATTGAACCGGATGCACCTTCACCAAGTGATTCTCAAACTACACCTGAATCATCACCCCTACTTGTGCCTAATGATGTGGAAGAGGATTCTACTGATCACGACTTGGAATATGCTCACTTGCAAGAGCTTCCTTTCTTTGGTGTAGCGATCCCTGAAAACCCTTCAGCCGCGTCTACCTCAGAAGAAGCTCCTTCTATTGTTCACTCCAGACCACCTAGGATTGAAAATCATAGCACTAAATGGACAAAAGATCACCCAATTAGGAATGTTATTGGAGATCTAGATCGACCCGTCTCTACACGCCATCAATTACAAGAGAATGCACTTTATTGTTACTTTGATGCATTTCTCTCTGAAGTTGAACCCAAAAATTGGCAGCAGGCTATGACCCAATCATCTTGGATTGAAGCTATGCAGGAGGAACTAAACGAATTCCAACGACTTGAAGTATGGGAATTGGTTCCTCGCCCTGACAAGGTTAACATCCTTACTTTGTTATGGGTTTATAAGGTTAAACTTGATGAGATGGGTGCGGTATTGAAGAATAAAGCTAGATTGGTCGCTAGAGGATATAAACAAGCCTTGGGTATAGACTTTGAGGAATCTTTTGCTCCTGTGGCTAGATTGGAGGCGATTAGACTATTCCTTGCGTTTGCTGCTCATATGAACATGAACGTCTATCAAATGGATGTGAAGACGGCATTTTTGAACGGTGAACTAAGGGAAGAAGTTTATGTTAGTCAACCGGATGGGTTCGTCAGTACGGAGTCTCCTAATCATGTGTACAAGCTTAAGAAGGCTCTCTATGGGTTGAAACAAGCTCCACGCGCGTGGTATGATCTCCTGTCAACATATCTCATGTCGGAAGGCTTCTCCAAAGGCAAAGTGGACCCCACTCTATTCACTCTCAAAGAAGGCAACGACATGATTCTGGTACAAATTTATGTTGATGATATAATTTTTGCTGCCACTAACATAGAATTGTCAAACCGATTTGAGAAGATAATGTCCACACGCTTTCAGATGTCGATGATGGGAAAAATTTCATTTTTCTTAGGATTACAGATTCTTCAGAATCCCAGAGGCATCTTTATTAATCAATCCAAATATGCTCTAGAATCTCTTAAGAAATATAACTTTGAAAATTGTGACCCCGTGGACACTCCAATGGTGGAGAAATCCAAGTTAGATGAAGATAGGAATGGGACTATTGTCGATCCAAAACTTTACCGTGGGATGATCGGCACCCTTCTATATCTGACTGCTAGCAGGCCTGATTTGCAATTTGCTGTATGCATGTGTGCCCGGTATCAGGCTCGGCCTACCGAAAAGCACCTACATGTAGTTAAAAGGATCTTTCGGTATCTAAAAGGAACACTTCATCGTGGGCTATGGTATCCGAAAGATTCCTCGATTGCTTTAATATCATACGCAGATGCCGATCATGCTGGATGTCAAGACACGAGGCGTAGCACGTCTGGATCTGTGCAACTCCTTGGAGATAGATTGATCAGTTGGTCTTCAAAAAGGCAGAAAAGCGCTGCAATATCAAGCAAGGAGGCTGAATACATCGCCATGTCCGGTTGTTGTGCTCAAGTCCTTTGGATGAGATCACAATTAACTGACTACGGTTTGGGATTCAACAAAATCCCGATGTATTGTGACAACAAGAGCGCCATTGCCCTTTGCTGCAACTATGTTCAACACTCCCGGGCCAAGCATATAGACATTCGCTACCATTTCATTAAGGAGCAGGTGGAGAACGGAGTGATCGAGCTGTATTTTGTCACTACTGAGTACCAGCTGGCGGATATGTTCACCAAAGCCTTAGATCGAGGACGAATCGAGTTTTTGATCGACAAGCTTGGTATGAAATCATTCACTCCAGCGACTCTCAAAGAGTTGGCAGAAGAATCAGCTGAATAGTCGTGGTAAACTATTCAGAGTATCCTTTGTTCGTGATCATGTATATTATCGTAAATATATAAACCACAAAAAGAAAATACAAAAATATAAAACCAACAAAAACCATAAAAAATATAAAACCTAGAAAAACCATAAAAACTATAAAATCAAGAAAAACCAAAAATATTTTTCTTTTAAAAACGGGCATGTCTTTTAGTACGGTAATATTTACGGCCTTAGAAATGTCGATTAATATTGACACGGTGCCATAAATAGAGTCCGTATAAAAGTTGTAATGTTTTAAAACATGCCCATTATGGCTTGTAGTTATTTCTGACTGCAACCCGGTTTTCATATTAAAGTCACGTATTTCCTTGGAAAACGTTGGCTCAGAACGGGAATTAATTTTCTCGGGCGTGATTTACAAGCCAAATCATGCAAAGGGATCAAGTTTACTTTATAACTTGGTCTAACACGAATTTGTGTACGTCTCAGTGCATTAATTTGTTAAAATAAGAGAAATCTTATTAAAACCACGAATCAAATTTTTCAAGATATAAATTGGAAATGCTCTCATCAATATTTGACTCTTTAAACTATGACTACAGCTCTTTAAATAGAAAACGGGTCATCGTTTAAGGGGGAGAAAATATTAAAATCATCTTTGTCATTAAAATTGATTTTCAAAAGTGATTGTGAAAATTAAGGGCTACATGGTAATTGAGTGGTATTGCTTTAGAATACGACTTGTGTTCGTTCTAAGTGATAGGCATGGCTTTTAGATATTGGAGATATGCTAATAGATTGCGTTTGCTAAGTTGTGTGTAAGTTAAACAAGGGATAAGTGAAATGAAAAAGTTAGAAATAAAAAGGAAAAGAATAGATAATAGAGGGACTAAAGGTGATGTTTAATGAAACTAGTCAAAAAAAAAATTGACCTAAGTCAAAAAACAAATCACCCCGCCCCTTACTATTCCCATTCACTGTTTCTCCTTATCATTGCCGCCATTAACAAACTCTCACAAGCTTGACGAATATCGATTTTTAATCAATCCTTCCTGTTCTTTCGACTAAATAAGGTATATACATCAATATTTTAACTTCTAAATCCACTTTACTTATCATATAATTCTGTTAAACAATGCTCAATTAATCAGTTTAATCCACTTAGGGTTTATGATTAAATTAGGGTTAATTAACTAGGGATTTGTGGTGGGTTTTGTGCGGATTAGTATGATATGATGTTTAAATGCCTTAGTTTGCCTTAGAAACTCACAAACGCGCTAGAATAATCATCTGAGTTTCGTTTGTAAAAGTTCCGGATGAACATGGATAAGAACTTCCGAATGAAGGATTTTTTCTGAAAAAACTTCCGAATGAGGAAGTTCCGAATGAAGGACTTCCGAATGAAGGAAGTTCCGAATGAAGAACTTCCGAATGAAGGAAGTTCCGAATGAAGAACTTCCGAATGAAGGAAGTTCTGAATGAAGAACTTCCGAATGAAGGAAGTTCCGAATAAAGAACTTCCGAATGAAGGAAGTTCCGAATGAAGAACTTCCGGATGAAGGAAGTTCCGAATGAAGGAATGTTCCGGATGAAGGAAGTTACGAATGAAGAACTTTCGGATGAAGGAAGTTCCGAATGAAGAACTTCCGGATGAAGGAAGTTCCGAATGAAGAACTTCCGGATGAAGGAAGTTCCGAATGAAGAACTTCCGGATGAAGGAAGTTCCGAATGAAGAACTTCCGGATGAAGGAAGTTCCGAATGAAGAACTTCCGGATGAAGAAGTTCCGAATGAAAGAATGTTCCGGATGAAGAAGTTTCGAATGAGGAAAAGTTCCGGATGAAGAGTTTGATTATCATTGTTTGCATGCTATATATGTACTTGTTGTATTATATTATGAAATGTGTTATGCTTAGAAGTAAGAATGATATCTATCTATATGTTTTTGTGCATCAACCTTTCATGTCTTATCTTAAGCAGATACAATGACTAATCCAACAGTACAAGCAATCCAAGAATCTAGAGAAGCCGATATTGCTAAAGCACGAACCCTTAAGTTTATTCCCAACAATTACCGGCTGAAGCAAGTCTCAAAATCCACTCACCATGGTTTTAAGGTCGCCATAGCCATCCTCGACAACTCTCATTTCAAGAACGCCCTTAGGAGTAGTGCCTCGGTGCCTTATGAGTATATGTATGAATTTTGGGCTACCAAGGAAATCACTTCAAACAAGATCACCTTCACCATCGACAACAAGCAGCAGACACTCACAGTTTCAGAATTCCGTAAGATTCTTGGTATACGGGATACACCCAAAGGCATGTCATTCTCGAGGGATCCTACTAAAGATGAACTCGTGGAGTTATTTGACGCACTTGGATGTCCGGAAATACGAGTTGCGTCTGAGTTTACCACTGCTAAGGTAGGACAACCTTGGAGAGCATTGATGGGTATTCTTAGTAGATGTCTTAGACCAAAAACGACTGGCCATGATGCTTTGCGCAGTCCGATAATAAACCTCTTCTATGGCATGTACAAAGCTACAAATTCAGATTATGCTTTGTTGATATGGGAAGAATTCACCTTTCAACTCTTCCAGAACAAAAAGCTGAAGACAAATTTCTTTCCTTATCCAAGGTTCATCAAGCTTATCATTAATTATTTTATGAAGAATGATGCTACTATTGATAGGCGTGCAGCAGGTCGCTATCACACTGAAGAAGCTGATGATACTGTGGATCTGAGGCATGAAGGACCGTCTATTGGTGTGATTCCGGGTCCTATTCCTGACTACCTTCTCACTGATAAAATTAAGGGTTCTGCGGATTACAAGTTACTGCAGATAGAAATCAAGAAGCTGAAAGCAAAACTTCAGACTGGAGAAGACTCGTCCACAACGGTTAAGAGTAAAGGTAAACGCAAACAACCAGCTGCGTTACCTGAACCCGAAACCAAGAAGAAGAAGACTGAGGGTAAGAAGGGAAAGGGTAAGGCTGATGAGATGGCTTTACGTGATGAAGAAGATATTGTTGATCCTGCTCTTGACAAGACCGAGAAACAAATGATGAAGATAGCAATTCAAAGGAGTAGGAAAGATACTGGCGGTAGTGGTTCAGGTGCAAGGGTAGATATTGAGGATGAGTACGTGGAACCAGATGATGTTGATGAGTTTGGGTCACCTGAACATTATTCCACTTCGAAGGAGCCATCAATCCCTATTTCAGCCAGTGTAGAAAAGGAGTTTGTTGCTCCTACGATCATGGTGTCAACTCAACCTTTGGCAACTCAACCTCCACCAATCCAACCCTTACCAACCAGACCGGCTTCAACACCATTTCTTCCACCACCTATAATTCCCATCCTTAGCACCGCAGTAACAACCGAGCCTCTTCAATCAACCCAGAGCAGCTCTGCAACATCTGCAATGGCTGCATTAGTGATGGCCGAAATGTTTGACAAACATGTGGATACTCACAAACGCGAAATGGATGAACTTCGCCAAGAGTTGCAAAGACGAGCTCAAAGTGAAGAAGCATCTAGGAAAGCCCAAGAGGAGATGATTGCTAGGTTCGCTTCAGATATGGAGTTGACTCGAAAAGCACATGCAGAAGAACTAGCTCGGGTTAAGCAGGCTGAGGCTGATAAGCATGCTGCACGTATCACCAGACTTCAAGCGATGAGGGATAAGTACAAAGAACAAAAAGAAGCACTTGAAGCCTCTGTGAAAGAAAGAGTGCAAGAATCCGTTGAATCCCTAGTGCCTAAACTGCGTGATGAGTTGAAGACTCTTGCTGCTGACAACTTGATGATCAAATCATCCAATCCTTCAGAAGCCGCCTACAAGATTGCTTATGACTTGACGGATTTTGAATTGAAAAAGATCCTTAAGGCTCGTATGGTGGAACTTGGATCGTTTGATAAGTCTAGGATTCAACGGGCTCTATATAAATCCCTGAATGATGCTATCATGGAGGATGATAGGTTATTCAAAACGTTTGGAAGTGTGGTACCTTATCACATTCTACCTGAAGAAGAAAGGGAAGAAAGTGAGGAGGAAGAGGGTACTGGTGAAGAGGAAGCGGAAGAAGAAGGAGAAGAAGAGGAAAAGGATGACGATGATGGTGATGATGAGGATAAGGATGAGGATGATGATGACGAGGATGAGGATGATGATGATGGCGATGATGGTGGTGATGGGAATGAGGAGAGTGCTCGGGGTAGCAACGGGGATGACAATCAGGATGATGATGGAGGTGAACAGCCGAAAGAGGGAGACAAGGTTACCAGCTCCAAGAAAACTGCTAAGACTGGAACCAAGTCCACAAAGGATGCAGCACAGAAGGATAAATCAACATCGACGGAATCAAGACGAACTAAGTGGCGCCACGATGTGAATGCCACTACAGCGTCATCGGTTCCCGGTACATCTATCGCTGTATCTTTACCTATTACCACTAACCCCATTAGTTCTGTTGTTGTTGCTCCTGTGATTGCAGAATCAGTGACGGAACCCGAAGCTGCACAACACTCCCCAGTTCACGACACTGCCGAAATGCCTGAAACTGAACCAGTAGATGTTCGCACTTCTACTCCTCAACAACAAGCACAACAATCTACGGTTCCTGAACCAAGCACACGAAACTGGGAAGACACGTTGGAGATAGACGAGTCTGCACCACCACAGGCTTGGATCACGGCAGCAGCACAATATGATCCGATCACAGACGCTGACAAAGATGTGTTGTATCTCCGTATCCGAAGTCCGATTGACTTATGTGCATTTTTTGCTCATGAGTATAAGACTTCGGTTACTCCATCCTTGGTGAAGAAAGCGCTGAAAGATAAGAGACTGCGTGCCAAAACCCGATTACCCCGAATGGAGTTCGAGTACTATGCCGATGAGATCCTGAAGGCTCTGAATACCGTTCAACGGCCAGGTCTTCATGAATCAGAACGAGCTCCACCTCCAATGGATCCTGCTCAAGATAATCAGATTGCTCTTGACTTCTTCGTCACCAATGATCTTGTGTATCTACTGAAGGGGTCATCAAAGTACGCAACCTCCCTGACCTTGCTGAAAGCTGCCAACTGGGGGACAATACCCTTTATCGAGGAAAAGGTAAATCGACTCTGGGTCCCAAAAATGAATCGTAATTATGATATGTATGCTGTCATAGGTGCATCTCATTGGGACGAACGAGTCCGAAGGGCGTACAGGGGTTGCTGCTTGGTCAATTCTGGAAGCAATGTTAGATCCGACATCCGCATCTCCAGCATCTTAGGAATGAACACTGAAGCCAAGAACGGCTACTATCATGTGACGGAGATTCGCTTGAAAAGGGAGGATGACAGGGAATACAAAATCCAGCAAGGAGATTTTTCCATCATTCGCCTTGAGGATATCGAAGATATGCTGCTTCTGATGACCCGAGATCAACTCACACATATTCCTCGTGAAGACCTCATTGCTTTGAATACAGCACTTCGTATGTTCACACGAAGCGTTGTCATCAAGTCACGAGTTGAAGATCTTCAGTTGGGAGTCGAAAGCTATCAAAGGAAGCTCAACTTAACCCGTCCTGTGAATCAAGTGCTACCTCAACATGTAGAAAGATGTCCATATACCGGCATTTCTGTCCCGAATTACGGCATTTTCTACTTGAACAGTCGAGGTTTGATGAAGTTTATGAGGGTGGGGGAGCTGCACAAGTATAGTGATGGAACTCTTCTACAAGTCAGAGGAAAGTTGGAGCATCTGAACTCGGGTGGGACTTTGCCAGAGATGACGGAGGATTGGCATCCGGGTTACCGGCAGATGGCAAAGTACGTGATCAAGAAGATCGATCAAAAGCTCCGTGAACGTAGATTGATGAGGAGCTTGGAAAGATTCGTGGGTGGAAGACCGTATTTAGTGCACCACAAGCTACTGCAACGATCCATCTAATGGGTCGTACATTTCAGGTCCACTTTATATTGGTTTTCAATTGTGAATATGTATATTTGTGAATAATGTGCTTTAATGGCTTGATGTAGTGTTAAGGTATGATAATTTTTCAAGAATTTCTCACGAGATTCTAAATCTTTCAAAATATATCATACTAAAGCTCTACAACTATCCCTTATTGAATTAAGGGGGAGCAATAACTTGTTCTATGGCCAAACATCGATTTCATTTTTACCCAAAGACCGGTTAATCCATTCAATATCCCAAATATTAATGGTTAACATTTTGGATAAGGGGAGAAAATGGGATTAAGGAGACGTCAGTGATACTTGGCTAAAAGATGAAAAAGACTTAACGATTATCCAACTTAATATGTGTTAAGCACGTATTAAGGGGGAGCGTTTTTGATGAACAAAACACCTAAGGTACAAAACTTTTGATTTCAATATCACAAGTACTTTAGGTGATTTTCAATGATTTTTCATGGTGGCAATTCCTTCCCAAAACACACTTAATTCACGACGGATGTGGTGACAAAAGGGTGGTAGGAATAGGTTTAGTCCAATGATTCATCAGAGCCGATGGAATCTTCCCAAGGACAATTCCCTAGATAGAATTAGAAGTCCTAGGAAAGATGGAGAAAGAATGTGAACGTAGCTGAATGCCGACCAAGTACTTAAGCTAGCACTGGAACAATCACAACAAGGTGCTAGTGATGACGTATTGGTAAGCATTGAAGGGGTTGAAGAATGAAAAAGAAATGTAAAGATAAAGGGTGTAAAGAAAGAAGCCCTCCTTACAACTTTAGGCAGAAACCGGGTCAATACATATGCTATTGAGATCATTTTTGCTAATGATTCTCGGTATTGAAGAAAGACATCATGGACCCAGTGATGCAATGCACAACCCTTCCCAGCTAACTCAAATATCTCTCAAAAGGTATTTGTTTTAATCACACAGAGATCAACACGTTATCTATTGGTTTATTCACTGCGAATAAACTGGTATTGAAAAGGTGGCACTCCTCTCCAGCCATCGCTCACTAAATCAAAACGCACAATCGAGTCTAGAGCCAAGAGATCATCAAAAGTCTCATTAGGACACTTTACATTTATTCCTTGCTTTCTCACACACTGTGAAAAGTAAGAGATTTTCATGAGTCCTACGCAATATTCCTGTAATATTGCCAGAACATCCGAGTAATACGCAAGTATTACAATGAAGATGGAAATCCTGCTTGAGCCAACATCAAACAAGCTCATGGTAGGTTACACGTGCGGTTCTTTTAGAACCAATCTTGTGAAAAACTGGAAGGTAACAGTGGTTTAATTCTTAATTGAATTTAAACTCGTTCCAGGCCTCTTCGCATTATCATATGATCTTGCCAGAACACTCAGAGTGACTCTTTATTGACCACAGTGACGAGTGGAAATCCTTCTAGTGTCAACATCAAACAGCACTTGGTAGGTAACGTGCAAGATTCTTTATGAATTGAGCTCGTGACAACTGGAAAGCAACGATGGTGAAAATCTTAATTGAAATTCACTTGTTCCAGGTTTCATGAATTGACGGCTTTTAATCACAAGGATAATTTATCCAAGTGATTCACTCTTTATGTTCGCAGTCATCTTTGGACGGTCGAATAAAGAGAACGGGTTTACCCGCGAAATCCTGTCAGGAAGTTACTTAATTGAAACTATCCGTCACGGGTACGATATCTAATATCGTCCAACGGTCTTCACCGACCGGAGGTAAAATGCTACCGAATTAGAATAAAATGTTCAAAGCCATTTTATTCGTGTCGTTGCTGTGTACCTGTTAAAGACGGTGGCGTTGATGTGTACCTGTTGAAGACGGTGGCGTTGCTGTGTACCAGTGAAGACGGTGGTGTTGCGGTGTACCTGTAAAAGTCGTTCCCACATGCTTATGTCTTTTGCAACAAAGTTCAGCAAAAAATTCAAGAAAGTAAAAGATGAAGTCTTCCGCTGTACCAAACTCTGAAGCTTTCGAGAATTCAACAAAAAGACGTAAGTGTGTGGAACATGAAGTCACGAGGAGGCAAAGTTCACAAGAAAGGCAAAGATCGCACGTGAAAGGCCAAAGAACAATGCTCTCAAGCCAAAGCCAAAAAGATCAAACCAACATATTCACAACAAAAGAAAGAAAAGAAGAAAAGACTACGAGCTAAAGAACGAAGACTTAGTATAGTATGCTAGGTTTAGAATTTTGTAACGTGGAGTGACCTCCCTTAGGGGGAGATTGTTAGAAATACGTTTTACGTATATTAGAAGTATCGGTCACTCCACAATAATATTTATGTTGTAATAGCTCGTAGTTAAAAAATAGTCATTAGTTACTTATTAACTTAAGTAAGAACCGGTCCATGGGCTTGTCATGGACCGGCCCAAGCCCATATTATGCTTGGAACTATAAATACCCCTTTCCACCATGGAAAGGGGTTGGTTGTTGTCATTTCCTTAGTTTCATTTTAATAAAATTCACATAGTTTCTCTCACTTTCTCTCTCTAACTTTCTCTCTCTAGAAATCAACAAACCCCTTCATAGATTCATTGATTATCAATATTCTACATACGTATACTATATAGTAATAATATTCACACAAAAACCGAAAAACGATAATACGTATTAATAGAGTGCTATTAATACAAATACTATATGGCTAATATAGAAAAACAACAATGGTTCAATCAAAACACAACACGCCTCCCCGGCAGCGGCGCCAAAATGATAGTAGTATTTTCACACTTGTTTAGGAAAACAAGGTAAAAGCGGTAAGTATTAAGTGTACGTTTAGGAAAACGTAAACACTTATGACCCTTAATGGGAATCGTTCTCTCGAGGAGGCACGTGTGTTGTGTAATGAATGATTGATTAATGTTTTTGATTATTAATAAGAAGAAAGGAGAAGAGAAAATGACGAAGACGAAAAAATAGAAAAATAGGCAAAAACACTACTAGAAAGTTAAGACGTAGAAACGTAAAAACGACAAAATTTAAAATTTTAACCTAAAAATTCCTAAAAATTACTAAAAATCCACAATAATATTCTAAGAGTTTACAAAAAATCCAAACTTGCCAAAACCTTTTAATTAATTTAATAATGACTTTTTAATGCTAATTAAAGCCCTAAAAATCACTTTTAAATATTAAAAAGCCCTAAACAAGATTTAATAGTTTGTAAACCTCAAAAATGACCTAATTAAGCTAAAAACTATTTTTAAAAATTTTAAAACCAAATTAAACTATTTTTAAATTCCTAAAAACTATTAAAATCTATTAAATCTTAAATTAATTCTAAAAATTTATTGAAAAGCCTAAAAAATATTTGGAAAGTGAAAAAGTTCCTAATTTAATGTCTAGAATCTAGGAAAAACGAAAAAAAGTTAAAAATAAAACTTTGAATTTTTCTTAATAAAATAATATTAAAATAATCCAAAAAATAAAAAGTTTATAAAATTAATTCTAAAAAATTTCTAAAATCCTATAATAATCTAACTAAGATAAAAAAGTAAATTAAAGTTCCTAAAACCTTTTTTATAATTTTATATTAATTAGTAAAGTTTATAAAAAACCTTAAAATAAAATAAAATTAAAAATTAAAGTTTTTGAAACCAAAACTAGATGTAAACCTCAAAATATTTAATTAAAAACTAAAAATAATTTTTCCTAAAACTAAAAACTCTTTTTACTATTTTTTAATTAATTAACAAAAACCGGCTAATAAATAAAAGATAAAAAATAATAAAATAACGGGAAAAATCAAAACAAAGTTGAGAAAAATCCTAAGTAACACTCTAATCCTAAGAAAATTAAAAGGGAGCAAAAACGCTTAACCAATAAGCTGGAAATAAGAAAATAAGCTACGGATTGTATTTCTAAAAAGCAAACAAAGACGGGTTAAGTACACTACACTTGCACCCTTGGTCAGTAAAAGACCCAAGGGCGCAGTGGTAGAGTGTGTGTGGTGTGAGTGTGGTGACGGGGGTTCGAGGTTGATGAACCCCTTTTTACTTTCTTTTTTTTTCTTTTCTTTTTAACTCTCCAAACCAAACTGTGACTTCTTTTTAGCTTTGTAACACAATCCAATCACCAATTTTTAACAAGATTAAACAAGATTTAAATCCAAACGTGCCCAGTCAATTTTTTTAAAACACAAGCAGGTTCTTGTGTTTCTTCACAAGTGAGTAAAGCCAAGAGGAGCTTGGGTTGTGTGTTTTGGTGTTGTTTCTTGGAACAAACAGGCACCCCTACACTCTTTGGAGTGTAGGGAGTCAAGGATAAGCAGAAAACAAGCACCTTGCAAGCAAAATCAAACCAAGTAGGCCACAAGTAGCAAATGAGAGTTGCTGTGATGATGACAAAGGGTCTGTGGGTATTTGATGCTACCTACTTGCTCAAAAATGATTATCACAGGCCAAAATTTTGCATACACTCTCCACAAATGACCTAAAAACAAAAACAAATCCTACTTAACCCTAAGATTTAACAAGTTTCCAAGAATCAAGCAAAAAGTTCAACAAAATCAGTCACACAAGCAGTTATGTAAATTTTTTTTTTTTGCTAACTTTTCACTTTATATCACACTTAACTTACTTCAAATCTTTTCCAAACTCTCAACCAACTAAGCATACAACCTAATGCAACCCATTTCAACTATTCTAACACGTTTTACTTCTCAAAATCCTTCAAAAATATCAATTAAAAAAAGCAGATCCAAACACCCCCTTATATCTAGAAAACTATTTTTTTCAAACCAAAAGCTTCTAAATCTTTACCAAATTGATTCATTTAGCATCTAACATGCATATTATCACAAACTGAGCAATATCCAACAATCTAAACACCAATTAAGCAGCTTTTTCAAACAAGATCACATGAGCATCATACTTTTCTGAAAATAGAAAAAATGCAACAAGGAATACCTTGTTGAGCCCACATCCAGGCTCAACCAAGGCTGCAATGCCTTTTCCAATAGGCTCGGGCCTAAGCTGAACTTATGATCAACAAACTCAACAACCTGCTTAAGAGAAAATCAAAAAAAAAAAACAAGCAATAACCTATATATTCTGTTTATATTTTTTTTCTTAAAAACTTTTTCCACAAACTTTTTAAAACTTCTCAAAATGTTTTCTTTCAAACCTTAACACCTATTACTTCTCAAAACTGAAACTACAAATCTTGAAACAAATTCTTACCAAAGATTACCAATTTCAGAAAACCTTGAAATAATTTTGAAAATCAAAAATTACTTCACCAATTAAATTTGGAACTCAGTATTCTAGCCTTAAACAAACACCAACTTTTTAAAAACTTACAAAAGGAATTACACTTGTGAACACAAACACCAACTTTATAAAATTTAAAAAAGGAATTACAAGGTTTTTTGGCTAAAAACTGGAACAAGCTAATAGAAACACATTCATTTCTATTTATACAATGAGATAGAAGGTCCTAGAATACTGAATTAAAAATTACAAAGAAACTAAGTCTCTAAACCCTAATTTCTGGAAATGCCCTAAATGCCCTTCTTTTTTGAATTTCAAATCTTGGTCAAAAGCCCATGTGATGTTGCCAGCTCTTGTAATGTGATCAGGAACGTTTGTTAATCCTTGGAGGCAAAGGAATTGATCCTACACGTTGGATGTGTCGGGTTATAGGGTTGTGGGAAAGAGACGGGTGCAGGGGAGGTCTGGGGAGGGGTCCACAGCCCATGTGGGTATGTTTTGTTGGGTGGGAAAGGGTGAGGGTAAAGTGAATTAAGGATCTGGACGTTATTGGGGTAAAAACCTTTGGATTAAGGTTGATTCAATCTGGTGGGTTTTAGGGTTCTAGGGAAATAAGAGTGGGATTAGATCCGGTTTTGGGTTAAACAGATTTTAACAATCTGTTATGGTGGGAAATAATGGTTAGTGGGGTGTGTTGACCTCATTTGACCAATTTAATTAATAAACCGGGTATTAAAGGGTTTTGGGCTGGTGGTGTTTGTTGGGCCAGTGTTGGGTAATGTCATTACCCGTCCTCCAAGTTAACACCCCGTTTTCTTTTGTTGCAAACCAAGTCCATCCAGTTAGGATCTTTTCAATGGCAGTCCAAAACCTTATGCATAGTTAGTCCTTTGATCAATATTGACTAACTTTTGCACATTAAAACAATTCCCAAGGGCATTTCTTGTATAATCTTCAAACTTCATGGACCACACTTGTACAATTAACATTTGGAGGGTTAATTATGACAAGTTCTTCAAAGATGAGGGGCCGTTATTGCCAATTCTTCAAACTTGAGGGGTCTTTTTGCAAAATTCCAAATTTGGGCTTGGTTCATTGTGCGTCTTCGTTTCCCGTGTTCGTTTTTGATTGATTCTTGTGATCTTTTGCCAATTCCTCAATATCCGTACCTAAAAATACACAAGTAACAAACACGAGCATATATTTGGCATATTTTATGATATTTAATGCAATTAAAGGCCGTTTTGGATGATGAGACCATGTATAAAAGCCGTCTCATCACTCCCCCATACTAAACCATTGTCGTGCCCTCACGCAATGCTAGAATAAAGTATCAAAGCATCTCCAAAATTCATTTTTATTCACTTTATTGAAAGGATAAACTAGCTACACTACTACTATTACTACTACTTGCGTTTTAGACATAATGTATGATTTTCATCGCAAAATGGGACGTTTAGGTTCATAGAATAAGAACACGTGAATGCTTCGTTAGAAATAATTTCGTCGTCCTCGATTTTCACCTTAATTCCATGCCAAGCGTGCAACGAGATCATTGTCATTATAAGTTAGTAATGCTAACACTACTCATATGCCCTAATCACGTACTTATTCTCCCATTATTCCTAAGTTGTATCTCTTATATTTTATTATGTCTTAATGATCACGAGGATACATCATTTGACTTATGCGATAATAGAGATTTAGGTCTAAAAATAGAGTCCTAACGGTGTAACTAAGACCATCAAATCAATAACCCCTCCTAATAGACAACGATGTTAAAAAATTAAGTTGACAAGAAGAATCGATAAACACTGTTTTATAACGGTTTTGAACATGAGACTTATTACCAAGACTTTTATACGCCCCCTAACGGAAGGACCTTATTATCTTTGGTTTACCTCCATCTTTTATTCAACTTCGCCATGAAGCTTTTATTATGACTTCGGTCTTGCCTTGCCTTTTATTATCCGCCTCATCGGTGGTTTTATTTGCCAAAGACGTATATCCTCACGCTAAAGCGAATTTTGGATCTTTAAAGCTTCGAAGATTAAGGCTTGATTCACTTTCAATTTTGCATAGATTTTAGGCCTTGTGGGGCTTCAAATTGTTTGCTAGATTTAGGTGAGCACTTGAAATCTTATTATTAGGTGAAGCTTTCGATTATTAGGGTGCCAATACTTCAAAACCGTGACGCTGGCGATACCTTAATGTCTTCCCAATTTAATTACACGGAAGCTACTAGAAAAGACTAGAAACCCAACAATCCTAACTAAACCGCTAAGTCAATATTTATTAAGCAAAAAATATTTACATGCGAAAGAGAATAAGCAAACAACGAGAACACATGAGTTTTTGAAAGAATACGAGTACTCTACGTTTAGCATAGTAACTTATAATTAACTCTATCATTTCTCGTCCTCATTTAAGAGACTTAGCCTAATGTGTAGTTAAGGAACCAAAGCTAAGTGCTCAACACGCACGGTCGAGTCAAAAATTACTCTTATTCTCGCCATCGGAAAACCTACATTCGTGTCTTCAAACACTTATGAAACATGAGAAAAATTTTAAAATTTGGCCATTTTTAGCCTTATTTTGCAACAAAACGATAACAAAATGATAAACTTTGGAAAGCGTGAAGGTTTGGCAAGGCAAGTATCTATTCACCCCCCCCCCCCCATACTAAAGTTAAACATTGTCCTCAATGTTTCGAGTCTAGGGGTGCAAACACCCCCATACTAGAGACGTAGTCGAATGCCTAATCTAGCATGGAAAGGGTGTAACCAATAAATTAATAGCCGTTTATGAAGTGTGCTAAAAACCTAAGGTTAGAACATAAAAGGATATATCATATGGATATTGGGAAAGGCCTCCAAAGCAAACGATCGAGTGCTCCCATGAAACGAACACGAGAGGCTCCAATCGTGAAGATCATGATCTAAAAACCACAATTCACAAACAACCACGAAACAAAGGTTGGAAGGGCACAAACCCCCTCACATTAAACTAATTAGAAAGCAATAATATGTACATGGATAAGCAAGGGTCTCCCCCACGAGGCACCTTGTTTTTGATAACCGAGTCAAAAGCTCGACTCGAATCCCCATAAATGTGATCATTTAGGGATAATCATGGTCTAGTCAATTTTTGGTGGGGCTTACATGATAAACAAGGCCCAAAAGCACGTGGAGTACTTTAAAAACCCGATAAACGTATACCAGGGTCAAAGATAGCGTCTTCGTTTTCGGATGAAAGACGAAACAATGCTACTCCAACACAAACCCCAATGGGGTAGAAGAAAATAGGAGAGAGGAAATAGAAGGGTGGGACAATGGGTAAGTCTCTAAATACATGAGCTACTCGAGGTAGACTCGCACCAATCAAATGAAAAGATTTTCCATTTATTGCATCGGTGGAAGACCGAGATTTCCCTATAAAAGCAATTTCAGGATCAAATATCTCGTCCTCGGTGGAGAAAGGGGAGGGAACATAAGGGGCTTCCCCCACACTAAGTCCACACAAAGCATCGTCAAAAGGAGAAGACGAGCTTGTAGTACTCAATAAACGCGGTGATGACGGAGTTAGAATTGTAGAAAAATATTTTAAATTAAATTCAAAATCTTTTCCTTTTTCATCGTTTAAACTCTCCTTGTGAAAACCCGATTTAATTATGTCAAAAATATTTGGTGTTTCTAAAGCAATATTAGTCACACTAAAAATTCTCACATTTTGAAATCTTTTTGGTTTAGGTGGTGGCAAGTTTTCAAATCTTTTGTCAATAAAGAAAACCTCCCCATCGGGATCAACGTATTCATCATCCGAAGAATCACTCGAGATTGGAATCATAGGCTTAACACTCTTAACCTCCACCGGCGGAGGGGACGGAACTTCATTTTTCTCAACAACTCCTAAAACTTTATTTGAAATCTTTTGACAAATGTTTTTGGTGGAATTGACATTGTACAAAGATGTGATAGAATACACATGAGAAAGAGTGGAGTTTTGGGTTGCATTAATGACGAGTTCTTCCTCATTGAAACGAAGAGTGATTTTTCTTGCATGCACATCGATAAGTGCTCTCGAGGTATCCAAAAAAGATCGACCTAAAATTAACGGAACTTTAGGATCAATGGGAATATCAACAACAATAAAGTCTACAGGGTAGTAGAACTTTCCAACTTTCACAAAGACGTCCTCGGCAACTCCACAAGCTAGAATCGTAGAATGATCAGCCATTTCGATTGACATTCTTGAAGGAGTGAGATTTGGAAGATTGAGCGATTTAAAAATCTCAAGATGCATCAAATTAATATTAGCACCAAGATCGGCCAAGGCGTAGCATTCTTCCATGTCTTGGATAGCACATGGGATTAAAAACTTTCCAGGATCACCGACTTTTTGAGGTATGCGGCTTAGAAAAACCGAAGAACAACTAGACGATTTTTGCAATTTCTCTTTGTTATTCAACATACTTTTGAAGTTCGCGGCAAATCGAGGCATCATGACTAAGGCGTCGGCAAAACTTATATTAAAATGCAAGTCACGAAACATTTTCATAAAAAGTTCAAATTGATAATTATTTCGTTCTTGTGCCTTTTCCTTGTCTCGTCTTGAAGGGTAGGGTAAAGGTGGTGTGGGTTGGGGCAAATTAGGCATAGGCAACGGCCTTGGAATCTCGGGTTCCATGATTGGTGTAGGTTCAACCGTAGGTGTGGTTTGAGCGGTACTTCGTGGGCTTGTAATTTGCTCCTTTTCAACCATAACCTCGGGTTCTTTCTCTTTTTCCTTCTCCATAGAAGTACTTGGACGAGAAATGGGTTCTTTGAAAGTTTTACCACTACGAGTAGTAATAACCTTCAATTCTCCTTTCGGGTTCACGATGGTATCACTAGGAAGACCACCCGAAGAAGAGGGTTTACACATGATAGCTTCAAACATTTTAGCCATACGGTCTTCAAACTTAGATTGCCTAGCATCCGCTTTTAACAACTCTTGCTTAATCTCATGTTGTCCTTGCTCCATTTTTTGTTGATTTTGTTGGAGTCTTGTGACATTTCCTTCCATTTTATTAGCATGAGTTTTAAGTTCATTAGCAAGTTCATTTTTAAGCTCGTTTTTCAACTCGGATCTTAAGCTAACCATTTCACGTTGCATATTGTCAAACTTAGCATCATTAGCCTTAGCATAACTCAAAAATTCTCCTTGAAGGTTTTTGGTGTGATCGTTTTGAAAACCTTGGGCATTGTTTTGAAAATCACGGTTTTGGTTTTGATTAGAATTTTACCCATTTCCACTTTGGTAATTACCTTTGTTATAATTTCTTTGATTTCCTTGGTAATTTCCACCTTGGTTGTTGTTGCGATAATTATTAGCATTTTGATTTGGTGGAGCTTGATTTGAACGAGAACCTTGATCGATTTGGTTATAAGTTCCCATGGCTACAAAAGCATTCGAAGTGTTACCATCCGCGGTAATGCACTCGGAAAGATCATGAGCTCCCCCACACGACAAACAACTTTTAGAAACCGCTTTGACCGAAGCGGAATTGGAGGCTTCTTGAGCCTTCCAATGGGACATAAGGTTAGCAAATCTATCAAAAAATCGGTTTTCTTCATTTGCTTCATCATGTAATGCATTGATACTTTGAGACGATGATGAGCCCCTTTTGGCAACACTCGGTGTGTGACGAGGGTTATAAACTTTAGACCTATTCTCAATTATGACCAAAGCTTCTTCAACCGTTTTACACAAAAAATTACCACCCGCGGCGGCATTTAAATAATCTCTTTCATGATCGTTAAGTCCATTGTAAAACGTGTCGATTTGGTGAAAATCGGAAAAACCGTGATGAGGACATTCATGTAACATCTCCTTAAACCTATTCCAAGCCGTAGAAAAACTTTCATTTGATTCTTGTGAAAATTTAGAAATCTCATTTTTCAAATGCGTAGTCTTAGAGGGCGGAAAAAATTGGTTCACAAACTTCGAAACGAGATCCTTCCACGTCAATATAGAATTGGGTGGCTCTTTCTCTAACCAAATTTTAGCGGGCCCCGCTAAGGAATACGGAAAAAGCATCATCTTAATCGAGTCATTCGAGACATCCTTGAATTTGCACGTGGCGGTAAGACGATTAAATTGGCGGATATGGTTGTGGGGATTGTCCTTCTCATCACCACGGAATTTGTTGTTTTGGATCATCGACAACAAACCCGTTTTCACCTCAAAATTCTCCGCAAGGATTGCGGGAATCACAATAGCTTCTCCATAACCCTCGGTGGGTGCTTGAAGTAACTCCATCATAGTTCGATTCGCCATGGTTGGTTCTTCTCGTACAATGGGTTCGTCAATAGGAGACTCCTCACTAGAATGAGTTGGAGTGGGAGTTTTGTTCTTTTGTTTACGTGCACGTTTTGCTTTGTTACGAGTGAGCATAAACGTCACGTACAACATGGAGACGAGCAAAGAAGATTCTTTTTGGTATTTTGTGTTTTTCAATTTTTTTGTGGTTTTTGATTGTATTAACTTTTTGGAAATTGGTGAATATATTAAGTAGACAAAAAGTCCACAAATCTCCTCCTTAATCAAATCTCTTGATTAAAAAGGCCTCAAGGAATGAAAACGATCACGTGGAGTGAACGCCTTCGATGACTTTAGAACGATGGTGGAACACCAAATCGTTCAAGAGGGTTTAATCAATATGAAACCAAGAAAATATATATGATATGTAATAATACTTTGGGCGGCAAAACCCTCGATTCACTCTCAAAATCAAATACGCAAAAGCAAGCGGAGGAAACGAGGCGGCGCGAAGCACTTAAGAGCCTTTTTCCTTTAGGTTGTGAAATACAACCGCCTTATACCCACCTTATAGTTTGTATTATCAAGATTAAGCTTCACGAAAGTATTTATCTATTTTTGCCTTTTTCTTTGGTTTGAGATTCGAATACAATGATCGAGTGATGAAATCCCGAATCAAGGTTGTGATTGCTCACGTATTTGGAGTACTTGTGTATTTATTGTTCTACGTATACTATATAGTAATAATATTCACACAAAAACCGAAAAACGATAATACGTATTAATAGAGTGCTATTAATACAAATACTATATGGCTAATATAGAAAAACAACAATGGTTCAATCAAAACACAACACTCCTCCCCGGCAGCGGCGCCAAAATGATAGTAGTATTTTCACACTTGTTTAGGAAAACAAGGTAAAAGCGGTAAGTATTAAGTGTACGTTTAGGAAAACGTAAACACTTATGACCCTTAATGGGAATCATTCTCTCGAGGAGGCACGTGTGTTGTGTAATGAATGATTGATTAATGTTTTTGATTATTAATAAGAAGAAAGGAGAAGAGAAAATGACGAAGATGAAAAAATAGAAAAATAGGCAAAAACACTACTAGAAAGTTAAGACGTAGAAACGTAAAAACGACAAAATTTAAAATTTTAACCTAAAAATTCCTAAAAATTACTAAAAATCCACAATAATATTCTAAGAGTTTACAAAAAATCCAAACTTGCCAAAACCTTTTAATTAATTTAATAATGACTTTTTAATGCTAATTAAAGCCCTAAAAATCACTTTTAAATATTAAAAAGCCCTAAACAAGATTTAATAGTTTGTAAACCTCAAAAATGACCTAATTAAGCTAAAAACTATTTTTAAAAATTTTAAAACCAAATTAAACTATTTTTAAATTCCTAAAAACTGTTAAAATCTATTAAATCTTAAATTAATTCTAAAAATTTATTGAAAAGCCTAAAAAATATTTGGAAAGTGAAAAAGTTCCTAATTTAATGTCTAGAATCTAGGAAAAATGAAAAAAAGTTAAAAATAAAACTTTGAATTTTTCTTAATAAAATAATATTAAAATATTCCAAAAAATAAAAAGTTCCTATATAAATTCTAAAAAATTCTCAAAAATCCTAAATATTCTAACTAAGAAGAAAATGCAAATTAAAGTTCCTAAAACCTTTTAATTAATTTTATATTAATTTTTAAAGTTTAATAAAAAACCTAAAATCAAATAAAATTAAAAACTAAAGTTTTTGAAAACTTTTTTGAATGTAAACCTCAAATAACTTAATTAAAACCTAAAAACTATTTTTTGGATTTTTAAATTACTGTTTACTATTTTTAATAGACTTTCTAAAATTTAATCTAAAAATAATCCTAATAATTAATTAAATAATGGGAAAAATCTAAAACCTAGCTAGAAAAATCCTAATACCTATATAAACCCTAGGAAAAATAGAAAGAAGCAAAAGTGCTTATAGGATAAGCTGGAATTAAGGAAATAAGCTACGGTTTGTATTTAATAAGCCACGACAAAAACGGTTTAAGTACCCTTTGAAACCACACCCTAGCAGTCAAAGACCCTAGGGCACGGCGGTAAAGAGTATGTGTTGTGAGTGTGGTGACGGGGGTTCGAGGTTGATGAACCCTTTTTTGCCTTTTATATTTTTTTTCTTTTTTAAACTTTTAACCACAATCCAGTAACACCTTATGGCTAGTAAACACAAATACAATTCCACTTTTTTTAACAAGATTAAACCAGATTTAAATCCAAACGTGCCCAGTTCTTCTTTATGAACACAAGAACAAATGGTATGTTTCTTCACAAGTGATAAAATCCAAGAGGAGCTTGGATTGTGTGCTTTGGTGTTGTTTCTTGGAACAAACAGGCACCCCTACACTCTTTGGAGTGTAGGGAGTCAAAGATAAGCAGAAAACAAGCACCTAGCAAGCAAAATCAAACCAAGAAGGCCACAAGTAGCAAATGAGAGTTGCTGTGATGATGACTAAGGGTCTGTGGGTACTTGATGCTACCTACTGGCTCAAAAATGATTATCACAGGCCAAAATTTTAAATACACTCTCCACAATGACCTAAAAACAAAAACAAACCCTACTTAACCCTAAGATTTAACAAGTTTCCAAGAATCAAGCAAAAAGTTCAACAAAATCAGTCACACAAGCAGTTATGTATTTTTTTTTACTAACTTTTCACTTTATATCACACTTAACTTGCTTAAAATCTTTTACAAACTTGTAACTAAACTAGCTTATAACCTTAAACTACCCTACTGAATCTTTCTAACACGTTTTTAAGCACAATCAAAGATTTTTAACCCTGCTTAAACCCGTATCCAAACAACACTTTAAAACTTTTGTAAACGTTTTTAACAAACCAATTCACTTCAAAACCTATCCTAGCTAATTCTCTAACATCTAAACATGTATAATAACATCCAAAGAGCAAATCCTCACAATCTTAACAACACTTAACAACTTTCTCAAACAAGATCACATAAACATCATACTTTTCTGAAAATAGGAAAAAAATGAAAAAAGGAGTACCTTGTTGAGCCCACATCCAGGCTCAACCAAGGCTGCAATGCCTTTTCCAATAGGCTCGGGCCTAAGCTGAACTTATGATCAACAAACTCAACAACCTGCTTAAGAGAAAATCAAAAAAAAGAAACAAGCAATAACCTATATATTCTGTTTATATTTTTTTTCTTAAAAACTTTTTCCACAAACTTTTTAAAACTTCTCAAAACGTTTTCTTTCAAACCTTAACACCTATTACTTCTCAAAACTGAAACTACAAATCTTGAAACAAATTCTTACCAAAGATTACCAATTTCAGAAAACCTTGAAATAATTTTGAAAATCAAAAATTACTTCACCAATTAAATTTGGAACTCAGTATTCTAGCCTTAAACAAACACCAACTTTTTAAAAACTTACAAAAGGAATTACACTTGTGAAAACAAACACCAACTTTATAAAATTTAAAAAAGGAATTACAAGGTTTTTTGGCTAAAAATTGGAACAACTGAAAATGTAATGCTACCTTGCCTTATATACTGGCTATAAGAACTATCTAGAACACTGAAAACAAAAAACCCTAATCTATGGAAATGCCAAATACACCCTTTGAGTCTTGACGAATTTGAATTGGGTCAAATATGCCATGTGATGCTTGTACTGGATGCCAGCTCTAATATTTGATCTTGGACGTTGGTGAAGTCCTTGGAGGCAAAGGAATGCCTTAGAATCGTTGGATGTGTCAGGTTATAGGGTTGTGGGAAAGAGACGGGTGCAGGGGAGGTCTGGGGTGGGGCCCACAGGCCATGTGATGGTGTTGTTTTGGGTGGGAAAAGTTGAGGGGAGTGTTAATTAGTGATCTGCACAAATTGAGCTTAAACCCCTTTGAGATGAATCCAATTAGGCCTGGGGATAATTAGGGTTTAAGCTGGATTAAGAGTTTGTTTTGATCTGTTTGGGGGGTAAAGGGATTTAAATCCCTTGTTTAGTGGGAAATTTAGCAACGTTGACCATTTGACTTAGCTTAAAAATAAACCGGGTTATGGAAGTGGGCTAAGGGGGTATTGTTGGGCCATATGGTGGTAATTTTATTACCAGTCCAAAATTTTAACTCCGTTTGTTTTTGGTTGCAAGCTTAGTCCAAATGGCTAACATCCAGTTAAGTATTTTGCATCACAAGTCCAAAACCAATTTCAATGTTAGTCCCTTTGATGAAATTAGGCTAACTTTGGCATTTTGATTCTTTTCCAAGGGCTTGATTTGTATATATATTCATTCTTCAAGGACCACACTTGTACAATTAACATTTGGAGGGTCAATTATGACAAGTTCTTCAAAGATGAGGGGCCATTCTTGCCAATTCTTCAAACTTGAGGGGTCTTTTTGCAAAATTCCATAAATGAGCTTGGTTCATTGTGCGGCTTCGTTTCCCGTGTTCGTTTTTGATTGATTCTTGTGATCTTTTGCCATTTCCTCAATATCCGTACCTAAAAATACACAAGTAACAAACACGAGCATATATTTGGCATATTTTATGATATTTATTGCAATTAAAGGCCGTTTTGGATGATGAGACCATGTATAAAAGCCGTCTCATCAGTAAGGATGAATGGTTTGAGGTGTGAAGAACATGGCTAACAAGGTGGGTTTAAAATGGTGAGGGGATGATCCAAACTAGTAATGGGTTAAAAAGGGAAAGCCCAAGATAATTTGGGAGTGATCAAAGGTTTAAAACAAAGATTCCAAAGGGTGTTGGAACAATTGGGGAGTTTCAGAAAACCCGAATTTGAGAGCTTCTGCCCGCGGTTCTTTATCTCCACCGGCGATTCCATATAGATATGGAGCTGCGGTCTATTTAAAGAACCGCCTACAGAGGCTAGGTTTAGGTGGTGAAGGAGGATTTTCCAATTCAGCAAATCCTAATGTTCTAGTCTAACTTATCATAAAGTCATGCTTAAGAGCAATAAAAACTAGAACACACACAAAGGAAAGACACATAGGTTCAATTAGCACGAAGAGGAAAGCTAAGAAAAACCTAATGGCTACAAAAGAAAAAGACTCCTAATGACATACAAAGTTCAACAAAGTAAACTATCATTAGTCATATATAGGAAGAGCCATTTAGCCAATTTAGAGAATGAGTATGAGACTATCACTAGAGGTGCTCAATTAAGGCTAAACACGACCATTTTTACGAGTTATACACCAACTCAACTTCCCACATGGAAGTAATTCAATCGTTAGGTCAAATTAAGATCCTAGTGCATCAATTCTCTAGTAGTCATTCTCAAGTTAGACAAAATGTAATTCTAACATTTGCCTAATAAAGTTTAGCAAGGATGAAACTTGCATGGTGACACAATGCATGACCTAATGAGGGTAAAGAATGCACTATTGCATATCTTGTCAAACAAGTCTAGTTAAGGTTAATTACCTTAATAGAACTTGAGGCCAATAATATTGAAGTGTATAAACAAAGTTTACACAAACCAAAGGAACACTCTTGATTGGTCTTTCGGAAATGACACATTTATAAATTGCATAGCAATGTAAATTACTTGAGTATTTCGGATGAAACATCCAAGTTATCAAACCGACTCTATTGTGCATTATAAGTAATTATTAAACAAAATATATCTAACAATTTGAACAAGTAGATTCAATATAACACCATCAACACAAGTGTGAGTTATGATCCGATGTATATTATTAATAAACCACATTTATGTCTACACTAAAAAACATGTCAATTAGATTCGATAATGATATCAATCATAGTTTGAATAATGCATTGATATTTAATTGAAATCTTTCTTGATTCCCATAAACACTCTTTTAAGATAAAATAGCTAAGATTTTCAAAGGGTGTTTCATTTTTTATAGTGAGACATTTATCTACTTGAACTAATAACACAATGATCGAGTAAGACGACCCAAATCAATAGATTTGATAAGCTCCCAAAGCTTTCAAACCTAAGAGTGTTAAAGAACATCCTGAGGTGTACAAAATATTTATGTAACATTTGTAAACTAAGAGATTTTAATCCTATATGCAATGCACACATAATGTTGCAACTAAAATGCAAGAAATCTAGCATACATCCTAATTAGGAAAAACTAGATACTAACAAATACCAAGCAAGGCACAAGAGACTAGACATATAAGCAATACTACTTCAAATAGCAAGGATCACTAAATAATGTCTACATATAATAATAACACACAAGGAAACACACACAAACAATTAACTTAACACATAAAAGCATTCGTCCATGTTTTGAGTGTTAGATACAACAAAGTATTCATAGCTTGATTTTATTTGAAAATAGTCTTTGACCCATTTAAATTTAATTAAGTTTAATACTTTGTAAATATATCAGTTATCAAAGATATATCACCAAGAGATGTCCAACTTAATAGAAAAGAGTAAAACACAAGTTTTACGACAAACCGACGCTCAATACTTTGGACAAAGTATGGAACTTAGAAACTATCGAAATTTTAAAGTTTGAATAAAGGTTCGGAAGCATTTTTATTTGAAAGAAAATTCAATTACGTTCGAAATGACGGGTGGCACGACTTCTACGGACTTACGGTTGATTTTATATGATTTTTCAAAGTTTGCAAAAATCTGAGTCAGACTGAGTGCGGTTCCTTATTGATAAGGATCCGCGGGGAACAATAAAGAACCGCGATCAGAGGACAAAAAATGAGTTTTTGGCCAAAATCATTTGGTAACTTTTTGGAAGGACTTAGGACTCTAAAAAAACATTTTAGACACATAGAACTCGTATTTTAGAGTTAATTATTACACAAAAGATTTTTATACTTCCAAACATGAAAAGATTTAATTCAAGTTATTATAAAAAGTTTATTTAACACCAAAACTTGTACGGATGAAACAACGAAACACATTGCATAAGTAATCACTCTTCATGAACAATTTGATACAAAGATCGTCTCTATTTTTAAAAACCGTTTTCATTTTTAAAAACTATTTGTTTTGAAAAACTAGAGCAAGGATCGATCCAAGCTTTAAATTACAATATACTTCAAAGACCTTGTGTGACCATCACTCTAATACCAATTATAGAAACTAGAAGGGGGGGGTTGAATAGTTTCTAGTTAGTTTTCAAAACTTTTCGGCTTAATCCACTATGCGCGGTTCCTTATATGTACCCGCGGTTCTTTATCAATAAAGAAACGCCGGTCCATTTAGGGAACCGCCGACAGTGAACTTAACCTTTTGTTACATGTTAAACTTTGACAATCCTTTGTATCAAATTCTCGATCAAGCTTGACTAGATATGAGATGTGTTTGATTGAAAGATAAATACAACAAGTAAATGAACACACAAACACATCAAATCAAGAGTACATCAAACAATAGTCTAAACACTAAGCACACACGTACTAAGCATAAGCTTTTCCGCAACTAGGATGTTTAGACTAAGTGATGTACACTTGACCATAATCTAAACACGAAGCACACACGTACTAAGCCTTAGCTTTTCCGCAACTTAGATGTTTAGATTATGAGATGCACACAACACACAACATATAAATACATCTATAATAGTAAAGACATAAATGTAAAGGAAAGTACCGACACGATGATTTATAGTGGTTCGGTCACGAAGCTCCTCTTCGCCCTACTCCGCTCCTCGAGTACACCTTACTCGAGAGTTACTTCACTAGTCAACAAACTCCTTAAGGTGGAGAAACCATACACAACGTCGCTTATCCAATTTCCGACTCTAAGCTAAAAGTAGAGTCCTAATCTTAGGTAGGAGCAATCTACACAACGTCGCCCACTTCACCATTTAATGACACAAGGCTAGATGTCGAGTTCTAATCGAAAGCTAGAACCAATCTTCACAACTCTTTACTTTGAAGCTAAGTGAGAACTTCACACAACACAACTACTAATCACTTTAAAGGTAAGTGAGAACTCACAAGACACAACCACATCACTTTAGAGTTTAGTGAGAACTACCTAGACACAACCACATCACTTTAGAGTTTAGTGAGAACTACCAAGACACAACCTAATCTACCCACTAGTTATGTTTTATGGCCCAACATAACAAACCTTGTGTTTTATGGCCTAAACACATAAACCATATAGATCTAAGCACACATCACTTAGATCTATAACTCTAACACTATATCCAAGTACTAACAAGACTTGGATCTACACAACTAACACCTAATCCAAGGATACCCATCACTTGGATGTTCTACCCTTACAAACACATCCAAGTGTACCCATCACTTGGATCTTCTACATATACATAGTAGGAAGACTAAAAACATAACTTAGATCTATAGAAGGAAAAATCTTCATCATGTAGTGAACCCAACACATCATGGTAATGATAGTGTTCTTCTCTTCGCACTTGAGAGGATGAGGAGATTGAAGATTGAATCACATCTTAAACAAGATTAATCAAAGCTAACTAATCAAGGATCTAAGATGGTTTTTGAAAGAAACTTGTGCAAAAAGGGTTGAAAGAAAACCTGAAAATGATCCACTATTTATAGGACAACATTGCAACGGTCAAAAACACCCGCGGTTCCTTATCTCTACCCGTGGTACCTTATCAATAAGGAACCGCGGGTTCCTTTAAGGAACCTCCGCATCGGAGTCCGTGAAAATTTGTCCTTTAGTGGGGATATGCCATATGGGGTAGTTTATACCCTCAAAGGATATTCCTTTGTCATATGGAATATGCCAAATTCAAATTTCCATTTTCTTTTCTAATAAAACATTTTCTTAAAAATAAAGTTAATTAAAATCTTTTGTCACATTTGATTAAAATGTGAGTTTTAAGAAAATATTAATCCTTGATCACTTAGTTAGGTTAATGACATGTTTGTACATACCTTGAGTGATTCATGCCGAATGCGGTCTTGGAGGTGTCGAGAGAAGTATACAAATGTATTCTTGAGTGATTACGAGTACCTTAACATTTTACATAATGTATTGCGAATTATACGTTTGTTATCAATAGAACACAAAGAGATTATATCGACAAAGCATCATAATGTTTGCACTAACACCAATCATCACCACTATCGAACCCATTAGAACTTGAAGAGCCATTGTCAGTGTCTGGTATAGAGACACTGACACTTTCATTGGGTAAGATATCATCACCTTGTACAAAACCTACTTTGGAAGAAGATGAAGCTAAGCTGTCAGCGTCTGAATTTGACCTGTCAGCGTCAATAATAGGGCTGTCAGCGTCCAATTCTGGTGTATCAGCGTTGCTAACTTGCTTTTCTTAAATCTTTCTCTCTTCTTCCCTTGCAACAGCAGATGCTTGGACAAACTCATTACTCCATATAGGCATGGTGTAATAGTTAAACAATGGAATTTCAGCTTCCAATGGTGATCTTGAAGCATCCTTGACATTTGAACCTGCATTTTCATCAACAAAGACAGATTGTTCCACAACATTTGGGTCCTTTCCCACAATGCTTGGATTAATAAGAGGCATATAATTCAAAGTCAGAGATAATGGTTCCAAATCAAACAGCCAATCTAGGCCATTTTCAGGATCACTAGGTTTATTTTCCAAAAACCTAAGATGCACTCTTTCAAGGATACGTCTTTCCTTCTTATGATAAACCCTGTACCCCTTACTATGTGTAGAATAACCCACACAATATCCTTCATCAACTTTTGGGCTAAACTTTCCTAAAGTATCACTGGTGTCTAAAATCATCACATGACATCCAAATGCTTTAAGAAAGTTTATATTAGGCTTCCTATTCCAAAATAGCTCATAAAGGGTCTTATTATGAATTTTGTTGACCAAGGCTCTATTCTGAACATAGGAAGCTATATTTACAGCCTCAGCCCAAAATGCAATAGGAAACTTAGCATCTGCTAACATGGTTCTAGCTGCTTCAATAAGTGTTCTATTCTTCCTCTCAGCTAAACCATTTTGTTGTGGAGTTCTAGCTATGATAAACTCCCTAGAAATCCCTTTGCTAGCACAGAAGGTATCTAACACATCATTCTAAACTAACCACCATTATCACTGCTAAGAATATTAACTGAATAACCTGTTTTCTTTTCTATTTGGTTAATAAAGTTAATCAAAGTCTGGGCAATGACACTCTTCATTTCAAGAAAGAAAGTCCAAGTAAACCTAGAAAAATCATCAACAATGAAAAAACAATAGGATTTACCATTTAAGCTTTCTATATTGGTGGGACAAAAAAGGTCCATGTGTAGCAAATGAAGTGGCTTAGAACTGGAATGTACACTCTTAGACTTAAAGGAGACCTTATGTTGTTTACCTTTAAGGCATGCAACACAACTATGATCATTATGGAAAGCCTTTGTAGGTAACCCTTCAACTAACTCATGTCTCACAAGTCTATTTATGTTTTTAAAGTTAATATGCCCTAACCTTCTGTTCCATAGATTACTTTCATCAATTGAGGCTTTAGCATAAAGACATGATATGTTCTTGTTCATCTTAATTACTTTTAAGTTGACATTATAGATGTCCTTATGCCTAGGTGTTCTATACTCTATGACCTTCTCATCAGGAATCTTAAAATCCTTACTCAACACCAAGCATTCAGTATCAGTAAAAAGAACTTTATTTTTGTTGTCACAAACTTATGACACACTAAATAGATTATAGTCAAGCTCTTTTACCAGAAAAACATCTTCAAAACGAAGATTGTTGGTGATAAGTGTGCCTTTGCCAGAAATATTCCCATGTCCACCTCTAAAGTACACCTTGTCACCATTCTTAATGGGGATAAAATTTGACAAATAATCTTCCTTTCTCGTCATGTTCCTAGAGCACCCACTGTCCCAATATCCAAAGTCATTGACCTGTTTTTGAATGCCCTGCACATAAAGAAAACAAATTAGTTTTCTTTGAGAACCCAAGCCTTTGTAGACTTGGATTCATGTGGTTGTTCAACAAGAACTGACTTTCTCCTTGTAACAACCCCTTGTTCATCCCTTTGTGCCCTAAACAACCAGTTTGATCCAATTGGTTTAGTAATAACTTTTTCAAGATATTTAAACCTATTGCATGTCATAGAAAAACCATTAAAATTAGGGTTTTGTTCTTGTTTAGGTCTCCATGTCAAACTAGAATTTGCTTTAGACCCTTGTCCCATGGGTTTCAAATACCTCCCTTTACTTGGTCTAACATATTTTTTAACAGCAGCTGATTGTGGCATTTTCATGCCAAACTTGGAGCTGTCAGCGTTCAATTTGTTCCTGTCAGTGTCAGAGTTATACCTGTCAGTGCTTGACTTGCTCTTGGCAGCGCCAAATATAGGGTTTGCTACAGGAACCCATTGTCTGTTTGACCAAGTATGTGTATTTTGAAAGGGCCTTTGTCCATGGGTGTTTGTCCCTTTAGAGAAGAAGGGAGCTGGTCTAGTAACTTGTGGAATTGGTTGGACAAAAGGTCTGGGTTTGACCATGTTTGACATGTTGTCAGCGTTGACTCTAGAGCCGCTGACACACTTATAGGCCAGATGAGAGAAACACCCACATGAGTAACAGGATTTTCTAGACACAGATTTGGTTCTAACCTGAAAGAAACCTGTTAATTGACACTAGATTGACTTTGGGGTGACCTAGGTTTTCTATACATTTCTGCATATTTAATACTAGGTTGCTTATCAACGTTTAAACCAAGGTCAACAACCTTTCCAGTAGTAGGATTGGTCACTTTAATGGGTGTGGGTTCATTTGGGCTATCACTAAGCATGCCACCTTTAACAAACAAGGTAGGATTGACTTTGTTCCATTGGTCCAAGTCAGTCAATTTCTGCTTATATTCTTCTACTGGAGTAAGAACTCTTGGTGGAGGAATAAATTCCTTTTCTTGGAGTTCTGGTATACCAGTCCAAGAGAAATCCTTTCTAAGGACACCATGAAAGTTCCCAGTAGGTGGTGGAACATTAGTATACTCTTTCATCCCAACCCCAGTCATATCCCTAGCATCCCTTTGTTCACTAACACATTTTTCTAGGGTTTGAGAAGCCTTATCAAATCATTGAATTTTAAGACCTACATTGTCTTTGTTTTTAATGGCCTCATCTAACTTAGTTTGTATTACACCATTAGATCTCTCCAAGATGTTTCTAACCTGAATACTAGAATTGAGGTCATGTTTTAACACATTGATTTGATCTTTTAGGTCCAGCTTTATTTTCTTATATTCAGATACAGTCTTTTCAGTTTGAATAAGTGCAAGTTGATAGTTAGATAATTTACATTTTTCACTAACAAGATCTGATTTTAACTTTAAGATTTCTTGTTAAGTTTTTCAGTGTTTAAACGACAACCTTTACTACAAAAAGCGTCATCATATACCTCATTGTCTGATGATGATGAAGAGTTGGCCATGAGAGCAAAGTGAGCAGGCTCTTCTTCTTCCTTCTCAGCTATCAAAGCTTGGTTCTCTTTCACACCTTTTTCCATAAAGCTCCAGTCCCATCCAATGCCATCAATTCTTTGCATGGCTACCATAGATTTTGGTTTTGTGTCCACAATGGAAGCAACTTGCCTTGTCTTTCTTCCAGCCTCATCATTCTTTGGGGATCTACATTTCCTTGCAAAGTGACCCATCATGTGGCAATTGTAGCACTCTATCTTGGACTTATCAAACCCAGCAGTGTCTTTGGCATTGAAGGACATATTTCTTCCAAATCTCCTATTCCACCTGTTTGCTCTTAGACTTGCAAGTGTCATGGACCATTTGATGTCCATCTCTTTCAAGTTCTCATCACTGATTTGCTCAAGATCCTCATAGGTAATTAAAGAACCATTTGAGAACTGAGCAATGTATGCACAAACTGTATCTAAGTCAATGCCAGCAGGTTTAAGCTTTGGTGATTCAACTTGATATGTGTCAGCGTTAGAATGCGAGGCACTAACAAAGGTTGATCCACCGCTGACAAAGCTTGGTCCACCGCTGACATATGTTGATCCAGTAACAGGATGTACATGTCCTTCTTTTTCACTAGTTAGAGCTTCACTATGTGAGATGTAAGCCATGTTTCCAGGGGATGTCTTACCAACATGACTTGGTGCGATTTCACTTTTTGCTAGCTTCAGTTAATTATAGACATCATCAAAAGTAGAACTTTTGTGAGCATTGGTAGCAATGATTGATCTAGCTTCAATTTTCCACACATCACTAAGACTTTTAAGAAAAGTGGTAATGATATCAGCATCATTATACACTGCTCCCATAAAAGACAGTTTACTTGTGATGTCAAGAAGCCTACTTCTTACTTCACTCAGCTTTTCATTGGGAAGAGCTTTGAACACTGCAAACTCATGCAAGAGTTGCTTCTTTTTCTCTGAGGCAGTCTCTTCATTACCACCATAAATGACTTGAATCGCTGCCCAAAGTTGTTTTGTAGTTTCAAAACTTCTATACTTGTGCTGATTTTCTGGTCCTAAAGAAAGTTTGAGAATGTTTAAAGATCTCATGTCGTTCCTTTTCTTTTCCATGCATCAGTTGAGACACCTCTCCCATCTCCTGGTTGTTCCTTCTTATCCTCTTCGGTTGCGCCTGGAGAAGCAGACCTTAAAGTAATAGCAGCTTGAATCTTGGCAGCCTTATCGAATGTGTTTCCATATTCAATAATTTCCCATAAGGCGAAGTCATGAATTTGAAAGTACTGCTCAAAGTTGAACTTCCATAGCTCAAAGTTGTCAGGGTCTAGCATGGGGATTTTTAGCTTATGGTTTGAGGAAGAGGAGGTCATCTCTGGAGTAGACATATTGTCTGGTTTTTAGCGTTTCTTGAAAAATTAGGGTTTTTGGCGATTTAGGGTTTTTAGGGTTTTGTGTTCTAAAGATCAAAGTTCCTCAACAAGCTCTGATACCACTTGTTGATCCCAAACTTAGATCGATTTTGCTTTGTGTTAACGAGATTAAATCAAGATTAACACGTAGAAAAACTTTGTGTTTATGAAAAACGATCCAAGTGTTATGTGGAATTTAACACTTAGAGTAAGAACACACAAACACAATAAACCAAACTTTCACTTGATTGATAATCGAACTTGAGTACAATGAAAGCAAAACGTATATCGAACATTAACCTAGAGGCCTCCTTTATAGATTAAGGAGCCTTGTACAAAAGTCTACGTATCAACTATTTTAGGAAAAGATAAAGATAACTATAGCAAATACAACATTGAACATATCTTTACTAAACTATTCAAACCGTGTAGACTAAGTCTTCAATCAGTGATTGACTTTCTTCTTTGTCAGCGCTCCAATTACACTTGTCAGCGTTCATCTGTCAGCGCCCAAATATCTCTTGTCAGCGTCCAAAAGTCTTCTTATCAGCGTCCCAGTAACTTAGCTATTTTTAGTCCCAACAGTTGGTGTGTGGTATAAATGGCGCAGGTTCGAGTCCTGGCCAAGTCTTTTTGGCAACTCTTTTTTTTTCTTTTTTAAAATTTATAACTACTTACCTGGTGACTTGTACTTTATAAAAAACACAAATATGAACTAAATCCAACAAGATTAAAGCTAAATATGACAAAAACGAGCCCAAGTGTAACAAAAAAGAAACAGTAATAAAACTTAAAGAACAATGGAGTTGTATGCTTTTTGGGAGCCTGATTTTGGTTCGTTTGATGAGATTATGTTGTTGTTTTTGGCAAACAATGGCACCCCTACACTCAGTTGAGTGTAGGGAGTCAATTATAACAATAAATCACCAACTTAAACACCAAAGTCACACAAAAATGCACCAAATTCAGTCATTATATTGCATACATGGGCCTGGCAAGCTATTGCTGATCTAGTTTGCACATAAACGAGTTTCAAACCACCTAAACTTGCTCAAATCATTACCAAAGCACAAATTAACTAGTGAATTCCCTAGACTACCATCTAAACTAACAGATTCCAAGAATTGGTGGCTAAATATTCAAAAACAAAACTGAAAATAGCCTACTGTTTGAACTTGTGATATTTTACCAAAACTTGAACTTGCAAAATCTAATTTTCTTCTTACAAACTCAAAACAAAGAACTAAATAAACCTAATACTATCCAAAGGAGTGTGTTTACACTGGATTCAACCCAAGTAGCTGGCAAATACTTGTTTTACAACCTAATCCCAAACACCCCTTAATAAGCAATTAAACAAATTTAACAAACCAAAAGCCTTCAAATGTAATTAAAATAGATTAAACCTTGATCTATCATGCATAAAAACTTGGAACAACACAAAAACAAGCATCTAATCTAACAGTCAACCGGATTCACTCAAAAACACCTAAGCATCAAGAATAACCAAAAAGATGGTGGGTTCAAGCTTTACCTGCCTGACCTACATCCAGGCCAGGCTATGGCCTACTGATGCCATCACCATTCAAGCTTAAGAGAGAAGCTTATGAGGTTTTTAGAAGCTGTTGATGTAGATAAAAGGGAAGAGGAGGCTACAACAGTGTGGATTTGCTATTTGCTAATCCGGTGGTCTAGGTGGGTGGTGGAAGATGGTAGCCATTGTTGAGAGAGAGAGAAGAGAGGTTGTGTGTGAAAAGGTTAAGAAAATGTATTAAAAGGAAATGAAAATACAAATGAACAGAAGCAACACCCTTCCTTGGAAGCTAAGGAGGGGTATATATAGTCACACACGACCCTTAAACTATACATTGTACCTAGTCTAGTCTAAGCGTTTGTGACTATGATAACTAATGGGAATTCTTAAATGTTGTCATATAAAGTGGGTTTCCAACAATCTTCCCCCATGGGACGACGTGTAGAATTCCTTACAATATTTTTCCTAACAAGTACATAATGATTAAGAACAAGAGCTTTCATGAAGCGTCCAATGCTGATGATGTCTTCTGAGGCCTTTGACTTCAAAACGACTCATCTTTAAAGTAACTTGTAGTAGAAATACTGTAACGGCACGAGCTAAGTAACCCATACACTTCTGGTTAAGGAGAAGCTTCTGAATTAACTTCCCCCTAATTCATGCCACATAAACTTGATGTAGAAGCTTTTAAATAGCTTCCCCCTAAACCGACAATCCTCGTAAGCAACTTCAAAGCTTTCAATAAAGCTTAGAATGATTAAGCGCACAGCGGAATCTAACAAGCAAATCCTATCATATAACATGATAACGTTGCTAAGAGGGATTGAAAGTAAGGGGTACACCAAGTAGATCAACAACTTCTCTTCTCACGCTTGAAATAATTCTTCTGAATTTTTCTTCCCCCTGAGAGTTCAAGTTATGCATACTAGAAAGAATCAAGACACTTCTTCCTCCACATAGTTGAAGAAAGTAAATCAATCCCAATCATGAAGCTCAAATACTGAAATGGACACTTTATCCCATTCATGAAGTTGACATCGTAACACCAGAGTCAATTAAGTCCTGGAAATGCACATATCTTCTTTCGGAGATGCACCAGAGTCAATTAAGTCCCGGGAATGCATATAGGATAATGATGATGAATAATTGCAACAACCAAACAATTAAACATCGAATCAGTAGTGTACCATTTAGAGATTGATAACTCCACGAGTTAAAACACTGATTTTCTCTGTGGCTATGAAAAATGTCATCCCGGAATGTCTTCAAATCAAAAGAAGGTATGAAGTTCATCACGTGTACTCGTTGTGCGTTCAATGTGTCTTCTTCTTCCCCCTTGATGGTTTCGAAACTCGGAACCATCAACAAATCGTACGAACATATACCTGAAATCTCGTAAGAATAATAAATAAGCAGAATTATATATTTTATGAGAATCAGCTGTTGATCGATAATCTCTACTCATAAACTCTCCATGGCTAACTTTACCAACCCACTTGTAAGCAATTTAAAGTGGCCACTGATAGAATGAACCAGATACATCAAACATGAAGCTGAATAAAAATCCTTCGATCTTGTGACTTAAGCTTGCACTATTGTTGAATGAAGAACGGTGGAGAAATCTCTAAGTACTCAATGCATCACTGAAGAAGTCTATAAGCACAACACCTCTTGAAATTATCCACGTCGACTAAGCACGTGACACTGAGTACAACAATGTAACCCCTTTAAGTGATAGTTATCCGAGTCATCAACCAACCACCCCGAACCCGGAAACCAGATAAACAAGTCTTCATTCTGAGATTAAGCACCAGCAAGTTATTTGTTCAAGGATAAAATAAGTACACGCCTTCGAAGAAATTCGTCTCCGTCTTCAAATAATTAATACCCGATCCAAAAAAAATCTGTAGTCACTAAAAAATCACCCATTTTTCTTTGGTCTCGTCAAAATAAATCTTGACACTTGTCACGTCACTTTTGTCTTGTCACTTTTGACTCGTCACGATGTCTCGATGGAGTCCCGAAAAATTAAACATTAAATTCAATAAATGATAAAAAATTTAAAAAATAAAAATTTATCATTACAACAAAACTAATGTTCATCCATGTCAAACGTTTAAACCAAATTTAGTCCAAATTCACTTCAGCTCATTTTGCAATGTTAAAAATCGAGTCCAAGGCCCAATATGCAATGTTTAGAACCCGGTCCATCATCACACCTTAAAATTAGGTTATAACTAACCCTAATCTCCACATAGATACATCCCCCCCCCAAAAAAAAATCCTCTCTCACACCCCTTCATCGTAACCTTCGCCCCTCCACCAGATCAATTATCCATCAATCAAATACATCTCCGTCTCAAAAACAAATCACCACAACTTTCTAAGATAAATCTGCCCCCATCTCATATCAAACAAACATAGATCAAATCTTAATCTCATCAATCATAGACCACAAAACAAATCCAACGCATCGCATCCATTAAATTAAACGAAGTCCCTAACCACTGATTATCATTCTCAAACCCACGAATCCATGAATTAACAGTTGTTTTTGTCTTGTTTGATTCGTGGAGGACAAAACACAATGATATGACATCAAGATCTTGTTAAGGTCTCGGGTAAGGTGAACATTTAATGAATGCATGTTGGTTAATTGTGGTTGAAACGAAATAAAGAGAGACGATAACATCATTGTTATTGATCTTCTTGAGTTTTCGTATATGAAAAGTTGGTTTAATACCAAACACTGATCTGTGATGATATTTAGTTTTTTTTTTCGGGATAGATCTTAAAAGATCTCAACATGCATGTTTAAACACGAAAAAAAACGAATCTGAGATCTTTCTTATGTTTTCTGATTTTTATGATGTTTGAGTCAGATTGATGTATAGATGGGATTAGGAGACGAAGGGCTTAGGTTAGTTATGGTGTTGATTGGGAGTTAAAAGGTGGGAGTGTTAAATAAGACTCAGTGAGTAAACTGATTCAACTCGGTAATTACCGAGTTGACTCGGTTGTGTTGGTTTCGGTCAAGTGTAAATTTAAACTACATGGTCACGTTTTAAACTGCATCGGAGTCATACTTTTAAACCATCGCAGTCAAAAAGAATATGGCCATCGCAGTCAAACATTTTTTAACCCATCGCAGTCTAACATTTAACCCATCATAGTCAAAAGAAATTGCCATCGTATCCTATCTTTTGAGTCCATCTCAGTCTAAAACTTTGACCCATCGCAGTCTAAACTTTTGAGTCCATCGTAGTCTAAAACTTTGACCCATCGCAGTCTAAACTTTTGAGTCCATCGCAGTCTAAACATCATCTTGATGGTCACCATCGCAGTCCCATCGTAGTCTTAAGACAGATATGGCCATCGTATCATGATGTACCATTGCGATATCGCAGTGGAGCCATCGCAGTGGTACCATCGCAGTCAACCCATCGCACTCAATGCGATGTACCATGAAGCAGAAATCTTATCCACGAGATGTCCTTGTCCTGAGGATCCGGGTATGGTAATCTGAATATTTTTCTGGGTAACTTTATCATCATAAACAACAAAATTAACCCAGAAAAAATGATACCAGATAAAAAAATTAGACCAGAAACAGTAGACGATATGAATACCAGATATGAGACAACTTTTGACCACTTTTGACATGATGACAACTTTTTGATGAAACCAGTGAAACAAAAAGAACCATCTTTGACTGATGACTAGGACAAAAATTATGAATCTTGGATATAAACACAGGATGAGAAACATGGAAACTGATTCGACAAAAAGTAATAAGACGTGACAAATCTTATAAGTAACAAGACGTGACAAAGAAATAACAAGACTGACCAAAAAAATTTATAGACCATCTAAATCGAAAATAAGAACGATCCAAGGATGGAACCGAGGCTCTGATGCCAATTATGGATTTGCTATTTGCTAATCCGGTGGTCTAGGTGGGTGGTGGAAGATGGTAGCCATTGTTGAGAGAGAGAGAGAGAAGAGAGGTTGTGTGTGAAAAGGTTAAGAAAATGTATTGAAAGGAAATGAAAATACAAATGAACACAAGCAACACTCCTCCTTGGAAGCTAAGGAGGGGTATATATAGTCACACACGACCCTTAAACTATACATTGTACCTAGTCTAGTCTAAGCGTGTGTGACTATGATAACTAATGGGAATTCTTAAATGTCGTCACATAAAGTGAGTTTCCAATAAACAGCCAAACCTCTTTTATGTCTTCAAAATTGAACGTGGACCCTGAAAAGAAACAAGGAAAGAAAAAAAGGAAAATCCAAGTATCATAAGCTGTATAAGCTTGTCAAGCTTATACAAGCTTAAGCTACAGTGATGGTTAGACAAACAGATAACCACAACTTTTTGAAACAACTTTCTTAAAAAACAACCTTTTGGGAACTAAGATACTTCAGAAGCATATACAAGCTTATGAAGGTTGTTTGGTTGTCAATCAAGCAGTCTTCAAAGCCTCTATAATCTACCACAGAAAATATAGAGCTTTTGGCTTAAGTGTCTAATGTAAGGATTTTACTCGTTGAAAAAGAGTTCGTTTTCTCGGTGTCTAATCGAATTGATTTCCGGTTCAAAGTGCGACTCAATTGTTTTTGGTTAAGAAAAAGGGGAGTTGATTATCTATAACTGATTAAAATGCGAAAAGTATTTAAAAAACAAACTAAAGACAAGTACAAATAATAAAAGTAAAACAAGGTGAATATTAAAAACTAAAAGTTAAAACGATATTAAAACTAATAGTAAAACAAATAATAAAACGTAATTCAAAGCGAAACAATTAATAAAAATAAAACTAAACGAAGAAATTAACTATCGACTCGAAAATAAAGTTTACTTAATAAAAAAGGAGAGAATAAAACTAAAATGGTACTTTAAAACTAAACGAGGCAAAACCTAAAGCGGGTACTTAATAAAAGATAAAACTTGAACTTTACGAAAAAAATATTAATTTTAAAATTAGAAGAAAAATATAACTAAAAATACGTAACTTTCAGAAATAAAATCGGAACAACTTTTAGATTAAACTGAACAATTACGGAAAAAAAAATAATAAATAAACAAGCTAGCAGGCAGCTAGCTCAAGCTAGCAGCCTACTAGCTCATTTTGGCGCCAAGACGTTATGCATGCATGCATGCATCGCAATTTAGGCCAAAAAAGAACTCCATCGCAATATATGTATCGGAATGGGTTTTTTTGTGTCGCAATATATATTTTTTTTTTTTTTTTTTTTTTTTTTTTTTTTTTTAATTTTAAACTATCGAAATGTCTAAAAAATAAAAACTGTCGGAATAACTAAAGTACAAAAATCATCGGAAAGTGGCTATAGAAAAATGGGCAGCATTTTGACTCAATACAAACCTAAACCCCGTCGCAATCCCGATCGCAATGTGCGATCGGAATCACGATCGGAATAGGGGGATGAAAACATAAGCCATCGCAAAGTAGAACCCACAAGGGTTATTGCGATGGAACATGAGTTGCCCGTCGGAATGTGGTAAAACCCCAATATTGCGATGGAAACCAACCTTAAACCGAAATTGGTGGTAAGCTTAAAACATAATAAGCACATACAATAAGCTACTAAACCGAAACTTGAACAACTTAATAAACATAAATTTGAAAGCTTTTAAAAGACGAAATTCATAAACTTTATAAAAACACAAAATAAACAAACTTTAAAAAGAGTAAAACTTTTTAAGAAAACTTAAAACAATAAGCTAGACACAAATTAAGCCAATAAGCATGTCAAGCTCAAAGCTTGATTCGTAGGAAACTTAGATTAACCAAAAGATAAACCTTTTCATAAATCCAACATAAAACAAAAACTAATTGTGTAAAGAATTTCGGATTAAGAACAAGTGAAAAGCTAAGAAAGGTAGAATAAGATAAAGATTAAAACAAGAATTTAAGCTATCAAAAGTAAAGATTCGATTAAAAACAACAAGAAAGGAAGATGAAAGATTGGGATCCTAGTGAGAGAAACTGTCACTTTCTCTCTCTAGAATCACCTACAAAAAATGAAAGAAAAACTAAGCTAAACTAAAAACTAACCAACCCTCCTAAATGAGTTTAGGAGGGTATTTATAGGAAATGGGGAGGTGCATGTGTTGCCTCTTCTTTCTTTCTTTCTTCACGTCTTCTCGTCTTTTAAGTTCTTTCGACTTTATCGACTTTGTCTCGGGATTAATTAAACTCGTCTTATAATTTGTTTATTTATTAGACTCGAGTTCTTCGGCTTTTTTTTTATTAAACTTCCGTCTTTGACTTTTTCTTCAATAAATCTTCGAATTGGTCTTGGACTTCCGTTCTTTCTCCACTCTTGATCTTTCGACTTCGTCTTTTGTCGTTTTCTTCTATAAAAGCCCGTGAAAGACCGTGTTTTCCTTCCTTTTCACATTTTGACCCTGAAACACAATAAAAACACAAACCACACATAATTCCGCCATTTACGACATAAAATATACGTTTAGGTCCCGTTTTCTTGTAATTAAGTGGTAGAAAAGATGGGTGTTTTCACACCTATCAAATCCCCTACACTTGACCATTGCAATGCCCTCATGCAATGCTTAGCAATTAAGCAAGGTTTACACTTTCCATCATAATCAACCTACCTTGGCCTTTATTAAACAACTAATGAAAATCAAAAAGATAGAAAATAACAAGATGCAACAAGAAAGAAACTTGTAAAGAAATCTAAGACTTACATTAGGGCTTGTGTGTCATGAATGTTTATCACCCTCAAGTTTCACGTTCCCCATGCCAAGCTTAAAAACAAGATCATTGTTAGTACAAGTTAGCATAACAAACATTTACTCATGCGGTTCAATTAATCACTCAAACTCCCTTATTCCTATGGGTATCTCTTATATTTTATTTTTGTCTTAGAATGATCATGAAGATGCATTGTTGGACTTATTTCGATAGTTTATTTAAGCTGAAAGCAAAGTAGGACGATTTGATCAATAGTTAGCTAAAGGACAAAATCTCTTAAAACTGCTTCTCGGGATATCAAAAAGTTCATATCTTGGCATAACTTGGTTCGCGATTTGAGACCTTTCTCGGGCCGATATTTGGCATGTACTTCATACTTCATATCTTGAGAGACGTTCTTGAGATAATGGTCTTTTCATCATTAATAGAGTTTCTTCACTTGGAGACTTTTGAGGGGTACTCCAACTTTGTTGACCACGACTTCATGATTATTTCTTCAATCTCTAATTGGGATTTTGAGATACAACGATCCGCCTCCTTTTCGGACTTGGATCTATTTATCCTCATACCTTGTTAGGGTCTTTTCGGATAGACTTCTCCATGATCTTTATGGGAGTTGATTGCTTTTCGTCGTGAGTCTTGATCCTTCATATTGATTTTGGGAATAATGCTTTTCACATCACCTTGGATCTTCAGCAATAAAATGGAATCCTCATGCCTTGTTAGGGCCTTTTCGGACTCGCCAATCTTCGCACCCCGCTTCATAAGTTATGCCTTGGCTATGAACTCTCGTCATTACCGAGCAACTTTTAAACGATCTTGGGCTAGAAGCTAAGTAACTTTTCAAATCGTACGACCTTACTTATTGCAGTTAATTTATTAGCAAGTGATGGGAGAAAAAGATCATAATTAACTCACATAAGTTAATGAGAGAATACCAAACTTGTAACCAACTCTATCATTTCTCGTTCTCCACAATTTAAAATCTCAAAGAATGAGACTCGTGGACGCTTAGCCTAATAAACCAATTAAGGTCTACATGGTTAAGGATACTAGCTAGAGTGAACTTGGATAAGTAAACTCGGGTTGAGTCAAAATATTCACAACGGGCCTAATATATCTAAGATAACTAAACTTGTTAAAACCATTTTATTAAAATAAGAGAAAAATAGCAAAAATAAAGGGAACTACAACCAGGCCAAAATAGATTAAAAATTTTGAAAAATGTCGAAAAATCAAATTTTCCGGTTAAAATGAGGACAAATACAAGGAAAAGGCCACTTAACTTCGATAGAAGTCCCCCCTACACTTAACATAAACATTGTCCTCAATGTTTAAGCATGTGGGAGTAAACTCCCCTACACTTAGGACATTGTGCACTTTGTTTAAATCTCGCTAAGGAAGAGACAACTAAAGAGATTCCTATTTTAATATTGAGAAATATAAAATAGTGAATCGAAAAGAGTTTAGGATAGAACCGGGAAGAAGGGAACACGGAATCACGGTTCGTCAAAAGTCATCAAGAGTGTGTCTGTGAAGCTCTAATCCCTGCAATGATAAGAAAGAAAACAAGAAACTCCAACGGGGCTCCCCCCTACACTTATGGTAAAGATATATAGATAATTGGGTTGCCTCCCAAAAAGCGCTTGTTTTTGTTAATCGAGTCACGAGCCTGACTCGTCCCCGAATTAAATGGTCCATGGTGAAGCCTCGAATGTGATACCGGGATCAAAGACCTTGTCCTCGTTCCCGGTTGACATCAACAAAGGAGAGGCGGGGGGATAAGTCTTGAAAGGAAGAAAGGTCCTTTCGACATACGTATAGTATGTGAATTCAAGATCCACGGGAGGTGGGGTGGGTAAAGTTATCACATTGTCCTCCCCCAAAGACAATGGATGTTGAGCAAGCGGCAAAGCCGTATTGTTATCAATGATAGCATAATCAATGTCACCTCCCGGGTCAAAGCACTCATCCTCCGAAATAGTGGCTAAAGGGGAGGATGAAAGGTGCTCGGGAGGGGGACTTGGGACAATATCTTCCTGCAACAAATTATCAAAAAATATAATGTCCCCCTCCGTGTCATAGTCATCAATACCTGGAGGGATGGAGTGGATATCGATTTCTTCCTGCAATGGGTCATTATCTTCAACGGGAGGAATAGATGGAGGTAAAGACTTGGAAAGAGAAGGAGAAGTCAACTCTTCGATTTGAGCAATAAGAAGGTGAACTTTCCGTAATCTATCGCGAAGGAGCACGTCTTCCACCTCATCCACAAGATCATGTTCATCGGTGAACTTCTCGTAAACCGGAGAAAATAAATCGTCATCACCCGCATCTCCCGATGGAGATTGAGAAATTTCAAAAGTGAAATTCTCATAGCTTGGAGAAAAATCGTCATCACTAGGATCGACCTCTTCCGTAAGAGCAACGTCGTCCTCAGGCTCCATAGCAGGGAAGTCACGAACCTCATTATCCAATACTTTGTCGAGACCAACATCACCAAGCTCATTTAATGTATCACAATCCGTAGACACGTTTGGGATATGGAGAGGAGGGATGACAATTGCACTAGGACATTGAGCAGTAAGATCATTCCAAGAAATAGTAGGCTCATCGTCATCATCATCATCATAATAATATTGACGCACAGGAGGAGGGGTATAATCATTAAGATTAGATACTTGCTCTTGTTGCTGTCTCTTCTCTTTTTCCCATGCTTCTTTGAACTGAACAAAGGCTTCTTGAATGTCCAAAATAATGGCGTGCCTTTCTTGAGTAGTGAGTTGTTGATCAATATGAATTCCCTGAGAGGATTGATGATTGAGGGTGTGATGTGGGGGCTCAAAATGTTGAAAACCTGAATTATAGCATGGTTGTGGCTCATAGTAGTTCATCTGTTGAGAAGAATTAGAAACCGCGTTTGGTTCATAATAATCCATTGGTGAAGAAAACTGAGGACACGGATTTTGCTCATAATAATTCATCGGTTGACAATAAGAAGTATCGTGAGGACCCCCACAAATTTGGCAAGAAGGGTGAGGAGAAAAGTCGGGTGCGTCTTGTGGATAGTTATTTTCATTGTCATAATTGTACCCTGGTTCTTGCCCGTAATCATACGAGTATTGAACCGGGCACGAAACATGCCAATGAGAATCGCTTCCACAATAGATGCACGGGGAAAGAGTAGGTGGGTTCAAAAAGGAAGAATTAAGTGAGTGGCACAAAGGACAAAATCCTGGTATTAATTGTGTATCTTTGATATCGTTTCCGCACCGCTCACATGTACACCATTGACAAGAGTCGTTCCCGTACAATCGTCTCCCGCACCCGACGCAATTGACATAAAAATCCATAGAGAAAGATAGATAAGCAAGAAGAATATTTTTGGTGCAAAACTTTGAAAAAGAAATGCTTTTTATTATTTTTCAAATGTTTTTGGATTTTTGAAAATTTTTGGACACGAAAAATAACGTTCACAAGTGAACGGATCCCAAAATCCAACGCGTCTCTCACAAAAAACCTTCGATCTTCACGAAAAGAGCCGGCAGCGGCGCCATTTTAATGTAAGGATTTTACTCGTTGAAAAAGAGTTCGTTTTCTCGGTGTCTAATCGAATTGATTTCCGGTTCAAAGTGCGACTCAATTGTTTTTGGTTAAGAAAAAGGGGAGTTGATTATCTATAACTGATTAAAATGCGAAAAGTATTTAAAAAACAAACTAAAGACAAGTACAAATAATAAAAGTAAAACAAGGTGAATATTAAAAACTAAAAGTTAAAACGATATTAAAACTAATAGTAAAACAAATAATAAAACGTAATTTAAAGCGAAACAATTAATAAAAATAAAACTAAACGAAGAAATTAACTATCGACTCGAAAATAAAGTTTACTTAATAAAAAAGGAGAGAATAAAACTAAAATGGTACTTTAAAACTAAACGAGGCAAAACCTAAAGCGGGTACTTAATAAAAGATAAAACTTGAACTTTACGAAAAAAATATTAATTTTAAAATTAGAAGAAAAATATAACTAAAAATACGTAACTTTCAGAAATAAAATCGGAACAACTTTTAGATTAAACTGAACAATTACGGAAAAAAAAATAATAAATAAACAAGCTAGCAGGCAGCTAGCTCAAGCTAGCAGCCTACTAGCTCATTTTGGCGCCAAGACGTTATGCATGCATGCATGCATCGCAATTTAGGCCAAAAAAGAACTCCATCGCAATATATGTATCGGAATGGGTTTTTTTGTGTCGCAATATATATTTTTTTTTTTTTTTTTTTTTTTTTTTTTTTTTTTTTTTTTTTTTTATTTTAAACTATCGAAATGTCTAAAAAATAAAAACTGTCGGAATAACTAAAGTACAAAAATCATCGGAAAGTGGCTATAGAAAAATGGGCAGCATTTCGACTCAATACAAACCTAAACCCCGTCGCAATCCCGATCGCAATGTGCGATCGGAATCACGATCGGAATAGGGGGATGAAAACATAAGCCATCGCAAAGTAGAACCCACAAGGGTTATTGCGATGGAACATGAGTTGCCCGTCGGAATGTGGTAAAACCCCAATATTGCGATGGAAACCAACCTTAAACCGAAATTGGTGGTAAGCTTAAAACATAATAAGCACATACAATAAGCTACTAAACCGAAACTTGAACAACTTAATAAACATAAATTTGAAAGCTTTTAAAAGACGAAATTCATAAACTTTATAAAAACACAAAATAAACAAACTTTAAAAAGAGTAAAACTTTTTAAGAAAACTTAAAACAATAAGCTAGACACAAATTAAGCCAATAAGCATGTCAAGCTCAAAGCTTGATTCGTAGGAAACTTAGATTAACCAAAAGATAAACCTTTTCATAAATCCAACATAAAACAAAAACTAATTGTGTAAAGAATTTCGGATTAAGAACAAGTGAAAAGCTAAGAAAGGTAGAATAAGATAAAGATTAAAACAAGAATTTAAGCTATCAAAAGTAAAGATTCGATTAAAAACAACAAGAAAGGAAGATGAAAGATTGGGATCCTAGTGAGAGAAACTGTCACTTTCTCTCTCTAGAATCACCTACAAAAAATGAAAGAAAAACTAAGCTAAACTAAAAACTAACCAACCCTCCTAAATGAGTTTAGGAGGGTATTTATAGGAAATGGGGAGGTGCATGTGTTGCCTCTTCTTTCTTTCTTTCTTCACGTCTTCTCGTCTTTTAAGTTCTTTCGACTTTATCGACTTTGTCTCGGGATTAATTAAACTCGTCTTATAATTTGTTTATTTATTAGACTCGAGTTCTTCGGCTTTTTTTTTATTAAACTTCCGTCTTTGACTTTTTCTTCAATAAATCTTCGAATTGGTCTTGGACTTCCGTTCTTTCTCCACTCTTGATCTTTCGACTTCGTCTTTTGTCGTTTTCTTCTATAAAAGCCCGTGAAAGACCGTGTTTTCCTTCCTTTTCACATTTTGACCCTGAAACACAATAAAAACACAAACCACACATAATTCCGCCATTTACGACATAAAATATACGTTTAGGTCCCGTTTTCTTGTAATTAAGTGGTAGAAAAGATGGGTGTTTTCACACCTATCAGTGTCCTCTTACCAAAAACCTATTTTTTCTCTTGATGAAAAATTACACTAATTTTGCAAGAAAATAAAAACCTTTTACACTACAAAAACAAGTAAGGAACTCAGTATTTTGCACAGCGTAAAAGATTCATTTTCATTCGCAATTTTTAAAATGTAAAAAAAACTGGAACAAAGGGCTATTGCACATACTACAGGCTCCTTTTATAATAGCTAAAAGAACTATCTAGAATTGAAAACCCTAGTTCATGAAATTCCTAACCTGCCCTTGGGTCTTCTCATTTGAAATTGGTCAAAAGGCTCACATGTGATGTTGTTGGATGCCAGCTACATTGCTTTGATCTTGGACGTATATCTCAACCTTTGGGACCAAGTAAATGGTTGTGGGACGTTGGATTCCTGAAAATTCGTTCTTCGCCATTTTTAGGATAAGCAGGGAACATGGGGGACCCATATGTGGTCACGGGGAGGGCATGTTTGTGAGTGGGTGTTGGTGACAATGACTTTAATCAAAGTTCTGGAGTTTATGGGTGATTTCCCCTTTGATTTGTGCTTGATTGGGTTTAGGGTTTATGTGTGTTTAGGGATGATGAATAGGGACGTTTAATTTAGATTAGGGTGGATTAGGTTTAAATATTATGTTAGGCGCGTTTATATTAAACTGATTTAATAAATCAGTTAATAAAAGGTAGTGGGTGGTGATTGGGATGGAGGTGGGTGATGTGGGTGATTGGGATCGGGTGGTGTGAGTGAGGTGGTGAAATGGTTGGCTGGGGTTAGTTCTCTTGTCTGCCACATTAGGTCCTCCAAGTCCCATATTGTTGTCACATTGTTACAAACAGCCCAAATATGCATTTCCTTTGTAAACGAACTTTTCTTTTTCCCATTTTGGCCACAACAAGTTTTCCAAACTTGTTTCAAGGGTTATAAATGAAATTTGACCAATTTCCAAGGGCATATCTTGTACATTCTTGAAATATTAGGGACCCATTGTGTAATTTTTAGTTTCACAAGGGTATAATATGACAAGTCTTCAAAAGATGAAGGACGAATCTTGCCAATCTTCAAAACTTCAAGGACTTCAATGAAAATTCATAACTCGGGTCCGGTTCTTTGTGCGGCTTCGTTTCCCGTGTTCGTTTTTGCTTTATTCTTTTGATCTTTTGTTGATTTCACGATATCCGTACCTAAAATACACAATGAACAAACACAAGCATATTTTATGGTATTTTAATGATATTTTAAGCGTTTTAAGCCCGATTTGGACGATGAGACTATGTATAATTGCAGTCTCATCAGTTGCGTAAAGGTAAAATGAGGGTCTTACAATGACTTACCCTTTCAGATTAGACAAGGGTACTGAACTTGTAAAAGGACTTTGTCTTGATACCTAGAATAAGTCAAGACAAGTTTGTACCATGTACCTCAAATAAGACAAGAATTTCACATGGAAATTCTTTGTCACGTACCTAGCCTTAACTAGTATAAATAGGTTGCTTGTAAAAGAAATAACTCAAGTTTGTGCACTAAATACTTTAAACATTCACAAACACTTCTCTCTTCCAAATACGATCAAAAGCACTTGAGTTATAAACTCCTGTTGTCTTAATCGTCAAACTTATCAATCGATATGATTGATATAGTTTGTTAGTGAGGAGATCACAAACACACACATTGTCTATTCAATCTCTATTGTAGCTTCGCATACAATAAGGTATAATTCTTTAAATAATAAGAGTTAAACGTTGAAAACCTTTTTTGTCATTTACATTATATTATCTTGTGTATTTACATTACTTTACCATGAGTTAGGTCTATACTAGTAACCTTAAGTATAGCACTAATTAAAAGTGACCAACAACCTTTTCCAATGATCTTTCCATCTTTTACGATTTCGCTATCATGTTCGGAAAAGATGACCTTAGACCTATTGTCACAAATTTGACCTATGCTTAGTAAATTAAAACCTAAGTTATCTACGTGCTCAACATTTTCAATGGTCATGGAGTCAAGAGAAACTGTACATTTGCCAATGATGTTACCACGTAGTTTACTAGCGAAAGTGACGTTACCTCCATTATATGCTTTGTAAGTAGAGAACCAACTTCGATTACTCGTCATGTGTTTAGAACAACCACTATCCTTAATCCACTCGTCGGGCTTCAAATCAATTCCCAAGCATATCTAGGTAACAACACACAAAATCAAACATTGGGTCCCCAATATCTCATGGGTCCAAAGTTGTTAGTTCCATCCCTTGCATTTGGTTGGGATGCATGAATGGAGGACATATACCCCACGAAGAAAAACATTGTTGAAATTGTTCCAATTCATATGAGCATTTTGATGTCCATTATTTTTCTTAGGAGTCTTTTATCTTGACCTAGAGTTATAGTGTCTCTAGGTGTTGGTGTTTTACTTCTAGGTCGTGACTTAGAGTGATCATTCCTCTTAGGTGTTGGTGTTCTACTTCTATCCTTTGAATCATTTCTAACTCTTGGAGGAGTAGATGATTGTCTTGATACATTTTTCATTCTTATTGAAGGTTTACTTAAAGGCTTGTAGAATTTTTCAAGTTCCTTTTTTATCAAATATAGGTAATTTAACATTGTTAACCACAAGATGTTTTGGCCCGGTACCTAAAATAGACTTTTCAGAAAGTTGAGAATTTTCTTATACAGAGGCCTCTGTCTGCGGTTCCTTATCTCGACCTACGGTTCCATAAATATATGGAATCGCACCATACTATGGCGAACCATGAGAAGAACATAGTTTTACTGAAAATCTAACTTGTTTTGGTTCACTGGTAGATGCTTCAATAGTGTTAAAACCCAACCCAAGTCTTTCCCTAGAATGAATTTATCTACTTACATATCATCAAGAGCACTAGTACTTTTCATGAACTTTTCCAAGTTATTGAAGGTGCTCTTGAGATCTTTATTCTCTTGTCTAAGACTTTCACAACTTAGACAACCTAAATTAACTTCTCTATTTTTATCAAGCTTAGCCAATTTATCTCTTAGCTCACTAATCTCATTTTCAAGCTTGGTCCTAGTTGATTTTAGCAATTTGTTCTTTTCAATGAATTTTAGACTTAGTTTGCAAAGGTTATATTGACCTTTTAATTCTAGATCATCTATCGTTGCTATAGTATTCGGCTTCGAAATGTACCTCTTTAGAAGAATGAGCCATGAGACACTTCTCGTCTTTAGCATTATCTTCACATTCTTCACCACTATCGCTCCACGAACCTCCAACAAACGCCGTGTGATTCTTGTCGCGAGATGGCTTAGGACATTCACCGATGAGATTTGGGTCGCCACATCTAAAGCAATTCCTGTTACCTTTTTCATTCTTGAAAAATCAGTTTTTGGAGAAAGCTTTCTTGTCGTTGCTTGGTTGTCTCACATGTTGACCTCGTCTCTTGAAGAACTTCTTGAATTCTTTAACCGCCATAGCTTATTCCTCATCATCACTTTCCAGGAGGAGCTTTCGTGATCACTTTGCACTTTCTTGACCTTTAGTGCTAAAGACTTTCTTTCACTCTTGGTTTTCACCATTTCCGAGTCCTTCAAGATTATCATTTCATGAACCTTTAAGTTGCCAATAAGTTCATCAAGTTATAATGTGGTAAGGTCGTTTGATTCTTCAATCACCATGACTTTAGCTCTCCACTTTGGATGCAATACCCGAAGAAACTTCTAAACATTGTTCTTGCTAGAAAAACCTTCATCAAGTGCTTTTAGACTAGTAATAATAGTATTAAACCTAGAAAATGCACTATCAATAGTTTCATCTTCTAAGATGAAAAATTGTTCATATTGTTGAACAAGAAGACCGATTTGCTTTCTTTGACTTAGCTATTACCTTGGTGGGTTACCAAATGAGTGTTCCAAATATCTTTAGCGGTTTTACACATAAAAATCCTTTCATACTCTTTCTTAGGTAAAACATTATAAATAACCATTTTAGCCTCATTATTTTTATCAAGTTTCTTCTTAGTGTCATCATTATAATTTTCAAAAGTAACTAGTTCTTTCTTTTTAGAAACTTCCTGATATTGATAAGGCAAAAAGTCACCATTGGTAATAACATGCCAAATATCTAAATCTTTTGATTTTACATAAGTCTCAAATCTATTTTTCTAATAAATAAAACTATCGATTTCAAAAAGAGGTGGTCTTTGTGTAGATTGCGCTTCTAGGTACTTGTTGGAATCCATAGATCGATTCAAGCTTTAAAATACAATATATTTTAAAACCGCTTGAGCAACCATGCTCTGATACCAATTGTAGAAACTAGAATATGGGGGGTTGAATAGTTTCTTAAATTTACTTGTTTAAAGATCGGTTTTCAAAAATCCTTTTCCAAAAACTTAGACTTGAGTGATTATGTGAAATCTTCTTATGCACAATATGAACAAAAGATAGTGAATCTAAACTAATAATCACAAGTATATGCAAGGAAAGAATAATGAATGTAAAGAGATAAGGAAAGGGAATATCAAACCAAACACCAAGGATTTATAGTGGTTCGGAAACAAAGCTCACTCCTCGTTCCCACTCCACTCCTCGAGTACTCCTTACTTGAGAGTTCACTAATCAACAAGCTCCTTAAGGTGGAGAAACTGTACACGTCGCTTAACCAATTTCTGACTCCAAGCTAAAAGTCGAGCCCTAATCTTAGCTAGGACCAATCTACACCAATATACTTTAAGGCCTAAGTATTAACCACAATACATACACAACTTCCAAATTGTTGGAAATACGTTTTTAACGTATATTAGAAGGATCGGTCACTCCAACAATATTATTAAACGTTAGTCAGTTCGTAGTTAAACTTTAGTTACTTTGTTATAAATAACCTAACCCATGGGCTTGTCATGGGTAGGAGGCCCAAGTCCATTATGGACTTGGGTATATAAACCCTTTCCTTCCAAGGAAAGGGTGTTGGTTGTTTTCTTTAGTTTTAATAATACATGTTTTATTCTCTTATTTCTCTCTCTAGTTTCTCTCTCTAGAAACAACAACCATTTGATAGAATCAAAGATTATCATATTTCTACAATTGGTATCAGAACCATGGGGTGAAATAAGGTTTTTTGTTGTGTTAGTTTTTAGTTTTATGCTCTTTTAATCAAGATATATCCGGGTTTTTCAAAAAAAAATTGTTTTTCACCACAAATTTTTCTTACAAATTGCCTACATAGTTGTAGTAGGGTTTTGTGATCTTTATTTTGGTGATTTTCATAAAAAAAATTGGTAGTTTTGGGTTGATTAGTGGGTATATTAGAAGGTACGAAATCTTAGTTTCTTATTTGGGTTCTTAGAGTTTTGGTAGTCGGACTACAAGGGTTTTGTTATTCCGGATAACATCTAGTTACGTTTATTCCGGATAAGTAGTAGAAGGTCTCATTCCGGATAAGCTTTAGTTGCCATATTCCGGATAAGTACTACCACACCTATTCCGGATAACGAGTAGCAAATACATTCCGGATAAGTAATTCAAGACACATTCAGGATAACTGCTTCAACATACATTCTGGATAACCACCTGAAGTCACATTCCGGATAACTACTCAAACATACATTCCGGATAACCACCTGAAGTCACATTCCGGATAACTGCTCCAACACACATTCCGATAACCTCTTGAAGTGTTAGGACCATTGGAATAGTTCATTGTAATAGGTAGACTAGGAGGTATGTAGTTCCTCCTGGTCATAGTAGTAGTAGGAGCAAGTCGTGCTCCTGGTCCTAGTTAAAGTCAAACTTTATTATTTATTTATTATTCTGTTAGGATATGCATGAGATATGTTAGGAAAGGATATGCATATCAGTTTTACACGTTTTGTTTAATGATGTATTAGGGTTTCCTTATAGTCTAAAAGGAACCTTTGGCAGAAGGGTTAGACACACCTTCATCAAACGTAATTCTAGTCATTATTAATATTAGAAATCCTAAGAAAGGATCAAGTCATTATAGTTATTCTGTTCTTCTTTATAGTATTTGTATTTCGCACTTATATTGTGTATAGAGTCTCTTTGTGAATAGACTTGTAATTACAGAAGTCGTTCACCGTTCCTGACAGGCTGCAAGATCCACATCTAGTGGACCCAACAAGTGGTATCAGAGCCTGGGAGAGTCTCTCTATAAGAAGAATCAATTTTTCTTATTACTAACATTTTTGTTTAATCATGTCTGCCTCAAGTTCTACTCAAACAGGAGAAGATAGCACTCCTAAAACTCTGCAACCTCAGCAGATCGTTGCTACGGTTTCCAACACAAATGGTAAATTTCCTCTTCTGAAAAAGGACGAGTATGATAGTTGGGCAATGAAGATGGAATGGTGGATCACCAACACTGATCAAGACCTTTGGAAGGTTATTCTGAATGGGAACAGCAGGAAGCTGACTGGAAGAGACAAGAATGGTAATATTACTCTTCTTGACCCTAAAACTCATGAAGAAATCATAGCCATTCAGAAGGAGGTCAAAGCAAAAACTATTTTGCTTCAATCCCTTCCTGATGATCACATGGGTGACTTCTACCATTTGGATGATGCTAGAGAGATATGGAATGGAATAAAAGCAAGGTTTGGTGGGAATGAGGAGTCAAAGAAAATGCGAAGATCCATGCTGAGAGATGAATTCACAGAATCCAAAATCTTAGAAACTGAAGGTATTCATCAAGGGTTTGACATGTTCCAAAAGATATTGAGCCAGTTGAATCAACTTCGGTCGAAACCTAACGATGGTGATATTAATGCAAGATTTCTTAGAGCCTTACCTTACTCATGGAATCAGGTGGTAATCTCTCTAAAAGCAAAAGGTGGGCTTGACTATCTCAACTTTGATGATTTATTTCATAAGCTCAAAACTTTTGAACCTCATGTGAGAGGATATTCAAGTGATTCTTTTCCCACTCCTGCTAATTCTGCCTTTGTGAGTTCTATGGCATCCAGTCCCATGTCTTATGCTAGTAGCCCAAGCAATACTGTGTCTTCTCAACATACTTTTCAGCATACTTCTGCCCCTGAATCAACAACCAAGTCTGGTAGCATGGTAGAAGCTGTTCTTCATTCTTTTGTTGCTGACGTTGATGCTCAACAGCAACTTGCTTTTGATGACTTCAAACAGGTTAATAAACTCGACCTGGATGAAATGGATCTCAAATGGCAGATGGCCATGCTCACTCTTAGGGTTCACAAGTTTGAAAAGAAAGCCGGTCGTAAATTCATTTACAACCTACGAGAGCCAGCAAGGTTTGACAGAAGCAAGGTTTGATGCTAAAACTGCCAGCAGCAAGGTCACTTTGCAAGGGAATGCCCTAACAAGAATGACCAGGAGAAGAGCAGATATTCATATTTTAAGGTTCAGGAGGTAAAGGATGATAAGAAGGCATTAGTATCTGTTGACTCTATGGTCAATTGGAATGATCATCAGACTACTACACTGGAATCAGTTGAGTCCTCTACTGACGTGTTTGCAATGATTGCTGGGAATCTATCTGATGCAGAGGAAGCAGACGAGTTTGCTCTTATGGGCATCTCACCTCAGGTACAACATTGTCCTCTTGGTTGTCATGATAAATATTCAGAATTGTTGTCCCAATATAATGACTTAAATGATCAGAATGATAAGTCATTTTTAGAAGTTCAATCCTATAAGGCTTCTTTAAACACATTGGAACAACAAAAGAGGTGGCTTCAAGATACTCAACGTGAGTATGAGGATAAAATTAGGATACTGAGCATCGATTTAGAAAACACAACAAATATGCTTAAATACACATAAAAGGTAAAAGATGACAGTATCAAAGAAAAACAAGAGATGAAAGAAAGATTAGATGCTACACTGTTGAGATTTGAAAAATGGCAAAAGGCACCTAAAAATCTTTCAAAATTAATCAATAGTAGCATGTATGGTAGGACTAAAAGAGGGTTAGGATTTGATAAATATATTGATTCAGAAGATGTGTTTGATTTATCTTTTTCAAGTGTCTTTGATGCCGACAAAGAGGAAGAGGGAGAACCTAGTTACAATAGGTTTAAACCAGCAGCAGAAATGCATGCTGTCCCTCCACCTCTTACTGGAACTTTCATGCCCACTTCTAAGCATAATGACTTGGATGGATCACAGATGCATGAGTCCCCAAAAAGTTCTACTAATTCTAATGACTTTGTCTCGTGTACTTTCAGTGACAAAGCCAATGACTCTGCATCAAGTGGTTCAAGTGAAGAGTCGAGACCTACAAGTTCCAAGTTGGATGATCATGCTGCTACTGGTGCTAGGAAGTGTGAAGAGAGAGTTACTTTTAATTCAACAGTGTCTAGTCCTGGTTTATTGAGTCCTAGGAAGATTGATTCTCCTAGAATTATGTGTAATAAAGTTAGCAGTATGAAACAATGTCATTCTAATAAAAGGTCGATTAGAACATGTTTTGTTTGTGGAAGTGCATTTCATTTGATTAAAGACTGTGATTTTTATGACACACATTCTTCTGTTCATCAAGCATTTCCTGCTCCTGGTCCACCAGGAGTTTTTCCATATTCTTCTAGAAGACTCAATCCAATTGCTCAATCGTTTTCTTCTTCTAGAAAGACCTCTCCATTAGCTTCTGATAATTGGAGACACATTGGATTAACATCAAATAGAACTACCAGTAACTATTTTCAGAATTTTAATCCAATTTATTCATATAATTTTGACCACATGTATGTTGGATTGGGAAATTTGGGAACTGTTGTTAAGCCCTCAGCAGGTTGTTCTTGGTCAAACAATATTACCAATATGATGACTAGGCAACCAAAGAACAACGGTGGATCTCATCAATCTTCTTGGCTACTACTAAAGATCCACAAGGCAGGCTCAAACCTGAAAAGGTTTGGGTCCCCTTAAGACACTAACATTTGCATCTTTATTATCTTGTTGTTGTAGGTTACTCCATACCAAGATCTTACTCTAGGAATTGTTGATAGTGGATGCTCTAGGAGCATGACAGGAAATAAAAGTCTTCTATCTAACTTTGTACCATTTCAAGGCGGCAAGGTCTATTTTGGTGGAGGTGAAGGCAGGATCACTAGCAAAGGAACAATTCAGACGCCCAATCTTAATTTTGAGCAGGTCTACTATGTGGAAGCACTTCAACACTTCAACTTGATATCTGTCTCTCAGATTTGTGACAAGAAGCAGTTTGTCCTCTTTACGGATACTGATGCACTTGTGTTATCCAAAGAGTTTAAACTTCCGGATGACTCACAGGTTCTACTCAGAATCCCTAGAAGACACAATCTCTATAGCATCAAGCTGAATGAAGTCAACCCTACTGGTCAACTAGCATGTTTAGTTGCTAAAGCCTCAGAAGATGAAGCCGCTCAATGGCACAGAAGGATGGGACATGTGAACTTCAAGACCATTCACAAACTAGCAAATATGAACCTGGTCTCTGGTTTACCTCCCAAGTCATTTAGAAATGATATTAATTGTCTTGCTTGCAGCAAAGGCAAACAACATAAAGCATCCTTCAAGGCCATTACTGCTCTCAGCCTTATAACTGAACCATTGCAGCTACTACACATGGATTTATTTGGTCCTACCTCTATTAGGAGCATTGACCACAAACAATTCTGTCTGGTGGTAACTGATGGATATAGCAGGTTTACGTGGGTTTTCTTCATGGCTGCCAAGAGTGCGACCTACTCAATTCTTAAAGATTTTATTACTCTTATAGAGAACCAGTTGTCCAAGAAGGTTAAAGGTATTCGTTGTGATAATGGAACCGAGTTTAAAAATAAAGACCTCATAGCACTTTGTAATTCTAAAGGCATCAAAAGAGATTATAGTGCAGCAAGAACTCCTCAACAGAATGGTGTGGCAGAAAGAAAGAACAGGACTCTAATAGAAGCAGCACGAACAATGCTTGCCGATTCCAAGCTTCCAATCATGTTCTGGACAGAAGCTGTTAATACTGCAAGTTATGTTTTGAATAGGGTTTCTATTACCAATCCTCACAAGAAGACTCCTTATGAGCTCCTAACAGCCAAAGTTCCAAATATTGCTCATTTGAAACCTTTGGGTGTCCTGTCACCATTCTGAATACTAGTGACTATTTAGGGAAGTTTGATGGCAAGGCAGATGAAGGATACATTGTGGGATATTCAACTCACTCTCGGGCTTATCGTGTCTACAATATCCAAGCCAAGCGAGTAATTGAAACTATAAATCTCAGGTATTTTGAGGAGAAGTCAAACATCTAAGGCAAGGGTCCTGAATGGTATTTTGATCTTGATTATCTTAGTGATTCATTAGGATATTTTCGTTTCAAAACTAACCATGATGCAGGTCCACAAGTGTTGGCAATTCTAGTACAAGTGCTCACTCTAGTCTTTCCGACTCAGATGACGAGGATGATATTTTTGTTGTTCCATCCTATTCCACCACAGTCTCTCCTACTCCTCCTAGTGATGCAACTCTATTGGATGTATTGGATTCACAAGTAGCTCTTGACACTTTACTCAAACAACAACAAGAGGCTACTACAGCAGCTGCTCAAGGTGGCTTTGAGTTTCCCTTGAATACGCCTACTGACAAAGCTGCTCCTAGTACTCCAACTCCTACTCCTAGTGCTAGTATAACACCTATTGGTAGTCCGGCTAGTGAATCTACTTCCCATACTAGATTCTCCAGTCCTTCTGACCTGGGGAACCATCAAAAGAAGTCTTCTACCAAGCTGGATGATATTCATAAACAACCAATAGATGGCATTTTCAACGCTGCCTCGTATGATGATGACTTTGTTGGGGATCTTAATAACTTGGCACCAGAAGTGGAGGTAGCTTCCAATCCAGTGTTGCAATCACACAAAGATCACCCTACTACTCAAATCATTGGAGATCCTGGTTCAACTGTCAAGACACGCAGAATGCATAAGAAGGCCACGTCTGATCATCATGCTCTTGTGAGCTATATTGAAGATCAGAAGCGTAATAATCATACGGACTTTCAACATTGTTTGTTTGCTTGTTTTCTTTCACAGGTGGAACCTATATCAGTCTCTCATGCTCTTGAGGATCAAAGTTGGGTGGAAGCTATGCAGGAGGAAATGCAGCAATTCTTGTTTCAGAATAATTGGATCCTAGTTGACTTGCCGGATGGAAAGACAGCCATTGGTACCAAACGGATTCTCAAAAACAAGAAAGATGCACGGGGTATTGTGGTGAGAAATAAGGTGAGATTGGTTGCACAGGGTCATACACAACTTGAAGGCATTGACTACACTGAAGTTTTTGCTCCTGTTGCTAGGATTGAGGCCATTCGTCTGTTTTTGGCTTTTGCTTCCTATATGGGTTTTATTGTTTTTCAGATGGATGTCAAGAGTGCATTTCTCTATGGCAAGATTAATGAGGAAGTTTATGTCACTCAACCTAAGGGCTTTGTAGATCCCCTTCATCCCAAGAAAGTTTACAAGGTGGTCAAGGCTCTTTATGGACTTCATCAGGCTCCTAGAGCTTGGTATGAGCGTCTCTCAACTTTCTTGTTGAAACATGGCTATAGAAGAGGCACAATTGACAAAACACTATTTCTTAAGAGGAACACCAAGGACATTATCCTTGTTCAGGTGTATGTGGACGATATTATTTTTGGTTCTACTAAAAAGGAATGGTGTGATGAGTTTGAACAACTGATGAAGGGTGAATTTCAGATGAGTGCTATGGGAGAGCTTACATTTTTCCTTGGTATTCAAGTCAAGCAACAGTCGGATGGGATCTTCATAAGTCAAGATAAATATGTTCATGAGATCCTTCAGAAGTTTGACATGGATCCTCTTAGACTAGCAGCAACACCTTATGAAGTTGCTAACGTCAAACTCAAGAATGAGCCAGATCCTCTGGTAAATGTTCACATGTACAGGTCTATGATTGGCTCACTCATGTATTTGACTGCATCACGTCTGGATATCATGTTTGCAGTAAGTGCTTGTTCTAGACATCAGGTGGCTCCAACCGTTTCTAACTTGAATGCAGTCAAGAATATTTTCAAGTACATCAAGGCTCAACCCAAGCTTGGCTTGTGGTATCCTAAAAATCACCTTTTGTTCTTGAAGCATATAGTGATAGTGACTATGCAGGTGCTAATAATGACAGAAAATCTACTACTGGTGGTTGTCAATTTTTGGGTCGACGACTTATTTCATGGCAATGCAAGAAACAGACGATCGTCGCTACTTCTTTAACAGAAGCTGAATACGTTGCTGCTGCTAGCTGTTGTGGACAAGTTTTGTGGATCCAAAATCAGATGCTGGATTATGGGTTCAATTTTATGAACACCAAAATTTTCATTGACAATCAAAGCACTATCTGCATTGTGAAGAATCTTGTTTTTCATCAACGTACAAAACATATTGAAATTCGGCACCATTTTATACGGGATGCCAATGAGAAGAAGTTGAAACAGGTTCTTAAGGTTCATACGGATGATAATGTTGTTGATCTGTTGACTAAAGCCTTTGATGGTCCTCGGTTCAACCACTTGGTGGTTCACATTGGGATGGTCAATCCTTGAGACCTAGGATTGAGGGGAGGCTAATCCTAAGGGGTGGCTTAGTGTACATATTTATTTGCACAGACTAACATATTGGTAGATTTTAACAACATATTGAATGGGTTCTGGTGGTGTGTGTTACTACTAGTGGAGGTTTTTGCTCACTTCTGATGGTTGTCTTCATTCATGACTGGCTTCTAGTCCTTAATGGTTAGCTTCTAGTCGTTCTTGGTTGGCTTCTAGTGGATAAAAATCCTTCTTTGTCAAGTGATGGTTGACTTCTGGTCTTGGTTTGGGACACTGTTCACTTTGTTGACTTCTGTTGACCACATTCTGCTTCTAGTATTGACCATTGTGCGCTTTAACTTTTAGTCAACGCATGCAACTTCTGGTATATATCCTCTTATTTAACTTTGGTAAATTGGGATTTGCAAATAATGCTAAAAGGAGCAAGTGGTTACTTTGCATTAACTGCCTAATTTGAAAGGGCAACCCCCATTATTAGGGGTCAATGAACAGTTACTAAGACCATTATTAATGGTCAATTCACCCCCCCTTGACTCATTCATCACAATCATAACACACACACATCCGCTCCTACTCTCTCTAAACCCTAACAAATCATCATCCATACCTTCTACTCAACATCAATGGTTGCCCTGGTATACCAACCTGCTCACAATAAGGTCGCTTATCTAGGAGATGGTCCACACCGTGATGAGTTCACTGACATTCTAGAATTCATTAAGGCTTCTAACCTCAGGTATGCTTTTACTGTATGCCCCATTGTATATGATAGTGTGATTCGTTAGTTTTGGGCTTCTGCTTGACTTGTGGTTGTGGTTGGTCGTCCACGTGAACTCCATGCTACCATAGATGGACGTTCTTATGTGGTTAGTGAAGCTTCTATTCGAAGTTCCCTTCATCTTCAAGATGAAGGTGGTGTTGTTTCCATCCCCAATGCTGAGGTTTTGGAGGGGATGGCTGATATTGGGTACAACCATGGGGGAAGTTTAACTTCCAAAAGAATCGGTTTTCCCCCCAATGGAAGCTTCTAGTGCACTTTTTGATTCATTGTTTAAGCCCCAAGTCTGGGAGTTGGGATGCTTTTCCTACTCCTTTGGCTATTGGTCTAATCTGCATAGCACAGGGTAGGGTATTTAATTTCTCTCGTTATTTGTTTGATGGGATGGTTAGCAATCTGCTTAGTGCTGGTTCTAGGAAGAAATTTCTGATGTATCCTAGGTTTTTACAGCATATACTTGTTTGTCTACCTCGTAATAGGGAGGAGTATGAGCCTTCTAAGCTTACTGCTAAAGTATACTATAACATGCCTCATGGGTTTAGCGGGGAGTGGTTACTGATGCTATGTTGGGCCTTGCTCAAGGTCATCCTGATGTTGTCCCTCCAGTTGAACAACATCAAAGGATGCAAGCAGAAATTGACCATGCTGCTCGGGTTGAGGAGGAAGCTCTTCAGCAGCAGAGACGTGAACAGGTGCAGCATGATGCTATGCATTGGGATGATAGCGATTGGATGCGGGTGTTGACTATTCTTACCACGGATTATTCCTAGTTTACTGATCTCTTGGATTCTGATGTGAATGAGCATAAATGTATTCCTCGAGCAATGGTGTTAATGCGCAAGCAACAGTTGGCGCTTGCTGCACAACTTCGTGAGAAGCGTAAGAACAGGTCTTTGACGAAAAATGAGGACCGAAAGCAGATGCAGCGGTATGTGAAGTATCAGTCGGCTGCTTATTTCACTACTGGTTGGACGTGGGAACGGGTTCGGTCATTGTCTTTTGATGAGCTTAAGGCGCTCTATGAACGAATGATCAAGCATCAGAGCACCCCAATTCCGGAGCGTTTCATCTATCGTCCTCCTCCACGTGTGGTGCCTACTTCTTAACCTGCTGTTGCTACTGGTTCTACATCTGATCATCCTCTGAGTTCTGCTGCTATTCCATCGGTTGTTGATGTTTCTACTGTTGGTACCACCCCTACACCTTCGGTTGCTCCTCTTGTTTCTTCTCTAGGACCTACTACCACCACCACCTATACTACCACCACCACCTATGCTACCACTATCACCACCACTGCTACTCCTGCTATGGCATCATCATCACCACCCGTGCCTGGTCCTCAACCTATTCCTTCTTCTGGTGCAGCTCCTGTTGATCCTTTGGATGGGCAAACTATTGATTCTACTTCTACTGATCCCACTCCTACTGTTAAGGTAAAGGTAAAGGTTGAACCCTCGCCTAGTTCTCCCAACCCTCGTCGTTCCATCCGCAAGCAATTGGCTAGACGTGCTAGACGCGGCAAGTCTGTTCTGATAAGCGTGCTCCCGAAAATCTTATTGATGCAGCTTCTGATAGTGACTCTGACTTGCCATTGGGTAATGGTTCTCTTACTGGTTGGACGGTTATGCCTTCTACGACTCTACCGAGTACTGTCTCTCATAGGATTACTCTTAGCGATGGTTCTGTTCGGTTTGCTTCGGGTTTGCAAGTTATTTTGTCCTGAGCGGATCGTAAAGATCTTATGGCTTTATATGGGTTTGTGGATGCTGGTATGCCTGTTCATCCTAGTGATGTGCCCTCCTGGCCTGGTCTGCGAGTATGGGCTGATTTGAAGATGATGCTTGATGCCCCTCCCTATGCTCCTGTTTCTGGTGTCTGGAAGGATCAGCCACAATGGGTCATCCAGCGATGGAAGTTATATGCTGGTTGTTGTGTGCATGTGTTAGAGTTGGAGTCTGGTCTTATGGTGTTCATGCTTACAGATTTGGATTATCAGTTGACGATTGCTTCGATGGAGGCTATGCTTGCTTGTCACTTGCAGATTTCTAATGCCCCTTTCGGGAATGAGTTTTCTATGGCAACTACACTGGTGGAAGGGATCCAAGCTTGTTTGCAAGCTGATAAGGTGGTTGCTTCTGGTCTATTATCTGGTAGGTTTGTAAGTTTTTATGTTTCGTGTTTTTTGTTTATCTGTTAATACTGCCATTCTTTTCACCAATATGTAAAGTGATTGGTGACTTTCATTCTTTATAGTTAAAAAAATACTTTTTATATAATATTTGCTTATACTTTACACAAATCATGGATTTTACACTTGTGAATACAATACCATCTGCTGATTCAAACTTTGGGTTCCTGTTGCTGATTCACACTTGTGCTGGTTACTTGTTTCATCTGGTGTTGGACTTGGTCCTCACAACAAATGGTCCTCAACTCACCATGTCTAACCGACAAGAAAGACTTGATTCACCTTGAGGGTACGGCTCCTGGTGTGATTCTCAAATCCATTGATGGTTTCCAGGTTATCCAAAACTGGATGGTTTTCACTTGCCATGGTCCTCGACTGAAAAGTCGCTAATCCAATGGGGTACGACTCTTGGTAAAGATTTTATCAAATCCGTTGATAGCTGTAATAGCTTGCTTAAAGCTATAGGGTTTTCAACTCACCGATGCTTCATTGCTAAGAGTTGGTGAGTCCAGAGGGGTACGGCTTCTGGTAAAGACATATCAAATCCGTTGAAGGCTGTGATGGTTTGCCTAAAATCATCAGGGTACCCCCACTCACCATTGATTCACATTCTAAGAGTTGGGCTGGGTTCTGGTCTCCCAGGGTGATGCTTATTCCACCAGAAAGACTGGCTAGCCCAAGAGCGAGCAGCTACTTGGTAAAGGCTCATCAAATATGCTCATGTTGTTGTAAAGATTCAACACGATGCTGATTTGTTTCATGCTTTGGAGAAGCTTCTAGTGTTCCATGTGGCGGCGGTTCTTATGTTTCTTATCTTGCTGATGTTGCTGTTTCTTTTGTTGTTTCAATCCTCAAGCTTTATTGAACGTTTTACCAGGAAAATTGGACTCAACAGGTCACATTCAAGTTTAGGGGACGATTGTTAGGACCATTGGAATAGTTCATTGTAATAGGTAGACTAGGAGGTATGTAGTTCCTCCTGGTCATAGTAGTAGTAGGAGCAAGTCGTGCTCCTCGTCCTAGTTAAAGTCAAACTTTATTATTTATTTTTTATTTTGTTAGGATATGCATGAGATATGTTAGGAAAGGATATGCATATCAGTTTTACACGTTTTGTTTAATGATGTATTAGGGTTTCCTTATAGTATAAAAGGAACCTTTGGCAGAAGGGTTAGACACACCTTCGTCAAACGTATTTCTAGTCATTATCAATATTAGAAATCCTTAGAAAGGATCAAGTCATTATAGTTATTCTGTTCTTCTTTATAGTATTTGTATTCCGCACGTATATTGTGTATAGAGTCTCTTTGTGAATAGACTTGTGATTACAGAAGTCGTTCATCGTTCCTGACAGGCTGCAAGATCCCCATATAGTGGACCAACATGAAGACACATTCCGGATAACTGCTTCAACACACATTCCGGATAACTGATTGAACACACATTCTGGATAACCATTTGAAAACATATTTCGGATAACTGCTTAAAGACATATTCCGGATAGCTACTTGGAGATACATTCCGGATAAGCTTCAAATTTTTACACAACAAATTTCACAACTTTATTTCATTTCTCGATCAAAAGATAATCTTTTTCTTTCACGTGATAAAAATGAATCCACATTCATTTATGTCGATGATGCTGATGTTCACCTCACTTACGGATATTTCCATCATTTCGGGTACCAGTACCCGTCCACCGTTGCTTATCAAAGATCTATTTGAAGCATGGCAAGAGCACATGATATCCTATATTCTGGATCGCCCAAATGGACGTCTTATGGTCAAGTCCATTCAAGAAGGACCACTTGATTATGGAACCGTTACGATCGATAATGTGACAAGACCAAGAGTCTTTGTTGAGCTAACACCTGCAGAACAACTCATTGTTGAGGCGGATGAACGCGCTACTAAGACTATCAGGCAAGCTCTTCCTCCAGATATTTTTCGAATGGTAAGCAACCATACGGTAGCAAAGGCATTATGGGAGTGTTTGGAGGTTTTGCTACAAGGGACTTCCTTGTCTAAGCAAGAACGAGAATCTCAATTGTATGATTTGTTTGATCGTTTCACATACATTCCAGGGGAGACTCTACATGACTATTATTGGCGATTCACCACACTCATGAATGACTTGAATGTCTATAATCTTTCCATTGCTCAGTTTCAGATCAACACTAAGTTTCTGAACACGCTACCTGCGGAATAGAGCCAATATGTCACTGATGTTAAGTTGATCCGTGATTTGCACAAATCAAACTTAGATCAATTGTACTCTTTCTTGCAGCAACAGGAAAGGCATGTGATAATGAAACGTATGTCTCAAGGATACTCTCCCGAACCATTGGCGTTAATGGAAAATCATCCAAGTTTGTCATATAACAACATATCTTCTGCTATGGGACAACACGCTTACAATCAGCCAGATTATCGCACTCTAAGCTTTTCTCAGTACTCAATTTTACCTCAGCCACTCACATCTTATCCAACTCAATATCGGCATCCAACATCAGCACCACAAAGGGATCCACATCCATCAACTTATGGTCAGCAAGGGTATTCACCTTACCAATCTCATCAGGTTCCTGCAATCACTTATCCAAACCCTGAAGTAGGTCAATCAAGCTACTCACAACACGTCAGTGCTCCTTCACATGTGTATGAAGTTCCTCCAGCACCAGTTTTATACTGTGATGATGAGGTGTCAGTCCCTGAACTTAGAGAAGGAGATAATCCAGTTGAAGTGTTAGCCAAGATGTCTGCCTATCTCACTCAAACATTGAGTAAACAAGGGTATAGAAGACCATCTCCAACAAACAATCAATTGAGGAATTCTTCTAACTCTAGTCAACAAGCTACCATTCAAGATGGCAAATTCATGGTTCAACCAATTCAGGGGCGCCCAAGTTCTTCAATTCCTGCTGTTCGTACTTACACCACTGTTGCTTCAAAGGGAAAGGCTACAGGTACATTAAAGATGATCACCTGCTACAACTACAAGGGATAAGGGCATATGTCTAAGGATTGTAAGCAACCAAAAAGGAAAAGAGATGGTACATGGTTTCAAGAGAAACTATATCTGGTTAATGCTCAAGCACAGGGTCGGGAATTAGATGAGGAGGAGTTGGAATTTCTTGCGGATCCGGGAGTCGTGGATAATGAGGGAATCCTAACAACCTACACTCAGAATGCATCATATCAAGTAGATGATCTTGATGCATATGACTCCGACTGTGATGACTTCAATACCGCCAAGCCAGCTCTAATGGCACAGATCTCACTCTATGGGTCTAACCGAATCTCTAAGGTACCAAGTTCTAACAATGATACTAGTATTGTACCTTATCAAGTTGGGCAAGGGTCTCAGTATCAGGAAGATCCTTCGGTGGTGAGTAACTCAAATGAGGAGACGAGCAATGATAGCAATATCAATGCCAGTCCCCAGACTTAGAGTGAAATACAACCGGCTGCTATTTCTCATATGATGTCTCCTTCTCAACAAGATTTGGTCACGGTTTCGGCGTCTTTACTTGGCCAAATGAATACTGCGGTCCTTGAAACCCTAGATGCTAATAAGGAATTATCTGCCGAGCTTGTTTTGTATAAACAAAAGGTGCAAACCTTGGAATTAATTCCCTCATCCACTAGTCTGACCAACCCCGAATTTGATCATTTTCGACTAGTTCAAATGGATCATTTAACAGAGATTGAAACGTTAAGGGCAAATCTTTCAAAAGAGATTAAAGAAAAACTGTTAGTCTAACCAATTTATAAGTGCTTGAAGACACGAATGTAGGTTTTCCGATGGCAAGAATAAGAGTAATTTTTTACTCGACCGTGTGTGTTGAGCACTTAACTTCGATTCCTTAACTTCACATTAGGCTAAGTCTCTTAAATGAGGACGAGAAATGATAGGGTTAATTATAAGTTACTATGCTAAACGTGGAGTACTAGTATTCTTTCAAAAAATCATGTGTTCTCGTTGTTTGCTTATTCTCCCTTCGCATGTAAATAATTTTTGTTAATAAATATTGACTTAGCGGTTTAGTCTTGATTGTTGGGTTTCTAGTCTTTTCTAGTAGCTTCCGTGTAATTAAATTGGGAAGACATTAAGGTATCGCCAGCGTCACGGTTTTGAAGTATTGGCAACCCTAATAATCAAAAGCTTCACCCAATAATAAGATTTCAAGTGCTCACCTAAATCAAGCAAACAATTTGAAGCCCCACAAGGCCGAAAAATCTATGCAAAATTGAAAGTGAATCAAGCCTTAATCTTTGAAGCTTTAAAGATCCAAAATTCACCTTAGCGTGAGGATATACGTCTTTGGCTAATAAAACTACCGATGAGGTGGATAATAAAAGGCAAGGCAAGACCAAAGTCATAATAAAAGCTTCATGGCGAAGTGGAATAAAAGATGGAGGTAAACCAAAGATAATAAGGCCCTTCCGTTAGGGGGCGTATAAAAGTCTTGGTAACAAGTCTCATGTTCAAAACCGTTATAAAACCGTGTTTATCGATCCTTCTTGTTGACTTAATTTTTTGACATCGTTGTCTATTAGGAGGGGTTATTGATTTAATGGTCTTGGTTACACCGTTAGGGCTCTATTTTTAGACCTAAATCTTTATTATCGCATAAGTCAAACAATGTATCCTCGTGAAACATTCAAGACATAATAAAATATAAGAGATACAACTTAGGATAATGGGAGGATAAGTACGTGATTAGGGCATATGAGTAGTGTTAGCATTACTAACTTATAATGACAATGATCTCGTTGCACGCTTGGCATGGAATTGAGGTGAAAATCGAGGACGATGAAATTATTTCTAAAGAAGCATTCACGTGTTCTTGTTCTATGAACCTAAACGTCCCATTTTGCGATGAAAATCATACATTATGTCTAAAACGCAAGTAGTATCAATAGTAATAGTATAGCTAGTTTATCATTTAATAAAGTGAATAAAAATGAATTTTGGAGGTGCTACGATACTTTATTCTAGCATGGCGTGAAGGCACGGCAATGGTTTAGTATGGGGGAGTGATGAGACTGCTTTTATACATAGTCTCATCGTCCAAAAAGGGCTTAAAATGCATAAAATATCATGAAAATACCCAATATATGCTTGTGTTTGTTTCTTGAGTATTTTAGGTACGGATATTGAGAAAATGACAAAAGATCACAAGAATCATGCAAAAACGAACACGGGAAACGAAGCCGCACATTGAACCAAGCCCTAATGAAGAATTTTCCAAGAAAACCCTTGAAGACTTGAAGAATTATGAAGAAGGGTCCTCCAATATGGAAGAATTGACACTTTATACCCTTGTATCCTCATAATTACAAGATTGGTCCCTAAAGTTTGTCAAAATTGCAAAAAGGGCTCTCCACTTTGAAGAATTGGCAATTTTAGTCCCTCAACAAAGCTAAATTGTCAACCATTATCCTCCACAAAGTCAAATATATCATGAAGTCCTTCAAAGTACAAGAAAAGACAAGTTTGGTCCTTGAAATATGTTAATTTGCAAAAAGGACCCTTGACTTTCAACATTTGGCAAAAATGGTCCCTCATTAATCATGACTTGGCAATTTCAGTCCTCCAAAAGGTCAATCATACAATTCAAGACCATAATCAATGAAGAAAATGCCAAAATAGCCCTTCAAGAATCACAAAATGGCAAGAAATACCCCTGAAAATACTTTGGAAAAGTATTTGGGGCAAAAGTGTGAAAATGAAAAGTTTGCTAAAGAAGGAAATCTGGTTTTGGGTTTAAAAACTTGAAATGGAAAGTTGATGAAAGATGGGGTTTTATTAATGACCGACACCCTTTCTTACCTAGGCTAATCCTATGCTGCCATCTGTCCCACTAACTCCCCACAACCAATGAGAATTCCCTATTCCTCCACATCAGCATCCCACTCACCCGGTTATAACTAATTTATTTAGTTATGGCTAATTACGCGCTAAACAATCCTTTCAAACATAAAACAAGATCAAATGGCTGTTCTTGGAGTTCATAAACAGATTTGGGTTTTCTTAATCCATTTGCAATTAGCACCCAATAACCTCCAGAATTATAATTAGGGTCTCCCTAATCACAACCCAACTCTCATACAGCCTGCCACATCACCTCGTTTGTCACATGATACTCCTGCTTTTCACACTTTGAAGAAGAAGCCAAAATAGTGGCCCTCATCCAACGAACCACATAATAGCTTAGAGGTTAATCTTAATACACACCCTTGGATCAAATTCCACCCTGCCACGTCATGCTACTAGCCAAGAACTTGTCACAAGAAGCCAAGATATTCAAAAGCTCCAAGGGCAATTCTGGGACTTTACTAGCCATTAGGGTTTCGTTTTTATGTTTCCTAGATCATTTGTATGCCTATATAAAGGCCTTAGGGTCTCACATTTACATTTGCTTTTGGTTTTTCCTTGTTCACAAACCTGTAAATCCTACTTTCTGTTTTATGAAATTGTGTTTGAGTTTGATGAAGAAAGACCAAGTGCCATTTAATTCTATGCTTGTTGATGTTATATGTTAACTAAAATTGAACCCTAAACGTGTTTGTAAACCTTGTGTAAGAAATTACACATTAGACTAAAATTTGATATTTTGCTAAGTTTCTTGGTACATCTTGGAATTTTTGGGCTATAAGCTGATCATAGCACCCTAATTGTGATATTAAGGTGTTGTGAAGCTTATAACTTGGGGATAATCAAGAGTGGGTACAAGAAGTTGCATTAATCAAGTTTATTTTCCAAAAAGTCACCTTTCTGTTTTGATATTTTTGCTTCTAACTTTGTTGAATCTTAGCAGGGTTGTTTGTGGAAGCTTGTGCTTGTTCTTGCTAGCACATAAGCTCTAAAATTCGTGGGTGTGGATGTACATCCATGAGGTTTGTCTTAAAATCTTGAAATCTGTCAAAAATCTTGATTTTTAGTGAATTTGTGTGCTACTTGTGTTCTTGCTGATTTTGTGGCTCAATCTTGTTCTAATCTTCATATTACATGTGTTTGTGTGTTTGATGATGCTTGGGTAGTCTTGGAACACACTTATACTTTGTTAATTTTGGATTAAAAAAGATAAGGGGGTGTTTGGGATTATCTGTTATAGATCATTTAGTGCTATTGTGTTGTTAAGTGTTATTGTTTTGAGTTGATATCTGCTACTCACTTGTTTGCATGCTAAAACCTGCAAGTTTTCAACTTTGAAACACCATATTAAACAATCTGCTATAAAATCTTTGTTCTTGACTGTTTTGACCTAGGATCTTGGGAACACTTAGGGTGTATGCATGCTTAGGGCTAAAAGTGTTTTAAACAAAGTTATTATAACCTGTTTGTAAGATTTGAGTGTCTGAAGTTGGCTTGTTGGTCAAGTATATCAGCAAGTGCTTAACCTGCTTGTGTTTGTTCATCAGCAACCTTATTGTGCTTGAATCTTGTTCAAATCTTGTAACCATTGCATGAAACCTGTTTATACTTGTTCTCTTAAGTTTGTTATAGCTTATGTATGCTTTTGGTGAAGTTTGAATAGCTTATTCTTGCTCAAATAGCTTTTTGACCAAACCTGCAAAACTTGTTCATAACTTGTTCATAACTTGTTCATAACTTGTTCATATCTGGTGATGTTTTGAATTAACTGTACAAATTGGCTGATTGGATTGGTGTTTTTCTTGTTGTATTTGACTCCTTGTGATTAACTGATCACAAGGGTGCCTTTGTGAAACTTGAATCTCCAAAAAAGTCACTAAAGACAAAAAAAGTCAGAAAGTCAAGCAGGGGGAAAAGTTCCCACTGCTCAACCAACAAAAGTTACCCCTGCTAGTGTTAATTTGAGGCCAGCTTATTAATAAGCTATTTTGACTTATTCAAACGTGCAACAACTTATCTTTTGTGATAGGTCTTCTTTATTTGACCCAATTGTTTGAACTAGAGCTTGCTAGGGTTTGACTTTGACTTTTTGTTAGAAAACGAATTACTTTGACTTTTAAGAAAGTTCTTATTGACTTATTCCAGCTTATTGAGTGCTTATTTTTGAAAGTTTTTGGTTATTAAGTTTAATTAAGCTATTTGTAATCTAAAGCAATTTGAATCAGCTCTTTAAATAACCTAGAACTCGAAAACGACTATTTTGTCGTTTTGTGAAGATAGCTTTTAGCTTATTCAGGCTTATTTCTTGGACTATTTTCAAATTTATTTTTGCAATTATCTTAATTAGGTCAAGAGAAGCTTGTGTGTTTAATTTCAGCTTATGGCATCAACTTATGGCTTAATGGGAAAAAAGCCCATTAAGAATAAGCTGTTGGTAATAAGCTAGCTTATATCACATTTTCAGCTCTTGGACCTTTGGAAAAAGTTGTTCAGAATCGAATTTTGAGTCAAGTAGTGGTTTTTGGGCTAATTTGGGCCACTTTTTCTTATTGGGCCAATTCTAAGCCCATTAAGGGATTGTTTGGACTTTAGCCCATTTTCTAGGCCCAATAAGGGTATTTAGGTAATTTCAACTTCATTTCTGTGTAATTTAGGTTAAAATTGGCTAGTTTTCAACTTTTTAGAATTTTTTATAAATTTTGGATTTTTAATATTATTTTATTATTATTTTACTATTAAAAATTAAAATTTAGATCTTTCAAGTTTTTATATTTTTCTTAGGTTAAATACATTAAGTTAGGAATTTTACTACTTTTAGAATATTTTTATTGTTCTTAGATTAATTTTTATAATTATTTTAAGTTTTAAGAGTTTTCAATTATTTTTAAATAGTTTTAATTAATTTTAAAATTTTCAAAAATAGTTTTAAATCAAGTTAGGGTATTTTAGAGGTTTACCAAGTGTTAAATCTCATTTTGGGCTTTTTGTTAATTAAATTGATTTTTAAGGCTTTAATTAGCATTAAAAATCATTATTTAATTAATTAAAAGGTTTGAGTGAATTTTGATTTTTTTGTAAACTCTTAATACATTATTTAGGATTTATTGCAATTTTTTAGGAATTTTTAGGGTAAAATTTTAATTTTGGTGCTTTTACGGTTTAACGTGTACGACCCTTTTCGTCTTAGTGTAATCCGTCATCGTAACCGCCATTCTCTTCTTATCCCATTTCTATTTTCTTTTCTATTTACATAATCATAATCACATCATTAATCACCTCTTAACACAACACACTAGCCTCCTTGGGAAACGAACTTTCACCATTGGTCATTAGTACACGGTTTTCCTAAACTGTCGTATTTAATACTTTCCACTATTTAGTGCTCTTTTCCTAAAAAGTGTACAAAAAGACTACATCACACTACTTAAGTGTAAGGCATTTAATTTCTTAGTTGTGCATTTTTCTTGATAAACCGATGTAGCACGAGCTTGTTCAAGTTCCTTGATTTTAGCATGATGAATCTCAAAACTTTTCTCCCGTTCCTTATATCCCGGAAGCTCAGTGGTCAATTTGGCATTAGTTTCTCTAAACTTATTATTAACCACCGTAGCATGATCTACATTCTTAGCAAGCTTATCAAATAGAGATTTGTAATACGCATGTGTCTCATCAGGAAGGGTTGTAGGCTGAGCAACTTGATCCACACTAAGGTCCACACTAGGCTCATTCGAAATAATATTACTATTATTCGTTTGATCCTCGTGTGTCTCAATGTAGGGCTCAAGTATCTCAGTATACTCTTCCTCCTGATTAGACATATTATATATATCATTATCATCAAAACTTGGGTGTACCTCAGAGGGACCGTCTGAATCGTAGACGGGAGCTCTGTCATCATGCATTCCTGAGGTTGATGCTTGCTGTAAGTTTTCCATCAAGATGTAGTTGGGATTCACCTCTTCTTCCTCGTCATATTCTGCAGCAGAAGCCATAAGATCAAATTCCTCAGCTTGAAGTGGAATCCCTGCCTCTTCCTTTTGTGCTATGAGAAGCTGAGTCTGAAGATAAGCAGCAACCCTCTTCTTTTTTGTTGTGCAATCTCTAGCATAATGACCAAATCCCCTGCAGTTGTAGCACTGAACCTGACGATTGTTGTTTCCATTTCCCATACCAGTATTCTCAGCCCTTGCAGCCACAATGTTTCCCATCTGGTTACCAAACCGCTGGCACAACTATTAACCCATTCTGATTACCCGCATTCGGAACACCCGGATTTTGACCACGGTTTTGACCATACTGATTTCCTGCATTGCCAACGGTCTGCCCAGCATTCTGACCATATTGTTGAAACTGAGTCCCCATGTTTCCAGCAACTACCAATTGGCGATCTTGATTCGCATTCATGAAAGGTTGAGCAATCTTCCTATTTCTAGTGTTCGAGGAGATTCTCTGATTGTTGTTGGTGGGGTTAATGGTGAATTTGAATGCCTTTGCAAGAAGGGCAAGACCAGTATTAATAGCATGAGTAGGATCGGTGATGTTATCAAAACAGGAAATGGGTTGTTGTAAGTAATTCATAGCAGCAGGAGGTTGATATCCATAAGCAGTGAGTTGTTGTTGTTGTTGTTGTGGCATGAAGTTACTTAATGAGGGTTGATGGTAGGGTACCATGGGATATGACATAGATGATGGAGTGTTTTCCATAAAAGCCAATGGATCTTGTGTCTTGGCACGTCTTTCTGCCCTAACTTCGTTAGCTTCATCTTGATTCATCTTCAAATAGCCATAAACTTTAGTGTAGTCCACGACATGAAGTTCCTTGGTTTGATTGACAAGAGTGAGTCCTTGGTTTAAAAATGCGCGCATCATTGCACAAATTGCACGCATCAATGCGTTGCATTCAAAATTTCGCATCAAGGTACCAAATGCAATGCCATCCTAGAATGCGTTCGCATTAAACCGCAATTTATCGCATTTGTGTATTGCTAGCAACGACAGCAATTGTCGCAATCTAGTACTTAGGTCATTTTTTTGTCAAATTTTAATCATTTAAAAGAGACCTACATATTATAATGGCTTTTTAAAATAAGATTTATTTGAAAAACCTCTAAAATAAACATAATAAAAAAAATATAGTATCTTGAATTGTGATAAGTATTTTTTGTCAAGCTTTGATTTCGCTTATTTGTTTTACAAGGGATTATAGGCCTAGTTTTAATATGCTAGTAACTTATTTTCTAACTTTATTGCATTTTCTTTGTACTTAAATAATTTTTGTACTTTTTTATACTAAACGCATCGCGTCTAAATTGCGCTCGCAATCGCATCACGCATCACGCAATGGGTTTTTTGACGTTTAGCGCAACGGATCGCAAAACGCATTTTTAAACCAAGAGAGTGACATATCGTGACCATTCAGAAGGAAGATTATCAAGAAATTTGATGTTGAATTTGTGCAGGTTCATGTTTGTTTCTTCTAAGATGGTTCATGAGGGTTGAAAACCGATGATAATAAGGTTCAATTTGTTCCCCTTCAATAGACGTAAATTTCTCCCATTCACGAAGCAACTTAGTTTCCTTTTCTTGTAAACCGATTTCACTGCCCTTCATCATTTTCTGAATCCTAAACCACATCTCGTGTGCGGTTTCACAACTATCGACAGCAGCATAAACATCTTCAGGAAGTCCTATAAGAATGACTTGAATTGCTTGATCATCAGCGTCGAGTTGTTTGGATTCAGCTTCAGTTATGTCTTCATCTGTTTGCTCATGACTTGAGTCAGCTACTGGGTTAGCATTCGTAGGGTCCCCAGGCACAATAATTGTTCTTCTAACATATGGACCCTTTTGAATCGAGTTGACAATCAACTTTCCCAAAGGTTTACTGATGAGACTGCTTTTATACATGGTCTCATCGTCCAAAACGGCCTTAAATTGCATAAAATATCATAAAACATGCCAAATATATGCTCGTGTTTGTTACTTGTGTATTTTTAGGTACGGATATTGAGGAATTGGCAAAAGAACACAAGAATCAATCAAAAACGAACACGGGAAACGAAGTCGCACAATGAACCGGGCCCAAGTTTGGAATTTGCAAAATGACCCTTGAAGAATTGAAGATTGGCAAAAATGGCCCCTCATCTTTGAAGAACTTGTCACATTTGACCCTCAATATATCAAATGTACAAGTATAAGCCTTAATGTTTGAAGATTATACAAGATCAGCCCTTGGAAAATCAAGTTATTACAAAAGGAGCCCTTTGGAAAAGTTTTTGGAAAGTTTTGTGCAAGTTTTGACAAGTTTCCAAAGTTGATAAGGCTAAAACCAGCGCTGATAGCTATTTATTACAAAGTGAAAGGAAGTTAAATGCTTGGGGACCAAACCTGTTAAAACCACAAACTCCCACACCCAACCAACAAGCGACACCTCAGCCCTACCCATTTTATTTACCCAAACCCATTAAACCGACCCTACCCAATCCCACCAACCCGGGTTTATTATTTAAACTGGGTCAAAGAAAGTCAAATCCCACTTACCCACTTTATTTTTCCCCCATAACACTTTATTTAAAAAGTGTTTAAACCCAAAACGAATCTAAACACCCCTTAATCCCAACGAACCCTAGTTAATCCCCAGTTCTGATTAACTTCAATCCAAAGGGTTTTAAGCTGTAAACCTCCAGATCTCAAATTCACACTCACCTCACCTAAACCCACCACTCACAATGCATCCACGTGTCCCTGTGGTCCTTCCCCAACCCTCCCCTGTCAACATCTTTTTCCCAAAACCCAAAACCCCGACAAGATGAACGATTCCCATGCACTCCTTTGTCCCCAAGGTTGATCAAACGTCCAAGAATAGTCTTCCAACTGGCATATCACATGGAGCACCCTTTTTGACCAAGATTCGTCAACAAAGAAGAGGGCATTTTGGAGATTTTCCAAATTAGGGTTTACATCTTTGTATTATTTTATTATTAGCCTAGAATGTTCCAATTAGTCTATAAAAATGGTGTGAGCATGTTCACAATCCCTTGTTCCAGTTTTTTTGCAAAAAGCCTTTGTAATCCCTTTTTTATGAAATAAAGTTGGTGTTAGTATTTTAGCTATTCCTTTTATTGTTATAAAAAGTTTGGTATTAGTCATTGCAAAAAAAGCTGAGTTCCATTGTTATTTGTGAAAGGTTTGAGTAGAGTTTTCAAAAAGTTTTAAAGGTTTTTAAATTTCATAAATCAATAGTCTTTGAAGTGAAAGTGGAAAAAGAAAATTGATTTGTGAATTTAGAAAGGATTTAAAACGTGCTGATAAGTTTTAAGAAGTTTGGAAAGATCTTTAAGAAAGAAAAAAGGTGAAAACAGAAATATTATATATATTGTGTTTTTCTTTGATTTTCTTTTTTCAGGTTGATCATTGTTGTTGATTAAGTTCTGCTCCAACCCGAGTTGGATTGGAGGTGGAATTGCTTCCACTAGGACCCTGGATTGTGGGGTTCTAAGGTAATCTCTTTTTGCCTTGATTTTCAGAAAAAATTAAGTTGCATATGATCCTGTTTGATTTGATGCATGAGTGTGTTAAAAGTTGCTGATTTGTGTTTATTTGTGTTATCATGCATGTTTGATGCTATTTGGAATAGTTTGATTAAGTTTGTAAGTGATTTTGTTTGAAAATTTGGTTTTTAAAAATATTAAGGGGTGTTTGGATCTCTGTTTAAGCAGGGTCATAATTTTGATTTAAGCTTGGATAATGTGTTAGAATTGTTTAATAGGATTGAAATAGGTAAAGTATCAGTTGGTAATTAGATTAGAGAGGTTTTGGAACAATTGGTGTGATTGAAAAGTGAAATCATAGAGTAAAATTTGCCAAGTCATAATCTGCTTGAGTTTTGTTGAATTTTTGTGCTTGATTCTTTGAAATCTGTGAGTAATAGGGTGTTTTATGAGTTGTTATTGCTAGAATATCAATTGTTGATTGAGTATGTTGAATATGAGCTTTTAGAAGTCACTAGAGTGCAAGCTAGAAGCCCTTAAGTCCACTGGCCTAGCCTATTATATCAGAGAAATGCCTAGGCCTGTTTGTGCGTTGGTTCTTTGATTTTTGTGTGCCATTTGATTGCTACTTGTGTATTCTGACTCCTTGTGCTCAGAAAGAGCACAAGGGTGCCATTGTGTCCCATAATCAACACCAAAACACAACACCAAGCCCTCTTGGTGTGTTTCACCACCTGTGAAGACAAAACAGAAACAAAGAACAAGTGTTCTTGCAAAAATTTGTTACTGGCACGTTTTTGGACTCAATTTGGTTTAATCTTGAATAAATAGAAGTTACTGGATTGGATTATAAGCATAACAAGGGTCAGAGTTGGATTGGTAAAGTTTTAAAAAAGAAAAAAAAAATAAATATCCAAAAAGGACGTGGCCAGGACTCGAACCTGCGCCACTCCTCTCACAACACAACGCTCTTACCATCTGCCCTAGGGTCTTTGACTGGTAAGAGTTTACCAGGTTTATTATTTAAGGTGTTTGTGCTTTTGCTTATCTAAAATAAGCCGTGGCTTATTTATTCATTTTCAGCTTATTTATTAAGCCTCTTGGCTTCTTTTCATTTTTCCTGGATTAGTAATAGCATTAGGGATTTTTCTAGCTTATTTTCTTATTTTTCCATTTATTTAATTATTTACTAGGATTTAATTAATAGCCGTATATTAAAAAGTCATTAAAAAATAGTTAAAAGTAGATTTAAATTACAAAAAAATAGTTTTTAGGTTTTTATTCTTATTTTTGGGGTTTACATATGAAAAAGTTTTCAAAAACTTTAATTTTTGATTTTATTTGATTTTAGGGTTTTTTAGCAACTTTAAAAATTAATATAAAATTAATTAAAAGGTTTCAGAAACTTTTGTTTACATTTTCTTCTTAGTTAGAATATTTGGATTTTTGAGAATTTTTTAGAATTTATTTAAGGACTTTTCATTTTTAGCATTATTTTATTATTATTTTATTATTTAAATTTCAAAGTTTTATTTTAATTTCTTTTTCATTTTTCCTAGATTCTATAGCATTAATTAAGACTTTTCCCATTTGTAGAATAATTTTTAGGCTTTTCAATTAATTTTTAGAATTAATTTAAGATTTAATAGTTTTTAATAGTTTTTAGGAGTTTAAAAATAGTTTAATTTGGTTTTAAAATTTTTAAAAATAGTTTTTAGCTTAATTAGGTCATTTTTGAGGTTTACAAACTATAAAATCTTGTTTAGGGCTTTTTAATATTTAAAAGTGATTTTTAGGGCTTTAATTAGCATTAAAAAGTCATTATTAAATTAATTAAAAGGTTTTGGCAAGTTTGAATTTTTTGTAAACTCTTGGAATATTATTTGGGAGTTTTTAGTAATTTTTAGGAATTTTTAGATTAAAATTTTAAATTTTGTGTTTTTTTACGTTCTTCGTCGTAACTTTCTAATAGTGTTTTTGCCTTATTTTTCTAATTTTTTCGTCTTCGTCATTTTCTCTTCTTTTCTTCTCATTAATAATCAAAAACATAATCAATCATTCATTACACAACACACGTGCCTCCTCGAGAGAACGAACTCACCTCATTAAGGGTCATTTACACACGGTTTTCCTAAATCGTCGTGCTTACCCTATTTTATTGCTCTTTTCCTAAAGGGTAGTAAAAACTCCAATATCATTTTGGCGCCGCTGCCGGGGAGGCGTGTTGTGTTTTGATTGACCATTGTTGTTTTTATATATTAGCCATAAATATAATTGTATTAATAGCACTCTATTAATACGTATTATCGTTTTCGGTTTTTGTGTGAATATTATTACTATATTGTATACGTAGAACAATAAATACACAAGTACTCCAAATACGTGAGCAATCACAACCTTGATTCGGGATTTCATCACTCGATCATTGTATTCGAATCTCAAACCAAAGAAAAAAGGCAAAAATAGATAAATACTTTCGTGAAGCTTAATCTTGAAAATACAAACTATAAGGTGGGTATAAGGCGGTTGTATTTCACAACCTAAAGGAAGAAGGCTCTTAAGTGCTTCGCCCCGCCTCGTTTCCTCCGCTTGCTTGTGCGTATTTGATTTTGAGAGTGAATCGAGGGTTTTGCCGCCCAAAGTATTATTACATATCATATATATTTTCTTGGTTTCATTTGATTAAACCCTCTTGAACGATTTGGTGTTCCACCATCGTTCTAAAGTCATCGAAGGCGTTCACTCCACGTGATCGTTTTCATTCCTTGAGGCCTTTTTAATCAAGAGATTTGATTAAGTGAGGAGATTTGTGGACTTGTTGTCTACTCAATATATTCACCAATTCCAAAAAAGGTTAATACAATCAAAAACCACAAAAAAATTAAAAAAAAAACACAAAATACCAAAAAGAATCTTCTTTGCTCGCCTTCTCGTTGTACGTGACGTTTATGCAAACTCGCTCTAAAGCTAGACGTGCACGTAAACGAAGAAACAAATCACTCACTCTTTCTAGTGAGGAGTCTCCTATTGACGAACCCATTGTACGAGAGGAACCAACCATGGCGAATCGAACTATGATGGAGTTACTTCAAGCACCCACCGAGGGTTATGGAGAAGCTATTGTGATTCCCGCAATCCTTGCGGAGAATTTTGAGGTGAAAACGGGTTTGTTGTCAATGATCCAAAACAACAAATTCCGTGGTGATGAGAAGGACAATCCGCACAACCATATCCGCCAATTTAATCGTCTTACCGCCACGTGCAAATTCAAGGATGTCTCGAATGACTCGATTAAGATGATGCTTTTTCCGTATTCCTTAGCGGGGCCCGCTAAAATTTGGTTAGAGAAAGAGCCACCCAATTCTATATTGACGTGGAAGGATCTCGTTTCGAAGTTCGTGAACCAATTTTTTCCGCCCTCTAAGACTACGCATTTGAAGAATGAAATTTCTAAATTTTCACAAGAACCAAATGAAAGTTTTTCTACGGCTTGGAATAGGTTTAAGGAGATGTTACACGAATGTCCTCATCATGGTTTTTCCGATTTGCACCAAATCGACACGTTTTACAATGGACTTAACGATCATGAAAGAGATTATTTAAACGCCGCCGCGGGTGGTAATTTTTTGTGTAAAACGGTTGAAGAAGCTTTGGTCATAATCGAGAATAGGTCTAAGGTTTATAGCCCTCGTCACACACCGAGTGTTGCCAAAATGGGCTCGTCATCATCGTCTCGTAGTATCAAGGCATTACATGATGAAGCAAATGAAGAAAACCGATTTTTCGATAGATTTGCAAACCTTATGTCCCATTGGAAGGCTCAAGAAGCTTCCAACACCGCTTCGGTTAAAGCGGTTTCTAAAAGTTGTTTGTCGTGTGGGGGAGCTCATGATTTATCCGAGTGCATTACCGCGGATGGTAACACTTCGAATGCTTTTGTAGCCACGGGAACTTATAACCAAATAGGTCAAGGTTCACGTTCAAATCAAGCTCAACCCAATCAAAATGCTAATAATTATCGCAACAACAACAATCAAGGTGGAAATTACCAAGGAAATCAAAGGAATTATAACAAAGGTAATTACCAAAGTGGAAATGGGCAAATTTCAAACCAAAACCAAAACCGTGATTTTCAAACTAATGCCCAAGGTTTTCAAAACGATCACACCAAAAATCTTCAAGGAGAGTTTTTGAATTATGCTAAGGCTAATGATGCTAAGTTTGACAACATGCAACGTGAAATGGTTAGCTTAAGATCCGAATTGAAAAATGAGCTTAAAACCGAACTTGCTAATGAACTTAAAACTCATGCTAATAAAATGGAAGGAAATGTCACACGACTCCAACAAAATCAACAAAAAATGGAGCAAGGACAACATGAGATTAAGCAAGAGTTGTTGAAAGCGGATGCTAGGCAATCTAAGTTTGAAGATCGAATGGCTAAAATGTTTGAAGCTATCATGTGTAAGCCCTCTTCTTCGGGTGGTCTTCCTAGTGATACCATCGTGAACCCGAAAGGAGAATTGAAGGTTATTACCACTCGTAGTGGTAAAACTTTCAAAGAACCAATTTCTCGTCCAAGTACTTCTATGGAGAAGGAAAAAGAGAAAGAACCCGAGGTCGTGGTTGAAAAGGAGCACATTACAAGCCCACGAAGTACCGCTCAAACCACACCTACGGTTGAACCAATACCCATTATGGAACCCGAGATTCCAAGGCCGATGCCTATGCCTAATTTGCCCCAACCTACACCACCTTTACCCTACCCATCAAGACGAGACAAGGAAAAGGCACAAGAACGAAATAATTATCAATTTGAACTCTTTATGAAAATGTTTCGTGACTTGCATTTCAATATAAGTTTTGCCGACGCCTTAGTCATGATGCCTCGATTCGCCGCGAACTTCAAAAGTATGTTGAATAACAAAGAGAAATTGCAAAAATCGTCTAGTTGTTCTTCGGTTTTTCTAAGCCGCATACCTCAAAAAGTCGGTGATCCTGGAAAGTTTTTAATCCCATGTGCTATCCAAGACATGGAAGAATGCTACGCCTTGGCCGATCTTGGTGCTAGTATTAATTTGATGCCTCTCGAGATTTTTAAGTCGCTTAATCTTCCAAATCTCACTCCTTCAAGAATGTCAATCGAAATGGCCGATCATTCTACGATTCTAGCTTGTGGAGTTGCCGAGGACGTCTTTGTGAAAGTTGGGAAATTCTATTATCCCGTGGACTTCATAGTTGTTGATATTCCCATCGATCCTAAAGTTCCGTTAATTTTAGGTCGATCTTTTTTGGATACCTCGAGAGCACTTATCGATGTGCATGCAAGAAAAATCACTCTTCGTTTCAATGAGGAAGAACTCGTCATTAATGCAACCCAAAACTCCACTCTTTCTCATGTTTATTCGATCACATCTTTGTACAATGTCAATCCCATCAAAAACATTTGTCAAAAGATTTCAAATAGAGTTTTAGGAGTTGATAAAAATGAAGTTCCGTCCCCTCCGCCGATGGAGGTTAAGAGTGTTAAGCCGATAATTCCAATCTCGAGTGATTCTTCGGATGATGAATACGTTGATCCCGATGGGGAGGTTTTCTTTGTTGACAAAAGATTTGAAAACTTGCCACCACCTAAACCAAAACGTTTTCAAAATGTGAGAATTTTTAGTGTGACTAACATTGTTTTAGATACACCAAATATTTTTGACATAATTAAATCGGGTTTTCACAAGAAGAGTGTTAAAGATGAAAAAGGAAAAGATTTTGAATCTAATTTAAAAGATTTTTCTACAATCCTAACTCCGTCATCACCGCGTGTCTTGAGTACTACAAGCTCGTCTTCTCCTTTTGACGATGCTTTGTGTGGACCGAGTGTGGGGGAAGCCCCTTATGTTCCCTCTCCTTTCTCCACCGAGGACGAGATATTTGATCCTGGAATTGCTTTTATAGGGAAATCTCGGTGTTCCACCGATGCAATAAATGGAAAATCTTTTCATTTGATTGGTGCGAGTCTACCTCGAGTAGCTCATGTTTTTAGAAACTTACCCATTGTCCCACCCTTCTATTCCTTCTCATCTATTTTCTTGAAACTCTTTGAGTTTGTGTTGACACACGACAAAGTGGCGTTGATTTGTTTTTCCAAAGAAAACGAGAACGCCATCTTTGATCCCAGTATTTTGCATCATCAAAGGACTTAGTCCTTAATACCGGTTGTTTTTGGGCCTTGTTTATCATGTAAGCCCCACCAAAAATTGACCATACCATGATTATCCCTAAATGATCACATTTATAGGGATTCGAGTCGAGCTTTTGACTCGGTTATCAAAAACAAGGTGCCTCGTGGGGGAGACCCATGCTTATCCATGTACATATTATTGCTTTCTAATTAGTTTAATGTGAGGGGATTTGTGCCCTTCCAACCTTTGTTCCGTGGTTGTTTGTGCATTGTGTCTTTTAGATCATCATCTTCACGATTGGAGCCTCTCGTGTTCGTTTCATGGGAGCACTCGATCGTTTGCTTTGGAGGCCTTTCCCAATATCCACATATGATATCCTTTTATGTTCTAACCTTAGGTTTTATAGCACACTTCATAAACGGCTATTACTTATTGGTTACACCCTTTCCATGCTAGATTAGGCATTCGACTACGTCTCTAGTATGGGGGTGTTTGCACCCCTAGACTCGAAACATTGAGGACAATGTTTAACTTTAGTATGGGGGGGTGAATAGATACTTGCCTTGCCAAACTTTCACGCTTTCCAAAGTTTATCGTTTTGTTTATCATTTTCTTGCAAAATAAGGCTAAAAATGGCCAAATTTTAAAAAATTTTCTCATGTTTCATAAGTGTTTGAAGACACGAATGTAGATTTTCCGATGGCGAGAATAAGAGTAATTTTTGACTCGACCGTGCGTGTTGAGCACTTAGCTTTGATTCCTTAACTACACATTAGGCTAAGTCTCTTAAATGAGGACGAGAAATGATAGAGTTAATTATAAGTTACTATGCTAAACGTAGAGTACTCGTATTCTTTCAAAAACTCATGTGTTCTCGTTGTTTGCTTATTCTCCCTTCGCATGTAAATATTTTTTGCTTAATAAATATTGACTTAGCGGTTTAGTTAGGATTGTTGGGTTTCTAGTCTTTTCTAGTAGCTTCCGTGTAATTAAATTGGGAAGACATTAAGGTATCGCCAGCATCACGGTTTTGAAGTATTGGCACCCTAATAATCGAAAGCTTCACCTAATAATAAGATTTCAAGTGCTCACCTAAATCAAGCAAACAATTTGAAGCCCCACAAGGCCTAAAATCTATGAAAAATTGAAAGTGAATCAAGCCTTAATCTTCGAAGCTTTAAAGATCCAAAATTCGCTTTAGCGTGAGGATATACGTCTTTGGCTAATAAAACCACCGATGATGGCGGATAATAAAAGGCAAGGCAAGACCGAAGTCATAATAAAAGCTTCATGGCGAAGTTGAATAAAAGATGGAGGTAAACCAAAGATAATAAGGCCCTTCCGTTAGGGGGCGTATAAAAGTCTTGGTAATAAGTCTCATGTTCAAAACCGTTATAAAACCGTGTTTATCGATTCTTCTTGTCAACTTAATTTTTTAACATCGTTGTCTATTAGGAGGGGTTATTGATTTGATGGTCTTAGTTACACCGTTAGGACTCTATTTTTAGACCTAAATCTCTATTATCGCATAAGTCAACAATGTATCCTCGTGATCATTAAGACATAATAAAATATAAGAGATACAACTTAGGAATAATGGGAGAATAAGAACGTGATTAGGGCATATGAGTAGTGTTAGCATTACTAACTTATAATGACAATGATCTCGTTGCACGCTTGGCATGGAATTAAGGTAAAAATCGAGGACGACGAAATTATTTCTAACGAAGCATTCACGTGTTCTTGTTCTATGAACCTAAACGTCCCATTTTGCGATGAAAATCATACATTATGTCTAAAACACAAGTAGTAGTAATAGTGTAGTGTAGCTAGTTATCATTTCAATAAAAGTCATAAAATTAAATTTTGGAGATGCTTCGATACTTTATTCTTAGCATTGCGTGAGGGCACGGCAATGGTTTAGTATGGGGGAGTGATGAGACTGCTTTTATACATGGTCTCATCGTCCAAAACGGCCTTAAATTGCATAAAATATCATAAAACATGCCAAATATATGCTCGTGTTTGTTACTTGTGTATTTTTAGGTACGGATATTGAGGAATTGGCAAAAGAACACAAGAATCAATCAAAAACGAACACGGGAAACGAAGTCGCACAATGAACCGGGCCCAAGTTTGGAATTTGCAAAATGACCCTTGAAGAATTGAAGATTGGCAAAAATGGCCCCTCATCTTTGAAGAACTTGTCACATTTGACCCTCAATATATCAAATGTACAAGTATAAGCCTTAATGTTTGAAGATTATACAAGATCAGCCCTTGGAAAATCAAGTTATTACAAAAGGAGACCTTTGGAAAAGTTTTTGGAAAGTTTTGTGCAAGTTTTGACAAGTTTCCAAAGTTGATAAGGCTAAAACCAGCGCTGATAGCTATTTATTACAAAGTGAAAGGAAGTTAAATGCTTGGGGACCAAACCTGTTAAAACCACAAACTCCCACACCCAACCAACAAGCGACACCTCAGCCCTACCCATTTTATTTACCCAAACCCATTAAACCGACCCTACCCAATCCCACCAACCCGGGTTTATTATTTAAACTGGGTCAAAGAAAGTCAAATCCCACTTACCCACTTTATTTTCCCCCCATAACACTTTATTTAAAAAGTGTTTAAACCCAAAACGAATCTAAACACCCCTTAATCCCAACGAACCCTAGTTAATCCCCAGTTCTGATTAACTTCAATCCAAAGGGTTTTAAGCTGTAAACCTCCAGATCTCAAATTCACACTCACCTCACCTAAACCCACCACTCACAATGCATCCACGTGTCCCTGTGGTCCTTCCCCAACCCTCCCCTGTCAACATCTTTTTCCCAAAACCCAAAACCCCGACAAGATGAACGATTCCCATGCACTCCTTTGTCCCCAAGGTTGATCAAACGTCCAAGAATAGTCTTCCAACTGGCATATCACATGGAGCACCCTTTTTGACCAAGATTCGTCAACAAAGAAGAGGGCATTTTGGAGATTTTCCAAATTAGGGTTTACATCTTTGTATTATTTTATTATTAGCCTAGAATGTTCCAATTAGTCTATAAAAAGGGTGTGAGCATGTTCACAATCCCTTGTTCCAGTTTTTTTGCAAAAAGCCTTTGTAATCCCTTTTTTATGAAATAAAGTTGGTGTTAGTATTTTAGCTATTCCTTTTATTGTTATAAAAAGTTTGGTATTAGTCATTGCAAAAAAAGCTGAGTTCCATTGTTATTTGTGAAAGGTTTGAGTAGAGTTTTCAAAAAGTTTTAAAGGTTTTTAAATTTCATAAATCAATAGTCTTTGAAGTGAAAGTGGAAAAAGAAAATTGATTTGTGAATTTAGAAAGGATTTAAAACGTGTTGATAAGTTTTAAGAAGTTTGGAAAGATCTTTAAGAAAGAAAAAAGGTGAAAACAGAAATATTATATGTATTGTGTTTTTCTTTGATTTTCTTTTTTCAGGTTGATCATTGTTGTTGATTAAGTTCTGCTCCAACCCGAGTTGGATTGGAGGTGGAATTGCTTCCACTAGGACCCTGGATTGTGGGGTTCTAAGGTAATCTCTTTTTGCCTTGATTTTCAGAAAAAATTAAGTTGCATATGATCCTGTTTGATTTGATGCATGAGTGTGTTAAAAGTTGCTGATTTGTGTTTATTTGTGTTATCATGCATGTTTGATGCTATTTGGAATAGTTTGATTAAGTTTGTAAGTGATTTTGTTTGAAAATTTGGTTTTTAAAAATATTAAGGGGTGTTTGGATCTCTGTTTAAGCAGGGTCATAATTTTGATTTAAGCTTGGATAATGTGTTAGAATTGTTTAATAGGATTGAAATAGGTAAAGTATCAGTTGGTAATTAGATTAGAGAGGTTTTGGAACAATTGGTGTGATTGAAAAGTGAAATCATAGAGTAAAATTTGCCAAGTCATAATCTGCTTGAGTTTTGTTGAATTTTTGTGCTTGATTCTTTGAAATCTGTGAGTAATAGGGTGTTTTATGAGTTGTTATTGCTAGAATATCAATTGTTGATTGAGTATGTTGAATATGAGCTTTTAGAAGTCACTAGAGTGCAAGCTAGAAGCCCTTAAGTCCACTGGCCTAGCCTATTATATCAGAGAAATGCCTAGGCCTGTTTGTGCGTTGGTTCTTTGATTTTTGTGTGCCATTTGATTGCTACTTGTGTATTCTGACTCCTTGTGCTCAGAAAGAGCACAAGGGTGCCATTGTGTCCCATAATCAACACCAAAACACAACACCAAGCCCTCTTGGTGTGTTTCACCACCTGTGAAGACAAAACAGAAACAAAGAACAAGTGTTCTTGCAAAAATTTGTTACTGGCACGTTTTTGGACTCAATTTGGTTTAATCTTGAATAAATAGAAGTTACTGGATTGGATTATAAGCATAACAAGGGTCAGAGTTGGATTGGTAAAGTTTTAAAAAAGAAAAAAAAAAATATCCAAAAAGGACGTGGCCAGGACTCGAACCTGCGCCACTCCTCTCACAACACAACGCTCTTACCATCTGCCCTAGGGTCTTTGACTGGTAAGAGTTTACCAGGTTTATTATTTAAGGTGTTTGTGCTTTTGCTTATCTAAAATAAGCCGTGGCTTATTTATTCATTTTCAGCTTATTTATTAAGCCTCTTGGCTTCTTTTCATTTTTCTTGGATTAGTAATAGCATTAGGGATTTTTCTAGCTTATTTTCTTATTTTTCCATTTATTTAATTATTTACTAGGATTTAATTAATAGCCGTATATTAAAAAGTCATTAAAAATAGTTAAAAGTAGATTTAAATTACAAAAAAATAGTTTTTAGGTTTTTATTCTTATTTTTGGGGTTTACATATGAAAAAGTTTTCAAAAACTTTAATTTTTGATTTTATTTGATTTTAGGGTTTTTTAGCAACTTTAAAAATTAATATAAAATTAATTAAAAGGTTTCAGAAACTTTTGTTTACATTTTCTTCTTAGTTAGAATATTTAGGATTTTTGAGAATTTTTTAGAATTTATTTAAGGACTTTTCATTTTTAGCATTATTTTATTATTATTTTATTATTTAAATTTCAAAGTTTTATTTTAATTTCTTTTTCATTTTTCCTAGATTCTATAGCATTAATTAAGACTTTTCCCATTTGTAGAATAATTTTTAGGCTTTTCAATTAATTTTTAGAATTAATTTAAGATTTAATAGTTTTTAATAGTTTTTAGGAGTTTAAAAATAGTTTAATTTGGTTTTAAAATTTTTAAAAATAGTTTTTAGCTTAATTAGGTCATTTTTGAGGTTTACAAACTATAAAATCTTGTTTAGGGCTTTTTAATATTTAAAAGTGATTTTTAGGGCTTTAATTAGCATTAAAAAGTCATTATTAAATTAATTAAAAGGTTTTGGCAAGTTTGAATTTTTTGTAAACTCTTGGAATATTATTTGGGAGTTTTTAGTAATTTTTAGGAATTTTTAGATTAAAATTTTAAATTTTGTGTTTTTTTACGTTCTTCGTCGTAACTTTCTAATAGTGTTTTTGCCTTATTTTTCTAATTTTTTTCGTCTTCGTCATTTTCTCTTCTTTTCTTCTCATTAATAATCAAAAACATAATCAATCATTCATTACACAACACACGTGCCTCCTCGAGAGAACGAACTCACCTCATTAAGGGTCATTTACACACGGTTTTCCTAAATCGTCGTGCTTACCCTATTTTATTGCTCTTTTCCTAAAGGGTAGTAAAAACTCCAATATCATTTACATTTTGCATAACGAAGGAGACGACTAGCCCATGTAGTGTAGTTCTCCTTGATAAGCATGGGTGGACGATTCTCAGTACCCGCAGCATAAATATCTTGTTGAGACATCATCGTAGAAGTCGTGTGAAAAACAGGATCTCAATTCGTAGAAAGCGTGTGATGTTGTTGAAATTCCGAAACTTTTGAATTTTTAATTTTTTTCACTCCGACAATAAATTCCTCAGTCCGACAAAACGGTAAGCTGAAAACATTTGTATCGCCAAATTCTTAAATTGAGTTAGAAATAGCCAAAAACTAGTAGGGAAAAATTTTGATTTTACTTGACATAAAAATTTTAACTCTTTTTTTTTTTAATCTTCGTGTAAACTATGTGCCGGGACTAGTCTAGATGGTGGCTAAGTCTAAAAATTACTCAAACAAAATTTCCATCGGAATGCCCATCGGCATATTCTATTAGAATGATGATCGGAATGATCTATCGGAATAGTATCGGAATGTTGATCGGAATGATCTATCGGAATGTTGATCGGAATGTCCTTCTATCGGAATGTTGGATCTGTCGGAATGTTGCTTGTATCGGAGTGTCTAGATCGGAATGTCACCCTATCTGAATATGGGATCTGTCGGAATGATTACCTGTCGGAATGTTTACCCGTCGGAATATCTAGATCGCAATATAGCTAAATAAATTGGACAGAGTAACGACTCAAAATTCCTTAAAAACCGTCAGAATCCCAGATCGCAATGCACGATCGGAATGTCACGTCAGAATAAGGTATCGAAATGCAGTGATCACAAAGTAGAACCAAAAGGTTATTCCGATCAAACTTAACACCATTTGTACTTTCCGATGGTAAATCATGCAAGAATTTGGAAATGATGAAAAAACAAGAAATTTCTCAACTTTTGATCCAAAAGACTTGTGTTTTAGCGAAAACCAAGATACCCAAATCACTACGACACGATGTAAAGAAGGTATACAACTTAGAAACACAAACAAACACGAAAAAAATTTGATGTTTTGGCGAAAAACAATCAAAAACACACGAAATACTTAAATACGAATCCCTTGGCGAATGATACCACTTGTAGGAATGATCCACACGACTAATATAGGATATAGAAATGAAGGTAATGATTAAACCAAAAAAAAAAGATTAGATTAGATGAAGGAAAAGAGTAAAACAAAAGGTTGTGAATTCCTAGTAAGAGAAACACATACATTTCTCTCTCTACAAACAATGGAATGGAAAACACACACACAAATAAGGCTTAGGAGGCCTTTTATACTATGTAGTAAGTGTTTAGGAGGCCTTCCTCATTTGTGTGTTTGGGACTAATTCCTGTTACATAAACATTAATAACTAAGAACTCTCGACCCCGTTGAATAGTATTTTTCACGAGCTTCGCAGCGGTATATTATATGACCATCACTTTAAATACGGCTAACAACAGTATTTGAAAATTTTATTCCAAAGATCGGTATATTCTTTGTCCTTTTTAATGACAATAGATTCCATTTTCTCTTCCGTACGTTCAAGCTCAGTTTGGAGGGTTTCGTGAATCGAGACAGAGGTATCTAACTCAACAGGGCCACTATCAATATTATCACGTGCTTTAGAGAGGCGTTCAAGATTGTTTTCCAAAACTTTGATTTTATCAAGAGATTCATCAGCTTGCTTCGTCAAAGATTTAAAGTCTTCAACAAAGTTGGCTAATTCTTTTAGAAAAGCGTTTTCCAAATTTCTTAACCGAGCATCAACTTGATTAATAATCGGATTAATATCATTTTGAAGAATTTTCTGAACCTCAATCTGAACTGGTGATGAAATTTCCTCCAGTGTAAGCTCGTTTAGAAATCGGTGTGTGATACTTGGTTTAGGAGGGTCATCAGACAACTACTCACTTGGAAGCAAGAGAATTTCAGAACTCGTTTTAGACCGAACAAAAACAGTTGGAGGATTAACTTTCGGATAATAAACCGATGTAGAATGAGCTTGTTCAAGTTCTTTAATTTTAGCCTGATGAATTTCAAAACTTTTCCTGCATTCCCAACAGACTGCCCAGCATTCTGACCATATTGTTGAAATTGTGTCCCCGTGTTCCCAGCAACTACCAATTGGCGATCTTGATTCGCATTCATGAAAGGTTGAGCAATCTGCCTATTTCTAGTGTTCGAGGAGATTCTCTGATTGTTGTTGGTGGGGTTAATGGTAAATTTGAATGCCTTTGCAATAAGGGCAAGACCAGTATCATAAGTAGGGTCGGTGATATCATCAAAACAAGCAATGGGTTGTTGTAGGTAATTCACAGCAGCAGGAAGTTGATATCCATAAGAGGTGAGTTGTTGTTGTTGTGGCATGAAGTTACTTGATGAGGGTTGATGGTAGGGTACCATGAGATATGACATCGATGACGGAGAATTTGCCATAAAAGCCAATGGATCTTGGGTTTTGGCACGTTTTTGAGCCCTAACTTCGTTAGCTTCATCTTGATTCATCTTCAAATAATCATATACTTGAGTGTAGTCCACGACATGAAGATCCTTGGTTTGATTGACAAGAGTGAAATATCGTGACCATTCAGAAGGAAGAATATCAAGAAATTTGATGTTGGCAGCAATTTGTGTAGGTTCATGTTTGTTTCTTCCAAGATGATTCATGAGGGTTGAAAACCGATGATAGTAAGGTTCAATTTGTTCCCCTTCAGTAAACATAAATTTCTCCCATTCACGAAGCAACTTAGTTTCCTTTTCTTGTAAACCTATTTCACTCCCCTTCATCATTTTCTGAATCCTAAGCCACATCTCGTGTGCGGTTTCACAACTATCGATAGCAGCATAAACATCTTCAGGGAGACCCATAAGAATGACTTGAATTGCTTGATCATCAGCGTCGAGTTGTTTGGATTCAGCTTCAGTTAATTCATCATCCGTTTGCTCATGACTAGAGTCAGCCACTGGGTTAGCATTCGTAGGATCCCCATGCACAAGAATTGTTCTTCTAACATACGGACCTTTTTGAATCGATTTGACAATCAACTTTCCCAAATGTTTACATTTTGCATAACAAAGAAGACGACTAGCCTATGTAGTGTAATTCTCCTTGGAAAGCATGGGTGGACGATTCTTAGTACCCGCAGCATAGATATCTTGTTGAGACGTCATCGTAAAATTCGTGTGTAAAATAAGGATCTCAATTCGTAGCAAGCTGAGTTAAAAGTTTAGTAGTTAAAATCCCCTAAAAATGTTCACTCGAGAAACTAAAGAAAATCTTCAGTACCAACAAAAACTCACGAATTAAAAAATTACAAAATCACGTTTTAACAATATTGGAATATTCGAAGAGATTTGGCAATACACAAAGGTTACAAAGATTTCGCAATTAGTGTCAAAATTCCGCAATACGTGTCACAATTCCGCAAAACTGTTATAATTCCGCAATAAGTGGAGTAACACAATTCTGCAATACGTGGTTTGATACAATTCCTCAATATGTGTCACAATTCCGCAAAACTGTTATAATTCCGCAATAAGTGGAGTAACATAATTCCTCAATATGTGGTATGATACAATTCCACAATATGTGTCACAATTTCGCAATCGTGTCACAATTCCGCAAAAAGGCCACAATTCCGCAAATGTGTCACAATTCCGCAAAACCGTTATAATTCCGCAATAATGGCACAATTTTGCAATAATGTCACAGTACTCAATTCCGAAATATCCCAAAAATTATAATTCCGCAACAATGCAAAATCAATTCCGCAATATCCGGATAAGTATAATTACGTAATATCCCAAATAGTATAATTCCGCAATAATCGCAAAATCAATGATTCTGCAATAATGGAAAGTCAATGATTCCGCAATGTCTCATATGGCTCAATTCCGCAATACATAAAGAGGACACAATTCCGCAATATTCAAAATATTGTGGAATTAAGGCAGTTTTCCTAGAAAGGTGGATCTCGGGAAAAAACGAATTTTGTCACTATTTTTCGCAACTTTTAAGGGTTTTAAGCCAACAAAAAACACCAGAACACTAACCACGAATCTTTTGGCGAATGATACCACTTGTATGACCTTTACGCACGAACCAAGAAACACGAAAAGCCTATAACTTTATGAGACGTGATGTATAGGACGAAATGGATGATAGTACGATTATGGTGATGATGAAGAACTAACAAAGATGATAAAATAGATGAAGATCAAACAAAGATTAAAGTAAAAAAGAAAGATTAGATTAAGGAAAGAAAAAGAAAAACAAAGAAGGTGTTTTTCCTAGTGAGAGAAACAAACACCCATTCTCTCTCTAGAATAATACAAATGGAAAGAACACCCACACAAATGAGGTGGAATGGCCTTTTATACTAAAGAGTAAATGTTTAGGAGGCCTTCCTCATTTGTGTGTTCGGGACTAATTCCTGTTACATAAACAATAATAACTAAGAACTCTCGACACCGTTGAATAGCATTTTCCACGAGCTTCGCAACGGTATATTATATGACCATCACTTTAAACACGGATAACAAATGAATTGGATGAATTAAGGGATATTTCTTATGAAAACTCATTGATTTACAAAGAAAAGACTAAAAAGTTTCATGATTCTAAAATTAAAAACCGGGGTTTTAACGTTGGGGATCAAGTGTTGCTTTTTAACTCGAGATTGAAAATATTTTTCGGCAAGTTGAAATCTCGTTGGTCCGGACCATTCACCATCATATGGACCATCGATCTAGCTCAAAATGATGGTCCTAACTTTAAGGTGAATGGTCATAGGGTTAAGCACTACTTTGGTGGGGAAGTCCCTTCTTTGGACAACCTTGACCAAGTCACCTTCCCCAATGATAATTAGTATTGAGGGGATCGAGTCGAGCTCATGACTCGGTGATCAAAGAGGTGCCTCGTGGGGGAGATCCTATGCTTATCCATGTACATATTATCGCTTTCTAATGTAGTTAATGTGAGGGGATTTGTGCCCTTCTAACCTTTGTTCCATGGTTGTTTGTGAATTATGGTTATTTAGATCATCATCTTCACAATTGGAGCCTCTCGTGTTCATTTTATGTGAGCCTCGATCGTTTGCTTTGAAGATTTTCCGATATCCAAATGATATATCCTTGATTGTTCTAACCTTAGGTCTTTTTAGCATACTTCATAAACGGCTAGAGATTTAACGGTTCCACCCTTTCTATGCTAGATCTTAAGCATTCGACTCTTCGTATCTAGTATGGGGCATTTTACCTTTAGACTCGAAACATTGAGGACAATGTTTAACTTTAGTATGGGGGTGAATAGATACTTGCCTTGCTCACGCCGTCACGCTTTCCAAAGTTTATCTTTTTGTTATCGTTTTGTTGCAAATAAGGCTAAAATGGCCAAATTTTAAAAAAATTTCTCATGTTTTCATAAGTGTTTAAGACACGAATGTAGACTTTCCGATGGCGAGAATAAGAGTATTTTTTTACTCGACCGTGTGTGTTGAGCACTTAGCTTAATTATAAGTTAATTATAAGTTACTATTGCTAAACGTAGAATTCCCGATTCTTTCAAAATCTCATGTGTCCTAATTGTTTGATTATTCTCCCATCTTTTGATTAATAATTTTGCTAATAAATATTGACTTAGCGGTTTAGTCTTAATTATTGGTTCCTATTTTTTCTAGTAGCTTCCATGTAATTAAATTGGGAAAACATTTGAGAATCGCTAGCATCGCGGTTTTGAAGTATTGGCACCCCGAATAATCGAAAACTTCACCCAATAATAATTTTAAGTGCTCAATCACCTAAATCAAGCAAAAATTAGAAGCTCACAAGGCCGAACAATCTATGCAAAATTGAAAGTCAAAGCCTTAAACTTTGAAGCTTTAAAGATCTAAAATTACGTTTTACGTTGAGGATATACGTCTTTGGCCATAATAAACAGCTCATGGCGAGGTTAAATAAAAGGCAAGGCAAGACCGAAGCCCTAAAAAGTGGAGGCAAACCTATGATAATAAGGCCCATCCGTTAGGGGGCGTATAAAAGTCTTGGTAATAAGTCTCATGTTCAAAACCATTATAAAACCGTGTTTATCGAATCTCACTTGTTGACTTAATTTTTTGACATCGTTGTTTATTAGGAGAGGTTATCAATTCAATAATTTTGATTACACCGTTTCGTTTCTGTTTTTGGACCTTAATCTCTATTTACGCATAAGTCAAAAATGTATCCTCATGATCATTCAAGACAAATAAAATATAAGAGATACCATTTAGGACAATGGGATTCTAAGTACGTGATTAGAGCATATGAGTAGTGTTAGCATTACTAACTTATAATGACAATGATCTCGTTACACGCTTAGCATAGAATTGGGTGAAAATTGATGACAACGAATTTATCTCTATGAGGCACTCAAATGTTCTTATTCTATGAACCTAAACGTCTTATTTTGCGATGAAAATCCTACATTATGTCTAAAACACACGTAGTAGTAGTTTAGTAAGTTTACGTTTCCATAAAAGTCGATAAAAATGAATTTTGGAGATGCTTAGATACTTTATTCTATCATTGCGTGAGGGCACGGCAATGGTTTAGTATGGGGGAGTGATGAGACTGCTTTTATACATGGTCTCATCATCCAAAACGAGCTTAAAACGGTGAAAATGTCATAAAAAGTGCCATATATATGCTTGTGTTTGTTCAATGTGTATTTTAGGTACGGATATCGAGAAAAGGACAAAAAATCACAAGAATCAAGCAAAAATGAACATCGGAAATGAAGTCGCACAATGAACCGGACCCCAATGTTGATTTTCCAAGAAAGTCCTTGAAGAATGAAGATTTGGCAACTTTACTCCCTCAAGAGATAAACACTTTTCACTTTTAGTCCTCCTAAATATCAAGTGTACAAGAAAGGACCCTAAAGTATCAAGATATGTCAAGTTCAGCCCTTGAAGATTCAAGAAAGTGCAAATCATACCCTTGGAATTACTTTTCATAAGTTTTTGTGGAAAAAGTGTGAAGACATAAACTTATTATCAAAGGGAAATTACATAAGTTACTAGCCAAACTTGATATGTAAAGAAAATGAAAACCAAGGGGGGTAGTCTGCCAAAAAAGGATACTCATTCCACCACTCTCCTTCTGCCACATCACCCAGATTATCCACGTCACACACCAATGATAATTAACTATTTTTTTCAAACGGATTAAAATACTAATTATTTTGAGCGGTTAACACCCTAATCCACCCAAACTAAGATCTACGAACCTTAGTGTAGAGCTTTCTTAACCCCAAACCCTAACCACTCTAAACTCAATCCAACCAAGGGGGTTTTGTTTGATTGGCTCCAGAATACTAATTCATTATTAGCTAAACCTAAACCCACCCCCACAACTGGTCCCCTTCGACTCAATTGTCCTATCCACGTGTCCCCTACACCCCACATAAACAAGAAAAACAAAAATGCAGCAGGCATCTAACGGTTGATAGCATTTTCTTGCTCCCAAAGCTTTGTTGGAGGGTTATGATTCACTTAAGCCAGCTATTATCAAGTTCTAGTCCAATAAATCATCACATGAGAGCAACTTTTGACCAAAATTCAAAAGAGTCCAAGGGCAACACTGGAAGATCACAGCTTTAGGGTTAAACATTTTTATCATTCAAGAATCTTGTAATGGCTATTATATAAAGCCCTTAGATAGAACTTTCATACCTGTTCTTGTTTTCATGGTTCAAAACCTTGTAAAGACCATTTTTAAAGAAAATTGGTGAAGTGTTTGTTAAAGAAAACGAGTTTCATCTTTAATTTTAGCTTTATTTATATTATGTGTTAAGTTTTAAGTTTCAAGAAGTTTTCTTTTTAAAAGTTTTTCAAAAATTTCATCAGTCATTTTTGCTAAGTACCTTGGGCTCAACAGCTTTGGACATAAGACCTATATTTGATCATAATCCCGTAAGGCTTAACTGGTTATGGATAGTGAAGATATAGGGCTTTGGTTTAGGAGCTTGTGGTGCTAGAATCTTGCAAGAGACTGGTTTCCTCTTTTCTGTTTTGCTCTTTGCTTAATCTTGGCTAACCCTCATTGACTCAAAGCTAACAAGCTTTGAGCATTGAGTTTTGTTTTTGATTTTAGCTTTGGGAAGCTTGTGCTTTTACTGCTAGCACATAAGCTCATTAAATAGGGGGTGTGGAATGTACATCCCCTAGGTGAGTTTTCTTATTATCATTTTCAAATGATAATTTGCTTACTGAGTTTGTGACTTATTTGGTGTAAATCTGCATGATCTTGCTTGTAGTCCATTGTTTGAGTAAAGTTTGACCATAATGAGTTAGATATTTGTGATTTGTGGAGTTTTAAACAACATTGTTTGCTAAAAATTTACACATCTAAACTAAATGGGTGTTTGGGAGTAGTATGTGCCTGGGTAGTAACTGACCACTTAGACTTATCTTTACTCTGCACACATTAAGTAGAGAGAGGTGAGTGATTTGATCAAAATAGTTTGATGTTGTTTGTGAAAAATTGATTTTTCATGTTCTATAAGAATTCTGCTTTTCTGAAATATTTTTGTTGAAGTTTGCTGCTAAATCTGCCATAGGTTAGATTTGTATGTATTTGAGGAGTCTTAATACTTGGGGAGTCCTAATTTGTATGTATTTGAGGAGTCTTAATACTTGGGCTCACCAAATTTGTGTTTCCATTTTTTTGCTTACTGCCTATAAGACACCTAAACCATCAGATAGTAAAAGTGAGGTCTATATGGTCTGATTTTGTGAGTCAGGCACTAAATCTTGGAAGATTGGTTATAGTAAGGGAGTGTCTAGGGGTATGATTTGATAGGGTGTGAATTAACTAGCTTTGAGTCTAAATTTTGAAGTCCAAATTTCACATCAGGGTCAGTTGTATCAGCAACCTGTTTTTTCTTCTTACTTTTTTGCATCAGTTGATTTAAAAATCCAATACAAGCTAAATTTTGTGATTCAATGCATGAAATGTGATCAAATGCCATGGTGAGAATAGAACATTAGGTTTGATATTAATTATTTGCTTTTGTATGAGCTTTTGGTGGATAAAAATTGCATGAGCACTTTCTGAATCCATCAGACCTAATTTTACTACATATCTGGGCACTTATTGATTAAAATGTACTAATTGGTGTGATTACTTGGTGTTTATTTGCTTGTTTGTGACTCCCTACAACTCCATGGTTGTAGGGGTGCCTTGATTGCCCAAAAACATCCATTAAATCAAGCTAAAAAGAGCATTTTTCACTTTCTGTGACCAAGTAGTGGGAACTCCTTTCCCACTGCCAAGCCATTGCTAGCAACTGTTAAGCAAAACGACAAAATCCAATAACAAGTCACTACAACTAGGTCTGTTTTTTGTCTTTAGTGACCTATTCTTAGTTTTTTCTTTCAATTTTAATTTTCACATGTTCATTTAATTATTTTAGGATTTTTAAAAAAGAAATTTTATTTTTCTGATTATTTTACTATTTTTTAGCATTATTTTAATTAGAAATTAGTTTTTAGCAAATCTGTGTTTGTCTTATTAGGACTAAATTCACTTTTTTCAACATTTTCATTTCTCAGTTTAAGTATATTAATTTAGGATTTTTGAAAAATAATTTTATTTTTTCCATTATTTAATTAACTTTTAGGATTATTTTAATATTTTAATAGTTTTTAGCCATTTAAAAATAGTAAATCAGTTTTAAAAAGTCTAGAAAAATACTTTTTAGTTATTATATAATATAAGTAAGATTATTATTTGATAAAATTATATTTTGGGTTTATTTTTAATTTTAAGGCTTTAAATAGCATTTAAAATTAAATATTAAATTAGAAAATAAATTTTAAAATATTTTTGTTAAATTTATTTTCTTATTTATATTATTTTAGTTTTGTTTTTTATTTTTAATAAATTTTTAGATTAAATTTTTAAATTTGTCACGTTTTTACGTTTTACGTTTTTATTCGTCGTAGTTTAAAATTAATCATAATCGTCATTTTTTATTCTCCTTTCTTCTCATTAATATTAATCTTAAATTTTACAAGTTTAACACACACATTAATCCTCCTCGAGAACGAACTCATAACAAGGGTCATAAGTGTTTACGTTTTCCTAAACGTACGCTTAGTACTTACCGCTTTTACGTTGTTTTATCCTAAAACACGTATTCATACTACTATCATATGTGCAAAAGAGGTGAGGAGAAAATCTGAGAATGGTCCACTATTTATAAGACAAACTTCCAACGGCTATATGTGCCCGCGGTTCCTTATTGCAGCCCGCGGTTGCTTATCGATAAGGAACCGCATAGCCACTTAAGGAACCGCCGGAGTAGACTCCGCTCCTTTTTGTCTTTTAGTGGTATTGTTCGAATCTGGAGATTAAAATATCCTAAAAGGATATTCCAAACCTAGATAGAATATGCCATTTTCAAATCTTCAAATAATTAATTTAATAAAACAGTTAAAAAAAAAGTTTAATAAAAACTTGTCACACTTAATAAAAAGTGAGTTTTAAGAAAAGATTAAATCATTGATCACTTAATTAGGATGAGTGCTTGTTTGTACATACCTTAAGTGATAATGGTTGAAATGAAAAATACTTGAACTCAAAAATTCGTTTTTCGTTGTTTTCGTAAATGCTTGTTTTTACATATTGTTGTAATCAAAACAAAGCGAGACCGAAAAATGCAAGTAACAATTTTAGACATCATTGCATTAAGAGAGATCAACCTGACCATCCAACATCCTCCGGTAACATGCCCGATAGTTTATTAGTTGATGGTGAATTGGTGACGTCCTGTCACATGTGGCCTCGAGTACCAAGAGTTCAAGCAAGAGACTTCACTTCCAACCGCAAGCAATCAAATCGTGTTCACACATCCCCTAATTTCAATTTTGGCTTCTTGCCACCAATGATTGGGAACCAACTTTCAAGCAGTGTAGTTAGCTAAACTAATTGAGTTCTTGTTAATACCCACATGTTGGAATGGAGGATCCAACTCTATTACAATCATTTGGTTTCTGGATGAGCGGATGAGCGGGTGTAGGTAGTGTTAAAAAGGCCTAAAAAGCCACCAAGAGAGTTGGGTGGGATTTGGAGCCAGGAAGAAAGTGTGTTCGTGACCATAAAGTGATGAACCTTACGTATCGATGATGAAAGTGAAGCGATTAGTGAAATCTGTTAGCTTAATTACTTGATTTTCTGTAGCATATTGGGATTGTTTATGCATATATGATGGCTTGACCAACACGAGTGATGTAATGGACTTTGTTGAACTCTATGGTACCAACAGAAGCATGTTTGTTTCATCAGTATTGAAACGAGTGATCTCAAAATATACTGATGCATAAAAAGGTAACAAGAGAAAGAAACAAGAAACAAAGATTAAGGTAGTCATAATTAAAGTAAAGTTTCATGAACTTTAGATTATTAACTAATCAATTACTCCACTACTAAGCTCTTATTATCAACAATTCAACATAGAAGAAGTACTACACTGACCAATAGGTCTGATTATCATATAAAAAAGAATATCATAATATTATATTGTCTTTGTCTTTGTTTTCCTAGTTTTCTTTTTAACTATAATACTAATAACCAATAACAAGTATATTCTATCTGGTAAAAGGGGTCTCAGGGGACATGAAGTATTAAACTTTGTTTATATTACATGAAAATAACTTGTTAAAGAACTTCTTTCTTTAACGGGTCAGATATGTAACTTTTAAAAAAGACTAACGTGTCAAATGGATCGTAATTGAGATATAAAACTTATTTAAATTTACATGAATCACGTATGATTCACACACAAATCACATGTAATTTACCACGAGTCACGTGTGATTTACCACGAATCACATGTGATTTAGCACGAATCACATGTGATTTACCACGAATCACATGTTCACATGTGATTTACCACGAATCACATATTCACATGTTATTTACCACGAATCACACGTGATTTAACACAAATCACATGTGATTTACCTCAAATCACATGTGATTTACCTCAAACCACATGTGATTTACCTAAAATCACATGTGATTTTACTTTATATTACTCTTAATATAAGTATGTTTTCTTAGTGTTTTCATGTGGAAAGATATTTGGGCGAAGCGTTTGAAGTTCAAGTACGCTTGATGATATCCTCGGACAAGTTGAATACGCATTCACATAGAATGTTTAAATTGGCAAAGCAATTAAACTTTTGTTTACGAAAGAACAAAACTTACATTTAACTTTTGCTTTCGTACAAATTACAAATCATATGTGATTTGTACAAAATCACATGTGACTTGTATAAAATCACATGTAATTTATGTCGGCCTTTATTTATAAAAAATAGCCACAAGATGAATAAAATCAAATAAAATTTAAGATAAATTACATGTGATTATATCTCGAATCACGTTACTTATGAAAGGTTGATATTACTTATCAAAGTTTTATGTAGACAACAAAACCTAATAATTACTTTCTAAATTTTAAGTTATGTTTATATTATGCAAAATCACTTGTGAGTTACCCAAAATCACTTGTTAATTGCGCGAAATCACTTGTGATTCGCCCGAAATCACTTGTGGTTTACCCAAAACATGAAATATAACAGGAAAAAAAATGTAAGCTAAAAACTAAAGATGACACTCAATTTATGCAAAAACAAAACATATAGAAAACATAAATGACAAGGCCCACAAGTGACTAATGTCATCCCATTTAACCAAGTTATTCTTACTAGTGCACAACACATTCAATATGAGATTCACGACAAAACAATATAAAACCAAACTACATATCCCATAGACTCAATGAAGAAAAAATTACAACCCTTACATAAACAAATATACCAAGAATGTCACACTGAAACAGAAATCCAAAAGTCATAAAAATACGAATAAAATATTGCAGACCATAGCACAAACGTAGACCACGAAACCATCATTGGAGACGAATATTCCTTTCATGAGGTCCTTCAACATCTTTAATATTCATACCTTATAGGCCTTCTTCAACACTCCAAACTCGTTCCATATCCTCACTATTCATACTTTTGATAAAATCATCATTTTTTAAGCTCATTCTCGAATTTAATAACCTAGGTTTTTATATCCATCTATTTTTTCACGAATACTGGATCTTAATCAGTATATGCGATGTGATTCGTTTGATTTTCTAATGAGTGACGTTGATTTGTGTATTTTACCAGTGATTGAGGATGTTTTGTGCGATTTTCTGGTAATCGATTGTATTTTCCAGTTATCTACGGTGATATTGTAACTTTCCGACAGTTTCTTGTGATTTTCGAGCGGACTATTATGATTTTTTCTGGTTGTATATTGGTAGGTATGTGTGTGTTTTTTATGAAAGAGAAATTGGATATTAAATGAGAGGTGTTGAAAATTTTTTAAAGTTTATAAATGACTAGATGTGTACTCGCGCAATGCGGCGGCGAGTACCCAACGATTATTTCTTGTTAAGAACAATTGTTTTTTAGATATTAAATTATTTTAAACTTTTATATGTGTTATTACAAGCATCTATATTAAATGAACTGTTACAGATATTAAAATACCATTATAAATTTATGCACTTAGTTTTGTGTGAATGCTCCATATGACATTTTCTGTGTGTGAGTGTGGTAATTGTAACATTTTTATGTGCTTTAGTTATGTTTGATGTTGTATAGGAAGAGGGGCTAGGTGAGGTTCGATGACGAGACGAAATTTGAACAGCTCAATTGATAGTATATTCTATGTGAAGTTTGATTAAATTAGTTTGTGTTGTAGTTTTTTTTATATATGATTTTTTTATATTAACATTAATAACACTTTATATTAATTATTCTTTGTAGTTTTACATGTTACAAGTCTATTTTATATAATAAACCAAAATAATTTACAAGTATTTTAAAGCACAAAAAATTTAATTTGTTTCCTAAATTGGCACCAATGTACAAGATTTTTAATGCACACCTCATAAACACGTTTCCTAAAATAAATATAAACAAAGGGAGCGTCTGTTGAAAACATTCAAAAAATTTTGAATTACACAATTTCAAAACTGAATACTTATTTTTGGAAGTGTTTTTATGGCATTAAAATTATTTATAACTAAAACGCGTTTTGTGTTAATTTTGGACGCTCCTAACCTAAATTAACTCTAAACCAAAAAACCTATATAAAGCCCTTCCACACCACATCTGCAGCACAAACTTCACAATGTGCGGCATCCATGTTTTTTGTGCAATCTGTCAGATCCCTTAACCTTTGTTCTTAATCTCCTTCTTTTGTAATGCTGCCAAGAATTGAATGGATTTAGGTCCATGCATGCAACAGCATTGATCTGATTGTTTGCACATATGATATGGATTGCTGATCATTACAATGATGCCAAAAATTGAATGGATTTAGGTCCATTCATGCAACAACATTGATCTAATTGTTTTCACATATGATATGTATGCTTATCATTACAATGCTGCCAAGAATTGAATGGATTTAGGTCCATTCATGTAACAGCATTGATCTGATTATTTTCACATATGATATGTTTTGCTGATCATCACAATGCTGCCAAGAACTGAATGGATTTAGTTCCATTTATGCAACAGCATTGGTCTGATTGTTTGCACATATGATATGTATGCTGATCATTACAATGCTGCCAAGAATTGAATGGATTTAGGTCCATTCATGCGCATTGATCTGATTGTTTTCACATATGATATGTATTGTAATGATCATCATAATGCTGTCAAGAATTGAATGGATTTAGGTCCATTCATGCAACAGCATTGATCTGATTGTTTGCACATATGATATGTTTTGCTTCTGTTAAATGTAGGATATAGGTTGATTTGATTATCAATAGCTTTTTGGTTGTTGCATCCAATGATTTTGTTAATTAATATTAATGGAAGAAAAATAGGCAGATTCAGTGTAAACATGGCTGTTGGATGCCGAACATGATACAGTTGGAATGGATAGGATCAATGTTGTTGTGTATCATCAGACTTTGTAATGTAAATTTATTCAATTTTATTTATTCCCATACTGTAATTATGTGTTGAATGGATTAAAGTTATTCACGGCATTGTTTATATTAATGTATAAAAGTTGAATGGATACTTCTCTTATTTTGTGTCCTCAGATTTAGAATTATATGGTTACAACTGTCATTGTTACAAAAACATTGCGATTTGTAAACGCAGTTTATAAAATTGTGTTTATAAACAGCGTTTTCTGAACGGACCTAAACGCAAATTTAATAACCGCAATTTATTTCATATTGTGGTTATAACTGTCATGAATGGAATGTTTAAAAAACATATAATTATGACTGAATTTTAAAAATTGGTGGATGCAATTTTTAACCAATAAATACAAAGACAAAAATTACAGGTGAATTAACTATGTTTACACTTTTTAATGCATTTAACATTAAACCAAGATTTTTCTTAGAAGTTTACAAAATACTTAATACACGCATGCAGTTAACTTCCTGTAACCATAAACTCTGCCTTTTCATATTCTTTTTGACGATTATATAAACACCTCATTGGTAAATCATGGATATCTCAAAATCGTCTAATAAAGAATCCATACACTCTTCAAATTCGTCAAAAAAAATTAAAAGATGTCTAGATCAAACAAGAGAAACTCAACTACTGCCAATCTAGAAGAAATCCAAGTCAATACTAACAAGTAAGTTGCTTTATTTAATAAATGTAATTTGTTTTGTATATATTAACAATATCTTATATTTTGATTTATTTGTGCTTTCAGGAAAACACGTTTGGGTTCTGTGCAACAAGACATAGTAATATCAGAATCCCAAATTAACAATCAAGTTAAACCCTGCAATGAGAGTGAAATACAAAACCATGATGATCCCTGTGATGAGCATGATTGCTATGTCCTGGAAGCAGAGTTGCAGCGGCAGTGGAGGATGGAAGCCGAAGAAAAAGCATTACTTGAACAGGAAAGTTTGGAAGAGGAAAAAAAGCGGTTATTGAACGGTAGAGAAAAGAGCAGCAAGAAAGAAATGAAGAAGCAATTTTTGCGCAACTTGAAAAAGAGGAAAGGGAGGAACTTGCTGAGGTAAGAAGGGAACTTTATGAGGAGGAAGAAGGGGAGGATGATTTTTACTATCATTACAACCTAATTAATGAATCAGAAGAAGACATCGACAGTGAAGAAGATGATTCGTTGGAGTCTCCCGACTATGATGAATTGCATCATTCATTTGACCCTGAAAAATCTCCTAAGTTCAATTTCTAGATGTTGTTTTAAATTCATGTAATGAACATCTTTGCATCTTTGTTCAATGAAATTTAATGTATATTCAGTTCAGTTGTGTTTATTGTTGTTATTTCAAATGAATATAATTTAAATTCTACTTTTTAATCTTGATTAATTACCAAACAGTTTATGTCATGTTTTATTTATGTTTTATTTTCCTTCTTCATATTTTACTTTACAACTCATGTAATTGACATCTTGAAATGTGGAAATAATATTAATGAATATTCAGTAAAAAACTGATTATGTTTTTAAACTATTTACTTTTTATAAAGGTTTAAATAGCAAATATTTTAAACTTTAGGAAGGGAAAGCACAATATTAGTCATTAGTGATAATAGCCCAATACCAAAAAGTAATACGAATCAACATCATTAAGCCCTTTTTAAACTTTAATAATGTCTGGTTTTGTAAAATATGTCATCAATTTATAAAATATATGTTGTTTATATAAATTCTATGATTTTAAATTTAAAAATCTTTGTCAAATGAACATACAATAATCTCGGAAATTGTTATAAAAAATCATTTATAAAATCTTTGTCAAAAAATCATTTATAAAATGAACATACAATTTATAAAATATATGTTGTTTAATAAATTTTATATTAACTTTGAACAAAATATATGTTTCAAAACTTATTTTTGTACCATGTTGACATTTATATAACACATTTATTGGTTTGTTGTATCAAAACAGATTGTTGCTGTAAATATCATAAGGTTGTTAGGATTTGGTAAAATCATAAGTTTTGAGATCAGTCTAAATAAGAGTATGATTACGCCAAATTATACCAATTTTATCATTTATAAGTCAACCTAGACTCTTCAACATATGCACATCAAATCTTACGTATCTTAACAATGGCTACCTATGTGTCTGGCTACATCAATGATCTTTCTGGTGTTAAGGATAACGTGTTGCTTAGGGTGCGTGTGCTTAGTACGTGGATGCCGGAGGTTTATGGAAAAACTAACATAAAAAATATGGAGGTTTTGATTATGGACGAGAATGTAAGTCACAATACCATTACAATGTGTACTTATACGTTAGTTTTTTATTAATATATCCAGTAACGGATTTATTTTATGTAACTTTTTACTTTTCAGAACTCAAGAATGCAAGCCACTGTTCGTATGCGATTAGTAAACCAGTTCAAGGATAAGCTAGTGGAAGGAAAGTGTGTTGTTATAAAACGATACACTTTAAGAGAAATCCAACCAAAGTTCAGAATGGTTGACAGAGCTTTGCGCTTGAGTTTTTTGTCTAACACAGAAGTGGAGCCATGTACTGACTACACTGGATCTCTCCATGGATTTGCATTTAGGCCTTTTCAATCCATTACTGCTCTAACTCAAGAAGAGCCTGGACAGTTTGGTATGTAATATCACACTTGGAAACAAATTTCTTAATGTTGTCTATTCAATTCCTTAAGTCATTTGGTAATTGTGTTTTTACAAACTGTGTTCCAGATATCATAGGTCATATACGTTCCTGTGAGGATTTAGATGCATATGATAAAAATGGTAAACAAGGGAAGAAGAAAACATCCATGTTAGTCGATGTAGAGTAAGTAATAATAACATATTTAGGATGAATAAAACTAAATGTTATTAGTTGTTAAATTTTTTTTCACTTCTTCTATGATTTAGAGGTAATGAACTGCGTGCTACCATGTGGGGAGAATATGCTCAACAATTGAGTGACTTCTTGAAAAAATGCTCTAGCCATGCTAAGATTGCGATGGTCGTTCAATTAGCCATGATGAAAACATGGGATGGTAAGTAACATAAAATTTAACATTTAGTCTTAAATAATAAGAAGTAAGGATGTTTTTAATTGAAAAATTATACTTATTATGATTTTGTTTATATATTACAGGACATATGTGCGTTCAGAATGGATACAATGCAACTAAGTTTTTCCTGTTCGACTGTTCTGAACCAATTACTGATGAGAACTTTGGTGACGTGAAAGAATATTGTCGAAGGTATTTTACAAGTTTTCTAAAACTCTTTGTTTTGTATTTATATGTGTCCGTGTTGCAGTTTCGTGTATTCATATATTTTGTGATCCTATTGCATGTTGTTTTCTAATGACAACAACGAGGAATCTGAAAATACGGTTACCCATATATCCACTGCTTCAAAGAATTCCACAAAGGATGTTTTTGTCACTAGATTCCCTCCTAGAAATATCACTGAGCTTTTGGATGTCGAACATGTAATAATTTATAAAGTTTTTTAAAAAATTTGTTTATCATAAATAAGTGCAACAGATTATCATGTCTGCATATTTTTTCTTAGGGTGTTTCAAGCATCATAATTGGAACTATAATAGCCATTCACGAAGAGGAAGGCTGGTGGTATCTCGGATGCAAAGTATGTAAGAAGAAGTCTGTCAAGTCGTCTGATATTATTGATCTAGATACGGATGTAAAGCCTATAATGTCATTGGATGGAAAAGACGAATGGCGTTGTCAAAAGTACAACATCATTCCGGTGATTAAAACATTGTAAGTAATACATAAATAAATAGAAGCTAAGTATTTTTGTCAATTATTTGTTTTGACTATTGTTTTGTTGTGTAGTTTCAAGCTCCAAATAAGAGTCCAAGACGAAAGTGGCACAATGTTATTGACGTTGTGGAATGATGAGGTACAGTCGTTGGTTGGAGTATCAGCCTTCCTTTTGTGTGAAAAATTTGGCAAGGTATTTATTAATTTGTGTAATACTACTTACCTTCGACATGGTTTAATGGTAACCATAGTATAATGCTACATTTCTGTGTAATGTAGCTGGATGTTTTCCCTCGGTCATTACTGGGTTGGTGGGAAGGAAATTTTCCTTCAAGGTTAGCAGAGACGAATTCAATGCTAAGAAGATGCTCCCTGTCTCTACTGTTTTGCGACTTACCGGAGATGTGGACATTATAGAAAGTCTTCGTCCAACTGCAACACCTATAAAGGAGTCTGAAGCCACAAGCTCTGCCGCAATTGTTACCATTCCTTTGGTAATCAAAACATCGAAAATTATTATTCGTTGCTTATATTCTTTGTCATATAAACTTTTGTAATTTAATATTTTATTTGTTCATATGTCATAGGATCTTGAGTCTCAAACAGATGAGAATCACACTCCATTGTCTTCTAAAAAAGTTGGTGCTTTGAGTCCTGGTGACAAACGTGCTAGCGAAGACGACTTGGGAAGTGCAAATTCAAATGCCAAAAATAAGGTTCTTAAAATTAAGATGGAAAAGAATCCTTGAAGTTCTCTATGATTTGCAAGTTTCAACAAGGAATGGCTATTATGAATAATGTCATACTATATAAAAACGATATTTTCACACTTTTCGAGTGTTTTTGTAGTATGAATATGGTTGTTTTCTTTTTCATTGGGGAGTCCAATCTTAATTTTTTTATGAAAACAACATAATATTTCCTTTAAAATATTTGTTGGGGAGTCCCAACATAGACGCTTTTTATGATTTGATCATATTTGATTTCATTTGTTTTATAAGTTTTGTGTTTAGACTAATAACTTATACTCAGGCATTTTCAAGAAAATAAGTCATCAGATTATTCTACAGCTTGGACTGGAACAACGGGTTTTAAGCAGAGGATGTTCAAGACAATGAGTTTTGAAAGAGGTTCATCATAGCTTTTTTTATCAAGACAATGGCGCGTTTTTATCATTCAAATAATCATGTAAATACATTTACCAGTGTTCTATATTGTTTGTTTGTAAACATTGGTTTAATAAAATGTCCTTATGGTATTTTAAACACAAATTTAATTCCAACACACTTTTTGACATGGTTTGTATTCCTTAAGTAAGTATAACTAAGTTTTGTTGAACAATTGTTTCTTGGTATGAATATAGGTTTATGATCACAATGAGCTTTATTAGGCATATGATGACGAGAAATCACCAAGATTTCACTATTTTGTTAAGTTTAAATGTTAATTCAGCATGTTACCCATTACAAAAAAATTGTATACAAACATATGAATCCAGCCTAATCAAATCATTTTAATCTTTGTTTATAGTTTTTTTGAAAGATATATACTTTAGATGAAAGCCCAAATCTTATGTATATTAAATACCTAATTACATATATATGAAAGCCCAGATTTAAAGCCAATAATTTGAAGCCCAAATTTATGTAGAAGTTTAATAATGAAAAGCCCAATATTATATTTGTATATGGCCCAACTTTGTTAATTCAGACGACTTAGACACAAATTAGGTAATTAATCCAACATACAATCTGCTAACACATTATGACAGAATTTCACAATTCCATACATTAAAAAACAAACATCCACATCATAAGTATTCAAAGTTACCAAAAGCACCATGCTAACAGTGAACATAACAACCAAAGTTTTGACCCAAACCTAAAAACAGACATTTAAACAAAGTCTAAACACAAGCATCACAGACAAGGTTCATGAACAAGCAATCCGTAAAATGTTCAGCAGCAAAAGACATAGAAATGTGATCGGCAATCACAAGTGTCATTTAACATACTTGGAATAAGGGAACCTGCATGTTTTCACCTTCCACCGCTTCTTGAACAACACCAATTAGCTTCATCCGCATCATCTTGGGTGTCTTAAAACTGCAAGTTTCTCCAAATACCCTCCACTTCCCAGCCATTTTGACGTGGCACAATCTTTCTAGACGAAGGCGGTCCGGAATCATTCTCAATTTCATAAGGAACCTTACATCATCATGAACAAGAAGCGCTCTGGTGTATGTATGCATCATATGTGTTGCGCAGAAATCAGCCGGCAATGCCTGATTAAGACATATATTAAATACACATTCTTAGTTAACACTATTGCCTACATCCAATTTACTACTACATACATTTGATTTTAAAAGAATTAAACCTCTATATATCTTCTTACACTACTGCCTATGTTCAATTTACTAAAGTTAAACTTTGATGCTCACCAATTGAGAAAGGTCATACACAGGAGCATTGAGCTTAATATAGACAACGTTCACTTCATTGTTGTGAGTAGCATGTCCTTCCCATCCACAGAAATGGTTTGCTCCTTTATCTGTCATGATATGTACATGTAGCAATTACCACAAGTATACATCTATATTTCTAAAAACTTTAGTACAATGTACATAACTTTAGAAGCATAAAGTGGTATCTCACGAGTCGGAAGCCTCAACATTGTTGGGTAGATATGAGCATTAAACTTTTCTATCACATTGTGCTTAGAGACAGACAGATGTAGCCTATAGTTACCCATGTTTGTAAAAACCAGATTCTGTCCTTCCTGAATTTTTAGGTCATGACCGAGCCTATCCCACATGGTCCCGAATAGGGAGTTTGATCATACAACACTATTTGGGTCTGTTTGAATCCTCTCATGGTTGAGTATGTACCTTGTGTGGTTGACGTAAACCTTAAATCTGGTCTTCCAAATGTCTTGCAAAAAATCTCCCGGAAGAACCTGTCAAAAAAAAAGAAACATTTGTTTGATTCTTTCCACGAAATGTTTTCAGTTCAACCATCATTGTAAACAAAATCTTCATATTATATAATGTGTACCTGGCCTCCGCGGGTAAACCTTACAAGACATCTCACAACTCGGTTCCCCACAACACGCCGATCATAACCTTTGGCTTCACATCCGCCATTTACATATCATGTTGCGTAAAACATGTCATCCCCTTTTTTAACAAAGTGAAGCATACGCACATTATCATCCAAATTATCTTTTGCAAATTCTTCCCATTCGTCCCCATACAAATGCAGCTTTGTTCCTTCTCTTCTTATTAAGCATATGTAATGATACCTGTTGCGTCCGTTAACAAAAATGTATGGCTGACCATTGAAGAACCTGACTTTGAATACTTTTGGTAATACCTACAACATAGATGTATCATGTTAGTACTATGTAAAACAATATGTTGTTATTAAATAACTATCACGTGTTTAATGAAAACGTAACAATACGCACCCAAAAGCTTTTGTATTCTTCGGTGCACATTGGGAAAATAAATTCATCATCCATGATAGCCTAAAACAAATTAAATAGCTGAATATATGATTGTAATTTTTTATAAGGCATGTACTATAAACGCGTTAAACACTTTTTCATGCTGAATCATATGGATTGAAAATCCCTAAATGCAAATCCATGGAGAGATCCAGTGTAGTCAATACATGGCTCCACTTCTATGTTATGCAAATCCATGAAAATCCATGGAGAGATTCAATGGAATACTTTTAGTTAGTTTTATTTACTCTCTAAATTGAAAATGGCTAACAATGGTGATTTACCAATCTTTGAAGAACATACCATATGGCCTGATATGGTATTTTCTATGCATCATTATATCAGTTCACTTTTTAAAAGTTTAAAACACAATGGCAAATATGTAAACAGACAAGCTATGATCCATGATGTAATCAATAAAATACCATAATCCATTACAAACTTTTTGCAGGTTTGCAACCTGAATATCATCTACTATGATTAATATAACTTTCAGTTAATCATTATCCACTTTAAATTGAAGTTACTGTACGGATCAAAAAGACATGCAGATCATAAAAAATAGGAAACTCATTAGGAAACTTGATAATCAAACTATTAACATCTTGATTAAAAGTGACATAAACATTAGTCAAATCAATGATCCGTTCTAATAACTGCTGCATTAATATGTAGATCAATCATATTATCTGCTAATCTTAATAAAAAAGGATGACCTATATCTTTGGGTACAGTCAACCATTTTTAAAGTATGATTTCACTCACTAATAACAGATCATACAATAAATAACATTCAATCTCTTTATAAACATCTCAGAACATAAAAATTAAATTTTTTGCACTGTTCATTTGTATAAGATGATGCATGCGACATCTAGATGATCAATTGACTATGAAAATTAATCGGAAAACTGGTAATGATTTTACCTTGAGTTGTAGATAAGAGCAATCTTCTTAGAAACTATGTGTGATAATAATGATCATCCGGTGACTTCTTTTTATGGTTTTGATAATTTTGATATGGATGGAGTGTTTTGGTAAGTGAGATACCATAATTATTATGGTTATACGTTTCCCACCGATAGCCTATATTTTTTTATTTAATTAAATTAGATAATTAATAAAATAGATCATTTATTTGGTAAATATTATCAATGTTTAATGAGAAGTTTAACAAGATGCATATGTTTGTTGCATGCATTATGTAACACCCCCAAATTTATACAACTCAATACAGCGGAAGACTAGTTGGTGTTACGGGATAGCACATTACTCACATCATAGACAACGCTTAAAAGTCGCGTCGTTTTTAATAATAAAGCATTCCCATTCATAAATATCAAAGTTACATAGGTCCCAAGTCATATTATTTCATACAAAGTTTTACAAAGTATTTGAATGGAAAATATTGTTTAAGTGCGGGCCATGAATTCTTGTCGTCTTCCCGAGAATTACCTTCAAGTACCTGAGATAAAACATGTTAAAAGAAAAGGTCAGCGATAACGCCGAGTGAATTCATAGAGTTTAATATAATCCATCAATATAATATCAGTATAAAATTATTACTGAAAATCATTTTGTACAAATCATTTTAATAGGCCATAAAATGACCAAAGTCGTTTTATACAAATCCTTATCGAAAATCATAATATAGGCATTTGCCTTAAAAATCATTATACGAGCCAATGTCGCAAAAATATCATACAATACGTCTTATAACGTTGTATGAAAATAAAAACCGTTATATGAATATGGTTATGAAAACCAAAACACGTACATAATATCAATAGTATGACCCTGTATTGCTAGTCAGGCAATACATCGTAATTCGGAGCGTCTAGTAGTATTTCGTTAGTTTTGGATTATTATAAGCCGCATGACATTGTTACCTTACTAAACCAACAACGGGTAGCTAACCCGATACCAATTTTGCCCATCTAAAGTAGCGTGTCGTCACAAAGGTCACGCTATGGAAATCTTCTCATACATAAAAATTCGCTTACCAATCAATGTGGCACGACGGGGATCAACCGTCAAGGCGCGAACTGGGGTGATCGTCCCCAAATAGTACTATTATATGCATAAGCGTCTACCAAATCCCGGTAGTTCACAATTCATGCTAATGGGACTTTTAGTGACATAACCTAACTTTAATAATCTATTTAATTTCATCTATCGGATCCTTTAATCATTTATCGGGTCATACAATCGGGTCATTCAATCATTCGGGTCTAAATCAATAAACAAAAAATCGGGACAAATGGTGTCCTATTTTATAAAAACTAACATGTTATCTCCCTCGCGGGTTTATAAAACATTTATAAAACATTTAAAAGAGTGCGAGGCTATGAACTCACGTTGATGTGGGAAGGCGGGTTATCGGCAATTCGGACGTACGATACGTGCTTCAATCACGGAAACCTAGACAAATAATAATCGGTCTTAGACGTTTGTCCAATGACTTTATAAAAATAACAATTATGTATACATATGATGATTTTATATATATGATGATCAAGTGGGTTTACATATCCTCATTTACTCATTTTTGTGTTATGTGTCGATAACTTTTATACTAGTTTTCTCGTTTTACCTATTTACGTGTTTTAGGTCCAATAAGCCTATTATAAGTTCTTAACTTGTATTAATCCATGTTATACTTATATTATCAGTATCTACACTTTACAAGTTGGGCCTAAATGGGTTAAGCCCAATAATAAGTTTATAAGTGTTTTAGTCCATTTTTGTTGTATTATTAGTCCAATAACGTTAATTTAGTCCGTTAATGTCCGTATATTATATAGTTCGGGTTTTATCGGTTTTTACTTGTTATACATGTTTATATATCAGTACATAAGTTTTATAAAGTTCACATTAGACGGGTCCGACCGTCTAAGTTTTATTTAACAAAAACGTTAATTTTACGGTATTAGCCGAAAAAGTCGTAAAAATCATGTTTTATAGTTTTATAACTTATAAGTATTATTCCACTACCATTTTTATAAAATGTCCACTTATTTAACCTTTTACATACTTATATAAATAGAGTTCATGAGTTAGTGGGTTTTAACTTTACATTTTATACAATATAATTTTGAGTGCTTATATAATAGTATTATACTTTAATTTCCAAAAATCTGATTTTTATCTTCACTTTCACCAAAACTGCCATATCTAGAGTTATATATGGAGATAGAAGCTCAAATTTTTATCACATAAACTACATGATATGTGCTCCATTTAACTCTTCTATAGCTACTGTTGAATCATCTTCTAAGTATTTTCTAAAAATCGTCCAAAACAGTGAACTCAGATTTGTATCTTGAACTTGTTTTGATCATATCTCACTCATTACAATTATTCCATTGCATGGCCAACTCTCACATGTGTACAAGACCCATATCTTACTGTATATCAATTAATCTAAGCCATTTTATCAGTTCATGACCTGCTTCTTTACTGTTTTATACAGCCAACACTTTTAAGCAAGATTTTAGCCTTGTTCTTTATAGTTTTTCACCTTTTTAATCATGTTTATCAACACCAAATCCCCACATAACATTTTTATCATCATATAATCATCATATACATATAAAATAGGAAATAAAATACATGTTTACATAATCAAAATAACAAAAAGATAGGAACAACAATCTCTATACCACCATTAGTGATGAAAAGATGAGGTTTTTGATGAACAAGACTTGGTTCTTGTTATCAAATCTTCAACTTTAGCAACGCAACTTCTTGAGTCCTTTGGATGGATGAAGACCTCCATGAAATCAGCCCTTTAACCTAATGAAAACTCCTTTTCATAAGTTAAGATCACCTCCAATCTTCATATCTTTAAAAGGACATCATCATATGTAGATTGTAGCCTTTGTTTATGGTAAATTTTTGATGGTTATTGTGGTGGTGGTGGTGATATGAACGGCCATGGGAGAGTGAGAGATAGATTTTAGATGGTTTTACATGTAAGAAATGAGTGTGTGTTGTTTGAGTTAGTAGTTTTAAGTCTTGGGTGGTTTTGGTAAACTTAGGAGGACAAGTGTCCACAACTTAGCTTAATTTTGACACACAAGGGTGTGTCATGGAAGCTTGGCCGCCACATGTTATGGGGGTGGGGCAAGAGTTATCTTGTCTCATCCCCATTTATTTACGGGTATTCCTCGATTCTAGTTTCCTCGATTTGCGTGCCCTCGGGTCGTTTTACGAAAAACGTTTTTATAAATTATGAATCAACGGCACAAAACGAATCTAATAAAAATTGTCTCATCAAAAACGGAGTTCGAAAACGTAAATACGTAATCCTAAGGTTTCCGGTTTAGTCGTAAAGGACGTTAAAATAAAATCGTAAGTCCTAATCTCTTCTCGTAAATTTGTGAGTTTATGAACCAACTCAAATTTAAAATCTCAAAATAATATTCACGGACAAATTTATTTTCTAAAATGTCGGACTGTCACCAAAGACGGTGTATGTAAACGTAAGCACGTAACATTGAATCCTCCGGTTTAGACGTAGTCGATGCTACTTCAAGACGTAAATCCAAATTTTTTTCCCAAAAATAAGTGAGTTCATATTGTAACATTAAAATAATGTTTTTAAATAATATTCGAGAATAAAATATCAACCATAAATTGACGGATTGTCACAGCATTTACCCCTAAACAGGATCTTTGTCCTCAAAGATCATCTTACTACTCGCTTCTTATAGAGTTTAAGCCATGTGGGTATTTCCTCCACTTCGGTCTTTTCTCACAAGTGCAATTCATTACAATACGCGAGTTTCATCAAACATAACTACGGGAATAAGATCAGGCTAAATGTTGACTTACTTTCTCTATCCATGATGTTCACGGGTTTCTGATGAATGTAACTTTTCGCCGATCTAAACTTTACTAAGAAGAATTCAGATTTTCACTTGATAGATATTTTATCAAGTTCGATATACGAAACATAATTCACGCATCTCTTGAAGTCCTAGGGTAGATCCAGCTTATATGCCTTTCAAACCAATCCTTTACATCATCTCAATGGTCCCATACAACGGGGACTTATATCCCATGATTTGTCAGATCATGAATTCATTTTTTTCCAAAGTTAAAATTTTTGGCATAACTTCGCTACCCATTTGGCACTTCAAGATCTACATTTCATATTCACATACCCTCCTGCTCACTATCGGCAGTCAATAATCAAATCCTAATTTCAACAATCATTTTAGATCTCGCGGGTCGAATATTTTGTAAGGTTAGGTTCGCCATCATAGGACACCTTAAACCTGAAAGACATGTCCAACTCACAATGGGTGTATGTCGGGTGTCTTCATCTCAACTCCTGCTTACAAATGCTCTAATATAGACCCTAACAAGATTCGATCTCGATCCTAACACGATGATTATCAATGATAATCCTTCCAAAGGAAAACGATTATACGGTTCATTACCAAAGGTCAATCATTCAAACATAAAACAGCACTTATATTACTTTGTATCGTTACTTTACCTCGTCCCTTCGATTTGGGGTGGTACATAGTACTCTCATCAAGGTTCGTTCTCAATGATTTCTGAGCAAATCTCTAGAAATTCGATGCGAAGCGAGGATCTTGATAAAGATGTTCGATACAGGCACACTATGTTTACATAACTCTTTTGCAATTATCATTAACGGGAATGATATTTGCAGATTTAGTCAGTCTGTCGACGATGACCCAAATCGAATCAAATTCAGATGATGACCTTTGCAATAGCTAGACGTTTACTAATGTATGAGGCGATGTCTGCCTTCATAATTGCCATCAGTACAACTTCTTCAGACAGAGATACTTTTAGTCATAAATGACAAAAATAGAATACTTATACTTACAAATTCCAACATAACTATATCTCAAAATCTCCATATATAGACAATCACAAGTGGTCTTTTATACATTTAACCTATTGGCTTCTTAATTCTAATGGTTCACATTAGCCGCGAACCCGCTTTTATTATCCATATTATCCTTTTTACAAACATCGTTTATTTTTAAATTGTTCGGCAATTTATTTTGCACCTTCATTATTAAGGAACATGTCCTAAATGGTTCTTTATCTTTTCTATATTATGTGTCAGTATCTACATTCACTTTCTCCTGATGATGTAATTATCATGTCCACAATTCACTCAGATATTCTTTCTATATTATGCGTCAGTAATTACGTTCACCTTTCTTCATATTTTCTAAGTTTCAGTTTCGTCTTATCTATCATTTTTATCAGTTTTTCTCAACCCAACGTTTAAAGCGTCGATAATTATTACAATTAATTAAATAATAATTATTAAATTTTTATGAAACGTAAACGTAAAAAAAAATTAAATTTCTTAGTTCGACCAATTATATGAAAATGTTCAAAATAATTTGAATTTAATTAACAAGATTTTTGTTGATTTACTGAAAATAATTAGTGAGATTCGTAAATGTTTGAAAAATCTTTGCTTATACTTTGGTCAAAGTTTTCTTAGTTGAAAAGCAAAAATTGTCGTTTCAAATTTCAAGTCATAAGTTATATAGTTTCCTCACATCTTCTTTAAGTTGTCTAGAAGTATACACAAACATTTACCCCTAAACAGAAGTTTAGTTAAATGGTTTGTGTATAAGGGAATAATCCCTTAAAAATCCTTTGTTATTTGTCAAAACATTTCTCCATTTCTTTTTGGTAAAATCCAAAGTCTTAAAAGGGCTCTTAATTTTTGAAGAGTCAATATAAATTCCGTTATCTTATTAATCACACGGTCAAATAATGAAAAGAATTAAGTCTTTAATCATATGTTAATTATTCAAGGTACATGAGTTTATTGTTCGGCCAATTCAGGGCAATCTATAAATAATTATTAACTCATTCTTATTCTTATAAACAAACAAATAGTCCTTAATGAACACAAGCATGAATTTATCAAATTATAGCCTACACACGTGATTCACCAAATTTATGAATACCACATGTGTATTAGTCAATCCAAACGACATCACGTGAAACTCATAATGTTCATTACAAGTACGGGATGTAGTGATTGGAATAAATAATCTTCTTCACGGAAACGAAGTTGATAATAACCATGCCGTGGATCAAATCTTTAAAACATACGTTAAAACCTTGTAAATGATCGAACAAATCTTCCATTTCGAGTTATGGATATCGTTTTCGATTGTCAATTTACTCAGTCACAGTAATTTATAAATATAAGGAATGATAACACCATAGCTCTTCATGATGACAGGCTTGGTAGAATAAAATCTTTCTCCGACAACTCTCTCAGTTGTACGGTAATTCCTTAAATTCAGATGGTGCTGACGTACAGTGCACAAGCCACAAGTGCAGCACCGGGAATATAATCATTACCAATTTCAACTTGCCTTAATGGAGAAAGTCTAAGTAATTTACCAACAAATACCTCCTAAAGTTTCAAATAACATAAACATCTTTTAATACATTTATTTTAAGTTCTTCTAGATTACAATGTCTATGACTAATTCACAAGCATTCACAATATAATTTCAATTCTAAATGCATGATATGGTCATCCATCAAGAATTATTTAGATCACTTTTGATAATCAACGTCTTATCTTTTAGGGGAATTCAATTCGAGTTCCCATCAATTAAGACAATGTCGTCATGTCATAATCAATCAATCCATTCTACTGGCACTATCAACTTTCCAGTTCCATTACCGTCGATAAGATGTGAACTTCTCAAAAGTCTAATAATAACTCACATTCCTTCACAAATCAAGGATATCTGGAGGCACAACTACTATTAAAAGAGTAAGGTCAACGCATAATCTATGCGAGAGAATTTCAAATCAGATACAGACGAAAACATTTAACGAATATGAATATATCCCATGTTTTCATAATTTGAGTACGCATTCGAAAGCTCCTCGGATTGTTACCCAGGTCATTCAAATGAAATCAAATCATAAGAAATGATAGGAACGTCAATACATCCTGTCGGGTATCAACACTCGGTAATCAAATACTTTTTCTAAGAATCTCACTACGGGAGAATTGGACAAGAAAGAATTGTCAATTGTCAAATAAGACAAATTCCACAGATGAGTAAATTCGACTCAGAAGAATATATGCTACAGGCACATATGTAGGTGTCCCTAACACTATGTCCCTATTTTTCACTTCTTGGAGATCTCATAAAATTTAATCTTTCACAATCTTCAAAGAAAATTTAGTGCTTATTCATTAGTTTTATGGTGACTACTAATCAGTCTTGCATGGTCCATTCCAAATTGTATGTAGGCGCGCAACTATATACAATTTCAAGATTAACGATGCAATACTCAGTTCGTCAAAAGTTTATCATCATGTTTTTAATAAAAACATCTTCATGCTTAATTCTTAAATAAGAATCAAAATAAATTTACAAAGATTTTCCCTGTTATGAAAACAATTAAGTTTTCCAAGGTGTTTCATAAACAACTTCATTTTTGATAACAATCACTTATAAATCTTACTTTGAATAATCCTTATTGTGATGAAAATTAAATTTTCTCAAAGGATACCGTTTTAACTTTATAAAAACAATGTGTGATCTGCAAAAGAGTGATGAAGAGTTGTTTACCAAGAACTTAACTACAATATGATAGGAAATGAGCTTAGCCAATTAATCATGAGATTCATGACTTCGATGGCACTCGGGAATACAAAGAGAATAATCCACAACGTAACTCAAATAGAGATGAGTACTTGTTCAATGGTTGCATCACTAATGCGAACATTAGGATATAGCAATAAAAGATAGATAACATCGATACATGTAGAATTTAGCAATCAAAGGTAGTCTTTTCATTAATCACAAATAAGTCAAAATTGTACCGCAACACATTATGTGTCACTATGTCATACAATTTCATGAACTCATCCTACCAACTGATGTCTCAGTAAAGTTAGGGATATTTAAAAGATACCACAATAAATACTAATCTACAAGAGTCATTAGGTGTTCCACATGTCCCAGAAGATCCATCGGTCTCAATTCAGAAGAAGATTTCTTTAATTTATTTCTTGGACACTGGGCATCCTCGTCAGTGGACAATTGCCTAGGAACAGCCCTTAACACAAACTAACAATCAATTAAAACCTTATAATTCAATCACAGGACTTAACGACTTCCTCTTATCAATCTCATATTTCATACGGGTTAAATTTTACTTTATTTAAGTTTCAACCAATTTTATACTCAATTCAATATCCTACCTCATATTCCAATACTTTCAATCTTATTCTTAGGCCTTAATAGGCAATAAAAGCTCGATATGAACAACACTTAATTTCCAATCCTATATCTCTTACAAAAACAATTATCAAATGAGTCATTAATATAAAATGACTTGATCATTCAACTAGACTTCTCGGAAAGGTATTAGTGGCATGAGGCTTTTGGGTAACGGTTCCAATGACAGCCTCAAGTGCAACATTCACCCTTTCGATTTCAAATTTAAGAATTGGGTGACAACGACTCAGATGACATCTTTCTAGGTGGTAACGTTTTGTCAAACTCCACTCTATAAGAAAAGATCGTCATGACATCGATATCAGTTTTAATCTCGCCAATTCTTTTTCAATATCACAATCAACTAATATCTACATTTCTACGAATATCAACCATTTCGTTGGGATCATAGATATCCACAACTTGGTTTAGATCTAGGATAGCTAGAATTCCTACGAGAATAGCTTCGACTAATTTACTAGGGGATTTTAGGGTTTCTTGTGACAATCTACGTTGTATAAATACCTCGTATCAAAATAACCATCAAACAATAATGTAATAAAATTACATCATATATATATATATATATATATATATATATATATATATATATATATATATATATATAATCCAAGTTATATATATCAAAATAACACTTCTCAGTCTGGCCTTGTCGGTAACTCGGGAATTCTTCGGCACCGTTATAGTCAAAAGATTTTTAGACATTTAGAAAAATGTTTATAGTTAAAAGATTTTGAAATGTTTTATTCAAAACCTTGGTTTTAAAAATCTTTCGTTCTCTATAACGAGAGCTCTGATACCAAACTGTAACACCCCCAAATTTATACAACTCAATACAGCGGAAGACTAGTTGGTGTTACGGGATAGCACATTACTCACATCATAGACAACGCTTAAAAGTCGCGTCGTTTTTAATAATAAAGCATTCCCATTCATAAATATCAAAGTTACATAGGTCCCAAGTCATATTATTTCATACAAAGTTTTACAAAGTATTTGAATGGAAAATATTGTTTAAGTGCGGGCCATGAATTCTTGTCGTCTTCCCGAGAATTACCTTCAAGTACCTGAGATAAAACATGTTAAAAGAAAAGGTCAGCGATAACGCCGAGTGAATTCATAGAGTTTAATATAATCCATCAATATAATATCAGTATAAAATTATTACTGAAAATCATTTTGTACAAATCATTTTAATAGGCCATAAAATGACCAAGGTCGTTTTATACAAATCCTTATCGAAAATCATAATATAGGCATTTGCCTTAAAAATCATTATACGAGCCAATGTCGCAAAAATATCATACAATACGTCTTATAACGTTGTATGAAAATAAAAACCGTTATATGAATATGGTTATGAAAACCAAAACACGTACATAATATCAATAGTATGACCTTGTATTGCTAGTCAGGCAATACATCGTAATTCGGAGCGTCTAGTAGTATTTCGTTAGTTTTGGATTATTATAAGCCGCATGACATTGTTACCTTACTAAACCAACAACGGGTAGCTAACCCGATACCAATTTTGCCCATCTAAAGTAGCGTGTCGTCACAAAGGTCACGCTATGGAAATCTTCTCATACATAAATTCGCTTACCAATCAATGTGGCACGACGGGGATCAACCGTCAAGGCGCGAACTGGGGTGATCGTCCCCAAATAGTACTATTATATGCATAAGCGTCTACCAAATCCCGGTAGTTCACAATTCATGCTAATGGGACGTTTAGTGACATAACCTAACTTTAATAATCCATTTAATTTCATCTATCGGGTCCTTTAATCATTTATCGGGTCATACAATCGGGTCATTCAATCATTCGTGTCCAAATCAATAAACAAACAGTCGGGACAAATGGTGTCCTATTTTATAAAAACTAACATGTTATCTCCCTCGCGGGTTTATAAAACATTTATAAAACATTTAAAAGAGTGCGAGGCTATGAACTCACGTTGATGTGGGAAGGCGGGTTATCGGCAATTCGGACGTACGGTACGTGCTTCAATCACGGAAACCTAGACAAATAATAATCGGTCTTAGACGTTTGTCCAATGACTTTATAAAAATAACAATTATGTATACATATGATGATTTTATATATATGATGATCAAGTGGGTTTACATATCCTCATTTACTCATTTTTGTGTTATGTGTCGATAACTTTTATACTAGATTTCTCGTTTTACCTATTTACGTGTTTTAGGTCCAATAAGACTATTATAAGTTCTTAACTTGTATTAATCCATGTTATACTTATATTATCAGTATCTACACTTTACAAGTTGGGCCTAAATAGGTTAAGCCCAATAATAAGTTTATAAGTGTTTTAGTCCATTTTTGTTGTATTATTAGTCCAATAACGTTAATTTAGTCCGTTAATGTCCGTATATTATATAGTTCGGGTTTTATCGGTTTTTACTTGTTATACATGTTTATATATCAGTACATAAGTTTTATAAAGTTCACATTAGACGGGTCCGACCGTCTAAGTTTTATTTAACAAAAACGTTAATTTTACGGTATTAGCCGAAAAAGTCGTAAAAATCATGTTTTATAGTTTTATAACTTATAAGTATTATTCCACTACCATTTTTATAAAATGTCCACTTATTTAACCTTTTACATACTTATATAAATAGAGTTCATGAGTTAGTGGGTTTTAACTTTACATTTTATACAATATAATTTTGAGTGCTTATATAATAGTATTATACTTTAATTTCCAAAAATCTGATTTTTATCTTCACTTTCACCAAAACTGCCATATATAGAGTTCTATATGGAGATAGAAGCTCAAATTTTTATCACATAAACTACATGATATGTGCTCCATTTAACTCTTCTATAGCTACTGTTGAATCAACTTCTAAGTATTTTCTAAAAATCGTCCAAAACAGTGAACTCAGATTTGTATCTTAAACTTGTTTTGATCATATCTCACTCATTACAATGATTCCATTGCATGGCCAACTCTCACATGTTTACAAGACCCATATCTTACTGTAAGCCATTTTATCAGTTCATGACCTGCTTCTTTACTGTTTTATACAGCCAACATTTTTAAGCAAGATTTTAGCCTTGTTCTTTATAGTTTTTCACCTTTTTAATCATGTTTATCAACACCAAATCCCCACATAACATTTTTATCATCATATAATCATCATATACATATACAATAGGAAATAAAATACATGTTTACATAATCAAAATAACAAAAAGATAGGAAGAACAATCTCTATACCACCATTAGTGATGAAAAGATGAGGTTTTTGATGAACAAGACTTGGTTCTTGTTATCAAATCTTCAACTTTAGCAAGGCAACTTCTTGAGTCCTTTGGATGGATGAAGACCTCCATGAAATCAGCCCTTTAACCTAATGAAAACTCCTTTTCATAAGTTAAGATCACCTCCAATCTTCATATCTTTAAAAGGACATCATCATATGTAGATTGTAGCCTTTGTTTATGGTAAATTTTTGATGGTTATTGTGGTGGTGGTGGTGATATGAACGGCCATGGGAGAGTGAGAGAGAGCTTTTAGATGGTTTTGCATGTAAGAAATGAGTGTGTGTTATTTGAGTTAGTAGTTTTAAGTCTTGGGTGGTTTTGGTAAACTTAGGAGGACAAGTGTCCACAACTTAGCTTAATTTTGACACACAAGGGTGTGTCATGGAAGCTTGGCCGCCACATGTTATGGGGTGGGGCAAGAGTTATCTTGTCTCATCCCCATTTATTTACGGGTATTCCTCGATTCTAGTTTCCTCGATTTGCGTGCCCTCTGGTCGTTTTACGAAAAACGTTTTTATAAATTATGAATCAACGGCACAAAACGAATCTAATAAAAATTGTCTCATCAAAAACGGAGTTCGAAAACGTAAATACGTAATCCTAAGGTTTCCGGTTTAGTCGTAAAGGACGTTAAAATAAAATCATAAGTCCTAATCACTTCTCGTAAAAATGTGAGTTTATGAACCAACTCAAATTTAAAATCTCAAAATAATATTCACGGACAAATTTATTTTCTAAAATTTCGGACTGTCACCAAAGACGGTGTATGTAAACGTAAGCACGTAACGTTGAATCCTCCGGTTTAGACGTAGTCGATGCTACTTCAAGACGTAAATCCAAATTTTTTCCCAAAAATAAGTGAGTTCATATTGTAACATTAAAATAATGTTTTTAAATAATATTCGAGAATAAAATATCAACCATAAATTGACGGATTGTCACACATTATGTACTTTATATATTTTGTATAGTTTTTGCATGCATTATGGAATGTGTATGTTTTTTTTTTTTCATAATCATCAATTATTTAGGTTATTTTTTTGTCATCAAAAAGTATTGTTTGTTAAAAACATGTTTATTACATTCAACAACAAGTATTGTTTTTATTAAAAATACTTTTATTTTGAAAATCAAGTACATGTTTAGTAAAATTTTCTCAATACTATAAGAACTAATGGTTTTCATATTAAAAAACACATGCAAAAAACTATTTCTTACAATCAAAAATCTTATACCACATCATATAAGGTAGTAACGTTTCTTTCATAAGTCCCTATTATATTGTTCATGTATGTTTTATCAATAAGGATTTTCATATTATGTTTGTTAATTTTATTTGTTGTAGGATTTTATATACTCTGAATATGAAGGATTCAGGGGAAAACAAGTCGTCAAACACCGACAATAAAGTTGTAATTGATCTATCCGATGATGATGATGTTAGTCTTACAATCTAATTATCATATCATTTAGATTAAATAATTATACATATTATATACCTTTATACATAGCAATTTTTTTAACTATTTTGTTTTTTTTAGCCCTTCAAGGATATCAGTGATGATGTTAGTGTTAAAAACATCTATAACATCATTTAAACAAATTTTTTATACAAATGTTTAAAGTTAGATGTCTAATTTATTATTTGTTGAGAAAACACTTTTGCAGCCCTACAAAGATCTGAGTGAAAATGTTGTTGGTCAAACCGTTGATGATGAAGAAGTTATTCATCTTGCTGATTCGGACGATGAAGATGTTGTTCCACTGGATAAAGAGAACAAAAACGTTGATAACGAAAAAGATGATAAAAAAGTAACAACTCATTTCTTTCATTGATTATGTATACATAATTTTATTTTATTTTATATATACTTTTGTTCATGATTTTAGGTTAATGATGAGGACGAATCTTTTTCGTGTTCCCGTTCAACAAAAAAAGCAAGTACTTTGCCCTCTACATCGGAAACTTTACATCTTATTGACGAAACCACGGATGAGGACATTCCTAACAGTGACATCGTTATTAACATGACACAATCGGAACCTTTACATCTTATTGACGAAACCACGGATGAGGAAATTTCTAACAGTGACACCGGTATTAACATGACACAAGGTGTTGTTAACGATGCCCTTTATGAAGCAACTGATGAAGAAAATGACATTGATTTAGAACATTCGGATGATGTTACTGAAGAGTCTCCAGAGAAGACTACTGATGATTTAGATTTTATTGATGACGAAGGTGCAACAAAGGATGATACTGATGAAGAGTATGATCCAAATAATGATGTTTCGGATGACGAAGATTACAAACCTGCGGGTAACGATGCAAGTGATAATGAGTATGATCCCGATAATGATAGTACGGACGATGAAGATGACAATAATTGAAATATTGCAAAAACAGGTTTAGTACGGTTTTTCGTTAAATAAGTATATGTTATATTTTTATGTTTCGGTGTTCATTTTTCTTTTTCGTTTATGGTTTTTTTACCTACTAAGCTATAAATAAACATTGTTTTAATTATCATTTTTGTTATTCGTTTAATTATATGTTGTGTAACATTTGTTTAGCTTAAAGACTCATTATAATTGGGATCATTTATGAAATTTGTATTTTTTTCATGACTAAAAGTGTAAATAAAGGACCTAAACACTCTTATATATAGAGCCTTTGTTAATCCCATATAAAACACACACAAAACAAAACCGTTTCGTCTATGAAACCCTAAATCTCATTCTATATTCATTTACTAATTTCATAAACCTCCAAATCATAACATATACTAATCATGGTTTATTTGAAAGCTGAAATCATTCTTGGTTCGTCCAAACCAATAACTAACGAACAAAATGAAGAACAACAACACAAATAGAAGGATGAGCAAGGAGATGTGAATGTCAGTACAAACATTGGTGTGGCTCAACAACACGCACAAAAAATAAAACAAAAGGTTGATGATGCGATTTCATTCCTTTTTTCTGTCTTAGAAGTTGAATCCACCAAAATTGGTAAATAACTTCAATTCTAAATACTTTCGTTATAGTTTTGTATAACCAGTTTCTATGTTGATCGTCACAAATTTTTTTTGTTTACAGCTGATTTGGACACCTCTGTTATGGTTGACTGGCTAAAACTGAATGTTGGGGATCATAATTATTGCTAAGAGGTCTTGAACCGCGTGAGTGCGAGGTTTCTTAAGGTCGATGCCATGATTCAGGAATTTCGTGCAATGGGACTTGAGTTGGACGATGACTGCTATGTTGACATCAACTGCTTCAGTGATGATTAAACATACATGGTGGACTATTGTTATCAAAAAATGTTTGTCTTATGTTTTTGAGAAATAAATTTTATGTTTTCAGCTTTGTTAGTGAAATCTCTCATTAATTGTAATTGATTCGAATTAAAATTGTTGTTGATCTGTTATTAATTTTGCCATTTTCAGTTACAATATTTTTACTAATTACCATAAATGTGACTTCTACAAATAAATCATCTGATTTATGAGTATTAAATAAGAATCCCTAAAATCATGCATATTAAAATGTAACATTTATAAATATTGTTTGTTCAATGTTTTATGCAACTACACAGAATCATAAACACAAAAAATTTCTCACGCTCAACACTAATCCATTAACATGGACGATAACAATCAAATCGAATCAAGAAAGCATAAAAAGAAAGTTGATGTGAATCAAAACACGTTGCATTCAAATGAAAACTCTTATTTCAATGTCAACATGAGCCGTCAACATTCAAATCAAGTTGTTCATACATCAGAAAAAAGTACACCGGCTCCAAAAAGAAGAGTATCACTTGCTGAAATACTCAATTGTAAGTTGGTTGTTCACTGATACAAGTGATTTTCAATGGGGTTCTAATTAATCTCTCAGTCCTCTCGAATTGATCTCGGCCTTAAGTAGAATGATTGTTCTTGGTTGCTAAAAAAGGGGGTTTAGTTATCTAGTCTACTAAAAAGTTTAAATGTACTAAAATGAAAACTTATATCAAAGTCAATTAATTTAATGACAATTAATAAAAACTTGAATTAAAATTAAAATTAAGATTAAAATTAAACTAAAGAAACAGTAGAAACAATAATACAGTAACTCTTAAAAATAAAGAAAATTGATTCGGAAGTTTAACCTTGATTCGGAACTTTTCACCCGGAACTTTTCACTCGGAACACCTTGATTCGGAACTTTATTCGGAAGTTTATTCGGAAGTTTGTTCGGAAGTTCGGTTCATCCGGAACTTTATACTCATTCGGAACTTTTGACTCGTCCGGAACTTTGGTTCATTCGGAAGATTAGGTTCATCCGGAACTTTCTGTTCGTCCGGAACTTTATACTGATTCGCAACTTTTAAACTAAACTCATTCGGAACTTTTTAAGGACACATTCATTCGGAACTTTAGATTGACTCGGAACTTTTGAAAAAGAAATTCATTCGGAACTTTTTGGAAAATAGATTCATTCGGAACTTCTTAGTTCATTCGGAAGATGATGCTCATCCGGAACTTTTAGGTTCACTCGGAACTTTTGTGTTCATCCGGAAGTTTCTTGTTCATCCGGAAGTCTGGAAACACATAAACAGTAACAATACCCGAAGAACAAGGAAAATCGATTTTAATCAAAAAATCACCAAGTTTTTCACCAAAACTTAAATAAACTAATCACTAAGCATCTACTAACCATAAACTACAAATCCCATCAACAAAAACACGAATCCCAACAACTTTTGAAGATCAAAACTCAATAAAATAAGAACTTAAGAACTTGAAGATAAAGATGATGATGAACAAGATTAAATGGAAAGATTAAACAAGAACTTGTATTGATGATTGATGTTTTAACAATAATAAAACAAGGATTAAAATTACAAGATTAAAAGAACAAAGATCAAGATCACCAAACACCCTAGTGGTGTTGGTGATGGGACGAACAAGAAGGGAGAAAAAAGGGGAGGAGAGAAAACTAAAAACTACTGGCACTATGTGTGTGAGGGGATTCCTTTTATAGGCTTTTCTTTTGGTTGGTGAGTGGGCTTTCTCCCGTTCTTCTTGTCTTCTCGTCTTTTCAGAAAAGTAGACGTTTTCGATTCGGATTCGGGATTTGTCGTCGATTAAATTCAACTCGTCTTTTAATTTCTTCGTTTAATAGACTTGAGTTTCTTCGACTTATATAAATCTTCCATCTTTGGTCCTTTTCTTCGTTAAATCTTCGAATAGGCCCAGTGACTTCAAATCTTTTGCATCTCTTGGACAATAGACTTTATCTTGAGTCTTTTTCTTTAGTAAAACCCGTGCAATACCATGTTTTCTTTAATATTCATCCGGTTGGCTCTGAAAACACAATAAACACAAAAACCACGCATAATTCCAAACAAATGATATTAAATACGTGTTTTGGTCTCGTTTTAGCCAGAATTAAGTGGTAAAAGGATGGGTGTTTACACACCTATCAAATCCCCTACACTTAACCATTGCCATGCCCTCATGCAATGCTTAGTGATAAAGCAATTCTACACTTTTCTCATAATTAATCAACCTTGGCCTTATTTAAATACTACTAAACAAAAATTAAAATGTTAATAGAAATTAAACTTTAAAGGAAACAAAAGAATGGAAATAACTTGCAAAGAGATCAATGACTTACATTAGGGCTTTGGTGCTGCGAAGATTTATCACCCTCAAGTTTCACGTTCCCCAAACTAAGCTTAGAAACGAGATCATTGTTATTATAAGTTAGCAATTCAAACACTTACACACATGGCTTAATTAAATGCTTAAACCCCCTTATTCCTAGGTGTATCTCTTATATTTTATTTTTGTCTTAGAATGATCATGAAGATGCATTTTTGGACTTATTTCGATAGTTTATTTAGGCTGAAAGCAAAGTAGGACGATTTGATCAATAGTTAGCTAAAGGACAAAATCTCTTAAAACTGCTTCTCGGGATATCAAAAAGTTCATATCTTGGCATAACTCGGTTCACGATTTGAGATCTTTCTCGGGCCGATATTTGGCATGTACTTCATACTTCATATCTTGAGAGACGTGCTTGAGATAATGGTCTTCTCATCGTTCATAGAGTTTCTTCTCTTGGAGACTTTTGAGGGGTACTCCAACTTTGTTGACCACAACTTCATGATTATTTCTTCAATCTCTAATTGGGATTTTGAGATACAACGATCCGCCTCCTTTTCGGACTTGGATCTATTTATCCTCATACCTTGTTAGGGTCTTTTCGGATAGACTTCTCCATGATCTTTATGGGAGTTGATTGCTTTTCGTCGTGAGTCTTGATCCTTCATATTGATTTTAGGAATAATGCTTTTCACATCACTTTGGATCTTCAGTAATAAAATTGAATCCTCATGCCTTGTTAGGGCCTTTTCGGACTCGCCAATCTTCGCGCCCCGCTTCATAAGTTATGCCTTGGCTATGAACTCTTATCATTACCGAGCAACTTTTAAACGATCTTGGGCTAGAAGCTAAGTAACCTTTCAAATCGTACGACCTTACTTATTGCAGATAAATTATTAGCAAGTGATGGGAGAATAGGCAAATAATTACACCAAGTGAGCTTGCGCAAGAATACCGACTTATAATTGACTCTATCATTTCTCGTCCTCCACAATTTAAAATCTCAAGTAATGAGACTCGTGGACACTTAGCCTAATAAACCAATTATGGTCTACATGGTTAAGGATACTAGCTAGAATAAACTTGGATAAGTCTATTCGGGTTGAGTCAAAATAAACGCAACGGGCCTAATATGTCAAAGACTTCTAAACTAGCTACACTACTTTAAAATTTTTGACTTTATTGTGGGATATATACATATGAAAGCAACGGTAAAAAATTTAAAAATTACGACTAAATGGCCAAAGTTAATAAAAAATTTGAAAAATGTTGAAAAATAGGATTTTCTGGTTAAATGAAGGCATTTTCATGGAAAAGTCCACTTAAAACTTCGAAAGAAGTCCCCCCTACACTTAAGATAAAAATTGTCCTCAATGTTTAAGCATGTGGGAAAAGTTTCCCCTACACTTATGACATTGTGCATGTTGGTTAACTCGAGTTAAGGAAGAGACGACTAAAGTGATCAATTTCAAATGTGAGTATGAAGAAAATTGAATCACGATAGTTGAGAGATAGAACCGGATTTCTGATAACAAGGGAGCACGGTTCTTCAAAGTTTCCAAGAGTGCACTAATCCCTGTAATCACATCACCACACAAATACAAACACTCTATACAGGCTCCCCTACACGTAGGGGGTTAAAACATAAAAGGATAGATACTCGGGCTGCCTCCCGAGGAGCGCTTGTTTTTGATAACCGAGTCACGAGCCTGACTCGACCCAAAATTAGTTCATGGGGAACGTGGTGAAGGATGGAATCACCTCCTGAGAGGTGTCCTCACCAAAGTACAACTTCACTCGTTGGCCATTCACTTTAAAATTAGGTCCATTAGGTTGAGCGAGCTCAAGAGTACCATATGGAAAAGTTTTAGCAATGGTGAATGGGCCGGACCAACGAGATTTGAGCTTTCCCGAGAAGATTTTCAACCGAGAGTTGAAAAGTAAGACTGTCTCCAACATGGAACTTCGGTTTTTGATCTTGGAGTCGTGAATGAGCTTAGTTCTTTCCTTATAGATTAAAGAATTTTCATAAGCCTCATTACGGAGTTCATTCAGCTCATTGAGTTGGATCTTGCGTAGGTCACCGGCTTTGTTAATGTCAAAATTAGCCCACTTCAAGGCCCAATAAGCCTTGTGCTCCAACTCAATGGGGAGGTGGCACGCTTTCCCATACATAAGACGATAAGGCGTACAGCCGATCGGGGTCTTGTAAGCAGTACGGAAAGCCCACAAAGCATCATCAAGTTTATCAGCCCATGAGGCACGATGCTCTCCCACGGTTCGTTCCAGAATTCGCTTAAGTCCTCGGTTGGATATTTCAGCCTGGCCATTAGTTTGTGGGTGGTAAGCTGTGGAAAGACGATGGTTTACACCGTACTTAGCCATGACTCTTGCGAATTGGTCATTGCAGAAATGAGTCCCACGATCACTAATAATGGAGCGAGGCACACCGAATCTAGAGAAAAGAGCTTTCAAAAAGTTACAAACCACCCTTGCATCATTAGTGGGTAAAGCTTTGGCTTCGACCCACTTTGAAACATAGTCAACGGCTACAAGGATGTATTTGTTTCCTTTAGAAGAAGGGAATGGCCCCATAAAGTCGATACCCCAAACATCAAAGATTTCACATTCTTGAATGAAATTCTGAGGCATTTCGTCTTTATGTGTGATCGTGCCTTGTTTTTGGCAAACATCACATCGTTTAACCATATCGTGAGCGTCACGATATATGGAAGGCCAATAAAATCCCGAATCAAACACTTTTTTGGCGGTGTAGTTGGGACCAAAGTGACCACCAGTGGGTCCTTTGTGGCAAGCATCAAGGATTTCCGAAGCTGCCGGTCCGTCTACACATCGGCGGATAATCAGGTCGGCACATTGTTTGAATAGGTAAGGGTCGTCCCAAAAGTAAGTCTTAATGTCGGTGAAGAACTTTTTCTTTTGTTGAGACGTCAACCCTTCCTTGAGAATTCCACCTGCCAAGTAGTTTGCAAAGTCCGCAAACCACGGGGTTTCATTGGATTTCGAATTTATAGACATTAAGGTCTCCAAGGGAAAAAAATCATTGATTTCTTTGTTCGGATGATCCCCTTGGTAAGGATCCTCAAGTCTGCTGAGATGATCCGCGGCTAAGTTTTCTGCTCCTTTTTTATCGCGAATTTCGATTTTAAATTCCTGGAGCAGCAAAACCCAGCGAAGAAGTCTTGGTTTGGAATCTTGCTTTGTCAACAATTACTTCAGCGCGGAATGATCGGTATACACAATTGTGGTGGAAAGGACAAGATAGGGGCGGAATTTTTCAAAGGCATAGACAACAGCTAAAAGCTCTTTTTTGGTTCTCGTATAATGCAATTGTGCCCCAGTCATTGTCTTGCTAGCGTAATAGATTGGTTGGAAGTGTTTATTCACTCTTTATCCCAGAACCGCACCAATAGCAAAATCACTAGCATCGCACATCAACTCGAAGGGAAGCTCCCAATTAGGGGTAACTAAGACGGGTGCCTTAGTAAGCTTATCCTTAAGCGAGTTGAAGGCTTCAAGACACTCTTTGGAAAAGATAAAAGGAGTATCTTTTTCCAAGAGGTGGGTCATCGGGCGAGCGATTTGAGAAAAGTCTATTATGAATTGACGGTAGAAGCCCGCATGACCCAGGAAAATTCTCACACCTTTCACGGTTGAAGGTAGAGGCAACTTGGCGATAACATCGACTTTAGCACGGTCTACTTCAAGACCGGCTTTCGAGATCTTATGTCCAAGCACGATGCCTTCTTTTACCATAAAATGGTATTTTTCCCAATTCAGAACAAGGCGAGTGTCTTCGCACCGCTTAAGCATACGTTCCAAATTGGCAAGGCAAGAAGAGAAGGAATCCCCGAAGACCGAGAAATCATCCATGAAGACTTCCATGGTTTGTTCAACCATGTCATGGAAGATAGCTAACATACACCTTTGAAAAGTCCCGGGCGCATTACATAGGCCAAAAGGCATTCTTTTGTAAGCAAATGTGCCATAGGGACAAGTGAATGTAGTTTTCTCTTGATCTTGGGGATCGATGGGTATTTGGAAATAACCTGAGAAACCATCAAGAAAGCAGTAATATTCATTACCCGCTAAGCGTTCAAGCATTTGGTCCATAAAAGGTAGAGGGAAATGATCCTTTCTCGTGGCATCATTGAGTTTGCGGTAGTCTATACAAACTCTCCACCCAGTAACGAGACGAGTGGATATCAACTCGTTGTGTTCATTGGGAACAACGGTTATTCCGCCCTTCTTGGGCACACAATGGATTGGACTAACCCATGGTGAATCCGAAATAGGGTAAATCATACCCGCATCAAGAAGTTTGATAACCTCTGTTTTGATGACTTCATGGATTTTTGGATTCACCCTTCGTTGGCTTTGAATTGTGGGTTTAAAGTCGTCCTCCATGAGAATTTTGTGTGTGCAGAAGTGAGGATCAATTCCACGAATATCCGAAATCTTCCACGCAATAGCCTTCTTATGATCTTTCAACACGGCGACAAGTCGGGCTTTTTCTTCTTCTTTTAGGTCCTTTGCGATGATGACGGGCGACTTCTTCTCTTCTTCAAGGAATACATACTCGAGATGGGGCGGCAACTCCTTAAGTTCTAAATCCAGAGGATTTTCGACGGGAGGCGTATTCGAAGTCGGAGTATCGATAGCAATGACCGTGGGAGATGGAGAAGAAGGATTGTCTTCTTTGAGAAGGTTTTCAATGAAGCTGAGATCTTCATCCCAATTGGTAGTAGAATCGTCATTGTTTAAATTCACGTCTCCCATGGTGGCTTCCAAATCTTTCCAAAGGAAATCACTTTCTCCAAATAGAGATAGTGATGAGTCGATAGAGGAAACGGTCTCAACATTGGGAAGAGAGGTAGGAATACTTTTACAAGCATCTTTGAAGTGTTCTTCACAAGCCTCATCAAGAACATCAATGCAATTAACACTCTCGTATGAATAAGGCTGTTTAGAAAGCTTTCCCATGTTGAAGACTACTTTATCGTCACTCACTCTCATGATAAGCTCACCGGCTTCAACATCGATGAGAGTACGACCGGTCCTCAGGAATGGACGACCAACAATTAGTGGCACATGGGGGTCCATCTCGTAGTCGACGACAACAAAATCAGCAGGAAAGGTGAATTTGTCGACTCCTACAATGACGTCTTCGGCTATCCCCACTGGATAAGCAACCGTACGGTTGGCTAATTCCAAAGTCATTTTGGTGGGGACTAGCTCTGGGAGAGATAATTGCTTCCAAACGCTTAGAGGCATAAGATTAATACTGGCACCTAGATCGGCTAGGGCCATGCAATTCTCTACTCCCGGGAAATTGCAAGGGATAAGAAAACGACCCGGATCACCAAGCTTGGTTGGCAATTTCCTTAAGAGCACTACAGAACAGTTCTCATTAAGTTGGGTGTTGGCAATATCGAGGAGCTTTTCCTTGTCGCTCAGAAGATCTTTAAACATTTTCGCGTATTTGGGCATGTGAGCGAGAGCCTCAGCGAAGGAGATATTGAAATTCAGTTGTTTAAACATCTTAAGAAAGTTAGAAACCTGAATATCGTCCTTGCTTTTGAGCTTCTCTTTCCTCAACCTATATGGATAAGGTATATTGGAAGAAGAGGAAGGCTTTGGAAGAATAGGATCACTCACAACCACGGGTGGAGGAGGGGTAGAAGGAAGAGGTGGTGAAATTGGGGAAGGAGAAGGATGAGGAATAGGAGCAGGTGACTCGTTCTCCTTAGTCACAACCACCGGTAGAGGTATAGGAAGCTCGGGTTCCTTGGTACCTTTGCCACTTCGAGTGGTGATTGCTTTCATCTCCCCTCTTGGATTTGCAACGGTGTTACTCGGAAGAGTACCCGAAGAAGAGGGTTGATTACCTTGGAAGAAACCAGCCATCATGTTCCTCAAGTCATTAGTTTGGCTATCCAACGTGTTTCTCATGTCGGCTCTCAAATCGTTTCCTTGCTTGACCAAGTCTGCCTTCAAGTTTCGCACTTCCTGTTGGAGATTTTCCACGATCACATCATTGGTCCTCATGTAGGTTGCAACCTCTTGGTGTAATGCAGTGGTGGTTTGGTTGAGAGGAGCATTGTATGCGGGTGGTTGATAAGCAGGTTGTTGGTAAACTTGGTTGTTACGTTGAGGTGGTTGTTGCTGCTTGTGAGGAGGGATGTATGGTTGTCGAGGTTGTTGTTGTTGTTGAGGAGGGCGATTAAGGTTTTGTTGTTGGTTTGGGTTGGTAAGAGGAAAACCAGGTGGTGAAAGATAGTTGTTGGATCGATAGCTAAGCAAATTACGGTCACCTTGAGGTCTAGCTTGATAAGCTGGTTGAGGATAGGTGCCATATGCCGCATTCACATTCTCAGCAGGGTAGTCTTGGGTGGCAGTACAAGTAGTGTAAGAGTGAGGACCACCGCATATCTCACAAGGTTGGCTGACAGCGTTAACTTGAGCGTTTTTAGCGTTGTTGCTGTTGTTGTTGCTGACGGTGTGGGTGACAAGCGATTCAAGAAGCGTGGTGATTTTGTCAAGTCGCTTGTCGCTTTCATTAGTGCTAGCACTAGCGATATTGGTCCGAACACTCTTGGTTTGCACACGAGACTTATTCTCAATGATATCCCAAGCAGCATTGGAAGTCTTAGCCAAAAGATTACCCCCCGAGGAACTGTTCAGTGAATCTTGGTCACTCATGCTTAAACCATTGTAAAAAGTATTAATTTGATGTACTTTGGTAAAACCATGTTGTGGGCATTTTCTTAAAAGATCTTTAAAACGATCCCAAGATTCACTGAACGACTCATCGTACTTTTGTTCAAAGTTTATGATTTCATTCCGCAAAGCGGTAGTACGAGAGGGTGGGAAAAAGTAATTGATAAACTTGGTTTCCAAATCCGTCCACGAGAGAATACTCTGTGGCGGTTCTTTAGCAAGCCAATGCCGGGCTTGTCCCTCTAAAGAAAAGGGAAAAAGTTGTAACCTTATAACCTCTTGTGGAACACCATTGAACTTGACCGTGTTAGTGAGTTGCAAGAATCTCTTGATATGGTCGTGTGGATCATCAATGGTACGTCCCAAGAATGGTTGAGCGGAGACCATCTGGATAAAGCCTGATTTTAGCTCGAAATTGTTGGCGGCAATTGGAGGTATGACAATTGGATCCGTGTTGCCATCGACATGAGCTTGCATCAGTTCAATCATTGGGCGATTATCCGGAAGGGGCTCATTGTTGTGGTTATTATTCATGTTGTTGAAAGGCGGGTTGTTGTTGTTATTATTGTTGTTCGGAGGTGGTATGTTATTGTTGGCTTGTACACCGGCCATGTCTAAGTTATCGAGAGGCTCGGGCTCTTGATAAAACGTGGAACGAGTGTGCATACACCTGCAAAAGAACGAACAAAGAAAAACGAAGCAAAAATATTTTTGGTTTTTATGTTTTTTAATTTTTTTTTTACTTTTGAAAATTTTATATTTTTTGGATTTTTGAAAATTTTTATGAAAAAATAACGTTCACGGGGAACGGATCCCAAAATCCAAGTTCTCACAAAAAACTTTTGATCTTAACGAGAAGAGCCGGCAGCGGCGCCATTTGATACATTCATTTTGTATGGGTTCAATTAATCTCTCAGTCCTCTCGAATTGATCTCGGTCTTAAGTGAAATGATTGTTCTTGGTTGCTAAAAAAGGGGGTTTAGTTATCTAGTCTACTAAAAAGTTTAAATGTACTAAAATGAAAACTTATATCAAAGTCAATTAATTTAATGACAATTAATAAAAACTTGAATTAAAATTAAAATTAAGATTAAAATTAAACTAAAGAAACAGTAGAAACAGTAATACAGTAACTCTTAAAAATAAAGAAAATTGATTCGGAAGTTTAACCTTGATTCGGAACTTTTCACCCGGAACTTTTCACTCGGAACACCTTGATTCGGAACTTTAATCGGAAGTTTATTCAGAAGTTTGTTCGGAAGTTCGGTTCATCCGGAACTTTATACTCATTCGGAACTTTTGACTCGTCTGGAACTTTGGTTCATTCGGAAGATTAGGTTCATCCGGAACTTTCAGTTCGTCCGGAACTTTATACTGATTCGGGACTTTTAAACTAAACTCATTCGGAACTTTTTAAGGACACATTCATTCGGAACTTTAGATTGACTCGGAACTTTTGAAAAAGAAATTCATTCGGAACTTTTTGGAAAATAGATTCATCCGGAACTTCTTAGTTCATTCGGAAGATGATGCTCATCCGGAACTTTTAGGTTCACTCGGAACTTTTGTGTTCATCCGGAAGTTTCTTGTTCATCCGGAAGTCTGGAAACACATAAACAGTAACAATACCCGAAGAACAAGGAAAATCGATTTTAATCCAAAAATCACCAAGTTTTTCACCAAAAACTTAAATAAACTAATCACTAAGCATCTACTAACCATAAACTACAAATCCCATCAACAAAAACACAAATCCCAACAACTTTTGAAGATCAAAACTTAATAAAATAAGAACTTAAGAACTTGAAGATAAAGATGATGATGAACAAGATTAAATGGAAAGATTAAACAAGAACTTGTATTGATGATTGATGTTTTAACAATAATAAAACAAGGATTAAAATTACAAGATTAAAAGAACAAAGATCAAGATCACCAAACACCCTAGTGGTGTTGGTGATGGGACGAACAAGAAGGGAGAAAAAAGGGGAGGAGGGAAAACTAAAAACTACTGGCACTATGTGTGTGAGGGGATTCCTTTTATAGGCTTTTCTTTTGGTTGGTGAGTGGGCTTTCTCCCGTTCTTCTTGTCTTCTCGTCTTTTCAGAAAAGTTGACGTTTTCGATTCTGATTCGGGATTTGTCGTCGATTAAATTCAACTCGTCTTTTAATTTCTTCGTTTAATAGACTTGAGTTTCTTCGACTTATATAAATCTTCCATCTTTGGTCCTTTTCTTCGATAAATCTTCGAATAGGCCCAGTGACTTCAAATCTTTTGCATCTCTTGGACAATAAACTTTATCTTGAGTCTTTTTCTTCAGTAAAACCCGTGCAATACCATGTTTTCTTTAATAATCATCCGGTTGGCTCTGAAAACACAATAAACACAAAAACCACGCATAATTCCAAACAAATGATATTAAATACGTGTTTTGGTCTCGTTTTAGCCAGAATTAAGTGGTAAAAGGATGGGTGTTTACACACCTATCATTCACATTAAATAATCTATTCGTTTTTTGCATGTTAATCAAGATATTGATTTGTTTGTTCTTATGTTATTAGATGATCCGCTTGATGGAGGTGTTCCAAAATACAACACTGCTCTCACAGGACAAATCAATATGACAGGTTCGTGAAACAGTCCTTTAAAATACTTTATGCTAAGTAGTTATGATTATAGTTAGAATGATTTACAGATGTATGAAAAAAATATGCATTCTAATGTATTTGGTTTGAACGGTAATAGTTTCTTCTACGCATACTGGGAAACAAACAAGGCTTCCTTTATCAGACGTTAGTAACTGTAAGTTAACCTGTCTGTTGTGTAAAGTATTTAACTTTTAGTTACGTTAATACACGAGTGACGTTTGTTTAACCAAAGAATGACATACAAGCCTCTTGCAATTAAATGAAGTAACAGGTTTCGAAATAAATAGGAACACATTTGTAACTCAATTATCACCATCATTGGGTAATGTTCCTCAAGTTAGTCAAACAGGCTTGACAATTTCTGAATCACATACAGGTTAGTTCATACTGTTGTTAGTCGTGTATTTGTCTTTAGGTTTCCTTACATGAGCATTGGTTAGACTAAACTTAGTAACTGTTTATGAGTAGGTTCTTCAACACAGCATACAATATCCCAACAAGCAAGCAATAATCGGTAACTACTTTCTGGTTTTGGTAATTGTAAGTATGTAACATTAAAAAGGCATATTTAGTTTTATTAGCACATTGGTGTTTTTTAAAGTAAGCATAACATCTCTGTTTATTTATCATGTTTTAGATTTCTCACAAAATATAACCTCCATGCCAAGTCTATCACCATTATTTCAGAATGACCCTGCACGGTTTAGACAAACATTACTTCAAACTAATCAACCACAATCAGGTGTGTTATTTACTTACCTTAGTAACAATTTTTGGAGGTTAACATGACTCTATAGTATGTTTTACATTTGATTCATTATAACTTATGTTATATTATGTTAGGTTTAAATCGGCAATCTGTTACAAATAATGGCAAAAATAGTGTTAATGCAAATGGTAACACACCAAAAAAGCACATTGCATCTGTGCAAGAAAAACAAACAAACTTCGTGACACCAGTGGTTGGTAGAGGTAGACCAAGGAAAACACCAAAGGTTACTACGCCTCCTTTGTCGCATGATATTATTACTAATACAGCATCTGGAAACTCAACCGGTAATGTCACATATAGTTCATTACACTATTTATATGTTTGTAAAATGTATACAATATATTTGGAAAGTTAATCTCTTAATCATATGTATGCAGTGTCCCAAAGTCCAATACTTACCAGCAACAACATCAATTTTAATCGTTTTATAAGCCTTGCAAACAGTCCGGTGTCAGGCGGTATACAAGTTTTAACAGGTTCATCAACACGTGTCCCACAATCTCAGTCGAGTGATGTTACGAACGGTAATAACTCTATACATTTCATGTATAAATTAGTTAAAACATCGTTTAAAGAAAAATACATTTAAAAAAATATTGAATATTTGTTTCAGTAACGATGCAACTGTCACACCCCCAATTTATCAGAGTAAGGCAACACAATGGGGTGCGACGGTCATGACTATCACAAGATATAGATACAAAGAACGACTATTTAAAAGCCGTTTTCATTTAAATAAAATCATAAAACTTGTTCGGAAGCGAATTACGTAAGATCTTAACAAAACATGGTTTCAAAAGACTTTCACATTGATCCAAATATCCATACAATAGTCACGACCATTTTTATTAAAAATCTCCCATGCACAACCATGTCACTCCTCCGTCTTGATACCTGAGAAAAACATTGCTAAAGTGTCAACACAAAGGTTGGTGAGTTCATAGGTTTAAGTTTAAGTAAGTGTGATGAACCATAAGATTTAATCAAGCAACCGGCATATAACCAAACAAGGTTATAATCAAAATAGTATACGTTTGTATTCCTACGCCTAAGCTCGTGACACCAAAGCGTTAACCAACCAACAAGATATAGTGAGAGCCCGAGCAAATGCCTATCCCAAAGCATTCGTAACGACTCAAATGTAAGTGTATCTAATTTGGTCACACAACCAACATTAGATAGGGATGTCAATCCCAATAGATCTATCCATAACATTCGCGCTTACACAAAGTAATTAACGGTTCACGATAGTGGGCTAAAGCATCTAGGGATATCGCTACTTAGACATCATGTAGGCAAACGTATCAGTTTTAGGCACTTATGTTCATCCGTTAAAAAAAGCAATATTCTCACCCCAAAATAGTTAAAACAATTAAAAGTGGGGCTATGAAACTCACCTCGATGAAGTAGTGAACAGGATCAATAAATATAGTACGGAAAATCAAGCCACGCAAAATGATGCGCAAACGATCTACTCGTAACCTAAGTAAAATATCCGTACTTAGGATTAATACAAGAAATAATAACGTACAATGCACTTGGTTGATAATTTATACTTGCTATAGATTTATAAAATGTTTTCATAAATTTTTCTCGTTTAACCATTTTAGTCACGGGGTCAACTTTGGGTCTCGATATCTTATTAAATAATAGTCCGAAAAACAAACAGGTTCTCGTTATGAAAACTAGGCCGCGAAGTCTTCGATATTTGACAAAAATATCGTATTTTAATGAAGTCTCTAAGTATAGTAAATAATTAGGCAAAGTGGTGCACTCACAAATAAAATAAACAAATAAGGCTTTAATTATTTCTAAGTGTTGATCAAGCATTTTTGGAGATTAATCGTGGGTTCGTTACTTAACATTAAGACAAACGGAAAATTGTTATGAAAAGTAGGCCGCGTCAACTTATATAAGGTATTTTTAGATTAACGGGGCATGGTCGTTTGATCGGTTAGAACATGGCACAAAGTAGTGTCGATAGCTAAGTTAAATGTTAACTTCAATGGCAAGTTCTTGAATTAAAAGAAATGATTGAGAGGTCATTTTTATGTTACTCATTATGTCCTACTCCACAAATTATGCATCCTTTTGCCTCTACTCTTTTATACAATAACTCTTGTGTTATTCTTTTATAATACATGCATACATTTTACACATATTCCATACAGCAAGTCAAAGTAAATAACAAGACATCTACTGCTGTTGTTTGTGGTCTACTGTTTCGTAGGTGCACAAGGAAGAAAGAGGAAATAGTCCCTTTTGTTTTCAATGTTTACTTATCATGCATCAAAACACAAGTATTAGCTTATGCGCATACATACACTATTATCATTTTTCAAATGGAGCATTCCTTAAATCATTTGCATACATATCCTTCACCATAATAGATCAACGAAATGAAGAGATTTGTTGTTTTGCATATGTCTCGCTGACAACATAAGGGAAGAAAAGAAAGGTGGTCCTAAAGTGGGTTTCTACATGTACCATACTTCATGCATCACACATATACACTACTCATGACAAAATAGTACTTACTATATTGTACAATACAATTAGCAGACAAAAAAAATGCGAAACCCATTTGGTTGTGCACCTGCTGTTCGCAGCTTGTGTCAAAAGGATAGGGTCCTACGGCTTTATTATTAGTATCATTCATGAGCCTACATAACACACACGCATACATCCGGTTTTACTACAGTGGGACTAGTACTAGAGCTGACTTCTTTCTCCCATTCACACTAAACAGGAATGAAAAATAAGGGGACCATCAATAAGCTTTTACTTACCATTTACATACATATATATCTTCACTATTTCTTGTTTTGGGTTCATGGTTTCTTGACACACACAAATGAACCTTCTGTTTGTAGCACACACACGCAACACATACACACATTATGGACATCTTCCGTCGTGGTTTCATACTTAACGCACACATCATATACATAGAAAGAACACATATGTACAGTTCACTGCTAGTTGTTAACTAGTTTTCCATGCATCATATATTTCACATAAAATCATACATTCACACCAACGAATACACATCAACCCTTCTTGTATTATGTTCATTGTTTTAGCTAGGTTCTAATTTTGTTGTTCCTTCCTGCTTGTTCACATACAACAACGAATACACACTTTACTTTTGAAAGATTTGAATTACTTTGGTCATCTTTGTGGTACGCATGACTACACGCCCCTCATACCCACACATACATACTCCCATATAGTTACTATACTATTGAAACACATGCATACAGGGAATTCATTTACGTATTTATTTATCTTTGCTACTGATCATTGCGCAAACAAATCATATTCCACATCCTACGTACTCACGTTTCATGATATGGGTTTATATACAGTGACTTATCATAGTCCATTATGTAAAACACCCATCACCCTAACCCGTGACCTTGGTTACTTGTGTTTGAAAACGTTTTAGCAAGTACATTATCAACCAAAGAGAGGTGACCAAGGTATAAGAACTTACAAAAGGTCCTAAGATAAATTTGAAGAAGATGGCACAAGAACTATAGATCAACTATCAAACATTCTTGCTTGCTTAAAATCAACCTAAAACTTGTTGATTATTTCCTGCCGTGAGCTAATCCCTACAGGGGTTTATATGTTTTCTTGGTGTTTTAGTTAGTGAGTTTGTGTTTTCAAGTGAGGAGTGAGAGGTCTATTTATAGGCAAGTGTGAGGTGAGATCAAGGTTAAAGTGATTCTAGTTAAGACTTGGTTAGGACTAAGTTAGCTTTGTAACTAGACTTCCTAAAAGAAACTAAGCATAGGGACTAGGAACTTATTGGGAAGAGCAAAAGGGAGAGGGGTCACGTTCTAGGGCAGTAACAAGAGGGGAAAGAGTACTTGGGCTTGACCAAAATTATCAAGGTTTGTTGTATCATGCAAAATCCTTGGGTTATAGAGTTTATCCGGCGGTTTGAATGGGAGGGAGGGAGACAACATAGTACAAGCATTGAATGGAGAGTATAGTACTAACATTTTCAAAATTGAGTTGTGAGATGGCCATTTAAAACGTGTATTTTGGGTAGAGAGCATGGGTCCGGTTTTGGCAAGGTGACAAGGAAGAGCAAATTGTTGTATTTTTATTTTTGGTAAATAATGTTTATTAGTAGTGTTGTGTAAAATATTGTAGAGGTTTAAAAGTTTATAAGGAATGTAAAGTTGTAGTAGAAGTGGTTCTAAATAATTTGTGAAAAGAGAAAATAGGAAATCTCTAAGTTTGTCGTAAATGTATTGAGTGAAATATCTAATTTTGTCTTAAACCTAATAAACCTAAATTACTTCGACACGAATAAATGTCGACTTCGAAAAAGAATTATCTAGCATGTAACGTAACGAATTATAGCCGTTCAAGTAATAATTTTTCACGATTGTCATTCATAAAAATTAAAATTCGTACACAAAACACGCCTAAACAATCGAGAATATCAATAGACAGACAAGTCTAACCCGAACCATCGCCGTTTCACATAGATTGAATAGATTCTAAATTCACGTTTGTGACATCCGACATCCCTTAATTTGAGCTTCGACCAGAAGCTCATACTTCGATGAAACTTATCTAATTAAAAAGATGAGGGTTTTAAAGCTTAAATTGATCTTCACGTTCCCAACTAAATTTGGATCCTATTTGTGCATTCCAACGCACTTTCACGATCGGTATACGACTTTTTCTAAGTCCTTTCATTTTACGATCTATAATTTCAACGGGCTCCTCAACCCATTAAGTTGAGTTTTACCCAAATGGTGTTTCATTCTTCTCATTATTATTTAGATTTTGGGTTTAGATTGTTCTAACTCTTAGTCAATTTTTGTTTTATTGTCGTTAATTGTCGCTCTTAGTATTTTTCGTGTCATACACGCTCTTGCTTGTGATGGTGGGTAAGGAAATAATCGTACTACGTTTACTCGTATCCCGACGTTCTTACTTAAGACGGTAGAAAAATGTTCGACGTTCATAGCACATTATAAATTTTCTAAGTAAATTGAATATAGAAGTTTTCTAGTATCACTAATAAATCTCATTTCTACAATGACTACTATGAGCATGCTTGCGTTCGACCACGATCATACGTAGTTGATCAGGCTACGTACGTCTCGGGACCAACGGTTGCGTCCTCCTTTTCATCATAGTTTAACTCTTTGAGATTGTAATTTGTATATATGGGTAGTCCATAATTCATTTCGTTCATTACCATTATTCACTTTCACGATCAACAAATTAGTCCATAGTTCATTTTATTTGTTATAATTGCTCACTTTTAACAATCAACAAAATACTTTGCATACTTATTTGTACTAGTTCTCGTCAAGTGTATCAATAGTTTACGTCTTCCAAATCAAGTTGTTCGTAAAAATAGATTTTTCCAAAACTTTACATGGTAGTCCTTACTAAAAAAATTTCAACATTAGTCGCGATGTTTTATACATTAAGTTGGTCGTTACGCCAGATTTTCCAAAACTTTGCATGATAGTCTATATCAAAACATTTCATCATCAATAGTGTAGTTTTTGTCAGTAATACCTTTACTGATTTTACCAAAACGTTTTATCAAAATTCTAACATTCTTACTAATAATGTTCTCGGGGATAGTTCCTTCAAAGTAAATTTTTTTTTTTTAATGTTTTCCAAAAATATTTTATAAAACTCCTTTTTGAATAAAAAAAATTTGATTAACTTTTCTCCGACATATATAAAAATATTGTAGGATAAAGTAATTTTTTTTTAAGTAAAAGCTTCACAAGATATAAAAGATAACTTTTAAAAATAATTGAAAACAATTAAATAAAAATTTATAAATTACGATTACGTAACCAAATTTTTGTTCGTGGTGACATCGACGGATGTCGCGTCACTTGATCTTCATAAAAATAAATTATTTAATATTTCACATCAGTCTATCACATAATTTTCTAGAGCTTTGATCATGCTTTATTACATCTCAGACACTTCGGTCAATTTGTTTTTATCCCAAAATTGTTCAAAATTTTTGTTTTTTTTTTTAATTCAACTAGTCAATTCCATCACAAGAAGTTTATCACACAAAAAAAATTGTTCGTTTTGTTTTTATCTGTCGTTTGTTCATAATCATTTTGTAGACTTTTTATGTTCGACAAGCGCTATTAGGATTTCTTAGAAGTGACCACAATTCACATCTAGGGTTCTCAAGCTTTGTGACATGCGATAACTCCGTTAATTTAAAATATGGCATAATCCAAGTTCTTCCTTTAATATTAGATGTTATATCGTACTTTGTAAATTTATAATAGCTTCTTAGCAATTTAGTTGCAAACCAATGGACTAGGACTTTTAGATCCGTCTTTGTACAATTTCTCCAACATAAGTTTCTCTTTGACGTGCATTTGACTTACGCGTCGGCATATTTCTAGATAGTTTTCATACTTTTGTAATACTAATTTATGTTTGTTCCTTATGATATAGTACTTTGTAGAGTATTACAGGAGTAATACTTTTTATAGAGTGTTTATCATCGTATGTTGTATAAAAATAGAGATGGCGACTTTAATTATTTTAGTGTTCGCACACCATACAACTTGTAACACCCCATTTTGATAAATGGCATGTCACGCGTAATTATGGCGTGTCATCAAAGCATGCAAGGTAATATGTAGTAAAACATACATGACCATAGGGAAAACCGGAATCAAACATCGGTTCCCAAACATAAGCCCAAAACATAACAAAGTAAATGAACTGAATGAAAGACTAAACAAGCATAAATATATGAAGGAAACAGGAGAAGAAGTCTATGGCAGCTTCCATCCTATGCATGTCCTCCAAATGCTCGAGTCTTGGGTACCTGCCGTTTTGGGACATGGAAAGGAAAGTAACGGCTGAGCAAAACGCTCAGTGCACGGATATACAATATAGCATGAAATAGGATAAGCATGTAACATATAACAGCGGAAGACTAAGTTCTGAGTAGACTGGTTAAGTATTGTGAAAACTGGTTTTATAGTTTGAAAAGCCTTATGTTTATCTTATGAAAACTGTTTTAACATATATATACCATAGCCCATATAGGTCATGAAAAGGTCACGTGCATGAATACTTGGAGGGGTGACCTCATCATGCTGATTAGAGGGGATGCCTCTAATTAATATACTGGTCTGGGTAGGAGGGATCAACTCCTTGTGAAGGATGCAAGGCACACACCACATTCACCATGAAATACTGAATAAAACATGTAACTAGGATGCACCCATACGCCCCACATGATATAATAATATGGCCAAAACTGAAAGGGACGCCACGAGCAATCACTCCGCCGTGGGGAAGTCATAACATTGGTGCCTCCAATGTTATGGTTATGGTACCTCCATAACTAGGTGAAACTGGTCATGCTTGTATATGGCTATAGATTATGCTAATTAAACATAAGCAGTTCAAAACAATAAAACAAATACTGGGGAAAACAGTTGGCTGCATACGGGGAAATCCTAATAAGGAAAGAATGTCCATACTGAAAGGAGGGGAATCCGTACCTCAAGTCCAGTGAATGAACGGAAGAAAGACTCCTACTTCTGGATCACTAACGCTACATGAATACACACGTGTATAAGTATCGAATCACTGATTACGTACTGGGTTTTATGTCTCATCTTAGCTTACTTTGTATGTTTTAGGTCATGGTTTACTGTTTAAAGCCCTATCTGTGTTTACCTTGTACTCTGATTAATCTGATAAAGTATTACTGGTAATTCATGTATTATTATACTTACTGTGTAATAATAAGTAACTTTCCAAAAATAGCAGGTTTCCAAAAATAGAAAGTTTCAAAAAATAGAAAGTTTCCAAAAATAGAAAGTTTCCAAAAATAGAAAGTTTCCAAAAAGAGAAAGTTTCCAAAAATAGAAAGTTTCCAAAAATAGAATTCACTGCTTAAAATAGATTAGTTTCTAAAAATAGAAAGTTCCCAAAAATAGATCAGCTGCCTTAATTAAATAAGTTTCCATATATAGAAGGTTTCCATGATTAGATTAGCTGCCTGAAATAGATAGATTTCCATATATAGAAGGTTTCCATGATTAGATTAGCTGCCTCAAATAGATAGATTTCCATATATAGAAAGTTTCCATTAATAGATTAGTTGCCTTATTTAATTAAGTTTCTATAAATAGAAGTTTCCATAATTAGAATTAAGCTGGTTGCATAAGCTAAAATATAAGTCTAAGGGTTTATAAGCTTATTTCTTAAGTCATATGATATAGTGTATAGTTTAATTATTATTTCATGCATTTTAATTAAACTATAGGTTAAGCATTTTAATTAAAGTATAACATGTTTTAATTAAAATGGAATAAATTACTTAGGTTAAAATGTATATTAATATGTATTAATAATATAACCTAAGTCATGTCTAAATTAATTAATTATAAGCATGTTTTAAATAATTAATTAATTATAACTTATAACATAAAAATACTTAGGTTAAATTAATATCATGCTAAATTAATAATTAAAAATAACCTAAGTCATGGTTTAATTAATATCTCATGTTATTAATTAATTTATATCCTAAGTTCATAATTCATAATATTAACATGTAGCATAAATCATGATTTAACCAACGAACCATGAATCGGGCATGAACTCGACACCGTACCCCGAGCCAACTCGGGGTACTTGTGTCCCCTTGCTGTCGTGGGTCCCACATGCACCAACCAAGACCAAAATGGTCTTGGTGGTGGCGGCTAAAAGCAAACCGAACCCCCCCCCTCGGGTTGGTTATACTAGGCGGCCAAAAACAAACACCCTCATATAACAACCTTTGATTTTAATTAACCCCAAAACATGTTAGATCTATGTTTAATTATCATGTTTTAATAAGAATAACAATAACATGTTCATGAAAATAATCGAATAATTAAAAAGAAAGGTTTAGAATGATATACCAATACGTAGCTTGGAAGAGGATGAACAAACACGGTTTATAGCAATGGTTTTCAAGATCAAAATCAACCAATCAACCACCTATGGTGGTCTTAGGGTGGCGGCACAAAGAGGACAAAAAGGGAGGAGAGAAAACCTTTTTAGGTTAAATGTTTATTTTGCTTGAAATGTAAAATGAAATGAAAAGTTACCATAACCCCCCCCCCCCCCCTTTTCTTGTAAAAGTCCATGGGCTTAGCCCACCTTGTTATGTGTGCCGTGGGTATGGGGCCCCACATGGGGTTCCCGTACCTTTTCTCGTGTCCTGATGTTTCGTGTTCGTTCGTGGTTAAACGTGTTCGTGTTTAAAGTGTTTCTGTTTATTTTATCATGTAGTTTATCGTATTATTTACACTCGTAATTAAGTACTTACGTAATTATTTTAGTTCGTGTTTTAAAATGGTGATCATGATTTAATTATGTTCACGTGAAATATCTATTAACTGTTTATCATGAGTTTGTACGTAATCGATACTTATCATGTCATACACGTATGCACTTGCTTGATTATTAGCACATGAATGTGATCAATACTAAATAGGGTAAGTTTTAATCTAGGACGTACGATCTTAAGGGCACTATTCATGGTAAAAGCATGCGGGTTTTACACAACTAATGGTACTAATGTACCGTTTTAGTCAAACGTCAATGAGGTAATCACCTTGTTAGATCATGTAAGTCTTATCCATCCCCGAGGAAATTCACTAAAAATCTTAAGTTGTGTTACAACTGGCACTTGACTAAGCTTCGCAACCCAATCAAACAAGAACAGCCTTGAGGTCTAGTCAAGTATTAGTCGTTAAACTTCTTAATATTTTTGGTAAATTTACTCGTCTTTAGATATTACTCACAAAATTTAACATTGATTAAACCCACATAAAACCCATCATATATGTTATAACATAATGATCACACTAATCTCGCAATAAGTAAATTCATGAGCTTTACCATCCTCAAGAACACTCATCAAAACCCTAAGTCGTATAACGACTGACACTTAACTTAGTCTCGTAACCCAATCAAACAAGAACAGCCTTGAGACCTTGCTAAGTATCGTTATACCCCTTAACATTTTTGATGATTTGTCTTGGTTTTGGGTTTACTCACTACTTATCATCAACCATTATTAAATCTCACCGCGCCCAAATACTGTTTTGGCGTATATTTTATTCGGCGTATATCGATATAGGGTAACATAGAAACACACAAGTGTTTAAATAGTTCATAGTAGTCCAGTGGACTGTTTTTAACAAAATACGTAATAGCATAAGTATGTGTATGTTTTACTCCATATAAACATGGCACAAACCATCTTAGTTCGATTTAAACATGGCACAAACCATCTTAGTTCGATTAAACATGGCACAAACCATTTTAGTAGCACAACAATCCAAACAAGGATGCTAGATATATTTACTTCAAAATATAATAAATATTGTCTTAATACACATTCCTATAAGTACATCTTACATAGGGATCATTCAAACAAGGTAGAATATACTTAATGATAATAACACGTAGCCATCATGTTTTAAACTAACATGGTGAATTACATGGAATAATTCAAGTCACAACTTACTTTTATCGAAGACGGGGAGTGAAGTGGTTCTTGGAGATTTTTGAGTTAGTTATAGTCTAGAATTATTTTTCCCAAAATTAAATTTTTGACACACGTTTATAAAAATCATTTTGTAAAATAACCTAGTTCTCTATAACTACAGCTCTGATACCAATCTGTCACACCCCCAATTTATCAGAGTAAGGCAACACAATGGGGTGCGACGGTCATGACTATCACAAGATATAGATACAAAGAACGACTATTTAAAAGCCGTTTTCATTTAAATAAAATCATAAAACTTGTTCGGAAGCGAATTACGTAAGATCTTAACAAAACATGGTTTCAAAAGACTTTCACATTGATCCAAATATCCATACAATAGTCACGACCATTTTTATTAAAAATCTCCCATGCACAACCATGTCACTCCTCCGTCTTGATACCTGAGAAAAACATTGCTAAAGTGTCAACACAAAGGTTGGTGAGTTCATAGGTTTAAGATTAAGTAAGTGTGATGAACCATAAGATTTAATCAAGCAACCGGCATATAACCAAACAAGGTTATAATCAAAATAGTATACGTTTGTATTCCTACGCCTAAGCTCGTGACACCGAAGCGTTAACCAACCAACAAGATATAGTGAGAGCCCGAGCAAATGCCTATCCCAAAGCATTCGTAACGACTCAAATGTAAGTGTATCTAATTTGGTCAAACAACCAACATTAGATAGGGATGTCAATCCCAATAGATCTATCCATAACATTCCCGCTTACACAAAGTAATTAACGGTTCACGATAGTGGGCTAAAGCATCTAGGGATATCGCTACTTAGACATCATGTAGGCAAACGTATCAGTTTTAGGCACTTATGTTCATCCGTTAAAAACAAGCAATGTTCTCACCCCAAAATAGTTAAAACAATTAAAAGTGGGGCTATGAAACTCACCTCGATGAAGTAGTGAACAGGATCAATAAATATAGTACGGAAAATCAAGCCACGCAAAATGATGCGCAAACGATCTACTCGTAACCTAAGTAAAATATCCGTACTTAGGATTAATACAAGAAATAATAACGTACAATGCACTTGGTTGATAATTTATACTTGCTATAGATTTATAAAATGTTTTCATACATTTTTCTCGTTTAACCATTTTAGTCACGGGGTCAACTTTGGGTCTCGATATCTTATTAAATAATAGTCCGAAAAACAAACAGGTTCTCGTTATGAAAACTAGGCCGCGAAGTCTTCGATATTTGACAAAAATATCGTATTTTAATGAAGTCTCTAAGTATAGTAAATAATTAGGCAAAGTGGTGCACTCACAAATTAAATAAACAAATAAGGCTTCAATTATTTCTAAGTGTTGATCAAGCATTTTTGGAGATTAATCGTGGGTTCGTTACTTAACATTAAGACAAACGGAAAATTGTTATGAAAAGTAGGCCGCGTCAACTTATATAAGGTATTTTTAGATTAACGGGGCATGGTCGTTTGATCGGTTAGAACATGGCACAAAGTAGTGTCGATAGCTAAGTTAAATGTTAACTTCAATGGCAAGTTCTTGAATTAAAAGAAATGATTGAGAGGTCATTTTTATGTTACTCATTATGTCCTACTCCACAAATTATGCATCCTTTTGCCTCTACTCTTTTATACAATAACTCTTGTGTTATTCTTTTATAATACATGCATACATTTTACACATATTCCATACAGCAAGTCAAAGTAAATAACAAGACATCTACTGCTGTTGTTTGTGGTCTACTGTTTCATAGGTGCACAAGGAAGAAAGAGGAAATAGTCCCTTTTGTTTTCAATGTTTACTTATCATGCATCAAAACACAAGTATTAGCTTATGCGCATACATACACTATTATCATTTTTCAAATGGAGCATTCCTTAAATCATTTGCATACATATCCTTCACCATAATAGATCAACGAAATGAAGAGATTTGTTGTTTTGCATATGTCTCGCTGACAACATAAGGGAAGAAAAGAAAGGTGGTCCTAAAGTGGGTTTCTACATGTACCATACTTCATGCATCACACATATACACTACTCATGACAAAATAGTACTTACTATATTGTACAATACAATTAGCAGACAAAAAAAATGCGAAACCCATTTGGTTGTGCACCTGCTGTTCGCAGCTTGTGTCAAAAGGATAGGGTCCTACGGCTTTATTATTAGTATCATTCATGAGCCTACATAACACACACGCATACATCCGGTTTTACTACAGTGGGACTAGTACTAGAGCTGACTTCTTTCTCCCATTCACACTAAACAGGAATGAAAAATAAGGGGACCATCAATAAGCTTTTACTTACCATTTACATACATATATATCTTCACCATTTCTTGTTTTGGGTTCATGGTTTCTTGACACACACAAATGCACCTTCTGTTTGTAGCACACACACGCAACACATACACACATTATGGACATCTTCCGTCGTGGTTTCATACTTAACGCACACATCATATACATAGAAAGTACACATATGTACAGTTCACTGCTAGTTGTTAACTAGTTTTCCATGCATCATATATTTCACATAAAATCATACATTCACACTAACGAATACACATCAACCCTTCCTGTATTATGTTCATTGTTTTAGCTAGGTTCTAATTTTGTTGTTCCTTCCTGCTTGTTCACATACAACAACGAATACACACTTTACTTTTGAAAGATTTGAATTACTTTGGTCATCTTTGTGGTACGCATGACTACACGCCCCTCATACCCACACATACATACTCCCATATAGTTACTATACTATTGAAACACATGCATACAGGGAATTCATTTACGTATTTATTTATCTTTGCTACTGATCATTGCGCAAACAAATCATATTCCACATCCTACGTACTCACGTTTCATGATATGGGTTTATATACAGTGACTTATCATAGTCCATTATGTAAAACACCCATCACCCTAACCCGTGACCTTGGTTACTTGTGTTTGAAAACGTTTTTAGCAAGTACATTATCAACCAAAGAGAGGTGACCAAGGTATAAGAACTTACAAAAGGTCCTAAGATAAATTTGAAGAAGATGGCACAAGAACTATAGATCAACTATCAAACATTCTTGCTTGCTTAAAATCAACCTAAAACTCGTTGATTATTTCCTGCCGTGAGCTAATCCCTACAGGGGTTTATATGTTTTCTTGGTGTTTTAGTTAGTGAGTTTGTGTTTTCAAGTGAGGAGTGAGAGGTCTATTTATAGGCAAGTGTGAGGTGAGATCAAGGTTAAAGTGATTCTAGTTAAGACTTGGTTAGGACTAAGTTAGCTTTGTAACTAGACTTCCCAAAAGAAACTAAGCATAGGGACTAGGAACTTATTGGGAAGAGCAAAAGGGAGAGGGGTCACGTTCTAGGGCAGTAACAAGAGGGGAAAGAGTACTTGGGCTTGACCAAAATTATCAAGGTTTGTTGTATCATGCAAAATCCTTGGGTTATAGAGTTTATCCGGCGGTTTGAATGGGAGGGAGGGAGACAACATAGTACAAGCATTGAATGGAGAGTATAGTACTAACATTTTCAAAATTGAGTTGTGAGATGGCCATTTAAAACGTGTATTTTGGGTAGAGAGCATGGGTCCGGTTTTGGCAAGGTGACAAGGAAGAGCAAATTGTTGTATTTTTATTTTTGGTAAATAATGTTTATTAGTAGTGTTGTGTAAAATATTGTAGAGGTTTAAAAGTTTATACGGAATGTAAAGTTGTAGTAGAAGTGGTTCTAAATAATTTGTGAAAAGAGAAAATAGGAAATCTCTAAGTTTGTCGTAAATGTATTGAGTGAAATATCTAATTTTGTCTTAAACCTAATAAACCTAAATTACTTCGACACGAATAAATGTCGACTTCGAAAAAGAATTATCTAGCATGTAACGTAACGAATTATAGCCGTTCAAGTAATAATTTTTCACGATTGTCATTCATAAAAATTTAAATTCGTACACAAAACACGCCTAAACAATCAGGAATATCAATAGACAGACAAGTCTAACCCGAACCATCGTCGTTTCACATAGATTGAATAGATTCTAAATTCACGTCACTCCTCCGTCTTGATACCTGAGAAAAACATTGCTAAAGTGTCAACACAAAGGTTGGTGAGTTCATAGGTTTAGTTATAAATAAGTTTGATGAACCATAAGATTTTATCAGGCAATCGGCATATAACCAAACAAGGTTATAATCAAAATAGTATACGTTTGTATTCCTACCTCTAAGCTCATGACACCGAAGCGTTAACCAACCAACAAGATGTAGTGAGAGCCCGAGCAAATGCTTATCCCAAAGCATTCGTAACGACTCAAATGTAAGTGTATCTAATTTGGTCACACAACCAACATTAGATAGGGAGGTCAATCCCAATAGATCTATCCATAACATTCGCGCTTACACAAAGTAATTAACGGTTCACGATAGTGGGCTAAAGCATCTAGGGATATCGCTACTTAGACATCATGTAGGCAAACGTATCAAATTTTAGCACTTATGTTCATCCGTTTAAAACAAGCAATGTTCTCACCCCAAAATAGTTAAAACAATTAAAAGTGGGGCTATGAAACTCACCTCAAAGTAATAGCAACGGTATAACACAACGTAGGCATGGAGAAATAATAGCTCGAGACAATCCGCTGTCTATATTAAATAAGGTACGTATTACTATACAAGAATAACGACAATAACCGTAGCATTTAATCCCCTAGTATGTGCTTGAGTTTTTAAATAAATGGATAATTTTTAATACTTGCGAAAATTTATCGTTTAATAATAATGTAGTCACTCAATCGGGATATATTTAGCAATATTGAACATTTCGTTGTCAGAACAGTTTAATTATTTAGGTCATTTAATGGGTCAAATATCCTAAATAGATTTTATTAAAAAAAATATTTTAAATAATTAAACTAAATAAAATTAATAAATATATTAAGTATTAATTTTCATTTTAAAATGATATATATCTCTTTTAAGGAAACAATTGTGTCTCTTGATGGGAAACAAAGAACATGTCAAAAGTAGTTATGAAATCAATTTGAAAACTGGCGTGTCTTTATTCTCGACGTAGCAGGGGAAATCTCGGCAATTTTTCGGTGGAGATAACGGGCTCAATAGTAGATCGCGGAGTAAATGGCAAGTACCGTCGGGTAGCTAGCTGAGTGGTCTCTAAGTCAGTGTTTCAAGCTTTAGAAACCGAGGTCGTTTGATGGGCTAATATTGTGTTCGAAGTAAGGGTCTTGAAACCATTTTTAAAGAAAAAAGTGTTTAACAAGTCATTTTCGATCTCGTCTACGGTTCTCAATAACGACTTTCAGGTTAGACCAAAAGTATGCTCGTGTAGACGGCATTGTCGTCTACAACTTTCGTTATTTGCACGTCTCGGAGAAAGGTCATTTCGAGGGTCTAATATGGGTCGAAAAAAAAGTCGAGTTTAATCGTGATATAGCATTAAAACGGGTCAAAATCAGATATTTTTGTCAATCGATAACTCGATTGTTTCTCAACCATTTCAACTAGTTCTTTTTCCTATGTCGCTCCACCACGTCAACATCAAAGTAAGAGTTTTGAGGACAAAACTCAATTTAACGGATATCGTATGTCACAAACGTGAATTTTTAATTTAGTTAAATTACATAAAACGCTATGGTTCGGGTTAGACATGTACGTCTATTGAAATTCCTGATTGTTTACGCAAAGATCGTATATAAATTTAATGTTTGAGAACATAATTCATGAAATTATTTACTTGAATAAAATTTGATCTTACTTACGTCATACGATAAACCAAAGTGATCACATTACGTGAACCGACTCACGTCTAAGAAACGCGACTTATTTAATTGTTACGTCACGCGAGTAATTTATTTATCTAAAATAACCTTAGACTTCCATAAACTTGTACCTCAATTGTCATTTAAAGCTTCTACTTTGTCCCCCTTTGCCCTCTCATATCCGACGGATACCACCCCTGCCCCATGGTTTTTAAACTTGTGATTTTACAATACCTTACCATTTATTGGAGTCAAGCATGGGAGAACTCACTCCCTCCTTTTTCTGCTATAACTACACCCAAGAAACCTCTTTTGTTCTTCCCCAATACTTTGACACTTCCCCATGGTACTTCTTGGAGGGTACATTTAGTTCCAAATGAACCAAAGAACATGAAAGCCTAACTAGATTTAAAGATCTCCTTACTATCAAACTTCCCTATAAATACTAGCTTAAACAACACTAGTGCTCATATTCTTCTCTTCTCCTGATAGGTAGACCAAGAAAGACAGCGAATGCTACTACGTCTCCTGCTGCGTATGGTATTATCAAGGATCCATCAGGTGCATGTTCATCAACGTGTGTCCGACAATCCCCCTTGAGTGATGTAACAAACGGTAACAACTTTATACATTTCAACCTTACCATATGTTTATTCAATTATTATTTACTATCAATTAACTGATTCATTGTCACATATAATAATTTTCAGTTATTTTTTAAACACCTGTCCCTCAAAGTGTTAGGCAACCAGTTAGAAGTAACTCTAGTTCCGGTGTTACAAAAAACATGCAATCTCTATCAGCAAATAACTCAACATACGAAGTCGGTGAATAATCAAGGTTGCCAAGAAAAAAATAAGTGGATGTCGCGAATACCTCAAACTCCGGTACGATTTAATGTTGGTGGTGACGATGGAAATGTCAGCAAAGTCTATGATAAATACGTTGGAATATCTAAAGGTATTAACATAGCGTTAATACTTAATGTGTAACACCCCATTTTGATAATGGAATGTCACGCGTAATTATGGCGTGTCATCAAAGCATACAAGGAAAAATGTCTAAACATTTCATGACCATAAAAGGAAAATACCGAAATCAAACATCGGTAGTCCAAAAGTAAAGCTCATCACACACAAACATAAGTACTGAAAAGGAAAAGGACTAAACAATATCCATAGCAAGTGTATCAAAGGAAAGATAATGCATAAAGTAAAGAAAGGCTAGAAAGCTTCCAGTCCATATGCACGTACGCTTAAAGTCTACGAGCGTCCCTGAGTACCTGCCGTTTTGGGAACATAGAAAAGGAAAATGGCTGACCAATACGCTCAGTGCACGGATGTACAATAAAGCATGAATAGGATAAGCATATAACACATAACAGCGGAAGAAACTAAGTCCCGAGTAACCTGGTTAAGTCTGGGTAAAACTGGTTTTATAGTTTGAAAAGCCTTATGTTTATCTTTATAAAAACTGTTTAACATGTTCTACCATTAGCCAATATAGGTCATGAAAATCCACCGTGCATGAATACTTGGAGGGGTGACCTCATCATGCAAATTAGAGGGGCTGCCTCTAATTTAATATACTGGTTTGGGTAGGAGGGATCAGCTCCTTGTGAAGGATGCAACGCACACACCACATTCACACTGAGTAATCTGCTGAAAAACATATAACTAGGATGCACCCATACTCCCCACATGATAAATATGATAATATGGCCAAAAGTTGAAGGGACGCCACGAGCAATCACTCCGCCGTGGTGAAGTCATAACATCAGTGCCTCTAATGTTATGGTTATGGTACCTCCATAACTAGGTGAAACTTGTCATGCATGTATATGGCTATAGGTATTCTAAATTAAACATAAGCAAGTCAAACATATAAACTTATACTACGAGAAAACATTTGGCTGCATACGGGGAATCCTAATAAGGAAAGAATGTCCATACTGAAAGGACGAGAATCCGTACCTTATGTCCAGTGAACGAAGAAGATGAACTGAGGAGAATCCTACTTCGGTATCACTAATGCTACATTACATACATGAATAAGTATCTGCTTACTAAATACGTAACTGGTTTTATGTCATGTCTTAGCTTATTTTATATGTTCATATCATGTTTTACTGTTTTAAGCCTTAAACTGTGTTTATCTTATATTCTGTCTATTCTGATTAAGTATTTCTGGTATTTCATGTATTATTATACTTACTGTGTAATAATAAATAACTTTCCAAAAATAGCAGGTTTCCTAAAATAGAAAGTTTCTAAAAATAGAAAGTTTCCAAAAATAGAAAGTTACCAAAAATAGAAAGTTCCCAAAAAGAGAAAGTTTCCAAAAATAGAATGTTTCCAAAAATAGAAAGTTTCCAAAAATAGAATTACTGCTTAAAATAGATAAGTTTCTAAAAATAGAAAGTTTCCATAAATAGATCAGCTGCCTTAATTAAATAAGTTTCCATAAATAGATTAGTTGCCTGAATTAAATAAGTTTCTAAAAATAGAAAGTTTTCATAAATAGATTAGCTGCCTTAATTAAATAAGTTTCTAAAAATAGAAAGTTTCCATAATTAGATATAAGCTGGTTAAATAAGCTAAGTATATAAGCCTAAGTGTTTTTCTGATTATTTTCTAAGTCATACTGATATAATGTATAGTTTATTAATTATTACATGTAATTTAAATAAACTATAGGTTAAAAGTATCTAATTAAATATATCATGTTTTTAATTAAATAAAGTTAAATACTTAGGTTAAAACATGTATTATTACTTATTAATAATAACCTAAGTCATGTTAATTAATTAATTATAACCATGGTTTTTAAATAATTAATTAGTTATAAGTCTAGAAAATATAAAATACTTAGGTTAATAATTCCATGATTCTAATGATTAAATTATAACCTAAGTCATGTTTATTAAATTAACCATGTCATATTTATTAATTTAATTTTAACATATGATTATAAAAAAATAATCTTAACATAAACCGTGAACCGATCTTGACAAGAAACCATGAACCGGACATGAAATCGACGCCACACCCCGAACCACTTCGGGGTTCCCTTTGGTTTTCTGCTACCGTGGGACCCACACCACCAAACCGGGACCATATGGTCTCGGTGGTGGTTTATTAGCCAAACCGAGACCCCCTTGGGGTTCGGTTTAGGCGTCAGCCAAACAAACACCCCTAAAAACAACCTTTTCGATTTTCCCAAAAACCATTTACATGTTTGATCTATGTTTTTAATTAGGTTTTTAAAAACATCATGTTCTTAATTATTTTATTAGATCAAATCAAAAAGAAAAGGATTAAAAGAATATACCGAATGCGTGGATCTAACGAGGATGAACACACACGAACACACGTACAATATTCAAGATCAAAATCAACTAAACACCCCCTTTTTGGTGTTTATGTGCGGCGGCCACAAGAGAGGAAGGAGGAGAAGGAGAAAAATCTTTTAGGTTTTTGTTTAAGTTTACTGTAATGTGAAAATGACTAGCAAAATTTACCATAACCCCTTCTTAGTAAGTTTTGAGATGGGCTTGGCCCATCTCCTTAATGTTGTCGCGGGTAGGGGGCCCCACATGGGGTACCCGTACCGTTTTCCGTGTCTTGTTTTTTAATTGTTCGTTCGTGTTTATTTGTGATCGCGTTTTGTGTGTTCTCGTTAAATAATTACCGTGACCTCATATATTTATTCACGCTCGTAATAAATATATATACGTAATTAATATTAGTTCATGATTTAATTACGTTCATGATTTCATGATCGCATGTTCGTGATTAATTATTGTTAAATATATATTGCGTGTTCGTGCGTAATAAATACTTATCGTGTTCTAACACGTACGTAATACGTAAAATCCTAACACGTAAACGTAATCATGCTATAATAGGAAAGTTTTTAATCTAGTACGTACGATCTTAAGGGTACTATTCATGGTAAAAGCATGCGGGTTTTACAACTCTTCCCCCCTAAAAAGAATAATTCGTCCCCGAATTATAGATAAAGTAAACTGAAAAAGAAGAACATACCCGAATTCAAAATATGAAATGAGGGTAAGAAGCCCGGATAGACTCCTCTGTGTCCCAAGTGGCTTCCCGCTCGGTATGATCCCTCCATAGGATTTTGAAGAATGGAATCGTCTTCCTTCTCATGACTCGTTCTTGTCTGTCAAGAACTCGTTCAGGTTCTTCTATAAAAGTGAGATCTTCACGTATTTGTTCTAGTGGATACTGAACCATGTGAAGGGGATGATACTGGTACCCTCTGAGTAAGGACACATGAAACACATTGTGTACATGCGAAAGCTGCAGAGGTAACACCAATCGGTAAGATAATTCACCGACTCGTTCAATGATATCAAACGGTCCGATGAAACGAGGACTGAGCTTCCCTTTAATCCCGAAGCGTCTAACACCACGTGCCGGCGAAACCTTAAGGAAGACGTGATCTCCTACGTTAAAATGTATGTCCCTACGATGCTTATCGGCGTAACTCTTCTGACGTGACCGTGCTTCCTGAAGTTTCTGCTTAGCTACTGCGATCTTTTCATTGGTCATCTCTATGATTTCTTGTTCTTCAAGTGTTCGCTCGCCAACCTGATCCCAGCAGATTGGGGCGCGACACTTCCTGCCATACAACATCTCGAAAGGAGCACACTTGATACTTGCGTGCCAACTATTGTTGTATGAAAACTCCACTAAACAGATGTAATCGTCCCAATCACCCGTCCATTCCAACGCACATGACCTCAACATGTCTTCCAATGTCTGAATCGTTCGTTCTGATTGTCCGTCCGTTTGAGGATGAAAAGTCGTGTTAAGCTTAAGTTGTGTACCGCAAGCTTTTTGCAGACTCTTCCAAAAATCGCGAAGTGAAACGAGGATCTCTGTCCCAGACGATGCTGGATGGTGCACCGTGGAGTCTCATGATCTCTCTTCTATACGTATCGGCGAGTTTACTTACCAGATCTTCCTTGCGGATCGGTAAGAAATGAGCTGATTTGGTAAGTCGATCAACGATAACCCAAATTGCATCGTGCTTCCTCTTTGTAGGCGGAAGACCGATAACAAAATCCATGGTGATTTTGTCCCACTTCCACTCTGGAATATCTAACGGTTGAAGGAGACCGCCAGATCGTTGATGCTCGATCTTAACCTGCTGGCAGGTAAGAAATTTGGAGACGTAAGTGGCCACATCTTGTTTCATACCACTCCACCAAAAGTATTGCTTGATGTCATGGTACATCTTAGTCGAACCAGGATGTATAGAGAATGGGGAGCTATGAGCTTCAGCTAACAAGGCTTCCCGAAGTTCTTGGTCATCAGGAACACAAAGTCTCGTGCCCTGCCATACGATACCATCTGCATCTACTCTGAATTCCGTCTGTTTCTCCAAATTCTGTACTATCGCCCAGATTTCTCCATCATCTTTCTGAGCTTCCTTGATCTTAGAGAGTAACTCGGGTTCTACTCTAAGATTAGCCCAGTAACTGTGCTGTCCACGTACCATGATCTCGATGTCTAGTCGCTCCAAGTCTCTTATGATTTCCTCCTCAATTTTAATGTCGTTGATCATTCCGGACTTCCTGCTAAGAGCATCTGCTACTACATTTGCTTTTCCGGGATGATACTGTAGATTAATGTCATAATCCTTCAACAGCTCTAGCCATCTCCTCTGCCTCATGTTCAATTCACGTTGAGTGAAGATATACTTCAAGATCTTGTGGTCCGTGAAAATGTCACATGATTCTCCATACAAGTAGTGCCTCCATATCTTCAATGCAAACACGACTGCAGCAAGTTCCAAGTCATGCGTGGGGTAATTTTCTTCATAAGGCTTAAGCTGTCGTGAAGCGTACGCGATCACATTCCTATGTTGCATGAGAACACAGCCAAGTCCCTTCCCCGATGCATCACTGTAGATTTGAAATCCACCCGTACCAGATGGGAGAGTAAGAATAGGTGCAGATACTAGCTTCTGATTCAGGTCTTCAAAGCTCTTCTCTCGTTCTTCAGTCCAGACGAATTTCTCCCCTTTCCGCATCAGTTTGGTCAATGGTAGTGCTAAGCGAGAAAAGTTCTCCACGAACCTACGGTAATAGCCAGCTAAGCCTAAGAAACTGCGGACTTCCGTCGCTGATGTCGGCCTTGGACACTTAGTAATGGCCTCAACCTTCGCTGGATCCATAGTGATTCCTTCTGCTGATACAATGTGACCTAAGAGTGCCACCTTGTCTAACCAGAACTCACACTTGGAGAATTTAGCATACAGCTGCTTCTGGCGAAGAATCTGTAGTACTGTACGAAGATGGTCTTCGTGTTCCTCCTTGGACTTTGAGAAAATCAGGATGTCATCGATGAAGACAATGACGAACTTGTCCAGAAATTCATGGAAGATTCTGTTCATCAAGTCCATGAACACTGCTGGAGCACTTCGGGTTTCCCTTTGGTTTGCTGCTGCCGTAGGACCCACACCACCAAACCGGGACCATATGGTCTCGGTGGTGATTTATTAGCCAAACCGAGACCCCCTTGGGGTTCTATTTAGGCGTCGGCCAAACAAACACCCCTAAAAACAGCCTTTTTGATTTTCCCAAAAACCATTTACATGTTTGATCTATGTTTTTAATTAGGTTTTTAAAAACATCATGTTCTTAATTATTTTATTAGATCAAATCAAAAAGAAAAGGATTAAAAGAATATACCGAATGCGTGGATCTAACGAGGATGAACACACACGAACACACGTACAAGATTCAAGATCAAAATCAACTAAACACCCCCTTTTTGGTGTTTATGTGCGGCGGCCACAAGAGAGGAAGGAGGAGAAGGAGAAAAATCTTTTTAGGTTTTTGTTTAAGTTTACTGTAATGTGAAAATGACTAGCAAAATTTACCATAACCCCTTCTTAGTAAGTTTTGAGATGGGCTTGGCCCATCTCCTTAATGTTGTCGCGGGTAGGGGGCCCCACATGGGGTACCCGTACCGTTTTCCGTGTCTCGTTGTTTAATTGTTCGTTCGTGTTTATTTGTGTTCGCGTTTTGTGTGTTCTCGTTAAATAATTACCGTGACCTCATATATTTATTCACGCTCGTAATAAATATATATACGTAATTAATATTAGTTCGTGATTTAATTACGTTCATGATTTCATGATCGCATGTTCGTGATTAATTATTGTTAAATAATTATTGCGTGTTCGTGCGTAATAAATACTTATTGTGTTCTAACACGTACGTAATACGTAAAATCCTAACACGTAAACGTAATCATGCTATAATAGGAAAGTTTTTAATCTAGTACGTACGATCTTAAGGGTACTATTCATGGTAAAAGCATGCGGGTTTTACATAATGTCTCAATGAAAATACTTTCCGTTATTCACATTTTGCTTATTATTTTTGTTCATACCCAGAATACTACGACCATGGCGACCCTATATATAAGTGCACAGAATGTCATGCTTTGGTATGGGAGAAGGATGCAAGAACAAGCAACTATAATCCAAACAACAAACCTTATAGTATATGTTGTCAAAAGGGGAAAAAATTTATTAAACAACCCCCGCCGGCTCCAAAAAAATTGGTTGATTTGTTTAATAACAACGATGCAAGGAGTCAAAATTTTAAAAACAACATCAGATCATACAACAGTATGTTTGCTTTTACTTCCATGGGAGGGACGGTTGACGACTCAATAAATAAGAACGGACGAGGACCTTACATTTTTCGCTTGCACGGACAAACATATCATATGATTGGGAGTTTGCTTCCCGAGAATGGTGAGACGCCCAAGTTCGCACAACTGTATATCTATGATAATGAGAACGAGGTAGATAACAGAGTAAAAGCGTTAAGGTAATTTATTCGTTACACTGTTTGCATGTTCTTGATATTGTTTTAATCCAAACTTGCCACACATTTTATATTATTGACATGTTTTGTTAAATTGCAACGGCTCTAACACATCGTCCGCTCCTGCTAACGCTAAGCATCCTATTGACAGAAACATAGTTCGTGAAGTTAAAGATGTTTTGGACACCTCGAGTAATTTGGTTAAAACATTTAGAAGGGCGCGTGACAGTTACAATCAAGACACCGAGCAAAATATAAAAATAAAGTTGGTAGCCAAACGTGGTAAAGATGGACTGAACTACAATCTACCAACTGCCACCGAGGTCGTTGGACTGATTGTAGGTGACTTTGATGCTTGTGTAAATCAAAGAGATATTGTCATTGAAAAACGTAAAGAAGGTTTCCAACGTATCAACATTTTCCATCCGATGTATCTTCCTTTGAAGTACCCTTTGTTGATGTCGCGTGGACAAGATGGTTATTATCTTGAAATGCCTCATAAAAAAAAGTTTGTCCAAATAATACCGGACCCGGATGAAGAGGAGAACAAAGACGATGAGGAAAAACGAAACTATGTTAGTATGCGTGAGTGGTTTGCTTTTTAAATACAAGACAGACCAAATCAAGAAAATTTATTTGTTCGTGGGGGTCGTTTGTTTCAGCAGTTTCTTGTGGATGGTTATACAATGGTGGAGACTGAACATTTGTATTTCCACCGGTCCAAACAGTCTAAACTAAGGTGTGATACATACTCGAACATCCGTAAAAGCATTGCATATGGGAATACCGACTCGACAGTTCTTGGGAAACTGATAGCCTTGCCTTCTACGTTTACCGGTGGTCCAAGGTTCATGAACTAGAACTATATGGACGCCATGGCATTATGTACGGATACCCGGATTTGTTCATAACCATAACATGTAATCCAAACTGGCCAGAGGTTGCACGATTCATGCGTGATAATAACCTTACATCTTCCGACAGACCGGACGTGCTAACAAGAGTTTTCAAACAAAAACTTGACCTGCCGGTGAAGGACGTGAAAGATATGCGATTGTTTGGGCGTACCCAAGCAGGTAAAGACAACAAACTATTAGCTTAAAGATGTCCATTAATAACGAAACATTTATTTGGTTATTAGCTTAATTCACGTCCTTAACTTTGAGTATTGTTCTTATTTTAACAGTTGTGTACACGGTAGAATTCCAAAAGAGAGGTCTCCCTCACGCGCATCTGTGTTTGTTCTTGCATAGGGACGACAAGGTGCCAAATGCTGAGCAAATTAACAAATACATTTCCGTGTAGATACCGAATAAAAATGAATATCCAGAATTATACAAATTGGTTTCTGATTTTATGATGCACGGTCCTTGCGGTGCGGACGAGCCTAAACAGGTTTGTATGGTCGACGGTAAATGTAGCAAACGTTTCCCATTTAAGTTCTGCGAACGCAGTTCCGTTGACGCTGATGGGTACCCTGTATATAAAAGACGTGATAACGGTAGGTATGTGGAAGCTGCTAAAGGAGCTCAGCTACATAATGGTTATGTTATACCGTATAATGCCACTCTTCTAAAACGATATCAGTGTCACATTAATGTAGAGTGGTGAATCAGACCGGCTCTATAAAGTATTTGTTTAAGTACATTAACAAAGGACCAGATAGGGTATCGGCACAGTTGTACAAACCGGGTACAACGAAAGACGGTGAACAAGTTGAAAAACCTGTAGACGAAATTAAGGCTTACTTAGATTGTAGATATCTATCCGCGTGTGAGGCGGCGTGGAGAATATTTGGTTTTGAGGTTCACTACCGATCCGAAATCTGATTCAAATCCAACATAGCTTACCAGGGGACCAGCAAATAGTTTACGACGAGAACTCAGACCTTGAAACAGTCATTCACAAGCCTATTGTTGGACATAGTATGTTTGAAGGTTGGTTAAAAATGAATGAACTCTATCCGGTTGCACGAGAGCTTACGTATGCTGAGTTTCCAACAAAATTTGTATGGAACGCATCTAAAAGAATATGGACCTTTAGGAAGAAAGGAAGAGCGATTGGTAGAATTCATAATGTGCCTATATCTACAGGAGACGCCTACTATTGTAGGATGCTGTTAAATAGTGCGAAAGGTTGTATAGGCCATGACGGGATAAAAACAGTTAACAAGATTGTTTATCCTACATACAAAGAAGCTTGTTATGCGGTTGGACTTTTAGAGGACGACAAGGAGTATGTCGAGAGTATTAAATACGCTGGACATTGGGCACCTCCTGGTCAAATCCGTGAGTTGTTTGTTACATTGCTGACGCAAAAGGAACTCACCAAACCTTTGGAAGTTTGGTTAGAAACATGGCACTTGATGGCAGAGGATGTGCAAAGCAAGAAGAGAGAGCTTTTGAATGATCCATGTAAACCTTTATGCTCCTCTATTTAGTACACAACATGTAATTTGAAATTTTAAGAATGATTCCCATATGCTTATTTTTGTTTCACATACGTGATTATTTTGCAGATTTGATTGTCAGCGATGAAGAAAAGAAGAATGTATGTTTGTTCTATATAGAAGAACTTATGCGATCCAGAGGTTATTCCCTACGTAGTTGGCCTGAGATGCCTTATCCAGACGACAAATACATGACTGCATTTGGAAATCGTCTTATATATGATGAGACTGATTATGATCTCGTTGAGTTGCAGAACGAGTATGAACGCCTTTACGCTTCTTTAACCGCAGAACAAAAAGGCGTTTATGACACTATCATGGGTTCTGTTGAGGAGCGAAGCGGAGGCGTGTATTTTGTTTACGGATATGGAGGTACAGGAAAGACTTTCCTATGGAAGACACTAGCCGCTGGTATTAGGAGACGAGGAGACATTGTGTTAAACGTTGCATCTAGCGGTATTGCGTCTTTGTTGATGCCGGGAGGTAGGACTGCGCATTCGCGGTTTCGTATTCAGATAAATGTAGATGAAATGTCTACCTGCTCCATATGTCCTCAAAGTGATCTTGGGCAGTTGCTAAAGAAATGTAAGCTTATTATTTGGGACGAGGCTCCGATGGCTAACAAACTTTGTTTTGAGGCTCTCGATCGCACGTTAAAGGACGTACTGAGGACAAACAGGCATGAAATGAATCAAGAGCCATTTGGAGGTATGACAGTTGTTTTTGGAGGAGATTTTAGGCAGGTTCTTCCCGTTGTTCCAAAAGGATCGCGTCAAGACATTGTAAGTGCCTCATTGAAGCAGTCCTATTTGTGGGATCATTGCAGAGTGCTTAAGTTGACAGCGAATATGAGACTTACAGTTGGTTCAAGACCAGAGGATGTTGACGAGATACGAGATTTTGCCGAATGGATACTAAAGTTAGGAGACGGTAAACTTGGGGAAGATAATGACGGAGAGGTTGAAATAGATGTGCCTCAAGATATTCTGATAGACGCGACTGACGATCCAGTCACGTCTATTGTGGATTTCACGTACCCGAATCTTCTTGACAACATAAATGATGCTTCCTACTTCCAAGAAAAGGCAATTCTGGCGCCAACTAATGAAATTGTTGACTCTATAAACGAGAAGTTGTTGGAAAGATTTCCTGGCGAAGAGACTATCTATTTGAGTTGCGACAGCATAGACAAAGCTGATCGTGGTGCTTCCGTCGATGAATCTGTTTTCTCATCTGAGTTTATAAATGGATTGAAGTTCTCAGGTTTCCCGAATCACAGGTTAGCATTAAAGGTGGGTGTGCCTATAATGCTTTTGAGAAATATCGATCAACCAAACGGTTTGTGTAATAGGACAAGGTTGCAGGTGCTTAATCTAACGAGAACTGGTATTAGTGCCAGGATTATCAATGCAACACATTTCGGAAAGATAGTTATCCTTCCCAGGTTAAGAATAACTCCATCTGACAAGCGTTTACCGCTAAAAATTATCAAAATAACAGTTCCCTATTTCACTCTCATTTGCAATGACCATTAATAAAAGTCAAGGACAATCACTTTCTAAAGTCGGTCTCTACTTACCACGTCCAGTTTTTACTCACGGTCAACTATATGTAGCTGTCTCTCGAGTAAAAAGCAAGAAAGGGTTGAAGGTTGTTGTATGTGACACACACGGGAATGTATGTAAAACAACTACAAATGTTGTATACAAGGAAGTCTTGCATGGTCTTTGACGAAGTTTATAATGGTATGTAATCTTTTTTTTTTTACATAAATTTAAAGTCTTACTTGAACTTCACGTATCCATTTGTAATTATTTTAATTGTAAACTTTCAGGTGTTAGCGACATGGACAGCTTCTTTTCAATCAAATGGGACTAACATACGTCATACGTGAAGACCATAGCGGATTGAAGGCTTTTTTTTATTGTCACAAACTTTAATATGGCCACGAATGCTACATGTTCTTTCTTTTGTTGTCCTCGTCTATTACGAGAAGACGTTTAACTTTTTTAAATATAAACATCCTTTCATTTTATTTTACGAAAATCACTCTTTAAAGTAGTCCCGGCGTTGGACGGGTCTTTAAGCTAGTATGTATATATATTTCATTAAATCATTTAGTTATCATTAATAATATAGGTTGTTACAAATAAGATTTAAAAGCACTTTAATTTCTAGACTTTTAATCATAAGTATGCATTAATTTTTAGCAAAATATAAATTTTTTCATTATAAGAAATATTTGAGGCTTAAATTTTAAAACTTTTAATTATAGAAAGAGGATTAAATGCTTTATATATTAGTATAGATTAGGCTTTTGATATTGACCATTAGATCGAAAAAAATCAATGGTCATGATGTATTCTTTTGTTCTCTAATGTGATATTATTTTCGTAATTGTAAATAGTTTCATTCATGTAAATCACAACATAAAATGTAGTTGAGGGAGTTCAATTACGTCTACAAAGCAAAACAAACACGCTATGTGACGTCATTCAAATGTTGGGTTTTGATTTATAAGCAAGTGGTGTCAATTTCACCTAAAACGACCACAAAACCAATTCTGCTGTGGAAGAAGTGGGATGTGAAATAGAGACAAATCGTATTTCTACCGTCAGGATAAACCCGACAGTAGAAAGACTGCTTCCACGGGTTGATGTCGCACATTCTCACCTCTTTGAAGAAATTTGGCATTTGAGAAAACTGAAAACTTCAAAAAGAAAAGAAAAAAAAAAACGATTTATATAACAAACTATTTTACATCATGAAAACATGATACTGTGATATATTTTCTTGATAATTCAAGTAATTCCATACAAATTAATTTCATATTATTGCTTACAAAAGAATAAAGAGCAAGCAATACCAACAACATGAACTCAACCTATAACAAGTTCCCTAAACATAGTATATCATCCCAACTTCAATCAAGCTTATATGAGGAATATGAAGAGCAACCGCAGGCCCCCTGCAATTTTTACGAAGAAACGAATACCCAATATCAATCACGAGCTTCTTTAAGTATGAAGAAGATCTTCTAGCCTTCACATACGAGTGTCCCATTATATAAGCAACTCCTGCTTCTTTAGCCTGTATTAACTGTAAAAGCTCGTCTCGAACTGCACTATCCATCACCGGACCTGATGATGGTAGTTGGAACCTCACTTGCCGCCTTCTGATTTGTGGGTTTTCATCATCGTATTCGGTTCTTAAACGTTGCAGCATTAAAGATTTGCTGCTTTGGATTGAACCCGTCGAGTCCAGTTGGTCAGAGACGATCAAAGTAGTGTTTGACCTGAGGTATAGTCCAAGTTTTACTTTTTAGAGTCGATATGTAGTGTACTTCAGCTTTAAAAGTTGTATGAAAATTTTCAAGTGTAGAACTAAGGAAACAAAAAAACTGACCTGGTGCTTATAATCGCCATTCGACCATCAAATGATGTGTTCTCAGAGCTCGAGAACTGAGGTTCGACAGCTTCCATTTGTATGAACTCTGCTATGCTTTGAATAAGTTGGTTCTCAAAGTTCCCATCATCTCTTTGGATGTCTTTATACCCATATCTCACAATACACCTATACATACGGTAAGGTCTTGGGCAGATACGTCCGATAAGAAAACGTTCTTCGGGTAAGACAAAAGGCACTGGAACGTGCTTAACACACACAAACACCAGAACATTGTGAAAAGCGGGTAGATTTGTAACAAAATGTGAAAAAATTGAAGGAACGCCCGTGGCAAGTTCTGAGTATATAAGGCCTATTCCGGGCACACGAACAATACCTAAACTGGGTCCTAGCCCAAGAAGCCATTTCAATGAAACTTTGTTGTGTAGGTCATGATTGTACTTTTTGCGGGTACCATAATGCCACACATACATAACGACCATAAAAACGAAGGCGAGTAAAAGGGAGACCCAACCTCCATGAGGAACTTTCATTATTGCAGCTGAGAGGTAGATACCTTCAATGAGCCAAAAGCTAACAAGGAAGAGTGCAGCGTATGCGACATTTTTTTGCCACACAAAGGCTATAACTAGTGCCATGAGAAAAGTTGTGATGAACATAACAGTCATGCACACAAGGCCTGCCACGAAACAATTGCAGCGTTAGAATTATTCAAGAAAGAACTAAGAGAAAAAGGTAGCAATTTTGACACATAAACATAAAAACGGGTTGATTTGGGAATTTCACATCAATGTGTTCCTTATACCTCCGCCATACCCTACTTCGGCGGGATTGGGTACTGTTGTATTGAGTTCATTATAACACCTCACATAGGAACTGAACAAATCAATTATTTTGTTTTGGATTGAAGTCAGAACCATACCAAATCAAGCTATACCAAACCAAACAAAACCAAAATGTGTGAGTAGGTTGATTCAATCCTGGTTACAACGCAATCGCCATCACACACACACAAACATAACAAGCCACATGGAACATCCTTAAAGAGGAATTCAGATTTTTGTTTTGTACTGTAACTGATTAATAACAATTGTTCTTTTAAGTATCTGAATATGTAGGATATAATTGGTTCTTGATAAATAGTTGCACAACAGCTGCCCAGAAACCGATAATTTAAAACTAAAATATATTATACTTATTTTCCCTTTATAAATAACCAAATTTGCTTCCCTTTCACAAAGAATCTATACTTTTTCAACTGATATATGTTTTAGTTGTTTCATGTTTTCATCTATTAATTTGTTATATTGAAGTTCTTTTCAAGGACTAAAACATCTGATTATCAAATCCAAAAATTTAAACCAACAGAAGCACACCCAAAACACAATTGATCATCTGAATCTGAAATATCACATAATCAGTTTCAAAACACACAACAAGTAGGAAAACAAGGATTTGATGTTACTTACCATATGCATTGCCAATAAGCGTAGTGTCTTGGAATCCAACAGCAATCAAAAGAGTAAGAATCATGAGGATCCAGTTGATTTCTGGTATATAAATCTGGCCAAACATATGTTTTGAAGTGTGGACGATTTTGACCCTGGGGAAACACCCAAGGGCATGGCATTGTTTTACAATCGAAAAAGTGGCTGAAATTATAGCTTGACTCCCCACAACAGATGCCAGAGTAGCAATAACAAAGACCGGCCAGAATACTGGCTCTGCAAGACAAGAAATGATGGTTGAAAACTTAACATGTGCAACTTTAACCCATTCATTTATAAATGGGTTGATCTGGTTTTAGTGTTTTATCCGTAATAGGTCAAAATACAGATCAAGTGGGCTATTTTTAATTTATTAAACCTACAAAGTCATTATTACAGAAATTATGTTATAAAAGAAATAACTGAAACAAATTTAACACACTAATACTTTTTTAAGATTAGGATAGTAGACGCAAAGTGTTTTAACATGTGCCAAAAAATAACCAATTTTGACCTATAGCCTTTTTAGTTTTGGCCCATTACCAAATCCGACTGACACGACCATATTACCCCCTTTTAGCAAAAATCAAATTAAAGTATGTGCAAATCCGTAATGATAAATGGAAAACAAGGACTAACCAGGAATAGATTTATAGAAACTGTGCGGAATAGAAGTAACATTTTTAGACAAATAAGCAGCCTGTCCCATGTATTGTATGACCAAAATTGGGTATACGATCACGGCAAAAGCCAGCTGCACAAATATCAGCATTAAATTAAAAAATATTACTACTATTCTAGTTAAAGAAAAACAGATTTCGTAGTTTGTAAAAAACAAAATACTGCAACTAAAAGTTAATTATGACAGCATAACAGTTAGGTAATGGCAGATTTTGGTTGTGCTTAACTAATAACTTAAAGATTGCTAAACTTCTGCCATGTGAAAAGATAGAATGGATTTTATGAAATCAATTGTTTGTGCAATAATGCTAAGCAACATTGGTAGACTTACTCTTATTGAGAATGCAGTAAAATGACCGAGATCAGCAAACATAGCTTCAGTACCTGAACAAGAATGGAGATGCAAACCATAAAATGAGATAAGCCTAAAGTTGGCAGAATAAGCAACTTTGGTAACAGGAAACAAGTTACAGTCAAAATGAGTAATGATAGGCTCAGGTGAACAGGCAAACGACAAACACTTTTTATTTTTTCTTTGCTTACGTTCTATAGATAACTAACTTGCATTAAAAAAATCCTTAAGTAATTTTTGAACTTATATGATAAATCTAATGCATTCTGTATTACATATGATGACTTTCAGCATGCTTGAGCAGTTCAATCAGATTCCAGTTTACCTATAAAAAAAACCTTAATTAAACTAAATAGCCTGTTTACCATAAACAGGTCAAATTACGATTACGAAAAATGAATTGGAATCACCTAAACAAATTCCATCATGTGTATCAAGTTGTATTCACCAACTACAATCATTTATCCCTAACTCAAGAAATCACATCTATTTGAGGCACAATTAAGATTTTAATTTTGAACACATGATACGTTCAGTATTTACATTTAAATACCTGTTATACAAAGAAGAACACCCCCGAGAGACAGCCAGCCAGCACCGCTAGTCTTTCTGAAAAACTTGATTATATAATGTGGAGATAATGCATATACGATCTTTGGGTTCCAATGTATGATATTATATAAACCGATACCAAATATTGAAATCAGCCATATAATAACGATTGGAGCAAAAACAATTGCCACCCGTTGAGTACCAGTGTGTTGCAGAGCGAATAGCCCAATCAAAATTACACATGACAACAATAGTACTGCCCCTGCAAAATAAAAGGGAAAAAAAATATGTATAGACAAACAATCAACATGCCTCTCCCTAGATGTGTACCTAGTGAGGTTTGAGCACTAGACCTCATGTGAGCACATCATGTACCTCACTTTGATAAAAAATGTGTATAATTTTGCAAGGATATGCAGTCTTTTTTACTCTTATTAGAATGATCGATTTTTACAGATGAAAGATGGAACAAAGAAAACATAAACTTTAGAGTGTAGTTACCATGGGTTAGCTCAACTCCCGCGCCTTGTATTTGAAGACCTGATACTGCCGACATAACTGCAATAAGCAATTCAACATCACAGTCGAAACTCTTTTTCCTTAATACTAACTAACAAATATATCGTCTCAGAGACGTCATAAAATAATACAAACGTTTACTTTTCCGAAACCTCTGTAGGTATCGGAAAACATGGTACACAATCATTCTTTACTTTCTCTTCATTGCAGGGTAATTTACATATTTGACTAATAATCAAACATTTCCATAAACCATAGTTATGATCACGATATTATTTTTAAATTCCAGCTAAAACACCTAGCTTTAAGTTGCTTAAACTTAACAAGGGACATAAAGTAAGAATCACAGTAGATCATTTCTCTAGAATATTAATGAGTAAGACCTTGGTCACACATAAGATAATCCAAACTGTTTTATAATACTAAATTTAATACGTGTTAGATAAATTTATAAGATTTCTTATATCGTTGTTTCCAGTAGTTATTTGTACGCTTACAAGTAGTTGTCATCTTTTCTATCCCAAAGATAAACAACACTTCTCATAGAAATAAAATGTACTAACCCGAAATTGCAGGAGTAATGACACCATCACCAATAACCATGGAAGCACCTAACAGTACAAGTATGAGAAGCGATGTGCGCATTTTTTTGTGTTTCTCCACAAACCTCTTTAACGGTGAAGCTGACAGGGATTGTGAAGGACCATATTTGTAGGATGACAACTCCTCATCGGCTGCTTGTTGATTTGGAAGTAAACTAAACTTAGCGTGCCTACAGAGTAGCGAGTAAAGGGCAATGGTTCCACCTGAAAAAAAAGGGTTAAATACAGTAATCATTTCCTCAACATAGTAACAGAAGGTAAACTGAAACTGATTAGCTTATTAACTTTCATTCGAGCAACATTTTTACCTTAAAGGCATTAATCGGGTAACATAAAATAAATATAGCTCAAAAGAAACCGGCTAGACGATGACCCTAACGACCCATATGGCCATATGTAATAACTTTATTGGCATCATCATAATCATAATCATAACTACATATAAAACAAATTATGCACTCTCTCTTCACTTAATGTTTCAAAAAATTTAAGTAATCCAAGGTATAAAACATAATGTACAATACTTTTAATACACAATCTTAAGTATTACAAGTTTTAAGCTTTGTTTACAACTATTAAATGCACATATAATCAATGCTATAATTAAAAATACACTGTTACTCAAGTAAAAATAATATAACGCATGATACAATTTATTTAATCCTCAAAAATTATGTAGTAATATAAGAATTTATTCAATCATTTAATTGATAACCTAATTTAAATTTAAGCACTTACGAAAACTCAATGTACAAACCAGCTAGACTGGTCCTCAAGTCATACGATTGTTAGAATACGATTGTTAGAGGTAAAGTTTAATATATAAGAGACCTAGGCAATAACAACATCCCAAAATTATGTGTCTTTTTGACAACACCATCACATTTCAACAACTGCACTTTGACATTCTAATATCAAAAATACTGTGCGGTTAATTTATTCCCTAAAATTATCGTCAAGCGTAAAGTCGTTATGAGTTATGACGAAAAACATGTAATTGAAACATACAGCTCGCAGATAATTTTGATTAAAGGGTACCCGTCGCTGCATCGCGCGGGTACCCTGCTAGTAAGTAATAACATAAAGAGCTAAGTACGTGATTTAGAAAAGCGAAACATTTTGGCTCACCTTCACCATTATCATCAGCGCTCAAGACGAATAGCGCATATTTCAGCAGAGGGATTAGAGTTAAGGTCCAAAATATCAATGAAAATGCCCCAAATATAACTTCTGGAGTTTCATATTCCTCAAGGTTTCCAACAAACACGCTTCTATAGACATAAAGAGGTGAAGTGCTCAAGCCTCCATATACAACACCAAAGCTTTGATATGCCAATAATAAATTCCGTGATAGACTCAGGAAGAACTGAAACCCCAAAAACAACATGTCAAGCTGTCATTATTAAAGAAGGCAACTCTAAAGAAACTTGAATGATACTAACAACTGGATGATATAGTGTCTATGAACAGTACTTTTTATCAATTTTATTACTGTAACTCTTAAATGTCTTGATGCATATACTCATTCCCATGAAATTTAAAACAGTAAATTGCCACATTCCTTTACATGGTAACTTTTTCATTTAAACTTACTTGATTAGTGAAACAATGATTGGCGACACTAAAATTTGGGTCAACAATAGTCCAGTTTTTAACATTTATTTACAATCATTTCAATTTGCAGGGGGTCAAAGCTAAGGGTGTCCATGGTGCCGGAAGCATAGTCACATGGAACGGGGATCGCTCCGGTACGGGATCGCGGATCGGGATCGTGGTTCGCTAGGCACCTAAAATTCGGTTCGATAGGGGGTAGGTTCATTTGGGATCGCTTCGGTACGATGTACCATGTAATGTGATACGATGTACCCATGTAGCCAAATAATTAAAAATTCGAAATTCCAAACATGATTTTTTATCATATATCGTTATTCATTCAAAACAAATATTAAAAAGTTTCATCTCAACATAGCATAATCAACATCAAAAAAACAATAAACATCAGGAAAACTTAGTCCAGCCTTTGGTTAACGATAGATATATACACACCCTATAATTGGAAGTGAAATCAGCACCCTAAAAAACAATAAACATCAGTAAACCCTTAATATATAACATCAAAAATATACACACCCTATAATTGGAAGTGAAATCAACATATTAAGCAAATCAATCGTGAATCGGATTCACCTGGAACGCGAATCGGATTTAATTGGAACGTGAATCGCTCTCGCCAGATTCATATATCAATTAGACTTTGGAACGCTAAGTTCATCGATCCAGTTCGCGATCCCGATCGATCCGGATCGATTTCGTACCCTGTTTTGGTTCGAACGAACTGGATCGGAATTCGTGGGTACTCTAGCGAATTATGTGACTATGGCCGGAAGCGAACCGAACCGGAAATAAGGAAAAAGTGGAACCGAGAACCGTACCAAGTTCTTCGGTTCGGTTCCGCTACGGTACTCGGTTTCGGTACGGGAATTTTCGGTAAGTTCGAACTAGTACCAAAGTGTGTTTAAAACATCTAGCCTTCATAAAGGACATAAAAATGTCTCCAACAACGCAAATCATTCCTATAATTCCGATTGTTCCAAATTAACATAAACAAAAACACAAAATATAAGTTTATAATTGTTCGAAAGTATCAAGTACACTGCATATTTGTTAATCTAGTTATTGTTTTGTCATTAATCCGATTACGAATTTCATGAACAATTCACAAGATCATAACAAATAGACAAAAATGATTTTGTATAACTTACTTCCATGTTATAATGATACTGAATCTTTGGATGTGATTAGTAATTGCAGCATCAATAGTTTGGTTTAATTTGGAACAGATTAAAGGTTAGGGTTTTGATGTTTGATGAGTTTTTGGGTTTAGGTTACAGAGTTGGGGAGGTGTTTTTTTGCATTTGTTAATATTGCACGTACACAAAGTCCAAAGTAACCCTTTAAAATTCTATACTTTCAAAAGAGTCGTTCTTTACATGAAAGTACCGAACCCGACAGTTCCAACCCGAACCATCCCGGGAACCTTTGGAATTCTAGAAACCGCGAACCGGGCCATGGTTCTAATATTTGGTTTGGTTCCTAGTCGGTACCGGTTCAGTTCTTTTGGTTTCTCGGTTTTTATGGACATCCCTAACTACAGATGCATACATATAATTAGATGAAGTGCATAACAGATATCCTCTTATTATACTTCTGAACTTGGTGTCAACAGAACTGTTTCTTACAAACATCAAATGCAGATTATTAAAATGAATGGAATCTCTCATTGAGACAGTTGTTAAGTAAAATTCAATTTTATAAACATTGGTTATCACTTCTATAAACAAGTCTCTGAAACTAAATAAAAGTTTGTAGAGATGGTGTGAATAACCTGAGAAGGGTTTCGAGAAATTAACGCCCCAGATTCTGGTTGGATCGGCATTGGCAGAAACCTGCCTGTAACAACAAAATTCATATCTTGAGATTTGCGACTAGAAAGAAACTTGTATTCTTAAATGTGTGACAACCATAGAACATACGTCTAATAAATGTCTCCACTCCACAATTGATAGAAAAACACATAAACGTATTTGACATAAATATTAAGCATGAAGCCTATGTGACATTGTGCATTATTGTATATTCTATACCAGTTTCTTTAAACATCAAGCATATGCAACTTGTAGAAACGGAAAGAGCTATAGAAAATAAAAATATAACCACATCATATCCGTCCAGAAATAGATCCCACTTTACAATTTTAGTTTGTGGTACAGTTATTATTGGACAACAATAGTTGTGGCAACTGTAAGAACTAGGACTCGACTAAACTTTCTTACATGTGGTTCGTGATTGGTCTCTCCCAGGGCGCAAAATCAACATAAGGGAGTGGAAAAAGGAAGAGCTAGTCTATTCTGTGGGTCCAAAATCAACTACAGCAATAGGTAATGAATTCGAAGAAAAACAATAAACTGGTTCATATTCAGACACAAATATACAAGAAAGAAATGAAGGGTTTTCTAATAAATAATCAAATTCGGATAATCCAAATAAATTCTAAAAACATAAATATTGTTTATAAAAACGTACCTGGAGAGAAGTGAGAACCTGATCCAGTGACAAATGAAAAAAAATATAACAGATCGAAGGAAGAAGTGGGGAAGGAAGGAAGGAGATGATGGGAGGGTATTTTTGGAATTTTCTAAAATAATGTCTGTCAACTTCAAAAATCTTTTTGGAGTTTTTATGTCAATTATTTCTTTTATTTTTGGACTCTTTGGATCGTATCATATCTATATCAATATCAATCGTCCCAATGCTCAAAAGATAACTTTCTTTTAATTCTCTAAAAATAATAAATTTTACATAACCAATACTTAAATTAAGCTATAAATGTTTTCAATAAATAAAACGGTACATTGTTTGAAGTACATTTTTGGAGAAGCTTCTTCAGCCCTGATTCTTTGGGTATTCTATGTCTATTCCTTCTTGTGAAGCCCTAGCTTGCTCTTTCGGAGTATCCTAGTCTAGCCTTGCGTCCTTTAGGCTGAAATAAAAAAAACACCGTTAGCTCGCCCCGGTGTTTGAATCCGAGACCAACTCCGGTGTGAGAGTAAGTATGTCGTTCAAGTAAGTGAAGGTTATAGAGAAGGAGAGTAAGTAGTGAAGTGTGTGTGTAAAAGTTATCATTTGTTCATGAATGACCATGCCTTTATATACTACTTGGAGGTGACTCCAAGACACACCAATTGTGGAGGCAGAGTTGTCTGTAGGAGCGCCGCTTGAATAGTTGATGAGTACCAAGCTTGTCTTTCGGAGTCAAGGTGTCCTCGTGCTCTTTAGTACTAGTCGTGGTCCAAGCGTTTGTACCACTTGTAAAATATCGTACTAAGTATGTCAGGCGTTATCGTCCTCCCTTCGATGGAGACTATGTTCTACTCCCTAGGTGTTGCTCCTACTTTGCTCCATGTGTGGATGTCTGATCCTGTGAATACAGGCGTAGCCGTCTTGCCGTTTGAACCTGTGAATACTAGTGTAGCTGTCCGGTCCTGTGAATACAGGTGTAGCTGTCTGCTCCTTGTGAAAGCTTTACCTTTTGTCATTGTCGTTGGACCTGAGGTGCCTTTCGTACCTCAGCTATTCCAGTGAACTGTTCCAACTTGAGGTTGCTTTACTTGCGAAGCATTAGGAGTTAATTGTAATTGTCTCACCTTAAGCATGCGGGTGAGACTATACCTCATCATGTCTCCTCAGTCTAGTGTCAACGTATTTGTTAGATAGTCGATACTAGACTCGAAAAAACAAGCATGTTCCTTTTATTCTTTGGGCCGCTCATCCAGAGCTGGGTTAGGACGTTCTTGAGATACTATTTACTCTAAAAAGAAAAGAAAGGGAAAAAAAGGGTATATGATTTTTTGACATTTTTAATTTCCTTTTTTTTAGGTATGTCGGTACCGAGTTTCGTATTTTTACTGCATCCGATGAAGTGTCTAAATCAGCTAGTTTAACTTTGTGGGCTTGCCAAGCCCATTTTACCCAATTTGTATTCTTACCTCCTATAAATATTGTCACACCCCACCATGGCGGAATATGGGGCACGACGTATGGATATCATCACAACAATAGCGTGTCTATAGAGATAACTAAATGATATAAGAAATGTCATAAATGGCGACACAAATGTCATGACAATATCTTCAACATGCAGGAGTCTAGGTAAGTAGGTAACAGTCCTACCTCTTACCCAAGACAAACAAATAACACAACAAATCAACATATAGGTTCATAGTATCACTTAATCAAAACACCTAAAAATGAACTAAGAAGGAACGGGGATCTCCTTTTAAATGCAATCCTAATGCCTCCAAAGCTAGCCACTTCTATACCCAAGCTTAACCACATTCTCACCTGAAAGAGACACTAAAACACGTCAACATAAAGTTGGTGAGAGTCATAGGTTTAGACTCCAACGCCAAATCAGTTATAAGCTGTGAATAACAACCATCAACAAAAGAACATATGGACAATGTGTTACATGTATGCATTAACAACTAACATTCAAGATCAATCATTCCAAACCAAAACCAAGGCTCCCAGCCTTACCAATTACCATGGTACCATAGATGATCACACTATGTACCTATCCCAAGGCCCCGCCTTGTCATTATCCATTGGTCCCATAGACGATCACGCTATGTACCTCCCCAATCCAAATCATACACAATCAAGAATCACATAGCAGTTAATCACATAATGTACACACAAGTCCATCACAAACCTCAAAAACATTCACAGCATCAATTTATAAATAACTCAACACAGTGTCTCTTCCATCCCATCTGGAAGTCAAAACCAATAGTAAACATGGGACTATGAAACTCACCTGATTGCTTCTTCACAAGTCCTCGCACTAGCAACAAGCTAACAAACCAAAAACACGCAATCAATACATGAACCAATCACTAAGATGGCTCATCAACCTATGATGGACATCTAGCCTATTCCCATATAAATACCTCATTGATAAGCTCTAATCACCCCATTACCCTTCCCTAACAAGTCCTTAACTTGGTTAAGTTTAATAACTATTCCGTTCATATTTTACACAAAACAGTCCCAATTTTAGGTCTCCAAACTTTAAGCCAAACGTCCACTAAAACATACCCATGGTTTTTGTAAAAGGAATATTCATACCTTTACATATGTTAGCTAACACCTCCCACTTGCCCCAACCTTAAAGCTACTGTTAAGGCCCCGATATATATATATATATACTTTTGTCATTCCAGTTTTACTGATTTTAAACATACAAAAAGTTTGTTACAATTAGGGGGTCTTACCCTAAACCACAACCTTAGCCCAAGTGCAGATACTTTATACAATATATAAACCATCTCTCATGTTCGTTAGAAGATCCCAATGAAACCCTAAGTACCCCAAACAACCTAAAACTTAAAAAGAAAACAGGCTGACTTCAAAACTGTTTTGACCTCCGACTGTTGTAACCTGTTTTTGACCCACTTCCCGACCTCCAATTTAGTTCTCGTTTCTTGCATTGGAAAGCCACTTCAATTACCTTTTCAGGGATACTTGGATCGCAAAATAAGAATTTGTAGAACTCCCAATATGATCAAAACAATTGACTCAAAATTCTGCCTAGTTTTTAAAAACGGGTTTAACAAAATCAACCTCATTAATTAACCATAATCCCTCTAATTACAAGCCCTAATCTATGTAATCATCATATTATGATTAATATAACATAAGTTTACTGTTTTCAAAATTAAACCTAACCTAAATCCATCATAAGATGATCAATTAAACATAAAAACAATTTAATCAAAAAGGTTTTACCTTTAATTCAATGGAGGATGAAAAAACCCAATTTTATGAAGAAACCCTAATTCTTTGTTGAAACCCACGAATTTCTAGGGTATGGATGAACCCAAGTCCAACCCATAGCCCATTTACACTTTCCTTTTCCTTTCTCCTTTCTTTTAGGCGGCCAAAACCGACCCTACACCCCCTTATTTCGTTTTTTTTATTTTTTTTCTTTTTATTGTTAATTAATATCTTATTAATATTACCTTATTTTACCTTAATTTATTTCAGATCCTAAAACTCCCAAAACCTCAAAACCGTAAAACTAGTCAAATTTACGCGTTTTACCATAAAAGACGTAAAATATACACTTTTATAAAAAATCTCAAATTTTGAAATAAACTTTATAACTAAGTCCTAAATGACTTAAAACCATCCCGAAAAATACTCCCGTGATTAAACACCTCATCCGAGACCTCAAAACGCTAAACCATAAATCGTAAAAATACGATTTTCTATAATACATATACGTATACGTAAAACCACTAAATAACACCATCTCACTTCATAGTCACTACCATGTGAACTCATGAACATGAAATCATCACACATTGTTTCACTCACAAGGTATCCCGTACCGGAAACGATATCCAAACCACCATCTATACACACCAATTAGCACATAAACACGTAAAGACACGTAACTAGCACAAAATAAAACTAAGTGACGAACCTCAAAACCAGGGTTGTCACATCACTCCATCCTAATAGAAATCTCGTCCCGAGATTTACTCCTTAGGATCAAACACAAAAACAACAAATCACACGAGGATACTTGTTCTAAATGAACTCCTCTCATTTCCACGTGAACTTTAGTTCAAGTTTCAAAATACCACATATACAAACCAAAAATAATTTAAACTCATTGCCAAACTCTTGAACTCACAGTCAATAAACCTCACAAATGACACAAGTCCTGAATAACCGTACATGCAAAATGCATTCTCAAACAACCTTTACCAATCTCAATGCATGAAATGTATCATGTATACAGCTCATTTCCCCCAGGTAATTCTATGCTCATAAGCTAATGGTCCGATCTTTCCAAAGATCATTAATGGACCTACAAAAATCTACATCAACTCTTCCATAAAACATACCACCCGTTACTATGGGTGAAACTTCATACACAACTTTGTCACTAACTCTAGTGGTTTCCTCCTTTTCTACATAGCATCCCTTGTTGCTCTCATCCTTTCCACAACATCATTACCACATTAGTAGCCTCTTTTACCAATTCTAGTCCACAATGGGGACAACTCACCCTGTCCTTTCATACAGTGCCTCAAATGGCATTTATCGACTTCTAGTATGATAACTATCATTATATGAAAACTCAGCCATCGCTAACGAGTTTCCTAACTCCCTCTAAATCAATCACCCATGCCCTCAGTGTAACACCTAAGGTGGTATAAATATCTCACTTGCCTATCCTTTTCCAGTCAGCTGGATATACTCATATCCAATCATGCTTCATCAACCCCCTTTAGTCCGTACCCCAAACTACTTAAAAATTCCAATTTCCTTCCAAAGTGACCTATGACGGTCTTTCACATATCCATTAGTTCTTCCAAACCAAATCAACTTATGATCTATACACATCATCAAAAGGACGGTTATCTCAGTTAGTCTATCAACTGCCATCCAAACCCATGCTACAGCTACTTCCATTAAATTTGGATAGCTCATTAGTAGCACCTATACACTTCTTTCTCACTTTTCTTCATCTTGTCTCGGTTAGACCAAGCCCTTCATCCCTATGGCACATCACACCTATAACTCCTCATCCATTCGATTATCGACACTAAGCCTCCCAAACAATCAGTATAGGTCGGTGCCATTTCCTTTTCCACACTACGACAGTATTAGCCTGCGTTGTGCTTTATTCTACTCATTAAGCTCTACCAAAGTTTTACCTCTGGTTCCTATCTCCATATGATTGTCCAAGCCACACAACATACATGTTGACGCGTTCTATACTTTAGACAACTCAACTCGTGCAACCTACATCCTCCATCCAAACCACCCTAATACGTCATCCATACAGTTCAAGCTCGTCTTAGCTTCACTTCATTCTTCTTATTCCATGTCTCATCAACCATGCTTGCCTTTCCCAGATGGTACTTGGCCTTGAAATTTTCTTTCACCTCTTAACTCCACCCATCACCTTTGTCAAATGTTCAATCAAGATGATTGAGTATGTGTTGGAGACGTTCATGATCCGCATAGATCATTCTCTACATCTCGTACACCAAATGCCTCTAGCATTCTAGGCAGATATAACAATCCAGCTCCACTAATTGAGTCATATCTAGTTCTTCCAAATCTTCAGTTCTTGCAACGTATAAGCAATCGCCTTTCTTTGTCGTTCTCGTACACATCCAAATCCTTGCTCCACGTATCGTCATGCTTCGCGAATTCATCCAGTCCTTCCGATAATGCCAAGATTGGCTCATTATCCAATCCACCTCTTCAGCCTCCAAAGCGCTTCTTCATCCTTCTTCACTTCGCCCTTGCTGGTTCCATGATATTCCATCATCTCTAACTGCTCGTCATAGTACACTTAATCCTAAAACTCACACTTGAAAATCTCACGTATAATTCCCTTTCCTAACAACTCCAACCCAACTCATAATTTACCTCACACTCTTTCTAAGATTTGAGTAGATCAAGATGTCGTCGATGCTCCTGATGACATCTCGTTTATACCCGTTCATGCACACTCGGTTCATTGACTCCATGAAAACCGCTAGTGCTTTGGCGAAGCCAAATGCATAACCGTAAACCCAAGGCGTTCATACAACATCCTTAGCAGTTTCAACTACGTCCTCCTTGCACCCTCTCTTAGAAGCCATACGAATAAATTTCTACCTCGTTCTACTAGCGAAAATCTACAGGTATTCTATAAGACCAATACTTCCTCTTGTCAGACCACTCAACAGCTTCCACATCACATTTACTACCAGGCAACTCAACTTTTATCTTGCATTCCTTGTAAATTTCTAACAACTCTTGTTTTTAAATCATTCCATCAACAATTGCCTTGGAAAGGCACTATCTACAACTACTCTCACTTCTCCTACTTGCTCTACTTATGGTTCTACCTTACAGTAATAGGCAAACCTACTAAATTTCAGGAAATTTTCGGAAAACTTACATGCCCTACGAACAATCATAAATACCTTTGAGGTATTCTACCCCCTTCAACACTCTCTATGGCGCGTTACTTGTGCCAATATCCATACATCTCACAAGTCTCTATTCATCTCCCTTGGCACTCCTAATAAACCTCATGACCACATTAGTTCATCTACGAACCTCTTTCCTCCCCACTAAGGGTATTCCGGCCGTTCTATCATGGTCACCTACTTAATCGTGTAGGCGCGACCAAGTCTTTCATATGACTACCTCAACGCTCCCGAACAATACGAAACCAAAACTACCTCCTGAATCCATCAGATACGATCAACGAATCAAACCAACGGATAACTAACGACATTTCACGTACACCAGTTAAAACAAGTCAAAAACCATGAGACTAAAAAGAAAAATCAAACCCAAAACGTGTATCAATTCAAAATGACCCATCACAACGAAAAATAATCCAAGAAACACCCAACGGCAACCATGGCAACCAAACATATTACGCCCTGCGACATATTATTTAAACCGTGCAAAAGATCGACTTTTCCAAAAGAATATATATCTTTTTTTTTATTATTATTACCTCCCACATCTATGTGACTCAAACAATATACAAACAACCCTCTTGACGAACTCAAAACTCAACTCAAAAACTAGGTATCCCGTGCATCCCAAATCATAAAAATAAACTACTATTCAAACTCAACCTTTAACCTGACACTTGTACAATAATTTCGGCCAAGATACTGACCTCCCATGACTATACATTCTGAATATTTGAAAAGTACGTTCCGAGTACATAATTTTAGGCTTTTGAATCATCCAAAAAGCTTTAAAAAAACGAACAAGTTATGAGCAAAACAATTTTATACCAGTTGTTTTAAAAAAAACTAAAGAATAAACTTAGTGATTAATGCAATCCTTTTAAATGAAAGATATAATTGTATGTGTAATCTTCATAAACTTAATTTAACCTCGTATTAATAATTATAAATGACGTGAATCGGTTAAACCCAATTATATAAACTATGTAAGTAGAAAGAAATTTTACTTCGCTTTATTTTAAAGAAAGTCTTTTAGAATTTGAAATAAATAAGTGTTGATTAAAATGAAATCTTATGTTACATCTTGTTTCAAACACGACTCCAACACCTTACCCTTATTTTACCGAATACAACCAACTATCTAACCCTATAATAGATTTCCAAGTCCCCCTTTTTCTCAATATATACCGACCAAAAGAAATGTAAGACCCAACACAAAAGATTTCATTATCTCAAAAGAAATCCCAAGTTATTTCAATAGACTCAAAACCAAGAACACGATTTTAAAACGTACACGTGAAATACGAAACTTAAAGGATACGCTACAAGACACACTTCAAAAGATTCAAAACGTCGTTGAAACTCCACCAAACTCGAGCACTATTAAATTGTTTAAACACAAAAGAGCACTAGGTACGTTCAAGTTATAAAAACTATTGAACGACCGTAAATCATAAGATAACATCTATTAGTATATATACATCCGCATATGTATACCTATCGAATCTCCCAAACATACTCGTTATCATACATGTCAAGTCAATCAATCGCTTTATACGCTCGTTTTTTCATACGAGTAATCACCATCTCACCGTGCCACAACAAGGCATAAAGCCCACCTCCAAAACCAAACCATATCGTGTGACCCCATAATCACACAACACCACTATAATCCCAAAACATATAACACAAAAAGAACAATAGCCATATCATAGGCAGCCATTACATAGACCCATATATATACGTATACCCAATTTCTACATCTCATCATATACAAGCATGTACTAACCCTCTTTCATGCAATCATACTTGAGAACCCATTGAAGTTGTGGTACTTGTATAATTATGTTAGCCACCATACTTATACAATTACCCTTTCCCCAATGCACTCCCTCCTATGATGACACTTATAAGAATCAATACAATATATAACACATAAATCCATCTACTCACATAAGCTCATAACCACATAACCATATAGGTCCAAAACTCCATCTATTAAAATAACATAGTAATACTCTTGGAATACAGAAATCCATAGTCTAGCTAAAACAACATAGACTAAATCCAAAACGAAAACATAATCAGTTATAAGTCATGTTGCCCGTAAGAGTGGAAACAGCTTAAAATCCTTCCTACCCATGTATTCCTAGTAACTCGAACCACCACACGATTCTTTAGGGAACATGACTTAAACATCAAAAGAAAAATAACATACCTCAGGTATGTAAAATAACTTGATAAAAGATAGAAACTACCTTGTACTAAATTATGTACTATAATGTACAATTTAAGCAAAATTTAACAGTGACTAGCATGGACGATTATGGTTCAACCCGCACTAGTCTCAAACCCGAAAAGAAAATAACATGTGACTAAGTACGAACATACTACGGTTCAATTCATACTAGTCAAAACATCGCAATGAATAACATCCAAACACATCAATTATTATAAAATGCACACATACTCCTATGACGCCTATATGCAGGGACCCTTAAGCTATAGACTAGGCTACGCGACTAGGCAACCTAATTCTCTATAACCATTGTCTCTGATACCATTCTGTCACACCCCACCATGGCGGAATATGGGGCACGACGTATGGATATCATCACAACAATAGCGTGTCTATAGAGATAACTAAATGATATAAGAAATGTCATAAATGGCGACACAAATGTCATGACAATATCTTCAACATGCAGGAGTCTAGGTAAGTAGGTAACAGTCCTACCTCTTACCCAAGACAAACAAATAACACAAAAAATCAACATATAGGTTCATAGTATCACTTAATCAAAACACCTAAAAATAAACTAAGAAGGAACGGGGATCTCCTTCTAAATGCAATCCTAATGCCTCCAAAGCTAGCCACTTCTATACCCAAGCTTAACCACATTCTCACCTGAAAGAGACACTAAAACACGTCAACAAGGTTTAGACTCCAACGCCAAATCAGTTATAAGCTGTGAATAACAACCATCAACAAAAGAACATATGGACAATGTGTTACAAGTATGCATTAACAACTAACATTCAAGATCAATCATTCCAAACCAAAACCAAGGCTCCCAGCCTTACCAATTACCATGGTACCATAGATGATCACACTATGTACCTATCCCAAGGCCCCGCCTTGTCATTATCCATTGGTCCCATAGACGATCACGCTATGTACCTTGATACTATGATTTTCATTGGGTTCAGGTTTAATCTCGGAATCTTCTCGAATTGATCACGGCTCAAAGTGGAATAATTGTTCTTGGTTGCTAAAAAGGGATTAGTTTTCTTTTTTACTAAAAGGATTAAAAGCATAAAATGATAAAAACTTAAACTGAAAGCAATTAACTAATAGAAACAAAACAATAAAAATAATAAAACATAGATTTAGAACGAAACAATTAATAAAAATAAAACTAAAAGACGAAATTAACTATCGACTCGAAAATAAAGTTTACTAAATGAAAAAGGAGAGAATAAAACTAAAATGGTACTTTAAAGCTAAACGAGGCAAAACCTAAAGCGGGTACTAAATAAAAGATAAAACTTAAACTTTTGGAAAAAATATTAATAGTAAAAATCGACCAAAAATTCAACTAAAAATACGTAACTTTCAAAAATAAAATCGGAACAACTTTCAGATAAAACTAAACAATTACGGAACAATACTATTAAATAAACAAGCTAGCAGGCTAGCTGCTGGAAGCAGCCAGGCAGCCTGCTTAATTGGCGGGAATTAATTAGGAAGCTAGCAAGCTAGCTGGTGAAACATATAACCTTTGTTCGGAACTTTACAAAAGTTCCGATTCAGAACTTTTTGCCACCAACACTGGTTCGGAAGTTTTTAATTGGTTCGGAACATTATTGTTGTTCGGAAGATTTTTTTGTTCGGAAGAATTTAAATTGGTTTGGAACATTTTTCAAACATCCGGATCGGAACTTTTCAAAAAACTGGTTCGGAACTTTTTCTAAAAATCTGGATCAGAACTTTTTAAATCTAGATCGGAACTTTTTCTAAAAATCTGGATCGGAACTTTTTAAATCTGGTTCGGAACTTTTTGGCAAGAAATTTGGTTCGGAACTTTTTGGCAAGAATATTTGGTTCGGAACTTTGGGAAACAAAGAACAGTAGGTAACAGATAGAACAGAGGAACACGATTTTTAGCCAAAATTCACCAAGTTTTAAACCAAATCTTAAACAAGACTAATCACCAATCATCTACTAACCATACACAACAAATCCCAACAATGAAAACATCAAACCCACTTACTTTTGAAGATCAAAATCAACTAAATAAGAACTTTAAAACTTTGAATCAAAGAACAAGATGAAATGGAAGGATTAAATTGATAGATTAATGTAAATAAATAAAAGGAAAGATTAGACACTTACAAATTCAAAGATTCAACAAGAAAAGAAAAATCACCAACACCTTAATGGTGTTGGCTTCCTACGAAAGAAAAGGAAATGACTGGGAAAAAAATAAAAAACTTGTCAAAAAGTGTGAAGGGGTGGTCTTTATATAGGTCTTCCATTTGGTTGGTGAGTGGGCTTTCTCCATTTCTTCTTGTCTTTTCGTCTTTTCAGAAAAGTCGACGTTTTCGATTCTGATTCGGGATTTGTCGTCGATTAAATTCAACTCGTCTTTTAATTTCTTCGTTTAATAGACTTGAGTTTCTTCGACATATGTAAATCTTCCATCTTTGGTCCTTTTCTTCGATAAATCTTCAAATAGGCCCAGTGACTTCAAATCTTTTGCATCTCTTAGACAATAGACTTCGTCTTGAGTCTTTTTCTTCCATAAAACCCGTGCAATCCCATGTTTTCTTCAATATTCATCCGGTTAACTCTGAAAACACAATAAACACAAAAACCACGCATAATTCCAAACAAATGATATTAAATACCCGTTTTGGTCTCGTTTTAGCCAGAATTAAGTGGAAAAAGGATGGGTGTTTACACACCTATCAAATCCCCTACACTTAACCATTGCCATGCCCTCATGCAATGCTTAGTGATAAAGCAATTTTACACTTTTCTCATAATCAATCAACCTTGGCCTTATTAACATACTACTAAACAAAAATTAAAATACTAAGAGAAATTAAAGCTTTAAAGTAAACAGAAGGATAGAAAACCATTTTCACTTGAAAATAGCTATATGGAAATAACTTGCAAAGAGATCAAGGACTTACATTAGGCTTTGGTGCTGTGAAGATTTATCACCCTCAAGTTTCACGTTCCCCAAACTAAGCTTAAAAACGAGATCATTGTTATTATAAGTTAGTAAATCAAACACTTACACACATGGCTTAATTATATGCTTAAACTCCCTTGTTCCTAGGTGTATCTCTTATATTTTATTTTTGTCTTAGAATGATCATGAAGATGTATTTTTCGACTTATTTCGATAGTTTATTTAGGCTGAAAGCAAAGTAGGACGATTTGATCAATAATTAGCTAAAGGACAAAATCTCTTAAAACTGCTTCTCGGGATATCAAAAAGTTCATATCTTGGCATAACTCGGTTCACGATTTGAGACCTTTCTCGGGCCGATATTTGGCATGTACTTCATACTTCATATCTTGAGAGACGTGCTTGGGATAATGGTCTTCTCATCGTTATTAGAGTTTCTTCACTTGGAGACTTTTGAGGGGTACTCCAACTTTGTTGACCACGACTTCATGATTATTTCTTCAATCTCTAATTGGGATTTTGAGATACAACGATCCGCCTCCTTTTCGGACTTGGATCTATTTATCCTCATACCTTGTTAGGGTCTTTTCAGATAGACTTATCCATGATCTTTACGGGAGTTGATTGCTTTTCGTCGTGAGTCTTGATCCTTCATATTGATTTTGGGAATAATGCTTTTCACATCACCTTGGATCTTTAGCAATAAGATTGAATCCTCATGCCTTGTTAGGGCCTTTTCGGACTCGCCAATCTTCGCGCCCCGCTTCATAAGTTATGCCTTGGCTATGAACTCTTATCATTACCGAGCAACTTTTAAACGATCTTGGGCTAGAAGCTAAGTAACTTTTCAAATCGTACGACCTTACTTATTGCAGATAAATTATTAGCAAGTGATGGGAGAATAGGCAAATAATTACACCAAGTGAGCTTGTGCAAGAATACCGACTTATAATTGACTCTATCATTTCTCGTTCTCCACAATTTAAAATATCAAGTAATGAGACTCGTGGATGCTTAGCCTAATAAACCAATTAAGGTCTACATGGTTAAGGATACTAGCTAGAATAAACTTGGATAAGTCTATTCGGGTTGAGTCAAAATAATCGCAACGGGCCTAATATGTCAAAGACTTCAAAACTAGCTACACCACTTTATTAATATTTTTGACTTTATTGCAGGATATATACATATGAAAGCAACGATAAAAAATTAAAAATTACGACTATATGGCCAAAGTTAATAAAAAATTTGAAAAATGTTGAAAAATATGATTTTTCGGTTAAATGAAGGCATTTTCATGGAAAAGTCCACTTAAAACTTTGATAGAAGTCCCCCTACACTTAAGATAAACATTGTCCTCAATGTTTTAAGCATGTGGGAAAAGTCTCCCCTACACTTATGACATTGTGCACTTTGGTTAAATCAAGCTAAGGAAGAGACGACTAAAGTGATCAATTTCAGATGTGAGTATGAAGAAATTTGAATCACGATAGTTGAGAGATAGAACCGGATTTCGGATAACACGGGAGCACGGTTCTTCAAAGGTTCCAAAAGTGCATTCATCCTTATAATCACATCACCACACAAACACAAACAACCTATAGAGGTCCCCCTACACTTAGGAGGTTAAAACGGAAAAAGATATATACTCGGGCTGCCTCCCGAGGAGCGCTTGTTTTTGATAACCGAGTCACGAGCCTGACTCGACCCAAAATTAGTTCTTGGGAAACATGGTGAGGGATGGAATCATCTCATGAGAGATGTCCTCACCAAAGTACAACTTCACTCGTTGGCCATTCACCTTAAAATTAGGTCCATTAGGTTGAGCGATCTCGAGAGTACCATATGGAAAAATTTGGGCAATGGTGAATGGGCCGGACCAACGAGATTTCAGCTTGCCCGAAAAGATTTTCAATCGAGAGTTAAAGAGTAAAACTTTGTCTCCAACTTGGAACTCTCGGTTCTTAATCTTAGAGTCGTGAATGAGCTTAGTCTTTTCCTTATAGATCAAAGAATTTTCATAAGCCTCATTACGGAGTTCATTCAGCTCATTGAGTTGGATCTTGCGTAGGTCACCGGCTTTGTTGATATCGAAGTTAGCCCACTTCAAGGCCCAGTAAGCCTTGTGCTCTAACTCAATGGGGAGGTGGCATGCTTTCCCGTACACGAGACGATATGGTGTACAACCAATTGGAGTCTTATATGCGGTACGAAAAGCCCACAGAGCATCATCAAGTTTATCAGCCCATGAGGCACGATGCTCTCCCACGGTTCTTTCAAGAATTCGCTTTAATCCTCGGTTAGAGATTTCAGCCTGGCCATTAGTTTGTGGGTGGTAAGCGGTGGAAAGACGATGATTGACACCATACTTAGCCATGACTCTTGCAAATTGATCATTGCAAAAATGAGTCCGGCGATCACTAATAATGGCACGAGGCACATCGAATCTAGCGAATAGCGATTTCAAAAAGTTACAAACCACCCTTGCGTCATTAGTGGGTAAAGCTTTGGCTTCAACCCACTTAGAAACGTAGTCAACGGCTAAAAGGATGTATTTGTTTCCTTTAGATGAAGGGAATGGCCCCATAAAGTCGATACCCCAAACATCAAAGATTTCACATTCTTGTATGAAATTTTGAGGCATCTCATCTTTATGTGTGATCTTGCCTTGTTTTTGGCAAGCATCACAACGTTTAACCATCTCGTGAGCATCACGATAAATGGTGGGCCAATAAAATCCCGAGTCAAACACTTTTTTGGCGGTGTAGTTAGGACCAAAGTGACCACCGGTGGGTCCTTTGTGGCAAGCGTCAAGGATTTCTAAAGCGGTCAGTCCATCAACACATCGGCGATCAAATCAGCGCATTGTTTGAAGAGATACGGGTCATCCCAAAAGTAAGTCTTAATGTCTTTGAAGAACTTTTTCTTTTGCTGGGATGTTAGCCCGTCAACGAGAATTCCACCCGCCAAGTAGTTTGCAATGTCCGTAAACCACGGGGTTTCATCAGAATTCGAGTTGATAGACATTAAGGTCTCCAGGGGAAAAGAGTCATTGATCTCTTTGTTCGGATGATCCCCTTGGTAAGGATCCTCAAGTCTACTGAGATGATCCGCGGCTAGGTTTTCAGCTCCTTTCTTATCGCGAATTTCGATTTTAAATTCTTGGAGTAGCAAAACCCAGCGAAGAAGTCTTGGTTTGGAATCTTGTTTAGTCAACAAGTACTTCAACGCGGAATGATCGGTATAAACGATGGTGGTAGAAAGGACAAGATAGGGGCGAAATTTATCAAAGGCATAGACAACAGCTAAAAGCTCTTTTTCGGTTGTCGTATAATGCAATTGAGCCCCAGTCATTGTCTTGCTAGCGTAATGGATTGGTTGGAAGTGTTTATTCACTCTTTGGCCCAAAACCGCTCCAATAGCAAAGTCACTAGCATCGCACATCAACTCAAAGGGAAGCTCCCAATTAGGGGTAACCAAGACGGGTGCCTTAGTTAGCTTATCCTTAAGCGAGTTGAAGGCTTCAATACACTCGTTGGAAAAGATAAAAGGAGTATCTTTTTCCAAGAGGTGGGTCATCGGGCGAGCGATTTTAGAAATATCTTTGATGAAACAACGGTAGAAGCCCGCATGACCGAGGAAACTTCTCACACCCTTCACGGTTGAAGGTGGAGGCAACTTAGAAATAACATCGACTTTAGCATGGTCCACTTCAAGACCGGCTTTGGAGATTTTGTGTCCTAGCACGATGCCCTCTTTTACCATGAAATGACATTTTTCCCAATTAAGAACAAGGCGAGTGTCTTCATACCGCTTAAGCATACGTTCTAAATTGGCAAGGCAAGCAGAGAATGAATCGCCATAAACCGAGAAATCATCCATGAATACTTCCATAGTTTCTTCAACCATGTCATGGAAGATAGCCATCATACACCTTTGGAACGTCCCAAGAGCATTGCATAAACCGAAAGGCATGCGTTTGTAAGCAAATGTTCCATAGGGACAAGTGAATGTGGTCTTTTCTTGGTCTTTGGGATCGATGGGAATTTGAAAATACCCGGAGAAACCGTCTAAAAAGCAGTAATAATCATTACCCGCTAGACGCTCGAGCATTTGATCCATGAAAGGAAGAGGAAAGTGATCTTTTCTCGTGGCATCATTGAGCTTGCGATAGTCGATACAAACTCTCCACCCAGTAACAAGACGAGTGGGAATCAAGTCGTTGTGTTCATTGGGAACAACGGTTATTCCGCCCTTCTTGGGCACACAATGGTCGGGACTTACCCATGGCGAATCCGAGATAGGGTAAATCAAGCCGGCATCAAGAAGTTTAATAACCTCTTGTTTGATGACGTCATGAATGCGAGGATTAACCCTTCGTTGGCTCTGGATTGCGGGTTTAAAGTTATCTTCCATGAGAATCTTGTGAGTACAAAAGTTTGGATCAATTCCGCGGATATCGGAAATTTTCCAAGCAATTGCCTTCTTATGATCTTTAAGCACGGCGATGAGGCGAGATTTTTCTTCTTCTTTTAAGTCCTTCGCGATGATGACGGGCGACTTCTTCTTTTCGTCAAGAAACACGTACTCGAGATGGGACGGCAACTCCTTAAGTTCTAAATCTGGAGGATTTTCGATGGGAGGCGTATTCAAAGTCGGTTCATTGATAGCAATATCCTTGGGAGATGGTGGAGAAATATTGTCTTCTTTAAAAAGGTTCTCAATGAGGCGAAGATCTTCATCCCAATCGGTGGGAGAATCGTCTTGTTGTAAGTTAACATCTCCCATGGTGGCTTCCAAATCTTTCCAAAGGAAATCACTTTCTCCAAATAGAGATAGTGATGAATCAATAGAGGAAACGGTCTCAACATTGGGAAGAGAGGTAGGAATACTTTTACAAGCATCTTTGAAGTGTTTTTCACAAGCCTCATCAAGAACGTCAATACAATTAACGCTCTCGTATGAATAAGGCTGTTTAGAAAGCTTTCCCATGTTGAAGACAATTTTATCGTCACCCACTCTCATGATAAGGTCACCCGCTTCAACATCGATGAGAGTGCGACCGGTCCTCAAGAATGGACGTCCAACGATTAATGGCACACGAGGGTCCATATCGTAGTCGACGACGACGAAATCGGCAGGAAAAGTGAATTTGTCGACTCCTACAAAGATGTCTTCGGCTATCCCCACTGGATAAGCAACCGTACGGTTAACTAATTCCAAAGTCATTTTGGTGGGGACTAGCTCAGGGAGAGATAATTGCTTCCAAACGCTTAGAGGCATTAAATTAATACTGGCACCTAGATCGGCTAGGGCCATGCAATTCTCTACTCCCAGGAAGTTGCAAGGGATTAAGAAGCGACCCGGATCACCAAGCTTGGTTGGCAATTTCCTTAAGAGCACTGCAGAGCAATTCTCATTAAGTTGGGTGTTAGCAATATCAAGAAGCTTCTCCTTGTCGCTAAGAAGATCTTTGAACATTTTCGCGTATTTAGGCATATGAGCGAGAGCCTCAGCGAAGGAGATGTTGAAATTCAATTGTTTAAACATTTTGAGAAAGTTCGAAACCTGAATATCGTCCTTGCTTTTGAGCTTCTCTTTCCTCAACCTTGAGGGATAAGGTATATCGGAAGAAGAGGAAGGCTTTAGAATAGTAGGATCACTCACATCCTTGGGTGGAGGAGGGGTAGAAGGAAGAGGTGGAGAAATTGGGGAAGTAGAAGGTTGAGGAATAGGAGCAGGTGACTCGTTTTCCTTAGTCACAATCACCGGTGGAGGTATAGGAAGCTCGGGTTCCTTGGTACCTTTGCCACTGCGAGTGGTGATTGCTTTCATCTCCCCTCTTGGATTCGCAACGGTGTTACTCGGAAGAGTACCCGAAGAAGAGGATTGATTACCTTGGAAGAAACCAGCCATCATGTTCCTTAAGTCATTCGTTTGATTTGCCAAAGTGTTTCTCATATCAGCTCGAAGATCGTTCCCTTGTTTCAGCATGTCTGCTTTCAAGTTGAGCACTTACCGCTAGAGATTTTCCACAATCACATCATTAGTCCTCATGTAGGTTTCAACATCTTGGTGTAATGCGGTGGGTTGGTTGCGAGGGGGAGCATGGTAGGCGGGTGGTTGATAAGCAGGTTGTTGGTAAACTTGGTTGTTTCTTTGAGGTGGATATGGTTGTTTATGAGGTGGTTGGTATGGTGCACGAGGTTGTTGTTGTTGTTGAGGAGGGCGATTGAGGTTTTGTTGTTGGTTTGGGTTGTTAGGAGGAAAACCGGGTGGGGAAAGAAAGTTGTTAGAGCGGTAGCTAAGCAAGTTGCGGTCACCTTGAGGACGAGCTTGATAAGCGGTCGGAGGATAGGTACCGTATGCTGCATTCACATTCTCAGAAGGGTAGTCTTCGGTGGTGGTACAAGTGGTGTAAGAGTGAGGACCCCCGCATATTTCACATGGTTGGCTGACAGCATTGACTTGAGCATTTTTAGCGTTGATGTTGTTGGTGTTGCTAGCGGTTTGGGTAGCAAGCGATTCAAGAAGCGAAGTAATTTTGTCAAGTCGCTTGTCGTTGTCACTAGTACTAACACTAGCGGCATTGGTCCGAACACTCTTGGTTTGCACATGAGACTTATTCTCAATGATATCCCAAGCGGCATTAGAAGTCTTAACCAAAATATTACCCCCCGAGGCACTATTTAGTGAATCTTGGTCATTCATGCTTAAACCATTATAAAAAGTATTAATTTGGTGCACTTTGGTAAAATCATGTTGTGGGCACTTTCTTAAAAGATCTTTAAAATGGTCCCAAGATTCACTAAAAGACTCATCGTACTTTTGTTCAAAATTAATGATTTCATTCCGCAAAGCGGTAGTACGAGAGGGTGGGAAAAAGTAGTTTATAAACTTGGTCTCCAAATCCGTCCACGTCAAAATACTTTGTGGCGGTTCCTTTGCAAGCCAATGTCGGGCTTGTCCCTCTAGGGAGAAAGTAAAAAGTTGTAAACGGATTACCTCTTGTGGAACACCATTGAATTTGACCGTATTTGTGAGTTGCAGGAACCTTTTGATGTGGTCATGTGGATCATCAATGGTACGCCCCAAGAATGGTTGAGCTGAGACCATCTGAATAAAGCCGGATTTGAGCTCAAAGTTGTTGGCTGCAATCGCGGGTATGACAATTGGATCATTGTTGCCCTCCACATGTGCTTGTAACAGTTCAATCATAGGGCGATTGTCCGGTAGAGGTTAATTGTTGTTGTTATTATTGTTGTTGAGAGGTGGATTGTTATTGTTGTTGTTATTATTGTTGTTTTGAGGTGGGTTATTGTTGTTGTTGTGTACATCGGCCATGTCTAAGTCTTCGAGAGGCTCGGGCTCTTGATAAGACGTTGTCCGTGTACGCATGCACCTGCAAAAGAACTAACAAAGCAAACAAGAAATATTTTTGTCTTTTTTTATGTTTTTTACTTTTTAGGATATGTAAAATTTTATATTTTTTTAAGGGTTTTTGAATTTTTTTATGAAAAAGTAACGTTCACGGTGAACGGATCCCAAAATCCAAGTTCTCACAAAAAACTGGTAATCTTAACGAGAAGAGCCGGCAGCGGCGCCATTTGATACTATGATTTTCATTGGGTTCAGGTTTAATCTCGGAATCTTCTCGAATTGATCACGGCTCAAAGTGGAATAATTGTTCTTGGTTGCTAAAAAGGGATTGGTTTTCTTTTTTACTAAAAGGATTAAAAGCGTAAAATGATAAAAACTTAAACTGAAAGCAATTAACTAATAGAAACAAAACAATAAAAATAATAAAACGTAGTTTTAGAACGAAACAATTAATAAAAATAAAACTAAAAGACGAAATTAACTATCGACTCGAAAATAAAGTTTACTAAATGAAAAAGGAGAGAATAAAACTAAAATGGTACTTTAAAGCTAAACGAGGCAAAACCTAAAGCGGGTACTAAATAAAAGATAAAACTTAAACTTTTGGAAAAAATATCATTACTAAAAATCGACCAAAAATTCAACTAAAAATACGTAACTTTCAAAAATAAAATCGGAACAACTTTCACATAAACTAAACAATTACGAAACAATACTATTAAATAAACAAGCTAGCAGGCTAGCTGCTGGAAGCAGCCAGGCAGCCTGCTTAATTGGCGGGAATTAATTAGGAAGCTAGCAAGCTAGCTGGTGAAACATATAACCTTTGTTCGGAACTTTACAAAAGTTCCGATTTGGAACTTTTTGCCACCAACACTGGTTCAGAAGTTTTTAATTGGTTCGGAACATTATTGTTGTTCGGAAGAATTTAAATTGGTTCGGAACATTTTTCAAACATCCGGATCGGAACTTTTCAAAAAACTGGTTCGGAACTTTTTCTAAAAATCTGGATCGGAACTTTTTAAATCTAGATCGGAACTTTTTCTAAAAATCTGGATCGGAACTTTTTAAATCTGGTTCGGAACTTTTTGGCAAGAAATTTGGTTCGGAACTTTTTGGCAAGAATATTTGGTTCGGAACTTTGGGAAACAAAGAACAGTAGGTAACAGATAGAACAGAGGAACACGATTTTTAGCCAAAATTCACCAAGTTTTAAACCAAATCTTAAACAAGACTAATCACCAATCATCTACGAACCATACACAACAAATCTCAACAATAAAAACATCAAACCCACTTACTTTTGAAGATCAAAATCAACTACATAAGAACTTTAAAACTTTGAATCAAAGAACAAGATGAACAAGAAGAAATGGAAGGATTAAATTGATAGATTAATGTATATAAACAAAAGGAAAGATTAGACACTTACAAATTCAAAGATTCAACAAGAAAAGAAAAATCACCAACACCTTAATGGTGTTAGCTTCCTACGAAAGAAAAGGAAATGACTGGGAAAAAAATAAAAAACTTGTCAAAAAGTGTGAAGGGGTGGTCTTTATATAGGTCTTCCATTTGGTTGGTGAGTGGGCTTTCTCCATTTCTTCTTGTCTTTTCGTCTTTTCAGAAAAGTCGACGTTTTCGATTCTGATTCGGGATTTGTCGTCGATTAAATTCAACTCGTCTTTTAATTTCTTCGTTTAATAGACTTGAGTTTCTTCGACATATGTAAATCTTCCATCTTTGGTCCTTTTCTTCGATAAATCTTCAAATAGGCCCAGTGACTTCAAATCTTTTGCATCTCTTAGACAATAGACTTCGTCTTGAGTCTTTTTCTTCCATAAAACCCGTGCAATCCCATGTTTTCTTCAATATTCATCCGGTTAACTCTGAAAACACAATAAACACAAAAACCACGCATAATTCCAAACAAATGATATTAAATACGCGTTTTGGTCTCGTTTTAGCCAGAATTAAGTGGAAAAAGGATGGGTGTTTACACACCTATCATACCTCCCCAATCCAAATCATACACAATCAAGAATCACATAGCAGTTAATCACATAATGTACACACAAGTCCATCACAAACCTCAAAAACATTCACAGCATCGATTTATAAATAACTTAACATAGTGTCTCTTCCATCACATCTGGAAGTCAAAATCAATAGTAAACATGGGACTATGAAACTCACCTGATTGCTTCTTCACAAGTCCTCGCACTAGCAACAAACTAACAAACCAAAAACACGCAATCAATACATGAACCAATCACTAAGATGGCTCATCAACCTATGATGGACATCTAGCCTATTCCCATATAAATACCTCATTGATAAGCTCAAATCACCCCATTACCCTTCCCTAACAAGTCCTTAACTTTGTTAAGTTTAATAACTATCCCGTTCATATTTTACACAAGACAGTCCCAATTTTAGGTCTCCAAACTTTAAGTCAAACGTCCACTTAAACATGCCCATGGTTTCTGTAAAAGGAATATTCATACCTTTACATATGTTAGCTAACACCTCCCACTTGCCCCAACCTTAAAGCTACTGTTAAGGCCCCGATATATATATATATATATATATATATATATATATATATATATATATATATATATATATATATATATATATATATATATATATATATATATATATATATATATATATATATATATATATATATATATATATATATATATATATATATATATATATATATATATATATATACTTTTGTCATTCCAGTTTTACTGATTTTAAACATACAAAAAGTTTGTTACAATTAGGGGGTATTATTGATAGGTGTGTAAACACCCATCCTTTTACCACTTAATTCTGGCTAAAACGAGACCAAAACACGTATTTAATATCATTTGTTTGGAATTATGCGTGGTTTTTGTGTTTATTGTGTTTTCAGAGCTAACCGGATGAATATTAAAGAAAACATGGGATTGCACGGGTTTTACTGAAGAAAAGGACTCAAGATAAAGTTTATTGTCCAAGAGATGCAAAAGATTTGAAGTCACTGGGTCTATTCGAAGATTTATCGAAGAAAAGGACCAAGGATGGAAGATTTACATAAGTCGAAGAAACTCAAGTCTATTAAACGAAGAAATTAAAAGACGAGTTAAATTTAATCGACGACAAATCCCGAATCAGAATCGAAAACGGAAACTTTTCTGAAAAGACGAAAGGACAAGAAGAACGGGAGAAATCCCACTCACCAACCAAAAGACAAGGCTATAAATAGTCCACCCTCACACACTTAGTGCCAATTTTTTTAGTTTTTCTCTCCTCCACCTTTTTCTCCCTTTTTAGTTCGGATCATCACCAACACCAATAGGGTGTTTGGTGATCTTGATCTTTGTTTATTTTTCAATCTTGTAATTTTAATCCTTGCTTTGTTATTGTTAAAACATTAATCATCAATACAAGCTCTTGTTTAATCTTTCCATTTCATCTTGTTCATCATCATTTTTCTTTTCTAGTTCTTAAGTTCTTATTTTCTTGATTTGATCTTCAAAAGTTGTTGGGTTTTGTGTTTTTGTTGATGGGATTCGTAGTTATTGGTTAGTAAATCATTTGGGTTAAGTTGTATTTAAGTTTTTGGTAAAAAACTTGGTGATTTTTAGATTAAAATCGTGTTTCCTTGTTCTTCGGGTAGTTACTGTATCTGAGATTCCCAGGTTCCGAATGAACTGAAAAGTTCCGGGCGAATCAAAAGTTCCGAGTGAACCAAAAAGTTCCGGATGAGCATCATCTTCCGAATGAACTAAAAAGTTCCGGATGAAAGTGTTTTCTAGAAAGTTCCGAATGAATGCATGTTTTTAAGTTCCGAATCAACTTCTTTTCAAAAAAGTTCCGAATGAGTTTCTTGTTTAAAAGTTCCGAGTCAGTCTAAAGTTCCGGATGAACCTAAGTTCCGAATGAAGCAAAACTTCCGGATGAACCTAAAGTTCCGAATGAAGCAAAACTTCCGGATGAACCAAAGTTCCGAGCCAAGTTCCGGGTGAAAGTTCCGCATGAAGATCCGAGCCAAACTTCCGAACGAAGTTCCGAATCAAGGGGTCCGAGTGAAAAGTTCCGGATGAGCAAAGTTCCGGATCAATGACATACTTCCGAATCAATTTCATTTGAGGATTTCTGAGGTTTCTTTACTGTTTCTTTATTTCACACTTATATTTTAACTGTAACTTTAATTTTAATTTTAATTTTAATTTTAATTTTAATTCAAGTTTTTATTAATTGTCATTAAATTATTTGTCTTTTATTTAAGTTTACATTTTAGAGCATTTGTCATTTAGTAGTTTTAAAAAATCCAAACCCTTTTTTAGTAACCAAGAACAATCATTCCACTCAAGGCCGAGATCAATTCGAGAGGATATCGAGACAAATTAAACCCATATAAAAACCAGAGTATCAAATGGCGCCGCTGCCAGCTCTTCTCGTTAAGATCAAAAGTTTTTGTGAGAACTTGGATTTTGGGATCCGTTCCCCGTGAACGTTACTTTTTCATAAAAATTTTCAAAAAATCCTAAAAAATATAAAAATTTCAAAAATACAAAAAAAAATTAAAAAACATAAAAACCAAAAATATTTTTGCTTTGCTTTTCTTTGTTCGTTCTTTTGCAGGTGTATGCGCACTCGATCCACGTCTTATCAAGAGCCCGAGCCTCTCGATCACTTAGACATGGCCGGTGTACAAAACAACAATAACATACCACCTCCAAACAATAATAATAACAACAACAACCCACCTTTCAACAACATGAACAATAACAACAACAATGAGCCCCTTCCGGATAATCGCCCGATGATTGAACTGCTGCAAGCTCATGTCGATGGCAACACGGATCCAATTGTCATACCTCCAATTGCCGCCAACAATTTCGAGCTAAAATCAGGCTTTATCCAGATGGTCTCCGCTCAACCATTCTTGGGACGTACCATTGATGATCCACACGACCATATCAAGAGATTCTTGCAACTAACCAACACGGTCAAATTCAATGGTGTTCCACAAGAGGTTATCAGGTTACAACTTTTTCCCTTTTCTTTAGAGGGACAAGCCCGACATTGACTCGCTAAGGAACCGCCACAGAGTATTCTCTCGTGGACGGATTTGGAAACAAAGTTTATCAATTACTTTTTCCCACCCTCTCGTACTACCGCTTTGCGGAATGAAATCATAAATTTTGAACAAAAGTACGATGAATCGTTCAGTGAATCTTGGGATCGTTTTAAAGATCTTTTAAGAAAATGCCCACAACATGGTTTTACCAAAGTACACCAAATTAATACTTTTTACAATGGTTTAAGCATGAGTGACCAAGATTCACTAAACAGTGCCTCGGGGGGAAATCTATTGGCTAAGACTTCCAATGCTGCTTGGGATATCATTGAGAATAAGTCTCGTGTGCAAACCAAGAGTGTTCGGACCAATGTCGCTAGTGCTAGCACTAGTGACAGCGACAAGCGATTGGACAAAATCACTACGCTTCTTGAATCGCTTGTCACCCACACCGTCAGCAACAACAACAACAACGCTAAACACGCTCAAGTTAGTGCTGTCAGCCAACCTTGTGAGATATGCGGTGATCCTCACTCTTACACTACTTGTACTGCCACCCAAGACTATCCTGCTGAGAATGTTAATGCGGCATATGGCACCTATCCTCAACCTGCTTATCAAGCTAGACCTCAAGGTGACCGTAATTTGCTTAGCTACCGCTCCAACAACTACCTCTCACCACCCGGTTTTCCCCCAAACAACCCAAACCAACAACAAAACCTTAATCGCCCTCCTCAACAACAACAACAACCTCGTACACCATACATCCCTCCTCACAAGCAGCAACAACCACCTCAACGTAACAACCAAGTTTACCAACAACCTGCTTATCAACCACCCGCATACAATGCTCCTCCAACCCAACCCACTGCATTACACCAAGAGGTTGCAACCTACATGAGGACCAATGATGTGATCGTGGAAAATCTCCAACAGGAAGTGCGAAACTTGAAGGCAGACTTGGTCAAACAAGGAAACGATTTGAGAGCCGACATGAGAAACACGTTGGATAGCCAAACTAATGATCTGAGGAACATGATGGCTAGTTTCTTCCAAGGTAATCAACCCTCTTCTTCGGGTACTCTTCCGAGTAACACCGTTGCGAATCCAAGAGGGGAGATGAAAGCAATCACTACTCGAAGTGGTAAAGGTACCAAGGAACCCGAGCTTCCTATACCTCCACCGGTGGTTGTGACTAAGGAGAACGAGTCACCTGCTTCTATTCCTCATCCTTCTCCTTCCCCAATTTCTCCACCTCTTCCTTCTATCCCTCCTCCACCCAAGGATGTGAGTGATCCTATTCTCCCAAAGCCTTCCTCTTCTTCCAATATACCTTATCCTTCAAGGTTGAGGAAAGAGAAGCAAAAGAGCAAGGATGATATTCAGGTTTCGAACTTCCTTAAAATGTTCAAACAATTGAATTTTAACATCTCCTTCGCTGAGGCTCTCGCTCACATGCCCAAATATGCGAAAATGTTTAAAGATCTTCTGAGCGACAAGGAAAAGCTCCTCGATATTGCCAACACCCAACTTAATGAGAATTGCTCTGTAGTGCTCTTAAGGAAATTGCCAACCAAGCTTGGTGATCCGGGTCGTTTCTTAATCCCTTGCAATTTCCCGGGAGTAGAGAATTGCATGGCCCTAGCCGATCTAGGTGCCAGTATTAATCTCATGCCTCTAAGCGTTTGGAAGCAATTATCTCTCCCAGAGCTAGTCCCCACCAAAATGACTTTGGAATTAGCTAACCGTACGGTTGCTTATCCAGTGGGGATAGCCGAAGACGTCATTGTAGGAGTCGACAAATTCACCTTTCCTGCTGATTTCGTTGTCGTCGACTACGAGATGGACCGCCGTGTGCCACTAATTGTTGGTCGTCCATTCTTGAGGACCGGTCGCACTCTCATTGATGTTGAAGCCGGTGAGCTTATCATGAGAGTGGGTGATGATAAAGTAGTCTTCAACATGGGAAAGCTTTCTAAACAGCCTTATTCTTACGAGAGTGTTAATTGTATTAACGTTCTTGATGAGGCTTGTGAAGAACACTTCAAAGATGATTGTAAAAATATTCCTACCTCTCTTCCCAACGTTGAGACCGTTTCCTCTATCGACTCATCACTATCTCTATTTGGAGAAAGTGATTTCCTTTGGAAAGATTTGGAAGCCACCATGGGAGATGTGCATTTAGACAATGACGATTCTACTACCAATTGGGATGAAGATCTCCGCCTCATTGAAAACCTTCTAAAAGAAGACAATCCTTCTCCTCCATCTCCCACGGTCATTGCTATCGATAATCTGACTTCAAATACACCTCCCGTCGAAAATCCTCCGGATTTGGAACTTAAGGAGTTGCCGCCCCATCTTGAGTATGTATTCCGTAAAGAAGAGAAGAAGTCGCCAGTCATCATTGCTAAGGACCTAACGGAAGAAGAAAAAGCCCGACTTATCACCGTGTTGAAAGATCATAAGAAGGCTATTGCTTGGAAGATTTCGGATATTCGTGGAGTTGATCCTCACTTCTGCACACACAAAATTCTCATGGAAGACGACTTTAAGCCCACAATTCAAAGCCAACGAAGGGTGAATCCAAAAATCCATGAAGTCATCAAAACAGAGGTTATCAAACTTCTTGATGCGGGTATGATTTACCCTATTTCAGATTCACCATGGGTTAGTCCAATCCATTGTGTGCCTAAGAAAGGCGGAATAACCGTTGTTCCCAATGAACACAACGAGTTGATTTCCACTCGTCTCGTTACTGGGTGGAGAGTTTGTATAGACTACCGCAAACTCAATGATACCACGAGAAAGGATCATTTCCCTCTACCTTTTATGGACCAAATGCTTGAAAGATTAGCGGGTAATGAATATTACTGCTTTCTTGATGGTTTCTCGGGTTATTTCCAAATACCCATCGATCCCCAAGATCAAGAGAAGACAACATTCACTTGTCCCTATGGCACATTTGCTTACAAAAGAATGCCTTTTGGCTTATGTAATGCGCCCGGGACTTTCCAAAGGTGCATGTTAGCTATCTTCCATGACATGGTTGAACAAACCATGGAAGTCTTCATGGATGATTTCTCGGTCTTCGGGGATTCCTTCTCTTCTTGCCTTGCCAATTTGGAACGTATGCTGAAGCGGTGCGAAGACACTCGCCTTGTTCTGAATTGGGAAAAATGCCATTTTATGGTAAAAGAAGGCATCGTGCTGGGACACAAGATTTCCAAAGCCGGTCTTGAAGTAGACCGTGCTAAAGTCGATGTTATCGCCAAGTTGCCTCCACCTTCAACCGTGAAGGGTGTGAGAAGTTTTCTGGGTCATGCGGGCTTCTACCATCGATTCATCAAAGATTTTTCTCAAATCGCTCGCCCGATGACCCACCTCTTGGAAAAAGATACTCCTTTTATCTTTTCCACAGAGTGTCTTGAAGCCTTCAACTCGCTTAAGGATAAGCTAACTAAGGCACCCGTCTTGGTTACCCCTAATTGGGAGCTTCCCTTTGAGTTGATGTGCGATGCTAGTGACTTTGCTATTGGTGCGGTTCTGGGACAAAGAGTGAACAAACACTTCCAACCAATCCATTACGCTAGCAAGACAATGACAGGGGCACAATTGCATTATACGACAATCGAAAAAGAGCTTTTAGCTGTTGTCTATGCCTTTGAAAAATTCCGCCCCTATCTTGTCCTTTCTACAACAATTGTGTATACCGATCATTCCGCGTTGAAGTACTTGTTGACAAAGCAAGATTCCAAACCAAGACTTCTTCGCTGGGTTTTGCTGCTCCAAGAATTTTAAATTGACATTCGCGATAAAAAAGGAACAGAAAACTTAGCCGCGGATCATCTCAGCAGACTTGAGGATCCTTACCAAGGGGATCATCCGAACAAAGAAATCAATGATTCTTTTCCCTTGGAGACCTTAATGTCTATAAATTCGAAATCTGATGAAACCCCGTGGTTTGCGGACTTTGCAAACTACTTGGCGGGTGGAATTCTCAAGGAAGGGTTGACGTCTCAACAAAAGAAAAAGTTCTTCACCGACATTAAGACTTACTTTTGGGACGACCCTTACCTATTCAAACAATGTGCCGACCTGATTATCCGCCGATGTGTTGACGGACCGGCAGCGTCTGAAATCCTTGATGCTTGTCACAAAGGACCCACCGGTGGTCACTTTGGTCCCAACTACACCGCCAAAAAAGTGTTTGATTCGGGATTTTATTGGCCCTCCATATATCGTGATGCTCACAATATGGTTAAAAGATGTGATGTTTGCCAAAAACAAGGCACGATCACACATAAAGACGAGATGCCTCAGAATTTCATTCATGAGTGTGAAATCTTTGATATTTGGGGTATCGACTTTATGGGGCCATTCCCTTCTTCTAAAGGAAACAAATACATCCTTGTAGCCGTTGACTACGTCTCCAAATGGGTTGAAGCCAAAGCTTTACCCACTAATGACGCAAGGGTGGTTTGTAACTTTTTGAAAGCTCTTTTCGCTAGATTCGGTGTGCCTCGTGCCATTATTAGTGATCGTGGGACTCATTTTTGCCATGACCAATTCGCAAGAGTCATGGCTAAGTACGGTGTAAATCATCGTCTTTCCATAGCCTACCACCCACAAACTAATGGCCAGGCTGAAATATCCAACCGAGGACTTAAGCGAATTTTGGAAAGAACCATGGGAGAGCATCGTGCCTCATGGGCTGATAAACTTGATGATGCTTTGTGGGCTTTCCGTACTGCTTACAAGACCCCGATCGGCTGTACGCCTTATCGTCTTGTGTATGGGAAAGCGTGCCACCTCCCCATTGAGTTGGAGCACAAGGCTTATTAAGCCTTGAAGTGGGCTAATTTTGATATTAACAAAGCCGTTGACCTACGCAAGATCCAACTCAATGAGCTCAATGAACTTCGGAATGAGGCTTATGAAAATTCTTTGATCTATAAGGAAAGAACTAAGCTCATTCACGACTCCAACATCAAAAACCGAGAGTTCCATGTTGGAGACAAAGTTTTACTCTTTAACTCTCGGTTGAAAATCTTCTCGGGAAAGCTCAAATCTCGTTGGTCCGGCCCATTCACCATTGCCCAAATTTTTCCATATGGTACTCTCGAGCTCGCTCAACCTGATGGACCAAATTTTAAGGTGAATGGCCAACGAGTGAAGTTGTAATTTGGTGAGGACACCTCTCAGGAGGTGATTCCATCCCTCACCACGTTCCCCATGAACTAATTTTGGGTCGAGTCAGGCTCGTGACTCGGTTATCAAAAACAAGCGCTCCTCGGGAGGCAGCCCGAGTATCTATCTTTTTATGTTTTAACCTCCTAAGTGTAGGGGGACCTCTATAGGTATTTGTCTTTGTGTGGTGATGTGATTACAGGGATAAGTGCACTCTTGGAAACTTTGAAGAACCGTGCTCCCGTGTTATCCGAAATCCGGTTCTATCTCTCAACTATCGTGATTCAATTTTCTTCATACTCACATTTGAAATTGATCACGTTAGTCGTCTCTTCCTTAGCTTGAGTTAACCAACGTACCCAATGTCATAAGTGTAGGGGAGACTTTTCCCACATGCTTAAACATTGAGGACAATGTTTATCTTAAGTGTAGGGGGACTTCTATCGAAGTTTTAAGTGGACTTTTCCATGAAAATGCCTTCATTTAACCGGAAAATCATATTTTTCAACATTTTTCAAATTTTTTATTAACTTTGGCCATTTAGTCGTAATTTTTAAATTTTTATCTTTGCTTTCATATGTATATATCCCGCAATAAAGTCAAATTTTAATAAAGTGGTGTAGCTAGTTTAGAAGTCTTTGACATATTAGGCCCGTTGCGTTTATTTTGACTCAACCCGAATAGACTTATCCTAGTTTATTCTAGCTAGTATCCTTAACCATGTAGACCTTAATTGGTTTATTAGGCTAAGTATCCACGAGTCTCATTACTTGAGATTTTAAATTGTGGAGGACGAGAAATGATAGAGTCAATTATAAGTCGGTATTCTTGCACAAGCTCACTTGGTGTAATTATTTGCCTATTCTCCCATCACTTGCTAATAATTTATCTGCAATAAGTAAGGTCGTACGATTTGAAAAGTTACTTAGCTTCTAGCCCAAGATCGTTTAAAAGTTGCTCGGTAATGATAAGAGTTCATAGCCAAGGCATAACTTATGAAGCGGGGCGCGAAGATTGGCGAGTCCGAAAAGGCCCTAACAAGGCATGAGGATTCCATTTTATTGCTGAAGATCCAAAGTGATGTGAAAAGCATTATTCCCAAAATCAATATGAAGGATCAAGACTCTCGACGAAAAGCAATCAACTTCCATAAAGATCATGGAGAAGTCTATCCGAAAAGACCCTAACAAGGTATGAGGATAAATAGATCCAAGTCCGAAAAGGAGGCGGATCGTTGTATATCAAAATCCCAATTAGAGATTGAAGAATAATCATGAAGTCGTGGTCAACAAAGTTGGAGTACCCCTCTAAAGTCTCCAAGTGAAGAAACTCTATTAACGATGAGAAGACCATTATCTCAAGCATGTCTCTCAAGATATGAAGTATGAAGTACATGCCAAATATCGGCCCGAGAAAGGTCTCAAATCGTGAACCGAGTTATGCCAAGATATGAACTTTTTGATATCCTGAGAAGCAGTCTTAAGAGATTTTGTCCTTTAGCTAACTATTGATCAAATCGTCCTACTTTGCTTTCAGCCTTAATAAACTATCGAAATAAGTCCAAAAATGCATCTTCATGATCATTCTAAGACAAAAATAAAATATAAGAGATACACCTAGGAATAAGGGAGTTTAAGCATTTAATTGAGCCATGTGTGTAAGTGTTTGAATTGCTAACTTATAATAACAATGATCTCGTTTTTAAGCTTAGTTTGGGGAACGTGAAACTTGAGGGTGATAAATCTTCGTAGCACCAAAGCCCTAATGTAAGTCATTGGTTTCTTTACAAGTTATTTCCATCCGTTTGTTTACTTTAAAGTTTTAATTTCTATTAGTATTTTAATTTTTGTTTAGTAGTATTTTAATAAGGCCAAGGTTGATTGATTATGAGAAAAGTGTAAATTTGCTTTATCACTAAGCATTGCATGAGGGCATGGCAATGGTTAAGTGTAGGGGAATTGATAGGTGTGTAAACACCCATCCTTTTACCACTTAATTCTGGCTAAAACGAGACCAAAACACGTATTTAATATCATTTGTTTGGAATTATGCGTGGTTTTTGTGTTTATTGTGTTTTCAAAGCTAACCGGATGAATATTAAAGAAAACATGGGATTGCACGAGTTTTACTGAAGAAAAGGACTCAAGATAAAGTTTATTGTCCAAGAGATGCAAAAGATTTGAAGTCACTGGGTCTATTCAAAGATTTATCGAAGAAAAGGACCAAGGATGGAAGATTTACATAAGTCGAAGAAACTCAAGTCTATTAAACGAAGAAATTAAAAGACGAGTTAAATTTAATCGACGACAAATCCCGAATCAGAATCGAAAACGGAAACTTTTCTGAAAAGACGAAAGGACAAGAAGAACGGGAGAAAGCCCACTCACCAACCAAAAGACAAGGCTATAAATAGTCCACCCTCACACACTTAGTGCCAGTTTTTTTAGTTTTTCTCTCCTCCACCTTTTTCTCCCTTTTTAGTTCGGATCATCACCAACACCAATAGGGTGTTTGGTGATCTTGATCTTTGTTTATTTTTCAATCTTGTAATTTTAATCCTTGCTTTGTTATTGTTAAAACATTAATCATCAATACAAGCTCTTGTTTAATCTTTCCATTTCATCTTGTTCATCATCATTTTTCTTTTCTAGTTCTTAAGTTCTTATTTTCTTGATTTGATCTTCAAAAGTTGTTGGGTTTTGTGTTTTTGTTGATGGGATTCGTAGTTATTGGTTAGTAAATCATTTGGGTGAAGTTGTATTTAAGTTTTTGGTAAAAAACTTGGTGATTTTTAGATTAAAATCGTGTTTCCTTGTTCTTCGGGTAGTTACTATATCTAAGATTCCCAGGTTCCGAATGAACTGAAAAGTTCCGGGAGAATCAAAAGTTCCGAGTGAACCAAAAAGTTCCGGATGAGCATCATCTTCCGAATGAACTAAAAAGTTCCGGATGAAAGTGTTTTCTAGAAAGTTCCGAATGAATGCATGTTTTTAAGTTCCGAATCAACTTCTTTTCAAAAAAGTTCCGAATGAGTTTCTTGTTTAAAAGTTCCGAGTCAGTCTAAAGTTCCGGATGAACCTAAGTTCCGAATGAAGCAAAACTTCCGGATGAACCTAAAGTTCCGAATGAAGCAAAACTTCCGGATGAACCGAAGTTCCGAGCCAAGTTCCGGGTGAAAGTTCCGCATAAAGATCCGAGCCAAACTTCCGAACGAAGTTCCGAATCAAGGGGTCCGAGTGAAAATTTCCGGATGAGCAAATTTCCAGATCAATGACATACTTCCGAATCAATTTCTTTTGAGGATTTCTGAGGTTTCTTTACTGTTTCTTTATTTCACACTTATATTTTAACTGTAACTTTAATTTTAATTTTAATTCAAGTTTTTATTAATTGTCATTAAATTATTTGTCTTTAATTTAAGTTTATATTTTAGAGCATTTGTCATTTAGTAGTTTTAGAAAATCCAAACCCTTTTTTAGTAACCAAGAACAATCATTCCACTCAAGGCCGAGATCAATTCGAGAGGATATCGAGACAAATTAAACCCATGTAAAAACCAGAGTATCAATTACCCTAAACCACAACCTTAGCCCAAGTGCAGATACTTTCTACAATATATAAACCATCTCTCATTTTAGTTAGAAGATCCCAATGCAACCCTAAGTACCCCAAACAACCTAAAACCTAAAAAGAAAACAGGCTGACTTCAAAACTGTTTTGACCTCCGACTGTTGTAACCTGTTTTTGACCCACTTCCCGACCTCCAATTTAGTTCTCGTTTCTTGCATTGGAAAGCCACTTCAATGATCTTTTCAAGGATACTTGGATCGCAAAATAAGAGTTTGTAGAACTCCCAATATGATCAAAACAATTGACTCAAAATTCTGCCCAGTTTTTAAAAACGGGTTTAACAAAATCAACCTCATTAATTAACCCTAATCCCTCTAATTACAAGCCCTAATCTATGTAATCATCATATTATGATTAATATAACATAAATTTACTGTTTTCAAAATTAAACCTAACCTAAATCCATCATAAGATGATCAATTAAACATAAAAACAATTTAATCAAAAAGGTTTAAAAAGGTTTTACCTTTAATTCAATGGAGGATGAAAACCCCAATTTTATGAAGAAACCCTAATTGTTGAAACCCACGAATTTCTAAACTCTCCAGGAGAAAAATAATGACTTTTGGTTTTAATAAAACATTATATAGGGTATGGATGAACCCAAGTCCAACCCATAGCCCATTTACACTTTCCTTTTCCTTTCTCGTTTCTTTTAGGCGGCCAAAACCGACCCTACACCCCCTTATTTCGTTTTTTTTTTGTTTTTTTTCTTTTTATTGTTAATTAATATCTTATTAATATTACCTTCATTTACCTTAATTTATTTCAGCTCCTAAAACTCCCAAAACCTCAAAACCATAAAACTAGTCAAATTTACGCGTTTTACCGTAAAAGACGTAAAATATACACTTTTATAAAAAATCTCAAATTTTGAAATAAACTTTATAACTAAGTCCTAAATGACTTAAAACCATCCCGAAAAATACTCCCGTGATTAAACACCTCATCCGAGACCTCAAAACGCTAAACCATAAATCGTAAAAATACGATTTTCTATAATACATATACGTATACGTAAAACCACTAAATAACGCCATCTCACTTCATTGTCACTACCATGTGAACTCATGAACATGAAATCATCACACATTGTTTCACTCACAAGGTACCCCGTACCGGAAAAGATATCCAAACCACCATCTATACACACCAATTAGCACATAAACACGTAAAGACACGTAACTAGCACAAAATAAAACTAAGTGACGAACCTCAAAACCAGGGTTGTCACGAATATGGCCTTTAACCTAATTTTTTACACATACCCACCCTGCACATCACAAAACCTTAGCTACCCATATAATTTTTCTGTCAGAACTCATCCGGAGGTAGGTGTTGGATTTTTTTATTAGTTCGCACTCGATTTGTTTCCCCGTCTGGATCTGTGGGTGACTGCTCATCCAACGTTTAGGTCTCGTTCGGAGTTTTGGTTTCGTCCGGATCTTGGTCTCGTTTGGAAGTTAAGCGTCGTCCGGAGGTGGGGTCTCGTCCGGAGGTAATATCTCGATCTGAGGTGGTGGGATTTTAGTAAATGGTTTCGTCCATAGGTTACATATCGCCCAGAGGTTCTCACCCAGAAGGTGGTGCGGAGTTTCTAACAGTTGGTTTCTTCCGGAGGTTCTCGTACGGATGGTTTCGATCAGAGGTATTGCTTCATCTTGCGAATTACGATCGGAGTGGTGCTCTTGTCTGGAGGCTGTCTCGTCCGGAGTTCTTGCTTTGACCGGAGGTAGTCGGTCTAGTCCGGAGATAGAGGCTTCCTTCAAAAGTGGATTTTATTTCGGAGGAGTAGTTTCAATCGGAGAAGGTAATATCTGCTGGTCCGGAGGTAATATCTGCTCGTGTGTTGGCTAGTCCGGAGGGGATCTTTGCCTGTGGATTTGCTAGTCCGGGGGAGGTCATTTGCTCGTCCGGAGCATTAGTTTGCTCGTCCAGAGCTCTTAGCTCGGAGTGCTCGTCCGGAGTTGTTGTCTCATCCAGATTTTTTGTCTCGACCGAATATTTTCCTAGACCTAAGTTTCTGTCAACAAAGAGGCTTCTTGTAGGTAACCCCATTGTTTCCTTTTTCTTTACTTATGGCTAAAAAGGATATGCATGTTTATACTTCCGAGTTAGGTAAAGTGAGCTTAAGGATTTAATTGCTAAGTATAAATTCCTTCAAGCTTGCGAGCCCGTTTGCCTGTCCCTAACTTTCGGATGATAAACCTTCCCGCGGGAGATACCGCTATTGGCATTTACCAGAGGATTTTTTATTCTTCCGACGTTAGAATCCCTTTTTCTACCTTCCTTCTCGATATTGTTAGGCACTATAAGGTTCATATTTCCCGGCTAGTTCCCTTGGGTTTATGCAAGGTGACTACCTTTGAGATCCTTTGTCGAAGCCTAGATATAGAGCCGACGATTACCTTGTTTCGGGTATTTTTGACACTTTCCAAGCAAGGGGATTGGTTTTATTTTGCCAAGCGTATGGGAGACCTGTGTGTATGGAGGATCCTAAATCTGGTTTGAGGGATTGGAAGAAAAATTTTTCTTGATAGACCGTTGAGCTATTTCGTTTCATATGCCTTGGAGGCATCCAGATTCTTGTATTACGGATGAGGTTCCCATAGAGTTTAATCAGGATCATGTGAACCGATTGAGTTCTCATATTATTAGGCTTCGTGACATTCTCGATGGAGTGTTGGTTCATTTTGGCATTAGAAGGGTATGGAGTAACTCTTTATGTGATCCAATCATAAGACGTTGTGACGGAACTGGTATGAAGGGCTTCCCTTATTTCTTTTGACTTGTTGCGTTGTTGCTTAGCCTCCTTTTTAACACTTATCTTTTCTTTACAGTTATGAGTATTTTTTTGATTTTCCTCGTATGCCTACTTTGGATTGTTTCTATAGTTGGGGAAGAGCCAAATGGGCAAGGTACATCTATCTTGCAACGAGTTGTTGATCATACCACAATGTCAGCGCCTAGGGGCACTAGCATCCTCTAGCCACTGATGGACAGATTGCTCTTACTCGTCCTGATCCTAAGGTGCTTACAAAGGCCAAGAATGTTATGAAGCGAAAGGCCTCTACTTCAACAGATGTCTCTACTAGTGTAGTTAAGAAGACCAAGACGAGTAAGAAGAAATCTAGGGTAAGGTCTAATGATCAAGAAGATGAGGGTGAGTCTGAGCTCGCTAGCAATGGTGATGATGATGCTGATTATGGTGACATGGTTGGTGGTTTTGGAGATGGTATTGAGCAGTCAGATGGACTTTCCCATAGTGAGTAGCTAACTGTTATACCTATTCGATCTTTTGACTTAAGAACTGGACTAGACGTGACTTATCCTCCTATTGTTCTTCCAGATAGAGAGGTCCTTGCTGCTATTGGTGCTGAGGTTTCAAAGGATTATGAGAGGACGACTAGGGCTAGCTCTCATGTGTCCCATGGTAAGTTTCCCTTATTAGCCTTTTCATTTGTGTATATGGCCTGTATTTGACCTTACCATGTTTTCTCTAGATCTTGCACGTACTGTTGAGGATACTCGCCCTCTTGTGGAGGAGGATGATCAGGTGTTTCCTACTGGTGTGGTTGATGTTGCTCCTCATGTTGTTACGCATGAGAGTGTTGATGTTGATGGGGATGACTATCAGGATGATAATGTTCGTCGCGATGACGTGGTTCATATTGAAGATACTACTGGGGATGAGTTTCATAGGGAGAATTTTCCTTTGCAAGCTGGGCCTTATTGTGTGGGTTATCCTTTTGATGAGGGTGCTAACGACCATGCTCCTATGTTACTTCTAAATGATAGATTATAACTTGTATATTTGTATTTTATATTCATATATAGATATTGTGTAGTTATATTGCTCGAAATATTAGTTTACAAGGGATTTCTAGGGTATCTATGGCTCTTTGATGATTTAGGGCATCTTTATTATATTTGAGATGTTCTTATTTATAATATATCCATATGATTACTTTTAGAACTTAGACTTGATATATACATATTGGGCACAACATATAGGCATATGTTGAAGTGGCAATTGAGATAGTGAGAAAGCATATATTCGACAATTCAGTCATATATCATATCATATTGCAAAAATTTCTTAGTGAATTTGCCTCTTTATTTATTTATCAATTGGGAAATACACATACATTTATATTACATTAGCAAAATTTACTAGATGTTATAAACTGGAGGAGAAATTTAAAAGTCTATGCTCAGAGGTGGAGGAGACTATCAGAAAAAGATCAAGGTTCATTGAGGAGATGGAAAGTTTTCTACAGGTTAAGGGTAATGATGATGCTTACCAAAATGCAAGAGTCTTGAAGCATTCTAAAAAAAGGGATAAGGGGAAGGCAGTTGATCTACAAATTATGAAGGACCAATCCTATCTTGGTGCGCGTGAGATGGTCAACCTTGTGAAGAAATTGAAGGACAGAATGATAGGATAGTGTTTAGTTGCAACTTATTGTGCAATGGGTGTTTTCGATATTTGGATGTACAATTGTGTTTCTAAGGATGTTTGACTCTAGAATGTCAAACATCCTAACAGATACATGTTAATTTGCAAGAGCCAGTGACCAAAGAAATAAAAATGAATGATTGTGTTAATGCAATGATGCCTAAAAACGTTACTTGCATTTTTCGGTCTTGCTTGGTTTGATTACGACAATATATAAAAGCAAGCATTTACGAAAACAACAAAAATCGAATACTTGAGTTTAAGTATTTTTTATTTCATCCATTATCACTTAAGGTATGAATAAACAAGTTATCAACCTAACCAAGTGATCTAGGATTTAATTTTTCTTAAAACTCACTTTTATTTTTAAGTGACAAAAGTTTTTATTAAACTTTATTTTAAAAAAAATGTTTTATTAAATTAAAATTTTGAAAATTTGAAAATGGCATATTCCATATGTTTTAGAAATATCCGTTAAGGATAAAAACTTCACTAGATGTGACTAACCCACTAAAAGACAAAAAGGAGCGGAGTCTACCATGAGCGGTTCTTTAAATACCTATGCGGTTCTTTATCGATATTGAACCGCATGACAATTAATGAACCGCAGGCAGAAAGATCCGTTGGAGCCTTGTCTTACAAATAGTGGACCATTTCCAGATTTTCCTTTCACCTCTTTTGCACACAAATTTTCAGATTTGTAGGTCCACGTTTTCTTAGGATTGTTGATGTGTTTGATGATCTAAAAGAGAGAGGGAGATAAGAAGAACTAGAGAGGGAAAGTAGAGAGAGAAAGGAGAGAATAAGAGAAAGAAAGTTTGATTAAGTGAAAATGAGAACCAACAACCAACCCCTCTTAACATGCTAGGAGGGGGTATATATAGCCCACCCTACATGTGGGCTTGATGGGCTATATTGTTTACATATTGGATCACGAGCCCATACTACGTATAAATCGTTGGAGAGACCGATCCTTCCTAAATACATAAAAAACGTATTTCCAACAATCTCCCCCTAAGGGAGGTCACTCCAAGTTACAATGTCCTAAATAAGCTATAGCTCGTGATCTATGCTAACAATGATGTGACCGAGACTTTCTTTGGAAAAACGTATTTCCAACAATATCCCCCTAAGGGAGGTCACACCATTTTACAAAATCTTAAACCTAGCATACTATGCTTGAGTCTTCGATCTTGTTCTTGTGAATATGCTTGATGTGATCTTTGACTTTAGTCTTGAGCATGTTTCCTTGCCTTGACCTTGTGCATTCATCACTTGTGATATTTGCCTCTTCGTGACTTCATGTTCCACATACTTATACCTTTATAAATTCTTGAAAGCTTCAGAGTTTGATACAACGGAAGACTTGACTTTCAGACTTTCTTGAATTTGTTGAAGTATTAAGTGTATGTAGTATAAGCATGTGGTGACGACTTCTTCTGAATTGTACACCGCAATGCCACCTTCTTGTTACGCTGCATAAGACAGTTAGCAACAAAACATATACACGGATGAAATGGCCTTGAACATTTCATTCTAATTCGGTAGCATTTTACCTCCGGTTGGTGAAGACCGTTGGACGATATTAAATATCGTACTAGTGGCAGGTAGTTTCAATTAATAACCTCTTTGACAAGATTTCGCAGGTAAATCCGTTCTCTTTACTCGACCGTCCAAAGCTGACTGCGAACGTAAAGAGTGAATCATTTGGATAAATGTGTCCTCGTGATTGAAGCCATCAATTCATGTTCCTGGAACAAGTTTAATTCATTAAAGAATGGCACCATCGTTGCTTTCCAGTTGTCACTAGCTTGATTCATATAGAATCTTGCAAGTTACCTACCAAGTGCTGTTTGATGTTAACACTAGAAGGATTCCATTCGTCACTGTAAATACTTAATAGTATTACTCTGAATGTTCTGGCAAGATTACAAAGATATTGCGTAGAGGCCTGGAACGTGTTTAAGTTCAATTAAGAATTAAACAACTGTTGCTTTCCAGTTATCACAAGTTTGATTCATAAAGAATCGCACAAGTCACCTACCATGAGCTTTTTGATGTTCGCTCAAGAAGGATTTCCATGTTCATTGTAAATACTTTCGTATTACTCGGATGTTCAGGCAAGATCATAAAGATTTTGCGTAGGACTGTTAAGATGTTTCTTACTTTTCACAGTGTGTGAAGAAGCAAGGAATTATGAAAGTGTGTCATAATGAGATATTTGATGATCTCAAATGGCTCTAGACTCGATCGTGCATTTTGGATTTTAGTGATCGGAGGCTGGAGAGGAGTGTCACCTTTTCAATACCAATTTATTCGGAGTGAATAAATCAATAGATAATGCGTTGTCTCCGTGTGATTAAAACAAATATCTTTTGAGAGATATCTGAGTTAGCTGGGATGGGTTGTGCATTGCATCACTGGGTCCATGATGTCTATCTTCAATATCGAGCATCATTAAAATGATCTCAATAGCATATTAGTTGACCCGGTTTTTACCTAAGTTGTAAGGAGGGCTTCTTTCTTTTCACCCTTTATCTTTACAATTCTTTTTCATTCTTCAACCCCTTCAATGCTTACCAATACGTCATAGCTAGCACCTTGTTGTGATTGTTCCAGTGCTAACTTAAGTACTTGGTCGGCATTTAGCTACGTTCACAATCTTTCTCCATCTTTCCTAAAGACAACTATTTCTAGCTATGGAATGTCCTTGGGAAGATTCCTCCGGTCATGGAAGAATCATTGGACTTTAACCTATCCTACCATCCTTATGTCACCACAATCGTCATCGTCGTGAAATAAATAGGGTATGGGTAAGAATATGTCACCATGAAATCCATTTTGAAGCACAAATCCATTTTGCTCCCCCCTTAACATATGCCACGATATTCGAAATATTTCGCACATGTTGGGATAAGCCAGCACATTAAGTCAAACCATCGAATTAATTGATCTCATATTAAATCACTCCCCCATATTAAAAATATTAACCCAATCGATGTTTTTAATATCAATTGATTTAATGAAGTTTTAAGAAAATTTAGGAAGAAAAATGCAACTCCAATTATCTTCATGATTTTCACAAGCTCCCCCTCAAATTAATGAGGGTGTACTTGAAACGTAAATTAAATACCTTTTAAACACAAGTGTAAGGTACTTATCACGTGCAAATATCATATATGATAATCTGTTCACAAGATTAGCTTTACGAGGTTGGACCTGAATGATGGAGAACATCATATGATAGAATCACATGGTTCTTGTTCACGAATGTTGGTCGCCTCATCACGTCTGAAGTTATCTCTTGACACCATATGTACGACTGATATCGTTGTCTTGACACCAATTTGTGAACTAGGCACTTTCGACATCGAAGATTCTGAACATTTGACAATTGCTCCCCCTCAATTGTTGACCCATGTTCTATTAAAAGAGCTGTAGTCGCCGTTAGAGTAGTCGCATCGTCGAGTATGTAGATATCAATTGTAAAGTGTTGCGGATTGTGGAGATGATAACTTCATAAAAACAAGATTTCTCTCGTTTTAACAAATAAATGCACTAAAACGTACATATATTTGTGTTAGATTGTGTTATAAAATAAACATAATCCCTTACATGGTTATAAAGTAAACCATGCCCGAGAAAATTAATTCCTGTTGTTGAGTTAAAGCTTTCCGGTGAAATGCTTGACATTAATGTGAAAGGTGGGTTACTATCTGAAATAATAGCAAGCCATAATTGAGCATGTTTTAAATCATTTAAACTTCTGCTCGAACTTTATTTACAACCCCGTGTCATTATTGAATGACATTTATAGAAACGTAAATATAATCGATTCCAGAAGACATGCTCTTTTTATCAAAACGTTTTTGAACACACAATTTTGAAAGATTTAGAAAAACCTTTTGAAAAATTCTTGAAAAATTGTGTTCAAAGTTTTGAAAACCAATTACTTGAGCTTAAGATGTTGAATATCTTATAAAACGAGCTCAAGTCCGAGAAGTTGTAAACTTCCCGTTGTTAAGGATAAGTTACCATCGGCGATAAACTTTCCTTTTAACTGAAGAGAGAGTTCTAAGCTGACATTTACTTAGAAGTTGTTTTCATGAGCTTGAAAACTTTTGAATGTTTTAACGTAAAGCTCATGACCGAGAAAGGTGAATTTCTCGTTATGAAGAAAAGTTCTCTTATTTAAAAGATACACTTTCCTTAATGAGCTTAAAACTTGGAATGTTTTAAGACAAGATCATGACCGAGAAACATTAATTTCCTGTTACGAGGGTAAGTTAACATTTAAAGATAATCTTCCCTAAAATTGAAATCCAAGTTACAGTCTGATATTTAACTGTAAGTTATAGTGCATGAGCTTAAAAACTTCGAATGTTTTTAATATAAGCTCATGCCCGAGAAAAATTAATTTCTCGTTGTGAGGATAAGTTTATAATCGGAGATAAACTTTCCTTTCTTTGAGATACGGGAAATAATTTGAAATATAATTATACGCCTTGTACACGAGCTTAAAATCTTTGAATAATTTAATGTAAGCTTGTGTCCGAGAAAATTTAATTTCTCGTTAATGAGGATAAGTTTATCATCGGCGATAAACTTCCTTTTATTTGAAGTTCGGGTCATCGTCTGACATGTAACGATGACCCATGTACACGAGCTTAAAACCGTTGAATAGTTTAAATGTAAGCTCGTGTCCGAGAAAATTTAATTTCTCGTTTTTGAGGATAAGTTTATCATCGACGATAAACTTTCCTTTATTTGAAGAATTGGTCACAGACTATGATTTGACTATGAGCCATTTTACACGAGCTTAAAACCTTTAATGTAAGCTCGTTTCCGAGAAAATTTAATTTCTCGTTTGTGAGGATAAGTTTATCATCGGCGATAAACTTTCCTTTATATGAAGATCGGGCCATCATCTGATATTTAACGAGGAGCAATTTATAGTGTGCTTAACTGCAAATTCCCTGAGACACTTGTTTCTCTGATAATGCTTCTTCAGTAACCAAACTCTGAGAGTGTCCTTAATTGAACGGTATACAACGTTTGGAACGCTTTGTTCTTGTTGAACGTTAACTTTGGTACCTGCATTATCATTAGGAGTTTGTATACTTTGACATGGGTTAGCGATATCTATTTTAGAACCATGTGGGGGTTCGCAGTTTGCTTTACTTGTGCCAGAAGTGGCTTGAAAAGGTGATTCACTTATCGAAGGTGTCAAATATTTCCTTTTATAGACTAACCTTGGCTTAAGTGATATATCAACCTTTTCTATTTCCTCCCTAGTAGTCTTAGTAGGAGTAGAGACAATCCTAGTTACAGAGCACTCGCTTCCTACAAGAGTGAAAGTTCTACCATTAGGGCGCCACATTTTACCAATGGGTTTGATTTTAACTACCCACTGGGATTTAACTCTAGTCTGGGAGTTCACCTCATTAAGGAATTTCTTGACACAAGAATCATGATTTGCTTTAAAGACACATTTCCTACATGTTTCACAAGTAGCATGTTTCACGTCTGAATAAGATCTAGAATTCCTAGTTGATTGACTGATGCTCCTACGATATGACATGCTACGGTTAGCAGTGTTCGGTAATCTAGAAGGTATTTGACTAGGTTTGAATTTCCTATCTCTTACTTGTGTCTTTTGCTTAGCTTCCCTTAGACCAAATTTAAGGTGAATGTCATTTGAACTAGTTCGAGACGTGTTCTCTGGACTATGTCTAGGGAGGCTAGATGCAATCATGTGATTAGGTCTTGCAAAAGCTGTTTTAGTCACATTAGGCCTAGTTGGTGGAGTGACTGGTCTAGAAAGATGAACCAAATCAACTTGGGAGGCAAACCGCGTCTCGAGGATTTTTGTCGCTCGGATCTAAATGCAGTCGGTTGTCTAACAAACTGATTGTGAGGCGGTTTCCCCAAGATTGATGGTTTTTCAAGCTTAGTGTCCACACTAGTTCTTTTAATTTTCCTCAACTCGTTTTTCTGAGCCGATATTGCAAAAACCTTTTCCTGAACTTGAGCCTTTAAAGTTTCATTCTCTTTGATCAAATTATCTTGGGATGTCAATTTAGATTCTAGCAACTTAATTTGTTTCAAAAGATTATCCTTTTTAGCTTTAGAATCTAGAATTTTTTTATCCAATTTTCGTTCAAGAACAATGTTTGACTTTTCAAGTTTTTCAAAATATGTTTCAAACTTGTCAGTTCTCTTAGAAAATTCTAGTTTGGCATCCTCAAGATCTTTTTATTGCTGAGCTATGATGTTTCGAGCTCTTCAATCCTAGAATCAGAATTATTTAAAGAAGCAGTCATAAGGCGCTTATCATGATGTTTAGCATTTTGAACACTTTCTCCCCCATTATGAATCACATCGAATGAATCAGAAGTGGTATCGCTATCACTCTTTTCCATCCCATGTGTGGCATAATTAGGTTCGGAATGCTCAACATGTTGTATAGTGTTGAAACTTGGCACCTGAACAGTTGGTGCTTGTGACTTGCTACTCGGTTCATGCTTTCCTCCTAATGTCTTGCCATTGCTTACCGTGACGACCAAATTGGCACCCATTTCTTGCACCGGCAGATCTGATCATCTTTTAAGGACAGCTTGAAGCGTGTCTCTCTCTCATTTTCATGAGGTATTGATGCATGCAATGATTTAGACGACTCATTGATTCTTTGAATCTGACCCTTTTCAACCGTATCTCGTTGTAATTAACTAACCTGACCTCAATACACTTCTCAAGTATATTGATGTGATTGAGTAAACCACTTTTAATGGTTTCAGTCTGGCAACCCGTATACAAGTTGAAAAGGTGGTGAAGAATTGGAGTCGAATAATCAAAAGGAGGTACCATTATTGAGGCAAAGAAGTCCTTAAACTGAGTGCGAAGGATTTCTAGACATATCTTTGCTTTAAACTCATGAAGATTCTCCCCTTCAAGTTGCAACCGTAACTCATCCAAATTATTGAAAATCTTCTCTTTGAAATTATCCACTTTTCCAAAGAACACTTGAACTGTGTCTGGAAGTTCGGTCATATTGTTCGGATAGAGAATTGCAAGATGTGTCTTGAGCTCATGAAAGATTTCCAATGTTTTTTGACGCAATATGATCTCTTTGAGTTGCATGTGTTGCAGTTCTCCCTCTTGAAATGTCGAGTTCAATGATTCCATTAAATAATACGATGAAAAAATTCTTAGATCCTTGTTTGATAAAATATCTTTTTCTCGGCTCAATAATTTCTTGATCAGCCCAAACGTTGATAAAACAAACTGGAGTCCAATTCAAACTCGGCTCACTCCAAAAATAAAGCTCGTAAACTAATTAATCCAACCAGATTAATTTTGCAACATTCAGATATTTAGTCGGTCATCCCGAATTTACTTGCAAAAATTAATCGACCCACTAAATACCTTCGGCTAATATAGTGATCGGCCCGAAAATTTATATCCAAAACATACCATAAAACTCGACCCCTTAAAATTTACTCCACCCGAGCCTAATGAATTGCCAAAACACGTGAATAACTTTGCCAAAACGTTCCAAATCTCTCAATATTGCCAAAACGTGGCCCAAAACTCTAAAACGTGGTGAAGGAAAATACGAGGTGGCCAAAAACTCTCAATATTGCCAAAACGTGGCAGTCAACACCCAAGATAGTGAGTATAAAAAAGACACAACCCTAAATGTACTCACATTTAACCCTAAACCTAAACTAACACTAAAAACACGCAGCCAAACTCCGTCTCTTTCTTATCTGCCAAAAACCCAAATCCCAAATCCAAGTCCAAATCTCATAAATCAATCCCAACGACAACAATATTATACATCATAACCGAAGATTTTGGCTTCTAGATCTTGTAAAACAAGGTCTCGGGTAGGTTAATTCTTTTTCTTTGATTATGTGATACACAAATCGAAACAAGATTGGATTATAACAGATTTGTTATAGATCTTTTCTTCTTCTTCGAATATTAATCTTGGATTTTATCCAACAACAGATCAACGATGATTATATTTTCGTGAGGCTTGATCTTAAATGATCTAGGCATGCATGTGAAAAACACGAAACCTAAAACTAAGATCTTAAGTGTTAGAGGCAGGTTTTTCGAGTCTTTTGAGATGAGTCGTGTCGAGTCAGTTGTTGTCGAGAGAGGATTTGTTGAAAAGTCTAGTCTAATGAGGGTGTGGTGTTCGAGAGAGGATTGGAGTTGGCGAGGTTGAGGTCGAGTGTTGTGTCAAGTCAAGTGTGGTTTGTTTAGTTTTGGTCGAGGCTGTGTTGTGTCGAGTCTCTGGTGTTTTTCGAGTCTTGAGTCTTGGTTGTATCACAATATTTTATTTAAGTATGCATCGCAATATTTTACATAGCCATCGCAATATTTTTTATACTCCCATCGCAATAACAGTCATATCCATCGCAATACTAAAATATTCCATCGCAATAATCATACCATCGGAATACCCATCGTAATATCACCCATCGAAATATCCATCGCAATATCACCTATCGGAATACGTGATCAAAATGTATATCGTAATAAAGGATCGTAATCACGATCGGAATAAAGGATCGGAATCACGATCGGAATAACGGGTCGGAATCACGATCGGGAAAAAGGATCGGAATCACGATCGGAATACCGGATCGGAATCACTATCGGAATGTTCGATCGCAATGTAGAAACCCTAAGGTTTTTGCGATCGGAATACTGGATCATAATGTGGATAATGACAAAAATGACAGATCGCAATATCAAAAAAAGCATACCCGAGAATCCAAAAATTGATAACAGAAAAATGATACCAAAGTAGGAGACAATAGACGAGACAAAAGTTGATAAATAAAAAGTTGACAAAAACAGTAGGATAAATTTTTTTTATAAACGATCCAAGGTTGTCATTGTATATGAAAATTTTTGTTACCAATTGTTTTGTGTTACCAAAATTGACTTATAATTGTTACAAACGGATATATCAAACAATTGTGTTATCTTAGAACAAAATTAGACCACCAAATTTTTTTGACCACCAAATCAATAGATAAAAACACGCAAATCCAAAGATTCAACCATAGCTCTGATACCAATTGTAGGTACATGTTTTCTTAGGATTGTTGATGTGTTTGATGATCTAAAAGAGAGAGGGAGATAAGAAGAACTAGAGAGGGAAAGTAGAGAGAGAAAGGAGAGAATAAGAGAAAGAAAGATTGATTAAGTGAAAATGAGAATCAACAACCAACCAACCCCTCCTAACATGCTAGGAGGGGGTATATATAGCCCACCCTACATGTAGGCTTGATGGGCTATATTGTTTACATATTGGATCACGAGCCCATACTACGTATAAATCGTTGGAGTGACCGATCCTTCATAAATACGTAAAAACGTATTTCCAACAAGATTCAATCCACCTTCTTAAATCACTCAAATCCTTGGTTATTTGGTTGATTACTACTTGTTTAGAAGTGAATCTTTCTCCTCCCCTCTCATCCTCTCAGGTGCAAAGAGAAGAAAACTTTCATCCTTGACGTGTTGTGTCTACCTCAAGATCCATTGAAGATCAAACTTTTATTTCATTCTTGTGTTGTTGTGAAGATCCAAATTGTTGTGTAAATTTGTGTAGAAATATGATAATCTTTGATTCTATCAAAGAGTTGTTGTTTCTAGAGAGAGAAATAAGAGAATAAAACTTGTATTATTAAAACTAAAGAAAACAACCAACACCATTTCCTTGGAAGGAAATGGTTTATATACCCAAGTCCATAATGGACTTGGGCCTCCTACCCATGACAAGCCCATGGGTTAGGTTATTTATAAAAAAGTAACTAAAGTTTAATAATATTGTTGGAGTGACCGATCCTTCTAATATACGTTAAAAACGTATTTCCAACAATCTCCCCCTAAGGGAGGTCACTCCAAATTACAAAGTCCTAAACCTAGCATACTATACTAAGTCTTCGTTCTTGAGTTCGTAGTCTTTTCTCTTTTCATCTTTCTTTTTGTGCTTGTGAATATGTGTTGATAATCATTGGGCTTTGGTTGAGAGCATGTTTTTTGGCCTTCGTGCAGTCTTTGCCTTCTTGTGATGTTCGCCTCTTCGTGACTTCATGTACCACATACCTATCCTTTGTTGAATTCTTGAAAGTTTCAGAGTTGATACAGCGGAAGAATTTAGGTCAGACTTTCTTGAATTTGCTGAAATATGTGAAGCAGAAGGAATAAGCATGTGAGGACGACTTCATCTGGTTCACCGCAACACCACCGTCTTCAAATGTAGCAACATAATAAGACACGAATAAAATGGCTTTGACATTTTATTCTAATTCGGTAGCATTTTACCTCCGGTCGGTGAAGACCGTTAGACGATAAATAAATATCGTACTTGTGACATGTAGCTCTAATTAAAGATCTCCTTGACAAGATTTCACGGGTAAACCCGTTCTCTTTATTCTACCGTCCAAAGCTGATTGCGAACATAAGGAGTGAGTCATTTGGATTAAACATCCTTGTGATTGAAGCCGTCAATTCATAAACCTGGAACAAGTGAGTTTCTATAAAGATTTTCACCATTGTTGCTTTCCAGTTGTCACGAGCTTGATTCATATAGAATTTTGCTTGTCACCTATCGCAGTGCTGTTTAATGTTGACACTGGAAGGATTTCCACTCATCACTGTGAACACTAAATAGTGCCACTCTGAGTGTTATGGCAAGATCACTCGGATAATGCGTAGAGGCACTGGAACAAGTTTAATCTCAATTAAGAGTCAAACCATCGTTTCTTTGCAGTTATCACAAGATTGGTTCTTAAAGAACCGCACGTGTCACCTACCATGAGCTGGTTTGATGTTGGCTCAAGCAGGATTTCCATCTTTATAGTAATACTTTCGTATTACTCGGATGTTCTGGCAATAATACAAGATTATTGCGTAGGACTCATAAAATCTTCTTACTTTGAAAAAATGTGTCCTAATGAGACTTTTAATGATCTCTTGGCTCTAGACTCAATGGTGCCTTTTGATTTAGTGAGCGGAGGCTGGAGAGGACTGCCACCTTTTCAATATCAGTTTATTCGGAGTGAATAAACCAATAGATAATGTGTTGAACTCCGTGACATTAAAACAAATATCTTTTGAGAGATACTTGAGTTAGCTGGGAGGGGTTGTGCATCGCATCACTGGGTCTATGATACTTAATTGTCTTCAAGATGTGTTGACCCGGTTTCTGCGTAAGTTGTAAGGAGGGCTTCTTTCTTTACACCCTTTATCTTTACATTTCTTTTTCATTCTTCAACCCCTTCAATGCCTACCAATACATCATTACTAGCACCTTGTTGTGATTGTTCCAGTGCTAGCATCAATATTGGCGGCATTCTGCTACCTTCACCATCCATTCCTCATCTTTCCTAAGGACTTCTATTTTCTAACTATGGAATTGTCCTTGGGAAGATTCCTCCGGTTCTAGACGAATCATTGGACTAGTACCTAATCCTACCACCCTTTTGTCACTAAAACCGTCGTGAATAAAGTGTGTTTTGGGTAAGTACTTGTCACCATGAAAAATCCTTGAAAAATCACTTAAGATACTTGTGATATGAATATCAAAGTTTTTGTATCTTAAGTGTTTTTGATCATCAAAAAAATGCTCCCCCTTAACATGTGCCACACACATATTAAGTTGATGTAAACTTGAAGTCTTTTTTCATATTTAGCCAAATATATTATCAAGTCTCTTTAATCCTATTTTCTCCCCTTATCCAAAATGTTAACCACCAATATTTTGGATATTAATGGATTAACCGGTCTTTTGGTAACAAAATGAAATCGGTTGATGGCCATAGAACATATTAATGCTCCCCCTCAAATTAATGAGCATTAGTTGTAGTGCTTGAATATGATATATTTTGAAAGATTTAGAATCTCGTGAGAAATTCTTGAAAAATTATCATATTTTCACACTACATAAAGCAACAAAAGCACAATATTCACAGTATTTACATATTCACAAGTAAAACAATATGGAGTTAACCTGAGATGGTACGACCCATTAGATGGATCGTTGCAGTAGCTTGTGGTGCCCTCCATATGGTCTACCACCAACGAATCGTTCTAGACTCCACATTAACCGTCTCTCCCCCAGCTTCTCATTTATCTTGACGATCATGTATTTAGCACTTGTGATGTATCCATCGTGCCATTTGACGGTTACCTATGGATGTATCCTGGTTTGGTTGAGCTGAATCAATGTGTCCCGTACATGTTCAAGAGTTCCGTCACTAAACTTGTGAAGTTCGACGATTCTCATGAATTTCTTTTCACCAGATCCGTTTAGGTAGAATGTACCTGGAACCGGTTTTAAAGTACTCGTGTAAGAACTTTTGTCGTGATGAATGGTAGGAACATCAGTGTACGGAGCGGTGAGATTTTGCTTCCTCTGATAACTTTCTACACCAAGTTGCAAGTCTTCAACTCTCTTTTTGATTACAACCCTTCGTGTGTACATACAAAGAGCTGAATTTAGGGCTATGTATTCGTCAGCTTCCAAATGTTTGAGCGTATCTTGAGTCATCAATAGCAGCATGTCTTCAATGTCTTCAAGACGAAGAAGCGGAAAATCTCCCTCCATTATAGAGTAGTGTTTGCAGTCTTCTCTTTTGAGTTTGATCTCGATTATGTGATTGTAGCCTACCTTGGGTTGAGTTGTCACTCCTAGAATGGCTTTGATTCGAGAGCCAAATTTTACTTGAGGGCCTGAATTATGCCTACTTGCATAGTTGTAAGCGGATCAGATAGTTTCGTTCCAATGCGAGGCACCCAATTCAGCATAGTGATCATACTCGAGTATGAGTTCTCTTATCCAGATACGATCAACCTTTTCCTCAATCCATGGTATTGACCCCTAGGTCGCAGCTTTAGCCAATGTTAAGGAAGTCGCATACTTGTTTGCACCTTTAACCAAAAACTCAAAGTCGCGACAAACAAAGAACTCTCGAATGATTTGACCATCATCTGCTGGTATTGGAGGACGAGCATTCATAGGGTTGTGAAGACCTCTTGGCAGTGGTGTTTTCATTGCTTTCAAAAGCTCATTCACGTTGTATTCAGCCTCCATTCTGCTGATTCTTGAATTAGCGAGGATGGTAGGATCATGAAACGCTCTAGTTATCATAGCTGGGGTTATGTTTTCATCTCCATAAGTGTAGACTAGATAAGCTGAGAATTCAATAGGGTTGCTGAGGATTTGTGAAAAATCTAATGCGTCTTCTTGAGTGAGAGGATGAAGGTTAGCAGCTTCCGAGACCCAAGGCTGCGCGGGTTCATTCTCATCTACAGTGATCGTATCGACCCATGCCGGTTCACTCGATTCTGGAAGATCCTAAACTTGTGCAGATTCTGGAGCTCGATTCAGGAATATTACTCGAACTGTTCGAGTTTTAGGAGCTGTCTGAGCGGCTGGAATGTCTTTTACTGGCGCAGACTCGGAAGGTTCAGGTATTGGTTGATCGGGTTCGCGGATGGGTAGTTGTTGTGTTGGAGTTGTAGATGTGATAGCTAGAGCAGATTGAAGGGAAACAGATGAATCGAGCATATTAGCATCAACATCATGACGGTGTTTGGTGCGTTTGCCCTTTGATATTTAGATTTTACTCAGGTTAAAAATTATCGTTGTACCAATCTCTTCGAATTGAAAAAGGAGTTTAGTGTGCGACTCAGTCGTTCTTTGGTGGAAACAAATAATTGTGTCGTTGTAGTAATTAAAATATGCAAAACAATTAAAGTAAATTGACTTTAAAAGTAAATGACGGTTAATAAAATCTAAACCTATTTAAAACTTTTAAAAGTAAATTAATTAAATGACTTAAATTAAAGTGTGACGGAAATTAAAATGTAACTTAAAAACAAAACAAAGCAAAATATAATCCTAAACTCAAACCATCGGAATGTTACTCAGATCGGAATGCTGTCACCACACCCATCGGAATCCAGATCGGAATGTTCAAAACTAGGTCTATCGGAATAAGAAAGAGTGCTATCTATCGGTATGGTGTTCAGATCGGAAAGCCTAGATCGCAATCCTAGATCGGAATGTTGCTAAGTAAAATCGGGCAGCACTTCGACTAAGTAAACCTCAAGAGCCGTCGGAATGTGCGATCTCAATGTGCGATCGCAATCCCAGATCGGAATGAGGGTGATGTTACTCTATCGCAATCCTGGATCGGAATGCAAAACCCTTGTCCAAAACTGTCACTATCGGAATGTGGATAAATGCAAGCCGTCGCAATGTGAATTAACCCTTCTTTTCCGATGGAGCACAATTCGTAATAAGCAAAAGAACCAAATAAGCTAGAACTAATAAGCAGTAACAAAAACTTAAATGAAATGAAGACAAACGAAACAGTAAGCTAAAAAGATAAAACCTTTTCGAAATTTAAGAGACGAAACTTAATGAAATAAAATTTAAAAAGTAAAACTTTTAAGAGAACTTTGAAATAGATTAAGCCAAATACCAAATAAGCACATAAGATTGTCAAACTTATGGATAATTTCATATGAGAACTTAAAAGGAAAAGAAAAGACAAAACCTTTAATCAAATAAGCAAATGGATTAAGCAAAAGCTAGCTTAATCTGATTTCAAACCGAACCAAAAAGAAGAAAAGTAGAATGAGATTGATGAAAAGAAACTTGATCAAATGTAAATAAAGATTAAAGCAACAAAATTAAAAACACTTACTTGGAATTAAAAGGTATTAAAAGTGCAAGACAAGTATTTAAAATGACATGAATTTAAAGAGCAAGTAATTAAAAGGTGGAAGACTAATTGTCACCTTAGCCAACAAAATGAAAATGATTAAGAACTAATCTATATATAGGGGAGGATTAAGGAATGCTTAGGAAGCTTCCTCCCCTCTTTCCTTTTTCCTTAATTGCATGCTTAGTCCTTCCTTCTTAATCTCTTTGTTAATTGCACCATTAGTCCTTAAGCCTTTAAATCTTCTTTAATCTTGGACTTAAATGACTTTTGGCTCGGGATTTCTTTGAACTCGTCTTTTAATTCTTCAATAAATTAGTCTTGAGTTTTTCGGCTTTTGATAAACTTTCGTCTTTTGACTTTTTCTTCGATAAATCTTCAGAATTGGTCTTGGACTTTCGTTCTTTTTGCACTCTTGACTTCTTGACTTCGTCTTTCATCTTTTTCTTCAATAAAAGCCCGTAAATGCCTGTGTTTTCTCCACTTTTCACCTTTTCGTCCTAAATCACAACAAAAACACAAACCACGCATAATTCCGACATAAAAGACATAAAATACACGTTTTGGCTCGGTTATTATTGTAATTAAGTGGTAAAAAGGATGGGTGTTTACACACCTATCAAATCCCCTACACTTGACCATTGTAATGTCCTCATGTAATGCATTAGTTAAAAAGCATGTTTACATTTTTCTCATCATAATCAATCCATATTGGCCTTTATTAAAGAGATAGAAAACTATAAACATTCAAAGTAAAGAAATCAAAAGCATACCTTAGGTTTTGAAAATGTCATGAATAATCATCATTCTCAAGTTTTCACTTTCTCCAAACCAAGCTTAAGAACGAGATCATTGTTATTATAAGTTAGCAAACTAACACGAACTCATGTGGGCCAATTATTCACTTAGACTCCCTTATTCCTAGGGGTATCTCTTATATTTTATTGTTGTCTTGAATGATCACGAGGATGCATTGTTTGACTTATTTCGATAGTTACTTAGTCCGAAAATAAAGTGAACGATTTAATCAATAGTTAGCTAAAGGACAAAATCTTTTAAAACTGCTTCTCGGGACCTCATAAAGTTCATATCTTGGCATAACTCGCTTCGCGATTTGAGACCTTTCTCGGACCGATATTTGGCAGCGACTTCATACTTCAAACCTTGAGAGACGTTCATGAAATAATGGTCTTCTCTTCATAATAGGAATTTCTTCATTCGAAGTGTTGAGAGATTCTTCATAAATGGACCACGACTTCTTCATTTTTCTCCAATCTTTATTTTGGACTTTGATATACAACGATCCGCCTCCTTTTTGGACTTGGCTTTATTTATCCTCATACCTTGCTAGGGTCTTTTCGGATAGACTTATCCATGACTTTTGGGGAGTATTTGCTTTTCGTCGTGTGTCTCGATCCTTCATATTGATTTTCGATAAATGATTCTTCACATCACTTGGATCTTTAGCAACAAAATGTAGCCCTCATGCCTTGTTAGGGCCTTTTTGGACACGCCAATCTTCGCATCCCGCTTTAATAAGTTATGCCTTGGCTATGAACTCTAATCCATACCGAGCAACTTTTAAACGATCTTGGGCTAGAAGCTAAGTAACTTTTCAAATCGTACAACCTTATTTATTGCAGATAAATTTATTAGCAAGCGATGGGAGAATAGGCTTATAATTAACTCACATAAATTCACGAAAGAATACCAAACTTATAATTAGCTCTATCATCTCTCATTCTCCACAGTTTAAAATCTCAAGGAATGAGATTTGTGGATGCTTAGCCTATTAACTCAAAGTTTTGGGTTTTCGAGTCGCCTATAGGATCTTGCAAACTCTTAGACTTTTTCAAGTTTAGAATTCGCGTTTTAAAGTTCCCTTGATAAACGACTCTCTAGGATCGATTATAGGAACTTGCGAAAAGTTCTTGTTCTTAACCCGTGAGAGTTAAGACTTTCGCGTTTTATAGCTCCCTATATAAAAGCCTAGCAAAACTTGACTTAAACATGTTAAGGATACTAGCTAGAGTAAACTTAGATAAGTAAACTCGAGTTGAGTCAAAAGATTCACAACGTTTGAAAATTAAAACCACTTTATTAATCTTTATTCTAAAAAGGAAGAAAATAACTATACAAAGGGAAAAACTAATAGGCCAAAATAGATCAAAAATTTTGAAAAATGTCGAAAAAATTGATTTTCCGGTTAAAATGAGGACAAATACAAGGAAAAGGCCACTTAACTTCGATAGAAGTCCCCCTACACTTAAGATAAACATTGTCCTTAATGTTTAAGCATGTGGGAGTAAACTCCCCTACACTTAGGACATTGTGCACTTTATTTAAATCTTGCTAAGGAAAAGACAACTAAAGAGATTCCTATTGAATATTGAGAAAATATAAAATAGTGAATCGAAAAGAGTTTAGGATAGAACCGGGAAAATGGAACACGGAATCACGGTTCGTCAAGAATCATCAAGAGTGGATCTTTGAAGCTCGAATCCCTGATTAAGAGAGGAGAGGAGAGGAAATAGCCAACCAACGGGTCTCCCCTACACTTAGGATAAAGAAAGCGAAAAGATAGATACATGGGTTGCCTCCCAAGAAGAGCTTGATTTTTGATTACCGAGTCGTGAGCCTGACTCGACCTTGATCATCATAGGAAGAAGCATGAAATATATCCACCGGGATCAAAGACATAGTTTTCGTCCATCAAATAGCACAAGCTTAAGGCGAACAAGGCAAGCCAAAGAAGAGTAGGCAAGGTTCCCTTAAGCAGCGATGGAGCACGGTGGAAGCAAGGGTGAAGTGGTGCAAGCAGATTTCCATAAGTTCCAAAAATATTTCCTTTTATTTCATCAGGTGGATACTGAGATGGCTGCAGAATATCAATACCGGGGTCGAACACCTTTTCCTTTAGGGGAAAATAGCACTCAGGCTCAGCAGAATGGGAAGAAGATCCGCGAAGAAGCACAACCTCGTCCTCAGAAGGGGGACAAAGAGGTGTTAAATCATATGTGCTGCGGATATTGGTGTCGACCGGTTTCTTCTCCTTTGAAAGAATGTGCTTCAAATCCAAAGTAGGATCAAGACGATAATCTTCAAAATCATAAGGAGGAGCATCACTCTCATGAGGGAAGTAAGTGTTGAGAAACGTAGAGAAGTCTTCCTCAAATGAATAATCGTCCAAAGTAGGATCGAGTGATGGCGGAGGATCTTCATCATGTGAAGAATCGCTCGAAAGAGTATCGGCCTCATCAAAATCATCGAAAGTAGGCAGATCGGGATACTCAGAAGTAAGGTCATCATAATCATCCGAATCTGAGCTAGAATCATCATCATCATAAGCATCAAAGATCGGTGGAGAATCATAAATGGGAGAAGCGTCTAAATTGGAGCGAGAATCATCCACGTCATCATGAAAGAGTGGGTTATCATTGCAAGACTCGAATAGAGGATTGTTAAAAATTGGCGCCTTTTGATAACTAGATTTTACTCAGGTTAAAAATTATCGTTGTACCAATCTCTTCGAATTGAAAAAGGAGTTTAGTGTGCGACTCTGTCGTTCTTTGGTGGAAACAAATAATTGTGTCGTTGTAGTAATTAAAATGTGCAAAACAATTAAAGTAAATTGACTTTAAAAGTAAATGACGGTTAATAAAATCTAAACCTATTTAAAACTTTTAAAAGTAAATTAATTAAATGACTTAAATTAAAGCGTGACGGAAATTAAAATGTAACTTAAAAACAAAACAAAGAAAAATATAATCCTAAACTCAAACCATCGGAATGTTACTCAGATCGGAATGCTGTCACCACACCCATCGGAATCCAGATCGGAATGTTCAAAACTAGGTCTATCGGAATAAGAAAGAGTGCTATCTATCGGAATGGTGTTCAGATCGGAAAGCCTAGATCGCAATCCTAGATCGGAATGTTGCTGAGTAAAATCGGGCAGCACTTCGACTAAGTAAACCTCAAGAGCCGTCGGAATGTGCGATCGCAATCCCAGATCGGAATGAGGGTGATGTTACTCTATCGCAATCCCGGATCGGAATGCAAAACCCTTGTCCAAAAATGTCACTATCGAAATGTGGAGAAATGCAAGCCGTCGCAATGTGAATTAACCCTTCTTTTCTGATGGAGCACAATTCGTAATAAGCAAAAGAACCAAATAAGCTAGAACTAATAAGCAGTAACAAAAACTTAAATGAAATGAAGACAAACGAAACATTAAGCTAAAAAGATAGAACCTTTTCGAAATTTAAGAGACGAAACTTAATGAAATAAAATTTAAAAAGTAAAACTTTTAAGAGAACTTTGAAATCGATTAAGCCAAATACCAAATAAGCACATAAGATTGTCAAACTTATGGCTAATTTCGTATGAGAACTTAAAAGGAAAAGAAAAGGCAAAACCTTTAATCAAATAAGCAAATGGATTAAGCAAAAGCTAGCTTAATCCGATTTCAAACCGAACCAAAACGAAGAAAAGTAGAATGAGATTGATGAAAAGAAACTTGATCAAATATAAATAAAGATTAAAGCAACAAAATTAAAAACACTTACTTGGAATTAAAAGGTATTAAAAGTGCAAGACAAGTATTTAAAATGACATGAATTTAAAGAGCAAGTAATTAAAAGGTGGAAGACTAATTGTCACCTTAGCCAACAAAATGAAAATGATTAAGAACTAATCTATATATAGGGTAGGATTAAGGAATGCTTAGGAAGCTTCCTCCCCTCTTTCCTTTTTCCTTAATTGCATGCTTAGTCCTTCCTTCTTAATCTCTTTGTTAATTGCACCATTAGTCCTTAAGCCTTTAAATCTTCTTTAATCTTGGACTTAAATGACTTTTGGCTCGGGATTTCTTTGAACTCGTCTTTTAATTCTTCAATAAATTAGTCTTGAGTTTTTCGGCTTTTGATAAACTTTCGTCTTTTGACTTTTTCTTCGATAAATCTTCAGAATTGGTCTTGGACTTCCGTTCTTTTTGCACTCTTGACTTCTTGACTTCGTCTTTCGTCTTTTTCTTCAATAAAAGCCCGTAAATGCCCGTGTTTTCTCCACTTTTCACCTTTTCGTCCTAAATCACAACAAAAACACAAACCACGCATAATTCCGACATAAAAGACATAAAATACACGTTTTGGCTCGGTTATTATTGTAATTAAGTGGTAAAAAGGATGGGTGTTTACACACCTATCACCCTTTTGAGGTGTGTCAGAGTCTTGAGTTTCCTCGGCTGTGGAAATGGTTTGGCCTTTGGTAACGTCATCCGTTTGAGACTTGTCACCTTTTCCTGAAGTTTGATTACCTTCACCATTTGTCTTGTCTTTGTTAATGTCATCATCCTCTACCTCTTCTTCATTCTGATCCTCTTCATCATCATTTACCAGTTCCTCCTCATCATCCGCATCATCGTCATCTTCATTGTTATGGACCTTGTCATCGTCATCTTCATTTTCATCGTCATCATCATCGGCATCATCATAGTCATCTTCATTCACGGAAGATTCATCGGGTTGGTCAGATTCAGCCTCATCTTCATTTTTTTGGTCTAGAATTAGACTACTATATGGGACGACGGAGCCATGTTTTGCGAATATCTCAGTGTCTTGATCCATCGCTGTCTTTAAAGCTTTGTGAAGTGCTTTTTGTTCTGGCGTTCGGTTGTAGGACCCGATTTGAATCATCTTAGCATGTAACAGCTTCTTCAACTCGTAGTCTGTGAGCCGTTGAGATATGAGAAAGTCAGATTTCTGAGTGTCGGAAGACTTGATCATCATTTTGCTTGCAACAATGGTTGTCAGTTCGTCTCGCATAGCAGGAAGTGCCGTGTTAAGAGACTCTTGAACCTTTTCGTTGACCGATTCAACGAGTGTAGCATTAGTTTGAACAAGTTCTGCTTTCTCTTCTTTATATTTGTCTCTGAGTTCATGAAGACGTTTAATTAAAGCTTGCTGCTTGTCTGCTTTAGCTTCTAGACTTGCTCTGAGTGACTCTTCAGATTATTGACGATTACTAATTATTCTCGAAGCCGAGCGATTTCTTTCTCAAAATCTTTCTTGCTTGCTACTTCTTCACGGAGGCTAGCGAGTTCCTTTGCATAGTCTGTCTTTGAAGATTCTAATTGTGCTATAATGAAAAGAGTCTTATCCTCTTGAGCCTTCAAGCGTTGTTCGATGGTGCTCATGAAATCAGTAGTGACGGGTGGAGATGCTAGCAATGGTATTCGATGAACGGTTGGTTGAGAAGCAGTGACGGGAGTAGTCACAATAGTACTGATTACTGATGTCATGTCCTCAGTTACCGGGACATTCACCAAGTTTGGGTTTGATGAAGGATCAGTATTAGTAACTTACGATTCTAGAGGGCCAGGGTTCAAGTACGTACCTACTGGATCCGACAAAGAAGAGGATTGGGTGACACTCTTTTCCTTGTGAGTATTACTGGTATCTGTATTCTCTGGTGGAGTGTCATCGATGAAAGTGGCATGATGTTCATATTGTTGATCATCTTCTTCATCCCCAACTGGCTCGTCCTGGTACGCATCTGGTTCTCCAAATTCAGCAATGTCAGGCATTTCGACGCCCTTTGTCTTCTTTCCCGAGCCACAACCTCCCGTCTCTTTTCTACTTCGTATTAAGACCTTCTTCAATTGCTTGGACTGTTGTTTCTCAGTCAACGGTGTATGTTGTTCTTGTTCTTCATCTATGTCTTCATCTAGAAGAAGTGTTTTCTTTCCCTTGGACTTTTTCTCCCAAAGAGGCAATGTTTTTGTCCGTTTGCCCTTTTCTTGTTTTGGGGTATCAGCTTCTGAAGATTCAGATTCCTTGGATTTGCCTTTAGATTTTGGTACCTCAAACTCACCAGCAGCTACTTTCTTCTTGTGATCCTCTTTTTCTTTCAGAAGCGTCTTATACACAGCACTCCTTTTAATTTTGTCACTCAGCATATGATCCGGGACTGGAGCTGGAATACCTGAGTAAATGATTTTAGATCCGTCTAGTCTCATGGCTAGCACGAAGAAATCATCATCTTCTGTGACAATCCGTCAATTTATGGTTGATATTTTATTCTCAAGTATCCTTTAAAAACATTATTTTAATATTTTATTATGAACTCACTTATTTTTGGGAAGAAATTTGGATTAACGTCTTGAAGTAGCATCGACTACGTCTAAACCGGAGGATTCTACGTTACGTGCTTACGTTTACATACATCGTCTTTGGTGACAGTCTGACATTTTCAGAAAATAAATTTATCCGTGAATATTATTTTGGAGTTTTAAATTTGTGTTGGTTCATAAACTCACAAATTTACGAGAAGAGATTAGGACTTACGATTTTAATTTAACGTCCTTTACGACTAAACCGGAAACCATAGGATTACGTATTTACGTTTTCGAACTCCGTTTTTGATGAGACAATTTTTATTAGATTCGTTTTGTGCCGTTGATTCATAATTTATAAAAACGTTTTTCGTAAAATGACCCGAGGGCACGCAAATCGAGGAAACTAGAATCGAGGAGTACCCGTAAATAAATGGGGATGAGACAAAATGACTTTTGCCCCACCCCCACTCATAACCGGCCACAAAGTGTGCCACCACACTTGTGATGTGTCAAGTTGTAGCTTACAAGCTACACTTGTCCATCTAGCTTAGCATGTAAGCTAAGCTTACAACAAAAACCACTAGCTAAACTTTCCTCCCATTTCCATACATGCAAACCACCCTAAAACTCTCTCATTCCTCTCTTCCTTTCCGTCCCAAAATCAAGAACAAACACCCCTTTGATCAATTTTCAACCACAATATTTGATGTTATACACACATATGATGGAAACCTCTTCAAGCTCTATTGATTGGTGGTCATTTTAACATCCAAGGAGAAGTCTTGATGGTGTCTTAGGTATGATTTTCTACAAGGAGTTCTTGAAGAATGGTGGTCTTGAAGATGGTCTTGGTTTATCACAAGTTTCTCCATCAAAATCCATGTTTTGATCACAACCTACATCATCATGGTGGTATAAAGATAGTTCTTCCCATCCTCTTGTTAATTTTGATTATGTAATCATGTATTTTATTCTTAAATGTATATATGTATGATGATATACGATGATAAAAATATTGTGTGGGGATTTGGTGTTGATAATCATGGGTAAAAGATGAAAAACTATATGTAAAAAGGTTAAAATCATGCTTAAAAATGATGGCTGTATAAAACAGTAAAGAACCATGTGATGAACTGATAAAATGGCATATATTAATGGATATAAAGTAAGTAATATGTCTTGTATACATGTGAGAGTTGGCCATGCAATGGAATCATTATGATGAGTGAGATATGATCAAAACAAGTTTAGAGTACAAATCTGAGTTAACTGTTTTGGACGATTTTTAGAAAATACTTAGAAGCTGATTCAACAGTAGCTATAGAAGAGTTAAATGGAGCAAATATCATGTAGTTTATGTCATAAATATTTGAGCTTCTATCTCCATATAGAACTCTAGATATGGCAGTTTTGGTGAACATCAAAATAAAAATCAGATTTTGGAAAATTAAAGTATAATAGTATTATATAAGCACTCAAATAAAAATAGTATAAAATGTGAATTATGAATTAAAACCCACTAACTTATATAATACATTTATATAAATGTGTATAAGGATAAATAAATGGACATTTTATAAAATGGTAGTTTGATAAGTTTTATAAGTTATAAAACTATAAACATGATTTTTACGACTTTTTCGGCTATTACCGTAAAATTAACGTTTTTGTTAAATAAAACTTAGACGGTTGGACCCGTCTAATGTAAACTTTTATAAACTCATATATTGATATATAAACATATATAACAAGTAAAAACCGATAAAACCCGAACTATATAACATACAGACATTAACGGGCTAAGTTAACGTTATTGGACTAATAATACAACACAATGGGCTAAAACACTTATAAACTTATTTATTGGGCTTAACCCATTTAGGCCCAACATGTAAAGTGTAAATACTGATAATACAAGTATAAAATGTATTAATACAAGTTAAAGAACTTATAATAAGTTTATTGGACTTAAAATATGTAAATAGGTAAAACTAGTAAACTAGTATAAAAGTTATCGACACATAAACACAAAAATGAGTGAAGGAGAATATATAAACCCACTTGATCATCATATATATAAATCATCATATGTATACATAATTGTTATTTTTATAAAGTCATTGGACAAGAGTCTAAGACAAGTATTATTTGTCTAGGTTTCTGTGATTGAAGCACGTACCGTACATCCAAATCGCCGATGACCGCCTTCCCACATCAACGTGAGTTCATAGCCTCGCACTCTTTTAAATGTTTTTATGAAATGATTTATGACCCGCGAGGGATATAACATGTTAGTTTTTATAAAATAAGACACTAGTTGTCCCGATTGTCTGTTTATTGATTTGGACCCGAATGATTGTATGACCCGATTGTATGACCCGATAAATGATTAAATGACCCGATAGATGAAATTAAATGGATTATTAAAGTTAGGTTATGTCACTAAAAGTCCCATTAGCATGAATTGTGAACTACCGGGATTTGGTAGACGCTTATGCATATAATAGTACTATTTGGGGACGATCACCCCAGTTCGCGCCTTGACGGTTGATACCCGTCGTGCCACATTGATTGGTAAGTGAATTTATGTATGAGAAGATTTACATAGCGTGACCTTTGTGACGACACACTAGATGGGCAAATGAGTTTCGGGCTAGCTACCCGTTGTTTGTTGTAGTAAGGTAACAATGTCATGCGGCTTATAATAATCCAATTAACGAAATACTGCTATACGCACCAAATTACGATATATTGCCTGACTAGCAATACAGGGTCATACTATTGATATTATGTTCGTGTTTTGTTTTTTCATAACCATATTCATATAACGGTTTTTATTTAAACTATACAACGTTGTAAAACGTATTGTATGATATTTTTACGACATTGGTTCGTATAATGATTTTGAAGGCGAAAGCCTATATTATGATTTTGACAAGGATTTGTATAAAATGATTTTGGCTATTTTATGGCCTACTACCTGGATTTATACAAAATGATTTTCGGTAATAATTTTATACCGATGTTATATTGATGGATTTTATTAAACTCTATGAATTCACTCGGCGTTATCGCTGACCTTTTCTTTTAACATGTTTTATCTCATGTACTTGAAGGTAATTCTCGGGAAGACAACAAGAATTCATGGCCCGCACTTAAAAAAAATTTCCATTCAAATTCTTTGTAAAACTTGTATGAAATACAATGACTTGGGACCTATGTAAATTTGACATTCATGGATGGAAATGCTTTATTATTAAACGACGCGATTTTTAAGCGTTGTCTATGATGTGAGTAATGTGCTATCCCGTAACACCAACGAGTCTTCCGCTGTATTGAATTGTGTAAATTTAGGGGTCTTACATCTTCTGAGTTAACAAAAAATCCTCCACGTCGATCAATAGCTGCATCGGTTTTCATGAAGTAATTGATGATGAACTTTGTGAATCGCGGAAACTAAAGGTGTTCGGATTTCTTCTTAGTATTTCTGAAGGCTTGATAATGAATTTCTTCCCAAATGAGGTCAGCATAATCAAAATTGAGGTTTTCGTAGAGTCCATAAACTATACGAGCTTGAGAAAGTCTGAAGGAATCTGCACCTCTGGATTTTCCCGTCAGACATCGGATAATGATATTAAAAATTGCCTTCCATGGTTGTCCAATCCTAGAGGTGTTAAACGTAGATACGTTTGACAATGTTCCATCGTAACCAAGAGACATGATCAAATCAATCACTTCTTTTGAGTCTGGAAGTGGGTCATGTTTTGTCTCTTTAGCTACTGGAGGGAACCCAAAGATTTCACGAAACTGTTTAAGAGATAATTCCTTCTTCTTGTTGTTGATGTTGAATGAGAACTTTGTGCTTGTAATAGCTTTAATTGATGCCCAAAACTCATGCATGTAGATTTCGGGAACACTTGTTGACATATGTAGTGCATTTTTGATCGGAGAGAGATCAAGTATTTTGATGGCAATTCTGAATGTTGCTTGTGTTGGAATGAAGTCTTCTTTCAGTCGGTGATTATTGGGAGTGATTGGAAGACGATCTTCTTCTGGTACAAGTGCATTGTCGAGTTCAGTTTGTTGCTCTTGAGTGCGAGACATAATCGCTGCTAAGACAAAACATACATGTTGATACAAGAGAAATATATCATAATGTATAAACCTTAAAAAGCATCATATGTCACTTTCCTTAAAACCTAGCAATAAGCACATTAAATACCACACAATTACTGCCCAAAATAATCGTCAAATAGAATCCTAAGCAAGCATATCAAAAACCATGATTCAAGTAAGAAAGTCCCTTATCCGGAATACAACTTTTAAATCCTTATCCGGAATACGTTTTTTATGTTATCCGAAATATGTGTCTCGAAGGTTATCCGGAATGCAAGTTTTAAATGTTATCCGGAATGCAAGTTTCGAGACCGTATCCGGAATAAGGTTTGGAGACCTTATCCGGAATATGCATTTGAAGGCTTATCCGGAATGTGTTTCCTAAGGCTTATCCGGAATATGTTTCCTAAGGCTTATCCGGAATGTGTTTCCTAAAGGCTTATCCGAAATACGTTTCCTACGGCTTATCCGGAATACGTGTTTCGAGATCTTATCTGGAATGCATGGCCTAAGTCTTATCCGGAATACATGTTTCGAGACCTTATCCGGAATACATGTCCTAAGTCTTATCCAGAATCCATGTTTCGAGACCTTATCCGGAATACATGTCCTAAGTCTTATCAGGAATAAAGTTCCTATGTCTTATCCGGAATGCATGTTCTAAGGCTTATCCGGAATGTGCGTTTCTAAGACTTATCTGGAATACATGTCATATGTCCTATCCGGAATTCATGATTCGAGATCTTATCCAGAATGCATCATTCTTAGGCTTAGCTGGAATTTGTTTGACTACTCTTATCCTGAATATGGTTCGACCCTTAACAAGTATATGGGTGTCAATCTTAGTCGGAATCAGTAATTATGCAACTAATGGATTTTCAGTCATGTTTCGTAGATTCTAAGGCAAGCCAATAGTGAGACTCCTATGATCTAAAACACCTCCGTAACAACACCCTTTTTATTCAGTCACTTACTCAATCTAATTAAATCTATAAACCCTATCCTGACATAGGAATCGACTAATTAAATGAATAAAAGAAAGAATCGGATGTTACCTTATATGTGATGTACGAAAACGAAAAAAAATCAAAGACAGGGATGGGGAAGCTTTATCAATGGCGGCAAAGGGTTTTTGGTGGTGAGAGATACAGTGAAAGAAAAGGGGGCGGGTCAAAGGATTTTACCTAACACAAATTTATCAACCATGTCACATTTGGCCCTTTATGTTATTGCAATGTTCATACTAGTTAACACTTAGTTTAGTTTAACGTTTATTAAGGGAGAACTTAACGGTCGTTGAAACTTAAACAAGCTTTTAACTATTGGGCTCACACCACCAATCAACGCACTTAAAGAATCTGCTGTAAAATCCATGATTTTACCATGATTTAATGTAATGAAGTTTCATCTAAAGATCTTAAGTGCATTCACTCATGTATTATATTCATATAAAATGTATGTGAACTTGTCTTTATGTACTTATACATCTACGATCATGTTGATTTTTTTTGTGATAGGTTACATAACTTGAACATTAGAGTAAGAGAACAAATAATGAAATATATAGATATATACAACAAATCTATGAATGTACAATACTTAGCAAAACTTGGAAATATGTTGTGATAAGTATTTATGCCATCTATGTATATGTGTATATCTTAGGCATTCATACACACTTTGGACTAGCCCAAAATCCTTTACCTTTGTGTGCTAGCCCAACACAAGCCCACAACTTGAGCCCATTTCCCTTTTTGGCTAAGGATGACACGCATGCCCCTATGTGGAAGATGAAAGGATACTTTGGAAACACAAGTGTCAACACTTGGCACAAATGTACTTACCTAGGTAATCACACTTTTGTCTTGCCTTCTCTCTCACCCTTTTAGCCGAAAACTCTCTCTCACTCTTCACATTCTCTCATCCAAGTTAATCTCACTTCTCTCTTCATCCTTCTCTCTCAACAATTCGGCTATAAGCCACAAAAATCCAAAGTTGAATCATTAAATCAACTAGATCTTTGTCCAATCTTGATTGCAAATCATTTGGTAGCATCATCTCTTTTGGAATCATTCTCCCAAGCCCTAGCCGAACCTTAGAGATCACGGCTTGGTTGATATTTGGAGTCTTCATCATCATCTTGACTAGATCTCTAACCTCCTTGTTCATATAGATCTTCCTTGGTAACATTTAGGCAAGAAAGGTATACTCCCTATGTTTCTTCATTTTCACTTGCATGCATCATCATCCATCTATAAACACATGTATATAACTTGTTAAAATCACGATTTGGTAATAACCATGACCTAGAAGGTCACGGCATATATGACTAATGTATATATGATTTATGTGCTAAGTTTAAATGATGGAATATGTATCATTACATGTTAAATGGACTATTAAAAATCACTAAAATGTTATATGTGTACATATCTAGCCGTGGGCTATATATGTACTTAGATGGTCTTTTAGTGTACATGCATGCTAATGTAGAACCTAGATTTATGGTTAAATGGTAAATATGAAACTAGCATAAAGATCTTATGGGAATTTTTGGGGAAAAGACAACATAGCCGTAGGCTATATGTTGTCTTGGTTGGTTTATGAAAGATCTTGGAAACATGCAATAGGACTACATGATTGTATTGGAATTTATGTATGTGTATAAATCATAAGACTAGCTAAAAACCTCATCTTGAAAATACCAAGATTAAAGGACTAGCCGTAGGCTATATATGGTGTACATGGACTTTGATTTGTTTTCTTAGTATATACATATCTAGATCTTAATATTGAAACACTTGCAAGTACATGCAACCTTAAAACAAAATTTGACACATCTTAATAAGCTATGATAATTATAGTCGTGAGTTTTAAGCTCATGTTAGAACTTATGACTTGTATTAAACCTTGTGACTAAATATGAATAAGCTAAGTAGTAAGCTTATGAGAAATACATGGACTAGTATTTACATAAAATGGAAAAAGTGATAATAAAGGACTAATTAAGCCCATGCAACATTAGCCCAAGACTTAATGGACTTAAGAATATACTTAAACCCATTTGAAAGATTAAATGGACTTAAAAATGTAATTAAGCCCAAATAGATATCTTAAAGGCCCATTTAACAAATTGGTAAACTTAAAATATATTTAAGCCCATTAGATGGCCCATTAGATATTTTAACCCATTTAAATGAGCCCACATAATGTTTAAATAATTAAACAAAAGTTTTTATAATAAAATATAACTTATAAAAACTGTTTGGATTAAAATGACAATTTATAAAACTTAAGGACTAAAACTGTAACTTATGAAACTTGTTTTGATAAATTAATAAACACAAGGACTGAAAATGTAAATATCCGAAAGTCTAGGTTTTATAAATACCATCCGTGGCAAATTAAACCCTAGGGACCATTTTGGGAAGTTTCTAAAAGTTACTTGTCATTTTAAAACCCTAGGGACCATTTTGGCAATAATCCGAAACTTTAAGAAGCCCTAGGGGCTGTTTTGGTTATTTTATGAAAGTTGTAATACCTAGATATAGTTAGGAGGACTAAATCTGCCCTTAACCGAAAGTTTAACAAGCCCTAGGTACCAAACAAATAATATCCAAAAGTTTTACTTATATAAAAACATGGAGGGACTAGTTATGCCATAATCCGAAACATAAACTAGCCCTAACCCTAATTACATTTTTATTTAGTAAAACTTAAATAAACACGAAACCCTAAGGACTAAATGTATAAATTCTTAAACTTGTGAATTATAAATTATTTTATGAATATCAAATAGTTTATGGAAATATTTAAGGCTTAATAAATATTTATATGAAATATTTATATCGTTGCTTTAAGGAATACAATGAATAAACGTGTATATATATATTCCTAGATTTTTAGGAAATAAACATCGTATGAAAATGAAATATATACTAATACATATGTCATAGAACATAAACGGATATTTTGAGTAAGACATCTTTTTTTTACTTAATTATGAAATTATATACAAGTTGTTGTATGAACGTTAAATGAACTACATGCTAATATATGTGTTATAAACGTAGACTGATATTCTAAGTAAGACATTTTGTGTTCACTTAGAAATGAAACTTATATAGATAAGTTTAAATGAATATTGTTGATACTTGAACAACGATTATTTAGATAAATACTGTAGCATAAATGAACTGACTAAAATATGTATAAGCATACATATACGTTCTTTGTACTATCTATTAAGACTATACTATTTGATTAGGCATAACTTTGGCGTGAGCTTTATTTAGATATTCGTATTAAACAGCTATTGCCTACTCCCAGGTGAGTTTATAGCCCCATATAAACTTTTGATAAAACTTTTCCTCTATGGGAAAGAAAACATTGCAACACTTAATGGACATAACAGAATTGTATAAACTTGACTATGATTGATTATTATTGTAACTGCTAAATTGTTGTAAATCACCCGAATGTTATAAATAGATCTATTAGGGATTGACCATCCCCATCTGGGTGAGTCATGCTCACTTTGCCTTGGCCGGGACAACAGATGTATACCATGTTGGAACTAGGTTGGGTGTCTTTTTGTAAGACACTACGTCCTCATATGTTGAGGATTATGGAAGGTTAAGCTTCAGTTTCTAATAATAAACAATGTAATCTAAATTTTAGTAAGAATGCTTTGTGCATTGTTACTTTTATGATTAATGTATGTCCAAACTAATTAATTTTTAAAATCTGTAAATTCACCAACTTTATGTTGACCCTCTAGCATGTATTTCACAGGAATATGAAGTTAGTACGTGGTGTCTGCCTGGTCTCCAACATCTTAGTAATCTGCATTGTAGGACTCGTCAGGGGTTCTATTTGGGAAACATGAACAATCTACCTTTGTCATGTTGAAGACAATTTTATTAAATTTGTTAATAATCCTGTAATCTGATTTGAATAACTCTTTATCTAATGCTATATGGACTATGTGCTATCGATCCACCCTAGTGACATCTCCGTGGATATTTCCGCATATTTTGACCCTACCCGGGGTGCCACAGAGAATGGTATCAGAGCATTAGTTATAGAGAACCAGATAAATTTTTAAATAAAATAAAAATAAAGAATTTTTTTTTAATTTAAAACCAGACTATAACTTATAAAAATCTTTTGGGGATTTTTTTTGGGACCGTATTAGTTAAGCATATAGATCTTAGGGCTTTTTATGCTATGTGAATTAAATGTGTATAACTTGTTATTAAACTTGACTATTTTTACTGTTTAGTAAAATACCGTTATGGAAATGTTAGATATGCTAAACTTGAAAATTTTACACTACATAGTAAAATACTGAAATGAAAACATAGGTAATGCTAAACTAAACCTTGCACTTACAAATTGTAAAATGAACTGCTTAAATGACATATATATAAGTATTAATATATGTAACCTTAAAACATTATGATAATTGTTTAAAAGGGATATATTTCATAAAACATGTAATCTAAAATAATATTGTTCTTTGTTTGTAAGCTTATACTTACTTCAAACTTAAAATAATACCATTTCAGAGCATCATGACTCCGCCTACTGCACCTTCAGCTCTTCTACCCATTGTAGCTCCTACTCCAGTTGTTTGTTCATCTCTGCGATCTACACAGTGTGGATGGTTGTCAGCCTCAGATTCAGAGGATGACCCGACTATCGAAGCTGTCCTCCCAGAGAACCCTTTTTCCATCCCAGCATCATCCCTACTGGCCCCGACCTCTATGGAGGAGGAGCAGGTTTCTCCTAGCATACCATCTTATGTGCCTCAATCTGTTCCATCAGGCTATTTTTCCGGGTCCGCACCCGTCTCCACTTACGATATCGGGGAGGGCGTGTCGAATCCGTCCAGGCCCAGATTGCCGCACTGGCCGCACGCCAGGAGCAGGAGATATTGGACCTACGCAGCCTATTGACATCCAGTCAGCAAGGCCGCACCGCCATCCATGATCGTATTGATTCTTTCTCTCGTACCATGAGGATGGAAGCCCAGGCCACTAAAGGTGTCCAGGCTAAGACTGATGAAGCATTGAAATGGCTCTTAGAGGAGAACCGCCGTCTCCACCAGCGCGTTTAGATCATATAGGGTCCTCAGCATCAGACCCATACTGCTTTATCTGCTCAGGAGCAATCGTTGTCTATCTTCTATGCTCTTGCCACCGTCCGACATGACGGGATTACTGCAAAAATGACTCATCTCCGAGGAACCACCAATAGACACCGGACCCATTTATTAACAGCATTCCATGTACTTAAAGAGACCCGAGCAACAATTCGGACATTACAGGGTTCCAGGAGAGCATCTGCAGCTCCATCAGCACCGGCCTCATCTAGTAGACCATCTAGGCAAGAGTAGTATAAATGTACTAGACTTCTTGTACATCATGACAAGCTTACGCGTTGCATCCCGGCTATCATGATATAGGTCCTTTGTACTTTTATTTATATTTCAGCTTTTGGTGATGTATCCTCGTACTGTACTTTCTTTTCGGGCATGTATTTTGGATATGATGTACTTAAGACAATGTGTACCACTACCCAGGACAAGGCTAGCTAAGTCTTTGTCCCAGATTTTTTATGCTCGATGAATGTTTATTCCCTTACGGAAATTTGCATGTAATCATTATCTTATGTTATATCTGTGTGCAAAGTATTATATTATGAAATCCTGACAGGTTATCCTAATTTGTTATGAATTTTGTGCATGAAATCATCTCTTGCAAATAATATAAAAACTGTACTAACGTTTGAACTAATAATCTCATTTTATGTATGATTATAGACAAATGGTGATTACGCGATCAAACCCCAATAATGCAACTGCTTCCAACACCGCTAATAACGAAGTTCCTGAAGCTACTCATAATGTTACCGCTGCTCAACTCAGGGAGATGATTGGTGAAGGCATTACGGCAGCTATGGCAGCGCGAGAAGCTAATGTGAACAATGATCCAAACCACGACATTCGCAGAAACAACGTCAACAGGGGTTGTTCTTATCCCGACTTATTAAAATGCAAACCCTCATACTACCGAGGGAAAGAAGGAGTTGCTGAACTGATGCCATGGTTTGAAAGATTAGAGACAGTTTTCCGCATCAGCGGTTTTGCTGACGAGAACAGATTTAAGTTTGCTACATACACCCTACTCGAGAGCACCCTTACTTGGTGGAACTCTGTGGTCGCCACCCTTGGACATGACACTGCCTACACTCTCACTTGGGCCAACCTCAAGGAGAGAATGACTGAAAAATACTATCCTAGAGGAGAAATGAAGAAGTTGGAAATCGAACTGTGGGATATAAAGTGTAAGAATAATGATATCCTTTGGTACAACCAAAGATTTCAAGAGTTAAGCTTGATGTGCACCAGCATGTTCCCTCAAAGGAGCGACAAGATTGAGAAGTATGTCAACGGACTTCCTGACAACATTCATGACAGTGTGCTAGCTTCACGACCCACTACCGTTGAGAATGCTATGGAATTTACGACTGAGCTGATCAATAAGCGAGCTCACACTCTGTCCGAGAGGCAAACGAACAACAAGAGAAAGTCAGATAAAAATGCTCGTAGCCAGCACCAGCCGTCTTCCAAAAGACAAAACGTTGAGCAAGCTGATAATGCTACTCCCACAACTCGTACCAAGAACTACTCAGGATCCAAACCTAAGTGTTCAAAGTGCAATTATCATCATGCCGCTGGGGGACAATGCCGGGGAAACCGAAACTCCACAAGTGGAAACAACAGCAGACCAGAGAAAGCTGTAGTGTGTTATGAATGTGGAACCCCTGGACATGTGAGACCCGATTGCTCCAAGTTTACCAACCGGAAAAAGGACCAAAAGGGAACTTCATCACAAGTGTTCATGATTGGCAACACCCAAGCCAATCCAGACTCCAACATTGTCACTGGTACGTTTTTACTAAACCAACGATATGCATCCATCTTATTCGATACCAGAGCAGACCGGAGTTTTATATCAATTGAATTTAGTGAAGTGTTGGAAATCACTCCATCAGTGTTATACCCCTACTATACTGTAGAACTAGCCGACGAAAAAATTGTGACGGTTGACACCATCATTCGAGGTTGCACCTTAAACCTCTCCAATCACCCGTTCCACATCGATCTGATTCCAGTAGGACTTGGTATCTTTGATGTCATCATTGGCATGGATTGGCTAGCAAAGTATCATGCAATTATCGTATGTAATCAAAAACTGGTTCGTATACCTTGGGGAAATGAAACTTTGATTATACGAGGGAATGGTAACCTTGATATAATCAACACAAGGCTTAGTATCATATCTTGCACCAAAGCCCATAGATACTTGACCAAAGGATGCCCTATTTTCTTAGCACACATCTCCAATATTGATGAAGAAGATAAACCTAAGGAAAAACGAATCGAGGACGTACCGATTGTCCGAGACTTTCCTGAATTATTTCCTGATGAGTTGCCAGGTATGCCTCCAGTAAGACAAATAGAGTTTCAAATTGATTTAATACCTGGAGCTGCACCAATAGCTAAGGCCCCTACCGGTTAACAACATCAGAATTGAAGGAACTAGCCAAACAACTCCAGGAACTATCAGAAAAAGGATTCATTAGGCCTAGCTCCTCCCCATGGGGAGCCCCCGTTCTGTTTGTCAAAAAGAAAGACGACTCTTTTTGAATGTGCATCGATTACCGGGAATTGAATAAGCTAACGGTGAAGAATCGTTATCCATTACCTCGTATCGACGACTTATTCGATCAACTCCAAGGATCGAGTATGTATTCAAAAATTGATCTGAGATCTGGATATCACCAACTGAGAGTCCGGGAAGAAGATATTCCTAAGACAGCTTTCAAAACTCGTTACGGTAATTTTGAATTCCGAGTTATGCCTTTTGGATTGACAAACGCACCAGCCATATTCATGGACCTCATGAACCGAGTGTGTAAACCCTATCTAAATAATTTCGTGATAGTTTTCATCGACGATATACTCGTCTAATCCAAGAACAAGCAAGACCATGCAAAACATCTAGCGCAAGTATTGGAAGTACTCAAGAAAGAGTAGTTGTATGCTAAATTTTCCAAATGTGAATTCTGGATACATAGAGTCCACTTCCTGGGTCACGTCATTGAAAGCGATGGTATCCACGTAGATCATGCAAAGGTTGAGTCAGTTAAGAGTTGGATATCTCCCAAATAACCGACAGAGATCCGTCAATTCTTAGGCCTTGCCGGATACTATCGTCGATTCATTGAGGACTTCTCCAAAATAGCCAATCCCATGACCAAACTCACTCAGAAAGCAGTAAAGTTTAATTGCGGTGAAAAGGAGGAATCAGCCTTCCAGTTAATAAAACAGAAGCTATGCAGTGCGCCTCTCTTATCTTTGCCCGAGGGCAATGATGACTTTGAGGTATATTGCGATGCATCCTATAAAGGATTGGGAGAAGTATTGATGCAAAGAAATAAAGTAATAGCCTACGCTTCTAGGCAATTAAAGAAACATGAGAAGAACCACACTACTCACGATTTAGAACTTGGAGCTGTAGTCTTTGCCTTGAAAATTTGGAGGCAATATCTTTACGGAACAAAATGTACAGTGCACACCGACCATAAGAGTCTACAACATATATTAGATCTGAAGGAGCTGAATATGAGGCAGCCTCGTTGGATCGAACTACTAAGCGATTACGATTGTGAAATCAAATACCATCCAGGTAAAACAAACGTAGTTGCTGATGCATAATAACTGATTTTTAGTTAGTTAATAAAAAGGTTTGGTTTCAAGATCTTTGTTTGTGTTGCTCGTACCAAATTATATTTGTCGTTGTTTGGTTCTTGGTATCTTCTCGAATCGATCACGGTTAAAAGTGGAATTGCTGTAATTGGTGACTAAAAAGGGGGAGCTTTTGATCTATAGATACTTTAAGTGCAAGAAGTAAAAAAAATTAAACTAAAAGCAATACTGAAAATAAAACTTGAATTTAAAATTAAACAGTAAAATACCTTAACTCAGAAAAATCACTGATTCGGAATGTAACCTTTATTCGGAATATATTAGACAAAAACCTTCATCCGGAATATCTTGAAATTGCTTCATTCGGAATGTTCAACCAAACTTCCTTCATTCGGAATGTACTTGATTCGGAATAAATATGTCGATCCGGAATATATTAGCTTCACTCGGAATATTGCTTCATTCGGAACAATCAAAAGGACACTGATTCGGAATAACAACTGATCCGGAATAAATTGTTTATTCAGAATATATCACTTGACTCGGAACATTTGCTTCATTCGGAACAATTAATAAAAAGGGCTTGATTCAGAATATTTACTGATTCGGAACAATAGCTTCATTCGAAAAGATGATTTGGTTCGGAATAAAAATTACAAAAGTGCTCATTTGGAATATCTAGCAAAATGCTTCATTCGGAACATTTGGTTCATTCGGAAGAAATAGCTTGACTCGGAATATTCCTTTATTCGGAATATCACTAACTCGGAATAATGTGATTTATCCGGAATAACTGATTCGGAATAATTAAACAATGCTCATTCGGAACAAAAATGATTCACCCAGAATATTGATTATTCCGGATGAACAAACTGATCCGGAATAACTAAATGAAAATGCCGGTTCAGAATACTTGCTTGACCCGGAATAATCTAGACAAAAGTTGATCCGGAATGTTTAACCCAAATCCTTCATTCGAAATCTGGGTTGGAACAGTAAGGAGAACGAAGAACAGGGGAACAACTTGATCACGAGTTTAACCAAAATCCACCAAGTTTTTAACCAAAACTTAAACCAATTTAACCACTAATCATTTACTAATGATAATCATCAATCCAAAACAACAAAAACTCAAAACCCACTTACTTTTGAAGATCAAAACCAATAAAATAAAAACCTTATAACTTTGAATCAACAAGAAAAGGAAGAACAAGATGAAATAGAAACTTGTATTAAGGATTAAGATTCAAACAAACAAAATGGAAAGATTAAACTTACAAGATTGTGGAAGAATCAAAGAAAATGAAAAACCACAAATCTCCTTAATGGAGTTGGTGTCCTACGAACTAGGAATGAAAATAACAGAAATGGAAAAACTAGTCTTGAAAATGTGAATGGGAAGGGTATTTATAGGCCTTGTCTTTGGTTGGTGAGTGGGATTTCTCCCTTTCTTTTTGTCTTCTCGTCTTTTCAGAAAAGTTGACGTTTTCGATTTCAATTCGGGATTTGTCGACGACTAAAATTAACTCGTCTTTTAATTTCTTCATTTAATAGACTTGAGTTCTTCGACATATGTAAATCTTCCATCTTTGGTCCTTTTCTTCGATAAATCTTCAAATAGGCCCATCGACTTCAAATATTTTGCATCTCTTGGATTATAGACTTCGTCTTTTCGTCTTTTTCTTCGATAAAACCCGTGCAATCCCACGTTTTCTTCAATATTTATCCGGTTGGCTCTGAAAACACAACAAACACACAAACCACGCATAATTCCAAACAAATGACATTAAATACGTGTTTTGGTCTCGTTTTAGCAAGAAATAAGTGGTAAAAGGATGGGTGTTTTTACACCTATCAAATCCCCTACACTTAACGATTGCCATGCCCTCATGCAATGCTATAATTTTAAAGCACGGTTTACATTTCTCATCATAGATAACCCACCTTGTCCTTTATTAAATTCTAAACACTAAGGAAACCAAAAGAACAAAACAAGTAAAGTATTTAAAGACTTACATTGGGGTTTTAGATTGTCATGAATGTTCATCATTCTCAAGTTTCACGTTCCCCATACCAAGCTTAAAAACGAGATCATTGTTATTATAAGTTAGCAAACTAACACGAACTCATGTGGCCTAATTATTCACTTAGACTCCCTTATTCCTAGGTGTATCTCTTATATTTTATTGTTGTCTTGAATGATCACGATGATGCATTGTTTGACTTATTTCGATAGCTATTTAGGCTGAAAACAAAGTGGGACGATTTGATCAATAGTTAGCTAAAGGACAAAATCTTTTAAAACTGCTTCTCGGGACCTCATAAAGTTCATATCTTGGCATAACTCGCTTCACGATTTGAGGCCTTTCTCGGACCGATATTTGGCGGTGACTTCATACTTCGAATCTTTGAGAGACGTTCTTGAAATTATGGTCTTCTCTTCATAATAGGAATTTCTTCACTTGAAGTTTTGAGAGATTCTTCATCTTTGGACCAAGACTTCTTTCATTTTTCTCCAATCTTTATTTTGGAATTTGATATACAACGATCCGCCTCCTTTTAGGACTTGGATCTATTTATCCTCATACCTTGCTAGGGTCTTTTCGGATAGATTTCTCCATGATCTTTTGGGGAGTTCTTGCTTTTCGTCGTGTGTCTCGATCCTTCATATTGATTTTCGATAAATGATTCTTCACATCACTTTTGGATCTTTAGCAACAAAATGTAGCCCTCATGCCTTGTTAGGGCCTTTTTGGACTCGCCAATCTTCGCATCCTGCTTGAATAAGTTATGCCTTGGCTATGAACTCTAATTAATACCGAGCAACTTTTAAACGATCTTGGGCTAGAAGCTAAGTAACTTTTCAAATCGTACAACCTTATTTATTGCAGATAAATTTATTAGCAAGCGATGGGAGAATAGGCTTATAATCAACTCACATAAATTCACGAAAGAATACCAAACTTATAATTGACTCTATCATCTCTCGTTCTCCACAATTTAAAATCTCAAGGAATGAGACTCGTGGATGCTTAGCCAATTAAATCAAAGTTTTGGGTTTTCGAGTCGCCTATAGGATCTTGCATCTTCTTAGACTCTTTCAAATTTAGAATTTGCATTTTAAAGTTCCCTTGATAAACGACTCTCTAGGATCAATTATAGGAACTTGCGAAAAGTTCTTGTTCTTAACCCGTGAGAGTTAAGACTTTCGCGTTTTAAAGCTCCTTATATAAAAGCCTAGCAAAACTTGACTTAAACACGTTAAGGATACTAGCTAGAGTAAACTTAGATAAGTAAACTCAGGTTGAGTCAAAATATTCATGACTTTGAAAAATTAAAAACACTTTATTGGAATTTTATTCTAGCAAGGAGAGAAAATAAACATAACAAAGGAAAATGCAACTATACAACTAGGCCAAAATAGATTAAAAATTTTGAAAAATGTCGAAAAATCAAATTTTCCGGTTAAATGAAGGCACTTTAATGGAAAAGTCCACTTAAAACTTCAAAAGAAGTCTCCCCTACACTTAATATAAACATTGTCCTCAATGTTTAAGCATGTGGGAAAAGTCTCCCCTACACTTATGACATTGTGCACGTTGGTTAAATCAAGTTAAGGAGGAGACAACTAAAGTGATCAATTTCAAATGTGAGTATAAAGAAAATTGAATCACGATAGTTGAGAGATAGAACCGGATTTGGGGATAACATGGGAGCACGGTTCTTCAAAGATTCCAAGAGTGCACTTTTCCCTGTAATCACATCACCATACAAACACAAGCAACCTATATAGCTCCCCCTACACTTAGGATGAAAAACGAGAAAGGGGGATAGATACTCGGGTTGCCTCCCGAGGAGCGCTTGTTTTTGTTAACCGAGTCACGAGCCTGACTCGGTCCCGAACTAATTCATGGGAAACGTGGTGAGGGATGGAATCATCTCATGAGAGATGTCCTCACCAAAGTACAACTTCAGACGCTGGCCATTCACCTTAAAATTGGGCCCATTTGGCTGAGAAAGCTCAATGGTGCCATAGGGAAAGACATTGGCGATGGTGAATGGACTAGACCAGCGGCTCTTCTACTTGCCCGAGGAGATCTTCAACCGAGAGTTAAAAAGTAAGACTTGATCACCAACGTGGAACTCTCGGTTCTTAATTCTAGAATCGTGGATAATCTTGGTCTTCTCCTTGTAGATCAATGAGTTCTCGTAAGCTTCATTCCTCAATTCATGTAGCTCGTTGAGTTGAATCTTGCGAAGATTACCGGCTTTGTTGATGTCGAAGTTAGCACACTTCAAGGCCCAGTATGCCTTATGTTCCAGCTCGATGGGGAGGTGGCATGCTTTCCCGTACACAAGACGATAAGGTGTACAACCAATCGGTGTCTTATAGGCGGTACGGAAAGCCCACAGAGCATCATCAAGTTTATCGGCCCACGAGGCACGATGCTCTCCTACAGTACATTCCAAAATTCACTTCAATCCACGGTTGGATATCTCGGCTTGACTGTTGGTTTGAGGATGGTAAGCGGTGGAAAGACGGTGATTGACACCATACTTAGCAATGACTCTTAAAAATTGATCATTGCAACAATGAGTCCCGCGGTCACTGATTATGGCACGAGGAACACCAAATCGAGCAAATAATTGCTTCAAGAAATTACAAACCACCCTTACATCGTTAGTGGGTAAAGCTTTGGCTTCAACCCATTTAGAAACGTAGTCAACAACGACAAGGATGTATTTGTTTCCTTTAGAAGAAGGGAATGGCCCCATAAAGTCGATGCCCCATACATCAAAGATTTCACATTCTTGTATGAAATTTTGAGGCATCTCATCTTTATGTGTGATCTTGCCTTGTCTTTGGCAATCATCACAGTTTTTAACCATTGCATGAGCGTCACGATAAATGGTGGGCCAATAGAATCCCGAGTCAAAAACTTTTTTGGCGGTGTAGTTGGGACCAAAGTGACCACCGGTGGGTCCTTTGTGGTAAGCCTCGAGAATGTCTAAAGCTGCCCATCCGTCAACACATCGGCGAATAATCAAATCAGCGCATTGTTTGAAGAGAAAAGGGTCATCCCAAAAGTAAGTCTTAACATCATGCAAGAACTTTTTCTTTTGTTGGGATGTTAACCCTTTGATGAGAACACCACCCGCTAAGTAGTTTGTAATGTCGGCAAACCACGGGGTGTCATCAAGATTGGCACAAATAGACAGTAAGGTCTCAAGGGGAAAAGAGTCATTGATCTCTTTGTTCGGATGATCCCCTTGATATGGATCCTAAAGTCTACTTAGATGATACGCGGCTAGGTTTTCGGCTCCCTTCTTGTCACGAATTTCAATGTTGAATTCTTGAAGGAGTAAAACCCAGCGAAGAAGTCTTGGCTTAGAGTCGTGCTTAGTCATCAAGTACTTCAACGCGGAATGGTCCGTGTATACGATGGTGGTGGATAAAACAAGATAGGGGCGAAATTTTTCAAAAGCATAGACAACAGCTAAAAGCTCTTTTTCGGTTGTCGTATAATGCAATTGAGCCCCCATCATTGTCTTTCTAGCATAATGGATTGGTTGGAAGTGTTTATTCACTCTTTGGCCCAAAACCGCTCCAATAGCAAAGTCGCTAGCATCGCACATCAACTCAAAGGGTAGCTCCCAATTAGGGGTAACCAAGACCGGTGCCTTAGTTAGCTTATCCTTAAGAAGACTGAAGGCTTCGATACACTCTTTAGAAAAGATAAAAGGAGTATCTTTTTCCAAGAGGTGGGTCATCGGGCGAGCGATTTTAGAAAAATCTTTGATAAATCGACGGTAGAAGCCCGCATGACCAAGAAAAATTCTCACACCCTTCACAGTTGAAGGTGGAGGTAATTTGGCTATGACATCCACTTTAGCACGGTCGACTTCAAGACCGGCTTTTGAAATTTTGTGTCCTAGCACAATGCCTTCTTTTACCATAAAATGGCATTTTTCCCAATTTAGAACAAGGCGAGTGTCTTCGCACCGCTTAAGCATACGTTCTAAATTGGCAAGGCAAGAAGAGAAGGAATCCCCAAAGACCGAGAAATCATTCATGAAGACTTCCATGGTTTGCTCAACCATGTCATGAAAAATAGCCAACATGCACCTTTGGAAAGTCCCGGGGGCATTGCATAAGCCAAAAGGCATTCTTTTGTAGGCAAATGTGCCATAGGGACAAGTGAATGTTGTCTTCTCTTGATCTTGGGGATCGATGGATATTTGGAAATAACCCGAGAAACCATCTAGAAAGCAGTAATATTCATTACCCGCTAAACGTTCAAGCATTTGGTCCATAAAAGGAAGAGGGAAATGATCCTTTCTCGTGGCATCATTGAGTTTGCGGTAGTCTATACAAACTCTCCACCCAATAACGAGACGTGTAGGAATCAACTCGTTGTTTTGATTGGGCACAACGGTGATTCCGCCTTTCTTAGGCACACAATGGACTGGACTAACCTATGGTGAATCCGAGATAGGATAAATCATGCCCGCATCAAGAAGTTTGATAACCTCTTTTTTGATAACGTCATGGATTTTAGGATTCACCCTTCGTTGGCTTTGAATTGTGGGCTTAAAGTAGTCCCCCATGAGAATTTTATGTGTGCAAAAGTGAGGATCAATTCCGCGAATATCGGATATTTTCCAAGCGATAGCTCTTTTATGTTTCTTGAGAACTTCAATGAGACGAGTTTTCTCATCGGCTTTTAAGTCCTTAGCAATGATAACGGGAAGTTGATCAATGCCTTCTAAGAAAACATACTCGAGATGAGGAGGTAGGTCCTTAAGCTCAAGAGTAGGAGGATCCTCAATAGATGGTGTAACTAACGATGGATCATCATTAGTCACCTGTTTAGGATAAGGAGGAGAAAACGGGTCTTCATTGAGAAGTTTCTCAATTATACGAATGTCTTCCTACCAATCGGTGGGAGAATCATCATACTTAAGATCGAGAGGACCCAAGCTAGCTTCAAAATCATCCAAGTCACTTTCTCCAAAAGGAGTCAATGACGGAGCAATTGAGGCAATGGTCTCAACATTGGGTAGAGAAGAGAGAGTACTTTTGCAAGCATCATGAAAGTGTTCTTCACAAGCCTCATCGAGAACATCAATAGCATTAACACTCTCATATGAATAAGGTTGATTAGAAATCTTACCCATGTTGAAGACAATTTTATCGTCACCAACTCTCATGATTATTTCGCCCGCGGCTACATCAATGAGAGTGCGACCGGTCCTCAAGAAGGGACGTCCACCGATTAATGGAACACGAGGATCCATCTCGTAGTCAACGACAACAAAATCCGCCGGAAAGGTGATTTGTCAACGCCAACGAAGACGTCTTCGGCTATCCCCACTGGATAAGCAACCGTACGGTTATCTAATTCCAAAGTCATTTTGGTAGGGACTAGCTCGGGGAGAGATAATTGCTTCCAAACACTTAAAGGCATTAAGTTTATACTGGCACCTAGATCGGCTAGGGCCATGCAATTCTCTACTCCCGGGAAGTTGCAAGGAATCAAGAAGCGACCCGGATCACCAAGTTTGGTGGGCAATTTCCTTAAGAGAACCGCAGAGCAATTCTCATTAAGTTGGGTCTGAGCAATGTCAAGAAGCTTCTCCTTGTCACTTAGAAGATCTTTAAACATCTTTGCGTATTTAGGCATGTGAGCGAGAGCCTCGGTAAAGGAGATGTTAAAATTCAATTGTTTAAACATTTTGAGAAAGTTTGAAACTTGAATATCATCCTTGCTCTTTTGCTTCTCTTTCCTCAACCTTGAAGGATAAGGTATATCGGATGAAGAGGAAGGCTTTAGGGGAGTAGGATCACTCACAACCGCGGGTGGTGGTGGAATGGGGGTAGAAGGCAAAGGAGGTGAGGAAAGTTGCCCTTTTTCCTTGTTCACAATCACGGGTGGAGGTGTAGGAAGCTCGGGTTCCGTATAACCTTTGCCACTGCGAGTGGTGATTGCTTTCATCTCCCCTCTTGGATTAGCAACAGTGTTACTCGAAAGAGTACCCGAAGAAGAGGGTTGATTACCTTGGAAGAGCAAACCGAGCATATCACGTATATTATCCGCTTGAGTGCTGAAAGAGTCTCTCATGTCTGCACGAATATCATTGCTTTGTTTCGCAATGTCATTCCTTAATTCGGCTCGAATATCGCTCCCTTGTTTCGCCATTTCTCCCTTCAAGTTGATGAAGTGACTCTGAAGATTCGTCACCATCTCTCTATTAGTCCTCATGAACGTCTCGATGTCTTGATTCGATGCCATCGGTTGATTGAGAGGTGGAGCTTGGTAAGCTTGAGAATTTCCTTGAGGTGGGTATGGGTTTATTTGGGATTGATATTGATTGTTAGCACGAGGTTGACTTTGGTTATTTCGGTTATAGCTTTGTTGTTGATTTTGGTTTTGAGGAGTAAAACCGGGTGGAGCAAGATAGTTGTTTGAACGATAACTTATCAAGCTACGTTCTCCTTGAGGACGAGCTTGATAGCCTCCCGTGGGATAAGTACCGTATGCCGCGTTAACGTTTTCACAAAAATTGCCTTGAGTAGAAGGACAATCATTGTAAGAATGGGGACCACCGCATGTGTCACAAGAAATAGCAACGGCTTTAGCTTGTTGAGTTTGGTTAGAAGCCAAAATTTGCATACTTTTGCTAATTTTAAGAATAGCACGTTCCATGGCGGACATGTCGGTGGTGGAAGAAGTAGATGAAACATTGACTCTCGGATTAGATCTTGAGGATGCGGATGAATCCCAATTCTTGTGGTGAGTAGTCATGTTTTCAATCAACTCTCTACACTCCTCCGGTCTCCTTTTCATAAAGGTACCACCGACGGCGGCGTTGATCGTGTCACGATCACGAAAAGTGAGACCATTGTAGAAAGTATCAATGAAAGTGACGGGGAGCATGTTGTGATTTGGACAACGGTCGATCAATTCATTGTATCGTTCCCAAGCATCAAAGAGCGATTCATCATTGTCTTGCATGAATCCACTAATTTGGTTACGAAGGCTCGTGACCATGGATGGTGGGAAGTAGCGCGACAAAAAGCGTTGAGTCATGTCGTCCCAAGTATGAATAGAATTCTTTGGGAGACGGTCAAACCATTTTTCGGCATGGTGAGAAAGCGAGTGGGGAAATAGTTGAAGGCGAAGTTCATCCATAGAAACACCGGGTGACTTCATGCTTTGGGTGATGGTAATGAATTTGTCGAGGTGTTTGTTGGCATCATCATCCGGAATTCCGCGAAATGGATTAGTTTGCACTTGTTGGATCATGTGATGCTTCAACGAAAACTCCTGAGCTGTGGTTTGCATCGGGGCAATCGGGCCTCCACGTCCGTTCATCGTAGGTTGGCATAGCTCCTCCATGGTTCGTAGGTCGGGTAGGGGTGGATTATTCATGTTGGGGTGAGGTGGATTATTATTGTTATTGTTGTGTACACCGGCCATGTCTAAATCTTCGAGAGTCTCGGGTTCTGAATAAGACGTTGATCGAGTACGCATACACTAAAAACCAAATGCAAGAGAAAATATTTTTGGTTTTTATAGGTTTTTTAATGTTTTTGTATTTTTGAAAATTTTATATGTTTATGGGTTTTTGAAAATTTTTGTGCTTGAAAATAACGTTCCCGAAAGAACGGATCCCAAAATCCAATTTTTCTCACAAGAAACCGTTGATCCTTACGAAAAGAGCCGGCAGCGGTGCCATTTTAATAACTGATTTTTAGTTAGTTAATAAAAAGGTTTGGTTGCAAGATCTTTGTTTGTGTTGCTCGTATCAAATTATATTTGTCGTTGTTTCGTTCTCGATATCTTCACGAATCGATCACGGTTCAAAGTGGAATTGTTGTAATTGGTGACTAAAAAGGGGGAGCTTTTGATCTATAACTACTTTAAGTGCAAGAAGTAAAAAAATTAAACTAAAAGCAATACTGAAAATAAAACTTGAATTTAAAATTAAACAGTAAAATACCTTAACTCAGAAAAATCACTGATTCGGAATGTAACCTTTATTCGGAATATATTAGACAAAAACCTTCATCCGGAATATCTTGAAATTGATTCATTCGGAATGTTCAACCAAATTTCCTTCATTCGGAATGTACTTGATTCGGAATAAATATGTCGATCCGGAATATATTAGCTTCACTCGGAATATTGCTTCATTCGGAACAATCAAAAGGACACTGATTCGGAATAACAACTGATCCGGAATAAATTGTTTATTCGGAATATATCACTTGACTCGGAACATTGGCCTTATTTGGAACAATTAATAAAAAGGGCTTGATTCAGAATATTTACTGATTCGGAACAATAGCTTCATTCGGAAAGATGATTTGGTTCGGAATAAAAATTACAAAAGTGCTCATTCGGAATATCTGGCAAAATGCTTCATTCGGAACATTTGGTTCATTCGGAAGAAATAGCTTGACTCAGAATATTCCTTTATTCGGAATATCACTGACTCGGAATAATGTGATTTATCCGGAATAACTGATTCGGAATAATTAAACAATGCTCATTCGGAACAAAAACGATTCACCCGGAATATTGATTATTCTGGATGAACAAACTGATCTAGAATAACTAAATGAAAATGCTGGTTCGGAATACTTGCTTGACCCGGAATAATCTAGACAAAACGTTGATCCGGAATGTTTAACCCAAATCCTTCATTCGGAATCTGGGTTGGAACAGTAAGGAGAACGAAGAACAGGGGAACAACTTGATCACGAGTTTAACCAAAATCCACCAAGTTTTTAACCAAAACTTAAACCAATTTAACCACTAATCATTTACTAATGATAATCATCAATCCAAAACAACAAAAACTCAAAACCCACTTACTTTTGAAGATCAAAACCAATAAAATAAAAACCTTATAACTTTGAATCAACAAGAAAAGGAAGAACAAGATGAAATAGAAACTTGTATTAAGGATTAAGATTCAAATAAACAAAATGGAAAGATTAAACTTACAAGATTGTGGAAGAATCAAAGAAAATGAAAAACCACCAATCTCCTTAATGGAGTTGGTGTCCTACGAACTAGGAATGAAAATAACAGAAAGGAAAAAACTAGTCTTGAAAATGTGAATGGGAAGGGTATTTATAGGCCTTGTCTTCGGTTGGTGAGTGGGCTTTCTCCCTTTCTTTTTGTCTTCTCGTCTTTTCAGAAAAGTTGACGTTTTCGATTTCGATTCGGGATTTGTCGACGAATAAATTCAACTCGTCTTTTAATTTCTTCATTTAATAGACTTGAGTTCTTCGACATATGTAAATCTTCCATCTTTGGTCCTTTTCTTCGATAAATATTTAAATAGGCCCATCAACTTCAAATCTTTTGCATCTCTTGGATTATAGACTTCGTCTTTTCGTCTTTTTCTTCGATAAAACCCGTGCAATCCCATGTTTTCTTCAATATTTATCCGGTTGGCTCTGAAAACACAACAAACACACAAACCACGCATAATTCCAAACAAATGACATTAAATACGCGTTTTGGTCTCGTTTTAGCAAGAAATAAGTGGTAAAAGGATGGGTGTTTTTACACCTATCAATGCACTGAGCCGTAAGGATAAAAACCCACCCATGAGAGTTCGGGCCTTAACCATGACTATCAATCTAGACCTGCCCAAGCAAATCCTTGAAGCACAAACCCAAGCACAGAAACCCGAAAACCTCTAGAAAGAAGACATAGGAGGAATGCTCCGAACCGACCTCTCTAAGGAGAAATTGGAACCAAGGGCGGATGGAACATTGTGCTTACACGGGAGGAGTTGGTTACCCCGTTATGGAAATTTGAGAGACGTAATCATGCACGAGTCACATAAGTCCAAATATTCTATACATCCTGGATCGGAAAAGATGTATCATGATATGAGGAAATTGTACTAGTGGCCAAACATGAAAGCTGACATAGCCACTTACATCCAGAAATGTTTGACATGCGCACGTGTTAAGACAGAACACCAGAGGCCCTCAGGTTTACTGGTACAACCTAAGATCCCTAAATAGAAGTGGGAAAATATTACCATGGACTTCGTTACCAAACTCCCAAAGTCATCACGCGGATACGATGCCATTTGGGTGACAGTCGACCGACTCACCCAGTCTGCTCACTTCATACCAATCAAGGAATCCGACTCTCTATCCAAGTTAGCAAGGACCTACCTGAAGGAAATTGTAACCAAACATGGAGTGTCAGTCTCCATAATTTGTGACTGAGACAGTAGATTCACTTCCAACTTCTGGAGGGCTCTTCAACGAGCCCTGGGCACCCAACTAGATATGAGCACCGCCTATCATCCACAAACGGATGGCCAGAGTGAACGAACCATCCAAACCCTAGAGGAAATGCTGAGAGCATGTGAATTAGATTTTGGAAATTGTTGGGCAGAGCATATACCTTTGGTTGAATTCTCCTACAACAATAGCTATCATGCCAGTATCAAGGCCGCCCCTTTTGAAGCCCTATATGGAAGGAAATGTCGCTTTCCTGTATGCTGGGCAGAGGTAGGGGAGTTCCAACTCACTGGGCCTGAATTGATTCAGGATACTACATATAGAATTGTCCTCATAAAACAGAGACTGCAAGCTGCTCGCGATCGACAAAAGAGCTACGCAGATCAGAAACGCAGACCCGTGCAATTCAAGGTTGGAGATCATGTTATGCTAAAAGTGTCACCATGGAAGGGAGTTATACGATTGGAAAGCGTGGAAAGCTAAATCCACGATATATGGGTCCTTTCAAAGCGGTATCTAAGGTCGGGGAAGTGGCTTACCGTTTGGAGCTACCACCACAATTAAGTCGGATACACCCCACCTTCCATGTATCTAATCTGAAAAAGTGCTACGCTGAGGAACCCTTGGTTATGCCTTTAGAAGGGGTCCATATCGATGACCAACTCCAATACACGGAGACACCAGTGGAAACCATGGAGAGAACAACCAAGAAACTAAAACGTAGCCGCATCCCGTTAATTAAGGTACGGTAGGACTCGAAGAGAGGCCCCGAGTACACCTTGGAACGAGAATACATCTTCAAAGCCAAGTACCCTCATCTTTTCACTTAAAAGATAACTATGCTTTTAGTAGCTTTGAGGACAAATCTAAAATAACGGGGTGGTGCTATAAAATCCATGATTTTACCATGATTTAATGTAATGAAGTTTCATCAAAAGATCTTAAGTGCATTTACTCATGTATTAATTCATATAAAATGTGTGTGAACTTGTCTTTATGTGCTTATACATCTACAATCATTTTGATTTTTTTTTGGTGATAGGTTACATAACTTGAACATTAGAGTAAGAGAACAAATAATGAACTATATAGATATATACAACAAATCTATGAATGTACAATACTTAGCAAAACTTGGAAATATGTTGTGATAAGTATTTATGCCATCTATGTATATGTGTACATCTTAGGCATTCATACACACTTTGGACTAGCCCAAAATCCTTTACCTTTGTTTGCTAGCCCAACACAAGCCCACAACTTGAGCCCATTTCCCTTTTTGGCTAAGGATGACACGCATGACCCTATGTGGAAAATGAAGGGATACTTTAGAAACACACGTGTCAACACTTGGCACAAATTTTCTTACCTAGGTAATCACACTTTTGCCTTGCCTTCTCTCTCCTCCTTTTAGCCAAAAACTCTCTCTCACTCTTCACATTCTCTCATCCAAGCTAATCTCACTTCTCTCTCAACAATTCGGCTATAAGCCACAAAAATCCAAAGTTGATTCATTAAATCAACTAGATCTTTGTCCCATCTTGATTGCAAATCATTTGGTAGCATCATCTCTTTTAGAATAATTCTACCAAGCCCTAGCCGAACCTTAGAGGTCACGGCTTGGAGTCTTCATCATCATCTTTACTAGATCTCTAACCTCCTTGTTCATATAGATCTTCCTTGGTAACATTTAGGCAAGAAAGGTATACTCCTTATGTTTCTTCATTTTCACTTGCATGCATCATCATTCATCTATAAACACATGTATATATCTTGTTAAAAATCAATATTTGGTAATAACCATGACCTAGAAGGTCATAACATATATGACTAATGTATATATGATTTATGTGCTAAGTTTAAATGATGGAATATGTATCATTACATGTTAAATGGACTATTAAAAATCACTAAAATGTTATATGTGTACATATCTAGCCGCGGGCTATATATGTACTTAGATGGTCTTTTATTGTACATGCATGCTAATGTAGAACCTAGATTTATGGTTAAATGGTAAATATGAAACTAGCATAAAGATCTTACGGGAATTTTTGGGGAAAAGACAACATAGCCGTAGGCTATATGTTGTCTAAGTTGGTTTATGAAAGATCTTGGAAACATGCAATAGGACTACATGATTGTATTGGAATTTATGTATGTGTATAAATCATAAGACTAGCTAAAAACCTCATCTTAGAAATACCAAGATTAAAGGACTAGCCGTAGTCTATATATGGTGTACATGGACTTTGATTTGTTTTCTTAGTATATACATAGCTAGATCTTAATATTGTAACACTTGCAAGTACATGCAACCTTAAAACAAAATTTGACACATCTTAATAAGCTATGCTAATTATATCCGTGAGTTTTAAGCTCATGTTAGAACTTATGACTTGTATGAAACCTTGTGACTAAATATGAATAAGCTAAGTAGTAAGCTTATGAGAAATACAATGGAAAAAGTGATAATAAAGGACTAATCAAGCCCATGCAACATTAGCCCAAGACTTAATGGACTTAAGAATATACTTAAACCCATTTGAAAGATTAAATGGACTTAAAAATGTAATTAAGCCCAAATAGATATCTTAAAGGCCCATTTAACAAATTGGTAAACTTAAAATATATTTAAGCCCATTAGATATTTAACCCGTTTAAATGAGCCCACATAATGTTTGAATATTTAAATAAAAGTTTTTATAATAAAATATAACTTATAATTTTTTTTGGATTAAAATGACAATTTATAAAACTTAAGGACTAAAACTGTAACTTATGAAACTTGTTTTGATAAATTAATAAACACAAGGACTGAAAATGTAAATATCCGAAAGTCTAGGGTTTAATAAATACCATCTATGGCAAATTAAACCCTAGGGACCATTTTGGAAAGTTTCTAAAAGTTACTTGTCATTTTAAAACCCTAGGGACCATTTTGGCAATAATCCGAAACTTTAAGAAGCCCTAGGGGCTGTTTTGGTTGTTGTATGAAAGTTGTAAAACCTAGATATAGTTAGGAGTACTAAATCTGCCCTTAGCCAAAAGTTTAACAAGCCCTAGGTACCAAACAAATAATATCCGAAAGTTTTACTTATATAAAAACATGGAGGGACTAGTTATGCCATAATCCGAAACATAAACTAGCCCTAACCCTAATTACATTTTTACTTAGTAAAACTTAAATAAACATGAAACCCTAAGGACTAAATGTATAAATTCTTAAACTTGTGAATTATAAATTATTTTATGAATATCAAATAGTTTATGGAAATATTAAAGGCTTAATAAATATTTATATGAGATATTTATATCGTTGCTTTAGGGAATAAAATGTATAAACATGTATATATATATTCCTAGATTTTTAGGAAATAAACATCGTATGAAAATGAAATGTATACTAATACATATGTCATAGAACGTAAACGGATATTTTGAGTAAGACATCTTTTTTTTACTTAATTATGAAGTTATATACAAGTTGTTGTATGAACTAAAATGAACAACATGCTAATATATGTGTTATAAACGTAGACTGATATTCTATGTAAGACATTTTGTGTTCACTTAGAAATAAAACTTATATAGATGAGTTTAAATGAATATTGTTGATACTTGAACTACTACTATTTAGATAAATACCGTAGCATAAATGAATTGACTAAAATCTATATAAGCATACATATACGTTCTTTGTACTATCTATTAAGACTGTACTATTTGATTAGGCATAACTTTGGCGTGAGCTTTATTTGGATATTCGTATTAAACAACTATTGCCTACTCCCAGGTGAGTTTACAACCCCATATAAACTTTTGATAAAACTTTTCCTCTATGGGAAAGAAAACATTGCAACACTTAATGGACATAATAGAATTGTATAAACTTGACTATTATTGATTATTATTGGAACTATTAAACTGTTGTAAATCCCCCGAATGTTATAAATAGATCTATTAGGGATTGACCATCCCCATCTGGGTGAGTCATGCTCACCGTGCCTTGGCCGGGACAACCGATGTATACCATGCTGGAACTGGGTTGGGTGTGTTTTTGTAAGACACTACGTCTTCATCTGTTGAGGACTATGGAAGGTTAAGCTTCAGTTTCTAATAATAAACAACGTAATCTAAATTTTAGTAAGAATGCTTTGTGCATTGTTACTTTTATGATTAATGTATGTCCAAACTAATTAATTGTTAAAATATGTAAATTCACCAACTTTATGTTGACCCTCTAGCATGTATTTTCACAGGAATATGAAGTTAGTACGTGGTGTGTGCATGGTCTCCAGCATCTTAGTAATCTGCATTGTAGGACTCGTCAGGGGTTCTATTTGGGAAACATGAACAATCTACCTTTGTCATGTTGAAGACAACTTTATTAAATTTGTTAATAATCCTGTAATCTGATTTGAATAACTCTTTATCTTATGCTATATGGACTATGTGCTATCGATCCACCCTAGTGACATCTCCGGGGATATTTCCGCATATTTTGACCCTACCCGGGGTGTCACATCTGCCTAAATGCCATTAATATCTAAAGTCTAATCAAAAGCACGAAAATGGTCTACAACATATCTAAGTACCACATACTTGTCAAACACATGACGAACAACATTTAACCGTTTATTTTTCTGAAAAATATTCTTGAAGACGATATCTTGATGACAAAAAGATTTGATATTTTCTCCCCCTTAAACATTGACCCATTTTTCTATTTAAAGAGCTGTAGTATTTGTTTAAGGAGTCGAATGCCAATGAAAGCATTTTCCGTTTAATGTTTTAAAAGAACGATTCTGGTGGCAATAAGATTTCTCTTATTTAAACAAAATAAGTGCACTGAGGCGTACACGAATTTGTGTTAGACCAAGTTGTAAAGTAAACTTGATCCCTTGTATGGTTTTAAAGTAAACCATACCCGAGAAAATTAATTCCCGTTGTGAGCTAACATTTTCGAAAGAAATACGTGACTTTAATGCGAAAAGCGGGTTGTAGTCAGAAATAACTACAAGCCATATGTGCATGTTTTAAAATATGTACAACTTTTATACAGACTCTATTTATGGCGCCGTGTCAATTTTAATCGACATTTCTAAGGCCGTAAATATTACCGTACTAAAAGACATGCCCGAGTTTAAAAAGGAAAATATTTTTGGGTTTTCTTGATCTTATATTTTTTATGGTTTTTGTAGGCTTTTTATTTTTGTATTTTTCTTTTTGTGGTTTATATATATACGATAATATACAAGATCACGATCAAAGTATACGCTAGAATAGTTTACCACCACTATTCTGCAGATTCTTCTGCCAACTCCTGAAGAGACGCTGGTGAGAATGATCATGCCCAATTTTTCGATCAAAAACTCGATGCGTCCTCGATCCAAGGCCTTTGTGAATATGTCTGCCAACTGATATTCAGTGTTGACAAAATATAGCTCGATGACTCCATTTTCCACTTGCTCTTTGATGAAGTGGTAGCATATGTCAATGTGCTTTGCTCTGGAGTGTTGAACGTAGTTGTAGCAAAGGGCAATGGCGCTTTTGTTGTCGAAGTACATCGGGATTTTGTTGAATCCAAGACCGTAGTCTGTCAGCTATGATCGCATCCAAAGAACTTGAGCACCACTTCCGGACATAGCAATGTATTCAGCCTCAATACTTGAGATCGCAACGCTTTTCTGCCTTTTTGATGCCCAATTGATAAGTCTGTCTCCAAGAAGTTGCACACTGCCAGAAGTGCTACGTCTAGTATCTTGACACCCGGCACAATCCGCATCTGCATATGATATTAGTGCAATAGAGGAATCCTACGGATACCATAGACCACGATTAAGTGTTCCTTTAAGGTACCGAAAGATCCTTTTCACAACATGTAAGTGCTTTTCGGTAGGCCGAGGCTGATACCGGGCACACATGCATATAACATATTGCAAATCAGGTATGCTAGCAGTCAGATAGAGGAGGGTGCCGATCATTCCACGATAAAGTTTCGGATCGACAGCGATCCCATCCCTATCTTCATCTAACTTAGATCTCTCCACCATTGGAGTATCCACGGGGTCACAGTTTTCAAACTTATACTTTTTTAAAGATTCAAGAGCATATTTGGATTGATTAATGAAGATGCCTCTGGGATTTTGAGAAATTTGTAATCCTAAGAAAAATGAAAATTTTCCCATCATCGACATCTTAAAACGTGTGGACATTATTTTCTCAAAATGGTCAGACAGTCTTTGAGTAGTGGCAGCAAATATGATATCATCAACGTAAATTTGTACCAGTATCATGTCGTTGTCCTCCTTGAGAATGAACAATGTCGGGTCTACTTTGCCTTTGGAGAAGCCTTCCGAGATAAGATATGACGATAGAAGATCGTACCACGCGCGTGGAGCTTGTTTCAACTCATAAAGAGCATTCTTTAGCTTGTACACATGGTTAGGATATTCCGAGTTGACAAATCCATTCGGTTTGCTTACATAGACATCTTCCTTTAATTCACCATTGAGAAATGCCGTCTTAACATCCATTTGGTAGACGATCATGTTCATGTGAGCAGCATACGCTAGGAAGAGTCTAATTGCCTCAAATCGTGCAACAGGAGCAAAGGATTCTTCAAAATCAATACCCAACGCTTATTTGTAACCTCGAGCAAGCAATCTTGCTTTATTCTTTAACACTCCACCCATCTCATCGAGTTTAACCTTATAAACCCACAACAATGTAAGAATATCGACGTTGTTGGGTAAAGGAACTAATTCCCAGACTTCAAGACGTTGAAATTCATTAAGTTCCTCTTGCATGGCTTCAATCTATGATGATTGTGTCATGGCTTGTTGCCAATTTTTGGGTTCAACTTCGGAGAGAAATGCATCAAAGTAGCAGTATAATGCACTCTCTTGTAATTGATGGCGTGTAGAGACTGGTCTATCGATATTACCAATAATATTCCGGATTGGGTGATCCTTTGTCCATTTGATGGTGTGGTTTTCAATCCGTGGTGGTCTGGAGTACACAGTTGTAGGAGCTTCCACTGATGTTGACGCACCGTTAGGGTTGTCGGGTATGTGTGACCCAAAGAAGGGAAGCTCTTGAAAGTGAGCATATTCCAAATCGTGATCGTAGTGATCCTCTTCAACATCATTAGGAACAAGTGGGGGTGAGGATGTAGGTGTAGTTTAAGAATGAGATGGTACATCCGGTTCAACGGTGACAGTAGATGTATCGGATTGAGCTCCATTATCTTCAGCAACAACTTCAGGAATTGGAGCTATCACTGCAGGTGCTGGAACTGCCTCACTTGGGGGGATCAAATAATTCATCAAACATAGGTTGAAATAACTCATCCCACTCGGACCTTGTAGGTGATGTAAATGATGGTGAACTAGGATTGTTGGGAGTTAATCTAGAAATGATCATTCTGGTTCCCATCTCATGAAGCACGGGTTCAGAGCTGCGTTGCTTAGAAGCCATCGCTGTCAGCTCATCAAAATCGACATCCAAAGTTTCTACAATCTTGCCAAGACGACAGTTATAAATTCGGTAAGCTTTCTTTGTGGGTGAATAACCAATGAAGATACCTATATTAGCCTTCGGTTGAAGTTTACCCAAATTCTCACTGTTTTTATTTGGATAACACAAAGCACCAAATACATGAAGAAATGAAATATCGGGTTTACGTCCATGAAGAAGCTCATAAGGTGTTTTTCCATGGCGCTTGCGAATGATGGAATGATTTTTGGTATAACATGTTGTAGCCACTGCTTCAGCCCATAAGAATAAAGGAGTGTTGGCGTAGATAAGCATAGTTCTAGCAGCTTCCATAAGTGTACGATTACATCTTTCCACGACACTGTTTTGTTGGGGAGTGCGAGCAACTGATGTTTCATGTGATATACCAACCTCTTCATAATAAGATTGTAAAGTTTGATTAACAAACTCAGTGCCGTTGTCAGTTAGAATGCGGCGAACAGTCGCATTAAGACGCACTTGGATCATCTTTAAGAATTTGATAATAAATTCTGGTACTTTATCCTTTGACGCCAAAAATGTAAACCTCGAATAATCATCCACCATGACTAGCATATACTTTCTACCACTTACACTGGCAGTCCGCATTGGCCCACAAAGATCCATATGTATAAGATACAGTGGTTCCTGGTTGGTATCTTTTGCCTTAGGTTTGTAAGATTTCTTGGTACTTTTCCCTAATGAACACGCGGAACATAAATGATCCTTGTTGAATTTAAGCTTGGGAAGACCACGAACAAGTTCGTTTTAGCCAAGTGGTTAATAACATCAAAATTAAGATGAGATAAACGTCGATGCCATAACCATGACTTAGTCTTTGATGCTTTGGAGAGAAGACATACGGGAGAGGCGGCCATCATGTTTTGAATAGACAATGTATATAGATTATCCCCTCGAGAACCTTTTAACAAATCATTTCCTGCCAAATCGCGAATGAAGCAGGTATGTTGTCGAAAAGCGACTTCAAGGTTTGAATCGCAAAATTTTCCCACTGAAAATAAATTGTGACCGAGTCCTTCCACATAATATACCCGTGAAATCGTAACATTCCCAATTTGATATTCACCATACCCATTATCTTAGCAATATGATCATTACCAAACTTAACCGTTCCTAGAAACTTGCTGATGAAAATTTTGAGCATCAAGCAATCTCCGGTCATTTGCTTGGAGCACTCAGAGTCCAAGTACCAGAGGATGATTTGGACCACCTGAAAATATCACCAGACAAAAACGATGTATCGGAATCGAATTGTTCCTCTGAGTTAGCAGGTACAGATATAATTATCTTAGATTTGCTAGCCTGAGAAATTTTAGGTTTCCACACTTTTTTCCTAGGTTTCGGTTTAGGTGCAGGTTGTCTAATCTCCTGAGGTACTTCCGCACTGGTAGGCACAGTAGTAGAGGTGGACCTAGTTAAAGGGCGCGGTTTCCATACTTGAAAGCTAGTGTTCCTATTGACAGGACGCTGAGAACTAACCTTAGCGGAAGTGATCCTAGTTAAAGGGCACTTAGTTCCATTAGCAGTAAAGGTCCTACCAGTGGGTTTCCATTGCCATCCAACTTGGGTGAGTTTCCTCCCCGTTGGTTTCCATTCAAGGTTGTTCCTAATGGCATACATTTCATTAACATGGTCAACAAGTCATAAATCATGACGCTGAGAAAACATACATTCATTACAATTCCAACATTTCAAATTAGAATTCACAGATTGCTTAAGCTGCTGCACAACCGCAGAGATTTTTGTCTTAGCTACATGATTCTTTTTATTCAAATCTGAAATAACATTCCTAGGGTGAACTTCTACTTTCTTCTTCGATGTTCTACGAGTGGAGGGCTTGATCCTATCTTTCATGTCTTGAGATCCTCTAGCCTTAGTAGACACATTTAGTCCTGTAGAAGGCAAAGGAACATTAGTGATAGATTTTGATTTAGCCTTATTGGGTGTACCTATGGTTAATTTTGGTTTAGCTCCTGGAGTCTTATTGAATGGAGTTATGGCAATGGGTCGAGTATTAAGTGGTGCAGAACCCGGTTTTCCTATGTATTGTAGAGATGTTAAGCAATATTGTACTCAGTTAATGTATGCATGAGCTGAGTAATAGTGACTGCTTGAGGGATCTAACTCATAAAGATCATCTAAGATATCCCTAACAAGATTCACATGCTTAATTGCATTCGTCATATAAACATCGTATGCATCCGGATTGTGCTTATGGTACGGGTTCTTATGGATCACCACTGAATTGGTTGGTGGAGCACTAGAGGACGGTGTAGAGATTGTAGCTGAGTTATTAACAACTTCTTGTCGGGTGAGTAGAAGTGTCTCCTTTAACTCAGCCAAAACCATGTTTTAGTCAATGAGCTGGATATTTAAGTCAGAGATTTCCTCACATTTTTGGTTCAATTTTTCAAAAAGTGATTGTTGCTGTGTCGCATTAAAAGCGAAGCGTTCTTCTATTGAACCATAAAGCTTGGAAAATCCCCGCCTTGCACGTTTCATCTCCCCTAGAATAGATGAAAGTCTAGATTCTAAGGCATGGTTTTTTATCATTGCAGTCTCTAGTTCTTGTTTCAATGGTTCTACAGTTAATGATTCTCTCTTAAGTCTCATGATCTCTTCTTCTAGTGCCTGAACCACCTGAATCATCTTGTCACTAGTCTCAACGTTGTTTTCACAATCGTTTGGTTTTGAAAGATTTTCAGTTGCAGATTGTTGTTCTATTTCAAGAGAAATAAATGTTGTTGATGATTTTCAAAACGTTTTGAAAGTGAATTAAAAGAATCTTGAAGCTTTAAAAATTCAGCGTTAGATTCGTGACAAGAATGATTATCTACGGTATCTACAGTCTCAACACTATTCACAGAAAGAGCAGGCACATCATCACAACTATTCACAGCAGAGGTCATCTCACTAGCACAACTAATCGTCATAATTTGCATCACATCGAGAGACACCACTTGTTCCAAGAAACTATCATATTCGGACAAAATCTTTTCTTTCTCAACTAAATGTTGCTCATAAACATCATCCATTTCATGGAAAACTTTTTGAACTTCAGCCATTTTGAAATTAAGATTATCTCCTAGATCTAGATAGCTCTCGTGAAGATTACGTACAAACGGAATGATCTCTCTCTCAAACACCGATTTCATGTGTTCGAAATCCCATTCTACAACGGTTTTTTCTGTTCGAGTTGTACATTCCTTAATGACCTTTTCAAAATTAGTAAAGTGTCGGTTAATCACTCCCAAGGAGATCAAAACTGTACTTACTGGTGGAAGAACCTTTGGAGACTCCTTAGGTTCCGCCGAATTGAGAAGTGTAGGAAATGTACTAGGGATTTCTTTATTAGACATGTAATTGGGTTTTGAGATTAAATCCCCATGTATATTAAAGCGAGTTCTAAAGTCTGTTCTTGCATATTCTTCATTAAGCTTAGAATAGTCAAACTCAGGATATGTAGGAAGCAGTTTAGAGCGTCTCTCTTCATAAGGTGACATAGGCTCAGAAGGTTCCTTAAAGACAATCGGATCTAAGACCAATCCTAAATTGGTTGCATCATAGAGTAGTGGGTTGTGGCAAAAAGCTTGCTTTGCATACCCCGGGTTAGGCTTAAGGTCTTTTTGACGCGAAAGATTGAATTCCTTAAAAGAAGCCTCAAATAAATGTACTAGTTGTGACGCAGAGTATTGATGTAATAGCAAATTATCAATCTTCTTAATTTTATTAGACGCATTAATTTCCACTTCAACCTTTTTAGACTCGAGAATTTTGAAATCCGTTTTTAGTTTTTGAAAACATGAGAAATTTTTTAAAATTTGGCCATTTTTAGCCTTATTTTGCAACAAAACGATAAACAAAAAGATAAACTTTGGAAAGCGTGAAGGTTTGGTAAGGCAAGTATCTATTCACCCCCATACTAAAGTTAAACATTGTCCTCAATGTTTCGAGTCTAGGGGTGCAAACACCCCCATACTAGAGACGTAGTTGAATGCCTAATCTAGCATGGAAAGGGCGTAACCGTTAAATTTAAAGCCGTTTATGAAGTGTGCTAAGAACCTAAGGTTAGAACATCAAAGGATATATCATGGATATTGAGAAAGTATTCAAAGCAAACGATCGAGTGCTCCCATAAAACGAACACGAGAGGCTTCAATCGTGAAGATCATGATCATCTAAAATCCACAATTCATAAACAACCATAGAACAAAGGTTGGAAGGGCACAAATCCCCACACGTTACTACATTAGAAAGCGATAATATGTACTTAGGATAAGCATGGGACTCCCCCACGAGGCACCTCGTTTTTGATTACCGAGTCATGAGCTCGACTCGATCCCCTCAATACTAATTATCATTGGGGAAGGTGATTTGGTCGAGGTAGTTGAAGGATGGAACTTCCCCACCAAAGTAGTGCTTCAACCAATGTCCATTCACCTTGAAATTGGGGCCATCATTTTGAGCTAGCTCGATGGTCCCATATGGAAAAACTTGAGTCACGGTGAATGGACCAGAACAACGGGATTTCAACTTACCGGAAACGATTTTCAAACGAGAATTAAAAAGCAAAACTTGATCCCCAATGTTAAAAACCCGGTTTTTAATTTTAGAATCATGCAACTTTTTAGTTTTTTCTTTATAAATCAATGAATTTTCATAAGCAATATCCCTCAATTCATCCAATTCATTTAATTGCATTTTCTGGTGTTTTCCCGCGGTCTCCATGTCATCATTACAATGCTTTAGGGCCCAATAAGCCTTGTGTTCTAATTCGATTGGCAAGTGACAATTTTTCCCATACACAAGCTTATAGGGAGTGCATCCAATGGGCGTCTTATGAGCGGTCCTAAAGGCCCATAAAGCATCGTCTAACTTATCCGACCAAGATTGTCGGTTTTCCCCAACGGATCTCTCCAATATCCTCTTCAACGCTCGGTTTGAAACCTCGACTTGCCCACTCGTTTGTGGGTGATAAGCCGTAAAAAGCCGATGTGTAACCCCATATTTCCTCAGGACCCTTTCGAATTGGTCGTTACAAAAATGGGTTCCAGGATCGCTTATGATGAGGGGTTCCAAACCGAGAAAACAATTGCTTCAAAACTTGACTACCACACGAGCATCATTGGTGGGCAAAGCGTTAGCTTCCACCCACTTAGATAGGTAGTCAACCGCAACAAGGATGTACTTATTACCACGAGATGATGGGAACGGCCCCATAAAGTCTATACCCCAAACGTCAAAGATCTCACACACTTGGATGATATTTTGTGGCATCTCATCTTTTTGTGAGGCTTTTCCTTGTTGTTGGCATGAATCATACGACTTCACAAGCTCTTGTGCATCTTGGTAAATAGTAGGCCAAAAGAAACCGGCATCAAAGACCTTCTTAGCCATGAGATTAGCACCATGGTGACCACCCGTGGGTCCCTCATGACAAGCTCTAAGGATGTTAGAAGCTTTGGTACCAAAGACACAACGTCGAATGATTTGATCCGCACAAGTTCGAAACAAGTAAGGGTCGTTCCAAAAGTAGAACTTGACGTCACGAAAGAATTTTCGTTTTTCTTGAGTCGTCATACCCTTGATGATAAAGTTACCCGCATGGTAATTTGCAAAGTCCGCAAACCATGGGGTGGATGAATCAATCTTAGAATTCACTACACCAAGTGTCTCGAGCGGAAATGTTTCGGTGATTTCCTTGGGCTCGTAAACACTTTGGTGAGGATCTTCCAAACGAGAAAGATGATCGGTCGCTAGATACTCGGCTCCTTTTTTGTCAACGATTTTGTGATCAAATTCTTGAAGGAGGAGAATCCAACGAAGTAATCTTGGCTTAGCATCTTGTTTAGCCATAAGATACTTGATAGCCGAATGATCCTTATACACTATGAATTTCGTCAAGACGAGATAAGGTCAAAATTTCTCAAATGCATAAACCACGGCAAGGGACTCCTTCTCCGTTGTAGTGTATTTTAGTTGAGCCTCGGTCATCGTCTTGCTAGCATAGTGAATAAGCAGGAAGTGCTTATCATGACGTTGCCCCAATACGACCCTAATAGCATAGTCACTAGCATCACACATGAGCTCAAAGGGGAGGTTCCAATTGGGAGCAACAAGAATGGGAGCTTCGGTAAGTTTCCTCTTAAGGATTTCAAAGGCTCGTACACAATCTTCGTCAAAGACAAAACGTGCCTCTTTTTCAAGAAGATGTGTAATGAGTCAAGAGATCTTTGAAAAATCCTTGATGAATCGACGATAAAAGCCCGCGTGGCCTAGGAAACTCCTAACTCCCTTAACGGTTTTAGGATGAGGTAATTTGGCGATGACGTCTACCTTAGCTTGATCTACCTCAATCCCCGCTTTCAAAACCTTGTGCCCTAAGACGATTCCACTTTTAACCATAAAATGACATTTTTCCCAATTGAGCACAAGGTTGGTTTCCTCACAACGTTTCAACATTCTCTCAAGATTCGACAAACATGAAGTGAACGAATTACCAAACACGGAAAAGTCATCCATGAAGACTTCCATCGTCTACTCGGTCATATCGCCATCATGCACCTTTGAAAGGTTCCCGGTGCATTACAAAGTCCAAATGGCATTCTACGATAGGCAAACGTTCCATATGGACACGTAAACGTAGTTTTCTCTTGATCACGAGGATCAATGGGAATTTGGAAGTAACCGGAAAAACCATCTAAAAAGTAATAGAAATCGTTTCCCGCAAGACGCTCCAACATTTGGTCCATGAAGGTCAAGGGAAAACGGTCTTTACGAGTGGCTTCATTTAACTTTCAATAGTCAATGCACACTCTCCATCCGGTTACGAGTCTAGTGGGAATTAACTCGTTGGCATCGTTTGGCACAACGGTCATTCCTCCCTTTTTAGGGACACAATGGATAGGACTCACCCAAGGGCTATCGGAAATAGGGTAAATCATTCCCGCGTCAAGGATTTTATGGACTTCCTTTTTGATGACGTCGTGAATTTTGGGGTTCACCCTCCTTTGACATTGGATTGCGGGCTTGTAATCCTCCTCCATTAAGATTTTGTGGGTACAAAATTTGGGATCAATTCCCTTAATGTCGGATAACTTCCACGCAATTGCCCCTTTGTGATCCTTTAGAACATCGACAAGTGCGGTTTTTTCATCATCCGAAAGTTCCTTCGCAATAATAACTGACAACTTGTCGCCCTCCTCCAAAAAGATATATTCGAGATGAGGAGGTAAATCTTTCAACTCGAGGATAGGTGGTTCCTCAATTGAAGATTTGGGCTCGATACTCATAACCTCCTCGGGTGGAGGAAATGGGAAATCGTTATGAAAATCCTTGATAATTGAGAAGTCCTCATCGTTGTCGAGGTCTTCGTTACAAGTACGTGGAACATCGAATTCTTCCAACATAAAACCACCACCTTCAAATGGAGTGAAGGTTGGTGTCGAGTTATCAAGAATGGGATCTAACATAGTGGGATTGCCACTATTTTCATCATCACCAAAACCTAGAACTTCTTGTGAAAATTCCTCGTGATGAGATGGCATTTATACATGATCTCATCGTTCTTTTCGGGCTTTAAATGCACTAAAATGTCATAAAATACCACATATATGCTTGTGTTTGTTTACTTGTGTATTTTAGGTATGGATATCGTGAAAAAGACAAAAGATCACAAGATACAAGGAAAAACGAACACGAGAAACGAAGCCGTACAAAGAACCGGGCCCTTATCATGGAATTTTCATCAAATACCCTTAAAGACTTGAAGACAAACAAGATTGATCCTCCAAGAATGAAGAAATGACACTTAAAACCCTTGTATATTGATAATTACAAGTTTGGTCCCTTAAGTTTGTCAAAATTACAAAAAGGTCCTTCAACTTTGAAGAAATGACAAGATTGGTCCCTCAACAAAATCAAATTGTCAAATATAGTCCCTCATGAAGAATAAGAGACATTGAAGACCTTTGAAGATCAACATTGTCCAAGATCAGCCCTTGAAATTACTCAAAATGGCAAAAATGGTCCTTTGAAACCTTTTTCCAAAAGATTGTGCCAAAAGTGTCAAGTGATGAAAGATATTAACAAAGGAAGTCACGTTTTAGGGCATAAAACTTTGTTTGCCAAAAACTTCAAAACATAAGGACTGAAAGTGCCAAGTGAAACATTCAAAAACCAAAAACGCGCCTAACATGTTTACTTCCCCCAATTTCGGATTGAAACAACTTACTGTTCATCTTTTTACAGCCCAGAAATTACCTCCACTTAAACTGGGTTAAAAATCAATTCACCTTTCACACGCTTAATTCACACCAACTAAAAGCTATCCCACTCCTAAAACCCGCAACCCACTCACTGTAGACCCCACCCCCAATTCCCCTCTCAACCAATCACATCACACCTTGGGCTCCAAGACATGTGACGTGTCCCAAATCAACCACCAAGGTTATTTGCTTACTCTCAAAGCAAAAACAAACGTCCAGGATCAAATGTGGACAGCTCATCACCAAAAATCGTCTAGAAGCTTTAGGGGCAAATTTGGGAATTTCTACTGATTAGGGTTTTGATTTTAAGCTTCTAGTATGTTCATTAGACTAGTATAAAAGGAGGCATCAACCTGTGATGACCCCTTGTTCCAGTTTTCAAGCTCTCACTTGTAATCCCTTTTTAAAGAAATAAAAGTTTGGTTTTTGTTTAAAACAAGTATAATTCCTTTTTATTGTTTTTAAAAGTTGTGTGTAGTGTTGAAGCTTGATTCTGAGTTCCATTTTGTATTTGGTTAAGTATCTTTGATTTTCAAAGATATCTCAAGGTTTCTGAAATTGTCAGATTCTTGGTAAGAATCTGTTTCAGGATTTGATGTTAAGAGGTTTCATTTGTTAGTGATATAGGGTTTTGAAAACGATTTAAGAAGTCTTAAAAGGTTTTGGATAGGATTTAAGAAGAAAGAAAAAAAAATCAGAAACATATCATTGCTTGTGTTTGTGTGTTCTTCTTTTGTTTTGATTTAAGCAGGTGTTTGAAGGATTGATGTTGATTGATCTGCATGCACCCGGGTGCATAAGGAAGTGGATTTTCATCCACCAAGGGCTTGGATGTAAGCCCTTGAGGTAACTTCCTTTTTCTTTTGAAAAATTTCAGAAAAGTAGCTATTCATATGATCTTGTTTGATTGTTTGATTTTGGTTGTTTAAGCTGGTTATTTTGTGTTCTTATATGTTGATTTGCATGTTAGAAGCAATTTAAATCAGTTTGGTAGCTTTTAGAGGGCTTTGATTTGTTTAAAAGTTGGTTAAAAGTTTTTAAAAGGGTGTTTGGCTAAGTGATTTAGCAGGACATAAATCTTTGATTGAGTTTTTAAGAGGTGTTAGATAGGTTTATAAGGATTAAGATAGGGTGTTAGTGAGTAGTAAGTAAATTTGGATCAATATTTAAGCAAGTTTGGTGAGTTTTAAAGGAAAACATAGCTAGAATTCTGCATAACCATGATCTGCTTGATTTTCATGAGATAATTGTGCTCAAATCTTGAAATCTGTTTAGATCCAGGTTGATTTAGGGTTTTAGATTGATTGTGTGTTAGCTTGAGCTGGTGTATGCATAATTTGGGACCTTGAAGTTCACTAGTGTGCATTTGATAGCTCATTCAGTCCACCAGACCTGCTCTAGTATCTCAGAAACTTGACATGGCCTTTGTGTGCTTTGTTTGATCATTTGTGTGTACTAGTTGATTGTTTCTTGACTGCCATTGACTCCTTGTGCCTATATAAGCACAAGGGTGCCCCCATTGTCCAATATCATCACTAAACAAAGCATTTGCCAAGTCCTCTTGGCATCAAAATTGTGCAAGTGTGCACTCACACTTATGCATCAGCAACAATAGCCCAACTGGGCATGTTTAATCTTGGATTTGGCTTTATCTTTGCATAAAAAGTGTATTGGAGTTGGAATATAAGCTTGTCAAGTTGTCAGTGTTGGTTGGTAAAAAGTTAAAAATAAAAAGAAAATAAAAGTGCAAAAAGGGGTTGCTCAGCCTCGAACCCTGGTCACCACACTCACACACATCATACTTAACCATTGCGCCCTTGGGTCTTTTACTGACTAAGGGTGCAAAGGTTATTCATTTAACCCGTTTTTCATTTTCTAGCTTAAATAAAAGCCGTAGCTTAATCACTTATTTTCAGCTTATTTGATAATCGTTTTTGCTTATTTTGAATTTTCCTAGAATCTTATTAGGTTTTGTGATTTTTCTAGATAAGTTTCATAATTTTCCCTTTATTTAATTATTTTCTAGGATTTATTTAATATACGTTTTTTATAAAGTCATTAAAAAATAGAAAAAATAGTTTTAATTTTCAGGAAAAATAGTTTTTAGCTTTTTGAGGTTTACATTAAGTTTTGGTTTTATAAACTTTAATTTTTAATTTTATATTATTTTAAGGTTTTTTATAAACTTTAAACATTTTTATAAAATTATTAAAAAAGGTTTAGGAACTTTAATTTGTGTTTTTCTCTTAGTTAGAATATTTAGGGTTTTTGAGAATTTTTTAGAATTTATTTGAAAACTTTTTATTTTTAGGAATATTTTAATATTATTTTATTAATTAAAAAATCAAAATTTTATTTTTCTTTCTTTTTCATTTTTCTTAGGTTCTTTATCATTAATTAGGACTATTTCCATTTTTAGAATAATTTTCTAGCTCTTAGATTAATTTTTATAATTATTTTAAGTTTAATTAGTTTTTAATCATTTTTAATCATTTTTAGAGTTTTAAAAAATAGTTTTAATAGCTTTTAATTTTTAGAAAATTACTTTTTAGTCTTATAATAATATAAGTTAAGTATTTGTTCAATAAAATCATATTTTGGAATATTTTATTGGTTGTATTTAATTTTAGGGCTTTAATTAGCATTTAAAATTAAATATTTAATTAATAAAAGTTTTTAAAATATCTTTGTTGGATTTTTAACTTTATTTATATTATTTTAGACTTGTTTTAGTCTTTTTAATCTTTTCTTGATTTTGTTTTTGGTTTTAGTATAATTTTTAATTTTTGTGATTTCTACGGCTTTACGTTTACGTCGTAGTTTAATTTTAACGTAACCGTCTTTTCATCTTCTCATCCCCATTCTTCTCAATATTAATCTCAAATAACTACAAGTTAATTCACACACATATACCTCCTTGGGAAACGAACTCTTTCTCTTCTCTTTATTTGATTAAGGGTCATTACTTGTGGTTTTCCTAAATCACTCGTTAATACTTACCGCTCATATACGTTCTTTTGTTTTCCTAAACAAGAGTCGTATTTTGCCTACAATCACCTCGCAAACCACGTCGATCATATCAACGAGGTTTATGGTTGCAACAAAATAAACATGAGAAATTTGAGAGTTTTGAGTTGCGTTTATAACAAGTTCCTCGTCGTTGAAACGTAAGATGATCTTTCTAGCATGAACATCGATCAAAGCCATAGACGTATCTAAAAACGAACGACCTAAAATGAGAGGAACTTGAGGATCCGTGGGAATATCGACAACGATAAAGTCTACGGGATAGTAGAACTTTCCCACTTTCACAAAAATGTCTTCCGCCAATCCACATGCGGGAATCGTGGAATGGTCGGCCAACTCAATAGACATTAGTGAAGGAGTAAGATTAGGAAGATTGAGCGACTGGAAGATTGCAAGTGGCATCAAGTTAATGCTAGCACCAAGATCGGCCAAGGCATAGCATTCTTCCATATCTTGGATTGCACAAGGGATCAAGAATTTACCGGGATCATCGACTTTTTGAGGTATGCGATTAAGATAAACCGATTAACAACTAGACAATTGGTGCAATTTCTGCTTGTTGTTCAACATACTCTTAAAGTTAGTGGCAAATCGAGGCATCATGACCAAAGCATCGGCGAAACTCACATTAAAGTGCAAATCACGAAACATTTTCATATAAAGCTCAAATTGGTAATTGTCGCACTCTTGTCGTTTCTCCTTTCTAAGTCTCGATGGATAGGGCAAAGGTGGTGTGGGTTGAGGCATAGGCATAGCCTTTGGAATCTCGGGTTCCACTGTTGGTAATGGGTCAACCGTAGGTGTGGTATGAGCGGTACTTCGTGGGATTGGAACATGCTCCTTTTGGACCACCACCTCGGGTTTTTCCTCAATTGCATCCTCCGTAGGAGCAATTGGTTGAGGAGTCGGTTCCTTAAGTGTCTTACCACTACGTGTGGTAATCACTTTCATCTCACCCTTAGGGTTTGATACGGTGTTGCTAGGAAGACTACTCGAAGACGATTTACACATAATTGCCTCAAACATAGATGAAATCTTATCCTCAAACATGGATTGCCTCTTCTCGACCTTAATCATTTCTTGATTGATTTCATGTTTCCCTTGTTCCATTTTTTGTTGGTTTTGTTGTAACCTCGTTACATTTCCTTCCATCTTGTTTGTATGGATTTTAAGCTCATTTCCTAACTCATTTTTCAACTCTTTCTTCAAGTCGGTCTTAAACTCGGATCTTAGGCTAATGATTTCTCTTTGAATGTTGTCAAACCTAGCATCGTTACCATTAGCGTATTCAACAAATTCATTTGGAAGATCTTTCAAAGTTTGCAAACCTTTGTTGTTGTTTTGCAAATCATTTTGATTTTTGTTTGAAACTTGATTATTAGCACCTTGATTCCCATAGTTTCCCTTGTTGTAATTGTTTTTGAAACCAACTTGATTGTTGCGATAGTTGTTGTTAGCATTTTGATTTGAACCAAAACCCGGTGGAGTCAATTGATTAGAGTGTAACACCCCCAGATTTTTACAATTCAATACAGCGGAAGACTCGTTGGTGTTACGGGATAGCACATTACTCACATCATAGACAACGCTTAAAAATCGCGTCGTTTAATAATAAAACATTTCCATTCATAAATATCAAATTTACATAGGTCCCAAGTCATTGTATTTCATACAAGTTTTACAAAGCATTTGAATGGAAGTTATATTTTTAAGCGAGAATTACCTTGTCGTCTTCCCGAGAATTACCTTCAAGTACCTGAGATAAAACATGTTAAAAGAAAAGGTCAGCGATAACGCCGAGTGAATTCATAGAGTTTAATAAAACCATTAATATGTCATCGGTATATATTTATTACCGAAAATCATTTTGTACAAATCTTTATAATAGGCCATAAAATAGCCAAAGTCATTTTATACAATCCTTATCAAAAATCATAATATAGGCTTTTGCCTTCAAAATCATTATACGAACCAAAGTCGTAAAAACATCATACAATACGTTTTATAACGTTGTGTAGATTAAATAAAAACCGTTATATGAATATGGTTGTATAAAAACCAAAACACTAACATAATATCAATAATAAGACCCGTATTGCTAGTCAGGCAATACATCGTAATTCAGTGCGTATAGCAGTATTTCGTTATTTTTAGATTATTATAAGCCGCATGACATTGTTACCTTACTACAACAAACAACAGGTAGCTAGCCTGAAACTCAATTTGCCCATCTAAATTAGCGTGTCGTCACAATAATCACGCTTGTGTAAATCTTCTCATACATAAATTCGCTTACCAATCAATGTGGCACGACGGGGATCAACCGTCAAAGCGCGAACTGGGGTGATCGTCCCCAAATAGTACTATTATATGCATAAGCGTCTACCAAATCCCGGTAGTTCACAATTTATGCTAATGGGACTTTTAGTGACATAACCTAACTTTAATAATCCATTTCATTTCATCTATCGGGTCATTTAATCATTCATCGGGTCATACAATCATTCGGGTCCAAATCAATAAAAAAACAATCGAGACAAATGGTGTCCTATTTTATCAAAACTAACATGTTATCTCCCTCGCGGGTTTATAAAACATTTCATAAAAATATTTAAAAGAGTGCGAGGCTATGAACTCACGTTGATGTGGGAAAGTGGGTTATCGGCAATTCGGATGTACGGTACGTGCTTCAATCACGGAAACCTAGACAAATAATAATTGTCTTAGACTCTTGTCTAATGACTTTATAAAAATAATAGCTATGTATATATATGATGATTCTATAAATATGATGATGATCAAGTGGGATTGTACATCTTTATTCACTCATTATAGTGTTATGTGTTGGTAAATTTTTATACTAGTTTCACTAGTTTAACTTCTTTACTTGTTAAGGCCCAATAAGCCCACCAAGTCCAATACTTTATATTAATCCATATATAATTTTTAATATCAGGCCTATACTCAATGTTGGGTCCAAGTGGGTTAAGCCCAATGAGTAAGTCCATTAGTGTTTATTCAAACTAGTTGGGTCAATAGTCCAATAAGGCTAATTTGGCCCGTTAATGTCCGTATGTTATAAAGCTCGGGTTTTATCAGTTTTTACTTGTAATATGTACTTATATGTCATTATATGATTTATAAAAATTTTACATTAGACGGGTCCGACCATCTATGTTTTAATTGACGAAAACGTTAATTTTACGGTTTTAGCCGAAAAGACGTAAAAATCATGTTTATATTTTTATAACTTATAAAACTTATCAAATTGCCATTTTTATAAAATGTCTCATTTATTTATTATTGTACATACTTATATAAATGTTATATATAAGTTAGTGGGTTTTAATTTTGTATTTTATACTATATTTATTTGAGTGCTATTATAATACTATTATACTTTAATTTCACAAATCTGATTTTTAGTTTCACTTTCACCATTTTTATCATATCTTGAGTTCTACAAGGAGATAGAAGATCATTTTTGGACACCATAAACTACATGATATGTGCTACAATTAACTTAGCTTTAGCTACTTCTCAATCTAAGTCTAAGTATCCTTAACAGTCCCTACAAAACAGACTATTCAGATTGGTATACTAATTTTGTTTTGATCATATCTCACTCATTTTGATGATTCCATTGCATGGCCAACTCTCACATGTGTACAAGACTTAATACTTACTGTATATTAATTCAACTATTCCATTTTATCAGTTTAACATATGGTTTTTTACTGTTTTTATACAGCCAACTTAGTAAGCAAGATTTTAACCTTTTTACATATGGTTTTCCATCTTTTTACCCATGTTTATCAACACATGATCCCCACACAATATTTTTAATCATCATTCATCATCATATACATATACATAAATAAAGAAAATACAAGATTACATATTCAAAATAACAAGAGGATAGGAAGAAACAATCTCAATACCGCCAATAGTGATGAAAAGATGAGGTTTTTTTTATGAACAAGGCTTGGTTCCTTGTTACCAAACCTTCATCTTTAGCAAGGCAACTTCTTGAGTCCTTCAAATGGATGAACACTTCCATGAAATCAGCCCTAAACTCCTTCTTGAAAATCAGCCCAAAGACCTCCATGAAAACTCTTTTTCATAGGTTAGGATCACCTCCAATCTTCATATCTTCAAAGGGTATTCAACTTGTGCAATTTAAACACATGATTCATGGTTGAATTTTTGATCAAATGGTGGTTTATGGGGGTATATGGGACGTTCATAGAGAGAGAACAAGAGAGAGTTGTGTGTTTGCATGTAGAAATTATGAGTTAGTGGTTTATGCTAGTTGTTTTGAGGTTATATGGTTTGGTGTAAAGATTAGGACAAGTGTCCTAGTCTTCTCATGTAAAGTTGACACACCTCAAGTGTGTTGTATACTCTTGGATGCCACATGTAGGGGGTGGGGCAAGAGTTATCTTGTCTCATCCCCATTAATTTACGGGTATTCCTCGATACTAGTTTCCTCGATTTGCGTGCCCTCGGGTCGTTTTACGAAAAATGTTTTTATAAATTATGAATCAAAGGCACAAAACGAATCTAATAAAAATTGTCTCATCAAAAACGGAGTTCAAAAACGTAAATACGTAATCCTAAGGTTTCCGGTTTAATTGTAAAGGACGTTAAATTATAATCGTAAGTCCTAATCTCTTCTCGTAAATTTCTGAGTTTATGAACCAACACAAATTTAAAATTCCAGAATAATATTTACGGATAAATTTATTTCCTGAAATGTCGGACTATCACCAAAACGGTGTATGTAAACGTAAGCACGTAACGTAGAATCCTCCGGTTTAGACGTAGTCGATGCTACTTCATGACTTAAATCCAAATTTGTTCCCATAAATAAGTGAGTTCATAATATAACATTAAAATAATGTTTTTAAATAATACTTGAGAATAAAATATCAACCATAAATTGACGGATTGTCACAACATTTACCCCTAAACAGGATCTTTGTCCTCAAAGATCATCTTATCTTACTACTCGCTTCTTATAGAGTTAAAGCCATGTGGGTATTTCCTCCACATTCGGTCTTTTCTCACAAGTGTAATTCATTACAATACGCGAGTTTCATCAAACATAACTACAGGAATAAGATCGGGCTTAATGTTGACTTACTTTCTCTATCCATGATGTTCACGGGTTTTTGATGAATGCAACTTTTCGCCGATCTAAACTTCATCAAGAAGTAATCAGATTTTCACTTGATAGGCATTTTATCAAGTTAGATATATGAAACATAATTCACGCAGTCCTTGAAGTCCTAGGGTAGATCCAGCTTATATGCCTTTCGAACCAATCTTTTACATCATCTCAATGGTCCCATACAACGGGGACTTATATCCCATGATCTTTCAGATCATCAATTCATTTTTCCCCATGGTTAAACTTTTTGGCATTACTTCGCTACCCATCTGGCACTTCAAGATCTACATTTTATATTCACATAACCTCCTGCCCACTACCGGCAGTCAATAATCAGATCCTAATTTTAACAATCATTTCAGGTCTCGCGGGTCGAGTATTTTGTAAGGTTAGGTTCGCCATCTTAGGAAACCTCAAACCTAAAAGACATGTCCAACTCACAATGGGTGTATGTCGGGTGTCTTCATCCCAACTCCTGCTTACAGATGCTCTAATATATATCCTCACAAGATCTGATCTTGATCCTAATACGATAACCATCAATGATAATCTCTCCAAAGGAAAGCGATTATACGGTTTATTACCAAAGGTCAATTATTCAAGCATAAAACAACACTTCTAGTGTTTCGTATCGTTACTTTACCTCGTCCCTTCGATTTGGGGTGGTAAAGAGTACTCTCATCAAGGTTCGTTCCCAATGACTTCTGAGCAAATCTCTAGAAATTCGATGCGAAGCGAGGATCTTGATAGAGATGATCGATACAGGCACACTATGTTTACACAACTCCTTTAAATACAAAGAGTCGATTTCTTCATCGAGAATCTATCATTAACAGGAATGATATTAGCAGATTTGGCCAGTCTGTCGACGATGACCCAAATTGAATCAAATTCAGATGATGACCTTTGCAATAGCTAGACGTTTACTAATGTATGAGGCAATGTCTGCCTTCATAATTTGACATTAGTACAACTTCTTCAGATAAAGATACACTAAATCAGAAATGGCATGAATAGAATACTTAATCTTATGAGATTCCAACATGACTAAATCTCTAAATCTACATATTTAGGCAACCACAAGTGGCCTTTAAAACATTTAACGCTATCGACTTCTCAACTCTAATGGTTCACATTGGCCGCGAACCCCTTTTTATTATCTATATTATCCTTCTTACAAGCATAAGTTATTTTTAAATTGCTCGGTAATTTATTTTGTACCATCATTACTAAGGAACATATCCTAATTGATTCTTTATTTTTACATAATGTGTCAGTAATTACGTTCACTTTCCTAGATGGAATAAATATCATGACCGTATTTATTCGAACATTCTTTCTTCACATTTTCTAAGTCTTAGTTCTATCTCAACTATTGTTTTTATCAGTTTTGCTTAATCTGACGTTTAAAGCGTCGGTAATTACTACAAGTAATTAAATAATAAATATTTAATTTTATGAAATGTAAACGTAAAAGTTTTAAATTTTCTCAGTTCGTCTAATTATAGAAAAATGTTCAAAATAAATTTGAATTTAGTTAACACGATTTTTGTTGATTTATTGAAAATAACTAATAAGATTCGTAAATGTTCGAAAAGTTCTTTGTTTACACTTTGGTCAAAATTTTCTTAGTTGAAAAGCAAAATGTGTCGTTTCAAATTTCAAGTCATGGTTTAAATGGTTTCCTCAATCCCTCTTAGGTTGTCTTGAGGTATACACGAACATTTACCCCTAAACAGGAGTTTAGTTAAATGTTTTGGGTATAAGGAAATAATCCCTCAAAAGTTCTTTTTGATAAAACATTTGTCAAAACATATTTGCACTTTCTTTTTGGTAAAACCCAAAGTCTCAAATGGCTCAAATTTTTAAAGAGTCAATATAGATTCCATTATTTATTAATCACACGGTCAAATAATGTAAAGGATTAAGTCTTAAATCACATGTTAAATATTAAAGGTACAGATTTACGTTGTTCGACCAATTTAGGGTAGTCTATAAATATTTATTAACTCATTCTTATTCTTATAAACAAACAGATGGTTCTTAATGATCACGAGAATGAATTTATCAAATTACAGCCTACACACGTGATTCACCAAATTTATGAATGCTATAGGTGTATTAGTCAATCCAAAGGACATCACGTGAAACTCATAATGTTCATTACAAGTTCTCGATATAGTGATTGGAATAGATACTCTTTTTCGCGGACGCGAAGTTGATGATAACCATGCCGTGGATCAAATCTTTATAACATACGCTAGAACCTCGTAAATTATCGAACAAATCTATCATCCTGGGTAGTGGATATAGATTTTTAATCGTCAATTTACCTAGTTCACGGTAATCAATAAATATAAGAAATAATAACACCATAGCTCTTCATAATGACGAGTTTGGTAGAATAAAAGCTTTCTCCGACAACTCTCTCAGTTGTCGGTAATTCTTTTAATTTAGATGGTGCTGACGTACAATGCACATGCCACAAGTGAAGCACCGGGAATATAATCAATACCAATTTCAACTTGCCTTAATGGCAAAAGTCTAGGTAATTCACCAATAAATACCTCCTAAAGTTTCAGATAACAGAAACATCTTTTAATAAATTCATATTAGGTTCTTTCTAGATTATAATATCTATGACTAAATGCAGGATATGGTCATCCATCAAGAATGATTTAAATAACTTTTGATAATCAACATCTTATCTTTTAGGGGAATTCTACTCGAGTTCCCATCAAATAAGACAATGTCGTCATGTCATAATCAATCAATTCATTCTACTGGCACTATCAACTTTCCAGTTTCTTCACCGCTGATAAGATGTGAACTTCTCAAAAGACTAATAATAATTCACAATCCTTCACAAATTCAAGGATATATGGAGACACAACTATCATCAAAAGAGTAATGTCAACGCATAATTTACGCGAGAGAATTTCAATTCAGATAAAGACGAAAACATTTAACGAATATGAATATATCTCATGTTTTCATAATTTGAGTACGCATTCGAAAGCTCCTCGGATCGTTACCCAGGTCATTCAAATGAAACCAAAACAAAAGAAAAGATAGGAACGTCGATACATCCAGTCGGGTATCAACACTCGGTAATCAGATACTTTTCCTAAGAATCTCACCACGGAAGAATTGGACAAGGAGGGGATATCAATTGTCAAATAAGACAAGTTCCACAGATGAGTAAATTCGACTCAAAAGAATAAATGGTACGGGCTCATATGTAGATGTCTATAACAATATGTCCCTATTTAGCACTTCTTGTAGATCTCATAAAATTTAATCTTTCACAATCTTCAAAGAAAATTTAGTGTTTATTAATAATTTCATGGTGACTACTAATCAGCCTTGCATGGTCCCTTTCAAATTGTATGTAGGCGCGCAACTATATACAATTTCAAGATTAACGATGCAATACTCAGTTCGTCAAAATTTTATCATCATGTTTATAATAAAAACATTTTCATGCTTAATTCTTAAATAAGAATCAAAAATAAATTCACAAAGATTTTCTTTGTTATGAAAACAATTTAGTTTTCCAAGGTGTTTTATAAACAACTTCATTTCGATAACGATCACTTATAAATCTCACTTTGAATAATCCTTATAGTGATGAAAATTCAATTTTTCTCAAGGGATACTGTTTTATCTTATAAAAACAATGAGTGATATGCAAAAGAGTGATGAAAATTTCTTCACCAAGAACTAACTACAATATAATAGGAAATGAACTTAGCCAATTAATCATGAGGTGCATGACCTTGATGGCACTCAAAAAGAATAATCCACAACATAACTCAAATCAAGATGAGTATTTGTTCAATGGTTGCATCACTAATGCGATCATTAAAAAGAAGCAAGAAAAGATAGATAACATCGATATATGTAGAATTTAGCAATCAATGGTAGTCTTTTCATTAATCACAAACAAGTCTAAATTGTACCGTAACATATTACGTGTCACTATGTCATACAATTCCAAGAACTCATCCTACCAACTGATATCTCAGTTAAGGTTAGGGATTGTTTTTAAAAGATACCACAATGAATACTAATCTACAAGAGTCATTAGGTGTTCCACCTGCCCCAGAAGATCCATCGGTCTCAATTCAGAAGAAGATTTCTTCAATTCATTTCTTGGACACTGGGCATCCTCATTAGTGGACAGTGGCCTAGGAACAACACTTAACACGAATCAAAAATCAATTAAAACCTTATAATTTAATCACAGAACTTAACGAGTTCCTCTTAACAATCTTATATTCCATACAGGTTAAGTTTTATTTCATTCAAGTTTCAATTAACTTATACTCAATGCAACATCCTACTTCATTCTCCAATACTTTCAATCTTTATTCTTAGACCTTAAAAGGGCAATAACAGCTCGATATGAACAACACTTAATTTCCAATCCTATAGCTCTTTCATCAATACTTATCAAATAAGTCACTAGTATGAAACGACTCATAAATTTAATTAGACTTTTCAGAAATGTACTAGTGGCATGAGGCTTTTGGGTAATGGTTCCAATGACAGCCTCAAGTGCAACATTCACCCCTTTCGATTTCAAATTTAAGAATTGGGTGACAACGAATCAGGTGACATCTTTCTAGGTGGTAACGTTTTGTCAAACTCCACTCTATAAGGAAAGATCGTCATGATATCGATATCAGTTTTAATCTCGCCAATTCTTCTTCAATATCACAATCAACAACTATCTACATTTCTACGAATATCAATCATTTTGTTGGGATCATAAATATCCACAACTTGGTTTAGATCTAGGATAGCTAGAATTTCTACGAGAATAGCTTCGATTAATTTACTAGGGGATTTAGGGTTCCTTGTGACAATCTACGTCGTATAAATACCTCGTATAAATATCAAAATAATCATCAAACAATCATGTAATAATATTACATCATATATATATATATATATATATATATATATATATATATATATATATATATATATATATATATATATATATATATATAATCCAAGTTATATATATTAAAATAACACTTCTCAGTCTGGCCTTGTCGGTAACTCGGGAATTCTTCAGCACCATTATAGTCAAAAGATTTTTAGACATTTTTAGAAAAATGTTTATAGTTAAAAGATTTTGAAATGTTTTATTCAAAATCATAGTTTTAAAAATCTTTCGTTCTCTATAACGAGAGCTCTAATACCAAACTGTAACACCCCCAAATTTTTACAATTCAATACAACGGAAGACTCGTTGGTGTTACGGGATAGCACATTACTCACATCATAGACAACGCTTAAAAATCGCGTCGTTTAATAATAAAACATTTCCATTCATAAATATCAAATTTACATAGGTCCCAAGTCATTGTATTTCATACAAGTTTTACAAAGCATTTGAATGGAAATTATATTTTTAAGTGCGGGCCATGAATTCTTGTCGTCTTCCCGAGAATTACCTTCAAGTACCTAAGATAAAACATGTTAAAATAAAATGTCAGCGATAACGCCGAGTGAATTCATAGAGTTTAATAAAACCATTAATATGTCATCGGTATATATTTATTACCGAAAATCATTTTGTACAAATCTTTATAATAGGCCATAAAATAGCCAAAGTCATTTTATACAATCCTTATCAAAAATCATAATATAGGATTTTGCCTTCAAAATCATTATACGAACCAAAGTCGTAAAAAACATCATACAATACGTTTTATAACGTTGTGTAGATTAAATAAAAACCGTTATATGAATATGGTTATATAAAAACCAAAACACGAACATAATATCAATAATAAGACCCGTATTGCTAGTCAGGCAATACATCGTAATTCAGTGCGTATAGCAGTATTTCGTTATTTTTGGATTATTATAAGCCGCATGACATTGTTACCTTACTACAACAAACAACGGTTAGCTAGCCCGAAACTCAATTTGCCCATCCAAATTAGCGTGTCGTCACAATAATCACGCTTGTGTAAATCTTCTCATACATAAATTCGCTTACCAATCAATGTGGTACGACGGGGATCAACCGTCAAAGCGCGAACTGGGGTGATCGTCCCCAAATAGTACTATTATATGCATAAGCGTCTACCAAATCCCGGTAGTTCACAATTTATGCTAATGGGACTTTTAGTGACATAACCTAGCTTTAATAATCCATTTCATTTCATCTATCGGGTCATTTAATCATTCATCGGATCATACAATCATTCGGGTCCAAATCAATAAACAAACAATCGAGACAAATGGTGTCCTATTTTATCAAAACTAACATGTTATCTCCCTCGCGGGTTTATAAAACATTTCATAAAAATATTTAAAAGAGTGCGAGGCTATGAACTCACGTTGATGTGGGAAAGCGGGTTATCGGCAATCCGGGTGTACGGTACGTGCTTCAATCACGGAAACCTAGACAAATAATAATTGTCTTAGAATCTTGTCTAATGACTTTATAAAAATAATAGCTATGTATATATATGATGATTTTATAAATATGATGATGATCAAGTGGGATTGTACATCTTTATTCACTCATTATAATGTTATGTGTTGGTAAATTTTTATACTAGTTTCACTAGTTTAACTTCTTTACTTGTGAAGGCCCAATAAGCCCACCAAGTCCAATACTTTATATTAACCCATTTATAATTTTTAATATCAGGCCTATACTCATATGTTGGGCCCAAGTGGGTTAAGCCCAATGAGTAAGTCCATTAGTGTATATTCAAACTAGTTGGGTCAATAGTCCAATAAGGCTAATTTGGCCCGTTAATGTCCGTATGTTATAAAGCTCGGGTTTTATCAGTTTTTACTTGTAATATGTACTTATCTATCAGTATATTATTTATAAAAATTTTACATTAGACGGGTCCGACCATCTATGTTTTAATTGACGAAAACGTTAATTTTACGGTTTTAGCCGAAAAGACGTAAAAATCATGTTTATAGTTTTATAACTTATAAAACTTATCAGATTGCCATTTTTATAAAATGTCTCATTTATTTATTATTTTACATACTTATATAAATGTTATATATAAGTTAGTGGATTTTAATTTTACATTTTATACTATATTTATTTGAGTGCTATTATAATACTATTATACTTTAATTTCATAAATCTGATTTTTAGTTTCACTTTCACCATTTTTATCATATCTTGAGTTCTACAAGGATATAGAAGCTCATTTTTGGACACCATAAACTACATGATATGTGCTACAATTAACTTAGCTTTAGCTACTGCTCAATCTAAGTCTAAGTATCCTTAACAGTCCCTACAAAACAGACTATTCAGATTGGTATACTAATTTTGTTTTGATCATATCTCACTCATTTTGATGATTCCATTGCATGGCCAACTCTCACATGTGTACAAGACTTAATACTTACTGTATATTAATTCAACTATTCCATTTTATCAGTTTAACATATGGTTGTTTACTGTTTTTATACATCCAACTTATTAAGCAAGATTTTAACCTTTTTACATATGGTTTTCCATCTTTTTACCCATGTTTATCAACACATGATCCCCACACAATATTTATAATCATCATTCATCATCATATACATATACATAAATGAAGAAAATACAAGATTACATATTCAAAATAACAAGAGGATAGGAAGAAACAATCTCAATACCACCAATAGTGATGAAAAGATGAGGTTTTTTTTATGAACAAGGCTTGGTTCCTTGTTACCAAACCTTCAACTTTAGCAAGGCAACTTCTTGAGTCCTTAAAATGGATGAACACTTCTATGAAATCAGCCCTAAACTCCTTCTTGAAAATCAGCCCAAAGACCTCCATGAAAACTCTTTTTCATAGGTTAGGATCACCTCCAATCTTCATATCTTCAAAGGGTATTCAACTTGTGCAATTTAAACACATGGTTCATGGTTGAATTTTTGATCAAATGGTGGTTTATGGGGGTATATGGGACGTTCATAGAGAGAGAACAAGAGAGAGTTGTGTGTTTGCATGTAGAAATTATGAGTTAGTGGTTTATGCTAGTTGTTTTTAGGTTATATGGTTTGGTGTAAAGATTAGGACATGTGTCCTAGTCTTCTCATGCAAAGTTGACACACCTCAAGTGTGTTGTATACTCTTGGATGCCACATGTAGGGGGTGGGGCAAGAGTTATCTTGTCTCATCCCCATTAATTTACGGGTATTCCTCGATACTAGTTTCCTCGATTTGCGTGCCCTCGGGTCGTTTTACGAAAAATGTTTTTATAAATTATGAAACAAAGGCACAAAACGAATCTAATAAAAATTGTCTCATCAAAAACGGAGTTCAAAAACGTAAATACGTAACCCTAAGGTTTCCGGTTTAATCGTAAAGGACGTTAAATTATAATCGTAAGTCCTAATCTCTTCTCGTAAATTTCTGAGTTTATGAACCAACACAAATTTAAAATTCCAAAATAATATTTACGGATAAATTTATTTCCTGAAATGTCGGACTGTCACCAAAACGGTGTATGTAAACGTAAGCACGTAACGTAGAATCCTCCGGTTTAGACGTAGTCGATGCTACTTCAAGACTTAAATCCAAATTTCTTCCCAGAAATAAGCGAGTTCATAATATAACATTAAAATAATGTTTTTAAATAATACTTGAGAATAAAATATCAACCATAAATTGACCGATTGTCACATAGAGCGGGTAACTTGACCGTTTTGGTTGTAAGTTCTCGTGGCCGCGTAGGCACTGGATGTGTTACCACCGTTGGTAATGCACTCGGAGAAATCATGACCTCCACCACAATACATGCATGAAACCTCAACCGCTTTAGCCGTAGCGGGAGCACTTGGTTCTACAACTTTAAACTCAATTAAAAGACCTTTAAGCTTATCAAAGATTTTGTTTTCCAAGTTCGCCTCAATTTGGCAAGCATCGATGGTAGTAGACAAAGAAGGTGAAGCCGAAGACGAAGCCTTTCGAACACTAGAAGTGCTACGAGGACTATACACCTTAGATCTATTCTCAATTATCACCAAAGCTTCCTCAACCGTTTTACACAAAAAATTACCACCCGCGGCGGCATTAAGATAATCTCTTTCATGATCATTAAGTCCATTGTAAAACGTGTCAATTTGATGCAAGTCAGAAAAACCGTGATGAGGACACTCATGTAACATTTCCTTAAACCTATTCCAAGCCGTTGAAAAACTTTCATTAAATTCTTGTGAAAATTTTGAAATCTCGTTTTTCAAATGCATAGTCTTAGAGGGCGGAAAAAATTGGTTCACAAAATTTGAAACGAGATCCTTCCACGTCACTATAGAATTGGCTCTTTCTCTAACCAAATTTTAGCGGCCCTGGCTAAGGAATACGGAAAAAGCATCATCTTAATCGAGTCATTAGAGACATCCTTAAATTTGCAAGTGGCGGTAAGACGATTGAATTGGCGGATATGGTTGCGTGGATTGTCCTTTTCATCACCACGGAATTTGTTGTTTTGGATCATCGACAACAAACCCATTTTCACTTCAAAATTCTCCGCAAGGATAGCGGGAATCACAATAGCCTCTCCATAACCCTCGGTGGGTGCTTGAAGTAACTCCATCATAGTTCGATTCGCCATGGTTGGTTCTTCTCTTACAATGGGTTCGTCAATAGGAGACTCCTCACTAGAAAGATTAGGAGTAGGTGTTTTGTTTTTTCGTTTACGTGCACGTCTTGCTTGATTACGAGTAAGCATAAATGTAACGTACAACGTGGGGGTGAGCAAAGAAGATTCTTTTTGGTGTTTTGTATTTTTCCAATTTTTTGTGGTTTTTGATTGTTTTTACTTTTTTTGGATTTTGTGATTGTATTAAGTAGACCAAAATCTACAAATCTTCTCCTTAATCAAATCTCTTGATTAAAGAAGCCTCAAGGAATGAAAACGATCACGTGAAGTCAACGCCTTCGATGACTTTAGAACGTTGGTAGAACACCAAAACATTCAATAGGGTTTAATCAATGAAACCAAGAAAGTATATATGATACTTGATAATACTTTGGGCGGCAAAACCCTCGATTAGCTCTCAAAATCAAATACTCACAAGCAAGCGGGGAAACGAGGCCGCGCGAAGCACTTAAGAGCCTTTTTCCTTAGGATATATTTTATAATATCCGCCTTATACCCACCTTATAATTTGTATTTTTCAAGATCGAGCTTCACGAAAGTATTTATCTATTTTTGCCTTTTTCTTTGGTTTGAGATTCGAATACAATGATTGGGTAATGACCTCCGAAGTCAAGGTTGTGATTTCTCACTTTTGGAGTACTTGTGAATTTATTGTTCTACGTATACAATATAGTAATAGTATTCACACAAAAAACGAAAAACCGATAATACGTATTAGTAGAGTGCTACTAATACAATAGATATTATGGCTATATATAAAAACAACAATTGCCAAATCAAAACACAACATGCCTCCCCGGCAGCGGCGCCAAAATTGATGTAGTCTTTTTGTACACTCTTTAGGAAAAGAGCACAAAATAGTGGAAAGTATTAAATACGACGGTTTAGGAAAACCGTGTACTAATGACCAATGGTGAAAGTTCATTTCCCAAGGAGGCTAGTGTGTTGTGTTAAGAGATGATTAATGATGTGATTATGATTATGTGAATAGAAAAGAAAATAGAAATGGGATAAGAAGAGAATGGCGGTTACGATGACGGATTACACTAAGACGAAAAGGGTCGTACACGTTAAACCGTAAAAGCACCAAAATTAAAATTTTACCCTAAAAATTCCTAAAAAATTGCAATAAATCCTAAATAATGTATTAAGAGTTTACAAAAAAATCAAAATTCACTCAAACCTTTTAATTAATTAAATAATGATTTTTTAATGCTAATTAAAGCCCTAAAAATCAATTTAATTAACAAAAAGCCAAAAATGAGATTTAACACTCTGTAAACCTCTAAAATACCCTAACTGAATTTAAAACTATTTTTGAAAATTTTAAAGTTAATTAAAACTATTTAAAAACAATTAAAAACTCTTAAAACTTAAAATAATTATAAAAATTAATCTAAGAACAATAAAAATATTCTAAAAGTTTTAAAATTCCTAACTTAATGTATTTAACCTAAGAAAAATATAAAAACTTGAAAAATCTAAATTTTAATTTTTAATAATAAAATAATAATAAAATATTATTAAAAATCCAAGATTTATAAAAATTCTAAAAAGTTGCAAACTAGCCGATTTTAACCTAAATAACACACAAATAAAGTTGAAATTACATAAATACCCTTATTGGGCCTAGAAAATGGGCTAAACTCCAAACAGTCCCTTAATGGGCTCAGAATTGGCCCAATAAGAAAAAGTGGCCCAAATTAGCCCAAAAATCACTACTTGACTTAAAATTCGATTTTGAACAACTTTATTCAAAGGCCTAAGAGCTGAAAATGTGATATAAGCTAGCTTATTACCAACAACTTATTCTTAATGGGCTTTTTGGCCCATTAAGCCATAAGTTGATGCCATAAGCTGAAATTAAACACACAAGCTTCTCTTGACCTAATTAAGCTAATTGCAAAAAGAAATTTGAAAAAAGTCCTAGAAATAAGTCTGAATAAGCTAAAAGCTATCTTTACAAAACGACAAAATAGTCGTTTTCGAGTTTTAGGTTATTTCAAGAGCTGATTCAAATTGCTTTAGATTACAAATAGCTTAATTAAACTTAATAACCAAAAAACTTTCAAAAATAAGCACTCAATAAGCTGGAATAAGTCAATAAGCACTTTCTTAAAAGTCAAAGTAATTCGTTTTCTAGCAAAAAGTCAAAGTCAAACCCTAGCAAGCTCTAGTTCAAACAATTGGGTCAAATAAAGAAGACCTATCACAAAAGATAAGTTGTTGCACGTTTGAATAAGGAAAAATAGCTTATTTATAAGCTGTCCTCAAATTAACACTAGCAGGGGTAACTTTTGTTGGTTGAGCAGTGGGAACTTTTCCCCCTGCTTGACTTTCTGACTTTTTTGTCTTTAGTGACTTTTTTGGAGATTCAAGTTTCACAAAGGCACCCTTGTGATCAGTTAATCACAAGGAGTCAAATATAACAAGAAAAACACCAATCCAATCAGCCAATTTGTACAGTTAATTCAAAACATCACCAGATATGAACAAGTTATGAACAAGTTTTGCATGTTTGGTCAAAAAGCTATTTGAGCAAGAATAAGTTATTCAAACTTCACCAAAAACATACATAAGCTATAACAAACTTAAGAGAACAAGTATAAATAGGTTTCATGCAATGGTTACAAGATTTGAACAAGATTCAAGCACAATAAGGTTGCTGATGAACAAACACAAGCAGGTTAAGCACTTGCTGATATACTTGACCAATAAGCCAACTTTAGACACTCAAATCTTACAAACAGGTTATAATAACTTTGTTTAAACCACTTTTAGCCCTAAGCATGCATACACCCTAAGTGTTCCCAAGATCCTAGGTCAAAACAGTCAGGAACAAAGATTTTATAGCAGATTGTTTAATATGGTGTTTCAAAGTTGAAAACTTGCAGGTTTTAGCATGCAAACAAGTGAGTAACAGATATCAACTCAAAACAATAACACTTAACAATACAATAGCACTAAATGATCTATAACACCCCCTTATATTTTTTAATCCAAAATTAACAAAGTATAAGTGTGTTCCAAGACTACCCAAGCATCATCAAACACATAAACACATGTAATATGCAGATTAGAACAAGATTGAGCCACAAAATCAGCAAGAACACAAGTAGCACACAAATTCACCAAAAATCAAGATTTTTGACAGATTTCAAGATTTTAAGACAAACCTTATGGATGTACATCCACACCCACGAATTTTAGAGCTTATGTGCTAGCAAGAACAAGCACAAGCTTCCATGAACAACCCTGCTAAGATTCAACAAAGTTAGAAGCAAAAATATCAAAACAGAAAGGTGACTTTTTGGGAAATAAACTTGATTAATGCAAATTCTTGTACCTACTCTTGATTATCCCCAAGTTATAAGCTTCACAACACCTTAATATCACAATTAGGGTGCTATGATCAGCTTATAGCCCAAAAATTCCAAGATGTACCAAGAAACTTAGCAAAATATCAAATTTTAGTCCAATGTGTAATTTCTTACACAAGGTTTACAAACACGTTTAGGGTTCAATTTTAGTTAACATATAACATCAACAAGCATAGAATTAAATGGCACGTGGTCTTTCTTCATCAAACTCAAACACAATTTCATAAAACAGATAGTAGGATTTACAGGTTTGTGAACAAGGAAAAACCAAAAGCAAATGTAAATGTGAGACCCTAAGGCCTTTATATAGGCATACAAATGATCTAGGAAACATAAAAACGAAACCCTAATGGCTAGTAAAGTCCCAGAATTGCCCTTGGAGCTTTTGAATATCTTGGCTTCTTGTGACAAGTTCTTGGCTGGTAGCATGAGGTGGCAGGGTGGAATTTGATCCAAGGGTGTGTATTAAGCTTAACCTCTAAGCTATTATGTGGTTCGTTGGATGAGGGCCACTATTTTGGCTTCTTCTTCAAAGTGTGAAAAGCAGGAGTATCATGTGACAAAGGAGGTGATGTGGCAGGCTGTATGAGAGTTGGGTTGTGATTAGGGAGACCCTAATTTTAATTCTGGAGGTCATTGGGTGCTAATTGCAAATGGATTAAGAAAACCCAAATCTGTTTATGAACTCCAAGAACAGCCATTTGATCTTGTTTTATGTTTGAAAGGATTGTTTAGCGCGTAATTAGCCATAACTAAATAAATTAGTTATAACCGGGTGAGTGGGATGCTGATGTGGAGGAATGGGGAATTCTCATTGGTTGTGGGGAGTTAGTGGGACAGGTGGCAGCATAGGATTAGCCTAGGTAAGAAAGGGTGTCGGTCATTAATAAACCCCCATCTTTCATCAACTTGCCATTTAAAGTTTTTAAACCCAAAACCAGATTTCCTTCTTTAGCAAACTTTTCATTTTCACACTTTTGCCCCAAATACTTTTCCAAAGTATTTTCAGGGGTATTTCTTGCCATTTTGTGATTCTTGAAGGGCTATTTTGGCATTTTCTTGATTGATTATGGTCTTGACTTGTATGATTGACCTTTTAGAGGACTGAAATTGCCAAGTCATGATTAATGAGGGACCATTTTTGCCAAATGTTGAAAGTCAAGGGTCCTTTGTGCAAATTAACATATTTCAAGGACCAAACTTGTCTTTTCTTGTACTTTGAAGGACTTCACGATATATCTAACTTTATGGAGGATAATGGTCGACAATTTAGCTTTGTTGAGGGACTAAAATTGCCAATTCTTCAAAGTGGAGGGCCCTTTTTGCAATTTTGACAAACTTTAGGGACCAATCTTGTAATTATGAGGATACAAGGGTATAAAGTGTCAATTCTTCCATATTGGAGGACCCTTCTTCATAATTCTTCAAGTCTTCAAGGGTTTTCTCGGAAAATTCTTCATTAGGGCTTGGTTCAATGAGCGGCTTCGTTTCCCGTGTTCGTTTTTGCATGATTCTTGTGATCTTTTGTCATTTTCTCAATATCCGTACCTAAAATACACAAGCAACAAACACAAGCATATATTGGGTATTTTCATCATATTTTATGCATTTTAAGCCCTTTTTGGACGATGAGACTATGTATAAAAGCAGTCTCATCATAGTGCTAAAAAGATAAGCGAATTGAATGATGAAATAACTTATCTTAATAAACAACTTTCAACTGAAAAATCTATTTTTTGGATTTAAAAGAAGAAAGAAAAAAGCTGAAACATGATTTCAAAATTCGAGAAGATGGGCTTCTTGAAGATTTTTGCAAAGCTCAGGATAGGATTAGAGAATTAAACAACCTTTTAGTAAAACATGGCCAAACTATGCAGACGATAAATATGCTCGCACCAAAAGTGAATGAGATAAATTACACTCGATACAAATTGGCTTTAGGTTGTCCTCTTCCCCCTAATCCCGGATACCTTAAGCAAGTTCAGGCCACTAATGAAACTTTATATAATGGTAGTGTGCTATTGTCTGATGAGCATGATCCTCCTAGTGTGCATGATTCCGAGGAAACTACTGAACTTGCTGTAGAGACTCGTTTAAGAATAAAAAAGCTTGATAAAGAAGTGATACTCGTTTATTATCCGAAAGTTAATCCTCCAACTGTTTTTGTTCGGTCTAAAAGGAGTACTGAAATGCTTTTGCTACCAAGTGAGGAATTGTTTGATGACCCTCCTAAACCGAGTATCACACACCGATTTCTAAATGAGCTTAAAGATAACTTTTTCATCCTTAAACGTGTTGTTAATTCAAAAATAAATAGAGGTAATTTTACATCACCTATTTAGATTGAGGTTCAGAAAATTCTTCAAAACGATATTAATCCGATTATTAATCAAGTTGATGCTCGGTTAGGAAATTTGGAAAACGCTTTTCTAAAAGAATTAGCCAACTTTGTTGAAGACTTTAAATCTTTGACGAAGGAAGCTGATGAATCTCTTGATAAAATCAAAGTTTTGGAAAACGATCTTGAACGCCTCTCTACAGCTCGTGATTGTATTGATAGTAGCCCTGTTGAGTTAGTTACCTCTATGTCGCATAATGAAAACCTCCAAACTGAACTTGATCTTATGAAAGAGAAAATGGAATCCTATGTCATTAAAAAGGATAAAGAATTCACCGATCTTTGGAATAAATTTGTCAAAAAATGTGATGAATGCAAATATGACAAGATTTCGTATGAAAAAGCTTACAATGAAATGCAACAAACAATCGCACGGTTGCAGGCTCAGTTAGGAGGGGTTTCGGAAACGAATTTGGCCTCGTCAGGGTTAGAGAGAGCTAGTGGTGGTAATGTTCAGAAGCTTAAGGCTAAGATTGCAAATTTAGAATCTATTGTTGTTTCATATAAGCGGGCTGTTGAACAAAGTAAGTCTATCTATCAGAAACTTATTGATAAAATCTGTGAGAACTGTAAGTTAAAGGCCTTGTTAAAAGATAAGACTTCTGAACCTAGCTCGATTGTGGATACAATGATCCAGAAACCAGCAACCTCGGGACCCACTCGTACTGCTGGGACACCTTTTCCCAAGGTTGCTGGAATGAAAACTGCTGTGATTGCCCCAGGAATGTTTCGTGTTAGTTCTCCCTCTGTGCCTAGCAATCAACGCAAAGCAAGCGTTAGGACAAAACCGACCACTATAACTCAACCACAAGTTATTGATTTAAAAAGTGCTAATTCTAATAGACGCGTGTCTTCTTCTAAAAGAATAAACAACTACACTAAGAGCAGAAGGCCACCGCCTACGAGCAATACAAGGAATGATAGGGTCCCTTTTGCCTCTAGAAGTAGTCGCCCCAAGATCAATAATGTGGAAGTAGAAGAACACCCTAGGAATTTACCACTTTTTAATCATAATCAGAAAACTAATTCATCTGAATGTAATGACTTTAAGCTTGCTATTCGGAATGAAAAATCTGAAGTTATTTGTGCTAAATGTAATAAATGTTTCTTTACTTTTAGTCATAATGCTTGTGGTTTGACTATGAATGGGTTAAATTATGGTGGTTACACTCGAATTGACAAGCTGTCAGTCAGTGAACAACAACGCACTCCTAAGGCTAAGGTGTATGTTCCAAAATGTACGCATGTAGGGTACACAGAAAGTCTTGCTAAGCCTAGTAGCCCTAGATTCACCTCTAAATGGTTGCCTACTGGTAGAAATTTTGACTATAATGGCAAAATTATCGACACTAATATATCTCATACTGACAGTGAAACGTCGGTATGTGATATGGCTTAATTATCATCTAACCCTACAGGAACCTATTTCATCGGTTGCCAAAATATTTTCTTCTCTTATCATTGGCAGGCTGTTGAAATTTGTCTCTGGTGCGTGGACTCGGGCTGTTCCAAACATATGACTGGGAATCGAAGCCTTCTCAAAAACTTTGTATGGCGTTTCATGGGAACTGTTCGATTTGGAAATGATCATGTTGCGGCAATTCTAGGCTATGGTGATCTTCATTGGGGAAATATAATCATCACCAGAGTCTCTTTTGTTGATGGCTTGGGACATAATTTGTTCTCGGTTGGGCAATTTTGTGATTCAAACTTGGAGGTTGCTTTCAGAAGTCATACATGTTTTGTAAGAGATCTTGAAGGAATTGATTTGTTAAAAGGAAATCGTACCATCAACCTTTACACCATTGATCTTTTTCAAATGTTTGCTGCTTCTCCAATTTGTCTCATGGCCCGAGTCACATCAACAAAGTCATGGTTATGGCATCAAAGGTTATCTCATCTCAATTTTGATGCCATCACCCAACTCGCGAAAGATGATCTCGTTACCGGTCTTACAAAGTTTCAATATACAAAAGACCATCTTTGTCCTTCCTGTGAGCAAGGTAAAAGTAAGAAGAAACCTCACAAACCCAAACATGTTCCCAACTCAAAGAATAGGTTACATCTCCTACATATGGATTTATGTGGCCCAAGGAGAATCGAAAGCATTAATGGAAAGCGGTATGTCCTAGTAATTGTGGATGATTATTCTCGTTACACATGGGTTCATTTTCTTGCATCAAAAGATGAATCCTCTAATGTAATTATTAATTTCCTGAAGAAAACATCATTACTACTGCAAGCGCCTGTCATTATTGTGAGAACGGATAACGACACAAAATTCACCAATCAGAAATTGAAAGCTTATTTTGACGAAGTTGGGATTTCTCATCAAACTTCGGCTGTAAGAACTCCAGAGCAGAACGGACTTGTGGAACAGAGGAATCGTAAGTTAGTTGAAGCTGCTCGGACGATGCTTCTCTCCTCCAGTGCACCGTTATTCCTTTGGGCCGACGCTATAGCAACTGCATGTTATACTCAAAACCGCTCCATTATTCATACCCGTTTCAACAAAACACCTTATGAGATCATTAATGGAAGAAAACCGAATATTTCATTTTTACATGTCTTCAGTGCATTATGTTATCCGAAGAATGATCGTGAAGATATCGGTAAACTTGAACCTAAAGGTGATATTGGTAATTTCATTGGTTATTCTTCAACTGCTTGTGCTTACAGGGTTTATAATCGAAGGAAAAGAAAGGTAATAGAGACCATGAACGTTACCTTTGATGAACTCTCGGGTATGTCCTCTCAACATAGAAGTTCACATCCCGAGCTTCAAGGTCAGACTTCTGGACACGTAAGCTCAGGACTCGCGCTTCAATTTGCACCGTCAGTAATCTCATCGTTACAACCTTCGGAACGTGACTTGGAAGTTTTATTTGGGCCAATTTATGATGAATATATTGAGGGTCCTTCGTCATTTGGTGTTCCTCAAAATGCCTCGGCTGCACCTGCTACAGTAGTTCAAGAACCTACGATTACATCTACACCAACAACATCTAATCCTACACCATCTACGTCAACCTCAACCATATTGCCTCCAAATATTCCACCCACCTCTCCGACTACTGACGCAACTCAACAACATTCTCAGCAAATTCCTACTCATGTTCATCTTCAGAATGAAATAGTTGCTAAAAATGAAAACAATGGGATGCTCAACGAACACGAGTTTGTTAATCCATTTGCGACTTCCACAAGTTCTACTCGACCTTCAACACCATATGTGGAACCGTCGAGCTCGCATCAAGTTTCTCATACACTTCCACACGAACAAAAATGGACTAAGAATCATCCTTTGGTTCAAGTGATTGGCAATCTCACACGACCAGTCTCAACACGAAATCAGCTGCGTACCGACGCTGATATGTGTATCTATGCACTATCAGTCAGCACAATGGAACCAGCAAGTGTGAAAGAAGCAATGACCGATGCATCATGGATTGAGTCTATGCAAGAAGAACTCAATCAGTTCATCCGGCTTGATGTATGGGAGTTAGTACCTCGACCGGACAATATCGATCCCCTTACTCTGAAATGGTTATTCAAAAACAAGATGGATGAGGAGCAAATGGTCATTAGGAACAAGACTCGGTTAGTTGTGAGAGGTTATAAACAGCAGGAGGGAATTGACTTCGCAGAATCCTTTGCCCCGGTTGCTCAGATGGAAGCTATTAGGATTTTCTTGGCATACGCTGCACACAAATCATTCACAGTGTATCAAATGGACGTGAAGACGGCTTTCTTGCATGGGCCGTAAAAAGAAGATGTGTATGTATGTCAACCTGAAGGTTTCATCAACACCGAACATCCAAGCCATGTCTACAAGTTGAAAAAGGTAATTTATGGTTTGAAACAAGCACCGAGGGCATGGTACGACGAATTATCATCATTTCTTCTCCAAAATCACTTCAGCAAAGGAACAATTGATCCAACGTTGTTTATCAAGCACTACGACAACGACATCTTGGTGGCTCAGGTCTATGTAGATGATATTATATTTGGTTCTACTAACCCAAAATATTCCATATTATTTGCCGACCTTATGAAAAGTCGATTCGAAATGTCCATGATGGGGGAAATGACGTTCTTTCTTGGTCTCCAAGTTCACCAACCCCCCCGTGGTATTTTCACAAATTAGTCCAAGTATGTGCTTGAGATTCTAACGAAATTTGGCATGGAAAACTGTGATCCTATTGGTACTCCAATGGACACTAAACACAATCTTGATTTAGATAAGAAAGGGACATTTGTAGATGCTACAAAATACCGAAGCATGATCGGGTCCCTTATGTACTTAACCTCAAGCAGACCGGACATTGTGCATGCTACTTGTTTATGTGCTCGGTACCAGGCGAAGCCAACCGAGAAGCACCTCAAGGAGGTTAAAAGGATCTATCGTTATCTCCGGGGAACCAATGACATGGGTCTCTGGTATACGAAGGATTCTTGTTTTAATCTCACTGGCTTTTCAGATGCCGACCATGCAGGGTGTCATGATACATTCAAGAGCACTTCCGGTGGAGCATAATTCTTAGGCGAGAAGCTAGTGAGCTGGTCATCAAGAAAACAAGACTGTACGTCGTTGTCCACCACAGAAGCAGAATATGTGTCTCTATCCGTGTGTTGTGCTCAAGTCCTTTGGATGAGAACACAACTCACGGATTATGGCTTTCACTTTAACAAAGTTCTTATTTATTGTGATTCACAATCAGCCATAGCCATATCCTGCAACCCGGTCCAACACTCTAAGACCACGCACATAGCTGTCCGATTCCATTTCATAAAGGAGCATGTGGAAAGAGGAACGATCGAACTGTACTTTGTCAAGACGGACTACCAACTAGCCGACATCTTCACCAAAGCTCTTTCTCAAGACAGATTTGAATTCTTGGTTTGTCGACTTGGTATGCGTAGTTTCACTCCTGATGAACTTGAACGTCTTGCACATTCGAAGTAATCTTGTATATATCTATCAGAAAATCAAAATACAAAATATAAAACCTATAAAAACAAAATAAAAAATGAGAAAATCTTTCAAAAAATACCAAAAATATTCTTCTCCGACATGTCTCTCAGCATCGATAATATGGACGTACTTAGAAATGTCGCTCAATAACGACACGGGTACGTACATAAAGTTCGAATGAGAGTTCAAATGTTTTCAAAACATGTATTTTCTACTTTCTTCTCATAATGGCTTATAGTCACATGTCAGACTATAACCTGGTCCCCAAAGAAAGGAAAGTCTTTGACTTATCCTCAACAACGAGAAATTAATTTTTCTCGGTCATGGGCTTATATCAAAATATTCAAAGTTTTAAGCTCATGAACACAAGGAAAATGTTCATTTATGTACATTATTCCTTAACAACGGAAAAGTAAGTTTTCTCGGGTTTTTGAGCACAATTTTTCGAGGGAGAGTACAAACTTTCATGCAACATTATTCTCTCCATGTTTCATCACTAGTTTCACAAAATTTCAATGTCATGCAATTTTTGAGGGGGAGAATAGTGATTAAAATGTGTTATCTTGGATAAGATCTTTGATATAAGTGCTTTCTCTTCCTAATATGTGCAAAAACGTTTCCTTGTATGATGCACATATGTAGGGGGAGCATTTTGGTGATATAAAATACCTTCAAGGTGTAAACACTGATTTCATCAACACCTTAATTGCTTTTTCAACAGGTTTTTCTGGTTACGATATCTATACCCTTCAACACATTAATTCACGACGATATTGGTGTCAAAAGGTGGGTAGGTATTCGTCCTATGATCCAACTAGAACCGGAGGGATCTTCCCAGGGACAATCCATTAGAAAATAGAAGTCCCTAGGAAAGATGGAGTAGTTGAGTGTACGGGAATAATGCCGACTAATGACTTAAGCTAGCACTGGAACAATCACAACAAGGTGCTAGTTATGACGTCTTGGTAAGCATTGAAGGGGTTGAAGAATGAAAAAGAAATGTAAGGATAAAGGGTGTAAAGAAAATAGCCCTCCATACAACTTAGGCAGAAACCGGGTCAATACATCTACTATCAGAATCACGTTGATTTCTGGTATTGAAGACAAAGCATCATGGACCCAGTGATGCAATGCACAACCCTTTCCAGCCTACTCAAGCTTCTCTCAAAAGAAGTTTTTTTATTGTCACGGAGTTCAACTCATTTCTATCAACTTTCTCACTCCGAGATAGTAGATATTGAAAAGGTGGCAGTCTGCTCCAGCCTCCGATCACCAAATAAACGTGCACTCATAGAGTCTAGAGCCAACGTGATTCATCAGAAAATCTCATTAGGACACTTATTCTATATATCAATTGTTGTTCATCACTAGAACACATGCGATAAATTACAGAGTCCTACGCTCTATCCTTGTGATATTGCCAGAACATTCAAAGTGATACTCATTAGTATTCACAGTGATGAATGGAAATCCTTCCAGTGTTAACATCAAACAGCACTACGGTAGGTCATGTGTAAGATTCACTTGAATTGAACATATGTTAACTGGAAAGCAACAGTGGTTTGACTCTTAATCGATTCAAACTCGTTCCACGTCTCGACACAATATCTCTATGATCTTGCCAGAACATTCAGAGTAATACTTATTAGTACTTACAGTGACGAATGGAAATCCTTCCAGTGTCATCATCAAACGTCACTGCGGTAGGTAACTTGTGAGATTCTATATGAATCAAACTTGTGTCAACTGGAAAGCAACAATGGTTTGATTCTTAATTGATTCAGACTTGTTCCAGGAAATTGAATTGACGACGACTTAATCAGCAGAATGGAACTGCATGATTCACTCCTTACTTTGAATTATCTTTCGATATATTCAAGTATTGAGAACGACTACCACAACTGGAAATGTTGTCAAGGAAGTTCTTTGAACTTACCTAATCACAGGTACAGTATTCGTACTATATAACGAGAAACCGGTGGAATGCAAACGGTGGCGTTATATCAAGAGTCGCAATTCAAGGCCACATACTCAAGTAATTGAAGAAAGCTTAAGGACATCTAAAGACAAAGACTTCCGCTACTCTGATAATCAACAGAGATTGTTAACAAGCTTTCAAGTCAACACCAAATATGAGTATGTGGGGAAGACATAAGAACACAAGTTGGCAAAGCTTCAAGATCAAGTCAAGGCAAAGATCAAAGATCCAAGATCACAAGTCATGAAAGGAACTATGAAAGAACTCTCAAGACAACGAGCTTCAAAGTCTGAAACACCAAAGAAGTGAAGTCACATATTACATGACCACCCCTTAGGGGGAGATTGTTAGCCGTATTTAAAGTGATGGTCATATAATATACCGTTGCGAAGCTCGTGAAAAATACTATTCAACGGTGTCGAGAGTTCTTAGTTATTAATGTTTATGTAACAGGAATTAGTCCCGAACACACAAATGAGGAAGGCCTCCTAAACACTTAATACATAGTATAAAAGGCCTCCTAAGCCTCATTTGTGTGTGTGTTTTCCATTCCAATGTTTGTAGAGAGAGAAATGTATGTGTTTCTCTCACTAGGAATTCACAACCTTTTGTTTTACTCTTTTCCTTCATCTAATCCAATCTTTCTTTTTTGGTTTAATCTTTACCTTCATTTCTATATCCTATATTAGTCATGTGAATCATTCCTACAACTGTGATGAATGCAAATATGACAAAATTTCGTACGATAAAGCCTACAATGAAATGCAACAAACTATCGCAAGGTTGCAGGCTCAGTTAGGAGGGGTTAAGGAAAAGAATTTGGCCTCCTCAGGGTTAGAAAGTTCCAGTGATGCAAATGGTCAGAAGCTTAATGCTAAGATTGCAGATTTAGAATCTGTTGTTGTTTCATATAAGTGGGCTGTTGAACAAAGTAAGTCTGTCTTTCAGAAACTCATCGATAAAATCTGTGAGAACTGTAAGTTAAAGGCCTTGTTAAAAGATAAGACTTCTGTGACTAACTCGATTGTGGACACGATGATCCAGAAACCAACAACCTCGGGGCCTACTCGTATTGCTGTAACACCTTTTCCCAAGGTTGCTGGAACGAAAGCTGCCGCGATTTCCCCAGGAATGTTTCGTGTTAGTCCCCACTCTCAACCTAGGGTAGATACCTCTGTGCCTAGCAAACAACGTAAAGCAAGCGTTAGGAAAAAACCGACCACTATCTCTCAACCACAAGTCATTGATTTAAAAAGTGATAATTATAATAGATGCGTGTCTTCCTCTACAAGAATAAACAACTACATTAAGAGCAGAAGGACACAGCCTACGAGCAATACAAGGAATGATAGGGTCCCTTTTGCCTCTAGAAGTAGTCGCACCAAGATCAATAATGTGGAAGTAGAAGAACACCCTAGGAATTTACCGCTTTTTAATCATAATCAGGAACTTAATTCATCTGAATGTAATGACTTTAAGCTTGCTATTCGGAATGAAAAATTTGAAGTTATTTGTGCTAAATGTAATAAATGTTTCTTTACTTTTAGTCATGACGCTTGTGGTTTGACTATGAATGGGTTGAATTATGTTGGTTACACTCGGATTGACAAGCTGTCAATCAATGAAAACATATCACTCCTAAGGTTAAGGTGTATGTTCCAAAAAGTACGCACGTAGGGTCCACAAAAAGTCTTGCTAAGCCTCGTAGACCTAGATTCATCTCTAAATGGTTGCCTACTATTAGAAATTTTGACTGTAGTGGCAAAATTATCGACACTAGTAGATCTCATGCTGACGGTGAAATGTCGGTATGTGATAAGGCTTACTTATCATCTAACCCTACAGGAACCTATTTCATCGGTTGCCAAAATATTTTCTTCTTTTATCATTGGCAGGTTGTTGAAATTTGTCTCTGGTGCGTGGACACGGGTTGTTCCAAACATATGACTGGGAATCGAAGCCTTCTCAAGAACTTTGTTTGGCGATTCTTGGGAACTGTACGATTTTGAAATGATCATGTTGCTGCAATTCTAGGCTATTGTGATCTTCATTGGGGCAATATAATCATCACCAGAGTCTCTTTTGTTGATTGCTTGGGACACAATTTGTTCTCGGGGGCAATTCTGTGATTCAGACTTGGAGGTAGCCTTCAGAAGTCATACATGTTTTGTAAGAGATCTTGAAGGAATTGATTTGTTGAAAGGAAATCGTACCACCAACCTTTACACCATTGATCTTTTTCAAATGTCTGTTGCTTTTCTAATTTGTCTCATGGCCCGAGCCACTTCAACAAAGTCATGGTTATGGCATCAAAGGTTATCTCATCTCAATTTCGATGCCATTACCCAACTCACGAAAGATGATCTTGTTATCGGTCTTCCAAAGTTCAAATATACAAAAGACCATCTTTGTCCTTCCTGTGAGCAAGGTAAAAGTAAGAAGAAGCCTCACAAACCCAAACCTGTCCAAACTCCACGAATAGGTTACATCTCCTACATATGGATTTGTGTGGCCCAATGAGAATCAAAAGCATTAATGGAAAGCGATACGTCCTACTAATTATGGATGATTATTCTCGTTACACATGGGTTCATTTTTTTGCTTCAAAAGATGAATCCCCTGGTGTAATTATTAATCTCTTGAAGAAAACATCAGTGCTACTTCAAGCCCCTGTCATCATTGTAAGAACGAATAACGGCACATAATTCACCAATCAGCAGCTAAAAGCTTATTTTGATAAAGTTGGGATTTCTCATCAAACTTCGGTAGTAAGAACTCCAGAGCAGAATAGGGTTGTGGAACAGAGGAATTGTACGTTAGTTGAAGCTGCTCGGACGATGCTCCTCTCCTCTTGTGCACCGTTATTCCTTTGGGCCGACGCTATAGCTACTGCATGTTATACTCAAAACCGCTCAATTATTCACACCCGCTTCAACAAACACCTTATGATATCATTAATGGAAGAAAACCGGACATTTCATTTCTACATCTCTTCAGTGCATTATGTTATCCGAAGAATGATCGTGAAGATATCGGTAAACTTGAACCTAAAGGTGATATTAGCTTTTTCATTGGTTATTCTTCATCTGCTCGTGCTTACATGGTTTATAATCGAAGGACAAGAAAGGTAATGAAGACTATGAATGTTACCTTTGATGAACTCTCGGGAATGGCATCTCAACATAGAAGTTCACATCCCGAGCTTCAAGGTCAGACTTCTGGACATGTAAGTTCAGGACTCACGCTTCAATTTGCACCGTCAGCAATCTGATCGTTACAACCTTCAGAACATGACTTGGAAGTTTTATTTGGTCCCATTTATGATGAATATATGGAGGGTTCTTCGTCATTTGGTGTTCCTCAAGATGCCCCGGCTAAACCTGCTACGGTAGTTCAAGAACCTCCAATTGCATCTACACCAACGACATCTGTTTTTGCACCATCTACGTCAACCTCAACCATATTGACTCCAAACATTCCAACCACCTCTCAGACTGCTGACGCGACTCAACAACATTTTCAGCAAATCCCAAATCATGTTCATCTTCAGAATGAAATCGTTGCTGAAAATGCAAACAATGGATGCTAAACGAACATGATTTTGTTAACCCATTTGCGGCTTCCACAAGTACCACTCAGCCTTCAACACCATATGTGGATCCGTCAAGCTCGCATCAAGTTTATCATACACCTTTGCATGAACACAAATGGACTAAGGATCATCCTTTGGTTCAAGTGATTGGCGATCTCTCACGACCAGTCTCGACATGTAATCAGCTGCGTACCGATGGTGATATGTGTATCTATGCACTATCAGTCAGCACAATGGAACTAGCAAGTGTTAAAGAAGCAATGACCGATGCATCATGGATTGAATCTATGCAAGAAGAGCTCAATCAATTAATCCGGCTTGATGTATGGGAGTTAGTACCATGACCGGACAATATTGATCCCCTTACCCTGGAATGGTTATTCAAAAAAAGTTGGATGAGGAGCAAACGGTCATTCGGAACAAGACTCAGTTAGTTGTGAGAGGTTATAAACAGCAGAAGGGAATTGATTTCGCAGAATCCTTCGCCCCGGTTGCTCGAATGGAAGCTATTAAGATTTTCTTGGCATACGCTGCACACAAATCATTCACCATGTACCAAATGGACGTCAAGACGGCTTTTCTGCATGGGCCGTTAAAAGAAGACGTGTACGTATGTCAACCTGAAGGATTCATCAACACGGAAAATCCAAGCCATGTCTACAAGTTGAAAAAGGTAATTTATGGTTTGAAACAAGCACCGAGGGCATGGTAAGACGAATTATCATCATTTCTTCTCCAAAATCACTTCAGCAAGGGAACCATTGATCCAACACTATTTATCAAGGACTACAGAAACGACATCTTGGTGGCTTAGGTCTATCTAGATGATATAATATTTGGTTCTACTAACCCAAAATATTATATATTATTTCCCGACCTTATGAAAAGCCGCTTCGAAATGTCGATGATGGGGGAAATGACGTTTTTTCTTGGCCTCCAAGTTCACCAACCCCCCGTGGTATTTTAATAAATCAGTACAAATATGTGCTCGAAATTCTAAAAAATTTGGAATGGAGAACTGTGATCCTATTGGTACTCCGATGGACACTCAACACAAGCTTGAATTAGATAAGAAATGGACATTTGTAGATGCTACAAAATACCGAAGTATGATCGGGTCCCTTATGTAATTAACCTCAAGCAGACCGGATTTTGTGCATGCTACTTGTTTATGTGCTCGGTACCAGGCTAAGCCAACTGAGAGCACCTCAAGGAGGTTAAAAGGATCATTCGTTATCTCCGGGGAACCGTTCCCATGGGTCTCTGGTATACGAAAGATTCTGGTTTTAATCTAACTGGTTTTTCAGATGCCGACCATGCAGGGTGTCATGATACATTTAAGAGCACTTCCGGTGGCACACAATTCTTAGGCAAGAAGCTAGTGAGATGGTCCTCAAGAAAGCAAGATTGTATGGCGTTTCCACCGCGGAAGCAGAATATGTGTCTCTATCCGTGTGTAGTTCTCAAGTCCTTTGGATGAGAACACAACTCACGGATTATGGCTTTCACTTAACAAAGTTCCTATTTATTGTGATTCACAATCTGCCATATCCATATCCTGCAACCCGGTCCAACACTCCAAGACCAAGCACATAGCTGTCCAATTCCATTTCAATAAGGAGCACATGGAAAGAGGAACGATCGAACTGTATTTTGTCAAGATAGACTACCAACTCGCCGACATCTTCACCAAAGCTCTTTCTCAAGACAGATTTGAATTCTTGGTTCGTCGACTTGGTACGCGTAGTTTCACTCCCGATGAGCTTGAACGTCTTGCACATTTGCAGTAATCCTGTATATATTTTATCAGAAAATCAAAATACAAAAATATAAAACCTATAAAAACAAAATAAAAAATGAGAAAATCCTTCAAAAATTCCAAAAATATTCTTCTCCGACATGTCTCTCAACATCGATAATATGGACGTACTTAGAAATGTCGCTCAATAACGACACGGGCACATACATAAAGTTCGAATGGGAGTTTTCTAATGTTTTAAAACATGTCTTTTCTATTTTCTCTTCTCATAATGGCCTATAGTCACATGTCAGACTATAACCCGGTCCCTAAATAAAGGAAAGTCTTTGACTTATCCTCAACAACAAGAAATTCGTTTCATCACTAGTTTCACAAAAAAATCAATCATATGCAATTTTTGAGGGGGAGAATAGTGATTAAAATGTGATCAAAATGTTTCATTTTGGATAAGATCTTTGATATAAGTGCTTTCCTGTCCTAATATGTGCAAATATTTTTCCTTTATGATGCACATATGTAGGGGGAGCGTTTTAGTGATATAGAAAACTTTCAAGGTGTAAACATTGATTTCATAAACACCTTGATTGCTTTTTCAATCGTTTTTTTGTTACTATATCTATACCCTTCAACACATTAATTCACGACGGTATTGGTGTCAAAAGGTGGTTAGGTATTCTTCCTATGATCCAACCAGAACCGGAGGGATCTTCCCAGGGACAATCCAGTAGAATTTAGAAGTCCTTAGGAAAGATGGAGTAGTGGAGTGTACGGGAATAATGCCGACTAATGACTTAAGCTAGCACTAGAACAATCACAACAAGGTGCTAGTTATGACGTCTTGGTAAGCATTGAAGGGGTTGAAGAATGAAAAAGAAATGTAAGGATAAAGGGTGTAAAGAAATTAGCCCTCAATACAACTTAGGCAGAAACCGGGTCAATTCATCTACTATCAGAATCACGTTGATGATTTCTGGTATTGAAGACAAAGTATCATGGACCCAGTGATGCAAAGCACAACCCTTCCCAGCCTACTCAAGCTTCTCTCAAAATAAGTTTGTTTTATTGTCACGGAGTTCAACTCATTTCTATCCACTTTCTCACTCCGCGATAGTAGATATTGAAAAGGTGGTAGTCTGCTCCAGCCTCCGATCACCAAATAAACGTGCAATTATAGAGTATAGAGCCAACAAGATTCATCAAAAAATATCATTAGGACACTTATTCCACATGTTAATTGTTGTTCATCTTTAGAACACAAGCGATAATTTATAGAGTCCTAAGCTCTATCCTGGTGATATTGCTAGAACATTCAGAGTGATACTCTTTAGTATTCACAGTGAAAAATGGAAATCCTTCCAGTGTTAACATCAAACAACACTGCGATAGGTCATATGTAAGATTCACTTGAATTGAACATATGTTAACTGGAAAGAAACAGTGGTTTGATTCTTCCTTGATTAAAACACGTTCCAGGTCTCGACGCAATATCTTTATGATCTTGCCAGAACATTCAGAGTAATATTTTTTTGTATTTACAGTGACGAATGGAAATCCTTCCAGTGTCATCATCAAGCAGCACTGCGGTAGGTAACTTGTGAGATTCTATCTGAATCAAACTTGTGTCAACTGGAAAGCAACAATGGTTTCATTCTTAATCAATTCAAACTTGTTCCAGGAAATTGAATTGACGACTTAATCAGCAGAATGGAACTGTATGATTCACTCCTTACTATGAACTATCTTTCGATATTTTCAAGTATTGAGAACGGCTACCACAGCCGGAAGCCCTGTCAATGAAGTTCTTTGAACTTACCTAATCATAGGTACAATATTCGTACTGTATAACGGGAAACCCGAGGAATGCAAACGGTGGTGTAATCTCAAGAGTCGTGATTCAAGACCTCATACTCAAGTTAATGAAGAAAGCTCAAGAACATCTAAAGACAAAGACTTCCACTACTCTGATAATCAAAGGAGATTGTTACCAAGCTTTCAAGACAACACAAAGTTCGAGTATGTGGGGAAAGACACAAGAACACAAGTTGGCAAAGTTTCAAGATCAAATCAAGGCAAAGTTCAAAGATCCAAGATCACAAGTCATGAAAGGAACTCTGAAAGAACTCCCAAGACAACGAGCTTCAAATTCTGCAACATCAAAGAAGTGAAGTCACATATTACATGACCACCCCTTAGGGGGAGATTGTTAGCCGTATTTACAGTGATGGTCATATAATATACCGTTACGAAGCTCGTGGAAAATGCTATTCAATGGTGTCGAGAGTTCTTAGTTATTATTGTTTATGTAACGGGAATTAGTCCCGAACATACAAATGAGGAAAGCCTCCTAAACATTTACTCTTTAGTATAAAAAGCCATTCCACCTTATGTCTGTGCATGTGTTTTCCATTTGTATTATTCTAGAGAGAGAATTGGTGTTTGTTTCTCTCACTAGGAAAAACACCTTCTTTGTTTTTCTTTTTTTTCCCTTAATCTAATCTTTCTTTTTTAGTTTAATCTTTGTTTGATCTTAATCTATTTTATCATCTTTGTTAGTTCTTCATCATCACCATAATCGTAGTATAATCCATTTCGTCCTATACATCACGTCTCGTAGATTTCTAGGCTTTTCATGTTTCTTGGTTCGTGTGTAAAGGTCATACATCATTCAATTGCATTTTCTGGTGTTTTCCCGCGGTCTCCATGTCATCGTTACAATGCTTTAGGGCCCAATAAGCTTTGTGTTCGAGTTCAATTGGCAAGTGACAATTCTTCCCATACACAAGCTTATAAGGAGTGTACCTAATGGGCGTCTTATAGGCGGTACGAAAGGCCCATAAAGCATCGTCGAGCTTATCCGACCAAGATTGTCGGTTCTCTCCTATCGACCTTTCTAAAATCCTTTTCAAGGCTCGGTTTGAAACCTCGACTTGCCCACTCGTTTGTGGGTGATAAGCCGTAGAAAGACGATGTGTAACCCCATATTTCTTTAGAACCTTTTTGAATTGGTCGTTACAAAAATGGGTTCCACGATCGCTTATGAGTGCACGAGGGGTTCCAAACCGAGAAAACAATTGCTTCAAAAACTTGACTACCACAGGAGCATCATTAGTGGGAAAAGCCTTAGCTTCAACCCACTTAGATAGGTTGTCAACGGCGGCAAGGATGTACTTATTACCACGAGATGATGGGAACGGCCCCATAAAATCAATGCCCGACACGTCAAAGATCTCACACACTTGAATGATATTTTACGGCATTTCATCATTTTGTGAGGCTTTTCCTTGACGTTGGCACGAGTCACACGACTTGATAAGTGCGTGCGCATCTCGGTAAATAGTATGCCAAAAGAACCCGACATCAAAAACCTTCTTCGCCGTGAGATTAACACCATGGTGACCACCCGTGGGTCCCTCGTGACAAGCCCTAAGGATATTAGTAGCTTCAGTGCCAAACACACAACGTCGAATGGTTTGATCCGCACAAGTCTGAAATAGATAAGGGTCTTCCCAAAAATAGAACTTGACGTGACGAAAGAATTTCCGTTTTTGTTGTGTCGGCATACCCTTAATAATGAAATTCCCCGCATGGTAATTTGCAATATCGGCAAACCATCGGGTGTCGTCTTTATAATTTACCACACCAAGTGTCTCGAGAGGAAATTTTTCGGTAATTTCCTTGTTCTCGAAAGAATCTTTGTGTGGATCTTCTAAACGAGAAAGATGATCAACCGCTAGATTCTCGGCTCCTTTTTTGTCAAGTATGGTGACATTAAATTCTCGTAGGAGGAGAATCCAACGAAGTAATCGCGGCTTAACATCAATCTTAGCAAAGAGATACTTGATGGCCGAATGATCCGTATACACTATCCTTTTAGTCAAGACGATATAAGGTCGAAATTTCTCAAATGCATACACCACGACAAGTAAATCTTTTCCGTTGTGGTGTATTTTAGTTGAGCCTCGGTCATCGTCTTACTAGCATAGTGTATAGGAAAGAAATGCTTATTATGACGTTGCCCTAAAACGACCATAATAGCGTAATCACTTGCATCACACATAAGTTCAAAGGGGAGATTCCAATTTGGAGCAACAAGAATAGGAGCTTCAGTTAGTTTCCTTTTAAGAATTTCAAAGGCTCGAACATTCGTTAAAGATGAAAGGGACATCTTTTTCGATCAGGTGTGTAATGGGTCGAGATATCTTTGAAAAATCCTAAATCAATCGACGATAAAAGCCCGAGTGGCCTAGGAAACTCCTAATTCCCTTAACGGTTTTTGGATGAGGTAATTTGGCGATGACGTCTATCTTAGCTTTGTCTACCTCAATCCCCACTTTCGAGACCTTGTGCCCTAAGACGATCCTTTCCTTACACATGAAATGACATTTTCCCAATTGAGCACAAGGTTGGTTTCCTCACAACGTTTTAACATTTTGTCTAAGTTGTCTAAACACGACGTGAACGAACTACCAAACAACGAAAAGTCATCCATGAAAAATTCCATCGTCTTCTCGATCATGTCATGAAAAATAGCCATCATGCATCTTTGAAAGGTTTTCGGTGCATTGCAAAGTCCGAATGGCATTCTACGATAGGCAAACATTCCATATGGACACGTAAACGTAGTTTTTTCTTGATCACAAGGATTGATGGGGATATGGAAGTAACCGGAAAAACCATCTAAAAAGCAATAGAAATCGTTTCCGGCAAGACGCTCCAACATTTGATCCGTGAAGGGAATAGGAAAATGGTCTTTACGAGTAGCGTCATTTGACATACGTTAGTTAATGCACACCCTCCAACCGGTCACGAGTCCAGTTGGAATTAACTCGTTGTCATCCTTTGGCACAACGGTCATTCCTCCCTTTTTAGGGACACAATGGATTGGGCTCACCCAAGGGCTATCGGATATAGGGTAAATCATTCCCGCGTCTAGTAGTTTAAGAACTTCCTTTTTGACGACGTCATAAATTCTGGGGTTCACCCTTCTTTGACATTGTATTGCGGGTTTGTAGTCTTCCTTCATTAAAATTTTGTGCATACAAAATTTAGGGTCGATCCCCTTAATGTTAGAGAGTTTCCACGCAATTTCCCCTTTGTGAGCTTTCAAGACATCGATAAGTACGGTTTTTTCATCATCGGAAAGGTCTTTCACAATAAAAACCGGCAACTTATCATCTCCTTCCAAGAATACGTATTCGAGGTGTGGAGGTAGATCTTTCAATTCGAGGGTTGGTGGTTCCTCGATTGAAGATGTAGGCTCGATACTCATAACCTTCACCGGCGGAGGAAATGGAAAGTCGTTTAGAAAATCCTTGATAATGGAGAAGTCCTCATCGTCGTCGAGGTCTTCGTTAGAAGTTCGAAGAACGTCGAATTCTTCCAAAGTGAATCCACCTCCTTCGAATGGGGTGAAAGAAGGTGTCGAATTATCAAGGATTGGATCGAGCATAGTGGGATTGCCACTATTTGCTTCATCGACAAAACCTAAAATTTCTTGTGAAAATTCCTCGCAACGACTTCGATTAAATCAACATGGTTCAAAGTCGCGATAGAATAAACATGAGAAATTTTGGAGTTTTGAAGTGCATCTATAACAAGTTCCTCGTCTTTGAAGCGTAAAGTGATTTTTCTAGCATGCACATCAATGATCGCTTTTGACGTATCTAAAAATGAACGACCTAAAATGAGAGGAACTTGAAATATCGACTACAATAAAGTCAACCAGATAGTAAAACTTTCCTACTTTACAAAAACGTCTTCGGTCGTCCCACATGTGGGAATCGTTGAATGATCGGCCATCTCGATAGACATTTTCATAGGAGTAAGATTAGGAAGATTGAGCAAATTAAACATCAAAAGAGGCATCAATTTAATACTAGCACCAAGATCGGCTAAGGCGTAGCATTCTTCCATATCTTGGATACCACGCGGAATTAAAAATTTACCGGGATCACCGACATTTTGAGCTATGCGGTTAAGAAAAACCGATGAACAATTTGACAATTTTTGCAATTTCTCCGTATTGTTCAACATACTTTTAAAGTTGGCGGCAAATCGAGGCATCATAATTAAAGCGTCGGTGAAACCTATGTTAAAATGCAAATCACGAAACATTTTTATAAAAAGCTCAAATTGGTAATTGTTACGTTCTTGCAATTTTTCCTTGTGACGTCTCGATGGGTAAGGTAAGGGTGGTGTTGGGTGGGACGTAGGCATAGCCTTTGGAATCTAGGGTTCCAAACTTGGTAAATGGTCGACCGTAGGTGTGGTTTGAGCGGTACTTCGTGGGATTGAGATTTGCTCCTTTTCGACCACAACCTCGGGTTCTTCCTCAATTTCCTCCTCCGTCGAAGTAATTGGTTGAGGATTCGGCTCTCTAAAGGTCTTACCACTACGTGTAGTAATCACTTTCATCTTTCCCTTCGGGTTTAAAATGGTGTTGCTAGGAATACCACCCGAAGTAGAGGCTTTGTTCATCATAATTGCTTCCAGAAAAGCATTTAGCTTGACGTCTTGCTTAGCGGCACTTTGGTCTATCCTTTTTTCAAGCCTATATTGACTTTGCCCGATTTTGTTGTTTTGACCTCTAATTTGATTTGCAAAATCGTTTTTCAATTCAATTTTCATATTGGCATTTTCCTTAGCAAAATTTGTTATTTCCCTTGTGTTTTTAGCCGTTTCCCTAGCTTGACTAGTCAATTGCTCTTGGATATTTTCGAGAATTTTGTCATTTGCTGTGGCGTAATTCAAAAAGTCATTTAGATCCACTTTAATGTAAGAATTTTGAAATCCTTGACTCGGGTTTTGAAAATTACGATTTTGATTTTGGTTTTGCACTTGACTACTATTCCCCCAGTGTTGTTGTAATTACCCTTGTAAGTATTCCTTTGATTTCCTTGGTAACTACCTTGATTGTTGTTGTGATAGTTGTTAGCTTTTTGATTGTTTTTTAGGGGAAAACCCGGTGTAGTCAATTGATTAGTGCGGGTAACTTGACCGTTTTGGTTGTAAGTTCCTGTGGCCGCGTAGGCGCTCTAAGTGTTACCACCGGCGGTAATGCACTCGGAGAAATTGTGAGCTCCACCACAATAAACACAAGTAACCTCAACCGCTTTAGCCGTAGCGGGAGTGGGTTGTTCACAAATTTTAAACTCTTTGAACAATCCTTTAAGCTTATCAAACAATTTGTTTTCCAAATTAGCCTCAATTTGTTGAGCATCAATGGTAGGTGACAATGAAGGCGAAGCCATGTTAACACTCGGTATGTTACGAGGGCTATAAACTTTAGACCTTTCTCAATGATCGTCAATGCTTCCTCGACCGTTTTACACAAAAAATTATAACCCGCGACGACATTAAGATAATCACGTTCATGATCGTTCAATCCATTGTAAAACGTGTTGATTTGATGTAAGTCGGAAAAACCGTGACGAGCACATTCATGCAACATTTCTGTAAACCTATTCCAAGCCGTTGAAAATCTCTCATTATATTTTTGTGAAAAGTTTGAAATCTCGTTTTTCAAATTGCGTAGTCTTAGAGGGCGGAAAAAATTGGTTCACGAGTTTGGACACGAGTTCCTTCCACATCAATATGAAATTGGGTGGTTCTTTCTCGAGCCAAATTTTGGCGGGCCCCTCTAAGGAATACGGAAAAAGCATCATCTTAATTGAGTCGATCGAGAAACTTGCATGTCGAGGTAAGACGATTGAAATGGCGAATGTGGTTATGAGGGTTGTCCTTTTCGTCACGAAACTTGTTAGCTTGGATCATGGACAATAAACCCGTCTTAGCCTCAAAATTCTCCGCAAGGATAGCGGGAATTACAATCGCTTCTCCATAACCCTCGGTGGGTGCTGGAAGCAACTCCATCATAGTACGATTAGCCATGGTGACTATTTGTGCTACTATGGGTTCGTCAATTGGAGATTCTTCAATAGAAAGGGTTGGTGTTCCTTCCTTTCGATTTCGACGTTTACGTGCACGTTTTGTTTGTGAGCGAGTTTGCATAAACCTAACGTACAACGTGGGGTGAGAAAAGAAGATTCTTTTTGGTGTTTTTATGTTTTTCAATTATTTGTGCTTTTGATTGTTTTTAACTCTTTTGGATTTTTCTCGTGAATTATGTAGACTCAAATCTACAAATCGCTTCTCGAATCAATTTCTCGATTAAAGGAGCCTCAAGGAATGAAAACGATCACGTTGAGTGAACGTCTTCGATGACTTTAGAACGTTGTGGAACACCAAAATGTTCAAGAGGGTTTAATCTTTGAAACCATGAAAATATATATGATACGTAGATAATACTTTGGGCGACAAACCCTCGATTAGCCCTTTTTCTCAAAACACGCACAAGCAAGCGGAGGAAACGAGACGACGCGAAGCACTTAAGAGCATTTTTCCTTTAGGTCGTGAAATACAACCGCCTTATACCCACCTTATAGTTTGTGTTAATCAAAATTAAGCCTTTCGAAAGTAATTATCTATTTTGCCTTTTTTTGTTTTGGATGCGAATACAATAGTTGAGTGACGAAATCTCAATCAAGGTTGCGTTTTCACACTTTTGGAGATATTGTAAATTTATTGTGATACGTAATACAATATAGTGATATTTATACACAAGAAACGAAAATCGATAATACGTATGATTAGAGTGCTAATCACACAAATACTATTTATGGATAATATCAAAAACAAAATTGTTCAAATTTAAACACACACGCCTCCCCGGCAGCGGCGCCAAAATGATAGTAGTATGAATACGTGTTTAAGGAAAAATAACGTAAAAGCGGTAAGTACTAAGCGTACGTTTAGGAAAACTTAAACACTTATGACCTTGTAATGAGTTCGTTCTCGAGGAGGATTAATGTGTGTGTTAAACTTGTAAAATTTGAGATTAATATTAAAGAGAAGAAAGGAGAACAAAAAAAATGACGGTCACAATAAATTTTAAACTACGACGAATAAAAACGTAAAACGTAAAAACGTGACAAATTTAAAAATTTAATCTAAAAATTTATTAAAAAAAATAAAAAAAAATATAAATAAGAATAAAAATTTAACAAAAATATTTTAAAATTTATTTCCAGTTTCATATTCAATTTTAATGCTATTTAACGCCTTAAAATTAAATAAAATTAAAAATAGACCTAAAATTTAATTTTATCAAATAATAATCTTACTTATATTATATAATAACTAAAAAGTATTTTTTCTGACTTTTTAAAACTGATTTACTATTTTTAAATGGCTAAAAACTATTAAAATATTAAAATAATCCTAAAAATTAATTAAATAATGGAAAAAATAAAATTACTTTTTCAAAAAATCCTAAATTAATAACATAAATTGAGAAAAATGAAAATGTTGAAAAAATTGTATTTAGTCCTAATAAGACAAAAAAAGATTTGCTAAAAACTAATTTCAAATTAAAATAATGCTAAAAAATAGTAAAATAATTAGAAAAATAAAATTTCTTTTTTAAAAATCCTAAAATAATTAAATGAACATGTGAAAATTGAAATTGCAAGAAAAAACTAAGAATAGGGCACTAAGGACAAAAAACAGACCTAGTTGATAGTGACTTGTTATTGGATTTTGTCCTTTTGCTTAACAGTGGCTAGCAATGGCTTGGCAGTGGGAAAGGAGTTCCCACTGCTTGGTCACAGAAAGTGAAAAATGCTCTTTTGAGCTTGATTTAATGGATGTTTTTGGGCAATCAAGGCACCCCTACAACCATGGAGTTGTAGGGAGTCACAAACAAGCAAATAAACACCAAGTAATCACACCAATTAGTATAGTTTAATCAATAAGTGCCCATATATGTAGTAAAATCAGGTCTGATGGATTCAGAAAGTGCTCATAGATTTTTTATCCACCAAAAGCTCATACAAAAGCAAATAATTGATATCAAACCTAATGTTCTATTCTCACCATGGAATTTGATCATATTTCATGCATTTAATCACAAAATTTAGCTTGTATTAGATTTTTAAATCAACTGATGCAAAAAGTAAGAAGAAAAAACAGGTTGCTGATACAACTAAACCTGATGTAAACTTAGTACTTCAAAATTTAGACTCAAAGCTAGTTAATTCACACCCTAGCAACTCATACCCGTAGATACTCCCTTACTATAACCAGTCTTCCAAGATTCAGTGCCTGACTCACAAAATCAGACCATATAGACCTCACTTTTACTATCTGATGGTTTAGGTGTCTTATAGGCAGTAAGAAAACAAATGGAAACATAAATTTGGCGAGCCCAAGTATTAAGACTCCTCAAATACATACAAATTAAACAACAACTCACTACTCTCTAACCTATGGCAGATTTAGCAGCAAACTTCAACAAAAATATTTCACAAAAGCATAATTCTTATAGAATATAAAAAATCAATTTTTCACAAACAACATCAAACTATTTTGATCAAATCACTCACCTCTATCTACTTAATATGTGCAGAGTAAAGATAAGTCCTAGTGGGGTCAGTTACTACCCAGGCACATACTACTCCCAAACACCCATTTAGTTTAGATGTGTAAATTTTTAGCAAGCAATGTTGTTTAAAACTCCACAAACCACAAATATCTAACTGATTATGGTCAAAAATTACTCAAACAATGGTACAAGCAAGATCATGCAGATTTACACCAAATAAGTCACAAACTCAATAAGCAAATTATCATTTGAAAATGATAACATGAAAACTCACCTAGGGGATGTACAATCCACACCCTCTATTTAATGAGCTTATGTGCCAGCAGTAAAAGCACAAGCTTCCCAAATCTGAAATCAAAAATAAAACTCAATGCTCAAAGCTTGTTAGCTTTGAGTCAATGAGGGTTAGCCAAGATTAAGCAAAGAGCAAAACAAAAAAGAGGAAACTAGTCTCTTGCAAGACTCTAGCACCACAATTTCCTAAACCAAAGCCCTATGTCTTCACTATCCCATAACCAGTTAAGCCTTATGGGATTATGATCAAATATAGGTCTTATGTCCAAATCTGTTGAGCCCAAGGTATTTAGCAAAAATGACTGATGAAATTTTTGAAAAAAATTTAAAAAGAAAACTTCTTGAAACTTAAAACATAACACATAATATAACTAAAGCTGAAATTAAAGATGAAACTCGTTTTCTTTAACAAACACTTCACCAATTTTCATTAAAAAATAGGCTTTACAAGGTTGTGAACCATGAAAACAAGAACATGTATGAAATTTCTATCTAAGGGCTTTATATAATAGCCATTACAAGATTCTTGAATGATAAAAATGTTAAACCCTAATGTTGTGATCTTCTAGTGTTGCCCTTGGACTCTTTTGAATTTTGGTCAAAAGTTGTTGTCATGTGACAATTTCTTGGACTAGAACTTGATAATAGCTGGCTTAAGTGAATCACAACCCTCCAACAAAGCTTTGGGAGCAAGAAAATGCTATCAACCGTTAGATGCATGCTACATTTTTTTTCTTGTTCATGTGGGGTGCATGGGACACGTGGATAGGAAAATTGAGTGGAAGGGGACCAGTTGTGGGGGTGGGTTTAGGTTTAGCTAATAATGAATTAGTATTCTGGAGCCAATCAAACAAAACCCCCTTGGTTGGAGTGAGTTTAGAGTGATTAGGGTTTGGGGTTAAGAAAGCTCTACAGTAAGGGTCGTAGATCTTTGTTTGGGTGGATTAGGGTGTTAACCGCTCAAAACAATTAGTATTTTAATCCGTTTGAAAAAAAATAGTTAATTATCATTGGTGTGTGACGTAGATAATCTGGGTGATATGGCAGAAGGAGAGTTGTGGAATGAGTATCCTTGTCTGACAGATTACCCCCCTTGGTTTTCATTTTCTTTGCATATCAAGTTTGGCAAGTAACTTATGTAATTTCCCTTTGATAATAAGTTTATGTCTTCACACTTTTGCCATAAAAACTTATGAAAAGTAATTCCAAGGGTATGATTTGCACTTTCTTGAATCTTCAAGGGCTGAACTTGACATATCTTGATACTTTAGGGTCCTTTCTTGTACACTTGATATTTAGGAGGACTAAAAGTGATAAGTCTTCAATTCTCGAGGGACTAAAGTTTCCAAATCTTCATTCTTCAAGGACTTTCTTTGAAAATCAACATTCGGGCCCGGTTAATTATGCGACTTCGTTTCCCGTGTTCGGTTTTGCTTGATTCTTGTGATCTTTTGTCCTTTTCTCGATATCCGTACCTAAATTACACATTGAACAAACACAAGCATATATATATATATGGCACTTTTTATGATATTTTCACCGTTTTAAGCCCGTTTTGGACGATGAGACCATGTATAACAGCAGCCTCATCAACATAAATCTCTAGATTCTTTCATACTTCTTAAATCACTAAAATCCTTGGTTATTTGGTTGATGACTACCTGTTTAGAAGTGAATCTTTCTCCTCCCATCTCTTCCTCTCAAAGTGCAAAGAGAATAATACTTTCATCCTTGAAGTGTTGTGTCTACCTCAAAGATCCATTGAAGATCTAAACTTATTTATTCATTGTTGTGTCATTGTTGTGAAGATCCAAGTAGTTGTGTCTATTTGGAAGTTGTGTATGTATTAAGGTTAATACTTGGTCCTTAAAGTATATTGGTGTAGATTGGTCCTAGCTAAGATTAGGGCTCGACTTTTAGCTTAGAGTCGGAAATTGGATAAGCGACGTTGTGTACGGTTTCTCCACCTTAAGGAGCTTGTTGATTAGCGAATTCTCGAGTAAGGTGTACTCGAGGAGTAGAGTAGGAACGAGGAGTGAGCTTCGTTGCCGAACCACTATAAATCCTTGGTGTTTGGTTTGATCTTTCTTTTCCTCCACACGTTAAACAACTTTTATCGACCGCTTTAACCGACGCGAGGTTGGAAGCTTCCTTAGCTTTCCAATGAGTCATGAGCGATGAAAATCTATCGAAAAATCTATTTTCCTCATTTGCTTCATTTTGCAAAACTTTCATGTTGTGAGACGACGATGATGAACCCATATTGGCAACACTCGGTGTGTTACGAGGGTTATAAATATTAGATATATTCTTGATGATCGTTAAAGTTTCGTTTGTCGTTTTGTACAAAAAATTACCACCCACGGCATTTAAATAATCATGTTCATGATCGTTAAGTCCGTTGTAAAACTTATCGATTTGATGCAATTCGGAAAAATCATGGAGTGGAAATTCGTGTAACATTTCCTTAAATCGTTCCCATGCCATAGAAAAAATCTCATTAGGTTTTTGCGTAAACCTTAAAATTTCATTTTTCAAATGTGTCGTCTTAGATGGTGGGAAAGATTGGTCCACAAACTTAGACACGAGATCACCCCACGTCAAATCGAATTTGGAGGTTCTTTCTCAAGCCAAATTTTATCGGGCCCATCTAAAGAGTATGTAAAAAACATCATCTTAATGGCGTCGTGTGGAAAATCCTTAAACTTGCTCGTTGTGGTGAGACGATTATAATTTCGTATGTGATAACGTGGATTATCTTTTTCATATCCGCGAAATTTGTTAGCTTGAAGCATCGACATTAAACCCGTTTTGATCTCGAAATTCTCCGCAAGGATGGCGGGAATCACCATCGCTTCTCCAAAACCCTCGGTGGGTGCTTGAAGCAACTCCATCATAGTACGGTTAGCCATAGTGACTATTTGTTCTACAACGGGTTCAAAAATTGGAGTTTCTTCTACAATAGGAATATCGTGGTTTCCTTCCTTTTGATGAAGTTTACGAGCACGTTTCGCTTGTGAGCGAGTTTGCATAAACGTAACGTAGAACGCGGAGGTGAGCAAAGAAGATTCTTTTTGGTGTTTGTTAGGACCATTGGAATAGTTAATTGTAATAGGTAGACTAGGAGGTATGTAGTTCCTCCTGGTCCTAGTAGTAGTAGGAGCAAGTCGTGCTCCTGGTCCTAGTAAAAGTTAAACTTTATTATTTATTTATTATTCTGTTAGGATATGCATGAGATATGTTAGGAAAGGATATGCATATCGGTTTTACACGTTTTGTTTAAAGCTGTATTAGGGTTTCCTTGTAGTTTAAAAGGAACCTTAGGCAGAAGGGTTAGACACACCTTCATCAAACGTAGTTCTAGTCATTATCAATATTAGAAATCCTTAGAAAGGATCAAGTCTTTATAGTTATTCTGTTCTTCTTTATAGTATTTGTATTCTGCATTCATATTGTGTATAGAGTCTCTCTGTGAATAGACTTCTGATTACAAAAGTCGTTCACCGTTCTTGACAGGCTGCAAGATCCACATCTAGTGGACCCAACAAGTGGTATCAGAGCCTGGGAGAGTCTCTGTACAAGAAGAATCAAGTTTTCTTATTAATAACATTTTTGCTTTATCATGTCTGCCTCAAGTTCTACTCAAACAGGAGAAGACAACACTCTTAAAACTGTGCAACCTCAGCAGATCGTTGCTACGGTTTCCAACACAAATGGGAAATTCCCTCTTCTGAAAAAGGATGAGTATGATAGTTGGGCAATGAAGATGGAATGGTAGATCACCAACACTGATCAAGACCTTTGGAAGGTTATTCTGAATGGGAACAGCAGGAAGCTAACTGGAAGAGACAAGAATGGTAATATTACTCTTCTTGACCCTAAAACTCATAAAGAAATCATAGCCATTCAGAAGGAAGTCAAAGCAAAAACTATTTTGCTTCAATCTCTTCCTGATGATCACATGGGTGACTTCTACCATTTAGATGATGCTAGAGAGATCTGGAATGGAATAAAAGCACGGTTTGGTGGGAATGAAGAGTCAAAGAAAATGAGAAGATCCATGCTGAGAGATGAATTCACAGAATTCAAAATCTCAGAAACTGAAGGTATACATCAAGGGTATGACAGGTTCCAAAAGATATTGAGCCAATTGAATCAACTTCGGTCGAAACCTGATGATGGTGATATTAATGCAAGATTTCTTAGAGCCTTACCTTACTCATGGAATCAGGTGGTAATCTCTCAAAGCAAAAGGTGGGCTTGACTATCTTAATTTTGATGATTTATTTCATAAGCTCAAAACTTTTGAACCTCATGTGAGAGGATATTCAAGTAATTCTTTTCCTGCTCCTGCTAATTATGCATTTGTGAGTTCTATGGCATCCAGACCCATGTCGTATGCTAGTAGCCCAAGCAATACTGTGTCTTCTCAACATACCTTTCAACATACTTCTGCTCCTGATCCTACAACCAAGTCTGGTAGCATGGTAGAAGCCGTTCTTCATTCTTTTGTGGCTGATGTTGATGCTCAACAACAACTTGCTTTTGATGACTTCAAACAGGTCGATAAACTTGACCTGGATGAAATGGATCTTAAATGGCAGATGGCCATGCTCACTCTTAGGGTTTACAAGTTTGAGAAGAAAGCAGGTCGAAATTCAATTACAACCGAAGGGAGCCAGCAAGGTTCGACAGAAGCAAGGTTCGATGCTATAACTGGCAGCAACAAGGTCACTTTGCAAGGGAATGCCCTAGCAAGAATGACCAGGAGAAGAGCATATACTCAGCTTTTAAGGTTTAGGAGGTAAAAGATGACAAGAAGGCATTGGTATCTGTTGACTCTATGGTCAACTGGAATGATCATCAGACTACCACTTTGGAATCAGCTGAGTCCTCGACTGACGTGTTTGCAATGATTGTTGGGAATCTATCTGATTCAGAGGAAGCAGACGAGTTTGCTCTTATGGGCATCTCACCTCAGGTACAACATTGTCCTCTTGGTTGTCATGATAAATATTCAGAATTGTTGTCCCAATATAATGACTTAAATGATCAGAATGATAAGTATTTTTTAGAGGTTCAAGCCTATAAGGCTTCTTTAAACACATTGGAACAACAAAAGAGGTGGCTACAAGATACTCAACGTGAGTATGAGGATAAAATTAGGATATTGAGCACCGATTTAGAAAACACAACGAATATGCTTAAATATACAGAAAAGGTAAAAGATGCCAGTATCAAAGAAAAACAGGAGATGCAAGAAAGATTAGATGCTACAATGTTGAGATTTGAAAAATGGCAAAAGGAACCTAAAAATCTTTCAAAATTAATCAATAGTAGCATGTATGGTAGGACTAAAAGAGGGTTAGGATTTGATAAATATATTGATTCAAAAGATGTGTTTGATTTATCTTTTTCGAGTGTCTTTGATGCCGACAAAGAGGAAGAGGGAGAACCTAGTTACAATAGGTTTAAACCAGCAGCAGAAATGCATGCTGTCCTTCCACCTCTTACTGGAACTTTCATGCCCACTTCTAGGCATAATGACTTGGATGGATCACAGATGCACGAGTCCCCAAAAAGTTCTACTAATTCTAATGACTTTGTCTCGTGTAATTTCAGTGACAAAGCCAGTGACTCTGCATCAAGTGGTTCAAGTGAAGAGTCAAGACCTACAAGTTCCAAGTCGAATGATCATGCTGCTACTAGTGCTAGGAAGTGTGAAGAGAAAGTTACTTTTAAGTCAACTGTGTCTGGTCCTGGTTTATTGAGTCCTAGGAAGATTGATTCTCCTAGAATTGTGTGTAACAAAGTTAGCAGTATGAAACAATGTCATTCTAATAAAAGGTCGATTAAAACATGTTTTGTTTGTGGAAGTGCATTTCATTTGATTAAAGATTGTGATTTTTATGACAAACATGCTTCTGTTCATCAAGCATTTCCTGCTCCTGGTCCACCAAGAGTTGCTCCATTTTCTTCTAGAAGACTCAATCCTAGTGCTCAATCGTTTTCTTCTTCTAGAAGGACCTCTCCATTAGCTTCTGATCATTGGAGAAACATTGGATTAACAACAAATAGAACCACCAGTAACTATTTTCATAATTTTAATCCAATTTATTCACATAATTTTGACCACATGTATTTTGGTTTGGGAAGTTTGGGAACTGATGTTAAGCCCTCAGTAGGTTCTTCTTGGTCAAACAATAATACCAATATGATGCATAGGCAACCAAAGAACAATGGTGGATCTCATCAATCTTCTTGGCTCTCTACTAAAGATCCACAAGGCAGGCTCAAACCTGACAAGGTTTGGGTCCCCTTAAGACGCTAACTTTTGCATTTTTATTCTATTGTTGTTGTAGGTTACTCCATACCAAGATCTTAGTCTAGGAATTGTTGATAGTGGTTGCTCTAGGAGCATGATAGGAAATAAAAGTCTTCTCTCTAACTTTGTACCATTTCAAGGCGGCAAGGTCTATTTTGGTGGAGGTGAAGGCAGGATCACTGGCAAAGGAACAAATCAGATGCCTAATCTAAATTTTGAGCAGGTCTACTATGTGGAAGCACTTCAACACTTCAACCTGATATCTGTCTCTCAGATTTGTGACAAGAAGCAGTTTGTTCTCTTTACGGATACTGATGCACTTGTGCTATCCAAAGACTTTAAACTTCCGGATGACTCACAGGTTCTGCTCAGAATCCCTAGAAGACACAATCTCTATAGCATCAAGCTGAATGAAGTCAACCCTACTGGTCAACTAGCATGTTTGGTTGCTAAAGCCTCAGAAGATGAAGCCACTCAATGGCACAGAAGGATGGGGCATGTGAACTTCAAGACCATTCACAAACTAGCAAATCTGAATCTGGTCTCTGGTTTACCTCCCAAGTCATTCAGAAATGATATAAATTGTATTGCTTGCAGCAAAGGCAAACAACATAAAGCATCCTTCAAGGCCATTACTTCTCTTAGTCTTATAACTGAACCATTGCAGCTACTACACATGGATTTATTTGGTCCTACCTCCATTAGGAGCATTGACCACAAACAATTCTGTCTGGTGGTAACTGATGGATATAGCAGGTTTACGTGGGTGTTCTTCATGGCTACCAAGAGTGAGACCTACTCAATTCTTAGATATTTTCTTACCCTTATAGAGAACTAGTTGTCCAAGAAGGTTAAAGGTATTCGTTGTGATAATGGAACCGAGTTCAAAAATAAAGACCTCATCGCACTTTGTAATGCTAAGGGCATCAAATGAGATTATAGTGCAACAAGAACTCCTCAACAGAATGGTGTTGCAGAAAGAAAGAACAAGACTCTAATAGAAGCAGCAAGAACAATGCTTGCCGATTCCAAGCTTCCAACCATGTTCTGGACAGAAGCTGTTAATACTGCAAGTTATGTTTTGAATAGGGTTTCTATTACCAATCCTCACAAGAAAACTCCTTATGAGCTCCTAACGGCCAAAGTTCCAAATATTGCTCATTTGAAACCTTTTGGGTGTCCTGTCACCATTCTGAATACTAGTGACTATTTGGGGAAGTTTGATGGCAAGGCAGATGAAGGATACATTGTAGGATATTCAGCTCACTCTCGGGCTTACCGTGTCTACAATCTCCAAGCCAAGCGGGTCATTGAAACTATTAATCTCAAGTATTTTGAAGAGAAGTCAAACATCCAAGGCAAGGGTCCTGAATGGTATTTTGATCTTGATTATCTTAGTGATTCATTAGGATATTTTCGTTTTAAAACTAACCATGATGCAGGTCCACAAGTGTTTGCAACTTCTAGTACAGGTGTTCCTTCTAGTCTTTCTGACTCAGATGACGAGGATGATATTTTTGTGGTTCCATCCTACTCCACCACCGTCTCTCCTACTCCTCCTAGTGATGCAACTCCATTGGATGTATTGGATTCACAAGTAGCTCTTGACACCCTCCTCAAACAACAACAAGAAGCTACTACAACAGCTGCTCAAGGTAGCTTTGAGTTTCCCTTGAATAAGCCTACTGACAAAGCTGCTCTTAGTACCCCAGCTTCTACTCCTAGTGCTAGCTTATCACCTACTGGTATTCCAGCTAGTGAGTCTGCTTCACATACTCGATTCTCCAGTCCTTCTGATTTGGGGGACGATCAAAAGAAGTCTTCTACCAAGCTGGATGATATTCATAAACAACCAATAGATGGCATTTTCAACGCTGCTTCATATGATGCTGACTTTGTTGGGGATCTCAATAACTTGGCACCAGAAGTGGAGGTAGCTTCCAATCCAGTGTTGCAATCACACAAAGATCACCCTACCACTCAAATCATAGGAGATCCAGGTTCTACTGTCAAGACACGCAGAATGCATAAGAAGGCCTTGTCTGATCATCATGCTCTTGTGAGCTATATTGAAGATCAAAAGCGTAATAATCATATGGACTTTCAACACTGTTTGTTTGCTTGTTTTCTTTCACAGGTGGAAACTAGATCAGTCACTCATGCTTTTGAGGATCAAAGTTGGGTGGAGGCTATGTAGAAGGAAATGCAGCAATTCTTGTTTCAGAATGTTTGGGTTCTAGTTGACTTACCAGATGGAAAGACAGCAATCAATACCAAATGGATTCTCAAGAACAAGAAAGATGCACGGGGAATTGTAGTAAGGAATAAATCTAGGCTTGCCGCACAGGGCCACACTCAAATTGAGGGCATTGACTACACTGAAGTTTTTGCTCTGGTTGCTAGGATTGAGGCTATTCGTCTGTTTTTGGCTTTTGCTTCTTATGTGGGCTTTACGGTTTTTTAGATGGATGTCAAGAGTGCATTTCTCTATGGTAAGATTGATGAGGAAGTGTATGTCACTCAACCTAAGGGCTTTGTAGATCCATTTCATCCCAAGAAAGTTTACAAGGTGGTCAAGGCTCTTTATGGATTACATCAGGCTCCTAGAGCTTGGTATGATCGTCTTTCAACTTTATTGTTAAAGAATGGCTATAGAAGAGGTACTATTGATAAAACACTATTTCTTAAGAGGAATACCAAGGACATTATCCTTGTTCAGGTTTATGTGGACGATATTATCTTTGGTTCTACTAAGAAGGAATGGTGTGATGAGTTTGAACACTTGATGAAAGGCGAATTTTAGATGAGTGCTATGGGAGAGCTTTCCTTCTTCCTTGTTCTTCAAGTCAAGCAACAGTCGGATGGGATCTTCATCAGTCAAGATAAATATGTTCATGAGATCCTTCATAAGTTTGACATGGATCCTCTTAGACCAGCATCAACTCCTTATGAAGTTGCTAAAGTCAAACTCAAGAATGAGCCAGATCCCCCGGTTAATGTTCACATGTACAGGTCTATGATTGGCTCACTCATGTATTTGACTGCCTCACGTCCGGATATCATGTTTGCCGTAAGTGCTTGTTCTAGACATCAGGTGGCTCCAACGGTTTCTAACTTGAATGCAGTTAAGAAGATTTTCAAGTATATCAAGGCTCAACCCAAGCTGGGCTTGTGGTATCCTAAAGAATCACTTTTTGTTCTTGAAGCATATAGTGATAGTGACTATACAGGTGCTAATAATGACAGAAAATCTACTACTGGTGGTTGTCAATTTTTGGGTCAAAGGCTTATTTCATGGCAATGCAAGAAACAGACGATCGTAGCTACTTCTTCAACAGAAGCTGAATACGTTGCTGCTGCTAGCTGTTGTGGACAAGTTTTGTGGATCCAAAATCAGATGTTGGATTATGGGTTCAATTTTATGAACACCAAAATTTTCATTGACAATAAAAGTACTATCTGCATTGTGAAGAATCCTGTTTTTCATCAACGTAAAAAGCATATTGAAATTCGGTACCATTTTATACGGGATGCCAATGAGAAGAAGTTGATACAGATTCTTAAAGTTCACACGGATGATAATGTTGCTGATTTGTTGAAAAAAGCCTTTGATGGTCCTCGGTTTAACCACTTGGTGGTTCACATTGGGATGGTCAATCCTTGAGGTCTAGGATTGAGGGGAGGCTAAGCCTAAGGGGAGGCTTCGTGTACATATTTATTTGCACAGACTCACCTATTGGTAGATTTTAACAACATATTGCATTGGTTCTGGTGGTGTGTGTTACTCCTGGTGGAGGTTTTTGCTCACTTCTGATGGTTATATTCTTTCATGACTGGCTTCTAGTCCTTATTGGTTAGCTTCTAGTCATTCTTGGTTGGCTTCTAGTGGGTAAACATCCTTCTTTGACAAGTGATGGTTGGCTTCTGGTACTGGTTTGGGACACTGTTCAATTTGTTGATTTCTGTTGACCACATTCTGCTTCTAGTATTGACCATTGCACGGTTTGACTTTTAGTCAACGCATTCAAATTCTGGTATATCTCATCTTATTTAACTTTGGTAAATTGGAATTTGCAAATAATGTTAAAAGAGGCAAGTGGTTACTTTGCAATAACTGCCTAATTTGAAAGGGGAACCCCCATTATTAGGGGTCAATGAACAGTTACTCCCACCATTATTTATGGTCAATTAACCCCCCTTGACTCATTCATCTCACTCATAACACACACACATCCGATACTACTCTCTCAACCCTAACAAAAATTATCTTCCATTCCTATTAATCAAGATCCATGGCTGCCCTGGTATACCAACCTGCTCACAACAAGGTCGCCTATCTAGGAGATGGTCCACACCGTGATGATTTCACTGACATTTTGGATTTCATTGAGGCCTCAAACCTCAGGTATGCTTTTACTGTATGTCCCACTATTTATGATAGTGTCATTCGTCAGTTTTGGGCTTCTGCTCGTCTTGTGGCTGTGGTTGGTCGTCCACGTGAAATACATGCTACCATAGATGGACGTTCATACGTGGTTTCTGAAGATTCTATTCGTAGTTCCCTTCATCTTCAAGATGAAGGTGGGGTTGTTTCCATCCCCAATGCGGAGGTGTTGGAGGGGATGGCTGCTATTGGGTATAATCATAGGGGGAAGTTTAACTTCCAAAAGAATAGGTTTTCCCCCTAATGGAAGCTTCTAGTGCATTTTCTGATTCATTGTTTAAGTCCTAAGTCTGGGAGTTGGGATGCTTTTCCTACTCCTTTGGCTACTGGTCTCATATGCTTAGCACAGGGTAGGGTATTTAATTTCTCTCGTTATTTGTTTGAGGGGATGGTTAGCAATCTGTCTAGTGCTGGTTCTAGGAAGAAGTTTCTGATGTATCCTAGGTTTCTACAACAGATACTTGTTTGTATCCCCCGTGATAGGGCTGAACATGAGCCTTCTAAGCTTACTGCAAAAGTATACTATAATATGGCCCATGGGTTTAGCGGGGAGTGGAGGCCCCTTACTGAGGCCATGTTGGGGCTGGCTCAGGGTCCTCCTGATGTTGTTGTTCCTCCGGTTGAACAAGCCGAGGAGGAACCTCAATTAGGTGATGACCCAATGGAGGAAGAGGATCAGGCTGGTGGTGCACCTCATGTGGTCGAGGAAGAGCCGGTTGAGGAGGTGGTGGTTGAAAGGCCATCCACTTCCAAGGCTGCTCCTTCTTCATTGCCACATTCGTCTCCATTTGTGGAGACTCCCCCTCCTAGTCCTGCTCCACACTCTTCTGATAAGCCTTCTGGTGCTAGTGCTCCTAATGTTGACCCATTTGTTGCTTCTGGTTCCAATGACGCCTTCCCTGACCCAAGTCCTCTTGGTAGGAAAGCGGAGGAGCCTATTACACTTACTTCTTTACTTGATCTTATGCACAGGTATCATGCACGGATTCTTTCCTTGGAAGCAGATTTGAATCAACACCAGAAGCTTACTAGGGAATTTGTTCTTCCCATGGCTGACCGAATCAAAGCCTTGGAGACTCAGCAAATGCGACGAAAGAAGCATGTGGTTCACTCTGATTCTGATGAGGAGGTTAAGGATCGTGTTCAGGATGGTTTGACCTTGTTGGAAAAGGCTGCCTTTGCTGATAAATTGTATGATGATTTGCCGATTCCTCCGACTTCCTCCAGTGTTCCTTCTCCTGCTGCTGTTCCCACACCAATGGAAGGTGCTTCTGGTCCTACTGCTGGTTCCACTGCTGGTCCATCTCATGATCCAAAGGGGAAGGCTCCCATGACTGATGCTCCCTCACCACCTCGTAAGCGTACACGCAGACAGCTTGAGGAGGATAGGTTGGGTGAGGAGGCTGCTCAAAGGATGCAAGCCGAAATTGATCAAGCTGCTCGGGATGAGGAGGAAGCTCTTCAACAGCAGAGACGTGAACAGGTGTAGCATGATGCTATGCATTGGAATGATATCAATTGGATGCAGGTGTTGACTATTCTTACCAAGGATTATTCCCAGTTCACTGATCTTTTGGGTTCGGATGTGGATGAGCATAACTGTATTCCTCGAGCCATGGTGTTAATGCGCAAGCACCAATTGGCGCTTGCTGCACAGCTTCGTGAGAAGCGTAAGAACAGACCTTTGTCGAGAGCTGAGGAGCGAAAGCAGATGCAGCGATATGTGAAGTATCAGTCGGCTACCTATTTCACTACTGGTTGGAAGTGGGACAGGGTTAGGGCTTTGTCTTTTGATGAGCTTAAGGCGCTCTATGAACGAATGGTCAAGCATCAGAGCACCCCAATTCCGGAGCGATTCATTTATCGTCCTTCTCCACGTGTGGTGACCACTTCTTCACCTGCTGTTACTACTTGTCCTACATCTGATACTACTCCTGGTTCTGCTGCTATTCCATTGGTTTTTGCTGCTTCTACAGTTGGTACCATCCCTACTTCTTCGGTTGTTCCTCCGATTTCTTCTTCAGGTCCTGCTACCACCACCACATATGTTACCACCACCACCTATGCTACCACAACCACCACTACTGCTACACCTGCTATGGCATCACCATCACCACCCGTGCCTGGTTCTCAACCTATTCCTTCTTCTAGTGCAGCTCCTGTTGATCCGTTGGGTGGGAAAACTATTGATTCTACTTCTACTGCTCCCACTCCTGCTGCTCAGGTAAAGGTAAAGGTTGAACCCTCGCCTCATGATCCCACTCCTCGCCGTTCTATGCACAAGAACTTGGCTAGACGTGCTAGACGTGGCAAGACGGTTCCCTATGAGAAGCGTGCTCCCGAAAATCTTATTGATGCAGCTCCTGATAGTGACTCTGATTTGCCTTTGGGTAATGGTTATATTACTGGTTGGACGGTTACGCATTCCACGACTCTTCCTGGTACGGTATCTCATAGGATTACTCTTAGTGATGGGTCTGTTAGGTTTGCTTCGGGTCTGCAAGGTATTTTGTCTTGGGCGGATCGTAAAGATCTTATGGCTTTATATGGGTTTGTGGATGCCGGCATGCTTGTTCATCCTAATGATGTGTCTTCCTGGCCTGGTCTGCGAGTATGGGCTGATTTGAAGATGATGATTGATGCCCCTCCCCATGCTCCTATCTCTGGTGTCTGGAAGGATCAGCCACAATGGGTTATTCAGCGATGGAAGTTATATGCGGGCTGTGGTGTGCATATGTTAGAGTTGGAATCTGGTCTTATGGTATTCATGCTCACAGACTTGGATTATCCGTTGACGATTGCTTCGATGGAGGCTATGTTGGCTTGTCACTTGCAGATTTCTAATGCCCCCTCCGGGAATGAGTCTTCTATGGCAACTGCTTTGGTGGAAGGGATCCAAGCTCGTTTGAAAGCTGATAAGATGGCTGCTTCTGGTCTGTGATATGTTGGTTTGTAAGTTTTTATGTTTTGTGTTTTTGTTCATTTGTTAATACTGAAATTCTTTTCACCAATATGTAAAGTGATTGGTGACTTTCATTCATTATAGTTAAAAAAAAACAATGAAAAAAAAGAAAAAAAATATACTTTTTATATGATATCTGCTTATACTTTAAACACATCATGGATTTTACACTTGTGAATATAATACCATCTGCTGATTCAAACTTTGGGTTCTGGTTGCTGAGTCATACTTGTGCTGGTTACTGGTTTCATCTGGTGTTGGACTTGGTCCTCACAAGAACTGGTCCTCAACTCACCATGTCTAACCGACAAGAAAGAGTTGATTCACCTTAAGGGTACGGCTCCTGGTGTGATTCTCAAATCCGTTGATGGTTGCCAGGTTACCCAAAACTGGATGGTTTTCACTTGCCATGGTCCTAGACTGAAAAGTGGCTAATCCGAGGGGGTACGGCTCTTGGTAAAGATTTTCCCAAATCCGTTGATAGCTGTAATAGCTTGCTTAAAGCTATAGGGTTTTCAACTCACCGATGCTTCATTGCTAAGAGTTGGCGAGTCCAGAGGGGTACGGCTTCTGGTAAAGACATATCAAATCCGTTGACGGCTGTGATGGTTTGCCTAAAATCATCAGGGTACCCCCACTCACCATTGATTCACGTTCTAAGAGTTGGGCTGGGTTCTAGTCTCCCAGGGTGATGCTTATTCCACCAAAAAGATTGGCTAGCCCAAGAGCGAGCAGCTACTTGGTAAAGGCTCATCAAATCTGCTCATGTTGCTGTAAAGATTCAACACGATGCTGATGTGTTTCAAGCTTTGGAGAAGCTTCTAGTGTTCCATGTTGCGGCGATTCTTCTGTTACTTATCTTGCTGCTGCTGCTGTTTCTTTTGCTGATTCAATCCTCGAGCTTTATTGCACGTTTTACCAGGAAACTTGAACTCAACAGGTCAAATTCAAGTTTAGGGGAGGATTGTTAGGACCATTGGAATAGTTAATTGTAATAGGTAGAATAGGAGGTATGTAGTTCCTCCTGGTCCTAGTAGTAGTAGGAGCAAGTCGTGCTCCTGGTCCTAGTCAAATTCAAACTTTATTATTTATTTATTATTCTGTTAGGATATGCATGAGATATGTTAGGAAATGATATGCATATCGGTTTTACACGTTTTGTTTAATGCTGTATTAGGGTTTCCTTGTAGTATAAAAGGAACCTTAGGAAGAAGGGTTAGACACACCTTCATCAAACGTAGTTCTAGTCATTATCAATATTAGAAATCCTAAGAAAGGATCAAGTCTTTATAGTTATTCTCTTCTTCTTTATAGTATTTGTATTCTGCATTCATATTGTGTATAGAGTCTCTCTGTGAATAGACTTGTGATTACAGAAGTCGTTCACCGTTCCTGACAGGCTGCAAGATCCACATCTAGTGGACCCAACAGTGTTTTTACGTTTTTCAATTTTTTTGTGTTTTTGATTGTTTTTAATTTTTTTTGGATTTGTGGTTTATTACGTGGACAAAAAACAACAAATCTCTCCTCGAATCAAATCTTATGGAGCCTCAAGGAATGAAAACGATCACGCGGAGTGAACGCCTTCGATGAATTTAGAACGTTGGTGGAACACCAAAACGTTCAAGAGGTTTTAATCGTAGAAACCAAGAAAATATATATAGTATGTAGATAATACTTTGGGCGGCAAAACCCTCGATTAGCATTTCAAGATCAAATACTCACAAGTGAACGGGGGGAATGAGGTGGCGCGAAGCACTTAAGTACCTAGCTTCCCTTTAACAGCCTTTTATAGCACGTTGCCTATCTATTCACCGTATAATCCGTATTTTTCAAAATCGAGCTAAAAGAAAGTATTTATCTATTTTTGCTCTTTTCTTTTGGTTTGAGATTCGATTAAAATAATTGAGTGATGAAACCCAATTAAGGTTGTGTTTTCACACTTTTGGAGATATTCTATTTTTATTGTGATACGTATACAATATAGTAATAATATTCACAAAGAAAACAAAAACCGATAATACGTGTTAATAGAGTTCTATTTAACACAAATACTATTTATGGCTATATATTAAAAACAAAAGTTTCCAAATTAATCACAACACACTTGTCCGGAAGCAGCGTAAAAATGATTGTAGGTAAAACTACACTTGTTTAGGAAAACAAAGCGTAAAACCGGTAAGTATTAAACAAATGATTAATGGAAATCAAATGTGAATGACCCAAAGTAAAAAGTTCGTTTCCCAAGAAGGTTGATTGTGTGTGAAAAAATTGTAGGTATAGGATTAGTATTGCTAAGAAAGAAAAAGGGAAGAAAAGAAAATGACGGATACGATAAAAATAAGCTAAGACGTAAAAAACGTAAAATCGTAAAAATAGACAAAATAAAAACTTTCTCTAATAATTCCCAAAAATTTACCAAAAATTCCTAAAAATAAACTAGGGTTTACAAAGGATCAAAAATTCTTCAAACTTTTAATTAATTAATATTTAATTTTTAAATGCTAATTAAAGCCTAAAAATCAAATAAATTAATAAAAAGCCCAAATAAAGATTTTTCTATTTGTAAACCTCAAAATAATATAAGAAAGCTAAAAAGTATTTTTCCAAATTTTTGAACTAATTAAATCTATTTAAAATGAATTAAACTAAAAATAAAATATTAAAATAATATTAAAAATTCAAAATTATAAAAAATCCTAAAAAGTTGCAAACTAGTTTATGTTAACCTAAATAATCAGAAAATGAAAGTGAAATTACCAAATTACCCCTATTGGGCCCCAAAATGGGCTAAAAGTCAAAACAGACCCAAAATGAATTGGGCTTTTCATCCCAAAAACCAATGTGCACAAAAAGTTACCAAAATCTCCAGCCTTAGTCAAAATTTGATTTTAAACACAAAAGTCTAAAGGCCCAAAAGCTGAAAATGAGCTTATCACAACTTATCAGCCAATAAGCTTATCCTTATTAGGCCAATAAGCCCATTAAGCAATAAGCCAATGCCATAAGCTCTGCTTAAACACACACCCTTCTTATGAGATTTGAAACCTTTTTGCAAAAATAAATTCTGAAAAAGACCAAGGAATAAGCTGGAAATAAGCAAAGAACTTTTTCACTAAACGACAAAATAGTCGGGTTTGAGTTTTAGGGGGTTTCAAAATCTTATTCTTTTTGCCAAAGCTCACAAATAGCTTAACTAAGAATAATCAACAAAGAAAATCCCAAATAGCCAAGTAGAATAAGTTGTAGAAGCCAATAAGCTGGCCGAAAAAGCACAATAAGTTGGTCTTCTAGTCAAAAGCTTATTTTAAGATCTGATTTCTTCCAGTATTGATATTAAGTTGAGAAAAGTGACACCTATTACAAAATCTAAGTTGTTGCATGTACCAATAAGCCAGTTCAAATCAATAAGCACTTTGGCCAAGTTTGACCAAAAGTCAAACGCTGACAAGGCAATTCAAACGCTGACAAATGAATTTCTAGGCACTAACAAGACTTGGTGAAGTTTGTTTGCTATGTTTAACACCTGCTTGTCAATGATTAAGTTCAATCCTTGTGAATCAAAGTCCACAGTTGGTTAGACTTGATGTTTGTTTTGGCACAGAAGAACCAATAAGCTAGTTAGCTTATCATACTTCAATTAAGAAAACCAAATAGCAAGATACTCTCACAAGTAGCCAAATGATATATATTGAGAAACAAAAACCACAGGCATACAAGGTTCATGCAAATGTTGGTCAAAAATACAAGTGTCCTTTTGCTGATGCAGTTGACACTTGTAGTGACTTTCAATAAGCTATAAGTCCCTAAATAAGCTACCAAATAACACAACCAAATATTCAAAAGATGTACACCAACTAGAACTATTACCAAACCAAATTAAAGCCTTAATTCCAACTTATGAAAAAGTTATCCCTTCTGACTTTTTGACCAAAACCAAACCAATTTTTGACAGATGTTCCAAAAACTTGCAAAAACCTTTCCACACCTTGTGGAACTTAACTAGTGACCAAAAAAACTTCCAACTGACTTGTTTAGAGAAAACCAACCCCAAGAACCAAGGTCACAATACCACAAGGCCTTTTGATCCCAAATTTCCCAAACAGCCTCTTATAAACACTTTTCAAAGAAACTTTTTGTTCTTACCAACAACCTACTGATTTTATGGTTCCTAGAGGTCTACTAGATGACACTAAGCAGAAGTAAACCAAAAACTTGCAGTCACAAACACAAGAATACAAAATCACATAGCATCAACACTTGACAGATTTTTAACAAAAATTTAAAGAGATAAAAGTGAGAGAGAGTGAATCTCTTCCCCACAACTTCATAGGGGAAGTCAGCAATGCTCCCTAGAGTGTGGATCAACAGCTAGATCACACCTAGGGTACTTGGAACAAGATATGAGAAGGAGACTTGGCTAATGGTTTAAAGCAGATCCTCAAGGCCATTAAATCTTCAACACAATGAACAAAAAGTCCAACCGAAGGTTGATAAACCTTTACAAGCTTGGTATCAACAAGCTTGTAAGAGCTTATAGTTTTTTGTTGGGGTTAGCACAAGATATAATCAAAGCAGGGGGATCAAATACTAACAGGGGGGTTAACCACATTTCAAACACGTGTAAAAACTTCTCTAATGCAAATCCAAGCTAACCACTCAAGAACTAAGGTCTTGGGCAGCCAATGAATGGATCTTAACACCCAGGATCCAAGGGCTTCAACTGGTAAAGCCTTGAATCCTTAGATCAGATCTGCTTTCAAAACACTTTTTAAAAAACTTTTAAAACTTGAAACCTTAACAAAACTTAAACGTGGCCAACACAAACCAGCAAAAAACTTTCAATATGATTGTGGAACACAGATTCAAGCATCTAAAACCAACTTCATTCAATATAAAGGAATTACAATTTCAAAATGCAAAATACACAACTTATATTGATATGAAAGGAATTACAAAGAGTATGCAAGGAAAATGGAACAAAGGGACTCTCACAAGCTGAGGTCTCCTTTTATAGAGCTAATGGACTATTCTAGAAAACTGAAAATAAATAAACCCTAGCTATGGATTTCCAGAATTGCCCTTGGACGTTTTGAGTTGCTGTGTTGTCCAAATTGATCTTGGTAATTTGTTTTTGCCTTTGGGACCAAGTATGAAGCATAAAGCGTTGATCTTGCCACGTAGGATGTCTTGGAGGCTAAGTTGTTCTCTGATTGGTTGAAAGGGAATTGTGAGTGGGGTCCATGTTGATGGGATGGTTGATGTGAGGCGTGAGATGGGTTCGTGTGAGGTTGAATCACACGTGGGTGTAGGTAATTGGAGTTTACCCTTTGGTTTAAGTGAGGTAAAATCTGGGTGAAGAAGGTGAATAGTAACTCGTTTTGATCCGTACAAAGGTGGGTAAAGTTGTTTGGCGCGTGTTTGTGGTTTGAATTTTTGGTTGTGGCAAAAACAGTCCTTATCTTTTGGCAAAGTGTGAATAACAAGTTTAAACAACCCAACAAACGTATTCCCTTTATAATGAAGTTTCCAACTTTATACTTTGGCCACCAAAACTTTTCAAAAAGATTATCAAGGACTTATTTTGACATTCTTGGATATTTGAAGGACCAAAATTGAAATTTCTTGAACTTTGAAGGTCTTCATTGTATATTTGACTTTGAGGAGGACCATAATTGACAAATCCATATATTTTAGGGACTAAACTTGCCAATTCTTCAAAGTTGAGTGGCCTTTTTGTAATTTTGACAAACTTAAGGGACCAAACTTGTAATTATGAATATAAAAGGGTATTGAGTGTCATTTCTTCAATGATGAAGGACTTCTCTTGAACATCTTCAATCTTTCAAGGACTTTATTCTTGGAAAATCATAACTTGGGCCCGGTTCATTGTGTGGCTTCGTTTCTCGTGTTCGTTTTTCCTTGTTTCTTGTGATCTTTTGTCTTTTTCACGATATCCATACCTATACACAAGTAACAAACACAAGCATATAATATGGTATTTTAATGACATTTTTAACATTTAAAGCCCAAAAAGACTGATGAGATCATGTATAAATGCCATCTCATCAGACAACCCCAAAGATGAGAAGTATCTCATGGCTCACGCTTCTAAAGAGGTATATTCTGAAACCGAATATTATAGCAATGATAGTTTTTCTCTAGATGTTAACGAATTAGAAGGCCAATACAACAATTTACATAAACTTAGCCTTGAATTCATTGAAAGGAACAAAGTGCTAAAATCAACTTGAACTAAGCTTGAAAATGAGATTAGTAAGCTAAGAGAAATTAGCTAAGCTTGAGAAAAACAAAGAAGTTGATTTAGGTTGTGTAAATTGTGAAAACCTTAGACAAGAGAATGAAGATCTCAAGAGTACCTCCATTAAATTGGAAAAGTTCATGAAAGGTACTAGTGCTCTTGATGATATGTTGAACAAACAAATTCATTCTAAGGAAAGACTTGGGTCGGGATATAACACTAATGAAGCATCAACTAATGAACCAAAACAAGTTAGGTTTTTAGAAAACGCACCCCTGTACGCGATTCGTCAGTATATGGCGCGGTTCCTTATGACTAAGGAACCACGGGTGGAGCTAAAGAACCGCGGACAGAGGATAGTTTTTGTGAAAATCCTGAACTTTCTGAAAAGTCTATTTTAAGTGAAGGGCCAAAACATCTTCTTGTTAACAAGGTCAAAGTACCTATGCTTGATAAAGAATTCTCTTGGTAAATTCTACAAGCCTTTAAGTAAACCTTTAATGGGTACAATAATTTATATAGACAATCATCTACTCCTCTAAGAGTACGCAATTAGTCAAAACCTAGAAGTAGAACACCTACACCAAAAAGAGATGATCAAGCTAAGTCGCGACCTAGAAGTAAAACTCCAACACCTAGAAGGAATAACAATAATTCTAGATCAAGGTCAAAGACACCTAGGAGAAACAATGGACAACAAAATGGCCATATGAATTGGAATAGTTATCAACAACAATAATTTTCTCCATGAGGAATGTCTCCTCCATTCATGCATCCCAACCAAATGCAAGGGATGTTTGGAACTAACAACTTTGGACCCATGAGATATTGGGGACCAAATGTTTGATCTTGTGTGTTGTTACCTAGATATGCTTGGGAATCGATTTAGAGCCCGATGAGTGGATTAAGGATAGTGGATGTTTAAAACACATGACGGGTAATCGAAGTTTGTTCTCACACTACAAAGCATATGATGGAGGTAACGTTACTTTCGCTAGTAATCAACGTGGCAATATCATTGGCAAAGGTATCGTTTCTCTTGACTCCATGACCATTGAAAATGTAGAGCACATAGATAACTTAGGTTTTAACCTTCTAAGTATAGGTCAAATTTGTGACAATAAGTGTAAGGTCATCTTTTTGGAATATGATAGTGAAATCGTAAATGATGGAAAGGTCATTGAAAAAGGTGTTAGAAAGCATGGGCTTTATGTCATGAAGGTCAATAGGAAGTCAAAAGAAAACTTATGTCTAGCGACTTTAGATGATAGTTCTAGTCTTTGGCATAGGAGAATAGGTCACGCTATTATGCGTTTAATTCAATCTTTAGTCTCTAAGGAGTTGGTAAGAAATCTCCCCAAGATGAAGTTTGATAGTCACTTTTGTGATGCTTCCAAAGTTAGGAAGCAAGTTCACTCAAGCCACAAAGACAAGAATTTGGTTTCGACCTCTCGGTGCTTAGAGCTCCTACATATGGATCTCTTTGGACCTTCCACCATACGGAGTTATGGAGGTAACCTTTATACCCTAGTTATAGTTGATGACTATTCTAGATTCACTTGGACTAGATTTTTGGCGTCTAAAAATGAAGCTTTCGATCACTTCGAAACCTTTAGTCGAAGAATTCAAAATCAACTAGGATGTTCAATTGTCTCTATTAGGACGGATCATGGTAGGGAATGTGATAATGAAGTGCAATTCGGTGCCTTTTGTGAAGCTCATGGTATTACCCATAACTTCTCGGCTCCTCGCACTCCACAATCAAATGGGGTAGTTCAAAGGAAGAATAGGACCATCCAAGAGATGAGTAGGACGATGTTAAATGAGCAATCTTTGCCTCAAAATTTTTGGTGCAATGCCGTGGACACATCGACCTATATTCTCAACCGAATTCTAATTCGACCTTTCCTAGGAATGACCCGCTATGAGATTCTTAAAGGTAAGAAGCCCTCATTGGAATAATTTAGGGTGTTTGGAAGCAAGTGCTTCATTCTTAACACCAAATATTACCTTACTAAGTTCGACCCAAAGTCTTATGAAGGTATCTTTTTAGGTTATTCCCAAACTAGCAAAGCTTACATAGCCCTAAATAGAACCACATGTGTAACTAAAGAATCACTTAACGCGACATTTGATGAAACCCCTCCTTCATCTAAGACACCACCTTTGGTAGATGATGACTTGGATGAAATAGAAGTAGTTAAAGCCAAAGATGTTAACAACATAGGAGATAAAGACCTTAATGTTGAAAAGGGAGTAAACATCCAGGAGTCAATGGATCATGCTCTTCACAACGTCATAGGCGAATTAAATCAAAGGACTGTAAGATCTCATGTCCAAAATCAAAGTAACTTCTTTTGTTTCGTCTCCTTGATTGAACCAAATAATGTTAAAGAAGCTTTGATGGATGAGAGTTGGGTCATCGCTATGCAAGAATAATTGAATCAATTCATTGCTAATGACATTTGGGAACTTGTTTCTCCACCTAGAAGTTCTACCATTATAGGAACCAAATGGGTATATAGGAATAAGTTAGACGAGAATGGTGTTGTGTCTCGTAACAAGGCTAGACTTGTAGCTCAAGACTATAATCAACAAAAAGGTATTGATTATGACGAGACATACGCACCCGTAGCAATAATAGAATCCATTAGAATCCTTTTAGCTTATGCTTGTGCCTTAGACTATAAGTTTCAACAAATGGATGTAAAGAGTGCATTTCTTAAAGGTTTGATCAATGAGGAGGTATATGTGGCTCAACCTCCCGGCTTCATTGATTTTGAGAAACCAGATCATGTTTATAAGCTTAAGAAAGCTCTTTATGGTCTTAAAAAATCTCCCAAATCTTGGTATGATAGACTTAAAGAGTTTCTTGTTAAACATGAGTATACCATGTGAATGGTAGACAATACGCTCTTTACAAAGAAGAAAGGTTCTCACCTCATTATCGTACAAATATATGTTGATGACATTATATTTGGCTCAACTTGTCAATCATTGTGTGATGACTTTGCCAAAATCATGCATGACGAGTTTGAAATGAGCATGATGGGAGAATTTAACTTCTTTTTAGGACTCCAAATTAAACAAATGGACGATGGTATTTTCTTTAATCAATCCAAGTATGTTAAAGAAATGCTAAAGAAATTTGGATCAGAAGGCTCTAGACCGATGAAGACCCCTATGGCCTCGGATACTAAACTCACACTTGATGATGATTGTGAGTCGGTAGACAACACCAAATATAGAGGTATGATTGGTAGTTTGTTGTAACTACCGGCAAGTCGACTAGATATCAGGTTTAGTGTTTGCCTTTGTGCTCGCTTCCAAGAGGCTTCCAAAACCTCTCACCTTGAAGCGGTTAAGCGTATCTTCTGATACATTAAGGGCACTATACATTTAGGATTATGGTATCCTAAAGGGGCCGACGTAGAAACCATTGTCTACGCGGACTCGGATCATGCGGGAGACTATGTGGACCAGAAAAGCACTAGTGGAGTTTGTACCTTCATGGGTTGTTGTTTAACTTCTTGGTTCTCCAAGAAACAAACCGCTCTTGTAATATCCACCACGGAAGCCGAGTATGTGAGTGCCGATAAAGCTTGTCAACAATCTCTATGGATGAAGCAAGCTCTTGTTGATTACGGGATTTCTCTTGATGATGTTCCCATCATGTGCGACAATAAGTAGCAATAGACCTTAGCAAGAATCCCGTGCAACATTCACGAACTAAGCCCATAGATATTCACCACCATTTCCTTAGGGATAATGTTCAAAAGGGGAACATTTCGATTGAGAAGGTAACCTCGGTAGAAAACTTAGTTGACATCTTCACTAAGCCACTTAAGAGGGAACCTTTTAATTACTTGCGCTGTGGGCGGTTCTTTATTGAGACCGCAACTCCTTATCGATAAGGAACCGCCGGTGGAGAAAAGGAACCTTACACAGAGCCTTCCTTTTCGGGTATTTCTGAAACACCAAATTTGTTCCAAAACTTTTTGGAATCTTTGTTTCAACCCTCTGACCACACCCAAAATATCTTGGGCTTTCTCTATTTAACCCTAAGCATTTTTCATCCTTTCTAAAATCAGAATGTCTTATTCTCCAAATGAAAGCCTTGATTCTCTTCCATTTTCTCCAATTGCTTTCAATCCCAGCTCACCCAAGAACACTCAAAATCACATCTCTTTTCCTTCTAAGAATGTTGACTGTGGAACTTCTTATCTTCCACCACTAGCCTTTAGTGTTCTTCCTCCTTCACATGATAATGTCATGCATCATGGAACATATTTTCATTTTTGTCAATATCAACATCTTGCTATGGCTCATATCTATGAAAAGTTGAATTACATCAAGAGTCTCTTAGTCAAACCTCCTCTTCACTATGACTATGAGATTTCTACCAAGCCACCACCACCTCCTTCCGCCACTACCTTGTCTTTTATCTAAGCATTGCTTGCTTATCTTTAAGACATCTAGTTCAAGCAAATTTTAGAGTTCTATTTTAACTAGGATTAGATTTATGCTTCTCTTTTGGCTTGTTTTATTTTTCATACATCTTTGTATGCTTTGTTTCCTTGTATCTTTTATCATGTTTCATTTGAAATGACTTATCTTGGATCTTTGTCTCTTATCTTATTTTTGTGTGACCTTTCTTATATCTTGTTGGATGTCTCTTCTCTACTACTAACCCTTCTATGTAGCTTGTCACCATATCTCGATTCCTTGGTGCCCCAAGCAAGAGGGAGTAAGCACCAAGGGGGAGCATTTGCAAAGTCCGGTTCTTTTCTTCTTCAAAGACTTTTGCAACCTTTTTGCTTCGAAAAAGGGGGAGAAATGAAATAAACTCGTCTTCGAAAATCTTATTTTTATTAGGTGGTTGAGTTTATGTATTTTCGGAATCAAAAAGGGGGAGATTGTTAATGCAATGATGCCTAAAAATTTTACTTGGATTTTTCTGTCTCGCTTTGTTTTGATTATGACAATATGTAAGCATTTACGAAAATAACTAAAAACGAATTCTTGAGTTCAAGTATTTTTCTTTTCAACCATTATCACATAAGGTATGGAAAAACATGTACTCATCATAATTAAGTGATCAAGGATTTAATATTTTCTTAAAACTCACTTTTTATTCAGTGTGACAAGTTTTTATTAAACCTTCTTTTTAATGAAATGTTTTATTAAATTATTTATTTGACAATTTGAAAATTTGAAAATGGCATATTCTATCTAGGTTTGGAATATCCTTTCAGGATATTTTAATCTCCAGATTCGAACCATACTACTAAAAGACAAAAAGGAGTGGAGTCTACTCTAGCGGTTCCTTAAGTGGCTAGCGGTTCCTTATCGATAAGGAACCGCGGGCTGCAATAAGGAACCGCGGGAAGATATAGTCATTGGAAGTTTGTCTTATAAATAGTGGATCATTCTTAGATTTTCTCCTCACCTCTTTTGCACGTACATCTCCAGATTCTTTCATACTTATTAAATCACTAAAATCCTTGGTCATTTGGTTGATTACTAGATGTTTAGAAGTGAATCTTTCTCCTCCCATCTCTTCCTCTCAAAGTGCAAAGAGAAGAACACTTTCATCCTTGAAGTGTTGTGTCTACCTCAAAGATCCATTGAAGATCTAAACTTATTTATTCATTGTTGTGTCATTGTTGTGAAGATCCAAGTAGTTATGTCTATTTGGAAGTTGTGTATGTATTAAGGTTAATACTTGGTCCTTAAAGTATATTGGTGTAGATTGGTCCTAGCTAAGATTAGAGCTCGAATTTTAGCTTAGAGTCGGAAATTGGATAAGAGACATTGTGTAAGGTTTCTCCACCTTAAGGAGCTTGTTGATTAGTGAACTCTCAAGTAAGGTGTACTCGAGGAGTGGAGTAGGAACGAGGTGTGAGCTTCGTTGCCAAACCACTATAAATCCTTGGTGTTTGGTTTGATCTTTCTTTTCCTTATCTCTTTACATTCATTATTCTTTATGTGAGAAACAGTGTATACTTTTATTAAAATCAAATTACAATTAATAAAACTAACAGAAAATAAAGACAAAAATAATAACAGTGATCAAGAAAGCAGTAAAACTAAGACGAGGCACATGTTTAACATGCTTCCTTTAAAACAGATTCGCCGTCTGTTTCCCAGGGTACAACGTCCAAAGCTGTTGTACAGCCGGACTAAACAAACTTGCCTGAAAGATCACGGAAGCCTTGCGTGTTTCTGATCGACGAGCTGCTAGAAAACTGTCTGGTAATAGAGTAAGGAAAAAGAAGCATTTTTCTGATATTGAAAACTGAATGAGAATGGTTTATTTTATAGCCAATTCATGTCTTGGTCACCAAGACAGAATATATGCTCCTAAAATAATCTGACATACAAATCTATTAAAAATAAGATTTGCATGTATTTTACATACACAGGAAATTCTGTCATGACTTACTAAGAAAGTCTATATCTATTCCTTAAATAGATGTACAAAATTTTCTAGAAAAATCCGAATTTGTAGCAAAAAAGATACCAAAATCTGCCTGCACCCAAGCTAGTTTTCGGAGCTGCATTCGTGTCTGTAGGTCGCGCGCTCGTGCACAAGTTCAGTAGCTTCGAACCCGTTTTTGGCCTAGAAATCTCACTATATGCACCCCCCTGCGCGCGTAGGCGTGGGAGTAAAAACCCACAAATGAATATTGTAGGGTAGAAACTAGGATTTCCTTATAAACATGTTATCACTTCATGTTTCAAGCGATGCAGGACAAAATTTTTTCCAAATATTGTGTTTCACGTGACTGACTTTGAGACACAATATCTCATTCATATTAACTCCATATTGGACATACTTTAGCTCGTTGCGAAGCTCTCTTCGAGGAGAACGCAAAGCTACTAAGTACTACGTATATATATAACATATACATATATAATATTATGTCCAAAGTATTGCAAAAACCATATTTTGCAAAACATTTTCCAACAATCCCCCACATGAATGGGAATCGGTCAAAAACACACAAAAGTTAAAATTTTTTCGGTTAAGTCCTGTATAGGATAGGTAGGTGTAACCCTTTGAACCTTCCCTTGTGAGATGCACTTAGTCTCCTAGATCTGAGTAGACGCGATGTCCTTGAACTCAGCCTCTGTTTACGTAGACGACAATACACACTCACACAAGACTCTCCCTGACCTTGTCAAGTCCTCATAGTCGTGTTCGTTATGGTCATGAACACTCGCCTGGTTCTGCAAGAGCTCTTAGAAATTTTTCGCCCCCATAATTTCCTTCGAAGCGACCCCACTTCTCTCTCACATAGGTGATTTCATCTTGAATCATTAAAAACATATATTTTATGATTTCATCTTGAATCATTATGCTTTATGATTTCATCCCGAATCATTAAGCCACATGTTTAACCTCTCAACAAGTCACATTATTCTAGGAATGGACTAGGAAAGTTCTTGTATTAAGTAACTCGCCCATATTGACGTGACTTCCCCCACATTTCTATGATTAGGTTGTCCTATTGAACTCAGATCTTGGGATCTCCAATCAACTGGGTTAGGTTTTCCTTCATAGAAACCCATTCCTTCAAGGGCTTTAGTCCCATTCCTTTAGACGACTTACTAACTAACTCTCTGCTTAAGCCTTTCGTAAGCGGATCCGCAATGTTATCCTTTGACTTCACATAGTCAATTGAGATAACTCCTGTTGAGAGTAGTTGTCGTACCGAATTATGTCGACGACGCATATGTCTAGACTTTCCATTATACATTGTGCTATGAGCTCTGCCAATTAACGATTGACTATCACTATGTATACTAATGGCTGTTACCGGTTTAGTCCACCTGGGTATGTCCTCTAGGAATTAACGTATCCATTCCGCCTCTTCTCCGCATTTATCTAACGCGATAAATCCGGATACCATCATGGACTTAGCTATTACTGTTTGTTTGGAAGACTTCCAAGATATAGTGGCCCCTCCTAGTGTAAACACATATCCACTGGTCGATCTAGAATCTTTTATGTCAGATATCCAATTTGCATCACTGTATCCTTCAATAACCGCTGGATATCTAGCATAATTCAGTCCATAATCACGATTGTATCTCAAATAATGAAGTACCCTAGTCATAGCTTTCCAATGTGCTTCACTTGGATTACTAGTATACCTACTCAGCCTGCTAAAAGCATACGCTAAGTCAGGTCGGGTACATGTCATCAAATACATTAACATGCCAATAATTCTTGAATACTCTAATTGGGCAACACCTGCGCCTCTATTTTTAGATAGATGCAAACTGGTGTCAATTGGAGTTCTAGTAAGGCCGGAATCCCCCGCATTATGAGTATTAAGAATTTTGTCCACGTAATGTGCTTGACTTAATGCAAGTCCACTTTGAGATCGTATGATCTTTATTCCAAGGATCACATCAGCCAAACCCATATCTTTCATGTCAAACTTTGATTTCAACATGTCTTTAGTAGACTTGATCATCTTGTCATTACTGCCAACGATAAGCATATCATTAACATAAAGACACAAGATTACATATCCATTATTCGTGTCTTTGACATAAACACACTTGTCGCATTCATTAATTTTGAATCCACCCTCAAGCATGGCGTGATCAAACTTTTGATGCCATTGTTTTGGAGCTTGCTTTAAGCCATACAATGACTTAACAAGCCTACAAACTTTGCTCTCTGTTCCAGGAGCCATGAAACCCTTGGGTTGGTTCATGTATATTTCTTCTTCTAAATCTCCATTTAGAAAAGCCGTTTTCACATCCGTTTGGTGAACTTCTAAATTTCATAATGCGGCAATAGCAAGAATCATCCTAACAGAAGTTATTCGCATAACAAGCGAATAAGTATCAAAGTAATCTAGAACTTCGCGTTGTCTAAAACCTTTGATCACCAATCTTGCTTTGTACTTATCAATGGTGCCATCAGATTTCATCTTCTTCTTGAAGATCCATTTATAGGCTAGTGGTTTACAACTAGGAGGTAAATCCACGAGCTCCCAAGTATGATTTTGTAAAATAGACTCTATTTCACTATTAATCGCTTCTTTCCATCGAGGCCCTTCCGAGGAATTTACAGCTTCTTGATAAGAAGTGGGTTCATTTTCTACCATAAAAGAGACAAAATCGGGTCCAAATGATTTATCGGTTCTCGCCCGTTTGCTTCTTCTAGGTTCAACCTCTTCTTCCCTGGGTTGATCTTGTCTCTCATCTTGGAGATCATTATCATCTCGTTGTCTCTTATCTTGGACAACTGCATCATCTATTCTAGATGTGTTTCCATTTTCCTTCTTTAAACAAGGAAACATGTTTTCAAAGAAGGACGTGTTCCTTGATTCCATAACTATGTTCTTGTGTATATCTGGGTTTTTCGAATCATGTACAATGAAACGATTTGCACTGCTATTCTTAGCATATCCAATAAATATACAATCCACATATTTAGGTCCAATAGTTTGGGCCTTAGGTGTCGGCACAACTACCTTGGCTAGACACCCCCACACTCGTAAGTACTGGTATGATGGTTTTCTTCCCATCCATAGTTCATATGGGGTTTCCTCTTTATCCTTACGAGGTATCTTGTTTAAAAGATAAGTAGCCGTTATAATGGCTTCCCCCCACATGTCCCGGCTCAAACCAGAACTTTACAACATGGCATTAACCATTTCTTTCAAAGTACGGTTCTTCCTTTCGGCAATACCGTTTTGCTGAGGTGAATAAGGAGCAGAAACTCGTGTCTAATTCTATGTTTCACACATAGATCAGCAAAAGGAGACACATATTCACCTCCTCTATCACTTCGTACAACCTTGATTTTCCTACCAAGTTGATTCCCAACTTTGGTTTTGTATAGAACAAACTTGTCTATAGCTTCATCTTTACTTTTCAACAAGTAAACATAGCAGTACTTTGTGCAATCATCAATAAACGTGATGAAGTACTTATTTCCACCTTTTGTGGGTAATGATTTCAAATCACATATTGTCTGTGTGTATCATATCAAGTGGTTCGGTTCTTCGTTCAACCGATTTGAAAGATGATCTTCTAAGTTTCGCTTCAACACAAGTTTTAAATTTAATCAAACGACGCATTGAATTAAAATTAACATGTCCAAGACGGCCATGCCACACATTAGAAGACTCAATCAAGTAAGCAGAAGAATTCATTTTATTGATAGCATTCTTAACAACTATTACATTGAGCTTAAACATACCATTCAGGGCATACCCCTTGCCAACATACATTTGATTCTTAGAAAGAACAACTTTATCAGACTAAAAAACAAGACGAAAACCAAACTTATTCAAAAGCCATCCGGACACAAGATTCTTACGAATCTCCGGAACATACAAGACCTTAGTCAACTTGAGCTCTTTCTCGGATGTCATCTTCAAAATAACATCTCCTTCGCCCTTGATATCAGCAGTTGCAGAGTTGCCCATATACAACTTCTCTGCATTGTCAGCTGATCTGAAAGAGTGAAATAGACTCTTGTTAGCAAACACATGACGGGTTGCCCCAGTATCAACCCACCAATCACTATTATTAGAACCTACTAGGTTAATTTCAGATATCATGGAAACGACATCAGACACCATAGAAATCATGTACACATTATCATTAACCATATTAGCCTCGCGTGGAGTCACCCGCTTTGGCGCTTTGCAATTAGCAGCACGATGACCTGGCTTGTCACAGTTGAAGCAATTTCCTTGGAACTTCTGCTTCACAATTCCAGCTTTAGGAGCAAGGTACTCAGACTTCCCTTTGCTCTTCTTTTCATTCTTCCCTTTGCCAAAGCTCTTGCCTTTAGACTTTGAAGAAGACGAACCATGATCAACCATATTTGCCTTGGTAGAATCAGGTGTATAAGTGTTTTTTTGAGCTAGCCTGTTGTCCTCTTCAATACGAAGACGAACAACCAAGTCTTCAACGGTCATCTCCTTTCGCTTATGCTTTAAGTAGTTTTTAAATTCTACCCAGCTTGGAGGTAACTTTTTAATGATAGCAGCAACTTGAAAAGTTTCACTCAAAGTCATCCCCTCAGCATGAATGTCGTGTAGCAAAACCTACAGATCTTGAACCTGAGTTATCACACTCTTTGAATCAACCATCTTGTAATCCAAAAACGAGCTACCACGAAATTCTTTGTACAAGCATCCTCAGTTTTGTACTTGCGTTCCAACGATTCCCATAATTCTTTGGCAGTCGTAGTCTTGCAGTACACGTTGTACAAAGAGTCCACCAAACCATTTAGAATATAGTTGTGACACAAGAAGTCTGAATGTTTCCATGCTTCAACAGCTTGCACGGCTTGTTGATTAGCGGGTAAAACTTCTTTAGGAGGTTCCACCTGAGGTACAGTCTCCTTTAAGAACTTCGCAAGGTTCAAAATAGTGAGATAGAAGAACATCTTCTGCTGCCACCTCTTAAAATTTTGTCCATTGAATTTTTCTGGTTTTTCAGCATGATTAGCAACTGTGTGGGTAACTGGCGCACCAGTTACATTCAAAATAGTAGTTGCAGGAGTTTCAGGAGTGCTGGTAGACATTCTGAAAGATCAAACAAGATCAAAACACAAACAGTTAGACAACTGTTATAAATCTATATATAAGAAATTCAATCGTGATCTCTATATACTTATAGTGGATCTGCTTCAAAGACACTCAATCTTGGTTTCAGTGAATCAGATGCAATTATCAAACGTTTTAGTTTAACAGAAACACAATCTTTGTTTCAATAAAGTGATTAGAACAACTGCTAAATAATTTAACTGTTAATTAAAATATGTAAATTAAAACTAATTTCTAGTAAAACTCAATCCTGGTTTCGGCAGAAACAGTTTATAAATAAATCTGATAAAATTATTAATCCGATTTAATAAAAGTTTTAATTCTGTTAAACAAAGTCTGTTTTAAGATTGTGGGAAATGGTGTTGATACTATGGTTTTCATTGGGGTTCAGATTATCTCTCAGAATCTTCTCGAATTGATCATGGTTTAAAGTGGAATAGTTGTTCTTGGTGACAAATAGGGGGTTTGGTTTTCTAATCTACTAAAAAGGTTTAAATGCACAATCTAACACCCCACCAAATGCTATGCGCAGCGGAACTACAACATTTGGGTGCTAGGCAGTTATCATCGCACACAAGATATATCGAACGACTCCAAAGAGACGTCAATTTTAAACTTAAATTAAACATTGTTAAAAATGTATTTGTCTACGGATTTTCCAACCCCAAATGATACAACAGAGTTTTGCGTTTCGGTCCCCATGAATCTCAACCCCAAAAGTTACAGTTTTCACAACAACATGACATAGAGTTAAAAATGTTTAAGTAATAACGGGAGGAAAAACAAGTAGACTCCAAGCTCCACACACAACATCCATCCAATGCACGCTCCATGCTACACTTCAGCGGTTACCTGAAACACATGCTAAATTTGGTCAACGAAAACGTTGAGTGGAATTCATAGGTTTTACAATTCATTTTGAACATATGTGAAATAAAACCATTCACGATCATTCATAGACTTGTCGATCAAACAATCTATATTCAAGATACTGACAATTGTGTTTAAGCTCATGACTCTAAACCGTTAACTCAATCACCCGCGTAATAATTACCGGCGTGATTCAGATGAAACCAGTGCCCCTACTAAGGCATCAGTTGCAATTATACCTTATCTCTTATCACAAATTAACCGTCCGCAGGGGGTATCAACGTACTAGCCCTCGTCTCGGATAGGGTAGTCAACCCCATAGTACTATCACTTTGTATAAGCGGCTATTTTTAATCCACGCTAGGACTAAACAATAGTTAATAGTTCATGAATTTAGGGCCTTTTGCAACTAGGTACTCAACACAATTTCAAAGGCAACATTCGGGTCCAACAATCATTCATGACATATGTTCATTTTGAAAACTAGCATGCATTTCCCTCGCGGGTAAAACAGTTTGAAATAATAATAAGCGAGGCTATAAATTCACACCTTATATAACAAGTAGTCGATAGTTCGAGAGACGGTCACTGACGACGATACGGATGCCCGGGTAAATCAACACCTATCAAACCAAATAACGCGTAATGAGTAATATCATTTTAAAAACCTTATGGTACTGTATAAAATACATACATATTAGTCACTTGTGACAATTACAACTCACGCCAAAACAAAACAACAAGTGTTACTCGTTTTATACCATTTGTCCTTATTATTAACGTTATACATTTTTACTTGTTTTCGCCGATACTTACCAAAAGTACGGACTGTTTTACTATACTTAACCCTTTTTATAAAATTTGAGAAAATTCTAAAAAATACTTTAAGACCTGTAGAATTCACATATTTAATCCCAACAAAAGTTTTCGCTTCTACGACCCGTTACTCAACACTTTTCCAAAACTACGTTTTTCGGACTGAAATTGTACTTTGACCAAGTCGGACTCATTTGACCCGTTTAAAATACTCCATTGACCCATTTGACACCTAAGTCCTATAATAGACTCAAATGTGCAGGTTTGAGACCAAAAATCAACCCTTGACCATTTACCAAACTAAAGTTATAGTCCCCGGGATTTGACCTAAAACCAAGCATAATTTCGGATTATGACGGTTTTCATCTCCCGGTACACGAATTTCAAAACGTCGTAACTTTTGACTCGTTAGGAGTCGTAAGCTCTACCTTATACAAAATAGAAGCTAAGAAGATGCTCTACAACTCTATCCTACTCACAAGACCTGTTTACAAAATAATTTTTACAAACACACTATAAACTTTCTGCCTAAAATTACCTATACTAAAATCATACCAACGCTCGTTTTCAAACCCATTTATCAACACTAGACATCATCCTAAGCATTCCTAATCACAAACAAACATCATTTTAAGTCCTAATCCCCTATTGATCATCATCCTCATAAAACCAAATCATAAAAACAAGCATGCAAGTGAATATACCCATCTAAAAACATGTAAACATAGGATTAAACACAAAATTAAACATCAAAACATTGATCACCATGATCCCCAAACACCCCCCTTTGAGCCGTGGGGTTTGAGTGATCAAAACCCACCAACCAAATTGATTTTGGTTGATTTGTTTGGTGTTCTAGCATCATTCTAACATGAATTAGACATGCAAATGCCCAATTAACATCCAAATGAACTTTTGAAAAATCTTGAATTTTTGGAAGAATTTTTGTTAATGCATGTTTGAAATAACCATGGATTAACACTTACTAAAGGATTTTAGAAGGTGTTCTTTGATTAGAATTAATCAAAACTAAAAAAAATTGAAGCGGTGGGGGTTTTGGGTGTTTGGCCGTCGGCCTAGAGAGAAAAAGGGAGGGGGTTTGATCTTTTTTTTTTTAAATGTTTTGTGTGTGAGTGTTTGTTCCCCTTTTGTGAAATGGGAGGGACCAATGTGCAATTTAAGCTTTCTTTTGGCCTTAAGCAAAAACGACTCTAAAACTTTACGGGATTGACTCACTAGTCATTTTAGGAAATTTTACGGGAGTCGGGAATCATCCCAAACACTCCAAAATACTTTTGGGATACTTTAAATGTACTCGGAAAGCAATAAAACTCACCCGACTCGACTTAACACGAACCGTAAGTAAAATTCTCGAAAAATTACATTATCGATAAAACGTCAATAATTATAGAAATTTGGGCATCCATCGGGATCGTATTCGTCATCGTCCTTCTTAAATCGTCAATCGTCAAAATTATAACCTCGAACATCGGTTTCAACCAAAATACTAAAATATATAGCAATTAAAATTTATTAAAAATTTCAAAAATAAGCGTAATTTAGGGTAATGTTAGTGACCTCGGTTCTAGGGTATCACATCCACCCCTCCTTAAAGAGAGTGACATCCCGGCGCTCGCCTCTCCTTATACTCACATTTCGTGCCGCTGGAACAGATGAGGATACCTTTCCTTGAAAAAGTCCTCACGTTCCCAAGTGTATTCCGGTCCACGCCTAGAATTCCATCGAACCTTCACAATGGGAATTCTACTACGCTTCAGCCTCTTGACCTCTCGGTCCATAATTTCCACGGGTTCTTCCACAAAATGCATTTTGTCGTCCAGTTGAATCTCGTCCCAAGGAATCACCAATTCCTTATCCGCCAAACTCTTCTTCAAGTTCGATACGTGAACGTGTCGTGAATAGCACTAAGCTCGCTCGGCAACTCTAACTTATACGCTACTGGTCCAATTCGTTTAACGATCTTAAATGGTCCAATATACCTCAGACTCAACTTTCCTTTCTTCCCAAAACGAATTACACCCTTCCATGGCGATACCTTAAGCATAACCATATCACCGACTTCAAATTCCAACGGTTTTCTTCTGTTATCGGCATAACTCTTTTGTCGGCTTCTCGCAGCAAGTAGTCGGTTCTTGATTTGCACAATCTTTTCGGTCGTCTCTAAAACCATTTCGGGTCCAGTCAATTGACTTTCTCCTACTTCACTCCAACACACAGGCGATCTACACTTTCTTCCATACAATGCTTCGAACGGTGCAGCCTTGAGGCTCGCATGATAACTATTGTTATACGAAAACTCCACTAAAGGCAAGTGGCGTTCCCAACTTCCTCCAAAATCAATCACGCATGCTCGGAGCATGTCCTCCATCGTCTGAATAGTTCGTTCACTCTGGCCGTCAGTCTCCGGGTGATAAGCCGTACTTAAATTCAATTCAGTGCCCATCGCACGTTGAAGCGATTTCCAAAATTCCTAAGTAAATCTACTATCGCGATCCGAAATGATCGATAACGGTACTACATGTCTGCAAACGATCTCCTTCACGTACACACTGGCCAGCTTTTCCATACTGTCCGTCTTCTTCATAGGTAAGAAATGAGCAGATTTCGTCAATCTATCCACTATTACCCAAATCATATCACATCCACTAGGAGTTCTGGGTAAACCCGTCACGAAATCCATAGCGATTTTCTCCCATTTCCATTCTGGGATCTCTGGTTGTACCAACAACCCAGACGGTTTCTTATGTTCGGCTTTAACCTTCGCACAAGTCAAACACTTACTAACGTAACGATCAATATCTGCCTTCATATTCGGCCACCAATAAACTTTCTTCAGGTCATGATACATTTTATCCGATCCAGGATGTATCGAGTACTTCGACTTATGAGACTCGTTCATAACCAAATCTCGTACTCCAGGCTTTCCTTCCTCGGATAGACACAACGGTAACCAAATCCGATTCTCGAAATATCTCAGTCCGTCTGACCTAATCACAAAAAGAGGTTTCAACATTCTTCCCAAGTTCTCAGCATCAACATTCTCTTTCATTAATCCCCTCTCTTGAGCCTTCAGTATAGTTTCGGTTAAGTCAACACTCTCAGTCATCACCAATGCTCTGACTCTCAAAGGTTTCACTCGATCCTTCCTACTAAGCGCATCCGCTACTACATTCGCCTTGCCAGGATGGTAGCGAATTTCACAGTCATTGTCACTCAGTAATTCTACCCATCGTCTCTGTCGCATGTTCAACTCCTTTTGATCTAAAATGTGCTGCAAACTCTTGTGGTCAGTGAATACAACACACTTCGTCCCATACAAATAATGTCTCCACAACTTCAACGCAAAGACTACAGCTCCTAATTCCAAATCGTGCGTCGTGTAGTTCTCCTCATTCTTCCTCAGTTGTCTCGATGCATAAGCTATCACCTTCTCGCGCTGCATCAACACCGCTCCATAACCCTTACGAGATGCGTCACAATACACTACAAAGTCTTCGGTTCCTTCAGGTAATGACAATATCGGTGCGGAACATAACTTGTCCTTGAGCGTTTTGAAAGCGAATTCTTCCTCATCTCCCCATTCATACACTCTATTCTTTTCGGTAAGCTTTGTCAATGGCTTCGCAATCAACAAAAATCATTCAATGAATCTCCGATAATACCCAGCTAAACCAAGGAATTGTCGAACTTCAGTCGGCGTTGTCGGTGCCGACCATTCCCTGATCGCTTCGACCTTGGCAGGATCCACGCGAACTCCTTTGCTATCAATTACGTGACCAAGGAATTGCACAGACTCTAACCAAAACTCACACTTCTAGAACTTCGCATACAACTTCTCTCTCTTCAGTAGATCCAATATCTTTCTCAGGTGCTTCTCGTGCTCCTCCTTACTCTTAGAGTAAATAAGAATATCATCAATAAAAACAATGACAAACTTATCTAGATACGGCTTGCATACACGATTCCTAAGGTCCATGAATACAGCAGGCGCGTTTGTCAACCCAAACGGCATTACTCGAAATTCGAAGTGTCCATACCGCGTACGAAAGGCAGTTACAGGAATATCCTCCTCTCTTACACGCAGTTGATGATACCCTGATCTTAAGTCGATCTTTGAGTATACACAGGAACCTTGCAGTTGATCAAACAAATCGTCAATCCTCGGCAATGGATACCGATTCTTAACCGTCAGCTTGTTGAGTTCTCTATAGTCAATACACATCCGAAATGAACCATCTTTCTTCTTCACAAACAACACTGGCGCTCCCCATGGTGATGAGCTCGGCCTAATAAATCCTTTGTCCATCAACTCCTTCAGTTGATCCGATAACTCCTTTAACTCGGATGGTGCTAACCGATAGGGTGCACGCGCAACCGGCGCAGCTCCTGGCACCAAATCGATTCGAAACTCGACCTCACGGGTGGGTGGTAAACCCGGCAGCTCGTCTGGAAAAACTTCCGGATATTCGCAGATTACAGGTACCTCTTCAATCCTCGCCTCTAAATCACCATCACTCGAAACTTGTGCCAAAAACACATCGCATCCACTTTTTACATACTTCATCATTTTTAAACAAGAAATCACTTTCAAACGAGAAGTGCATTCGTCTCCCTTCACAGTCAAGACTTTATTCCTCAACGGGATCTGAACAAATCTCTCAACACAGACGATCACAGCACTGTGCGCCATCAGCCAATCCATTCCCACGATCACATCAAACGATCCTAGCTCTATAAGCATCAAGTCGATTTCAAAAGCGTAATTTCCTAACTTCAAGGTACACCCTTTCAGTATAGAATTCATACTAACAATTTTCCCATCAGCTAATTCCACGTTATAACTAGTCGCTAACAATACCGGTTTTCTATCGATATGACAACTAAATTTAACATCTACGAAACTCTTGTCGGAACCAGAATAAAAAAAAATACTAGCATAACAAGCGTCTAGCAAAAACGTACCGGTAACCACGTTAGGACCCTGTGGTTTATCAGCCGTCCCTACTTGATACACGGCAGCAGCATTGTTACCTCCTTGCTTGTTTCCTGCCTTCGGGAAATTTCCTTGCTTATGGCCTCTTTCTCCACATCCAAAACAACCCATCACTCTTGTAGCATTCGCCCCAGTGGCTACCCCTTTTGTTCGGCAATCAGACATCCTATGGCCCGCTTTTCCACATTTGCCGCACGCAGGCGGGCAACTCCCTACATGATACAAGTTGCATCGACCACAGTGGGGATTCACCTTCGCTCCTCTGGGGTTTGTCACAGCTCTCATCCCTTCATTCCTTCGCTGGTTGAACTGCTGATTGCGGTTCTGACCATTGTTGTTTCGGTTTCCACCTCGGCTTTGACCCTGGGATTGGTTGCTCTGCGCCGCCTCCCACTTCCTCTTATTTCCTTCAGCAATGAAGTTCTTCTTGTCTTGGAGTTTGACATCCATAACGCGTGAGCCATCTGGACCGCTTCATCAAACGACCCAGGTTTAGACGAAGTCGTCTCACCCTTGATATTACTGGATAGACCTTTGATGTACTGTTTCATCTTCTTGTTATCATCGGCAAAGGTGTCTGGACACAAAAGGCTTAGTTCATTAAACCTCCTGGTGTAAGCAGTGATATCATTATTTTTCAAAGTCAGGTGCCTCAATTCATCTTCCAATTGACCTAACTCCTCTTCAGGACAGAACTTCTTGGTCAAAAGAGCTTTAGTAGCAGTCCATGTTCTTGCATTCGCTACTGCTAACCCAACAGTGGCTACTTGGATGTTCCACCAACTCAATGCATCGTCAAGAAAAGTAGCAGCCGCAAACTTGACCTTGTTCGCTTCTGAGCAACCACTAATCTCGAAAGTACTTTCGACCTTTTCTAACCATCTCCTGAGTTCTAGAGCTCCGCCAGTTCCACGAAATTGCGTGGGACCACATTTTATGAAACTAGAGTAAGTACACTCTCTTGGGGCTTGCTGTCTCCCCGCATTTCTGCCCTGGTCTGGGTTCCTCCCAGCTCGATCTGCTTCTAGCGCATTCACAATGGCTTCCTGAATCATCGTGTTCACACGGTCGACGGTTAGTTTTGGAGGCATGGTGCGTTATCAAATACACCTCTCTGCAAAGACAGGGAAAATAGAAAAACAATGTAAGTATACACATCAAGATTAAGATGGATTTCTCTTTCAAGACATAATATAAATACAACGACACATCACTACAGAGTTACTAATATTCATCAATTCACATCACAAAAGATCAAATTAAAGACATATCACAGATCATGAAAGGTAAACATGGATTGTATTGATAATCAACCAAAATTGTGACAAGTATTGCCACTACAACCATTCACCATAAAACTTAAGTCCTCAAGTTTTTCGTCACAATGCCATCATACAAAAATCTAAAACAGTTCTATTACAACGATCAAAGATAAAATACAAGACAAGCAACTAGGCATGTGGTGATCCACACGGCCTCTTGGATGGCGGTTCATCATCATCTTCCTCAGGTTCCTCATTGCTATCTTCCTCGTCCACTTCATCCATCTTTCCCTTTCCTTTGTCATTCGGCCCACATTCAGTCGCCTTCTTCGTCCCTGACGTAGACCCACACTCAACCGCTACATGATTTCCCATAGTGATACAAGCACCTCTGGCAGGTGGCTGGATCATGAAGTCATTAGCTTCCATTTCCAAGTCATCCACAAATCTCCAATCTGGGGGCAATGATGCTCTCACTCGATGCTCCCAACTCTGCATCCTAGACAATCTCGCTTGATCTTCCCTAACTCGATCAAGACTGGCGCTCAAGTTCGCGATCATCGATCTTAGACTGTTGATATCACTCTTGTTTGCATTTCCATCATACTCAATTCTTGAAGTTCTTGCCAATAATCTTTGGTGTGCCCTTTCATTCTCTTCGAATCTGTCGATCACCCTTGATTTCACTATGTACCGCTCGAACATCGATTCATCCAATCTTACTCACAACACGCCGTACATCATGATAAGCTCTTGGTCCGGGGCAGCAAACTCTTGAGATGCCCTGATGAAGAAAATTTGCGCTCGCTGCACCTTCGGATCTCCTGGGGATACCTGGTGCACCAACCAGATGAGAAGTACGTTGTGGGTAAATAGTTCTCCTTTGGTCAAGGTCCTGGGCTTGCACATTGTTCGCCTCGGTCTGTCCTTCAGCAGCTGTTCCAACATTTCCCCCTTCGTGACCCACGACATAATCGTTTCCATTACCATTAGGCGGTACCTCGGCCATTCCTGCAATAACAGAGAATTTTGGAGGGTACGTAAGATAACTATAAAATATTTATAAATACATGCTTGCAAATGCAATGCAAAGGTGGTACACATGCCCAAAATGCGATAATATGATGCTCATGCATGATTAATACAAGAATTACGGTGTCGGGTATTCCACGTATAATTTCAACGTTTACATATAGTAATTTCCATATTTACGTAATAAATACCCACATATATACTTCAACTCAAAAGTATACGTCAAAGCCATGAATACAAAAATAAACCTTACCGGAGCCATGCAGGATAGTTGTGTGCGCTTGGACAATTTCTTACGACACCAAAAGTTATAGTTTAGGAATTTTCAAAACGACCTAGTTCTCTATAACTCATGGCTCTGATTACCAATCTCTAACACCCCACCAAATGCTATGCGCAACGGAACTACAACATTTGGGTGCTAGGCAGTTATCATCGCACACAAGATATATCGAACGACTCCAAAGAGACGTCAATTTTAAACTTAAATTAAACATTGTTAAAAATGTACTTGTCTACGGATTTTCCAACCCCAAATGATACAACAGAGTTTTGCGTTTCGGTCCCCATGAATCTCAACCCCAAAAGTTACAGTTTTCACAACAACATGACATAGAGTTAAAAATGTTTAAGTAATAACGGGAGGAAAACAAGTAGACTCCAAGCTCCACACATAACATCCATCCAATGCACGCTCCATGCTACACTTTAGCGGTTACCTGAAACACATGCTAAATTTGGTCAACGAAAACGTTGAGTGGAATTCATAGGTTTTACAATTCATTTTGAACATATGTGAAATAAAACCATTCACGATCATTCATAGACTTGTCGATCAAACAATCTATATTCAAGATACTGACAATTGTGTTTAAGCTCATGACACTAAACCGTTAACTCAATCACCCGCGTAATAATTACCGGCGTGATTCAGATGAAACCAGTGCCCCTACTAAGGCATCAGTTGCAATTATACCTTATCTCTTATCACAAATTATCCGTCCGCAGGGGGTATCAACGTACTAGCACTCATCTCGGATAGGGTAGTCAACCCCATAGTACTATCACTTTGTATAAGCGGCTATTTCTAATCCACGCTAGGACTAAACAATAGTTAATAGTTCATGAATTTAGGGCCTTTTGCAACTAGGTACTCAACACAATTTCAAAGGCAACATTCGGGTCCAACAATCATTCATGACATATGTTCATTTTGAAAACTAGCATGCATTTCCCTCGCGGGTAAAACAGTTTGAAATAATAATAAGCGAGGCTATAAATTCACACCTTATATAACAAGTAGTCGATAGTTCGAGAGACGGTCACTGACGACGATACGGATGCCCGGGTAAATCAACACCTACCAAACCAAATAACGCGTAATAAGTAATCTCATTTTAAAAACCTTATGGTACTGTATAAAATACATACATATTAGTCACTTGTGACAATTACAACAAACGCCAAAACAAAACAACAAGTGTTACTCGTTTTATACCATTTGTCCTTATTATTAACGTTATCCATTTTTACTTGTTTTCGCCGATACTTACCAAAAGTACGGACTGTTTTACTATATACTTAACCCTTTTTATAAAATTTGGGAAAAATCTCAAAAATACTTTCAGACCTGTAGAATTCACATATTTAATCCCAACAAAATTTTTCGCTTTTACGACCCGTTACTCAACACTTTTCCAAAACTACGTTTTTCGGACTAAAATTGTACTTTTACCAAGTCGGACTAATTTGACCCGTTTAAAATACTCCATTGACCCATTTGACACCTAAGTCCTATAATAGACTCAAATGTGCAGGTTTGAGACCAAAAATAAACCCTTGACCATTTACCAAACTAAACTTATAGTCCCCGGGATTTGACCTAAAACCAAGCATAATTTCGGATTATGACGGTTTTCATCTCCCGGTACACGAATTTCAAAACGTCGTAACTTTTGACTCGTTAGGAGTCGTAAGCTCTACCTTATACCAAATCGAAGCTAAGAAGATGCTCTACAACTGTATCCTACTCACAAGACCTGTTTACAAAATAATTATTACGAAAACACCTTAAACTTTCTGCCTAAAATTACCTATACTAAAATCATACCAACGCTCGTTTTCAAACCCATTTATCAACACTAGACATCATCCTAAGCATTCCTAATCACAACCAAACATCATTTTAAGTCCTAATCCCCTATTGATCATCATCCTCATAAAACCAAAATCATAAAAACAAGCATGCAAGTGAATATACCCATCTAAAAACATGTAAACATAGGATTAAACACAAAATTAAACATCAAAACATTGATCACCATGATCCCCAAATACCCCCCTTTGAGCCGTGGGGTTTGGGTGATCAAAACCCACCAACCAAATTGATTTTGGTTGATTTGTTTGGTGTTCTAGCATCATTCTAACATGAATTAGACATGCAAATGCCCAATTAACATCCAAATGAACTTTTGAAAAATCTTGAATTTTTGGAAGAATTTTTGTTAATGCATGTTTGAAATAACCATGGATTAACACTTACTAAAGGATTTTAGAAGGTGGTCTTTGATTAGAATTAATCAAAACTCAAAAAAAAATTGAAGTGGTGGTGGTTTTAGGTGTTTGGCCGTCGGCCTAGAGAGAAAAAGGGAGGGGGTTTGATCTTTTTTTTTTAAATGTTTTGTGTGTGAGTGTTTGTTCCCCTTTTGTGAAATGGGAGGGTACAATGTGCAATTTAAGCTTTCTTTTGGCCTTAAGCAAAAACGACTCTAAAACTTTACGGGATTGACTCACTAGTCATTTTAGGAAATTTTACGGGAGTCGGGAATCATCCCAAACACTTCAAAATACTTTTGGGATACTTTAAATGTACTCGGAAAGCAATAAAACTCACCTGACTCGACTTAACACGAACCGTAAGTAAAATTCTCGAAAAATTACATTAGCGATAAAACGTCAATAATTATAGAAATTTGGGTATCCATCGGGATCGTATTCGTCATCGTCCTTCTTAAATCGTCAATCGTCAAAATTATAACCTCGAACATCGGTTTCAACCAAAATACTAAAATATATAGCAATTAAAATTTATTAAAAATTTCAAAAATAAGCGTAATTTAGGGTAATGTTAGTGACCTCGGTTCTAGGATATCACACACAAAGATATAAAATTAGACTAAAAGCAGTTAATAAGATAAGACTGAAATCGAATTAAAATTAAACAATAAAACAGAAACAGTAAATACCCCTTACTAGAAAACACTTCATTCGGAATAGAAAGCTGATCCGGAATAAAGTTGTTGATCCGGAATGTAGTGGTTGATGCGGAACAAATGGTGTTGATCCGGAATAAGAGCTTGATGCGGAATAACTTTCTTAAAAACCTTGATTCGGAATAATTCCACTCATCCGGAATATTGATTATTCCGGATGAACTAACTGATCCAGTATAAATTTGATTCGGAATGTTTTGAAGGAAATGACTGATCCGGAATATCCAATATTCCGAATGAAGATGCTGATCCAGAATAGTAAAGTATTCTGAATAAAGAGATTGATCCGGAATGACAAATATTCCGAACGAAGGGACTTGATCCGGAATAAATAATAAGAAATGGTTGATTCAGAATTAAAGGGTTGATCCGGAATAATTGATTATTCCGGATGAAAGGCTTTGATCCGGAATATAAAATATTCCGGATGAATAAACTTGATACGGAATAAAAATGCTGATCCGGTATAATAAGTCAAAATCACTGATGCGGAATCTGGGAATGATGAAGAACAGTAAAGAAACAGAGAAGACGATTCTTAACAAAATCAATCAAAATAAACCAAAAGATTTAAACCAAGCTAACCAATAATAATCTACTAACCATAAACATCAAATTCCAACAATAAAAACACAAAACCCACTAACTTTTGAAGATCAAATCAACCAAATAAAACTTGAAAACTTTAAATCAATAAGAACAAGATGAACAAGATTAATGGAAAGATTAAATTGATTGATTAATGTAGAGTAAACAAAAGAAAAGATTAAAAACATACAAGATTAAAGATTGAATCAAGAAAAATAAAAATCACCAACACCTTAGTGGTGTTGGCTTCTTCCCTACGAAACAAAAAGAAAGAAAAAAAGAAGTAAAAACTGGCTCAAAATGTGTGAAGGATCCCTTTATATAGGCCAAGTGGTTGGTTGGTGAGTGGGCTTTCCTCTTTCTTTTCGTCTTCTCGTCTTTTTAGTAAAGTCGACGTTTTCGATTCTGATTCGGGATTTGTCGACGAATAAATTCAACTCGTCTTTTAATTTCTTCGATTAATAGACTTGAGTTCATCGACATATGTAAATCTTCCGTCTTTGGTCCTTTTCTTCGATAAATCTTCAAACAGGCCCATTGACTTCAAATCTTTTGCATCTCTTGGACAATAGACTTCGTCTTGAGTCTTTTTCTTCGATAAAACCCGTGAAATCCCATGTTTTCTTCAATATTCATCCGGTTGACTCTGAAAACACAATAAACACAAAAACCACGCATAATTACAAACAAATGATATTAAATACGCGTTTTGGTCTCGTTTTAGCAAGAAATAAGTGGTAAAAGGATGAGTGTTTTCACACCTATCAGGTGTATACTTTTATTAAAATCAGATTACAATTAATAAAACTAACAGAAAATAAAGACAAAAAATAATAACTGTAATCAAGAAAGCAATAAAACTAAGACGAGGCACGTGTTTAACACGCTTCTCTTAAAACAGATTCTCCGTCTGTTTCCCAGGGTACAACGTCCAAAGCTGTTGTACAACCGGACTAAACAGACTTGCCTAAAAGATCACGAAAGCCTTGCGTGTTTCTGATCGACGAGCTGCTGGAAAACTGTCTGGTAATGGAGTAAGGAAAAAGCTGCATTTTTCTGATATTGAAAACTGAATGAGAATGGTTTATTTTATAGCCAATTCATGTCTTGGTCACCAAGACAGAATATATGCTCAAAATTATCTGACATACAAATCTGTTAAAAATAAACACGCTTTGCATATATTTTACATACACAAGAAATTCTGTCATGACTTTGCCTGCACCCAAGCCAGTTTTCGGAGCTGCATTCGTGTCCGTAGGTCGCGCGCTCGTGCACAAGTTCAGTAGCTTCGAACTCGTTTTTGGCCTAGAAATCTCACTTTCTTCACCCCCCCCACCTGCGCGCGCGTAGGCGTGGGAGTAAAAACCCACAAATGAATATTGTAGGGTAGAAACTAGGATTTCATTATAAACATGTTTTCACTTCATGTTTCAAGCGATGTGGGACAAAATATTTTCCAAATATTGTGTTTCACGTGACTCACTTTGAGACACGATATCTCATTCATATTAAGTCCATATTGGATATACTTTAGCTCGTTACGAAGCTCTCTTTGAGGAGAACGCAAAGCTACTAAGTACTACGAATATATATAACATATACATATATAAACTTATGTCCAATGTATTGCAAAAACCATATTTTGCAACACATTTTCCAACACTTTACATATACATACTTGTGATTATTAGTCTAGTTGCACTATCCTTGTCCATATTGTGTATAAGAAGATTTCACATAAATACTCAAGCCTAAGTTTTTGAAGAGGATGTTTTAATAGTTTCTACGATCTCCTTCATCCGCGCTTGCCAATTCATTTTGATTTTTTATCCAATAAATTGATCAGATGGTGAAAGGATATTAAGTGGATGTTTAAACTTTTGTTTTCGAACCAATTTACTCATATTTGCAAGGTGTCTCACCCGAGCCAACCCCTTGAGCAAGAACATGATTATCCGCTTTCAGTTTCATTCCATACTAGGCTCAATTGTAGAAAATTACAAGGGACGTAAAGAACTATAAAATTACATACTTATACAATAGTTTTGTTGCTACAAAAACAGATGTATTGAGATAATAACATATCAGCTTCTAAGACACCGCCATCTTTTTTCCAAGCCTAAAATAAGATGATTGATTCTCTAAACTATATACTAACACTCAAAGTAATGGATGTCTTATTTCCAAATTGTGCAAAACTGTGTCGCGAACTGTAGTAACTTACAAAAACTAACATGTAAAGAAACTTACAAAACATTACCTTACAACTCAAAGCACTCATAACACATAATATAAATTCACATGTTATTTACCAATTGATCATAGCGTATTACAAATCTCTAGTATGTTGCTACCATCTCTACGACATTTCATTAGACATCTTTCATGCATCATATTCCTAATACTTCATCATTTTAGAACGAAATTATATCGAATTAGTTCCTAAGACTTCATCACAGCTAAAACCTATCTAATACACTGCTGGAATCAAAGACGATAATCAAAGATGCAGAATAAGAGCAAAACAAGAATCAACAACTTTGCGGAAGCTTTTCTTTATTATCAAATCATAAATCGAAGGTACAAAGTTCTTATTTTGTAAATCCCTATTTATAAGCCACAACCCGACTTATATGAAGATACGGAAAATAAAATCCTAAGATACTGAAGATAAAATCCTAAGATACGAAATATTATTGCCTAAGATATGAAAAATACCCAACGGTCCTTAGAGTTTTAATCACATTCATAACAATCCCCACCATGATTGAAACTCCTTCAAATCAAACGAACATTCCGTCTTAATTCAGAATTCCAAACGAACGAACGAATAACTCTTGATATTTTATTCAACAAACGAACGAATAACTCTTGATATGTTATTCAATAAACGAACGAATAACTCTTGATATAACAAAAGAACGAATAACTCTTGATATGTTATTCAACAAAAGAATGAATAACTCTTGATATGTTATTCAAGAAACAAACAAATCTAAAAACCATCCAAAACAAACCAATTCAGAGTAACTCACATTCGAAACCCGCGTAGCACGAGTCGCTTTTAGCAGCCGCTAGCAAAGCTTTTTCCTTTAGTTTAGGACAACTAGAAATCCAATGGACTTCCTCTTTGCAATAGTAACAAATATCACTAGGCCTAGGACTCGAAGTGCTTGATGATGCTCCACCTTTATTTTTACCCTTTTCAACTCGATATCGACCCCTAGCACGGCTTGTGGTTGCTAATCCCACTGATTCAGACTCATAAACACCACCCGTTGCTTGTTGACGAAGATCTCTTGAATGTAAACTAGATCTGACATCTTCAAAAGCAATGGTGGTTTTACCAACAACAAAAGAGCTAACAAAACTTTCAAACGAAGGAGGCAACGACACAAGAAACACAAGCGCCGCATCTTCATCTTCAATCTTCACTTCAACATTCTTCAAATCCATTAAGATTGAATTCAATGAATTCAAGGACGAACCTTCTTTCATCCGAAGCGAGAACAAACATTGTTTTAATAACAACTTATTAGTCAACGACTTTGTCATATAAATTGTTTCCAATTTTTTCCATACACCTTTTTCCGTTTCCTCATCACCAACCTCGTAAAGAACTTCATCAGATAAACATAGCAAAATAGTTGAGTGTTCCTTTTCTTCTTGCAACTTAAAGTTAGCATCATTCATGTCATCCGGCTTTGTGCCGGCAATAGGTGCCCAAATGTCTTGTTGTTTTAATAAGGCTCGAATCTTGATACGCCACAAGCTAAAATTAATTTTTCCCGTAAACTTCTCAATATTGGTGATTTAAGAAGCCATAAGTTTTCAAAAATTCTCAAACAGTATTATTCTTAGATGAAAAATAAACTAAGAATGCAAGCCCAAACTATTTTAATTCTAAAACCCACAAAAGCCCGAACGATTGATAACAAAACTATTATCCCTAAAAGCAATGTTTCCTCAAATCTGGCAAACAGTGAAGAACCCTAAAACCACAATCCAAACTAATTGGAGAAAAAAACAGAAAAAGAACCCACAAACGATTAAGTAACAATTGGTTCTTAGATCAAATCAATCACAAACGAAGATTCAATGAAAGCCCTAATCCAAAAACGAATTTACCTTCTTCTGATGCCCATGACGATCAACCACGCTCTGATACCATTTGTTGGAATCAAAGACGATAATCAAGGATGCAGAATAAGAGCAAAATAAGAATCAACAACTTTGCGGAAGCTTTTCTTTATTATCAAATCATAAATCGAAGGTACAAAGTTCTTATTCTGTAAATCCCTATTTATAAGCCACAACCGACTTATATAAAGATACGGAAAATAAAATCCTAAGATACTGAAGATAAAATCCTAAGATACGGAATCTTATTGCCTACGATACGAAAAATACCCAACGGTCTTTAGAGTTTTAATCACATTCATAACATACACAAAGGCAGAAAGTAAATGTTTCAAAGTAATAATAGCATTATCAAATACGCATAGCAGTACGAATATTGATAAAAGATCGATCATTAAACTCTTAACTTACATAGCTTTGATACATTACAAAGATACACTTATGCATCAATGACCCCAACGGTGGTGTGCGACCTATGGTGGTGGATGACGACAGTGGGGTGCGATCGTCGGTGGTACATCGGTGGAGTTTGATTTGAAGTATGTATGTGTGTTTGTAACAGGTGGGTTGGCGGAGTATAAATGAAATTAGAGGTGGCAAAATGGTTGGGTTGGGTCATGGCTCTTAGATAGGTTTGGGTTTACATGGGTATGGGTTTAGATGGGTCTTTTAGGAGGTTGGGTTTAGATGGGTTGGGTCTAGATGAGTTTGGGTTTAGATGTGTTTGGATGTAAATGGGTCTTTAGGAAAAGTTTGGGTTTTTTTGGGTTTTTTTGGTTTTAAATGGGGTTTTGTGTTTTTTTGGGTTTAAATGGGTTTTTAGGAGGTTAGCCTTTTACTTTTTGACGTTTTGGTAACAAATTTATATGAAACTTCCGTTATTAGATTATTATTTTTAGTTCAACTATTCAAAATTAATAATTAAAATTACTTTTTAAACAAACATTATTTTTAAATAAAAAAGTAATTACATATAAAAAATGTAACAACGCCAAAAACTCAAAAGTCACACAAATAATATAGTACAATACTCGAAACAATACAAAAACTATTCGTTCTAAAGCAAACGCGTGTATATATTTTTAACTTCTAGTTTATAAGAGCGGAATCACGAGTGAGAATCCATGTTGTCGTCAATCCCCTCTTTCTCTTCCTTTTTCTCCTCACGTGCCTCACCAGCAGTTCTTGATGCCGTCACCACCACCGCAGTGATGTTCTGCACAAGAGTTAAAAAATTATTGGCAACAAAAATATTGGATATGAATGAGAAATTCGAAATTTGGATAATAAGCTGTATGAACGTTCAAAGGTGATGTAGCGGAAAACAAGGATAAATAATTGAATCTGTTGATTCCAAAGAATGCCAGACATAACCCTTCCAACTATCGTTGATTCAAAAAGAATACCGATAATCAGGCAAACTCCAACAATCGTTAATTCAACGAATACCCGATTATTTGGATGAAATCGAACAATAAATCCTAACCCGGATTATTTGATGGAGGCCCAAGTATTGAAGAACGGGCTGATTTGTTTCTGGAGGCCCTTGATCGCGTGACGAAGAGGGGTTTAGTAAAATGGGCATAACTTTTGCATCCTAAGTCCGTTTTCAGCCCGTGATCTGTCAAAACGTGCGTAAAAAGGAGACCGACGATGCTGTAACCATCTTTTAGCTGGTTGCGGATTTTTCAAGGCCCAAAAAGCCTTTTTACTATCAGTTTTTTGCATTTTTATGTTTTTTTCACTTTCAGTTGGACTTTGTCATTGGGCTACGGTCCAGCCCGTTGGATTTTTAGGGTTTTTCTTTGTTTGCAGTCATTATTTAATGAATCTGTTGTAACCCTAACAAGACAGTTATCAGTTTAATAAAAGTTAAACCACTAGCCGTTGTGTTGCCGTGTTTTACCCTAATTTTCAGGCATTCTTCAGAATCAATGATTATTAGCAGAATTGTTTCTGGCATTCTTATTGAATCAACAGATCCAATTCTTATCTTTATTACTTTGTTTTTTAGTCTACATCAGTTGGTATCAGAGCCAAAGTTCCTGATCAAGATGCCTCCAAGGAGAACTAGGCCTATTCACGATGTGAATGAACAAGAATTTGAGCAGCGTATGATGGAAAGAATGGAGGAGCGATTCGATTAAATGTTTGATCAATTGACCGACCAGATGAACACTTTGATGAGCAATAGGAGGCCTCGTAATCGTCGTCATGAGGAAGAAGATGCAGATCTGGAAGAAAATCCGTTTGGTGATGGTTTGTCTGATGATGAACAATCGGTAGGGCGATGGATGAGAGATCGCAGTGGGAATAATGATAGGCGATGGGAGACCAGAATGAGGGTTAATATTCCCGAGTTTAATGGGGACACTTTAAAGCCTGATGAGTTTATTGATTGGATTGTTGCTGTTGAAGAAGTATTTGAATTCAAAGAAGTTCCAGAAAACAAAAGGGTTTCGTTGATCGCTACCAAGTTACGTGGTCGGGCATCCGCGTGGTGGCAACAATTGAAACTGACGAGGAACAGAGTTGGGAAGTCAAAGATCACGAGTTGACAGAAGATGAAGAAAGTCATGAGGGATAATTTTATTCCTCATAACTACCAGCGAATGATGTACCAGCGGTTATAGAATCTGAAACAGGGGGCCAAGTCGGTTGAAGATTACACGACCGAATTTTACCAACTAATTGCAAGGAATGACGTTCAAGAGACAGAAGATCAGCTTGTCTCTCGATACATTGGTGGTTTAAGAGTCCAGATCATGGATTCTGTTAACATGTTTGATCTGATGACACTTTCTGAAGCGTATCAACGAGCACTGACTTTTGAGAAGCAGAACCGACGAGTGGGGAGTTCTTCTTCTCCTGCAATAACAGGTGCTTCTTGTTCGGGTAATGCGGCATCGCGTTTTGCCCCAACTCAGGCTAAAGCAGTTGGTGAGAATACTGGACCAGTTCCTAAAGCGGCCGGCAGTGGTGGGTTCAAGTGCTTTAACTGTGGTGAACCTGGTCACCGACAATCGGAGTGTAAGAAGGCTGGGAAGAGGCAGTTATTTATTGAACCTGAGGAAGATGATGATGTGGCTTATGATGACTACGTGGGAGACGCGGTTTATGATGCAGAACCTGAGTATGAGGAGGAGTATGTTTCTGGAGATGTGGGGGTGAATTTGGTGGTAAGACGCTCCTGCTTAACACCTAAAGCTGATGGTGATGATTGGATCAAACACAACATCTTTCAGTCAACTTGTACCATTATGAGTAAGGTTTGCACTTTTATATGCGATTCAGGTAGTTGTGATAATTTGATAGCTGAAGGAGCAGTCCAGAAATTAGGGCTGAAAACTGAAGATCGTCCCAAACCTTATAAGTTACAGTGGCTTAAAAAGGGTGGGGAGATAACAGTTTCCAAGCGTGTCCAAGTTCCGTTTTCTGTAGGAACAACTTATAAGGATAATCTTTGGTGTGATGTGATACCTATGGATGCGTGTCACTTATTGTTGGGTAGACCTTGGGAGTATGATCGTGATGTAACTCACCATGGGAGAACTAATACTTATAGTTTTCTGTTTGGGGATGTGAAGATTACTTTGATGCCAAATAAACCTAAGGAAGTAGTTAATAAACCCACTGGTACTTTACTAACTCTTTCGCAGTTCGAAGACGAGCTGGAGGTGGGAGGTGATGTTTTTGTATTAATAGGAAAGGAGGTTTCTGAAGACGGTGAAGTTCCTGAAGCCATGATCCCTTTACTTGAGGAATTCTCTGATGTTTTCCTTGATGAATTACCTGATGGTTTGCCACCATTGCATGACATACAACATCATATTGATCTAGAGCCTGGGTCACAGTTGCCTAACAGGCCACATTATAGGATGAGCCCGGGAGAACATGAGGAGTTGCACAGGCAGGTTGAGGAGCTGGTTTCCAAGGGTCATGTTCGTGAGAGTATGAGCCCGTGTGCCGTTCCTGCCCTATTGACTCCAAAAAAGGATGGTACATGGCGTATGTGTGTTGATAGTCGAGCCATCAATCAGTTTACTGTGAGGTATAGGTTTCCTATTCCTCGCCTTGATGATTTGCTTGACCAGATTAGTGGTGCTACCATTTTCACGAAGCTGGATTTGAAGAGTGGGTATTACCAGATTCGTCTTAGACTTGGTGACGAGTGGAAGACCGCTTTCAAGACCCATGAAGGGTTGTATGAGTGGTTGGTCATGCCTTTTGGTTTATCAAACGCACCAAGCACATTTATGCGTGTGATGAATCAACTGCTCAGGCCTTTTATTGGCAAGTTTGTGGTTGTTTATTTTGATGACATTCTTATTTATAGTGCTTCTTATAACGAGCATGTCAATCATGTGAGGCAGGTCTTGACCTTGCTTCGGAAGGATAATTTTTATGCAGCCACGAAGAAGTGTGTGTTCATGACCCCTAAAGTTTTGTTTTTAGGGTATGTTGTTTCTGGTGATGGCATACAGGTGGATGAATCTAAGGTAGCAGCTGTTCCGGAGTGGCCAACTCCAACTACCATTACTGAAGTTCGGAGTTTCCATGGTCTTGCTTCTTTCTATAGGCGGTTTATCCCTAATTTCAGTTCCGTTATGGCCCCTTTGACAGACTGTATGAAGGGTAAGTCATTTGTGTGGACGGAGGAAGCAGAGATGGCTTTTCAGGTTGTCAAGAAAAAGCTTCCTACAGCGCCAATCCTGGTATTGCCTGACTTTTCTAAAGTTTTTGAGCTTCATACTGATCCTTCTAAGGTTGCAATTGGTGGAGTTCTTAGTCAGGGTGGGCGGCCTGTTGCCTATTTTAGCGAGAAGTTGACAGGGCCGAAGTCGAGGTACTCCACTTATGACTTGGAGTTTTATGCAGTGGTCCAAGCTGTGAAGCATTGGCGCCATTATTTGTTTCATAAGGAGTTTGTTTTGTTCACTGACCATGATTCCTTAAGGCATATTCGTACTCAAGATAAGGTTTCACATAAACATGGGTGTTGGTTGGCTTTTCTTGAGAAATTTACTTTTGTGGTGAAATACAAAACGGGTGCTTCCAATCGTGCTGCTGATGCCTTAAGCAGGAGAAGTAGTTTACTTGTAACCATGCAGGTTGGTGTTCCTGGACTGGATGTCATTCGTGACATGGTGACTGTGGATCCATACTTTCAATTGTTCTGCAGGATTTGCAATCCGGAGAGAAAACAGATTTTGTTATGCATGATGGGTTCCTATTCAAAGGGAATCAACTTTGTATTCCTGATTCAAGTCTTCGCTTGCAAATTATTAAGGAGTTGTATGGTGAAGGACATGTTGGTCGTGATCGCACTTTACAGTTGGTTCAAGCTTCTTATTTTTGGCCTACTATGAGGAAGGAAGTGGATCGTTACGTCAAGAGGTGTCGTATTTGTCAAGTTTCAAAGGGGACAGCTACTAATGCAGGTCTTTATATGCCTTTTCCGGTTCCTTTACAGCCCTGGGTTGATATTAGCATGGATTTTGTGTTGGGGCTACCTTGTACTCAAAGGGGTAATGATTCAATATTTGTTGTTGTTGATCGTTTTTCTAAGATGGTTCATTTTATTCCTTGCAAGAAGACAACAGATGCAGTTAATGTAGCCCAACTTTTCTTTATGGATGTGTACGTCTACATGGTTTACCTTCCTCCATTGTTTCTGATCGGGACACCAGGTTTTTGAGTCATTTTTGGCGTAGTTTGTGGAAGATGGTGAATACTCAACTCAATTTTAGTAGTGCTTATCATCCTCAAACTGATGGGCAAACCGAAGTTGTTAACAGGTCCCTTGGTAACCTGTTAAGGTGTTTGGTGGGTGATCATGTGAAGGCATGGGATCAGAAGTTGTATCAAGTTGAGTTTGCTCATAATCATGCTGTTAATCGGAGCACTGGGTTTAGTCCTTTCCAGGTGGTTTATTCTGCTCAGCCACGTGGTCCTCTTGATCTTATGACTCCTCAGATTTCTGGGTCTGTTCCGAAGAAAGTGCAGGATTTTGTTGAGGGGTTGCATGATGTTCATAAATCTGTTCGTGACAACTTGGTTCGCGCTAATTCGAAGTACAAGCAGGATGCAGATAAAAAGAGGAGACATGTTGACTTTGAAGTAGGAGACTTTGTGTGGGCTGTTTTGACTAAGGATCGTTTTCCAGTTGGTGAATATAATAAATTGTCTGCTGAGAAGATTGGTCCAGTGGAAATTGTGGATAAGATGAACTCAAATGCTTATCGTTTGAAGTTGCCAAGTCATATTCGTTGTTCTGATGTTTTTAATGTGAAGCACTTGTTGCCTTACCATGGTGATTCTTCAAATGATGATACAGTTGGGAATTCGAGGGCGAATTTTTCTTATCTAGGGGGGAATGATGGAGGCCCAAGTATTGAAGAACGGGATGACTTGTTTCTGGAGGCCCGAGATCGCGTGACGAAGAGGGGTTTAGTAAAATGGGCATAACTTTTGCATCCTAAGTCCGTTTCCAGCCCGTGACCTGTCAAAACGTGCGTAAAAAGGAGACCGACGACGCTGTAACCACCTTTTAGCTGGTTGCGGATTTTTTAAGGCCCGAAAAGCCTTTTTACTATCAGTTTTTTGCATTTTTATGTTTTTTTCACTTTCAGTTGGACTTTGTCATTGGGCTACGGTCCAGCCCGTTGGATTTTTAGGGTTTTTCTTTGTTTGCAATCATTATTTAATGAATCTGTTGTAACCCTAGCAAGACAGTTATCAGTTTAATAAAAGTTAAACCCCTGGCCGTTGTGTTGCCGTGTTTTACCCTAATTTTCGGGCATTCTTCAGAATCAATGATTATTAGCAGAATTGTTTCTGGCATTCTTATTGAATCAACATATCCAATTACTTATCTCCATTACTTTGTTTTTTAGTCTACATCAAAAGGTCTACAAATATATTAAACACCTAAAATGTTATGTTGCGGGCAGCTCACAAAATGATCGATTATTTAGCCACTGCAACAAGTAACTACTTTCATTGCAGTTACTCCTACACCAACAAGTAACAAATCTATCTTCTTATATACGCTTGAGATCAGTTTAACTCTATTGCTGACCTTATCTTAGGCAATTGTAGGTTGCACAAACGTCAAGTTTCGCCAAATTTTAAGGTCTTAAATTTTGTTTGAATAACTTGAAGAGATGCTTCTTCAAGTGTTTTGAAATGGGAAGAAAGACTCCAAATAGGATGTGACGCAGCACATGGTCAGTAAGCAACTTATATTAGATGGAATTGTGGATATTCTAGCGTCAAAGTTCCATACTTCCATTTTTAATATACAACAACTCTAGATGGGAGAAAAGCATACCAAAAACATTGAAGAGTTATAATAGATCTATAGACGCATAACAACTTCTCGCTATTAGTTTTTAGTGTTTACGTAACATGTCGAAAAAAGTATAAATATAATGATCCGAACGGTCAGCTCTATAGGTTACACAACGTGTGGTGTATTGACTTGTAAAAACCAGTAGTTTTGGCCGACATAGTTAGGCTGGCCCAAAACCTCCATATTAAGTGTGTCAAATGTAATCATGATAATACTCTGTATACTAGTGAGAGTATTAATCTGTGGTTGGTTGCAGATGTGGTGTTGGAGGAATGCAAGAACATGCCAGCATGGCCAGGGAGACATCTATTTGATGGTGGAGAGGAAAGACGTTATTTCGGACTAAGGACGATTGGTCGTGGATTGGTGGAGCTCAAGTGCAGGACACAAAAAGAGTACGATATGTGGACTCAAGGTGTTTTTAGACTTCGGGGCTGTGTAATTCTAATGACCTAAGAATAACAAGATCATTAACAAGACTAATTATTGACATTTGTAAAGTGAAGAAAATGTCTTCAGGACTGTGTAAAGTATACCAAATCATATAAACCATCGAGACTCACACGAATATCAGAAACTGTTGCACTCGAAAAGTATTACCAAACGAATGTATAAGTAAAATGTATCCTGATGGGAAGAGGCAGAAAGGGGAATATGAACAAAGGTCGGTCGTTCTTAACGGTCGTCTGGAAAAGAGCTTGTTTCCTTGACGAAGAGGGGATGTACTTCTTGATTTATTTACTGGAAAATTGCTCATTTTATTATCTGAACTTTTAGAAGACCCGGATTCTTACTACTTGAATAATAACATTACAGCTATAACTTATTCTAAATTACAGTCTGTTTGGGTATATCCTTCGCCATAAGCAACAAACCTTTTTAACTTAATACTATTATTTCAGATCAAAGTTCTTCTAATGTACTATATACATTAAGATAATACACCCTGCTAAATAGAATGGTTTCAGTTTTTTTGTTTCGAGTCAGAAAGTCTATTGAAAAGTAGTTTTGAAGTAGCTTATTTGGATAAGGCTTATACTTATGGAAATGGCTGTATAAATCTATCAAAACAGTGTTTGGTGCATTATGCTTAGATATAGGATAAGTTAAGAAGCATTTGTTAAAGCTTAGGCTGAAAGCTAGATACTTGTGTCAAAAAAATTCAACAAGTATAGAATAAAGAAAAAGTCCAGACCTGAAAAAGCTTATCTACGACCACGGTGGTTGTCATCTGCCTGTGCTCCCTGAAAACCACTTCCAATAGAAGCATTGTTAGCGTGCTGCATCGGCTGCTCTTGGGAACCAGAAAGACCTCTTTGTCTATCATACGTTGGTCCACCTTGTCCTCTGTATGAGTCATAACCAGGTCCAGTAGGCTGGTGCACCGAGTCTTTTAAATATGGAAATTTTTTAAAGTTAGCGTGTTTATCTTCTACAGATCCTCATAACGTGAATTATTTAAAAACAAATATAAGCAACACCGTATTACAGAGAGTAAACATCAAAAATTACATCAGTTCATGCAGAATTACAAGCATCAACATAAGCATCAGAGAGTAAAGTTACCTCACTAGAGGATTTAATCAACTTTTGAATATCCTCATCTATTAGTTCATTTTCGTCGCCTTCATCTTCGTCTACACAAATTAATACGATCTACCATTAACATATAAATATAAAAATTCAATGTATGATAATAAAATGAAAAAAGTATAAACCTTTTAGATCAAATAGCCAATCACGAGTACACAATAATGCTTCAGCATTTGACGAACATAGGGAATTTCGATATTTGCTTATAATCCGACCACCTATGCTAAAAGTTTACTCTGACGCAATCGTGGTAATTGGGATACTCAATATATCTCGAGCCATGATTGCCAACTATGGATACCTCACTTGGTTTTCTTTCCAATATTGTAGAATATCGATCTTTTGACTTGTATCAAGTTTAGGCTCTTCTAAATATTGATCGAGTTGCGACTTTGGTACCTCTGGTTTCTTTTATTTACTTTGGAATGTGTCAAATCCTGCCAAACAATCCTCCACGCCATCACATGACTTCCCGTCTCCAACATTTGAACTTTACCCTTTAGTCGAACCCCGCCTTACAGTAGTTTGAATCTCATATGCTTTCCGTAACTTGCGCAACCCAACCTCGACACTTCCTACTGTTTTTATGATTTCTTGACCCTCCATACCTAGTTCTGATAAATAAAACTTGACAATATACAACTTATCACGAGGATCCAAAATCGCCCCAAATGACAAAACCGAGGTGTATGTTTCTACATATGGGTTTTGCATCCGGGTGTAAAAATATGTGCAAGTCTCTTGTACCCTCGTTCTCAACGAGGGTAAACGGATAATTGTGTTTGATAATAGAAATTGCCAATTTATCTTTAAACATGTCTTGATCTAAGGAAATACGTTTCTCCGGTGGGGCACTCTCCATGTTGGACAAGTCAATACCTAAACATTTAAATACATGACGCTAATGGTTTGATGTTCCATGTCCCATGTCCTTTGACAACTTATTACAATTTTTGCACCTTAATCTTTTAATACCATCATGTCCTATTGGCATTATGTCAAAATATTCCCACACATTCAAAAACTGTTTACTTGTTGTCGATGAACTTGAATCTTCTAAATCATCACCTTGATCCATAATTTGTTGCTGATCGTTTTCTACTTATCTCATATATTACCCGAACGATTAACAAAAAGAACAAAGCACCGTTAACCGTATAAAAACACAAATATAACCAATTTAATTACTATAGCATCATAATTTTAGTTTTGCCTTGGTCATGCATCACAAAAAATTACATAGTAACAACAAAGAAGGTGTTCCTCATAACAGCGCAAAAACAAAATTGATATACTAGATATGAGCAACCTACAGATACCAGTGAAATCATGATAATGAAACCAGTATACTCAGTCCTACCCCATTGTTTACCCATAACATTACTAGAACTTGAGAACAGAACAGAACATAGCATAACAGAATTGTTTACCCATAACAAAACTATAACTTGAGAACAGATCATAACATAGCATAACATAGCATAACAAAACTATATCAATTATGCCGTGATATCATAAAACTATATCAACTTCGGAACAGAGCAGAACATAACAGTTATTCTACATACTGACACACCTAACATACACAATTAACCAGTTGGAAAATTTGAGGGACAAGCATAAAAAAGTAAACAATAGAATCTTTGAACAAACACATACTTATATAGAAATAACAAATCTGAATGTGAAAATACCGGAATCGTTAGAAATCCAATTCTAATTAAGAACCAGATTTAACGATATTTATTTACATATATGAATAGGGATCCAATTCTAATTAAGAAGATTGGCGCTGCAACAGCTCTTGAAGATACCGAAATCGTTAGAAATCCAACAAAACATATGCAGATGGGTTGATTATTTAACTAAATATTCAGTTATCTCTTAGTGTCCAGTTAGTTATAGCATAACATTGCAAACACTGTATCCTAAGTTATTTATCTGAAGCAGAAGCGTAAAAAGAAAAAAGGAGCAATCCTAAATACCCTCTAAGTTATTAAAATCCAACAAAAGGTTGCATCCATTAAAGTTTTGCATGAAGAAGTAATGTCAAATGCTGCTAGGGGTCATGGTTTACTGGTACACGTTCAGAAGCTTGAGTCGAAAATACCAGACCCATTTTGGTATGTACTAAATTAACTTGTTTTGACATATGATATTTAACACGTTATATTATAAAAGAGTTCAGAATTCTGGGCCAAAAGTTTTTTTTCTCAACCAGACCCATTTTGGTATGTACTAAATTAGCTTGTTTTGATGTCACACGACCCTCCTATATTGCCACCTCTTGCTTGAACCAACTTACTATTCACTACTACAACTGAGGCAAGCCACATGATAAAAAATAATCACACTGAAACAAGGCCATACTTCATACAACTAATTCTAGTGAGTCTTGTTTCAAAAACATTCTAGTAAGTACCTCTCTTAATGCTATACAGGTATTGACTGGCATCCAAGTCGACAATTAGCTCATAATCTTGTCACTGCTGGAGATTTACCTCGATTTATAATTTTCTCTTATGAACAATGTCGTGGTCCACCTCGATTACTTCTTCTAGACAAGTATAATGTCATTTCCCCTTAATTATTCTGGAAAACTTATTACACTTGGCAAACTTCTACCTATAATTAAATCCTATGAATCTTACAAGTACCACAATCCTCTCTCATGTGAAAAGCAAAGTTGATACAAAAACTAAAGTAGTCTACAATGAGAATCCCGACAAGGAGTATTTCAAGTCCAAAAAGTTTGACTACACTATAGTTGTGGTAGGAGAGCCACCATATGTAGAGACTTTTGACCTCGTACTATCAAACTCGCCATTAATATTATTTAGCGTTACCCGCATTCAACAACATACTTACAAGGCACCTAATCTAGGTTAGTCGCATCAGTTAATCCAATAAAATTCACAAAAAACGAAAAAACCGCTATCAATCAGAACCTTAGATTAGTCACTAGCACTACCAAACTCGCCAATAATATTAATTTAGCGTTACTTGCATTCAACAACATACTTATAAGACACCTAAATCCTAATAAAACAGTTCATCTAATCAAACATGGTGTTATAAGAAATTAAAATTGAAATTGAGATTGAATATAAGAAATTTAACCCAAAATTAATAATTAATTAATTATGATTTATGAATAAATAGCCTTAGATTTGAATTGATAAGTTGAAGATCGTCAGTCATTCATCGAGGTACAAAACCCGTCTCGTTTCATTCATTTACCTAATTATTTTATGAATAAAACCCATCTCGACCCATATAAAACCCATCTCGACCCATTCCTTTTATGAATAAAAACCCATCTCGACCCAATGTATTTTTACAATTAACCCATCCAAACCCATTTAACTATTTTATAAATGTTAATAAAACCAATCTTAACCCATCTATATTTTTCAACAAAACCCAAATAAACCCCTTCTTTTTTTATATTTAACCAACTTGACCCAAAAATAACCATTGGGTCAAAATTTGCCACCTCTAAATGAAATGAAGGAGTGTTCTGTTAGTGTGAGAATTGTAAAATTACAAAATGTCCCCTTTTATTATATCAAAGCCGCATGATTCATTTTGAAATGGACGGTTCAGATTTAAGGATTTTGTCTTTCTTTGATGCATGTTCTTTATAGAACTTTTGTCTTACTATTGCACAATCAAATTAATATTTTATTTTTAGAGAAGGGTTGTTTTGGATTAAAGGAGACTGATCTAGGTCGTCTATTCATTTTAATATAATGCACAGATTTAAAAAACACGAAGGGATAGTTTCGTCATTTTACTACCCCGCCCAAACCCTGCATCACATACACTTTTCTTTTATAACCGTAATTTTCATACTCTCTCTCTCTCTATCTCTCTCTCCCTCCTACACACACACACACACACATTTCATCACAAACTTCTCCTCGATATCATCTAATAACATCAATCAGGATCAAAAATCAAGGTCAACGATGAAATCCAAGGATAAAAACGAAGCTTCTTTTTAAAAGCCAAATAAAACGGCAATGAAAACAAGTCAAAAAGGTATAAATCACAGATTCGATGCTTTTTCTATGGTTATTTTGAATTAAATAACGTTTTTGATGAATAGAGTAGTTCTTATGATATCGAATTTGATGAATAGAGTAGATCTAAAATAACAAACGTGATTTTTTTAATTTTAAATTGTTTTAATATTGCTTGCATGCGAATATAAGCATCTCGTTCCATTAAAAACATGAACAAAATAGATTTTAAAACATTTACGAAACATGGAATAAAAAACATCATATATGATAAGAAATCTTATCATGCTTGATATGTGAGATATAAAATTTGACTTCTAAGATTTTATAAAAAATAGAGGTTTTGTAAATTGATACATCATATATGATAAAAAGATTATCATATGTAATAAAATATTATCATATATGATAAATCCCTATCATATATGAGAAAAGCTAAAAAACGATAGAAATATCAAATTTGATATGTAACAAAAAAAATATGACTTGTAAACTTGGTAAACATCATGTTTTGAAAAATGATAAATGATACATCATATATGATAAAACCTTATCATATATGATGTATCATATTTTATATGCGATATATCATGTATGATAGGTGATATACAATAAAAACATCCATAGCATTAAACCATATATGATAAAACCTTATCATGATATATCATATTTGATAGATGATAAATGACACATCATATATGATAAAACCTTATCATATATGATATATCATATTTGATAGGTGACAAATGAAACATCATATATGATAAAAAAATTCATATATGATATATCATATTTAATAGGTGATATATCATTGTTGATACAAAACTTGGATGATCCGTATTTGATCCGAATTAGGCTTAAATCAGATACATGGGGCTCCGGCTCTTGCACCAAGTAAACTTCTTGTTGAGATCATGCACACTAAACAACACGCGTTAAGCTTACCGTAGGAATATATCCCACGATTAAACTCCGGCGTGAGAGTAAGTAATCAGGTTAGGGTTAATAATCGGGTGTATTGAGAGTATAGAGAATGTGATACCTTTGTGAAACCCTTGGGGGTTCCTTATATAGGCGGTACAACCCTAATAGGTAGTACCGATGCTTCGGCCCCAAGCAAATGATAAGTACCATAATTAGGTTGATTGCTATCTTCTAATTATGGTTAGTGTATATCCTCCACTTTAGGGTAAATCCCAATCCTAATTAGATTGTGATTATGTCTAACCCTGTACCGGCTGAGCCGGGCCGTGGGCCGCACGTGACTATGCAACTACTGTTCATATGAAGCCCATAAGCTTTAAAGAACATCAATCCAACCCATTCGTGATGGGTCGGATGCGGGTAGTACCCGTGGGCCGAGTCCAAGACCCCGTTGAGGGACTATACGTCATCATGTCCCCCGAGTCTAGTTGTTACAGCCGTAGGCGTAATATCTAGACTAACAAATGCCCTTTAGCCGTACTAAAAGAACGTGTAAAAAATTTGAATTGTGAATGGTATCCAAGCCGTACGCAGCGACTAGGACATAATAAACACAAGTGTGTAATAAATGATACTCCGGTCGTGCGTGACGTCCCAGACCATATAAATGAAGCTTTGAATATGGTCAATTGTATGACCGCGTAACCCGACACAAATAACTGTTCACCCGACAGTTTTAACTGACAAAGTGTAACAGTCAGTCGTCTCGAGCCATGCGATATCTGAATCAGAAGTGACATGTGGGCCCATCTGACGATTAATCTGCCCCTTGCTTCCTATCCATGCGATTAGGTAGTGGAGGACACGTGGTCTTCATCCAAAGGACCTCCTCGCTCAAGGCAACCCTATAAATAGCCAACTTGTGCGGCTGTGTGAGTCACATAGTTAATTTCGCTTATTCCGCCATTAAAGCTTCCTTTCCAATACCTTCTTTTTTCGCACGAATCTTCCGCCATGCAGGTTAGAACACCACGCCCTACTCCTTTTATTCATAAAAATGGCTAGGAATGGCCCATCTATTGGATCTGTGCTGAACATAATGTCGGAAGTAAAACTGGTAGAGTTTTGCTCTGACTATTACATTCCAAACACCCTTCACCCTACTCTTCCTGGCGCCAGGGAGCTCATTACCGACGCTCCCTAGGGGAAGATAGGTCTATATACTCGCCTTTTTGATGCAGCTAACTACCGCATCCCTTTTACTAGGTTTCTCGTAGATTTATTAGGATATTATGATGTACATATCACCCACCTACATGGCATAGGCGCATGTAAGATAATCCAATTCGAGATTTTGTGCCATCTCGTAGCATTCCCCCCACCGTAGAGTTATTTAGTGTATTTTACATCCCGTACTTTGTAAATGGGTGGGTATCCTTTAAGAAAAGGTCAAAAAATAGCCCCGTTAGTCACATCAAACTCATGGACTCTCTAAAGAGTTGGTACGACCACTACGTTTTTAAAGACACAATAGTATGGCTGACCCCCTTCGTGTACAGACGATCCATACACCCTGACCCCCTTCCGCAGGTAAGCACATACAACGCTTCCCATGTACATGCTATAGATACCAACCGCACCAACTTCCACAAGAATCTACCCGAATCCTTCCTTTGCATGCTAGGCATAAGCCGAAACTACTACGGACGGACGAACCGATATCCCGTGTTTTGGAGAAGCAGGAATGAGGGTAGGTATAACATAGTTTATTTTGAAAAACATGAAGCGCATAATCCGTGACTAACGTAGTTATTGTTTCAATACGCAGAAATGAACTTCTTTGGACTCCTACGCCAAGGAGACCCCAAGGCAGTCCCAGAAGGATCCCGCCCCCACCGTACCAACGAGCTTCCGCTGTTGGAGAGAACTAGGAATGTGACCATTCCTCTAGAGGCCATGCCTGACCCTCACTCTGACGAGGAGGAAACCACTACTGAGAAATCCCCAAGGGATTTTGATAATGAGGACGGAGATACGCTCCTCTTGGAAGGCGGTGTCGGCCCCTCGTCGCGTCCAAGGGATACCGCTACACATGGCGAAGGACAAGATGATAATACAGAGAAGACCACTGAGAGCCCCGCACGAATGTTTGCAGATGACGAAGAAATAACACAAGAAGACCCTGTTGAAGAAGAGGTCGTGGAAGAAGAACCTACATCCAAACAAAAAAGAAGAAAAATCAAGAGAAAAGTTCCAGAGATTGTGGTAGGGACCTCGAACGCACCTCTCAAAAAGCTATGCGAGAACCACCCCCTATACCAATCCGGTGAGAGCACGGACCAGGCCTCAGGGACGGCCCAACAACAGATCATCCCGGACGAGGCATAAAACACGTCAGTCCTCAATCCCCTTCCTGTGACAGCTATCCCTTCATCCGCATCCGAACTTGCGAAAACGAAAGAGTAAACTTTTTTTCCTTTTTTGTTATATTCTCAACTCTTATTATGAAATTGTTCCGTAGGCGATAGACATGTGCCGCGTATTTATACTCATTCTTTGCAACATTTTGTAGGGACAGTCAACCAAATATTGCACCCAACGTAGGGGAAACCATGGGTGAGAAAGGGCCTATGCCGCAGACACAGGTTCCTATACCCAGCTCAGTTTTTCAAGAAGGATCGATGTCCCCCCATATCTCGGCATCCCAGGAAATCCCCATAGCGGGTCCCCCCTCGTTTTTGTCCCGAGTGGCATATAACAACTACGGACAAGCTAAGGGAGTCGTCCGAATGCCGGGACTTCCTTGACCATTGTGTCCCGCCCGACCTGATTATCGACATAAACCAACTGGGCCATGGAGACTTAACGGAAGAATATAACACCAACCCAGTCCAACAATTGGCCCTGTGAACAGCCATGCGAGTACAGTTTAAAGCATCCTTGCAGCACATTGAGTCGTTGAAGAGGAAGAACGCTCGTAGGGAGAAGATGATCGAGGATCATGAAGGAACAATCGCCTTCCTTCAGCCCCGACTCACTACTACCGAAGCAGCCGCCCAAGAACATGTCACTCATGCCAATGCTCGCGATGAGCGTATCGCTGAATTGGAAGCTCTTCTCGAAGCTTCTAATGGCAAGGTACGTACCCCTACCTAGTTAACATATGAAAAATCACTCGTATTTACCTTCCCATTAACCTAAATTCCTTTCACAGGTGTCCATCACTAAGGCTGCTACCAAGGCTGCAACTGACTAAGCATCCATTCTTGTCGAGGAGCTAGAAAAGGCGTGGTCAGCGGTGAAAGGCGAAGAGGCATTGAAGGAAGAGCTCGGCAAGGAGCGAGCTGATATGGAAAAGCAAATGTCCGAGGCGTTGGACAAGTCGGAGCATGAACTCAAGGTGCTGGCCACAGAATGTGCTGAAGTGTTATGTCCTCCACTTTCGATGGCTATTGCCAGCCGACGGTGGATGGTTGGCCAAGGAACCAGGCTGGCAGTGATGAGAGTGATGGATGCACCGCAGGTTGTGAAGTCCTTTGTGGATGTCGTGTCAGATGGTATTGACCGTGGCAGACATGAAGGAATGACTAAGGCTGTTGAGCTAATAGAGAAAAAACAAGATATCATCAAGCATGCATATTACAACCCTGGAGCTGATGCAAAGATGACGGCCTCTATGGCCGCCTTGGGAGATATGGAGTACCCCTTCCTGCCTGATCTTAAATCAATGAAAGACGCCACCATCGAGGAGATCATGGCGAAGCTCCGCCCGGACGTGGTGCTCGAAAGTGAGGGAAATTCACAGACCCTTAACACATTAGACCCCAGCCAGCTCACCCTTCCTATTTATGATGCGAACGCAAAGGCCGTGAAGGGTAAGAAGACATTGGCGGAGGCATTAGAGGACAACCTCGCCAGGGAGCGTAGTGGAAAGGATGCCCGCGGTGAAGCACTTCGCGCTTTGATAGCCGAAGGTAAGAAAGAAGTAGGGAAATTCCTACCGCCCATGTAGTTCTCTATAAGTGAACATTTGTACAACTTTTTTATTCGTCCATGGATGTCCACAGCTTTAATTTGTGATTCCATGTTAAAACATTTAGAATGTTAATGATGACCTATGTCCATGGCTGTCACGACACTTTTTGTTTGTGCATTTTGAAACTTGTATTTTATTCTTAGATATCATGTATCTACTTGCATGACGTATCACGGTTGTTCAAGAATAAAACTAAGCCTATAATTTACTAGACGTGCATCGTGTGTCTTTATCATGTCCGACACTATGTAAGTACGACATGTGGGAACCTATCACAATGTGTTGTGAATAAGGTGTCTAGCAAGGACTCGTAGTCCGCGTCACTAGGGTTGCATCCCTCTTACGCGACAAGTTGAATTAATAGGTTCACTTAATCCTCTTACTCCTCCTGGGAGCGTATAGTACATGTACGGCTGAATGAATACATATGAATGAAAAAAAATAAGATTTTAATGTAAAAAACAAATCCTAAGTACACACAGAAGACACGATTTGCACAAGAACAAGACGTGAAGCTAGCTAGGCACCACGACACTTTATTATTATGGTTACGATTTTTTGACAAAATGATAAAATCCTAAGACAAATGTAACCTAGAAAACATAAAAACAAAAAATACATGGATATTTATTGAAGCTGTATGCAGCAAAGTGTCCATGCGGAGGTCATAGCCTTTCAGAGATAGCACCTTTTGAGGTTACAGATGTTCCATGTATGAACCAAGTCACGACCTACCATGTCACGTAACTTGTAAGCTCCTGGCCCTATAGCTTCCATGACTTCGTACGGTCCTTCCCACTCTGGTTCAGGCCCTCCTGCGTGATCCGCACGACTTGCTTCATTTGTACGATAGACATAGTCTCCCGGTCGGAAGAAAGCACCCTTGACTTTTGAGCTGTAAGCTTTTATCATAGCCTTAGAAGTTACTTCATTGATGGCTAGTATCTCCCTTTTCTCCTCTAGCACGTCTACATTGACCCGAAGTTACTTATTGTTTGTGACGACACCAGCCTCCGCCATGCGGATCCTTGGCATGCCAACCTCTGATGGGATGACTGCCTCGGCTCCATATGCTAATGCAAATGGAGTGTCGTCATAAGCCGTTTTGGCCATTGTTCTATATGCCCATAAAACATTTGGTAGCTCGTCTACCCATATGGTGCCTCTCTTATCTAGGCACGCTTTTATTCCTTCACCCAGGCTCATATTTTCCCGCTCCACTAAGCCATTAGCCTGCGGGTTCCTAACTGATGCAAAGCTCCATTTGATGTTCAGTGCTGCGCACCAGTCCTTGAACGGATTGTCCACGAACTGTCTCCCATTATTCGAGATAATCTCACCTCGTAAAATAAAGCGGCATACAATATTTTTCCAAACAAACTTTTTTACTTGTTTGCCCGTGATCGCTGCGACCGCCTGAGCTTTGATCCAGCGAGTGAAGTAGTCCGTAGAGACAATTAAGAACTTTACACCTCCGGCCGCAACAGGGAAGGGACCTGCTATGTCAATTCCCCACTTGGAGAATGGCCATGGGGATGTGATGGGTTTTAGTTCTTGATGTGAATGTCGCAGCACTGGCCTGTGCACTTGGCAGTTGTTGCATTTGAGAATCGCATCTTGTGCGTCCCGGTGCATAGTTGGCCAATAGTATCCTACGCATAGAACTCGTGCCACTACTGATCTGGGGCATGCGTGCATGTCGCACAACCCTTTATCTATTGCATTAATCACATAGATAGCCTGTCGTGGACCAACGTATCTCAGCCACGACTGTAGAGAGGAACACCTATACATGACGCCGCCTCAGAGTTCAAAATGCTGCGACTTCCTTTCGGCTCGCCGCGCCTCCGTTTTGTCCTCAGGAAGGGTCCCATTATTTACATAGTTCATAATCGGGGTTATCCATGTAGACCCTTCCTCATCAACGATGGTTGCTATCTCCCCTCCTGTAATGGACTTTTCCATGAGTATTTCGACCCACACTTGCTTGGGTATACGGGCGAATCTTGTAGATGTGATATCGCTAAGGGCATCCGCAATCTGATTGTAGCCACGTTGGACTTGCCTGATAGGGAACTTCCCATTACTGGCGATGAGTGACTTGACTTTCTCTGGGTATCGGATCATGTCTTCCTCCTTAGATGTGCACTCACCTAGGATGTGATTCGCGACAAGTCGTAATCCTCGTGGGCTTCAAGGTTGCGGACTCCCATCCTAGCGACGATTTTTGAACCCGTAATCGATGCTTCATATTCTACCTCATTATTCGCGGTTGTGACCTCAAGGCGCTTAGCATAGGTAAATTCCATTTCTTCCGAGTTTGTGAGTATTAAGCCTGACCCTGACCCATCCACTATGGGAGTTCTAATTGGTATTGCCACGGTGTGACACTCTGATGTCGGCACGGCTGAATTGTAGATAGTAACAACTCCCCCTTCTACCGGGAATTTTATCATGCTGTGTGCCGTGGATGGGACTGCTCGAATAGCTAGGATCCCTGGTCTTCCAACAATACCATTGTACGGAGAGTTCGAACGCACCACCATAAACTTCATCTATGCTGTAGTAAAATGTTCTTTATTACCAACGGTTACCAACAAACATAATTGTCCTATTGGCCAAATAGCGTCCCCACTAAAGCCAATGAGCGGCGACGTGGCCGGTATTAATTGGCTTTTGATTCCTGGTTGTAGCTTCATGAAGCAGTGTTCATAGAGTATTTCCGCAGATGAACCGCCGTCCACGTACATCCTACGGATACTGTGCATTCCAATGCTCACCTCCATCGTGAGAGGTGCGTCCTTCATACTGCTCCTCGTTATATTAGGGAATGAGATTTCCTTGTTGCTCGAAAATTTTTGACCCATTTCCTGCTTTGTTTGGTGCTGCCCTGATTGCACCATGTATATGGTCGTAGACTTATCCTTCTAGGGATCCTTTTTGTCGCTCTTTTTGTTGTCCTTCCCATCCTTCCAATCCTTAACCAGGTGTTTGAGTTTTCCTGATTTGATCAGTGACTCGATATGCTTCTTGAGCTGAATACACTCTTCCGTGCCATGGCCTTTGTCGTTATGGAATTCACAGAATCGGTTTCCTTGGCGACGATCCATCGGTGTAGTCAGTGGAGGGGGTCTCGGGAAGCTTGCTCCTTCCGTGAGTAGGATGTCTCGGTAAGTCATTTTTAAAGGGGTGAACTTATCATCCGTCCGTCCTCCTTTTGCCCGACTTCTGTAATCCGAGCTCCTCCCACTGCCGTAGCTGCTTTGTCCCCCCGAATGCCTCCTAGGCTGATCATTTGGTTTGTAACCATGGTTTCCCTTTGAGGGATAAGCTGTGGCAACGATAGTCTCTCCTTCCACAAAGTTTCTAACCCTTTCCATGAGTTCATCGGACTTCTCTGGACGCTCATCATTAAGGCGCATGATTAACTCCTTGTCTGTAATGGTGTGCATGTAGTCAGAGATCTTAAGGAGTTCTGGGCGTGCTTTTGTGCGCGTGCACTCGTCGTTAAAACGTTCCGTGAAGTCTTCTGTTGATTCTCCGGGCCTATGTTTGACAGTTTCCAGTGAGATCGGATCTCTGTTATACTTCTTACGCTGAGCATAATTATTTTTGAACGTTGTGCGTAGCTCACCGAAGCTATCAATGCTGTGGTGAGGGAGCTTTTCGAACGAATCGCGGGCGTTGCCAATCAGGATAGAATTGAACATCTGGCACCATATAGGCATCGACCATCGTTCAATTTTTCCCTGTGTATCAAACACTTTTAGGTGGTCGTGCGGATCACCAGATCCATCATAGGTTTTGACTTACGGCGGCATACGACACTTCTTTTCCTCAGAGTAGTTCCATATGCGAAGAGTGAAAGCGTCTTCCCAGTCATCGCACCACGGGAGGGAAAGATCTTCCATCTCATCACAATAGTAGGGAGTACCATAGCGTCCTTCGTCGTCCGACGGTGGTTGTGGACAGTACCTAGGTCAGCGACGTTTAGGGGGACGGTCATCCGAGTCAGACCCCGAAGGGTCACTAGGCGGGGGTGCCCCCCCCCCCCCCTTTATGATGGGTACTCATGTGAGAAGGAGCTTCTATCCCACCAGAATTTTTCCTGCACCACACGCTTGTGCGATGATTGTCCCTGGGGGTTTCCAACCCCTGGCGTTCAGGGGAACCATCAGACCGACCCCCCTCTTCATGAGGTTTTTGCAATTCTTGCATGACGCAATCTCCTATGCGTTCGAGCACATTCCGGGGTCGAGGGGTTTCCTCTAAGGAGAGCTGTTCGTTAGCTCGCGTCTTCCTTCCCCTCTTCCTAGCTTGAGGGGGAGTGCCGTGCCAAAGATTCCAAAGTTAAGTCTGGACTGTAGGTTCCTTCCCAGGTTCAGTCTTGACGAGATGCTCGGGGCGATCCTGTCAAAGTTCTGCGTGAGGATGCGTTCAAGTTCTTCATCCTCGAGGAGATCGACTTCCAATTCCGACTCGACCATGGGTTATTTTTGTGCTTCCTTGTTGGGAGCGTGAGGCGCCGCAACCGGATCGGGGTTGTCCAGGGAGAGAGTTGGCGGTGGGGTATTGGTGATTGTGCTCGTCCCACCGGATTGAAACAATGAGTTTTAATTGTTTGATCCCCCTGATTGCCCTCCTAGAGGAGGAATTGAGGGGCCGGGAATGTCACCTCTGGACATCCGGTTCCTAGGGTTCGTGACCCTTGGGTTTTGCTGAGAATATCCCTTCGTCATTGGTAGAGTTCAGTTTAGTGTAGGGTCCCACGGATGGCGCCAACTTGTTGATACAAAAGTTGGATGATCCTTGCTTGATCCGAATTAGGCTTAATTTGGATATGTGGGGCTCCGGCTCTTGCACCAAGTAAACTTCTTGCTGAGATCTTGCACACTAAACAACACGCGTTAAGCTTACCGTGGGAATGTATCCCATGATTAGACTCCGGCGTAAGAGTAAGTAATCGGTTTAAGGTTAGTAATCGGGTGTATTGAGAGTACAGAGAATGTGATACCTTTGTGGACCCTTTGGGGGTTCCTTATAGGCGGTACAACCTTAATGGGCTGGTACCGATGCTTTAGCCCCAAGCAAAAGATAAGTACCATAATTAGCTTGATTTCTATCTTCTTATTATGGTTAGTGTATATTGATGAGACTGCAATTATACATAGTCTCATCGTCCAAATGGGGCTTAAAACGCTTAAAATATCATCAAAATACCCCAAAATATGCTTGTGTTTGTTCATTGTGTATTTTAGGTACGGATATCGTGAAATCAACAAAAGATCACAAGAATGAAGCAAAAACAAACACGGGAAACGAAGCCGCACAAAGAAACGGACCTGAATCATGAATTTTCATTGAAGTCCTTGAAGTTTTGAAGATTGGCAAGAATGGTCCCTCAACTTATGAAGACTTGTCATTTTATACCCCTGTAAATCCTCAAAATTACTTACGGGTCCCTAAAATATCAAGTATGTACATGTTTGGACCTTGGAATATGATGAATATGCAAGAGAAGCCCTTGGAAAAGTTTTACAAAACTTAATGTGGCCAAAGTATGAAAAAAAAAGTTTCCATACAAAGGATTCTACCTTTTTGGCTGTTTAAATTGAAGAGACAAGTTAATGGGAGTCCAGGGACTAATTTTGGGATACAAACAAACTAAAACCCACCACTCGTAACTCGCCACGTCACCTTGACTGGTTGACCAACCAATCACACCACAACTACACGCCACATTGGGGGTAAAGTTTTTTTACAACTTGTGTATTGCCTCTTGTTCCAGATTTTGTACATTTTTTAATTTATTAATGAAAATGAAACCTTTAAATCTTGTGCAAAACTGAGTTCCAAATTATTGTTTTCAAGTAGTTTAATCCTTTACTTTTAAATGCAAAAATATTAGTTTAAGTTTTATAAAAAATCCGGTTTCAAAGGTTCCTAGAAAAGTTTTTTTTAAAGCTTGAATCATTTAACAAGTTGAAGTGAAAGTAGATACTTGTTGAGTGGATTCAGGTTTGTGTTTGTATGTGGTGGTTACAAGTGTTTTTCAGAAATATTGTTTCAAGGTTTGGTTCCAAAATCAGTTTTCTTATTTTTTTGGTTAACAATTTACTGTTTATATAAGTTAGCTCATAAGCTATTTGACACTAGCATATGAGCTTAGCTTATATAAGCTTGAAGTTTATCTCCCTGGTTGATTAATAGTCTTTTAAACCAAACCCACCCCAAAACTTCCTTCCCCTGTGATCATAGTGGTCCCCACGTGCTCCCCTGTCACCCCCAAAATAGCAAAATGAGCACATCTTCAGTTCCATCAACGTCCCACAAGTTTCCTTGGTCCCAAAGACTACTAATTAACGGTTCAAGATCATTCACACAACTGGAATGTCGACATCTTCACATGTATGACCACATTTGACCAAGAATCAATCAAAACAACAAGGGCATTCTAGGGTTTTTATGTATTAGGGTTTTAGCACTAGAAACTTCCATCTAGTAGTACAAAGAGAGCATACAACTTGTGTATTGCCTCTTGTTCCAGATTTTGTACATTTTTAAATTTATTAATGAAAATGAATCCTTTAAATCTTGTGCAAAATTGAGTTCCAATTTATTGTTTTCAAGTAGTTTAATCCTTTACTTTTATATGCAAAAAAAATTAGTTTAAGTTTTATAAAAAATCTGGTTTTAAAGGTTCTTGGAAAAGTTTTTTTTTAAAGCTTGAATCATTTAACAAGTTGAAGTGAAAGTGGATATTTGTTGAGTGGATTAAGGTTTGTGTTTGTATGTGTTGGTTACAAGTGTTTTTCAGAAATATTGTTTCAAGGTTTGGTTCCAAAATCAGTTTTCTTATTTTTTTGGTTAACAATTTACTGTTTATATAAGTTAGCTCATAAGCTATTTGACACTAGCTTATGAGCTTAGCTTATATAAGCTTGAAGTTTATCTCCCTGGTTGTTTGTGTTTGTGCAGGGGTCAAGAAGATTGAACTCCTTTCTCCTTTGTTCATATCCTTGAAGATATTGGTCAACCATCTCTACATCAGCATCTCATAAACCTTAAGCTCCCTTTTGGCTAATTGGAGAAGGCATCAGCAGCCTTGGTGGGCCTGGATGTGGGTCCACGTAGTATAATAAGCTTAAACCCTCCTTTCTAGTTAAGAAAACTTGTGGTTTGTTGATTTGTAAGAAATTGCTTAGATGCTAGTTTAGTTGTTCTTTAGGTTAGTTTATGCTAGATTGTTGATTGTATGCTTGTTAGATTAAGTTTCATAAGGTTTAAGGTTGATTTGAATACAATCTGTTTGTTATTTTTGATTGCAGAAATATTAAGGGGTGTTTGGGATTAGCCGTTTAAGCTTTGTGGGTGACACACACGATCTTAAAACCTGTCTAAACTCACTTTAATAGATCCAAGTTGTTTATGTCAGTAGGTTATGTTAGTTTGTGAAAGTTTAAATAGGTTTTGTTTGTTTCTAGTTTGGCTAAAAAGGTAAAAGTAAAATAAGTAGGCTTTAAACATCTTTGATTTTGTAATTTAGCCCACCAAATCTTAGATATCAGTTAGGGATAGGGTAAGATAGGGTTTAGAACCTATTTGTTGCAGGTTGGTTATAGTTTGAGTAAGTTGGTGGCTTTGGGAATTCGTTTCAGTGCACAATGTATCAGTAAACACCACCAGACCAAGTAAAATACATCAATGAGTGATTGTGTGAAATTTTTGCTTGATTTCGTGTGTGACTTGTGTTTATTTGCTTTATGTGACTCCCCACAACCCAACTGGTTGTGGGGGTGACCTTGGTTCCAAAAGAATCCATCAAACATACCAAAATCGACCACCAATTCAATTTTTTTGTGACTTGTCAGTGGTAACAAGGCTTCCACTGACATAGCCAATTCTATCCACTGTTAAGTTCATCAGTTTCATAAATGCACGTTTTTGCCCTTTATCAGCTTTAATCTTGTTATATTTTATTTTGTTTTTGTGTTTTTCTCATTAGATATTCACCAGGTTTGAGTTTTTATAAAAAGAAAAATAAAAAAACAAATTAGCAAAAAGGACGTGGCCAGGACTCGAACCTGTGCCACTCCCCTCGCAATACATGCACCTTACTGTTCACCCTTGGGTCTTTTACTAGTAGACTTTGGCAACGTTTTTTTATTTAAGGTGTTATTGTTTTTGGGCTTATAAATAAGTTCAAGCTTTTAAGCTCTTTTCTAGCTTATTTGTTAAGCCATTTTAGCATTTTCCATTTTCCCTGTGTTCCTTATTTAATTTAGGACTTTTAAACACCAAAGTTTTATTTTTCTCGTTTTTCTTTTATTTATTATTATTATTTTTAATATACGGTTTTTAGAAAATAGATAAAAATTGTTTAAATTAGTTTAAAAATTTCTAAAAATAGTTTTTAGTTTTTAATTAATATCTTTTAGGTTTACAACTAGTAAAATTTCCATTTTAACTTATTTTTAATTTTATTTAATTTTACGGTTTTTATTAAAATTTAAAAATTAATTTAAAATTATTTAAAAGGTTGTGGACAATTTGGTTTTCATTTTTGGTTTATTTACATTTTTATTTAGTTAAGTTTAATTTTTGGTAATTTTAGATCATTTTAGTTTTTCGTCGCGTTTTACGATTTCGTTCGTTTTACGTCGTAGGGTAATTTTTAGCGTTCCTCGTTTTTATTTTTCGCTCTTCATCATCTAAAAACGACACTAATCCAAACTTGATTTTATATATTTGGCGCCTAATACACACACCTCCTCCGAGAACGAACTTGGAATTTATTCGGTATTACGTTTTTCCTAAAACGTAACGCTTAATACTTGCCAGAATTATATTTGCTTTTTTCCTAAAAGTGAATATAGACAAAAAAAACCTACAATCATTTTGGCGCCGCTACTGGGGAGGTATTTTTCGCGCCATATTAGATATCGTGTTTGTGTGAGTAGTGCGTTTTTGCTTTTCATTTTTGGAAAGCGTATATAACGTACATAATCCTTTTTATTTTTATTACTATATTATAGAATATCCAAAAAATTGTGTTTAGTTTTCCTAAACTAAACACACCAAAAAAATCATTTTACTATATTGTAGATATACCATTATCGTTTTATCGTTTTCTTTGTGAATAATATTAATATATTGTATACGTATCACAATAAATTTACAATATCTCCAAAAGCGTGAAAACGCAACCTTAATTGGGATTTCATCACTCAATTATTGTATTCGAATCTAAAGCAAACAAATTAAAGGTAAAATAGATAAATACTTTCGTGAGGCTTAATTTCAATTAACACAAACTATAAGGTGGGTATAAGGCGGTTGTATTTCACGACCTAAGGGAAAAAGGCTCTTAAGTGCTTCGTGCCGCCTCGTTTCCCCCGCTTGCTTGTGTGTGTTTTGAGAAAGAGGGCTAATCGAGGGTTTGCCGCCCAAGTATTATCTACCTATCATATATATTTGCTTGTTTTCAAGATTAACCCCTCTAGAACGTTTTGGTGTTCCACCAACGTTCTAAATTCATCGAAAGCGTTCACTTCACGTGATCGTTATTATTACTTGAGGCTCCTTTAATCGAGAAATTGATTCAAGGAGAGATTTGTAGATTTGAGTCTACGTAATACATCAAAAAATCCAAAAAAATTAAAAACAATCAAAAACCAAAAAAATTGAAAAATCGTAAAATCCCAAAAAGAATCTTCGTTGCTACCCCCCATTCTACGTTAGTGCATGCGCACTCGATCAAAGGATTATTCTAATTCTAGCGACGTTTCGAATCGACGCAACCGAAATTGAAGGAATCGAGGACGTAGACAGAATTTAGACACCGACGTTCCTAATATCGTTGTCGAAACTAACGGCGAGATGGCCGAGAATCGTACGATGATGGAATTGCTCCAGCACCCACCGAGGGTTATGGAGACACGATCGTAATTCCCGCTATCGAAGCAGAGAATTTTGAGATTAAGAGCGGAATGCTTTCGTTAATCCAAGCTACGAAGTTTATAGGTCGTGAAGCCGACAATCCTCACTATCACATTCGAAATTTCGATCGTCTTTTAGCCAAGAGCAAGTTTAAGAACGTCGACACCGATGTCGACAAGCTTATGCTTTTTCCGTACTCGCTCGATGGTGCCGCCAAGGATTGGTACGAGAAAGAGCCACCTAATTCCATAATTACGTGGAAGGATCTCGTTTCCAAATTCGTTAATCATTTTTTCCCACCGTCTAAGACGACGTTTTTTAAAAACGAGATTACGATATTTGAACAAAAGCCGAATAAATCGTTTAGAGACGTGTGGGATCGTTTTAAGGAATTCCTTAGGCAATGTCCTCACCACAGCTTTTCCTGTGGGATCGTTTTACAACGGTCTTAGTTTCCAAGAACAAGATTCGTTGAATTCCGCCGTCGGTGGCAACTTTTTGTGTAAAACTCCGAAAGACGCTTTGATGATTATCGAAAATCGATCCAAGGTCTTCCAACTCCGTAGCACACCGAGTGTTGCCAATGTCGCCAACGTTAGTAATTCTAATCGCGATATTGAGAGAGTTGATGCGAAAGTCGATAAGTTGACGAATGTGTTTACGTCGTTCTTAATCGAAATGCAAAAGAAGGACGCTCCCGCTACGGTGAAAGCGGTCGAGGTTTCGTGTACGCTTTACGGTGGACCACATAATTATTACGAGTGTGTGGCTACGGATGGCCAAACGTCGAACGTAAAAGCGTTAAATAACAACTTTTCTAATCAAAATCAAAATAACGCTGGTCCATCGCAGCAAATGAATTACAACAATCAAGGCAATAATTTCCAAAATCGTAACAATTTTCAAGGAAATAATCAACAAGGAAAATTTCAAAATCAAGGTCGTAATATATGATGGCAAAATCGAGATAATAATCTAAACTCGAATTTTTCGAACAACAACAATCAAGGAAATTTTCAAAACCAAGCGAACTCTAATTTTAATAGTTCGTCAAAAGATTTTCAAAATTACATGAAAACGAATGAGGCTAACAGAGACGATTAGAGGGAGAAATTGGTACTTTGAAAAACGAGTTTTCCACGACGTTGAGAAACCAAAACACGAAAATTGAAGAAGGACAAATCGACATAAAAAAGATGTTTTAGGCCATAATGAACAAGTCTAACGGTGCATCATCGAGTTCGTTACCTAGTGACACCGTTGCTAATCTGAAAGAACAATGTAAGGTCGCCACCACGTCTATTGGAAAAGGTCGTTCGATTTCCCCAAACCTTAACGGTTTTAGAGTTGTTACTTCATCACGACCCTCGACTTCTCAAACGCCTTCATGTTATAAAGTCGAGGGGATGAACGTGGTGACCAAGGAAAGGAGTGCACACCCTCGGGTACCTCGAATTCCATCCACGGTTAAAAAAGAGAGCTTTATCGACCTCACCAACGTAACCTTTGAAGAAACCTGTGCTTCGATTCTTCTACAAAAACCTAAAAGGCGTATGCCAAGAAAGGAAGAAGATCCGGGTCAGTTTCTACTACCTTGTGATTTTTCCGAGATCGAGGGATGTTTAGCACTTGCCGACTTAGGTGCTAGCATCAATCTCATGCCTCATTCTCTTTGGAAATTGATGAGATTGCCTTGCCTTACCCCAACGAACATGACAATCGAGCTTGCAAATTGTACAACATTAAAACCAATTGGAATAGTCGAGGGTGTCTACGTTAAAACTGGAACGTTTATTTTTCCCGCGGATATCGTCATTTCCGATTACGAGTGTGATCCTAAATGTCCCATTATTTTAGGTCGTCCCTTTTTATCGACGGCACTAGCCGTAATCGACGTTCACGGTGGAAAATTAACAATGTCGTATGCGGAGGAAAAAATGGACTTTTTCACGAGTAGATTCCAATTTATAAATGATCTTGATAAAACTGAAGCTTCAAATTCTAATGATTTCAAAAATGTTAAGTTTAGCAAAAAATATGAGGCTTGACGCATGTTTTGAAAGAATTAAAATGAACGGTTTTAAAGACAATGACTTTAACGATAAAGAATACGTTTACTTAATTCAAAAGGGTATTCGTAGATTTATGGATGAAAAATCATTATGGGATCTATTCGATGAACAAATTGAAACACCAATTCCGAAGGGCGACGTTAGTGCCATCATGGCAATGACAAAATGGACTCGTCTTCACTACCTTCGAAGGACAACGTCCTTCACGCGTAGACTTCTAATTCAATTGAAGTGCCTCCATTTACTAGCCCAAAATCGTTGAGGCTAAAGGTTTTATCGATTTCGATCCAATCGTCATAGAAAGGTCACCTAAGCGTAGTCATTTGACTTGTAAGACAACGGTTCTGAGTTCTCACATCGACACTTTCTTTGACGAGGAAGACGAGAACGATTTTTCCGAACTCGATCACATACTCAATAATCCACAAGCGATATTTGATTCTCCCAAAAAGAGTTCAACATGTGGTGAGTATGATGATTTCGTCTTCGAGCCCGAGATCGAGGAAATAATTGAACGAGAGCTAGCTCTTTTACCTCCACTTCACCTACGAGTGAGGTCGATTTTTACAACGTCGAGGCTGAACTTGATGAGTTAGAGCGTCTTGATGACGAACCAACTCACGTACTTCATAATCCAATTCTCGAGGAGTTACCTAATCAACGCGCCTCAAATGAGAATGATGTTTACCACATTCGTGAGGATCTAACATATCAACGATCCCCACAAAAGAATGATGGTTTCGTACTTGATCGCGATCTATTCGAGAGAGTTAATAAAATCATTAACGAGGGGAATGACAAACCTTGGTTTGACAAGCCTATCTACGATGAAGAAATCGAAGAGATTGACGTTCATAAGGATGATGAATATGTAGACCCCGAGGGGTGGTGTTCTTTATCGATCATCGTTTTGAGAATTTGTATAACCCACCCCCTCCCGCTAATGACGTCAATGTGAGAATTTTTAGCGCGACTAATTTCGTCTTAGAAACGCCAAATATTTTCGACATAATTAAATCAGGTTTTCATAAAGAGTTTTTGAACGATGAAAAAGGAAAGGATTTTAAATTTGATTTAAAATAATTTTCTACAAGTTTAACTCCGTCATCACTATGTTATTTGAGTGCTACGAGCTCGTCTACTCCTTTTGACGATGCTTCGTGTGGATCTAGTGTGGGGGAAGCCCCTTATGTTTCCTCACATTTCTCCACCGCGGACGAGATCATCGATCCCAGAATTGCTTGTAAAGGGGAATCTCGGTCTTCCACCCAAAGCAATAACAAAACTGGTCAAAGAAGACATGGCAGCAAAAAAGAACGCTTACTGATTTCAAACTACATCAAGAAAAACCCAACAAGCGGGGCGATATAAATAGATGAGTTGATGATGGGGAGGGCTTGTTCTCAATGCAAGGAGAAGGCTTGTAAGTAACAACTAACCTATAAAGAATTCATTATTATAATGTTATCATATATGATAGAAAAAAAGTAAGCGAACTATGTTTTTTCTCTTGTAGAGATTTCATCTTCCAATCACACGACAGGAGGCATGCATATATGCGTGACAACATGCAGACGCTAGCGCCTCGTCTGAAAGTGGATGCACCAGTAATCAACATTTTCTCAAAGATCTTAAACTATTAAGAGAAAAACAACACGAATGGGAACAAGAAGAAACAATTCATTATGTCAACAATGAATGTAAGTGCTTGATATCACACAAAGTATCATATATGATAACAAAATTAAATTGCGTCCAAAAAACTAACAAAAATGTATCATGTCGTTGATCACGCAAAACAAAGTTCAAACATGTTTATATGGAAAATGGAAAACCTCATAATGCCAAGCAGTTCAATGCTTTTGAAGAAAACATGAACAACTCGTTGGGGACACGTGACAAATTTCTAAAATTGAAAAATATCGATCTTGTAAACACTTGCTTCCTTAGATTTTATTATCAAATACAATTGGTTTAGAAACAAAACTTACAATTAAAAATGAAACTCTATAGGGAATTCTTCCCTGTAATCTCACACCAGCACTACTACCTTGTTGTGTTCAACCTCAAAAATGCAACTACTGTCATCATTGACAACTCAAAAGTAGTGAATAGCTATGAAGCCAAATACAAGTACTTTTGTGAATTTCTAGTAAGTCATGACATCCATAACATCAAATATGATAAACTTGAACATTAGCATCCCCAAAAACTTAAAAACTCACACATTAAATATGATAAAGTTAGACTTGTATAGATAAAAATGTTTTCATTGTATCTAGAGAGTGTTCAACATAGAAATGTTGATCCCAAACTCAGATCTTAAACCTTAGCTTGCTTAAGGGTTGTGATAGAAAGAATGAATTCAATCTAACACTAAAGAAACTTTGTACTACACAAAGTAACTAAACAAGATGCGGAATATAATTTTTAGCACAAGAACAAGTGTTTGAATCAAATGTTTAACTTTAATATATCAAAGATATATGAATACCCAATAATGGTATTACGGTTATACAACCTTAAAGTATGAAATGAAATGAACAGAAAAAGATATATAAACCAAAACCTAATGAGTTCTTTTATAGCACAAGAACTCATGTACAAAATAACTACTTAACAAACTAGGAAAGTATTCAGGATTAGTAACTGAAACGCGCTAAAATCTCTTCCAAGTTTATCTTTGTAGCAAGGTCATTGACTTCTCAACAGGGGGACCAATCCCCCTGACTTCAATAGTCAGCAGGGTCTTCATACACTAGCAGGGGGAACTCTGACCAACCACCAGGGGGAACTAAGATACATATATTTATTCCCAACAATCCTCCCCTAAACTTGTGCTTTACCCTAAAGACAAGTTTCTGAATAAATGCTCGTTGATGAGGATGCTTACACATTTATGGCCAAATTTTCCTGTGAATAAAACTAACTAGATCATATGAAACATGCTTCTTTGCATCCACAATCAAATCAGTCTGTTCCATCTTCTTCAAGGTCTCCTATGAGAGATGATAAAAGCGATTGTTGAAGAGATAAAAACTTACACCTTCCATGGCCACCTCATAGACACCAAAGTTTGTGAACATCTTCCAATATAACATGTTTGCCTCATTCTGTGCATCAAAAAGTGGATCCTGCAATTCAGGCTCATACATTCTATGCATGCAGTTCCAAATCACCTAGTCCTTCTCAACTCCTTCTATAGTGGGAGGTTTTGCCTCAAATGCTTCCTTCATAATCTTCCACATATCATCTAGATCTTCTCTATCCAAAGTTTGAAATAATGCATCTAGACCTAGAAGTGTCTGTGCTGTGTTGTCAGCCCTAGTAAGCTTCCACCAGGACATCTTTCCATGCTCAAAAACTGCATATTCCACTATAGCATACCTCTTCCCAAGCTCACTTGGTGCAGTGTCATCATTCTCTTCCAATACTAAGTGTTTATCAATTTCATCATTGGAAGGATGCTCACTTTCCTTAGTAATTGTACCAATCTTTTCCATCCTCTTCAATCTTTTGGTTGTTCTCTATGAATTAAGAACAGATAATGAGGATTCACCTTCTTGGAAAGTTGCACCTTCTTGTGTTGATGCACCTGCTTGTGATGGTCCACCTGCTTCTCCTTCTAATTTTCGCTTTCTAGCTTCTCTGGCTTTTTCTACCATTTCCTATTGCCTTCTCATATACTCAACATCTTCAGGAGTGCCTATAACAATGAGATTCTCAACATTTGTCTCTCTTAGCACTGGTTGAGCTTCCTTCTCTATCTCATCAAAGGTCATACCCTTGAAGTGAGAATCAGTCCACTTCTTGTGTCTTTTAAGCATAACCTTGTAATGTGCTAGCCTTCCTTTTTCAAATTTCAAATACTTTTCCTTCTGAATCTAAAATACTCTTCTTTCCAAAAACTCCTTTTGATAATTAAAAATTAGAAGCGTCAATTCATACCTTTCCTTCAAGGAAGCATGCACCAATTCATTATCCCATTGTGCCAGAAACTCTTTGACATTTGGAACCCTGTCATCTAGCTCCCTATGCATTATCTCTATCTGCTTAAGCATCTCTCTTGGCTTCATTTATGTTAGTTCCTGTTCTGAGAGACTTATCTTGGGAATATTCAGTTGTGTCTCCTCCTGCACCCTTTCTTGCTCCATATGTACCTCTTCTTCCTGTAATTTCTGAGTTACATATTCATCATATTTTGTCTGAGCCCTTATCTCTTCAGGAGTTCTGCGTTTGTACTTCCTCTTGGGATGTTCAACCATTATCCCTTTTCCCTTATCTTTTGGATCTACTGCTGGTGTTGCTTTAGGAGCAGTCTTACCAAATTGTATCCCCTTCTGAGCTGGTTGCCTCCTTTTCTTTCTAAAAATGTTTGTGAAATAGTTTAGCAGGGGAAATACTTACAGCAGGGGGATCAGGGATAGTAGGGGAAACCTTTGAAGCAGGGGCTTCTTCTTGAACACCCATATTTAACAATACCTGGGCCACATCTTTTGTTGTAATCCCCTTGTCACTACCTTTTTCTTCACTGGCCACCTTCTCTTTTTCCAGATCATGTTCACTAGGAAATGAATGTCATTCCACTGAACTATCTCCTTTAGGTACTTCCTCCCATTTGGAAGCATCCTCATCTGTTGTTAGGACCAGGTGGGGATTTTTCCTCCCCTCAAGCTTAGCAACTCTGGATTCTAAGGTAGTAATTACCAGTCCTTGCTGTTTGACAGTTTGTACAAGTTGTGCATTTTTCTCTTTCAAGCTAATGCACATATTCGTTAATTCCATTCTAGTAAGATGTTTCAGTCTGCTCTCAACCCTAGGAGAAGATTTTCTCCTCTTTGGGTATCACTGAGTGAGGAAGTGGACTTACCTATGGTGTCACTGTCCTGCTCATCCCTTGAGGATGAGTCAGTAGTGGCAGCCAAATCCCCAGGTTGCTCCATACCCATGGAGGTTCTCCTCTCTGCATCTGATGAAGATTCACTAGGCAAGGGAGACCTAGCAAACCTAGCTTTTGTTCTCCTTTCTTGTTTTGGATCAGCAGTAGGTAGAGAACTGGTATGGGAATCAGATTGTTTGTGTTTGGGTACTTTTGATCTAGTTGCTTCTCGTCTGATTTGTTGCATCATGATGGGAGTGAGTGGGACAGCCCTACCAGAAAATTGTGGAGATTGTGCAGCAAGTGTGGTAAACAATTTGGTAGTATGGGAGTTGGCTGTGAAATGGTGTTTGTGTCTAATATGACCATGTTGACTCATAACCAACAAAAGTTGTATAAACCTTGGATACATACAAAACTTAGAACTGCTTGTAACATTTTTGACCATTCCTTTAAAAATCATTTGAGAAAAACGATACTTTCGCCCTGTTGCTAAGCATATCAGGGCAGAAGCAACTTCACTTCCAAATTCATTAAAAGCAGTGGTTTTAGGTGACAAACATTGTAAAATTGTATGAATCAAATATTTCCAATGAGGGGCAAACTGACCTTTAGCAAAAATTTCAGCTCCAGGCAGGGTAACCACCCCATCCTCATCATCTAAAACAAGCTTGTCTCGGATGGAGGCAGGTGTAATCACCTTGGGATGGCCATCTACCATGCTTCTAAGTGTTACCTCTCCATCCACTATCTCAGTCATGGAATTAGACCAAAATTCTTGGATGTGTGAGGTGTAAAACCTTGGACTAATGACAAGAGCTACCCTAAAATAACAAGACTTCAGGTAAGCCACTACATCAGTGAATTCTGATATTTCATCCGACAGAAGTGCAATTTGATTATGATTAGGAGAAATTTTGAGAGACATGATAAACGTTGAAAAGTGTAAAGGTTTATAATTTGCAAAGAGAGGTGGAATATGATCGACTGAATGAGTTAGGCCTGCCGGTTAAAGGAAATGAGTTTATATAGAGAAATTAGAGAGCTGTGATTGGACCAAATTTTCAAATTTGAAAAAAATCAGGAGTAAATCTTGCTAAGAAAGATAAATATTTTAAATAAGTAAAATAAGGTTACCAATCCGCGAAGTAATCACCTTAAATATATTTTGAAAAGAATAAAATATTCCTTAACCAAAAACTTAGCAAGCAGGCCCAACGGCTATAAGCAGGGTAAGGTATTGTCGGTCAACGGTCAAATAGGGTAATGTTTGCAAAGCAGGGGATAGGTGTGAAAGTAGGGGTATCAAAAATAATAGCCGGGGAAAGTTTCCTAAGGGTATTAGATTGTCCTGAATAAGTCTATGCTAACCAGCACTGTCCTATTGCACAGACTTGCATAAGCAAGCTAGATACATAGAACTCAAAAGTCCTCCAGTCAGCAAAGTCTCAAACAAAAAAAAATCCATACACAAGTAGCCCTGCACCAGGTCAACCCAAAAACATAGATACCTAGGTCTCCCCCCAACCAGTTCCTTCCTATGGTCAATTTGGTCTTGGAAACATCCATCAAAAACTCCATTTTGTACAACAAGTTGCACAATAAGGAATTTTGACTGCATATCACATTGCCTCAAGGTCAAAGGACTCCAACTTGCCTTGCTACAAGCCTTCACTGTCACAAAGCCCACACTCACCTGTGGGTAGGATCTAATATCATACATGAGCATCATATGGATACCCTGAATCCTAAAGGTGTGACCTAACCTCCCCTGAAACATAGAGCATATACCTGATTCTGCCATAATATAGTATGCTCTATTGGGATCTCTGCATTTGTTAGTCTAAAACCACATATAACCACTCATAAAAAGAACAAACCCAAAAAAAGGAAATTTCCTTAGCAGGAAGATTAACCCTAGTAGCGGGATCGTTGTTCAAAAGTAGCGGAATGAAAAATAATGGAAAAAGTGACTAACTTATGTACAACAACAGCCATAATACAATCCTAAATACACAAGACATTCTAGACATCGAATTTAGGGAGTGACCATTCCAATACTTGCAACCAAGTACTGAAACCTCCCTATGTCAAAAGCTTTTGTCAACAGGTCAGCAACATTAAGTTCTGTTTCAATTGAATCTGGGACAATTAATCCTTTTTCAAAACAATCTCTAATAAAATGATGTCTGATTTTAATATGTTTAGTCTTAGTGTGAAAAACAGGATTTTTAGTAATACAGATTGTGTTATTGTTATCAATAAATATCTTAGTTTTAAGAAAGTTATACCCATAATCAAGCAACTGATTCTGAATCCAAAGAACTTGTCCATAACATGCAGCAGCTGCTACATACTCAGCTTCAGTTGTGGAAGCTGCCAAAATAGTTTGCTTTTTACACTGCCAAGATATAAGCCTGCTTCCCAAAAACTGACATCCACCTATAGTAGACTTCCTATCATTATTGTCACCAACATAATCACTATCTGAATAGGCCACTAGCACAAATGGTGACTCCTTAGGATACCAAAGTCCTAAAGTGGGATAACACTTCAAATACCTAAAAATTGTCTTAACAGCAAAGAGATGACATTCTGTTGGATTTACTTGGTATCTGGCACATAAGCAGACTGCAAACATGATGTCAGGTCTTGAAGCTGTAAGGTACATGAGAGATCCAATCATGGACCTGTAGGCCCTGACATAAATAGGTTTTCTAGGGCCATCCCTTCCCCAAGGATTATCTTTATCCATGGGCGTAGAGACTTTCTATCCTTCACACATTCCAAAAATTTTCACAATTTTAGCAACATACTTGTCCTGTGAGATGAAGATCCCATCTTTCCTCTGCTGAACTTGTAACCTTAAGAAAAAGTTGAGTTCACCCATGGCACTCATTTGGAATTTATCCTGCATTAATTTGGCAAACTCTTTGCTAAGCAAAGAGTTTTTAGATCCAAATATGATGTCATCCACATACACTTGCACTAAAAGAAAGTCCCCCCTGTGTTTCTTGATAAACAGGGTCTGGTCAATATTCCCCCTGTTGAAGCCATTTTCCAACAGATACTTAGAGAGAGTCCCATACCAGGCCCTAGGGGCTTGATGAAGCCCACACATGGCCTTCTTTACCTTGTAAATTTTGTCTAGATGTTCTGGATCTTCAAAACCTGGAGGTTGCATAACATACACCTCCTCATCAATGGTGCCATATAAAAAGGCACTCTTAACATCCATCTGATAGACTGTCAAGCCCATGTAAGAAGCATAGGCCAGGAATAATCTAATAGCTTCAATTCTGGCAACTGGGCAAAGACTTCATCATAATCAATACCTTCTTCCTGAGTATACCCCTGAGCTACCAATCTTGATTTGTTTCTGACCACAATGCCTCTCTCATCCTTTTTGTTCCTGAGCACCCATTTTGTCCCAATGGGTCTTGCCCATTTTGGACAATCCACCAGAATCCACACCTCTTGAATATCAAATTGTAAGAGCTCTTCCTGCATGGCCTCAACCTAACTTGGATCATTCAATGCTTGAAAAATCTTTTTAGGCTCTTCTTGGGACAAAAATGTAGCAAAGAGGCATCATTGCACATTATCATGAGTGTACTTCATTGTGATGTTTGCAATGAAGCTGTGCTCTTTTGCTGTATATCTTGTTTGTCTGGGAGTCTTAATATCTCCTATAATTTGTGATGGAGGATGATCCTTGTTGACTCTGTGGGTTGGGTGTTGGTCAACAATAACCTTAGATTCCAGGTTGTTCATATCAACTTCTATTGGGCTGTCATGATTCGGAAAAAGATCTTCAAGATAGTTTCCCAAAGAGACAGCATTGGTTAGTGAGGGATCTATATGAAAGTCTGATGAGCTTTGACCTCCATGTCTGAGTATTCTGCTTCCACTGCTTGATAAAGTGATAGGTGAAGAGAAGAGTGGGGTTTCTCTTTCTTCATCCTTATCATTGTGTATCACTGGTTCTTCAACAGCAGGGAATACATATGGCCCAACAGGAGAATCCAAGATTCTGCTGCTTTCAAACATTCCACTACTTTCATGATTTGGCTTAATAGGAAACAATGAAGGTATAGTCATGTACCTCATTGGTGGATTCTCCACAGCAAGTGGTTCTTTTATACCTGAAATATTACTATTCTCCAAAGAAACAGGCACATAATTCATTGATTTAGAAAGAATTTCAATGTCAAAGAACCAAGCAGGACCTGTTTGCACATTGATGTAGAGTTTTTGCTACCCTTTATGAAAAGGAATAGGCAAAGTAGTGGTAAGCGTTAAGTGTCGGTTTAGGAAAACCGAGCACTAATGACCCTTATGAAATTCAAGTTCATTCTCGAGGAGGCTATTGCGTTGTGTAATGAATTGATTTTTGATTTGTGATTATATTGCTAAGAAAAAGAAAATAGAAAAGGGGTGAGAAGAGAATGACGGTTACGAAGACGGATCGAGCTAAGACGAAAAGATCGTTCACGTAAAACCGTATAAACTACCAAAATTAAAAAATTTAACCTAAAACTATTTAAAAGACAAAACTAAGTCTAAAAATAATATAAATAAGAATAAAAATCCAATAAAAATATTTTAAAACCTTTTATTAATTAAATATTCAATTTAAATGCTAATTAAAGCCCTAAAATTAAATATAATTAATCAAAATGTCCAAAATATTATTTTATTGAACTAATAAGTTACTTATATTATTTAAAGACTAAAAAGTGTTTTTCCTAAATTTTAAAAACTACTTTTCTATTTTTAAATCCTAAAAACTATTTTTAAACTAAAATAATTATAAAAAATAATAAAATAATGCCAAAAATAATTTGACAATTTTAAAAATCCTAATTTACTCTAATGAACAGTAGAAAAATGAAAAAGTTTGAAAAATATAAAATTTTTCACTAAAAGACAAAAACAGTATTAATTAAAACCCTAATTAAACTAAATTAATTCTAAAAAATAAATAAAAAGTGAACAGTAAAAACTTTTTGAACTAAAAATCTTAAAATGTTTTTCTAAATCCAAGAAAAATCTTAAAACTGAAAAATACTGATTTTTTTACACTTAATGCCAAAAACAGAATAATAAAAAGTATATAAAATAGCTATTAAACCTAAAAAAATAGCAAACGAACAGTAATAAAAAATCTAATTAAGGAGAAAAATCAGAAATAAAATTAGAAAAATAATGGAACAAGTTTCAAACCCTAATTCCCATATTCATGCACTAATGACAAAAAAACCAAACTTACTGAAAGTGACATGTGCTTGTGATTTGTCTTTTAGCTGAGCAGGGGTAACTATTGTGCAAGCAGGGGGAACCTTTTTCCCACTGGTAGTGTAAACAAATGGTCAGTTGACCTTTGAGCTTAGGAAAGCTTGTGTATGAGCTTTTCTTGGGACAATGGGGGCACTCCCACAACTAGTTGGGTTGTGGGAATTCAATTAAACAAGAAAAACCACAAGTTACTTCACAAAATCTCACACAAATTGCACAAAATAGTTACTGATGAAGCCTAAGGGTTTTCTGATGAACAGTAACTATATTACTTGCACAAATACGAATTTTAAGTCCCAAGAACTTGCATACAACCTTATCAAATCAAATAACAACTACTCACAATCCTAAATGAACCTATTCTCTAACAGCTACCAAGATTTGAAAGTCAAAATTACACAAAAACTGGCAGAAACTGGGGCTTACTGATTTTTACTACTTAAACCATATTTTAACATACAATCTGTTTTTTTAAACCTACCAAACTCAAAACCTATGACTGATAATACCCAATACTAGCAACAAGAGTGAGTGTAGGCAGTTTTCAAGTCAAAAACATGGCTCAAGGCCTAGTTAAAATGCAAATCCAAACACCCTTTTAAACTTTCTGAAAATGATTTAACACAACAAATCTTAACAAAATTGATTTTAAACAATCTCCTCATGCATATAACATCAAATCCAACATGAACAAGCAATTTATCTAACACTTAGACATATTTCATACAAATCCACCAAAATCACAAATCTTTGAAACTTAAAAAAATGAACAAGAAAGTTACCTTGTGGGACCCACATCCAGGTCCCACAATGGTTGCATAGCCATCTCCCACAAGCCCGGGCTTGTGATGATCCTTGGATAACAGGCTTCCAATGATTTCTGCTAAGAACAATGAACAAACACAATATCCAATTTCTGATTTATCTTTCTCTTTTGAAATCTTTTTCAAACGACTTCCTTAAACTCTTTCCTTTAAGAACACTTACACAAACCAACTTAGAAACTTAGAAAACCAATTCTTGGACCAAGATTTTACCAAAAATCAACTTTTCAGAAACTTAAAAACAAGACTGATTTTTGAAAAATCCTTGAACTAAAATCAAAACAATGGAACTCAGATTTTTACTCAAAAAAAACACCAGCTTTTAACAAGGAAAAGGAATTATAATTTTTATAAAAATACCAACTTTCATTAAATTAAAAAGGAATTATAATTTTTTGAGAAAAATCTGGAACAAAGCCCTACTCACATGTTGAGAGGTGCTTTATATAGATACTAATAGAACCATCTAGATAATAAAACCCTAAGGAACTGAAATTCCATAAATGCCCTTGGACGATTTTGAAAATTTGGTCAAAAAGTGTTCCCATGTGATTCTGATGAAGACAGCTGGATTGGATTGATCTTGAACGTTTATAAACTCCTTAGCCAACAAGTTTCAACCTTAGCTGTTGATTTTGGTCGGGTTTTGGGGAAGAGTGGACAAGGACGGGGCAGGGGAAGGACGAATGGGGACCCACCGTCATGTGGTGTTGTTTCTGGGTGTGGGGTTTTGTTGGGAGTGGGGTAAATTATGGTTCTGGAAATCATAAGCCAAAACCCCTTTGATTAAAAGGGGTAATTTAGGATTGGGTATTTAGGGTTTATGTGTGGTTTAGGGAGAGTTTAATCCATATTGGGAAGTTAATATTTAAATTTTGTGTTTTGGTGAGAGAATTAACTTAATAACTGATTAAGTTATTTAGTTGTGGGTGGAAAGCAAACGTGGAGGCTAGGGAGGATGTGATTGGTTGGTGTGGGGTGAGGGGGTGACGTGGAGGCCAGGGAGTGGAGGGTGTGAGTTTAGTTGTCTGGGCAGATTAGGTCCTCAAAGTTCCCTGTTTTGTTTACTTTGTAAAAACAGCACAAAATCCCATTTCCTTTGTAAATAACTTTGGGCAGTTGGCAAATTTGGCACAATAACTTTTCAAGCCATAAATAAGGACTATTCATGCACTTTTCTCATTCTTCAAGGATCATTCTTGTACAATGCTCAAACTTTAGGGATTTTTCTTGTACAAATGACTATTGGAGGGTCATTTGTGACAAGTCTTCAAAGATGAGGGACTAAACTTGACATTCTTCAATTCTTCAAGGTCATTTTTGGAAATTCCATATTCGGGTCCGGTTCATTGTGCGGCTTCGTTTCCCGTGTTCGTTTTTGAATGATTCTTGTGATCTTTTTGCCATTTCCTCAATATCCGTACCTAAAATACACAAGCAACAAACACGAGCATATATTTGGCAGTTTTAATGATATTTAATGCATTTTATGCCCGATTTTGACGATGAGACTATGTATAAAAGCAGTCTCATCACTCCCCCATACTAACCATTGCCGTGCCCTCACGCAATGCTAGAATAAAGTATTGTAGCACCTCCAAAATTCATTTTTATTCACTTTATTGAATGATAAACTAGCTACACTACTACTATTAATACTACTTGTGTTTTAGACATAATGTATGATTTTCATCGCAAAATGGGACGTTTAGGTTCATAGAATAAGAACACTTGAATGCTTCGTTAGAAATAATTTCATCGTCCTCGATTTTCACCCTAATTCCATACCAAGCGTGTAACGAGATCATTGTCATTATAAGTTAGTAATGCTGACACTACTCATATGCCCTAATCACGTACTTATCCTCCCATTATTCCTAAGTTGTATCTCTTATATTTTATTTTGTCTTGAATGTTTCACGAGGATACATTGTTGACTTATGCGATAATAGAGATTTAGGTCTAAAAATAGAGTCCTAACGGTGTAACCAAGACCATCAAATCAATAACCCCTCCTAATAGACAACGATGTCAAAAAAATAAGTTGACAAGCAGAATCGATAAACACGGTTTTATAACGGTTTTGAACATGAGACTTATTACCAAGACTTTTATACGCCCCCTAACGGAAGGGCCTTATTATCTTTGGTTTACCTCCATCTTTTATTCAACTTCGCCATGAAGCTTTTATTATGACTTCGGTCTTGCCTTGCCTTTTATTATCCGCCTCATCGGTGGTTTTATTAGCCAAAGACGTATATCCTCACGCTAAAGCGAATTTTGGATCTTTAAAGCTTCGAAGATTAAGGCTTGATTCACTTTCAATTTTTGCATAGATTTTAGGCCTTGTGGGGCTTCAAATTGTTTGCTTGATTTAGGTGAGCACTTGAAATCTTATTATTGGGTGAAGCTTTTGATTATTCGGGTGCCAATACTTCAAAACCGTGACGCTGGCGATACCTTAATTTCTTCTCAATTTAATTACACGGTGTGTTACGAGGGCTATAAACCTTAGACCTATTCTCAATTTGGCAACACTCGATGTCTTACGAGGGATATAAACCTTAGACCTATTCTCAATTATCACCAAAGCTTCCTCAACCATTTTACACAAAAAATTTCCACCCGCGGCGGCATTTAAATAATCTCTTTCATGATCATTAAGTCCATTATAAAACGTGTCAATTTGATGCAAGTCGGAAAAACCGTGATGAGGACATTCATGTAACATCTCCTTAAACCTATTCCAAGCCGTTGAAAAACTTTCATTTGATTCTTGTGAAAACTTTGAAATCTCGTTTTTCAAATGCGTAGTCTTAGAGGGAGGAAAAAATTGGTTCACAAATTTTGAAACGAGATCCTTCCACGTCAATATAGAATTTGGTGGCTCTTTCTCTAACCAAATTTTAGCGGGCCCCGCTAAGGAATACGGAAAAAGCATCATCTTAATCGAGTCATTCGAGACATCCTTAAATTTGCAAGTAGCGGTAAGATGATTGAATTAGCGGATATGGTTGTGTGGATTGTCTTTCTCATCACCACGGAATTTGTTGTTTTGGATCATCTACAACAAACCCATTTTCACCTCAAAATTCTCCGCAAGGATAGCGGGAATCACAATAGCCTCTCCATAACCCTCGGTGGGTGCTTGAAGTAACTCCATCAAAGTTCGATTCGCCATGGTTGGTGTTTCTCTTACAATGGGCTCGTCAATAGGAGACTCCTCACTAGAATGATTTGGAGTGGGAGTTTTGTTCTTTCGTTTACGTGCACGTCTTGCTTGATTACGAGTTAGCATAAACGTCACATACAACGAGGGGACGAGCAAAGAAGATTCTTTTTGGTGTTTTGTATTTTTCAATTTTTTTTGTGGTTTTTGATTGTATTAACCTTTTTGGATTTTGGTGAAATGTATTAAGTAGACACAAATCTACAAATCTCCTCCTTAATCAAATCTCTTGATTAAAGAAGCCTCAAGGAATGAAAACGATCACGTGAAGTGAACGCCTTCGATGACTTTAGAACGTTGGTGGAACACCAAAACGTTCAAGAGGGTTTAATCAAATGAAACCAAGAAAATATATATGATACTTAATAATACTTTGGGCGGCAAAACCATCGATTAGCTCTCAAAATCAAAATACACACAAGCAAGCGGAGGAAACGAGGCGGCGCAAAGCACTTAAGAGCCTTTTTCCTTTAGGTCGTGAAATACAACCGCCTTATACCCACCTTATAGTTTGTATTTTTCAAAATCGAGCTTCACGAAAGTATTTATCTATTTTTGCCTTTTTCTTTGGTTTGAGATTCGAATACAATGATTGGGTAATGACCTCCCAATTCAAGGTTGTGATTGCTCACGTATCTGGAGTACTTGTGAATTTCTTGTTCTACGTATACAATATAGTAATAGTATTCACACAAAAACCGAAAACCGATAATACGTATTAGTAGAGTGCTACTAATACAAATACTAATTATGGTTAGTATATAAAAACAACAATTCCAATCAAAACACAACACGCCTCCCCGGCAGCGGCGCCAAAAATTGATGTAGAGTTTTTGCTACCCTTTATGAAAAGGAATAGGCAAAGTAGTGGTAAGCGTTAAGTGTCGGTTTAGGAAAACCGAGCACTAATGACCCTTATGAAATTCAAGTTTGTTCTCGAGGAGGCTAGTGCGTTGTGTAATGAATTGATTTTTGATTTGTGATTATATTGCTAAGAAAAAGAAAATAGAAAAGCGGTGAGAAGAGAATGACGGTTACGAAGACGGATCGAGCTAAGACGAAAAGATCGTTCACGTAAAACCATATAAACTACCAAAATTAAAAATTTTAACCTAAAAATTATTCAAAAGACAAAACTAACTCTAAAATAATATAAATAAGAATAAAAATCCAACAAAAATATTTTAAAACCTTTTATTAATTAAATATTCAATTTTAAATGCTAATTAAAGCCCTAAAATTAAATATACTTAATCAAAATGTCCAAAATATTATTTTATTGGACTAATAAGTTACTTATATTATTTAAAGACTAAAAAGTATTTTTCCTAAATTTTAAAAACTATTTTTCTATTTTTAAATCCTAAAAACTATTTTTAAACTAAAATAATTATAAAAAATAATAAAATAATGCCAAAAATAATTTGACAATTTTAAAAATCCTAATTTACTCTAATGAACAGTATAAAAATGAAAAAGTTTGAAAAATATAAAATATTTCACTAAAAGACAAAAACAGTATTAATTAAAACCCTAATTAAACTAAATTAATTCTAAAAAATAAATAAAAAGTGAACAGTAAAAACTTTTTGAACTAAAAATCTTAAAATGTTTTTCTAAATCCAAGAAAAATCTTAAAACTGAAAAATACTGATTTTTTTACACTAAATGCTAAAAACAGAATAATAAAAAGTATTTAAAATAGCTATTAAACCTAAAAAATAGCAAATGAACAGTAATAAAAAATCTAATTAAGGAGAAAAATCAGAAATAAAATTAGAAAAATAATGGAACAAGTTTCAAACCCTAATTACCATATTCATGCACTAAAGACAAAAAACCAAACTTACTGACAGTGACATGTGCTTGTGATTTGTCTTTTAGCTGAGCAGGGGTAACTATTGTGCAAGCAGGGGGAACCTTTTTCCCACTGGTAGTGTAAACAAATGGTCAGTTGACCTTTGAGCTTAGGAAAGCTTGTGTATGAGCTTTTCTTGGGACAATGGGGGCACTCCCACAACTAGTTGGGTTGTGGGAATTCAATTAAACAAGAAAAACCACAAGTTACTTCACAAAATCTCACACAAATTGCACAAAATAGTTACTGATGAAGCCTAAGGGTTTTCTGATGAACAGTAACTATATTACTTGCACAAATACGAATTTTAAGTCCTAAGAACTTGCATACAACCTTATCAAATCAAATAACAACTACGGACAATCCTAAATGAACCTATTCTCTAACAGCTACCAAGATTTGAAAGTCAAAATTACACAAAAACTGGCAGAAACTGGGGCTTACTGATTTTTACTACTTAAACCATATTTTAACATGCAATCTGTTTTTTTAAACCTACCAAACTCAAAACCTATGACAGATAATACCCAATACTAGCAACAAGAGTGAGTGTAGGCAGTTTTCAAGTCAAAAACATGGCTCAAGGCCTAGTTAAAATGCAAATCCAAACACCCTTTTAAACTTTCTGAAAATGATTTAACACAACAAATCTTAACAAAACTGATTTTAAACAATCTCCTCATGCATATAACATCAAATCCAACATGAACAAGCAATTTATCTAACACTTAGACATATTTCATACAAATCCACCAAAATCACAAATCTTTGAAACTTAAAACAATGAACAAGAAAGTTACCTTGTGGGACCCACATCCAGGTCCCATAATGGCTGCATAGCCATCTCCCACAAGCCCGGGCTTGTGATGATCCTTGGATAACAGGCTTCCAATGATTTCTGCTAAGAACAATGAACAAACACAATATCCAATTTCTGATTTATCTTTCTCTTTTGAAATCCTTTTCAAATGACTTCCTTAAACTCTTTCCTTTAAGAACACTTACACAAACCAACTTAGAAACTTGGAAAACCAATTCTTGGACCAAGATTTTACCAAAAATCAACTTTTCAGAAACTTAAAAACAAGACTGATTTTTGAAAAATCCTTGAACTAAAATCACAACAATGGAACTCAGATTTTTACTCAAAAAAACACCAGCTTTTAACAAGGAAAAGGAATTATAATTTTTATAAAAATACCAACTTTCATTAAATTAAAAAGGAATTACAGTTTTTTGAGAAAAATCTGGAACAAAGCCCTACTCACATGTTGAGAGGTGCTTTATATAGATACTAATAGAACCATCTAGATAATAAAACCCTAAGGAACTGAAATTCCATAAATGCCCTTGGACGATTTTGAAAATTTGGTCAAAAAGTGTTCCCATGTGATTCTGATGAAGACAGCTGGATTTGAATGATCTTGAACGTTTATAAACTCCTTAGCCAACAAGTTTCAACCTTAGCTGTTGATTTTGGTCGGGTTTTGGGGAAGAGTGGACAAGGACGGGGCAGGGGAAGGACGAATGGGGACCCACCGTCATGTGGTGTTGTTTCTGGGTGTGGGGTTTTGTTGGGAGTGGGGTAAACTATGGTTCTGGAAATCATAAGCCAAAACCCCTTTGATTACAAGGGGTAATTTAGGATTGGGTATTTAGGGTTTATGTGTGGTTTAGGGAGAGTTTAATCCATATTGGGGAAGTTAATATTTAAATTTTGTGTTTTGGTGGGAGAATTAACTTAATAACTGATTAAGTTATTTAGTTGTGGGTGGAAAGCAGACGTGGAGGCTAGGGAGGATGTGATTGGTTGGTGTGGGGTGAGGGGGTGACGTGGAGGCCAGGGAGTGGAGGGTGTGAGTTTAGTTGTCTGGGCAGATTAGGTCCTCAAAGTTCCATGTTTTGTTTACTTTGTAAAAACAGCACAAAATCCCATTTCCTTTGTAAATAACTTTGGGCAGTTGGCAAATTTGGCACAATAACTTTTCAAGCCATAAATAAGGACTATTCATGCACTCTTCTCATTCTTCAAGGATCATTCTTGTACAATGCTCAAACTTTAGGGATTTTTCTTGTACAAATGACTATTGGAGGGTCATTTGTGACAAGTCTTCAAAGATGAGGGACTAAACTTGACATTCTTCAATTCTTCAAGGTCATTTTTGGAAATTCCATATTCGGGTCCGGTTCATTGTGCGGCTTCGTTTCCCGTGTTCGTTTTTGAATGATTCTTGTGATCTTTTTGCCATTTCCTCAATATCCGTACCTAAAATACACAAGCAACAAACACGAGCATATATTTGGCAGTTTTAATGATATTAAATGCATTTTAAGCCCGATTTGGATGATGAGACTATGTATAAAAGCAGTCTCATCACACATCTTCAGGCTTGTCTTCAAGAAAATCTACATGGAGATTTTCTGTTACTTTGCTTGTCTTTTTATTGAAGACCCTATATCTCTTGTTGTTCAATGAATAACCTATAAAATACCCATCATCCCCCTTTTCATTAAATTTACCTAAATTGTCAATTGTGTTCAGAATGATTACATGACATCCAAATGGTCTGGAAAAGTCAATCAAGGGGGGTCTGCCATTGAACAGCTGATAAGGGGTCTTATTGTGTGCCTTTACCATCAAGGCCCTGTTTTGAACATAACAAGCAGTGCTAACAGCTTCATCCCAAAAGATCACTGGAAGCTTAGCATCAGACAACATAGTTCTTGCAGCTTCTATCAGTGTTCTATTCCTTCTTTCTCCAAAACCTGTATTCCCTTCTTATGCCTTTGCTGGTGCAAAAAGTATCCAGCTCCTTGTTTCTGAACTCACCACCATTGTCTCATCTGATGGTCACCACCTTCATGCTTTTGGAAAGTTCAATCTGAGTAATAAAATCCTTGAGTACATATGTTTTGTCACTCTTCTCAAACAGAAAGAAAGTCCATGTGAACCTTGAAAAGTCATCAGTGATCACTAGACAGTACCATTTCTTCATTATGCTTGCCACAGGAGTAGGACCAAAGAGATCCATATGTAGTAATTCCAATGGCATGGTGGTGGATTAAACTGTTTTGGATTTGAAAGAGACTCTATGTTGCTTTCCCTTCAGACAAGCAACACAAGTATGATCATTAGAAAAGGTCTTTGAAGGATGACCATGAACAAGGTTGAATTTAACCAACTTGTTCATATTTTTAAAGTTCAGATGACTAAGTCTTCTATGCCATTTTTTGCATTCATCTATTGAGGCTTTGGCAATGAAACAGTTCTCATTGTCTTGAAGGGAGATGTCCTTTAAATCAATGGTGTACATGTTCTTCTGTCTTGGTGTTCTTAGCACAATTAGAGTGTTTGGTGGTAAAACAAACTCCTTTCCTAACACCAAGCACTCAGTATCAGTGAATAGGAAAAAATTCTTGTTGTCAGTCATCTGGGACACACTAAAGAGATTGTATTTCAGCTCCTTCACCAGGTATATATTTTCAAATGTCATGCCATTGGTAACAATGGTCCCTTTTCCTGTGATTGTCCCATGACTATCTCCAAATGAAACACAATCATTATCATGCAGAGGCACAAAATTTGATAGATATGATTTATGCCTAGTCATGCTCCTTGAACATCCACTATCCCAGTAAGCCTTATCATCCACTATCCCAGTACTAAAGGGAAATATCGGAATCAAACATCGGTATCCCAAAGTAGAACTCATCACACACAAACATAAGTACTGTGAATGGAAGGACTAAACAATGTCCATGGAAATGAGTATCAAAGTATAAGGAAATGCATAAAGTAAAGAAAGGCTAGAAAGCTTCCAATCCATATGCACGTACGCTTAAAGTCTACGAGCGTCCTTGAGTACCTGCCATTTGGGAACATGAAAGGAAAACGGCTGAGCATAACGCTCAGTGCGCGGATATACAAATAAAGCATGAATAATATAGCATTTAAGCATGAAGCAACGGAAAAGTCTAAGTACAGAATAATCTGACATGTCTTAATAAAACTAGTTTTATAGTTTGAAAAGTCTTATGTTTATCTTGTAAAAACTGTTTAACTGATTAACCATTTAGCCAATATAGGTCATGAAAAGGTCAACGTGCATGAATACTTAGAGGGGTGACCTCGTCATGCTATTAGAGGGACTACCTCTAAATAATATAAGTCCGGGTAGGAGGGATCAACTCCTTGTGAAGGATGCAAGGCACACACCACATTGACACTGAATAATCTGCTGAAACATGTAACTGGGATGCACCCATACGCACCACATGATAATAATAGTAATATGGTCAAAAGTTGAAAAGGGACGCCACGAGCAATCACTCCGCCGTGGGGAAGTCATAACACTTGTGCCTCTAGTGTTATGGTTATGGTACCTCCATAACTAGGTGAAACTGGTCATGCATGTATATGGCTTTAGGTATTCTAATTAAACATAAGCAATTCAGAAACATATAAAACATATACTGGGAAAACAGTTGGCTACATACGGGGAATCCTAATAAGGAAAGAATGTCCATATTGAAAGGACGGGGAATCTGTACCTTAAGTCCAATGAACGAAGAAGACGAACGGAAGAGAGTCCTACTTCGGTATCACTAATGCTACATAAATACATCCATGTATAAGTATCTGATTACTTAGTACATAACTGGTTTTAGGTCATGTCTTAGCTTGTTATATATGTTCATGTCATGTTTTACTGATTTAAGATTGATACTATGTTTATCATGTATTCTATCTATTTTGATTTTAACTATTTCATGTATTTCTGTCTATTCTGATTAAGTATTCCATGTATTTCATATATTATTATACTTGTGTGTTGTAATAAGTAACTAAAAATAGCAGGTTTCCTAAAATAGAAAGTTTCCAAAATAGAAAGGTTACCAAAAATAGAAAGTTTCCAAAAATAGAAGTTTCCAAAAATATAAAGTTTCCAAAAATAGAAAGTTTCTAAAAATAGAAAGTTTCCAAAATTAGATTTACTGCTTAAAATAGATAAGTTTCTAAAAATAGGAAGTTTCCATAAATAGATCAGCTGCCTTAATTAAATAAGTTCCTAAAAATAGAAAGTTTCCATAAATAGAAATAAGCTGGATCATTAAGCTAATAATATAAGCTTAAGTGTTTTCTGATTAATATTCTAAGTCATGTGATTATAAGGTATAGTCTACAATTATTTCATGTGAACTAAATAAACTATAGGTTAAAGTATTTAACTAAATATAACATGATTTAATTAAATGAAGATATAAATACTTAGGTTAAACATGTATTATTATCTATTAATAATATAACCTAAGTTATGCAAATTAATTAATTATAAGTTATGGTTTTAATAATTAATTAATTATATGGTCTAATTAAATGATAAATACTTTGGTTAATTTTCATGCATTAATAATAAAATTAATAACCTAAGTCATGTAAATTAAATTAATCATATTCATGCTTTTAACTAATTTGATTTAGATCTTGTAAAAATAATATAACTTGTAACATAATTAACCTTGAAAAATGACTCATGAACCGGACCGTGAAACATGTGTGAACCGGACCCGTGACTAAAACTCATGAACCAGACCCATAACCATCACCATACCCCAACCAAGGTCGGGTTTCCCCTTGCTTTTGCTGCTGCCGTGGGACCACCATCACCATACCGAGACCATATGGTCTCGGTGGTGCGAGATAGGCCAAGCCGAGACCCCTATGGGGCTCGGTTAGGCGTCGGCTAGACCACAAACACCCCTAAACCCATGATTTGATATAACCCCATGATTAGAACATGTTTAAAATACTTGTTTTTAATTAGTTAATTAAAAACATCATGATTTTATGTGATCAACAAATTAAAAACATAAAAAAGAAAAGGTTAAAGGTTATACTGATTACGTGAAATCAAGAAGGATGAACACACACGATTTCTTACAATAAACGAACACCAAAATCAAACCGAATCACCCCTTGTGGTGATGTAAACCCGGCGGCCAAACGGGAACCAAAGGAGAGAACTAGGGTTTTAATTGTTTTCTAACTTTTGTAAAAATGAAACATGTTTTCCCTTTAATTTTCATGTTTAGTAAAATTATGGGCTTGGCCCATTTGTCTTGGTGTAGCCGCGGCATGGGGCCCACATGGGGGTAACCCGTATCTTTTTCCGTGTCTAAAATAATAGTGTGTTCTCGTGTTCGTAAATTGTGTGATTTAAATAGTTATAGTTCGTGACTTAATATATTTATTCGTGTTCGTGATAAATATATATATGTACGTAATTTTTAGCTCGTGATTAATTTACGTTCATGATTACATGCTCGTGTATTCGTGGTTATAATTATTGTTGAAATAATTATCGTGTGTTAATACGTAATAAGTATTTATCATGTTATAATACATATGTAATACTTGTAAGTCTTGTTCATGAAACGTAAACGTGTTATAAAAGGAAAGTTCTAATCATATACGTACGATCTTAAGGGTACTATTCATGGTAAAAGCATGCGGGTTTTACAACTCTTCCTCCTAAAAAGAATAATTCGTCCCCGAATTATAGATAAAGTAAACTGGAAAATAAGAACATACCCGAATTCAAAATATGAAATGAGGGTAAGAAGCCCGTATAGACTCCTCTTTTTCCCAAGTGGCTTCCCGCTCGGTATGATCCCTCCAAAGGATTTTGACTAATGGAATCGTCTTCCTTCTCATGACTCATTCTTGTCTGTCAAGAACTCGTTCGGATTCTTCTATAAAAGTGAGATCTTCACGAATCTATTCTAGTAGATATTGGACCATGTGAAGGGGATGATACTTGTATCCTCTGAGTAAGGACACATGGAAAACATCATGAACATGAGAAAGCTACGGAGGTAACGCCAACCGATAAGATGCTTCACCGACTCGTTCGATGACATCAAACGGTCCGATGAATCGAGGACTGAGCTTCCCTTTGATTCCAAAACGTCTAACCCCACGTGCCGGCGAGACCTTAAGGAAAACGTGATCTCCTACGTTAAAGTGTACGTCCCTACGATGCTTGTCTGCGTAACTCTTCTTATGGGAACGTGCTTCTTGCAGTTTCTGCTTAGCTACTGCGACCTTCTCGTTAGTTAGCTCAATCATTTCTGGTCCTTCAAGTGTTCGCTCACCAACCTGATCCCAGCAGATTGGGGCGCGACACTTCCTGTCATACAACATCTCAAAAGGAGCACACTTGATACTGGCGTGCCAACTGTTGTTGTATGCAAACTCTACTAAGCAAATATAATCGTCCGAATCACCCGTCCATTCCAACGCACATGACCTCAACATGTCTTCCAATGTCTGAATCGTTCTTTCTGACTGCCCGCCTGTTTGAGGATGAAAAGCCGTGCTAAGCTTAAGTTTTATACCCCAAGCTTTTTGCAGACTTTTCCAGAATCGTGAAGTGAAACGAGGATCTCTGTCTGAGACGATGCTGGATGGAGAACCATGGAGTCTCATGATCTACTTCTTGTACGTATCTGCGAGTTTACTTACCGAATCTTCCTTGCGGATCGGTAAGAAATGAGCTGATTTGGTAAGTCGATCAACGATAACCCAAATTGCATCGTGCTTCTTCCTTGTCGGCGGAAGACCGGTAACAAAATCCATGGTGATCTTGTCCCATTTCCACTCTGGAATGTCTAACGGTTGAAGGAGACTGCTAGATCGCTGATGCTCAATCTTAACCTGCTGGCAGGTAAGACATTTGGAGACGTAAGTTGCAACATCCTGTTTCATCCCACTCCACCAAAAGTACTGCTTGATGTCGTGGTACATCTTGGTCGAACCAGGATGGATAGAGAATGGGGAGCTATAAGCCTCAGCTAATAATGCCTCTTGGAGTTCTTGATCATCAGGAACACAAAGTCTCGTTCCCTGCCATAAGATACCATCTGCGTCTAATCGGAATTCTGTCTGCTTCTCCAAATTCTGAATTATCGCCCAGATTTCTCCATCATCTTTCTGAGCTTTCTTGATCTTAGAGAGTAACTCATGTTCCACTCTAAGATTAGCCCAATAACCATGCTGCCCACGTGCCATGATCTCTATGTCTAGTCGCTCCAAATCCCTTATGATATGCTCCTTGATTTTAATGCCGTTGATCATGCCCGACTTCCTGCTAAGAGCATCTGTCACTACATTCGCCTTGCCAGGATGATACTGTAGATTAATATCATAATCCTTCAGCAGCTCTAACCATCTCCTCTGTCTTATGTTCAAATCACGCTGAGTGAAGTATACTTCAAGCTCTTGTGGTCCGTGAAAATGTCGCATGATTCTCCATATAAGTAGTGCCTCCATATTTTCAATGCAAACACGACTGCTGCAAGTTCCAAGTCATGCGTAGGGTAATTCTCCTCATAAGGCTTAGGCTGTCGTGAAGCGTATGCGATCACTTTCCCATGTTGCACGAGAACACAACCAAATCCCTTCCCCGATGCATCACTGTAGATCTGAAATCCACTTGTACCAGATGGGAGAGTACGAATAGGTGCAGATACTAGCTTCAACTTTAGGTCTTCAAAGCTCTTCTCTCTTTGTTCGGTCCAGACGAATTTCTCTCCTTTCCACATCAGTTTGGTCAACGGTAGTGCTAAGCAGGAAAAGTTCTCAACGAATCTACGGTAATAACTAGCTAAGCCTAGAAAGCTTCGGACTTCAGTCGCTGATGTAGGTCTTGGCCACTTGGTAATAGCCTCAACCTTTGCTGGGTCCATCGTGATTCCCTCTGCTGATACAATGTGACCGAGGAATGCCACCTTGTCCAACCAGAACTCACACTTGGAAAATTTTGCATACAACTGCTTCTGGCGAAGAATCTGTAGTACTGTACGAAGATGGTCTTCGTGTTCCTCCTTGGACTTAGAGAATATCAAGATGTCGTCAATGAAGACAATGACGAATTGTCCAGAAATTCATGAAAGATTCTGTTCATCAAATCCATGAACACTGCTGGAGCATTGGTAAGGCCGAATGACATGACTACAAAATTGTAGTGGCCATATCGTATACGAAAAGCAGTCTTGGTGATATCCTACTCCTTGACCCGTAGTTGATGATAGCCTGACCTTATATCAATCTTTGAGAAGTGCTTGGCCCCGTGAAGTTGGTCAAACAGATCGTCTATACGTGGTAGTAGATACCTATTCCTGATGGTGATCTTGTTTAGCTCGCGATAGTCTATGCAAAGACGCATACTGTCGTCCTTCTTCTTAACGAATAAGACCGGTGCGCCACATGGAGATGTGCTCGGTCGGATAAAACCTCGTTCTAGAAGTTCTTATAGTTGTTCCTTTAGCTCCTTCAAATCTATGAGAGCCATGCAATATGCAGCCTTGAAAATAGGCTCAGCTCCTGGGATGAGCTCGATATTGAATTCCACTTCACGTGTAGGTGGTATGCCTGGAAGTTCTTCTAGAAATACATCCTAGAATTCTGACACTATCGGCTGATTCTGAATTGATGGAGATTCAGCATCCATGTCATGAATAGTGGCTAGATAACCCTGACAACCATGTGAAAGTAATGCACGTGCTTGAAGGGTTGATATGATATGTACAGACCTTCCGGGTATGAACCTGTTGTGAATGTACTCCGGTGCATGAACCTCACCGAAAATGACTTGGTATGAATTACAGTCTATAGTAGCATGATGCTTGGATAGCTAATCCATGCCTAAAATCATGTCAAAATCACTCATGTCCAGCGGAAGTGCGTCAACAGGACGAATCTTGTCGTCAAACGCTAGGGGAAGGCTCTTGTACACATGGGTTATGCGTACAGAGTCTCTCAATAGCGTGGAAATACTTAGTATATTTTCTACTGGCATGGGAAGTATCCTAATATTCATGGCATAAGTAGTGGAAATAACCGAGTGAGTAGCACCCGTATCAAACAGTACACATGCAGCCTGACCATACATGTACAAGATTCTAGTAATGGTACCTGTAGACTTGTTGGCCTGATCGCGAGATGTCGTGTAAACGCGTCCACTAGTAGGAGGCGGCTTGGTATCAGCATGTCCTGATGTATCCTCCATTTCGCCCTTGCGACAATCCTTCATGCTATGGCCTGGAAGGCCACACTTGAAGCACGCGTGGCTGTCGCGGCGACATGGTCCTGGGTGCCTACGATGGCCAGTAGAGCAAAGAGGATGAGTGAATCCTCCAGCAGGTGTCCAGACTGGCTGAGAGCCCGATAATAACAACATATATGAGACGTGGTAAAGCGTACAAAGACAAAGAAAATAAATCATAAGATGAATACCATTGATAGCTAAAGGGTTGGTCCCTTCCGTTACCATGATTCCTGGTACGAGATGTTAAAGTGTAAGAAGTAAGCATTATAACATGTAATCATAAGAAATGCGTAAGTATAAGGACCTGTTGTTGTTGGAGTGTCCAGTGTGTGCCACGGTAATTATCATTACCGCCTCACCTGTCCGTAGCAGAACGGTCATGAGTCTGACCGTTTCCCTTGGGCTGAGTAGGCTGATGATGAGTAGCCGGCTGAGACCGGTCCCCAGTCTTCTGCCTAGAAGATATAGTTTAAAGAGACGACATATTGACATACATTGAAGGAATACGGATTGATTACCGTTGAATACAAATATTTACCTCTTATCAGGTCTTTCTGCTTCCCCGAACTCATCTCTTTCCTGCAGCATCTCTAGCTTTCGTGCTACATCGGCCACTTGTGCTACCGTAGTGAACGTAGCACACACCAAATTGTTTGCGACCGATGTACGAAGAGCCTACCTGAAGTGGTGTGCGTGCTCTTCAGGAGTACCTGTTGCAGCACCGAGGAAACCAGCCAAGTAAAGAAAGCGTTGCATGAACTCGTTGCTATTCTCCCCAGCTCGTTGTCGGATTCCATGGTACTCTCTCTTTAGCTTGTCTTGTTCAGCCTTGGGAAAGAACTGACCCATGACCAAATCTCTGAACTGAGCCCATTATCACCTCCCTCTGACTGCTTCAGCGCCATCCACCATGATAGTACATCACCTTCGAATCTGTAGCAAGCCAAACTCGACTTGAAGACGGGGTCACAGCCCATATCATCGAAGATTTTCTCAATATGTGCCAACTAGTTTTCAGCTTCACTAGGGCTATCTGTTCTCTCAAAATCTCTAGGGCGGAGCTTATTGAATCTCTCCAGCCATGTTGCCAAAGTTGCTGGAGGAGGAGGAGGAGGACTGGGGCTTTCTGCTGGTTGTTGGCAGCCTGAACCTCAGCCCTGATTTCGTTCCTTAGTTGAGGAAGCAGAGCCTGCATTGCAGCCTGGATTGTTGCATTCAGTTGTTCCTGCTCGCGTGTGAGAACCATCTGACAGTATAAAATAATGCAATATAAAACCTTGTTAGAACATAATATCCATAATCATGAAAAAAAAATTATGCAATATTCATGAAAAAATTTTATGCGTGAAAACAGTGCATGAATGCATGATGCAGTTTGTAAAACTTTCATGTGCGAAGGTAAACGCTTATGGTCAGTTTACCAAAAACAAAATGATAGGGCGCGGGGACGCCTATGGGTCGATCCCAAAGTTAAATGTTTCGATTAAAGCACATGCGACTAATAGGTGTGTAAACACCCATCCTTTTTACCACTTAATTACAATAATAACCGAGCCAAAACGTGTATTTTATGTCATTTATGTCGGAATTATGCGTGGTTTGTGAATTTGTTGTGATTTAGGACGAAAAGGTGAAAAGTGGAGAAAACATGGGATTTCACGGGCTTTTATCGAAGAAAAAGGCGAAAGACGAAGTCTAGAAATCAAGAGTGGAAAAAGAACGGAAGTCCAAGACCAATTCTGAAGATTTATCGAAGAAAAAATCAAAAGACGGAAGTTTACTAAAAAGCCGAAGAACTCAAGTCTAATTTATTGAAGATTACAAGACGAGTTTGAAGAAATCCCGAGACAAAGTCATTAAAGTCAAAAGATTAAAGAAGATTAAGGACTAATGATGCAATTAGAGAAAGAAGAAAGAGGGGAGGAAACTTTCTAAGATCCTCCCTAATCTCCCTATATATAGTTTAGAATCTCCTTCATTTGGAGTTGTTGGGTGGCTTGACAAACCACCACTTCCACCATTTTCATTTACCTGCACTTTAAATTTATGCACCTTTAATTCATTGTATTACACCTTTAATTCATTTAATTTCCAAGTAAGTTTTCTTTTAATGTTCTTGAATCTTAACTTTATTGTTAATCTCCTACCTTTCTTGTTTGATTTGTTTTTCATCTTTGTGTTCATGTTCTTGAGTTTTATGGTTTTCAATCAAGTGGGTTTTGATTGATTTGGCTTTATTTGTTAGTTTTGATGATTTATTTGGATTGCTTATTGTTAGTTGATGTTTATTGGTTATTTTGGTTTAATCTTTTGGTTTGTTTTGGTTAGTTTTGGTTAAATTCGTGCTCTCTTCTTTTTCCCCTGTTCTTCGCTTAAGTTACTGTTTCTTTCCCAGATATTCCGAATCAACTTTTTATTCCGTATCAAATTTGTTCATCCGGAATATTTTATATTCCGGATCAGAGTTTTTCATGCAGAATATTTGATTATTCCGAATCAACTCTTCATGCGGAATATCTGATCATTCCGGATCAAACTGTTCATGCAGAATATCTTATTATTCCAGATCAAGTTGTTTCATCCGGAATATTGGTTATTCCGGATCAAGGTCCGTATTCCGCATTAGCCATTTTTGCCTTTTTATTCTGGATCAAGCACTTTATTCCGGATCAACTGGTTTATTCCGTATAAGTGACATATTCCGGATGAGCTTGGTTATTCCGGATAAGGGATTTATACCGAATGAGTTTTTCAGTTTTTTTTATAATTTTATATTTTTAATTTTTTAGCTTTACTTTTCCCTCCTTTTTCCTTATTTGCACTTTTACTTGCTTCCCCTTTTAGTTTAAGTTTAAGTTTGTGTCATTTACTTTATTTTCCTTTTTAATTTCTCGTCATTTACTTTTCGTCAGGTTTTTATCTTTCAAGTATTTCTTTTTACCGTCTTTTACTTTATTTTTATTTATTTCAAGTCTTTATTTTTCAACAGTTTTATACAACGACCATTCCCTTTTTATTCCACCAAGAACAACTAATCTCTTGCACTTAACCGGAAATCAATTTGAGAAGATTCCGAGAAACGAACTTTTCAACTAGCAAAATCTCCAACATTAAGTTTAATTTTTATTTGATAGGTGTTAGCCTCAAAATATTGAGTCAAACAAGAATGTTCGGTCATAGGTTTCTATTGTAATATTTATTAGAACGTTGTAATAGGTAGTTATTTAGTCGTGGTTCACGGGCTTGGATTTAAACTAATTAAAGTCCAAAAGACAAGCCCGGCCCAATATATACTCCATTAAATCCCGCATGTGGGTGGACTATATATACTACCCTCCTAGCATGTTAGGAGGGTGGATGATCATTTGTAACAAATTCTTTTCTCTAATCTAATATTCACCAAGTTAAGCATCTCTCTCTCTACTTTCTCTCACTACTTTCTCTCTCTAGGAATTCATCTCTTCTTCATCTATTTTCTTTCTTTCTTCATTGATTAATCAATCACAAATATATGGGACAACATTTGGTATCAATCGCCATGGGGTAGTTTTGTGATTCGTTGTTCATTTTACTTGGTTCGTGTGATTTTCTCTTATAATCATATCGAATTCAAGATTCTTTTTGTGTTTTCTATGCTCTAAATCGTCATATAAATCTTCTACATAGCTGTGGTAGGGATTTGGTCGCATTTGGTTGGTTAAAATCGCGGATTTCTTGTCGAAAAATTCATCTTTTTCCTTCAAAATCTCGTAACAGCACTATTATTCCGATTGGTGTAATCGGAAAAGGGATTATAGATTCCGATTGTGATTCCGATCAGTAGCATCGGAAAAGGGTTTCAACATTCCGACCAGCTTTCCGATCTCATTCCGGCTGGACAAAAATATTCCGATTTGCATTCTGATCTGCATTCTGATCTGCATTCCGATTTGCATTCCGATTTGCATTCCGATTTGGGTCTTCCGACAAGGTTATTCCGATTAGGTTATTCCGATAAGCTTATTCCGATGACATCATTCCGATTGTATTCCGATTAGGGGACATTCCGATAAGTGATTCCGATTTGACATTCCGATAAGTGATTCCGATAAGTGATTCCGATGATGTGTTTTGCTAAATTTGTTTGAGTTAAAATTTTTCCGTCAAGTAAATTCAAATTTTTTCCATACTACTTTTAGGACATTTCTAGCTCAATTTCAAAATTTGGCGATACAATTTTTTTTTTGCTCTACCGTTTTTGTCGGATTGGAGAATTTATTGTCGGACTGGAGAAAAATTGCAATTTTCGGAATTTAAACCACAACAACAATCACAACAAATCTACTTAAGATCCATATTCACTTCATCATTTCAGAGAATATTGAGATGGATTCTACTGCCGAATATCGTGTGACGAACAACAACATAATGGTGGCGGGTAACAAAGAGAGACCACCAATGCTTGTATCTGGTCGGTATGCTCAATGGCAATCACGTTTCATACGATATCTTGATACAAGACCTAATGGTGATGCCTTGAGGAAATGTATTACTCATGGACCATATATATTTAAGAAGATCTCAGTTCCTCCAAGAGCAGCCACATATACTACTGATCCAATACCTGCAAGTGAACGTGATGAAACAAGAGCTGATCTCACACCTGAAAATTGTGCTTGGCATGATGCGGAGAAGGAAGCCATCTATATGGTTTTAAGTGGGATTGGAGATGATATTTACTCCACGGTTGATGCATGCCCGACAGCACATGAAATGTAGACTGCTATTGAACGCTTGCAACAAGGAGAATCACTCAACAAACAAGATGTCAAAACAAACTTGTTTTGGAATTTTGGCAAGTTTACTTCAAGGGATGGAGAATCAATTGACTCTTACTACTCCAGGTTTTATAAGATGATGAATGACATGACAAGAAATAATCTGCAAGTCTCCACCATGCAAGTCAATGTTCAATTTCTTCAACAACTTCAACCCGAGTGGACATGATTCGTCACTTTGGTGAAACAACAAGAAAAGTTAGACGAGGTCTCATATCATCGACTCTTTGATATCTTGAAGCAATTTCAAAATGAAGCAAATGAGATTCGAACTGAACGTGTTGCCAAGACGGCTAATCCACTTGCTTTGGTGACTACCACACAACATGTTTACGATCGCCACTCTCGTGCTCCTAAGCCATACTCCAATACATCATCTTCACCACGATATTTCACATCATCTAAGTCTTCATCTTCCATAAAATCTCGAGGTAAAGCGCCAAGAGCACCATCACCACCATCTGAGTCATCATCTGAAGAAGATAGTGATGAAGACCAAGCTCAAAAGAACCGAGAGATGAAACAACAAATTGCTTACATAATGAAGACTTACAAGAAAATCTACAAACCTACCAACAACAATCTTCGCACATCATCTAACACAAAGAACCGATATGTTGAGAGTCCTCCAAGGTATGACACACGTCGATGTGGTGAAAGTCCTTCTAGGTATGATCGACATAATCCAACGCATGTTGAGGGTTCTGCAAGATATGATCGACAAACTGCAAAGTATGATACTCAGAGGATTGCTGCTGCTACTGGGAATAGGGAAACGGTTGGAAGTCAAGTGGTTCAGCAGGGCGGGATTCAATGTTTTAATTGCCAAGGATATGGGCATATGGCAAAGGAATGCAGGAAGCCAAAAAGGGTTAGAGACTCCGGTTATCATAAGGAAAAGATGTTGTTATGCAAGAAAATGGAAGCAGGGGTTAAATTGTCAGCTGAGGAAGGAGCAATGCTTGATGATACTGATGATGAAGATTCTGATCAAGAGCTCGATGCACATTACTCGTACATGGCAAAAGTTGAAGAAGTTCTCAAAGTCACTGAAGATGACAATGGCCCTATCTTTGACACTGAGCCAATCGATAAGGTACACACTACTGATGAATATAATGTGTTTGGTGATATTCCTGAGCATAGTGATCTACCCAATGCCATTAATGACACGTGTATGATGGAAACGGTTGATAGCAATACCACACCCGATTCATTAGACATGTGCAATAATGAGTCTGAGGATGATCAACATGCAAATGAATATGATGAAGAGGAACGTATTTCGCTTGCTAATTTAATTGCTACTTTACAAAAAGATGTCACTGAAAATAAAAAGAGTCAAAAGCAATTAAAGAAGGCAAACGCTACGCTCACTCAAAGTTTTGAAGAATGTAAAGCTGCTCTTATAAAATCTACTGAGATCACTGAAAGCTATAGAGATGAGCTCCTTCAGAAAACCAAAGAGCTTGAGGGGTACAAGGGAAGTGCGTTAAAAAGTCAAAAGGACGATTTTGAAAACAAATATAATACCACTCTTGAGTTATTATCCAAATAGAAGCGTCAATATAATGTTTTCTTAATGGATGAACGTCAAAAAACGTACCTTGCCAATACCAAAGTTAATGAACTTGAACAAAATCTCTCTATGACCACTACAGATTCTGCTAAAATTCTTGAGGATAAGAAACAAGAGGTAGATGCGTTAAAACAAGACTTCAAAAGTAGATATGATAAAGAAACCGAAAAAGTAACGAAACTAGAAGAACAAGTCGAATTTTTGAAGAACGTTGTTTATAAAACGCATGATTCTATTCAATATGTGAGAATGCTGGCACCTCCTTCGATGTTTAAGCGTCAAGCTAGCTTTGCAAGTCCTGAGTACCTTGCCAAAGCTCAAGCTGCGAACCCGCATCTTTATCTTGATGAGACTGAAAGGACAGGTCTTGATTGCATGCCTGTTAGTGCCAATAGTGAAGAGACTGCCCTTTGGGATGCTGATAGTCAACCACTTGTTAATAAGGAGTTTGTGAAACCATATAATTATGCTTATGAGAATAGTCTTTATGGCCTGTTCAACAAACAAACTCAGAAAACTCGTGAAGAAGTGTTCTTAGAATGCAAACAAAAGAGAATTCAATGGAAGAAAGCATTTGCCCCTAAGAAATCTAATGTTTACAAATACATAAACTACCTCCCTCTAGATGAATCTAAAAGCAAGAGTAGGAAAACATTAGGTATTCTTAAACATCACATAGATAATGTTAAATCTATTGTTGAAAGAGACTGGGTAAAACGTGAAAATGCTGAGTGGACACGTCCGATTCCTCAAGATATTACCTTGCTTGTCAAAGAACTCTTAATTCCAAACACGGTATTGATTAAAGAAACTGTTCTTCAACTTGAGAAGTTCATTCGAACTGAAATGTATGATGATTTAAAATATGTTGAATCTCTTGAGAAACACATTGAAGATCTTCAAATGGAGAAGACTGACTTTTCAGATGAATATGATTTACTATTGCAAGAATGTGTTTCTAACGATGTTATGTGTGCTTATTTTACATCTTGTGCTGATATTGATGAATATTCTGAAGTTGCATGCCAATATCTTGATAAGATCAAAGAATGTGAACGTCTTGAAATTGAGCTTTCGAAACGTAAAGAAAATGTTGATAAAAAGGCTTTTGAGTTACTTCAACACAAAACTGATTTCCTTCAAAAACATTGTCATTCTCTTGAACTTGCTTTGCAAAAAGACGTTGGTAGTTTTCCACATGATAATAAATTGCAAGAAAAACTTTCCCAAACGTTTCGAGAAATGAATGAACAGAATTTGGAAATTAAAGGGTTGAAAGCTCAGTTACAAGACAAGGACAGAGCTATAGCAGAGTTGCAGAAACTCATTGCTAAAATGGGTGGGAAAATTGTGGAACCTAGCATTAAGAAAAATGTTGTTAGACAACCCAATGCCTCTAAAAAGAATAGATCCTCTATCTTGGGAAAACCATCTGCTTTTATCAAACCTGTGTTTGCCCCCAAGATGGATGGAAAGGAAAGGTTACCACAGAATCAACCCATAAGGAATCCTATAGCACCAAGCGTTAAGCACAATAATTTGATTAAACCAGGGATGTATACAATGTCCACGAAGCCCACAAACAAATATACTCACTCGCCTCAGACTTCTAGAAACACTAATATTCGTGTGTCTTCTACTACAGGAATAGTCTCCACTACTAGTGTTAGCCGGCCTCAGCTTAAGCGCACTCAAGTGAATGATAAGGTCTGGAAACACAAGAATCAAGGGGAGATGCAGGAAGTAGAAGAACACCCTAGGAATTTGAACGTTTTTAAGAATAAAAAGTCTGTAATCGCATGTAATGACGATTTGAATGCTGTAAATGATTTGCATGCTATGAATGTGAAATTTGTTTGTGTCAAATGTGGAAAGTGTGCTAATGCTAATCATTCTATGTGTGCTATAAATAAAGTCAAAGGCGTAGATACTAGAAATAAGAAGCAAGTTGCAATGCCTATTAGAGCTAGTAAACCCAAACGCAAAGTGAACCATTCTGATGCAACCTCCACTAAGAAAAGTAATGCATCAGACTCCACCACTAATAATCTTAGAAGCAAAATTAAGGAATTATATGAGTCTGCCAGGAAGTCTTGGAAATGGTGGTTTGCTAATCAGTGTCCTCCCGGATATAAATGGATGCCTAAAGTTAGGACAGAAAATGTGAAACGAGTGTTAGTTTGCCTTTAAATGTTGATAAGGACACTAATGATTCTACTATCACAACTACTGTGGTATCCAATTTAGCAAATGCTCCATCGTGCTCTAACTCCTTTGCAGGTGATACAAATAATTCTCTTCATACTGGACTCCGGATGCACGAAGCACATGACGGGGAATCTCAAGCTTCTAATTAACTTCGTGGAGAAGTTCCTGGGTACGGTCCGATTCGGAAATGATCAATTTGCACCGATCCTAGGATATGGAGATTTGGTTCAGGGGAATATCACGATTAAAAGGGTATACTACGTAGAAGGGCTCAATCACAATCTTTTCTCGGTTGGTCAATTCTGTGATGCGGATTTGGAAGTTGCTTTCAGAAAGAAGACATGTTTTGTTCGTGATTATGATAGGAATGACTTACTTACGGGTACACGGGGTACTGATCTTTACACAATTTCACTTCAAGACACAACTTCATCAACTCCAATTTGCTTCATGGCAAAAGCTTCAACGACTCAGGCATGGTTATGGCATCAACGTCTTTCTCATCTCAACTTTGATACCATTAACTTGCTTTCTAAGAAAGATATTATGAGAGGCCTTCCAAGCTTGAAATTCATCAAAGATCATCTTTGTTCTTCTTGTGAACTTTGTAAAGCTAAACGAAGTAGCTTCAAAACAAAGACCACACCAAGCTCTAAAGGACGGTTAGATCTTTTTCACATGGATCTATGTGGTCCCATGCGTGTTCAGAGTATCAATGGAAAGAAATATATTCTGGTAATTGTCGATGATTACTCAAGGTACACATGGACTCACTTCTTGAGGTCCAAGGATGAAACACCTAAAGTTCTCATCAGCTTTCTTAAATTGATACAACGTGGTCTTCAAGCTCAAGTTAAAGTGGTTCGTACGGACAGAGGTACATAATTTTTGAATTCAAATCTGAGGAAGTATTTTGAAGACGAAGGGATTGAACATGAAACATCTATTGCTCGAACACCCGAACAAAACAGCGTTGTTGAAAGACGAAACCACACTTTGGTTGAAGCTGCTCGAACATTATTATCTGCTTCAAAACTTCCACTGTACTTTTGGGCCGAAGCCGTGTCAACCGCATGCTACACACAAAACCGATCCTTAATTATCCCAAGACACGAAAAGACACCATATCACATAATTCATGATCGAAAACCTTCACTCAAACACCTTCATGTTTTTGGATGTACTTGTTACATCATTCGAGATGGTGAAAACTTAGATAAGATGAAAGAAAAAGGTGATGCATGTATTCTTGTGGGATATGCAACTCAGTCTAAGGGATATAGAGTGTACAACAAGAGAACAAAATTGATAGTCGAGACTATTCACATCCGATTTGATGAATTACAAGAAATGGCACTTGAACAAAACAGTTTAAGTCCCTATCCACAACGACAAACGACTTCTGTTCACAACCGCACGGAACTCGGAACTCAAGACCACAACAATGAACCGTCAAGTTCAACGCTGGTTCCAGAAAATGTTCCTAGAGCTGATATGACAATCGAAACGACCATTGAAGAGTTGGAAATGTTATATGGACCAATGTATGATGAATATTTCACGGGGGAGAAACAAGTTGTATCAAAGTCTTCCGCTGTTACTCATGATAAGAATGATGATACCGATCATCGTCAACAACCGGATACAACTTCATCTACTTCAACACGGGTTGTAGCAGAATTACCTCCTCATAATATCACTTCAACAATCGATCCTACAACATCCACAACTACTTTCATTGCTCCAGAGAACACAAATCAAGCAGACAATGCATTATCTGACGAAGACGAATTCATCAACCCATTCGGTACACCGGTACACGAAAATGGAGAGTCTTCTACTCGCCATGTTGATCCGTCAAATATGCATACGTTCTACCAACGACATCCTTCAACACATCATTGGACCCGAGATCATCCTTTGGTTCATGTCATTGGAAACCCTTCACAGCCCGTTCGCACAAGACGACAGCTTAATACCGATGCCGATGTTTGTATGTTCGCACTCGCCGTGAGTTCAGCTGAACCGAAAAACATCAAAGAAGCATTAGCTGATCATGCTTGGATTGAATCGATGACGGATGAACTTCAACAATTTGAAAGACTTAAAGTCTGGGAACTTGTTGACAGACCATACGATATAACACCATTAAATCTTCGATGGATCTGGAAAAACAAGATGGATGAAGAGAACACGATCATCAAGAATAAATCTAGGCTAGTGGCTAAAGGGTATGGATAGAAAGAGGGTATTGATTTTGAAGAATCATTTGCACCAGTAGCTCGAATGGAAGCGGTCAGGATTTTTCTTGTTTATGCTGCACATAAGGGATTCATTGTCTATCAAATGGACGTAAAGACGGCATTTCTTAACGGTACTTTGAAGGAAGAAGGCTATGTCACGCAGCCGGAAGGATTTGTCAATCCTCATTATCCTGACAAGGTGTATCGTCTTCACAAAGCACTTTATGGACTCAAGCAAGCTCCAAGGGCGTGGTACGAAGAACTCTCGAAATTTCTGGTCTCCAAAGGTTTCTCAAAAGGTTCCATTGATTTAACTTTGTTCACTTATAAATATGGGGATGACATTTTGCTTGTGCAAATTTATGTTGATGACATTATTTTTGGGTCTACAAACCCAAAACTTTCAAAATGGTTTGAAAAAGTAATGCACAGCATATTTGAAATGTCTATGATGGGCGAACTAACATTCTTTCTAGGAATTCAAGTTCACCAATCCCCAAGTGGTATATTCATTAACAAAGCTAAGTATTGTCAAGAGATAATCACAAAGCATGGTATGACATCATGTGACCCCGTTGGGACACCATTATCAACCACATCCCTAGATGCTGATTTGGAGGGATTACCCATAGATCAAACGAGATATCGTTCCATGATCGGGTCCCTCATGTACTTGACAGCAAGCAGACCTGATATTCATCATGATACGTGTTATTGTGCACGATATCAAGCACGACCCACTGAAAAGCACCTCAAGGAGGTTAAACGGATCTTTCGGTACCTTAAGAATACCATTCAAATGGGACTCTGGTATCCGAGGGAAACCGGTTTCTTTCAAACGGCCTATTCAGATTCTTATCATGCAGGGTGTCTTGATACACGTAAAAGTACTTCTGGTGGTGCACAATTTCTAGGTCAAGACAAGCTTGTGGGATGGTCTTCCAAGAAGCAGGATTGCACGTCACTTTCATCAGCCGAAGCGGAGTATGTGTCTCTATCTGCGTGTTGTGCTCAAGTTCTTTGGATGAGAACACAACTCACGGATTATGGCTTCTATTTTGATAAAGTACCTATGTACTGTGACTCAAAGTCGGCCATAGCCATCTCGTGCAATCCGGTTCAGCATTCTCGCACGAAGCACATTGATGTCCGATATCACTTCATTAAGAAGTTAAATCTTCTTACACTTGAGTGGATTCGTAAAGACATTCAAAGTCTATGAACTCAAGTTTATGCTTTAGAAAAACCTTTTCGTCAAAAAGAATTGATTTTTCAAAAAGCGTTGAACACAATCTTTTTCAAGAATTTCTCATTGATATTCAAAATCTTTCAAAAATTGTGTGTTCAACAACTCCTATCCTCAAAAGTGTAATGTGGATCAAATCCTTGTAATGACAATTCTATTGGATAAATTTTTGAGGGGGAGCAATTCAACTTCATGCAAAAGTTTAGCACATCTTTCTCCCGAAGATTTTCAAGACTATTTTTCACAATACATTTTAATCAAATTTGGTATCTTTTATATCAAAAGATTTTATATATTAGAGATAGGGGAGAAAATGTGATTAAAATGTGATCTATAAGACTCAAGCACTTTAACTCTTACCCAAATGTGCGAAACACTTTCGATTATCGATGCACATGTGAAGGGGGAGCATTTCTGAAACGACAAAACTAGCAAGGTGTTAAATGTTTTTCAAACACTTTGTTAGAAATTAAAGTGGTTTTCATGGTTACGATCAAATACCCACAACATCTTTAATTCACGACGTTATTGGTGTCAAAAGGGTGGTTAGGTTTAAGTCTGTTAGGACCATTGTAATAGTTATATGTAATAGGTAGACTAGGAGGTATGTAGTTCCTCCTGGTCCTAGTAGTAGTAGGAGCAAGTCCTGCTCCTGGTCCTAGTCGAAGTCAAACTTTATTATTTACTTAATATTCTGTTAGGATATGCATGAGATATGTTAGGAAAGGATATGCATATCAGTTTTACACGTTTTCTTTAATGATGTATTAGGGTTTCCTTGTAGTATAAAAGGAACCTTAGGCAGAAGGGTTAGACACACCTTCACAAAACGTAGTTCTAGTAATTATCAATATTTAGAAATCCTTAGAAAGGATCAAGTCTTTATAGTTATTCTGTTCTTCTTGATTACATTTATATTTTACATTCATATTGTGTATAGAGTCTCTTTGTGATTTGACTTGTGATTACAGAAGTCATTCACCGGTCCTGAGAGGCTGCAAGATCTACATCTAATAGACCCATCAAGTGGTATCAGAGCCTGGGAGGGTCTCTATACAAGAAGAATCAAGTTTTCTTTTTACTGACATTTTTTTTATTATGTCTGCCTCAACTTCTACTCAAACAGGAGAAGACTCCACTCCTAAAATTGTGCAACCTCAGCAGATCCTGGCTACGGTCTCTAACACGAATGGTAAATTCCCTCTTCTGAAAAAGGGTGAATATGATAACTGGGCAATGAAGATGGAATGGTGGATCACCAACACTGATCAAGATCTTTGGAAGATCATTCTGAATGGGAACAGCATGAAGCTTACTGGACGAGACAAGAATGGTAATATTACCCTTCTTGACCCTAAATCTCATGAGGAAGTCATAACTATTCAGAAGGAGGTAAAAGCAAAAACGATTTTACTTCAATCTCTTCCTGAAGATCACATGGGTGACTTCTACCATTTGGATGATACCAGAGAGATCTGGAATGGCATAAAAGAAAGGTTCAGTGGGAATGAGGAGTCAAAGAAAATGCGAAGGTCCATGCTGAGAGATGAATTCACAGAATTCAAAATCTCAGAAACTGAAGGTCTTAATCAACGGTATGATAGGTTCCAGAAGATATTGAGCCAGTTGAATCAACTTCGGTCAAAGCCTGATGATGGTGATATTAATGCAAGGTTTCTTAAAGCCTTACCCTACTCATGGAATCAGGTGGTGATCTCTCTCAAAGCCAAAGGTGGGCTTGATTATCTCACCTTTGATGATCTGTTTCATAGGCTCAGAACTTTCGAACCTCGTGTAAGAGGATTTTCTAGTGACTCTTTTCCCACTCCTGCTAATTCAGCCTTTGTGAGTTCTATGGCATCTAGTCCCATGTCATATGCAAGTAGCCCAAGTAATACTGTCTCCTCTCAGCATACTGTTCATCATACCTCTGCTCCTGAACCTACTGCCAAGTCTGGTAGTATGGTAGAAGCCGTTCTTCATTCTTTTGTGGCTGATGTTAATGCTGAACAACAACTTGCTTTTGATGACTTCAAACAGGTTGATAAACTTGACCTGGATGAGATGGATCTTAAATGGCAGATGGCCATGCTTACTCTTAGGGTTCACAAGTTTGAGAAGAAAGCAAGAAGGAAATTTAATTACAACCCTCGGGAGCCAGCAAGATTCGACAGAAGCAAGGTTCGATGCTATAACTGCCAGCAACAGGGTCACTTTGCAAGGGAGTGCCCTAGCAAGAATGATCAGGAGAAGAGCAGGTACTCCACTTTCAAGGTTCAAGAGATAAAAGATGACAAGAAGGCATTGGTATCTGTTGACACTATGGTCAACTGGAATGATCATCAGGCTTCTACTCTGGAATCAGCTGAGTCCTCGACTGACGTGTTTGCAATGATTGCTGGGAATCTCTCTGATGCAGAAGAAGCAGACGAGTTTGCTCTCATGGGCATCTCACCTCAGGTACAACATTGTCCTCTTGGTTGTCATGATAAATACTCAGAATTGTTGTCCCAATTTAATGAAGTAAATGATCAAAATGATAAGTATTTTTTAGAGGTTCAAGCCTATAAGGCTTCATTAAATACTTTGGAACAACAAAAGAGGTGGTTACAAGATACACAACGTGCGTATGAGGATAAAATCAGGATACTAAGCATTGATTTAGAAAACACTACAAATATGCTTAAATATACAGAAACAGAAAGAGATGCTAATATAAAAGAAAAAGAGGAGATGCAAGCTAAATTAGATGCTACAATGCTAAGATTTGACAAATGGCAAAAGGCACCTAAAAATCTTTCAAAATTAATTGATAGTAGCATGTCTGGCAGAACTAAAAGAGGCTTAGGATTTGAAAAATATATTGATTCAGAAGATATATTTGATTTATCTTTTTCAAGTGTCTTTGATGCCGACAAAGAGGATGAGGGCAAACCTAGTTACAATAGGTTTAAACCAGCAGCAGAAATGCATGCTGTCCCTCCTCCTCTTACTGGAACTTTTATGCCCACTTCATGGCATAATGACTCGGATGGATCAAAGATGCTTGAGTCCCCAACAAGTTCTACTAATACTAATGACTTTGTCTCATGTACTTTCAGTGACAAAGCCGGTGACTCTGCATTTAGTGGTTCAAGTGAAGAGTCAAGACCTACAAGTTCCAAGTTGAATGAACATGCTGCTACTGGTGCTAGGAAGTGTGAAGAAAAAGTTGCTGTCAAGTCAACTGTGTCTGGTCCTAGTTTATTGAGTCCTAGGAAGAATGTTTTTCCTAGAAATGTGTGTAATAAAGTAGGCAGTATGAAACAATCTCATTCTAATAAAAGGTCTTTCAAAACATGTTTTGTTTGTGGCAGTGCCTTTCATTTAATTAAAGATTGTGATTATTATGACACACATGCTTCTGTTAATCATGCTTTTCCTGCTCTTGGTCCACCAGGAGCTGCTTTGCTTCTAGAAGACTTAATCCTAGTGCTCCAATGTTTAATACTTCTAGAGTATCCTCTCCTTTAGCTTCTGATTATTGGAGAAATAGTGGATTCCAAACAACCAGTAATGATTTTCAAAATTTTAATCCAATCTATCCACATAAATTGGACCATACGTATTTTGGTTTGGGAAACTTGGGAACTACTGTTAAGCCCTCATGTGACAATCCGTCAATTTATGGTCGATATTTTATTCTCGAATATTATTTAAAACATTATTTTAATGTTATAATATGAACTCACTTATTTTTTTGGGAAGAAATTTGGATTTACGTCTTGAAGTAGCATCGACTACGTCTAAACCGGAGGATTCAACGTTACGTGCTTACGTTTACATACACCATCTTTGGTGACAGTCCGACATTTCAGAAAATAAATTTATCCGTGAATATTATTTTGGAGTTTTAAATTTGTGTTGGTTCATAAACTCACAAATTTACGAAGAGAAATTAGGACTTACGATTTTATTCTAACGTCCTTTACGACTAAACCGGAAACCTTAGGATTACGTATTTACGTTTTCGAACTCCGTTTTTGATGAAACAATTTTTATTTGATTCGTTTTGTGACGTTGATTCATAATTTATAAAAACGTTTTTCGTAAAACGACCCGAGGGCACACAAATCAAGGAAACTAGAATTGAGGAGTACCCATAAATAAATGGGGATGAGACAAGTGGGACACTTGTCCCACCCCCATCAAAACCGGCCTAAAATACTACTAACACCATGAGGTGTCATCTTGTGCTTAACTAGTTACAACACATGTAACTTGTAAGCTTACAATGTAAGCTACCTTACAACAAAACCAACCAAAACCACTAGCAACTCTCATTCCATCTTTCCATACATGCAATACCACACACAAACTCTCTCTACTCTCTCAAATGTGCCGTCCCTATTCTCCCCTTAAACACCAAATTTGATCAAAATCAACCAGGAAATCTTATGTTATATACACATATGTTGAAGCCCTTTTGAAACCCTATTGATTGGTGGTCCTTATAACATCCAAGGAGGAGTTTTTATGATGTCTTAGGGCTGATTTTCCACAAAGTATACATGAAGAATGGTGGTCTTGAAGATAGTCTTGGTGCATCACAAGTTTTTCCATCAAAAATCCATGTTTTGATCAACCTACATCATCATGGTGGTATAAAGATTGTCCTCCTCATCTTTTTGTTGTTTTGATTATGTAAACATATATTTTATTTCCTATTGTATATGTATATGATGATTATATGATGATAAAAATGTTGTGTAGGGATCAAGTGTTGATAAATATGCTTAAAAATGATGATAACTATAAGCAATGAAGCTAAAATCTTGATTATTTAGTTGGCTGTATAAAAACAGTAGATAACTAAAAGATGAACTGATAAAATTTCATGGTTTGATCCATTTACAGTAAGTAGATGATGTTATACACATGTGAGAGTTGGCCATGCAATGGAATCAAAATAATGAGTGAGATATGATCAAAACAAGTTAGGTGGTGTAATCTGAATAAGCAGTTTTGTAGGGACTGTTAAGGCAACTTAAACTCAAAATGGGCAGTAGCTATAACTAAGTTAAATGTAGCACATAATATGAAGATCATGCCATCCAAAAATGAGCTTCTAAGTCATTATAGAACTCTAGATATGGTAAAAATGGTGAACATGAAGTTAAAAATCAGATTTTTGGAAATAATGTTTATTAATATTATATAAGCACTCACATTATAATGTATAAAATGTAAAAATATAAACCCACTAACTTATAAAACTTATTCATATAAATGTATAAAAGTTTAATTAAATGGGTAAATTATATAAATGGTGGTGAAATAATATTTATAAGTAATAAAAACTATAAACTTGATTTTTACGACTTTTTCGGCTATCGCCGAAAATTAACGTTTTTCGCCAAATAAAACTTAGACGACCAAACCCGTCTAATTTAAAGTTTATAAAAGTCATATACTGATGTATAAGTAACTAATACAAGTAAAAACCGATAAAACCCGAACTATAAGAGATACTGACATTTACGAGCTAACTAAACATATTGGACTAATAATTGGACTTAATAAGATAAAAACTTGTAAAAAGAACTTATTGGGCTTAACCCATTTGGGCCCAACATGAAAAGTATATATAATGATAATATAGGTATAAAAGGGATAAAAACAAGTTGAAGAACTTATAGAAGGCTTAATGGACTTAAAAGAGGTAAATAGGCTAAAACTAGTGAACTAGTAAAACGTTACCAAAACGTAAACGCTAAAATAAGTAAACAAGGATGTATAAACCCACTTGATCATCATCATATGTACAAAATCATCATATGTATACATAATTGTTATTTTTATAAAGTCATTGGACATGAGTCTTAGACGAGTATTATTTGTCTAGGTTTCCGTGATTGAAGCACGTACAGTACGTCCGAGTTGCCGATAACCCGCCTTCCCACATCAACGTGAGTTCATAGCCTCGCACTCTTTTAAATGTTTTTATAAATGTTTTATAAACCCGCGAGGGAGATAACATGTTAGTTTTTATAAATTTAGGACACCATTTGTCCTGATTGTTTGTTTATTGATTTTAGACCCGAATGATTGAATGACCCGATTGTATGACCCTATGAATGATTAAAGGACCCGATAGATGAAATTAAATGGATTATTAAAGTTAGGTTATGTCACTAAAAGTCCCATTAGCATGAATTGTGAACTACCGGGAGTTGGTAGACGCTTATGCATTTAATAGTACTATTTGGGGACGATCACCCCAGTTCGCGCCTTGACGGTTGATCCCCGTCGTGCCACATTGATTGGTAAGCGAATTTATGTATGAGAAGATTTCCATAGCGTGACCTTTGTGACGACACGCTACTTTAGATGGGCAAAATTGGTATCGGGTTAGCTACCTGTTGTTGGTTTAGTAAGGTAACAATGTCATGCGGCTTATAATAATCCAAATCACCGAAATACTATTAGACGCTTCGAATTGCGATGTATTGCCTGACTAGCAATACAGGGTCACACTACCAATATTATGTTCGTGTTTTGGTTTTCATAACCATATTCATATAACGATTTTTATTTGATTTTATACGACGTCATAAGACGTATCGTATGATGTTTTTACGACATTGGCTCATATACTGATTTTTAAGGGAAATGCCTATATTATGATTTTCGATAAGGATTTATATAAAATGACTTTGGCTATTTTATGGCATATTACAAAGATTTGTATAAAATGATTTTGGCTATTTTACGGCCTATTACAATGATTTGTACGAATTGATTTTTGGTACTAATTTTATACCAAAGTTATATTGATGGAATTTACTAAACTCTATGAATTCACTCGGCGTTATCGCTGACCTTTTCTTTTAACATGTTTTATCTCAGGTACTTGAAGGTAATTCTCGGAAAGATGACAAGAATTTATGGCCCGCACTTAAACAATATTTTCCATTCAAATATTTTGTAAAACTTTGTATGAAATATAATGACTTGGGACCGATGTAACTTTGATATTTATGAATGGAAATGATTTATTATTAAACGACGCGATTTTTATGCGTTGTCTATGATGTGAGTAATGTGCTATCCCGTAACACCAACTAGTCTTCCGCTGTACTGAGTTGTATAAATTTGGGGGTGTTACAGTTTGGTACCAGAGCTCTCGTTATAGAGAACGAAAGATTTTTAAAACAAAGGTTTTGAATAAAACTTTTCAAAATCTTTTAACTAAAAACATTTTTCTAAAAATGTCTAAAAATCTTTTGACTATAACGGTGCCGAAGAATTCCCGAGTTACCGACAAGGCCAAGACTGAGAAGTGTTATTTTAATATATATATAACTTGGATTATATATATATGATGTAATTTTATTACATGATTGTTTGATGATTATTTTGATATTTATACGAGGTATTTATACGACGTCGATTGTCAGAATGAACCCTAAATCCCCTAGTAAATTAATCGAAGCTATTCTCGTAGGAATTCTAGCTATCCTAGATCTAAACCAAGTTGCGGATATTTATGATCCCAACAAATGGTTGATATTCGTAGAAATGTAGATATTAGTTAATTGTGATATTGAAAAAGAATTGGCGAGATTAAATCTGATATCGATGTCATGACGATCTTTCCTTATAGAGTGGAGTTTGACAAAACGTTACCACCTAGAAAGATGTCATCTGATTCGTTGTCATCCAATTCTTAAATTTGAAATCGAAAGGGTGAATGTTGCACTTGAGGCTGTTATTGGAACCATTACCCAAAAGCCTCATGCCACTAATACCTTTCCGAGAAGTATAAGTTGAATGATCAAGTCATTTCATATTAATGACTCATTTGATAATTGTTGTTGTAAGAGCTAATAGGATTGGGAATTAAGTGTTGATTCATATTGAGATTGTATTGCCTTTACAAGGCCGAAAAATAAGATTGAAAGTATTGGAATATGAGGTAGGATATCGAATTGAGTATAAATTGGTTAAAACTTGAATAAAGTAAAATTTAACCTGTATGAAATATGAGATTGATAAGAGGAAATCATTAAGCTCTGTGATTGAATTATAAGGTTTTAAATGATTGTAAGCTCGTGTTAAGGGTTGTTCCTAGGCCATTGTCCACTGACGAGGATGCCCAGTGTCCAAGAAATAAATTGAAGAAATCTTCTTCTGAATTGGGACCGATGGATCTTCCAGGACAGGTGGAACCCCCATGACTCTTCTAGATTAGTATTCACTGTGGTATCTTTTAAAAATCCCTAACTTAACTGAGATATCAGTTGGTAGGATGAGTTTTGAGAATTGTATGACATAGTGACATGTAATGTGTTACGGTACAATTTTGACTTGTTTGTGATTAATGAAAAAGACTACCTTTGATTGCTAAATTCTACATGTATCGATGTTATCTATCTTTTATTGCTTCATCCTAGTGTTCGCATTAGTGATGCAACCATTGAACAAGTACTCATCTCGATTTGAGTTATGTTGTGAATTATTCTCTTTTGAGTGCCATCGAGATCATGAACCTCATGATTATTTGGCTAAGATCATTTCCTATCATATCGTAGTTAATTCTTGGTGAACAAGCTTTCATCACTCTTTTGCAGATCACACATTGTTTTTATAATATAAAACAGTATCATTTGAGGAAATTGAATTTTCATCACTATAAGGATTATTCAAAGTGAGATTTATAAGTAATTGTTATCGAAATGAAGTTGTTTATAAAACACCTTGGAAAACTTAATTGTTTTCATAACAAGGAAAATCTTTGTAAATTTATTTTGATTCTTATTTAAGAATTAAGCATGTAAATGTTTTTATTATAAACATGATGATAAATTTTTGACGAACTGAGTATTGCATCGTTAATCTTGAAATTGTATATAGTTGCACGCCTACATACAATTTGGAATGGACCATGCAAGGCTGATTAGTAGTCACCCTAAAACTAATGAATAAATACTACATTTTCTTTGAAGATTGTAAAAGATTAAAATTTATGAGATCTGCAAGAAGTGCAAAATAGGGACATAATGTTAGAACACCTACATATGTACCTGTAGCATCTATTCTTCTGAGTTGAATTTACTCATCTTTGGAAATTGTCTTATTTGACAATTGACAATTCTTTCTTGTCCAATTCTCCCGTAGTGAGATTCTTAGGAAAAGTATTTGATTATTGAGTGTTGATACCCGACTGGATGTATCGACGTTTCTATCATTTCTTTTAATTTGATTTCATTTGAATTACCTGGGTAACGATCCGAGGAGCTTTCGAATGCGTACTCAAATTATGAAATCATGGGATATATTCATATTCATTAAATGTTTTCATCTGTATCTGATTTGAAATTCTCTCGCATAGATTATGTGTTGACCTTACCCTTTTAATAGTAGTTGTGTATCCTAATATCCCTGAAATTGTGAAGGATTATGAGTTATTATTAGACTTTTGAGAAGTTCACATCTTATCGACGGCAATAAAACTGGAAAGTTGATAGTGCCAGTGGAATGGATTGATTGATTATGACATGACGACATTGTCTTAATTGATGGGAACTCGAGTAGAATTCCCCTAAACGATAAGATGTTGATTATCAAAAGTGATCTAAATAATTCTTGGTGGATGACGATATCCTGTATTTAGACTTGAAATTATATCGTGAATGATTGTGAATTAGTCATAGATATTATAATCTAGAAAGAACCTAATATGAATTTATTAAAAGATGTTTCGGTTATCTGAAACTTTATGAAGTATTTGTTGATGAATTACCTAGACTTTCGCCATTAAGGCAAGTATAAATTGGTATTTGATTATATTTCCGGTGCTGCACTTGTGGCTTGTGCACTGTACGTCAGCACCATCTAAATTAAAGGAATTACCGTACAACTGAGAAAGTTGTCGGAGAAAGATTTTATTATACCAAGCCTGTCATCCTGAAGAGCTATGGTGTTATCTTTCCTTATGTTTATAGATTACTGTGACTGAGTAAATTGACAATCGAAAACGATATCCATAACTCGAAATGGAAGAATTGTTCGATCATTTACAAGGTTCTAGCAAATTTGATCCATAGCATGGTTATCATCAACTTCGCATCTGCGAAAGAGATTATCTATTCCAATCACTACATCCGGTGCTTGTAATGAATATTATGAGTTCCACGTGATGTCGTTTGGATTGACCAATGCACATGTAGCATTCATAAAATTTGGTGAATCACGTGTGTAGGCTGTAATTTGATAAATTCATGCTTGTGATCATTAAGGACTATATGTTTGTTTATATGAATAAGAATGAGTTAATAAATATTTATAGATTGCCCTAAATTGGCCGAACGATGAAAACATGTACCTTAAATATTTAACATAAGACTTAAGACTTAATTCTTTACATGATTTAACCATGTGATTGATAGATAATGGAAGCTATATTGACTTTTCAAAGATTAGAACCATTAACGCTTAGGGATTAAAAACTTAATCCTTTACATAAAATGACCGTTGGATTAATAATGGCAAGATGTATGCATATTGACTCTTCAAAATTAAGAGCCCTTTTAAGACTTTGGATTTTACCAAAAAGAAATGGAAATATGTTTTGACAATTGTTTTAACAAAGGATTTTAAGGGATTATTCCCTTATACACAAACCATTTAACTAAACTTCTGTTTAGGGGTAAATGTTTGTGTATACCTCAAGATAACTTAAGAAGGATTGAGTAAAACTATTTATACCATGACTTGAAATTTGAAACGACACTTTTTGCTTTTCAAACTAAGAAAACTTTGACCAAAGTATAAACAAAGGTTTTTCGAACATTTACGTATGTCATTAAATATTTTCAATAAATCAGCAAAATTCTTAATAATTAAAGTCAAATTTATTTTGAACATTTTATTATAATTGGTCGAACTAAGAAATTTAAAATTTTTACGTTTACGTTTCATAAAAATTAACTAATTATTATTTGATTACTTGTAATAATTATCGACGCTTTAAAACGCCGGATTGAGAAAAACTGATAAAAAAAGATAGTTGAGACGAAACTAAAACATAGAAGATATGAAGAATTTTTTTTTTTTGAATAAATACGGTTGTGATATTTATTTCATCAGGAAGGTGAACGTAATTGTGACACATAATATAGAAAGAATATCTAAGTGAATTGTGGACATGATAATTATATCATCATGAGAAGTGAATATAGATACCGACGCATTATGTAGAAAAGATAAAGAACCAGTTAGGACATGTTCCTTAATAATGAAGGTGCAAAATAAATTGCCGAACAATATAAAAATAAACGATGTTTGTAAAAAGGATAATATAGATAATAAATGGAGTTCGCGTCTAATGTGAACCATTAAAATAAAGAAGCCGATAGCATTAAATATCTTAAAGACCACTTGTGGTTGTATAAATATGGAGATTTTGGGATATAGTTACGTTGGAATTTGTAAGTATAAGTATTCTATTTATGTCATTTATGACTAAAAGTATCTCTGTCTGAACAAGTTGTACTAATGGCAATTATGAAGGCAGACATCGCCTCATACATTAGTAAGCGTCTAGCTATTGCAAAGGTCATCATCTGAATTTGATTCGATTTGGGTCATCGTCGACAGACTGACCAAATCTGCTAACATCATTCTCGTTAATGATAAACGCAAAAGAGTTATGTAAACATAGTGTGCCTGTATCGAACATCTTTATCAAGATCCTCGCTTCGCATCGAATTTCTATAGAATTGCTCAGAAATCATTGAGAACGAACCTTGATGAGAGTACTATGTACCACCCCAAATCGAAGGGACGAGGTAAAGTAACGATACAAAGTAATATAAGTGCTGCTTTATGTTTGAATGGTTGACCTTTGGTAATAGACCGTATAATCGTTTTCCTTTGGAGAGATTATCATTGATAATCATCGTGTTAGGATTGAGATCGAATCTTGTTAGGATCTAAATCTTAGAGCATCTGTAAGAAGAAGTTGAGATAAAGACACCCGACATACACCCATTGTGAGTTGGACATGTCTTTTAGGTTTAAGGTTTCCTACAATGGCGAACCTAACCTTACAAAATACCCGACCCGCGAGACCTGAAATGATTGTTGAAATTAGGATTTGATTATTGACAGCCGGTAGTAGGCAAGAGGTTATGTGAATATGAAAAGTAGATCTTGAAGTGCCAAATGGGTAGCGGAGTTATGCCACAATTTTTAACCTTGGAAAAATGAATTCATGATCTGACAAATCATGGGATATAAGTCCCCGTTGTATGGGACCATTGAGACGATGTAAAAGTTGGGATTGAAAGGCATATAAGCTGGATCTACCCTAGGACTTCAAGGACTGCGTGAATTTTGTTTCATAAATCGAACTTGATGGAATATCTATCAAGCGAGAATCTGATTATTCTTAGTAGAGCTTAGATCGGCGAAAAGTTGCATTCATCAAAAACCCGTGAACATCATGGATAGAGAAAGTAAGTCAACATTAAGCCTGATCTTATTCCCGTAGTTATGTTTGGTGAAACTCGCGTATTGTAATGAATTACACTTGTGAGAAAAGACCGAATGTGGAGGAAATACCCACATGGCCTTAACTCTATAAGAAGCGAGTAGTAAGGTAAGATGATCTTTGAGGACAAAGATCCTGTTTAGGGGTAAATGCTTTGACAATCCGTCAATTTATTGTCGATATTTTATTCTCGAATATTATTTAAAACATTATTTTAATGTTATAATATGAACTCACTTATCTTTTTGGGAAGAAATTTGGATTTACGTCTTGAAGTAGCATCGACTACGTCTAAACCGGAGGATTCAACGTTACGTGCTTACGTTTACATACACCATCTTTGGTGACAGTCCGACATTTCAGAAAATAAATTTATCCGTGAATATTATTTTGGAGTTTTAAATTTGTGTTGGTTCATAAACTCACAAATTTACGAGAAGAAATTAGGACTTACGATTTTATTTTAACGTCCTTTACGACTAAACCAGAAACCTTAGGATTACTTATTTACGTTTTCGAACTCCGTTTTTGATGAAACAATTTTTATTTGATTCGTTTTGTGACGTTGATTCATAATTTATAAAAACGTTTTTCGTAAAACGACCCGAGGGCACGCAAATCGAGAAAACTAGAATCGAGGAGTACCCGTAAATAAATGGGGATGAGAACAGTGGGACACTTGTCCCACCCCCATCAAAACCGGCCTAAAATACTACTAACACCATGAGGTGTCATCTTGTGCTTAACTAGTTACAACACATGTAACTTGTAAGCTTACAATGTAAGCTACCTTACAACAAAACCAACCAAAACCACTAGCAACTCTCATTCCATCTTTCCATACATGCAATACCACACACAAACTCTATCTACTCTCTCAAATGTGCCGTCCCTATTCTCCCTTTAAACACCAAATTTGATCAAAATCAACCATGAAATCTTATGTTATATACACATATGTTGAAGCCCTTTTGAAACCCTATTGATTGGTGGTCCTTATAATATCCAAGGAGGAGTTTTTATGATGTCTTAGGGCTGATTTTCCACAAAGTATACATGAAGAATGGTGGTCTTGAAGATAGTCTTGGTGCATCACAAGTTTTTCCATCAAAAATCTATGTTTTGATCAACCTACATCATCATGGTGGTATAAAGATTGTCCTCCTCATCTTTTTGTTATTTTGATTATGTAAACATATATTTTATTTCCTATTGTATATGTATATGATGATTATATGATGATAAAAATGTTGTGTGGGGATCAAGTGTTGATAAATATGCTTAAAAATGATGATAACTATAAGCAATGAAGCTAAAATCTTGATTATTTAGTTGGCTGTATAAAAACAGTAGATAACTAAAAGATGAACTGATAAAATTGCATGGTTTGATCCATTTACAGTAAGTAGATGATGTTATACACATGTGAGAGTTGGCCATGCAATGGAATCAAATAATGAGTGAGATATGATCAAAACAAGTTAGGTGGTGTAATCTGAATAAGCAGTTTTGTAGGGACTGTTAAGGCAACTTAAACTCAAAATGGGCAGTAGCTATAACTAAGTTAAATGTAGCACATAATATGAAGATCATGACATCCAAAAATGAGCTTCTAAGTTATTATAGAACTCTAGATATGGTAAAAATGGTGAACATGAAGTTAAAAATCAGATTTTTGGAAATAATGTTTATTAATATTATATAAGCACTCACATTATAATGTATAAAATATAAAAATATAAACCCACTAACTTATAAAACTTATTCATATAAATGTATAAAAGGTTAATTAAATGGGTAAATTATATAAATGGTGGTGAAATAATATTTATAAGTAATAAAAACTATAAACTTGATTTTTACGACTTTTTCGGCTATCGCCGTAAAATTAACGTTTTTCGCCAAATAAAACTTAGACGACCAAACCCGTCTAATTTAAAGTTTATAAAAGTCATATACTGATGTATAAGTAACTAATACAAGTAAAAACCGATAAAACCCGAACTATAAGAGATACGGACATTTACGAGCTAACTAAACATATTGGACTAATAATTGTACTTAATATGATAAAAACTTGTAAAAAGAACTTATTGGGCTTAACCCATTTGGGCCCAACATGAAAAGTATATATACTGATAATATAGGTATAAAAGGGATAAAAACAAGTTGAAGAACTTATAGAAGGCTTAATGGACTTAAAAGAGGTAAATAGGCTAAAACTAGTGAACTAGTAAAACGTTACCAAAACGTAAACGCTAAAATAAGTAAACAAGGATGTATAAACCCACTTGATCATCATCATATGTACAAAATCATCATATGTATACATAATTGTTATTTTTATAAAGTCATTGGACATGAGTCTAAGACGAGTATTATTTGTCTAGGTTTCCGTGATTGAAGCACGTACCGTACGTCCGAGTTGCCGATAACCCGCCTTCCCACATCAACGTGAGTTCATAGCCTCGCACTCTTTTAAATGTTTTTATAAATGTTTTATAAACCCGCGAGGGAGATAACATGTTAGTTTTTATAAATTTAGGACACCATTTGTCCCGATTATTTGTTTATTGATTTTGGACCCGAATGATTGAATGACCCGATTGTATGACCCTATGAATGATTAAAGGACCAGATAGATGAAATTAAATGGATTATTAAAGTTAGGTTATGTCACTAAAAGTCCCATTAGCATGAATTGTGAACTACCGGGAGTTGGTAGACGCTTATGCATTTAATAGTACTATTTGGGGACGATCACCCCAGTTCGCGCCTTGACGGTTGATCCCCGTTGTGCCACATTGATTGGTAAGCGAATTTATGTATGAGAAGATTTCCATAGCGTGACCTTTGTGACGACACGCTACTTTAGATGGGCAAAATTGGTATCGGGTTAGCTACTTGTTGTTGGTTTAGTAAGGTAACAATGTCATGCGGCTTATAATAATCCAAATCACCGAAATACTATTAGACGCTTCGAATTGCGATGTATTGCCTGACTAGCAATACAGGGTAATACTACCGATATTATGTTCGTGTTTTGGTTTTCATAACCATATTCCTATAACGATTTTTATTTGATTTTATACGACGTCATAAGACGTATCGTATGATGTTTTTACGACATTGGCTCGTATACTGATTTTTAAGGCAAATGCCTATATTATGATTTTCGATAAGGATTTATATAAAATGACTTTGTCTATTTTATGGCCTATTACAAAGATTTGTATAAAATGATTTTGGCTATTTTACGGCCTATTACAATGATTTGGACGAATTGATTTTTGGTACTAATTTTATACCACAGTTATATTGATGGAATTTACTAAACTCTATGAATTCACTCGGCGTTATCGCTGGCCTTTTCTTTTAACATGTTTTATCTCAGGTACTTGAAGGTAATTCTCGGGAAGACGACAAGAATTTATGGCCCGCACTTAAACAATATTTTCCATTCAAATATTTTGTAAAACTTTGTATGAAATATAATGACTTGGGACCGATGTAACTTTGATATTTATGAATGGAAATGATTTATTATTAAACGACGCGATTTTTATGCGTTGTCTATGATGTGAGTAATGTGTTATCCCGTAACACCAACTAGTCTTCCGCTGTACTGAGTTGTATAAATTTGGGGGTGTTACACCTCAGCAGGTTGTCCTTGGCCAAATAATAATACCCAAGTGATGCATAGGCAACCAAGGAACAACAGTGGATCTCATCAATCTTCTTGGCACTATTCTAAAGATCCACAAGGCAGGCTCAAACCAGAAAAGGTTTGGGTCCCCTTAAGACACTAACTTTTGCAATTTTTTTCTTGTTGTTGTAGGTTACTCCATACCAGGATCCTAGTCTAGGCATTGTTGATAGTGGTTGCTCCAGGAGCATGACTGGCAATAAAAGTCTCCTCTCTAACTTTGTACCATTTCATGGAGGCAAGGTCTATTTTGGTGGGGGTGAAGGCAGAATCACTGGCAAAGGAACGATAAAGACTCCTAATCTTAATTTTGAGCAGGTCTACTATGTGGAAGCACTTCAACACTTCAACTTGATATCGGTCTCTCAGATTTGTGACAAGAAGCAGTTTGTTCTCTTCACCGATACTGATGCACTTGTGCTTTCCAAAGACTTTCAGCTTCCGGATGACTCACAAGTTTTACTCAGAATCCCTAGAAGACACAATCTCTATAGCATCAAGTTGAATGAAGTCAACCCTACTGGTCAACTAGCATGTCTAGTTGCTAAAGCCTCAGAAGATGAAGCCACTAAATGGCACAGAAGGATGGGGCATGTAAACTTCAAGACTATTCACACACTTGCAAATCTGAATTTGGTCTCTGGTTTACCTCCCAAGACGTTTAGAAATGATATAAATTGTATTGCCTGCAGCAAAGGTAAACAGCACAGAGCATCCTTCAAGGCCATTACTGCTCTTAGTCTTATTACTGAACCATTGCAGCTACTACACATGGACTTATTTGGTCCTACTTCCATTAGAAGCATTGACCACAAGCAATTCTGTCTGGTGGTAACTGATGGATACAGCAGGTTTACGTGGGTGTTCTTCATGGCTGCCAAGAGTGAGACCTACTCAATTCTTAGAGATTTTCTTACCCTGATAGAGAACCAGTTGTCTAAGAAAGTGAAAGGTATTCGTTGCGACAATGGAACCGAGTTTAAAAATAAAGACCTCATCACACTTTGTAATGCTAAGGGCATCAAAAGAGATTATAGTGCTGCAAGGACTCCTCAACAGAATGGTGTGGCAGAAAGAAAGAACAGGACACTAATAGAAGCAACAAGAACTATGCTTGCCGATTCCAAGCTTCCAACCATGTCCTGGACAGAAGCTGTTAATACTGCAAGTTATGTTCTAAATAGGGTTTCTATTACCAATCATCACAAGAAGACTCCTTATGAGCTGCTCACGGGCAAAGTTCCAAATATTGCTCATTTGAAGCCTTTTGGGTGTCCAGTCACCATTCTGAATACTAGTGACTATTTGGGGAAGTTTGATGGCAAGGCAGATGAAGGATACATTGTGGGATATTCAGCTCATTCTCGGGCTTATCGTGTCTACAATCTTCAAGCCAAACGGATCATTGAAACTATTAATCTCAGGTATTTTGAGGAGAAGTCAAACATCCAAGGCAAGGGTCCAGAATGGTATTTTGATCTTGATTATCTTAGTGATTCGTTAGGATATTTTCGTTTCAAAACTAACCATGATGCAGGACCACAAGTGTTTGCAACTTCTAGTACTGGTGTTCCTTCTAGTCTTTCTGATTCAGATGACGAGGATGACATTTTTGTGGTTCCATCCTATTCCACCACAGTTTCTCCTACTCCTCCTAGTGATGCAACTCCATTGGATGTACAGGATTCCCAAGCAGCTCTTGACACTCTCCTCAAACAACAACAAGAAGCTACTAAAGCAGCTGCTAAGGTAGTTTTGAGTTTCCCTTGGTTGAGCCTTCAGACAAAGTTGCTCCTCCAGCTTCTGCTCCTAGTGCTACCTTATCACCTACTGGTACTCCGGCTAGTGAGTCTGCTTCCAATACTCGTTTCTCCAGTCCTTCTGATTTGGGGAACCATCAAAAGAGGTCTTCTACCAAGCTGGATGATATTCATAAACAACCAGTAGATGGGATTTCCCAAAATGCTTCATATGATGCTGACTTTGTTGATGATCTCAATAACTTGGCACCAGAAGTGGAGGTTTCTTCGAATCCAGTCTTGCAATCACATAAAGATCATCCTACCACTCAAATTATTGGAGATCCTGGTTGTACTGAAAAGACACGCGGAATGCAGCAGAAGGCCTCGTCTGATCATCATGCTCTTGTGGGCTATATTGAGGATCAAAAGCGTAATAATCATACGGACTTTCAACACTGTTTGTTTGCTTGTTTTCTTTCACAGGTGGAACCTAGGTCTGTTTCTCATGCTCTTGAGGATCAAAGTTGGGTGGAGGCTATGCAGGAGGAAATGCAGCAATTCTTGTTTCAGAATGTTTGGGTTCTGGTTGACTTACCAGATGGAAAGACAGCTATCAATACCAAATGGATTCTCAAGAACAAGAAGGATGCACGGGGAATTGTCGTAAGGAATAAAGCTAGGCTTGTCGCACAAGGACACACTCAAATTGAGGGCATTGATTATACTGAAGTTTTTGCTCCGGTTGCAAGGATAGAGGCCATTCGTCTGTTTTTGGCCTTTGCTTCTTATGTTGGCTTTACGGTGTTTCAGATGGATGTCAAGAGTGCATTTCTCTATGGCAAAATTGACGAGGAAGTGTATGTTACTCAACCTAAGGGCTTTGTAGATCCACTTCATCCCAAGAAAGTTTACAAGGTGGTCAAGGCTCTTTATGGGTTACATCAGGCTCCTAGAGCTTGGTATGAGCGTCTTTCAACTTTCTTGTTAAAGAATGGCTATAGAAGAGGTACTATTGACAAAACACTATTTCTTCGGCGGAATACCAAGGATATTATCCTTGTTCAAGTTTATGTGGACGACATTATCTTTGGTTCTACTAAGAAGGAGTGGTGTGATGAGTTTGAACACTTGATGAAAGGCGAATTTCAGATGAGTGCGATGGGAGAACTGTCGTTCTTCCTTGGTCTTCAGGTCAAGCAACAATCGGATGGGATTTTCATCAGTCAAGATAAATATGTCCATGAGATTCTTCAGAAGTTTGACATGGATCCTCTTCGACCAGCAGCAACTCCTTATGAAGTTGCTAAACTCAAACTTAAGAATGAGCCATACCCCCCGGTAAATGTTCACATGTACAGGTCTATGATTAGCTCCCTCATGTATTTGACTGCATCACGTCCGGACATCATGTTTGCAGTAAGTGCTTGTTCTAGACACCAGGTGACTCCAACGGTTTCGAACTTAAATGTAGTGAAGAAGATTTTCAAGTATATCAAGGCTCAACCTAAATTGGGTCTATGGTATCCTAGAGAATCTCCTTTTGTTCTAGAAGCCTATAGTGATAGTGACTATGCTGGTGCTAATAATGACAGGAAGTCTACTACTGGTGGTTGTCAGTTTTTGGGTCGTCGACTTATTTCATGGCAATGCAAGAAACAGACAATTGTAGCTACTTCTTCAACAGAAGCTGAATACGTTGCGGCTGCTAGTTGTTGTGGACAAGTTTTATGGATCCAAAATCAGATGTTGGACTATGGTTTCAATTTTATGAATACCAAAATTTTTATTGACAATCAAAGCACTATTTGCATTGTGAAGAATCCTGTTTTTCATCAGCGGACGAAGCATATTGAAATTCGGCATCATTTTATACGGGATGCCAATGAGAAGAAGCTGATACAGGTTCTTAAAGTTCATACGGATGACAATGTTGCTGATTTGCTGACTAAAGCTTTTGATGGTCCTAGGTTTAACCACTTGGTGGTTCATATTGGGATGGTCAATCCTTGAAGTCTAGGATTGAGGGGAGGAAAAGCCTAAGGGGAGGCTTTGTGTACATATTAGGGCAGACTAACGTATTGCTAGATTTTAACAACATATTTTCTTGGTTCTGATGGTGTGTGGTGCTTCTGATGGAGGATTTTGCACTCTTCTGGTGGATATGGCCTTACATGACTGGCTTCTGGTCCCTCTTGGTCAGCTTCTAGTTATATTTGGTTGGCTTCTGGTGGTTTAAAATCCTTCCATGTCAAGTGGTGTTTGGCTCCTGGTACTGGTCTGGCATACTGTTCATTCCTTTTGTCCTTTGTTAATCACGTTTTGCTCCTGGTCTGACCATTGTGTGTTTTGACTTTTGGTCAACGATCCCAATCCTGGTATTTATATTTTTAATTAAGCATGGGTAATTTGGAGTTGGTAATTATGTTAAAAAGGGCAAGTGGTTACTATGCAATTATGGTTTAATTTGAAAGGGCAACCTCCCATTAATAGGGGTCAATGAACAGTTACCACTTTCTCTATTTATGGTCAACATACACCCTTGACTCACTCATTACAATAAACACACACATAAAACCGCTCCTACTCTCTACACCCTAATCACAATCCTTCTTCCATCAATTAATCAAGATCCATGGCTGCTCTTACTTACCAACCTGCTCACAACCGAGTTGCTTATCTGGGTGATGGTCCACATCGTGAACAGTTTGCTGAAATCCTGGATTTCATTGAAGCATCCAACCTAAGGTTTGCATTTACTGTATGTCCCACCATATATGATAGTGTTATTCGACAGTTTTGGGCGTCTGCTCGACTTGTGGATGTGGTTGGTCGCCCACGTGCACTCCATGCTACCATAGATGGACGTGCATATGTGGTGAATGAGGCTTATATTCGCTCTTCTCTTCATCTTCAGGATGAGGGTGGTGTTGAATCCATCCCCAATTCGGAGGTATTGGAGGGGATGGCTGCTTTAGGTTACGAACATGGGGGGAAGTTTAACTTCCAGAAAAATAGGTTTTCCCCCCAATGGAAGCTTCTGGTCCACTTTCTGATCCATTGTATGAGTCCCAAGTCTGGGAGTTGGGATGCTTTCCCCACTCCTTTGGCTACTGGTCTTATCTGCTTAGCCCAGGGTAGAGTTTTTAACTTTTCTCATTATCTATTTGAGGGGATGGTTAGTAATTTGTCTAATGCTGGTTCGAGAAAGAAGTTTCTTATGTACCCTAGGTTTCTTCAGCAAATTCTAGTTTGCATTCCTCGTGATAGGACTGAGCATGTGCCGTCTAAACTCACAGCAAAAGTGTATTACAATATGGTCAATGGGTTTACTGGGGAATGGAGACCTTTGACTGAGGCCATGTTGGGATTGGCTCAGGGTCCTATGGGTGAGGAGGAGGAGGCTCATGAGTTTGTTGTGATTGATGATGACCCAATGAAGGAGGAGGCTCCTACTGCTGGTGCCACTCATGTGGTTGAGGAGGAGCTGGTTGAAGAGGTGGTGGTTGAAAAACCATCCCCTTCCAAGGCTGGTCCTTCTTCCGTCCCCCACAAGTCTCCATTTGTGGAGACTCCACCTCCTAGTCCTGCCCCACACTCGACTGATAAACCGTTTGATGCTAGTTCTCCACAGGTTGACCCATGTGTTGCTTCGGGCTCCAATGATGCTTTCCCTGATCTAATTCACTTGGTGGGCAGGCGGAGGAGCCTACTACACTGATATCTTTGCTTGATCTTATGCGCAGGTAGCATGAGCGGATGATTTGTTTGGAAGCTGATTTGAACCAACATCGGAAACTTACTAGGGAGTTTGTTCTTCCTTTGGCTGATCGCATCAAAGCGTTGGAAACTCAGCAACGGCGTCGCAAGAAGCATGTGATCCATTCAGATTCTGATGAGGAGGGTACGGAGAATGTTGAGGATGGTCTGACATTATTGGCAAAGGCTGCCTTTGCTGATAAAGTTTATGATGATTTTCCGGTTCCTCCGACGTCCTCCAGTGTTCCTTCTCCTGGTGCTATTCCCACTTCTATGGGTGGTGATTCTGATCCTGCTGCTGGTTCTCATGCTGGTCCCTCTCATGATCCGAAGGGCAAGGCCCCAATGACTGATGCTCCATCCCCATCTCGCAAGCGTACCCGTCACCAGATTGAGGAGGAAAGGCTAGGTGAGGAGGCTGCTCGTCGGGTTCAAGCTGAGATTGATGAAGCTGATAGGGCTGCTGAGGAAGAGCTTCGAAAGCGGAGGCGTGAACAAATTCAACATGATGCCATGCATTGGAGTGATAGTGAATGGATGCATGTTTTGACTGTTCTCACCCGGGATTATGCTCAGTTTACAGATCTTTTGGGTGACGATGTTGATGAGCACAATTGTATTCCGAGGGCTATGGTATTGATGCGTAAGCACCAGTTGGCTCTTGCTGCACAACTTAAGGAAAAGAGAAAGAACAGACCTTTATCTCGGACTGAGGAGCGCAAGCAGATGCAACATTATGTGAAATATCAGTCTGCTGCTCATTTCAATGCTCCTTGGACGTGGGACCGGGTGCGGGCTTTGACTTTTGATGAGCTCAAGGCACTTTATGAAAAGATGGTTAAGCGTCAGAGTCAACCAATTCCGGAAAGATTTATTTACCATCCTCGTGGTGTGACTTCTTCTACGCCTGCTGTTTCTACTGGTCCTTCATCTGCACCCACTCCTGGTTCTGCTGCTAGTCCATCTGGTTTTGTTGCTACTTCTGTTGGTGCTTCTACTTCTCCTTTGGTTGCTCCTGGTTCTACTGCTGGTCCTGCTACCACCACATTTGATGCTACAACCACCACTCATGCTTCTACCACCACACCTGTTCCTACCACCACCAGACATGTTCCAACAACCACCTTTGCTACCACCACCACAACTGCTGCTACTACACCTGATTTGCCATCTACTTCACCACCAGTTCCTGGACCTCAACCAAATCCTACTTCTGATGCAGCTCCTATTGGTTCTTTGGATGGGCATCTTCCTGAGTCTACTTCTACTGCTCCCCCTGCTGCTGCTGAGGTTAGGGTAAAGGTTGAATCAACACCTAGTGATCCCACACCTAGACGTTCCCTTCGCCAGAAACAAGCTCGTCGTGTTCGCCGTGGTAAGACAGTTCCTTATGAGAAGCGGGATCCTGAAAATTTGATTGATGCAGCTTCTGACAGCGATTCTGACTTATCTTTGGGCAATGGGAACATTACTAGTTATACGGTTGAGCGTTCCACAACACTTCCTGGTGGCGTATCCCATCGGATTACTTTGAGTGATGGGACTGTGCGTTTGGCAACGGGTTTGCAGGGTGTGTTGTCTTGGGCTGACCGTATGGATCTTATGGCGTTGTATGGACTTGTTGATTCTAGTATGCCTTTTGACCCAATGGCTGTGTCTTCATGGCCTGGTCTGCGTATCTGGGCTGATCTTAAGCTGATGTTGGATGCTCCTCCTAATGCTCCTGTTTCGGGCATATGGAAGGATCAAATGCAATGGGAGATTCTGCGCTGGAAGCTATATGCTGGATGTGGTGTTCATATGTTGGAATTAGAATCTGGTCATATGGTGTTTATGCTGACGGATGTGGAGTATCCTTTGACTATTTCTTCGATGGAGGCGATGTTGGCGAGTCACTTGCAAATTTCTACTGCTCCGTCTGGAAATGAGTCCTCTATGGCCACGACATTGGTAGAAGGTATTCAGGCGCGGTTGATAGCAGATAAGAAGGTTGCTTCTGGTATGTGATGTGCTTGGGTTGTAAGTGGTTATGTTTTGTATTTTTGTTCATTTGTTCTTATTTTCATTCTTTTCACCAATATGTACAGTGATTGGTGACCTTCATTCTTTATAGTTAAAAAAAAAACAAATAATATAACAGTTTAAAAAAAATATATACTTTTTATATAATATCTGCTTATACTTTTAACACAGTATAGATTTTATACTTGTGAATAATATCCCTTGGCTGTTTCACATTGTGGGTTCTGGTTGTTGATTTGTGCTTGTCCTGGTGTTTGGCTTCACTTGGTGTTGGACGTGGTCCACACAACAAATGGTTCTCAACTTACCATGTCTAATCGACAAGAAAAAGTTGATTCACCTTGAGGGTACGGCTCCCGGTGCGATTCTCAAATCCGTTGATGGTTTCCAGGTTACCCAAAACTGGATGGTTTTCACTTGCCATAGTCTTGGACTGAAAAGTGGCTAATCCAAGGGGGTACGGCTCTTGGTAAAGATCTTATCAAATCCGTTGATAGCTGTAATAGCTTGCGTAAAGCAATAGGGTGTTCAACTCACCGATGCTTCATTGCTAAGAGTTGGCGAGTCCAGAGGGGTACGGCTTCTGGTAAAGACGCATCAAATCCGTTGACGGCTGTGATGGTTTGCCTAAAATCATCAGGGTACTCCCACTCACCATTGATTCACGTTCTAAGAGTTGGGCTGGGTTCTAGTCTCCCAGGGTGATGCTTATTCCACCAGAATGACTAGCTAGCCCAAGAGCGAGCAGCTACATGGTAAAGGCTCATCAAATCTGCTCATGTTGCTGAAGAGTTCAACACGATGCTGATTTGTTACAAGCTTTGGAGAAGCTTCTAGTGTTTCATGTTGCGGCGGTTACTCTGATTCTTATCTTGTTGATGCTGCTGTTTGTTTTGCTGCTACAATCCTCGGGCTTTCTTTACACGTTTTCCAGGAAACTTGAACTCAACAGGTCAAATTCAAGTTTAGGGGAGGATTTTTAGGACCATTGTAATAGTTATATGTAATAGGTAGACTAGGAGGTATGTAGTTCCTCCTGGTCCTAGTAGTAGTAGGAGCAAGTCCTGCTCGTGGTCCTAGTCGAAGTCAAACTTTATTATTTACTTAATATTCTGTTAGGATATGCATGAGATATGTTAGGAAAGGATATGCATATCAGTTTTACACGTTTTCTTTATTGATGTATTAGGGTTTCCTTGTAGTATAAAAGGAACCTTAGGCAGAAGGGTTAGACACACCTTCACAAAACGTAGTTCTAGTAATTATCAATATTAGAAATCCTTAGAAAGGATCAGGTCTTTATAGTTATTCTGTTCTTCTTGATTACATTTATATTTTACATTCATATTGTGTATAGAGTCTCTTTGTGATTTGACTTGTGATTACAGAAGTCATTCACCGGTCCTGACAGGCTGCAAGATCTACATCTAATAGACCCATCAAAGTCCTATGATCCAACCAGAACCGGAGGGATCTTCCCAGGGACAATCCAATAGATTATTAGAAGTCCTTAGGAAAGATGGAGTAGAATGTGAACGTAGTTGAATGCCGAAGAAGTACTGATGATAGCACTGGAACAATCACAACAAGGTGCTATTAATGATGTCTTGGTAAGCATTGAAGGGGTTGAAGAATGAAAAAGAAATGTAAGGATAAAGGGTGTAAAGAAAGAAGCCCTCCATACAACTTAGGCAGAAACCGGGTCAACTCATCATGAAGACAAACTCATCATGGACCCAGTGATGTGAAGCACAACCCTTTCCTAGCTACTCAGACTTCTCTCAAAAGAAGTTTGTTTTATTGTCACGGAGATCAACACGACTTCTATTGACTTTCTCACTCCGAGATTGTTGATATTGAATAGGTGGCATCTGCTCCAGCCTCCGACCACTAAAAGTGCACAAATCGAGTCTAGAGCAAAGAGATCAATTAAATCTCGTTAGGACACACAGATGAAGATCAAGAGAGTCCTACGCTATATCCTTGCGATATTGCTAGAACACTCAGAGTGATACTACTTAGTATTCACAATGATGAGTGGAAATCCTTCCAGTGTTAACATCAAACAGCACTGCGGTAGGTCATATGCAAGATTCTTTATGAATTGAACATATGTAAAACTGAAAAGCAACAGTGGTTTGATTCTGAATTGATTCAAACTCGTTTTAGGTTTCTACGCAATATCTTTATGGTCTTGCCAGAACATTCAGAGTGATATTTATTAATATTCAAAGTGACGAATGGAAATCCTTCTAGCGTCAACATCAAACAGCGCTACGGTAGGTGACTTGTGAGATTCTTATGAATCAAACTTATGTCAACTAGAAAGCAACAATGGTAAGATTCTTAATGAATCAAACTTGTTCCAGGAATTTGAATTGACGACTTTAATCAAGCAGATATTTATCCAATTGATTCACTCTTTATGTTCGCAGTCTTGCTTTGAGACGGTCGAGTAAAGAGAACGGCTAGTACTGCCGCGAAACCCTGTCAAGGAGATTCTTAATTGAATCTACCTGATCACAGGTACGATATTTAATATCGTATAACGGTCTTCACCGACCGGAGGTAAAACACTACCGATTTAGGACGAATGTCAAAGCCATTCAGTCCGTGTCTATGTGTTGTCTCGAGAAGGTGGCGTCACGGTGTACTCAGCAAAGTCAAAGATTCACAACCACATATTCATGCCCAAAGACTTATCCAACAATTGATAGTGTGAGCATGTGGATAAAGACACAAGATCGCAAGATGGCAATGACAAGTCAAGCATAATTTAAAGATCTCAAGATAAAAGACAAAGTCAAAAGACAATGAAAAAGGCTCAAAGATCACAGCATGAAGGAACAAAACTACTATTACACGTTCAAGACTCATTTATGACGAAATTCATAAATCTCCATTGGAATCCAAATATCAAAGAGGAATGACCTCACATTGGGGGAGATTGTTAGCCTCAAAATACTGAGTCAAACAAGAATGTTCGGTCATAGGTTTCTATTGTAATATTTATTAGAACGTTGTAATAGGTGGTTATTTAGTCGTGGTTCACGGGCTTGGATTTAAACTAATTAAAGTCCAAAAGACAAGCCCGGCCTAATATATAGTCCATTAAAGCCCGCATGTGGGTGGACTATATATACTACCCTCCTAGCATGTTAGGAGGGTGGATGATCATTTGTAACAAATTCGTTTCTCTAATCTAATATTCACCAAGTTAAGCATCTCTCTCTCTACTTTCTCTCACTACTTTCTCTCTCTAGGAATTCATCTCTTCTTCATCTATTTTCTTTCTTTCTTCATTGATTAATCAATCACAAATATATGGGACAACAATAGGTGTGTAAACACCCATCCTTTTTACCTCTTAATTACAATAATAACCGAGCCAAAACGTGTATTTTATGTCATTTATATCAGAATTATGCGTGGTTTGTGTTTTTGTTGTGATTTAGGACGAAAAGGTGAAAAGTGGAGAAAACACGGGCATTCACGGGCTTTTATCGAAGAAAAAGACGAAAGACGAAGTCAAGAAGTCTAGAGTGCAAAAAGAACGGAAGTCCAATACCAATTCTGAAGATTTATCGAAGAAAAATTCAAAAGACGGAAGTTTACTTAATGCCGAAGAACTCAAGTCTTATTTATTGAAGAATTAAAAGACGAGTTTAAAGAAATCCCGAGACAAAGTCATTAAAGTCCAAGATTTAAGAAGATTAAAAGGCTTAAGGACTTAAGTGTGCAATTAAGAAAAGATGAAAGAGGGAGGAAGCTTCCTAAGCACTCCTTAATCTCCCCTATAAATAGATTAGGATGTATTCATTTTCATTTTGTTGGATAGCTTGACAAACTATTTCTTCCATTTTAATTACCTTGCACTTTTAATTACCTTGTCATTTACTTTTCATGTCCTTTTGAATACTTGTCTTGCACCTTAAATTCCTTTAATTTCAAGTAAGTTTTCTTTTAAATTCTTGTCAATCTTTAATTTATTGTTCATCTCCTATCTACCTTTCTTTAATCTTTATGTTTATGTTCATGTTCATGTTCTTATTTTATTGATTTGATTAAAGTGGGTTTTGATTATTGTGGTTATTTTCGTTATTTTGATTGTTTTGGATTGTTTGATTATCATTAGTAGATGTTTTGTGATTAGTTTGATTTAATATTTTGGTTGATTTTGTTTAGTTTTTATTAGATTCGTGTATATCTTGGTATCCCTTGTTCTTCGCTTGTCTGTTACTGTGTATTCCCAGGAAAAGTTCTGGATCAAGCCAGTCATTCCGTGTGAAGGATTTCAAAGGGTGTTCATCCGGAATATTGGACATTCCGGATCAATTGAGTTCATTCAAAATAGTTGTTATTCCGCATCAAGGTTCTTCATCCGGAATAATCAATTATTCCGGATCAACCAAAAGTTCTGGATCAACCAAACATTCCGGATCAACAGGATATTTCGGATCAACCTCTCAATCCGAAACAAATAATATTCCGGATCAGCAAGTTCATCCGGAATAATTTATTATTCCGGATCAAGGAGTTTATTCGGAATATTAAGACATTCCGGATCAAGGGTTTTATTCGGAATAACATTCCGGATCAGCAACATTCCGGATCAAGACAAGTATTCCGAATCAAGACTTTATTCCGGATAAGTGACATATTCCGGATAAAGGATTTATTCCGGATCAAGGGTTTTGGTGAATATTCCGAGTGAAGAAGAACATTCCGAACGAAGGTGACATTCCGGATGAATGTTTATTCGGAATGAGGGTATTATTCTGGATGAGCTATTTTTCAGGTTCTTTTAAGTTACTATTTTTAAGTTTCTGTTTTTATTTTTCAAGCTTTACTTTTCACGCCTTTTTACTTAGTTGCACTTTAAGTTTATTTGCCTTAGATTTATTTTAGCCTTGCCTTAGTTTTAAGTTTTAGTTGCATTTTAAGTTTGCCTTAGATAGTTTTAAGTTTGCGTTATTTACGTTTAGTGCCTTTTACTTTTCGTCACGCTTTTAAATTCTTGTCATTTACTTTAAATTAGACTTAGATTTACTTTAACGTCATTTACATAGTTGTTTTGCACTTTTAATATACTACAACGACACAACTTTTGTTTCACCAAAGAACGACTGAGTCGCATAGTTAATCCAGTTTTCAATTCGAAGAGACTGTGACGATAACTTTTTACATGCAAAAGCCCTTGTATCAAATGGCGCCGCTGCCGGCTCTTTTCGTAAAGATTAACGGTTTTCTTTGAGAGACGCGTTGCTTTTTGGGATCCGTTCACTTGTGAGCTTTATTTTCTTGCTTAAAAAATTCAAAAAAAAAAATCCATAAAAATTAAAAATTGTTAAAAAATCCATAAAAATTAAAAATTTCAAAAATCTAAAAAGATTTTATTTTTCTTGTGTATATATATTGTCTTTGTGTTTGTTTTCTTTTTCTTTTACCTTTGTAGGTGTATGCGTACTAGATCTTCTAATTATCAAGAGCCCGAGACTCGAGAAGATTTAAGTATGGCAGGTGTCAACAACAATAATCCACCGCACCTCAATAATAACAACAACAATGTTCTTCCATAGCCCGATCTTCGGACAATGGGGGAGCTTTGTCAACCTACCATGTTTGGACGAGGAGGACTAATGTAAAGATTTTGTATCAATTAAAGTTCGTTTCTCGGAATCTCTTCGAATTGATCTCTGGTTAATTGTGCGACTCAGTTGTTCTTGGTGAATCAAGTAAAAGGGTGTCGTTGTCTAAAACTAATTAAAAATAAAGACTCGGAACAATTAAAAATAAAGTAAGGAAACAATAATAAAAGATTAAACTTAACGGGAAATAAATGACAAGAAGTAAAAGGGCAATAAAAGTAAATATCTCAAATTAAAACTTAATTCGAAAGGAAAGCGAGTAAAAATTGCAAGTAAAGAAAATGGCGGGAAAAATAGAGTTTAAAAACTGAAAACTAAAAATTCAATAAAAAGCTATTCGGAATATTTAAGCTATGCGGAATAAAAACACTATGCGGAAAAAGTACCCCATGCGGAATAATAATAAAAATAAATGCTTATGCGGAAAAGTAGGACTATTCGGAATACTAGAACATTCCGAATAGAAGACTCTACTCGGAATAATCAGAATATTCCGAATAGAAAACTCTATTCGGAATAACCAGACATTCCGAGTAAGGGTCTCTATTCGGAATATCCAGATATTCCGAATAGGGATTCTATACGAAATATTTAATATTCCGCATAGAAGAATGTAAAGTCAGTCTATTCGGAATAATCAAAATATTCCGCATAGAAGGACAAAGAAAAGCCTATTCGGAAAGTTCTGGTAAGTTACAGTAACAGCATATAAGAACAGTAGGCACGAAATTGATTAAATCTAACCAAATCAAACCAAAAGATTAAACCAAATCAATCAACAAACATCAATTAACAATAATCAATCAAAACAAATCATCAAAACTAACAAACAAAGCCAAATCAATCAAAACCCACTTGATTGAAAATAAGAAAACTCAAGAACATGAACACAAAGATTAAGAACAAGTTAAGCAAGAAAGGAAGAAGGAGATTAACAATAAAGTAAAGATTAACAACAATTAAATGGAAACTTAATTGGAATTGAAAGAGAATTAAAGGTGCATAACATGAAATTAAGGTGCATAAAATTAAAGAACATGAAAATGAAAATGGTGGAAGGATGGGTTGTCAAGCCACCAACAACTGAAAAATGAAAACACTAAAACTATTTATAGGGAGATTAGGGAGGAGCTTAGGAAGCTTCCTCCCTCTTTCTTCTTTTCCTTAATTGCACACTTAAGTCCTTGATCTTCTTAATCTTTAGTTAATCTTCTTAATACTTGGACTTTGTCTTGGGATTTCTTCAAACTCGTCTTGTAATCTTCAATAAATTAGACTTGAGTTTTTCGGCTTTTTGTAAACTTCCGTCTTTTGACTTTTTCTTTGATAAATCTTCAGAATTGGTCTTGGACTTCCGTTCTTTTTCCACTCTTGATCTTTCGACTTCATCTTTCGTCTTTTTCTTCGATAAAAGCCCGTGAATGCCGTGTTTTCTCCACTTTTCACCTTTTCGTCCTAAATCACAACAAAAACACAAACCACGCATAATTCCGACATAAATGACATAAAATACACGTTTTGGCTCGGTTATTATTGTAATTAAGTGGTAAAAAGGATGGGTGTTTCCACACCTATCAAATCCCCTACACTTAACCATTGCAATGCCCTCATGCAATGCTTAGTAATAAAGCAAGGTTTACACTTTCCATCATAATCAACCTGCCTTGGCCTTTATTAAACAACTAAGGAAAATCAAAAAGATAGAAAATAACAAGATGCAAGAAGGAAGAAACATGTAAAGAAATCTAAGACTTACATTAGGGCTTTGGTGTCGTGAATGTTTATCACCCTCAAGTTTCATGTTCCCCATGCCAAGCTTAAAAACAAGATCATTGTTAGTACAAGTTAGCATAACAAACATTTACTCATGTGGTTCAATTAATCACTTAAACTCCCTTATTCCTACGGGTATCTCTTATATTTTATTTTTGTCTTAGAATGATCATGAAGATGCATTTTTGGACTTATTTCGATAGTTTATTTAGGCTGAAAGCAAAGTAAGACGATTTGATCAATAGTTAGCTAAAGGACAAAATCTCTTAAAACTACTTCTCGGGATATCAAAAAGTTCATATCTTGGCATAACTCGGTTCATGATTTGAGACCTTTCTCGGGCCGATATTTGGCATGTACTTCATACTTCATATCTTCGAGAGATGTTCTTGAGATAATGGTCTTCTCATCATAATAGAGTTTCTTCACTTGGAGACTTTTGAGGGGTACTCCAACTTTGTTGACCACGACTTCATGATTATTTCTTCAATCTCTAATTGGGATTTTGAGATACAACGATCCGCCTCCTTTTCGGACTTGGATCTATTTATCCTCATACCTTGTTAGGGTCTTTTCGGATAGACTTCTCCATGATCTTTATGGGAGTTGATTGCTTTTCATCGTGAGTCTTGATCCTTCATATAGACTTTAGGAATAATGCTTTTCACATCACTTTGGATCTTCAGCAATAAAATTGAATCCTCATGCCTTGTTAGGGCCTTTTTGGACTCGCCAATCTTCGCGCCCCGCTTCATAAGTTATACCTTGGCTATGAACTCTTATCATTACCGAGCAACTTTTAAACGATCTTGGGCTAGAAGCTAAGTAACTTTTCAAATCGTACGACCTTACTTATTGCAGATAAATTATTAGCAAGTGATGGGAGAAAAAGATCATAATTAACTCACATAAGTTAATGAGAGAATACCAATCTTGTAACCAACTCTATCATTTCTCGTCCTCCACACTTTAAAATCTCAAGTAATGAGACTCGTGGATGCTTAGCCTAATAAACCAATTAAGGTCTACATGGTTAAGGATACTAGCTAGAGTGAACTTGGATAAGTAAACTCGGGTTGAGTCAAAATATTCACAACGGGCCTAATATATCTAAGATATCTAAACTTGCTAAAACCATTTTATTAAATTAGGAGAAAAGTAGCAAAAATAAAGGAACTACAACTAGGCCAAAATAGATTAAAAATTTTGAAAAATGTCGAAAAATTGATTTTCCGGTTAAAATGAGGACAAATACAAGGAAAAGGCCACTTAACTTCGATAGAAGTCCCCCCTATACTTAAGATAAACATTGTCCTCAATGTTTAAGCATGTGGGAGTAAACTCCCCTACACTTAGGACATTGTGCACGTTATTTAAATCTCGCTAAGGAAGAGACAACTAAAGAGATTCCTATTTTAATATTGAGAAATATAAAATTGTGAATCGAAAAGAGTTTAGGATAGAACCGGGAAGAAGGGAACACGGAGTCACGGTTCGTCAAAAGTCATCAAGAGTGTGTCTTTGAAGCTCTAATCCCTGCACATGATAAGAAAGAAAGCAAGAAACACCACGAGGCTCCCCCTACACTTATGGTGAAAATAGATAGATAATTGGGTTGCCTCCCAAAAAGCGCTTGTTTATATTAACCGAGTCACGAGCCTGACTCGTCCCCGAATTAAATGGTCCATGGGGAAGCCTCGAATGTGATACCGGGATCAAAGACCTTGTCCTCGTTCCCGGTGGACATTAACAAAGGAGAGGCAGGGGGATAAGTCTTGAAAGGGAGAAAGGTTCTCTCAACATACGTATAGTATGTGAAATCAAGATCCACGGGAGGTGGGTTTGGTATAGTAAGCACATTGTCATCCCCCAAAGACAATGGAGGCTGAGCATTCGGCAAAGCTGTGATGTCATCAATGATAGCATAATCAATATCACCTCCCGGGTCAAAGCACTCATCCTCCGTGATGGTTTCTAACGGAGTGGATGAAAGGTGCTCGGGAGGGGGACTTGGGACAATATCTTCCTGCAACAAATTATCAAAAAATATAATGTCCCCCTTCGTGTCAGAATTATCAATACCTGGAGGGATGGAGTGGATATCGATTTCTTCCAGCAATGGGTCATTATCTTCAACGGGAGGAATAGATGGCGGTAAAGACTTGGAAAGAGAAGGAGAAGTCAACTCTTCGATTTGAGCAATAAGAAGATGAACTTTCCGTAATCTATCGCGAAGAAGCAAGTCTTCCACCTCATCCACCAGATCAAGTTCATCGGTAAACTTCTCGTAGGCCGAAGAGAATAAATCGTCATCACCCGCATCTCCCGCTGGAGATTGAGAAATTTCAAAAGTGAAATTCTCATAGCAGAGAGAAGAATCGTCATCACTAGGATCGACCTCTTCCGTAAGAGCAATGTCGTCCTCAGGCTCCATAGCAGGTAAGTCACAAACCTCATCATCCAATACTTTGTCGAGACCAACATCACTAAGCTCATTCAACGAATCTAGATCCTTAGATGCAGTAGGAACATTGACAGTAGGAGCAGCAACTTCAGAAGATTGGTTGAAAGTGTAGACATAATCGTCGTCATCATCATCATAATAGATGGGACGAGTCCAGTTAGGCGTGACGTAGTCGGCTAACTCTTCTTTGATAACCTCCACATCTTTAAGAAGCTCATGCAGCAACTTTTGTTGTTCATCGCCCCGAGTATGTTCAATTTCACCAATTCTATCCCACGCTGTAAGTAAACATTTAGGTGTAGAAAAGAAGGGAAAACGACTAAATTGGCTCAAAAAGGTGTCGGTGGTTTTCAAGGTTTCGTCCACATCAAGCAACGGTTGCCTTTCCTGATGTAAGTCAACTCGAAGTTGAGCTATACTTTCTAGAATGTCATTCAAAGTAGCGAGTTGTTGATCAAGACTATTTTGCTGAGAGGATTGATGATTGAGGGTGTGATGTGGAGGCTCACGGTTATAGACACTAGGATGATAGCACGGTACTTTCTCAAAGATTTGCGACGGATCACAAAAAGAAGCATCGTGAGGGCCCCCACAAATATAGCACCATGGGTATGGAGAAAAACTGGGTGCCTCTTGTTGATAGCTATTATCATTGTCATAATTGTACCCTGGTTCTTGCCCGTGACCATACGGGTATCGAACCGGGCACGAAACATGCCAATGAGAATCGCTTCCACAATAGATGCACGGGGGAACAGGAGGTGGGTTCAAAAAGAATGAATTAGTCGAGTTGCACAAGGGACAAAATCCGGATTGTGTGTAGTCGATATCGTTTCCACACCGCTCACATGTACACCATTGACAAGAGTTGTTCCCAGAGAATTGTTTCCCACACCGGACGCAATGGACATAAAAATCCATAAAGAAAGATAGATAAGCAAGAAGAATATTTTTGGTGCAAAACTTTGAAAAAGAAATGCTTTTATGGTTTTTCAAATGTTTTTGGATTTTTGAAAATTTTTGACAAGAAAAATAACGTTCACAAGTGAACGGATCCCAAAATCCAACGCGTCTTTCGCAAAAAACCTTCGATCTTCACGAAAAGAGCCGGCAGCGGCGCCATTTTAATGTAAAGATTTTGTATCAATTAAAGTTCGTTTCTCGGAATCTCTTCGAATTGATCTCTGGTTAATTGTGCGACTCAGTTGTTCTTGGTGAATCAAGTAAAAGGGTGTCGTTGTCTAAAACTAATTAAAAATAAAGACTCGGAACAATTAAAAATAAAGTAAGGAAACAATAATAAAAGATTAAACTTAACGGGAAATAAATGACAAGAAGTAAAAGGGCAATAAAAGTAAATATCTCAAATTAAAACTTAATTCGAAAGGAAAGCGAGTAAAAATTGCAAGTAAAGAAAATGGCGGGAAAAATAGAGTTTAAAAACTGAAAACTAAAAATTCAATAAAAAGCTATTCGGAATATTTAAGCTATGCGGAATAAAAACACTATGCGGAAAAAGTACCCCATGCGGAATAATAATAAAAATAAATGCTTATGCGGAAAAGTAGGACTATTCGGAATACTAGAACATTCCGAATAGAAGACTCTACTCGGAATAATCAGAATATTCTGAATAGAAAACTCTATTCGGAATAACCAGACATTCCGAGTAAGGGTCTCTATTCGGAATATCCAGATATTCCGAATAGGGATTATATACAGAATATTTAATATTCCACATAGAAGAATGTAAAGTCAGTCTATTCGGAATAATCAAAATATTCCGCATAGAAGGACAAAGAAAAGCCTATTCGGAAAGTTCTGGTAAGTTACAGTAACAGCATATAAGAACAGTAGGCACGAAATTGATTAAATCTAACCAAATCAAACCAAAAGATTAAACCAAATCAATCAACAAACATCAATTAACAATAATCAATCAAAACAAATCATCAAAGCTAACAAACAAAGCCAAATCAATCAAAACCCACTTGATTGAAAATAAGAAAACTCAAGAACATGAACACAAAGATTAAGAACAAGTTAAGCAAGAAAGGAAGAAGGAGATTAACAATAAAGTAAAGATTAACAACAATTAAATGGAAACTTACTTGGAATTGAAAGAGAATTAAAGGTGCATAACATGAAATTAAGGTGCATAAAATTAAAGAACATGAAAATGAAAATGGTGGAAGGATGGGTTGTCAAGCCACCAACAACTGAAAAATGAAAATACTAAAACTATTTATAGGGAGATTAGGGAGGAGCTTAGGAAGCTTCCTCCCTCTTTCTTCTTTTCCTTAATTGCACACTTAAGTCCTTGATCTTCTTAATCTTTAGTTAATCTTCTTAATACTTGGACTTTGTCTTGGGATTTCTTCAAACTCGTCTTGTAATCTTCAATAAATTAGACTTGAGTTTTTCGGCTTTTTGTAAACTTCCGTCTTTTGACTTTTTCTTTGATAAATCTTCAGAATTGGTCTTGGACTTCCGTTCTTTTTCCACTCTTGATCTTTCGACTTCATCTTTCGTCTTTTTCTTCGATAAAAGCCCGTGAATGCCGTGTTTTCTCCACTTTTCACCTTTTCGTCCTAAATCACAACAAAAACACAAACCACGCATAATTCCGACATAAATGACATAAAATACACGTTTTGGCTCGGTTATTATTGTAATTAAGTGGTAAAAAGGATGGGTGTTTCCACACCTATCAAGGACCGATTGCATCGATGCAAATTACGGCTCCGGAGTTTTCGTTGAAGCACCACATGATTCAGCAAGTGCAAACAAATCCTTTTAGAGGAATGCCTGATGATGATGCCAACAAACACCTCGAAAAATTCATTACAATCACCCAGAGCATGAAGTTGCCCGGTGCCACAATGGATGTTCTTCGCCTACAACTCTTCCCACATACTTTATCACATCATGCCGAGAAATGGTTTGATCGTCTCCCGAAGAATTCTATTCATACTTGGGATGACATGACTCAACTCTTTTTGCCGCGCTACTTTCCACCATCCATGGCCACGAGCCTTCGCAATCAAATCAGCGGTTTCATGCAAGAACCCGATGAATCTCTCTTTTATGCTTGGGAAAGATATAATGTCTTGATCGATCGATGTCCAAACCACAACATGCTCCCTGTAACCTTAATTGATACTTTCTACAACGGTTTGACTTTTCGTGATCGTGATACGATTAATGCAGCCGCCGGTGGCACATTCATGAAAAGGAGACCCGAGGAGTGTAGAGAGCTTATTGAGAACATGACTACTCACCACAAAAACTGGGATTCCTCCGCTTTTTCCAGGAACAACCCGAGAGTCAATGTTTCTTCTACTTCAGCAAGCCCCGATATGACCGAATTCACCCGCATGATGACTGAAATGAACAAAAATATCTTGCTTCTCGCTACAAACCAACAACAACAAGTTAAAGCGGTTGCACCTTCTTGTGAGACATGCGGCGGTCCACACCCATACACTGATTGTCCTTCTACTCAAGGAAATCCGGAAAACGTGTATGCAGCTTATGGTAATTATTCACCGGAAAATTACCAAGCTCGACCTCAAGGGGATAGAAACTTGCTGTGTTACCGGTCCAACAACTACCTTTCACCCGGTTTTTCTCCTCAAAACCAAAACCCCGGCAACAACTACAATAGAAGCAACCAAATCCCACCAAGAGCTTCTAATCCTTATCACCCACCCGTTCAACAAGCCCCACCCATTAACCCCGATGTTGAAGCATTGATGAGAACCCAAGGTGAGCAAATCAAGAATCTGCAGAGCCAAATTATCAATTTGAAAGGAGATATCACCAAGCAAGGGAATGACATTCGATCCGAGCTTCGGGATAATATCCAATTCTCCTTCAGCAATCAAACGAATGACTTGAAGAATATGCTGGCTAGTTTCTTGCCCACAACTCAACCTTCTACTTCGAGTTCTTTACCTTCAAACACCATCACCAATCCGTGAGCTAATGTGAGTGCTATTACTACCCGTAGTGGAGTTACCATCGTAGGACCACCTATCCCGCCCCCATCATCTACATCTCCTCCACCACCTATCCCGCCCCCATCATCTACACCTCCTCCACCAACATTTATCCCTACTCCTCCTACACCTAGTATTAGTACACCATTACCGTCTCCGCCTCGTCATGACGATGTTCCCAAGAAGAACCCTTCAACATCTCATCCTTTACCTACACCTACACCTTCACCACCCAATCCCAATATCCCTTATCCTTCACGGCTAGGCAAGACCAAAATGCACACAAAGGATGACATTCAAGTGTCGAATTATTTGAAGATGATCTCTCAAATGACTTTCAACATTAGCCTTGTTGAAGCACTTGTCCACATGCCGAAATTTGTCAAAGCATTCAAGGAATTGCTTAACAAGAAGGAGAAGTTGATTGAGCTCGCCAACACACGCTTAAATGAAAACTGCTCTGCAGTTATTCTTAAAGAACTTCCAGAAAAGCTTGGAGATCCCGGTCGTTTTGTGTTGCCTTGCATTTTCAACAAAACCGAAGAATTTACTGCCCTAGCTGATCTCGGGGCCAGTATTAATCTCATGCCATTAAGTGTTTGGAAAACACTATCATTACCCGACCTTACTCCAACAAAGATGACTCTTTAACTTGCAAATCGCACTCTCACTTACCCCGTTGGTATTGCCGAAGACGTGTTCATTAAAGTTGGCACATTTACTTTCCCGGTCGACTTTGTCGTTGTTGATTATGAAATGGACCCTCGTATTCCTTTAATACTTGGTCGGCCATTCTTGAGAGCCGGACGAGCTCTAGTTGATGTTGCCGAAGGTGAGCTCATCTTAAGAGTCGGGGATGATGCACAAGTGTTCAAAATGGGGAAGCTTACAAGCAAATGCTTTGGAAGAGAGTCAGCGAATATGATTAATGTGCTTGATGATTTTTTCGTCTACAACAATCCTCTATTCGAATCGTGCATTGATAATCCACTGTTTCAAGATGATGTGGATGATTCTCTCTCCAATTTGGAACCTTCACCCATTTATGATTCTCCACCGATCTTTGATGCTTATGATGATGATTCTAGCTCAGGTTCGGATGATTATGATGATTGTACTTCCGAGTATCCCGACATTCCCACATACGATGATTTTGATGAGGCCGATACTCTTTCGAGTGATTCTTCACATGATGAAGATCCTCCGCCATCACTTGATCCTACTTTGGATGATTACTCATTTGAGGAATATTTCTCTGCTTTTCTCAACACCTACTTACCTCATGAAAGTGATGCACCTCCTTTGGGACTTTGATAATTATGGTCTTGATCCTACTTTGGATTTGAAGAAAATTCTTTCAAAGGAGAAGAAATCGGTCGACACCAACATCCGCAGCACATATGATTTAACACCTCTTTGTCCACCTTCTGAGGACGAGGTTGTGCATCTTCTTCGCGGATCTTCTTCACATTCTGCTGAGCCTGAGTGCTATTTTCCCTTAAAGGAAAAGGTGTTCGACCCCGGTATCGATATTCTTCAGCCATCTCAGTATCCACCTGATGAAATAAAAGGAAAAATTTTGGAACTATTGAAGACATGCTTGCACCACATCACCCTTGCTACCACCGTGCTCCATCTTTTCTTAAGGGAACCTTGCCTATTCTTCTTTGGCTTGCCTTGTTCGCCTTAAGCTTATGCTATTTGATGGACGAAAACTATGTCTTTGATCCCAGTGGATATGTTTCATGCTTCTTCCTTTGCTAATCAAGGTCGAGTCAGGCTCACGACTCGGTGAACAAAAATCAAGCGCTTCTTTGGAGGCAACCCATGTTTCTATCTTTTAGCTTTCTTTATCCTAAGTGTAGGGGAGACCCATTGGTGTTTGCTATTTCCTCTCTTCTCATATTCAGGTATTCGAGCTTCAAAGACACACTCTTGATGACTTTTGACGAACCGTGATTCCGTGTTCCCTTCTTCCCGGTTCTATCCTAAACTCTTTTCGATTCCCTATTTTATATTTTCCAATATTAAAATAGGAATCTCTTTAATTGTCCTTTCCTTAGCGAGATTTAAACAAAGTGCACAATGTCCTAAGTGTAGGGGAGTTTACTCCCACATGCTTAAACATTGAGTACAATGTTTATATTAAGTGTAGGGGGGACTTCTATCGAAGTTAAGTGGTCTTTTCCTTGTATTTGTCCTCATTTTAACCAGAATATCAATTTTTCGACATTTTTCAAAAATTTTGATCTATTTTGGCCTATTAGTTTTTCCCTTTGTATAGTTATTTTATTTCTTTGCTAGAATAAAATTTTAATAAAGTGGTTTTATTTTCAAAAGTTGTGAATCTTTTGACTCAACCCGAGTTTACTTGTCTAAGTTTACTCTAGCTAGTATCCTTAACGTGTTTAAGTCAAGTTTTGCGAGGCTTTTATATAGGGAGCTATAAAACGCGAAAGTCTTAACTCTCACGGGTTAAGAACAATAACTTTTCGCAAGTTCCTATAATTGATCCTAGAGAGTCGTTTATCAAGGGAACTTTAAAATGCGAATTCTAAACTTGAAAAAGTCCAAGAGTTTGCAAGATCCTATAAGCGACTCGAAAACACAAAACTTTGAGTTAATAGGCTAAGCATCCACGAGTCTCATTCCTTGAGATTTTAAACTATGGAGAACGAGAGATGATAGATTCAATTATAAGTTTGGTATTCTTTCGTGAATTTATGTGAGTTAATTATAAGCCTATTCTCCCATCGCTTGCTAATAAATTTATCTACAATAAATAAGGTTGTACGATTTGGAAAGTTACTTAGCTTCTAGCCCAAGATCGTTTAAAAGTTGCTCGATATAGATTAGAGTTCATAGCCAAGGCATAACTTATTGAAGCGGGATGCGAAGATTGGCGAGTCCAAAAAGGCCCTAACAAGGCATGAGGGCTACATTTTGTTGCTAAAGATCCAAAGTGATGTGAAGAATCATTTATCAAAAATCAATATGAAGGATCGCGAAACACGACGAAAAGCAAAAACTCCCCAAAAGTCATGGATAAGTTTATCCGAAAAGGCCCTAACAAGGTATGAGGATAAATAGATCCAAGTCCAAAAAGGAGGCGGATCGTTGTATATCAAAGTCCAAAATAATGATTGGAGAAAAATGAAGAAGTCATGGTCCAAATATGAAGAATCTCTCAAAACTTCAAGAGAAGAAATTTCTATTATGAAGAGAAGGCCATTATTTCATGAACGTCTCTCAAGATTTGAAGTATGAAGTCGCTGCCAAATATCGGTCCGAGAAAGGTCTCAAATCGTGAAGCGAGTTATGCCAAGATATGAACTTTATGAGGTCCCGAGAAGCAGTTTTAAAAGATTTTGTCCTTTAGCTAACTATTGATTAAATCGTCCCACTTTATTTTCAGCCTTAATAACTATCGAAATAAGTCAACAATGTATCCTCGGATCATTCAAGACAATAATAAAATATAAGAGATACACCTAGGAATAAGGGAGTCTAAGTGAATAATTGGCCCACATGAGTTCGTGTTAGTTTGCTAACTTATAATAACAATGATCTCGTTTTTTTGGTTTGGAAAAAGTGAAAACTTGAGGATGATGATCATTCATGACATTTCCAAAACCCGAAGGTATGTTTTTGATTTCTTTACTTTGAATGTTTATAATTTTCTATCTCTTTAATAAAGGCCAACGTGGATTGATTATGATGAAAAATGTAAACGTGCTTTGTAACTAATACATTGCATGAGGACATTGCAATGGTCAAGTGTAGGGGATTTGATAGGTGTGTAAACACCCATCCTTTTTACCACTTAATTACAATAATAACCGAGCCAAAACGTGTATTTTATGTCATTTATGTCGGAATAATGTGTGGTTTGTGTTGTTGTTGTGATTTAGGACGAAAAGGTGAAAAGTGGAGAAAACACGGGCATTCACGGGCTTTTATCGAAGAAAAAGACGAAAGACGAAGTCAAGAAGTCAAGAGTGCAAAAAGAACGGAAGTCCAAGACCAATTCTGAAGATTTATCGAAGAAAAAGTCAAAAGACGGAAGTTTACTTAAAGCCGAAGAACTCAAGTCTTATTTACTGAAGAATTAAAAGACGAGTTTAAAGAAATCCCGAGACAAAGTCATTAAAGTCCAAGATTTAAGAAGATTAAAAGGCTTAAGGACTTAAGTGTGCAATTAAGAAAAGATGAAAGAGGGAGGAAGCTTCCTAAGCACTCCTTAATCTCCCCTATAAATAGATTAGGATGTATTCATTTTATTTTGTTGGATAGCTTGACAAACTATTTCTTCCATTTTAATCACCTTGCACATTTAATTACCTTGTCATTTACTTTTCATGTCCATTTAAATACTTGGCTTGCACCTTAAATTCCTTTAATTTCAAGTAAGTTTCCTTTTAAATTCTTGTCAATCTTTAATTTATTGTTCATCTCCTATCTACCTTTCTTTAATCTTTATGTTTATGTTCATGTTCATGTTCTTATTTTAATGATTTGATAAAAGTGGGTTTTGATTATTGTGGTTATTTTCGTTATTATTGTTTTGGATTGTTTGATTATCATTATTAGATGTTTTGTGATTAGTTTGATTTAATATTTTGGTTGATTTTGTTTAGTTTTTATTAGATTCGTGTATATCTTGGTATCCCTTGTTCTTCGCTTGTCTGTTACTGTATTCCCAGGAAAAGTTCTGGATCAAGCCAGTCATTCCGTGTGAAGGATTTCAAAGGGTGTTCATCAGGAATATTGGACATTCCGGATCAATTGAGTTCATTCGGAATAGTTTTTATTCCGCATCAAGGTTCTTCATCCGGAATAATCAATTATTCCAGATCAACCAAAAGTTCCGGATCAACCAAACATTCCGAATCAACAGGATATTCCGGATCAACCTCTCAATCCGAAACAAATAATATTCCGGATCAGTAAGTTCACCCGGAATAATTTATTATTCCGGATCAAGGAGTTTATTCGGAATATTAAGACATTACGGATCAAGGGTTTTATTCGGAATAACATTCCGGATCAGCAACATTCCGGATCAAGACAAGTATTCCGAATCAAGACTTTATTCCGGATAAGTGACATATTCCGGATAAAGGATTTATTCCGGATCAAGGGTTTTGGTGAATATTCCGAGTGAAGAAGAACATTCCGAACGAAGGTGACATTCCGGATGAATGTTTATTCCGAATGAGGGTATTATTCCGGATGAGCTATTTTTCAGGTTCTTTTAAGTTACTGTTTTTTAAGTTTCTGTTTTTATTTTTCAAGTTTTACTTTTCCCACCTTTTTACTTAGTTGCACTTTAAGTTTATTTGCCTTAGATTTATTTTAGCCTTGCCTTAGTTTTAAGTTTTAGTTGCATTTTAAGTTTGTCTTAGATAGTTTTAAGTTTGCGTTATTTACTTTTAGTGCCTTTTACTTTTCGTCACGCTTTTAAATTCCTGTCATTTACTTTAAATTAGACTTAGATTTAAATTACTTGCCCTTTACTTTAATTGTTTTGCACATTTTTAATACTACAACGACACAACTTTTGTTTCACCAAAGAACGACTGAGTCGCATAGTTAAACCAGATCAATTCGATTAGACACACACCAACGAATCTTTTTACATGCAAAATCTCTTGTATCAAATGAGGCCGGCAGCGGCGCCATAACCAAAAGTAAAAAGACATTTTCTTTTCCCGCCTTTTTCCTTATTTGCACTTTTACTTGCTTCCCCTTTTAGTTTAAGTTTAAGTTTGTGTCATTTACTTTCTTTTCCTTTTTAATTTCTCGTCATTTACTTTTCGTCAAGTTTTTATCTTTCAAGTATTTCTTTTTACCGTCTTTTACTTTATTTTTATTTATTTCAAGTCTTTATTTTTCAGTAGTTTTAGACAAGGACCATTCCTTTTTTATTCCACCAAGAACAACTAATCTCTTGCACTTAACCGAAAATCAATTCGAGAAGATTCCGAGAAACGAACTTTTCAACTAGCAAAATCTCCAACATTAAAATGGCGCCGTTGCCGGCTCTTTTCGTGAGGATTAACGTTTTTTTGTGAGAGACGCGTTGGCTTTTGGGACCTGTTTACTTGTGAATGTTATTTTTCGTGTCCAAAATTTTCAAAAAAATAAAAAACATTTAAAAAATCATAAAAAGCATTTCGTTTTTCAAATTTTTGCACCAAAAATATTCTTCTTGCTTATCTATTTTTCTTTATGGATTCTTATGTCCATTGCGTCAGGTGTGGGAGACGGTTATACGGGAACGACTCATGTCAATGGTGTACATGTGAGCGGTGCGGAAATGATATCGACAACACACAATTCGGATTTTGTCCATTGTGCAATTCGACTAATTCATCCTTTTTGAATCCACCTCCTGTTCCCCCGTGCATCTATTGTGGAAGCGATTCTCTTTGGCATGTTTCGTTCCCAGTTCGATACCCGTATGGTCACGAGCAAGAACCGGGTTACAATTATGACAATGGTAATAGCTATCTACAAGAAGCACCCGATTTTTCTCCATACCCATGTTGCCAAAATTGTGTGGGCCCTCATGATACCTCTTATTGTCAACCAATGAATTATTATGAGCAAAATCCGTGTCCTCAGTTTTCTTCACCAATGGATTATTATGAACCAAACCCGTGTTTTAATTCTTCTCAACCGATGAACTACTATGAGCCACACCCATGCTATAATTCAGGTTTTCAACATTTTGAACCCCCACAACACATCATCAATCATCAACCCTCCTTCGAACATTTGAGCTCCCACGAACAATGGGCCACTCTTGTTAAGCAAGGTCAACAACTTCAAGAAGCTTTCAACAAGATCATCGAAAAATATCAAGAGGATCAACGACAAGAGCAAATATCGAATATCGAGACTTATACTCCTCCTCTGGTGTATCCATACTATTATGATGATGATGACGATGAGCCTACTATTTCTTGGAATGATCTTACTGCTCAATGTCCTAGTGCAATTGTCATCCCTTCTCTCACTATCCCAAACGAGTCTAAGGATTTTGATACATTGAGTGAGCTTAGTGAGTTTGGTCTCGATAAATTATTTGATGATGAGGTTTGTGACTTACCTACTATGGAGCCTGAGGACGTCGTTGCTCTTACGGAAGAGGTCAATCCTAATGATGACGATTTTTCTCCCCGCTATGAGAATTGCACTTTTGAAATTTCTCAATCTCCACCGGGAGATGCGGGCGATGACGATTTATTCTCTCCGGCTTACGAGAAGTTCATCGGTGAACTTTCTCTTGAAGATGAGGTGGAAGACGTGATTCTCCGCGACAGATTACGGAAAGTGCATCTTCTTATTGCTCAAATCGAAGAGTTGACTTCTCCTACTCTTTCCGAGTCTTTACCTCCATCTATTCCTCCCGCTGAAGATAATGACCCATTGATGGATGAAATCGACATTCACTCCATGCCTCCAGGTATTGATGATAATGATACGGAGGGGGATATTATTTCTGATAATTTGCTGCAGGAAGGTATTATCCCAAGTCCCCCTCCCGAGCACCTTTCATTCTCCCCTTTAGCCACTATCACGGAGGATGAGTGCTTTGACCCGGGAGGTGACATTGATTATGCTATGATTGATAACATTACGGCTTTGTCGAGTGCTCAGCATCCATTGTCTTTGGGGGAGGACAATGTGCTTACTTTACCCACCCCACCTCCCGTGGATCTTGATTTCACATACTTTACGTATGTTGAAAGGACCTTTCTCCCATACAAGACTTATCCCCCCGCCTCTCCTTTGTTGATGTCCACCGGGAACGAGGACAAGGTCTTTGATCCCGGTATTAAATTCGAGGCTTCCCCATGGACCATTTAATTCGGGGATGAGTCAGGCTCGTGACTCGGTTAATAAACACAAGCACTTTTTGGGAGGCAACCCAATTATCTATCTATCTTTCCCTGTTTTCACCATAAGTGTACGGGGGAGCCCCGTTGGTGTTTCTTGTTTTCTTTCTTATCATGTGCAGGGATTTGAGCTTCAAAGACACACTCTTGATGACTTTTGACGAACCGTGATTCCGTGTTCCCTTCTTCCCGGTTCTATCCTAAACTCTCTTCGATTCACTATTTTATATTTCTCAATATTAAAATAGGAATCTCGTTAGTTGTCTTTTCCTTAGCAAGATTTAAACAACGTGCACAATATCCTAAGTGTAGGGGAGTTTACTCCCACATGCTTAAACATTGAGGACAATGTTTATCTCAAGTGTAGGGGGGACTTCTATCGAAGTTAAGTGGCCTTTTCCTTGTATTTATCCTCATTTTAACCGGAAAATCAATTTTTTGACATTTTTCAAAATTTTTGATCTATTTTGGCCTATTAGTTTTTCCCTTTGTATAGTTATTTTCTTTCTTTACTAGAATAAATTTTTAATAAAGTGGTTTTAATTTTCAAACGTTGTGCATCTTTTGACTCAACCCGAGTTTACTTATCAAAGTTTACTCTATCTAGTATCCTTAACATGTTTAAGTCAAGTTTTGCTAGGCTTTTATATAGGGAGCTATAAAACGCGAAAGTCTTAACTCTCGCGGGTTAAGAACAAGAACTTTTCGCAAGTTCCTATAATTGATCCTAGAGAGTCGTTTATCAAGGGAACTTTAAAATGCGATTTCTAAACTTGAAAAAGTCTAATAATTTGTAAGATCCTATAGGCGATTCGAAAACCCAAAACATTGATTTAATAGGCTAAGCATCCACGAGTCTCATTCCTTGAGATTTTAAACTGTGGAGAACGAGAGATGATAGAGTCAATTATAAGTTTGGTATTCTTTCGTGAATTTATGTGAGTTGATTATAAGCCTATTCTCCCATCGCTTGCTAATAAATTTATCTGCAATAAATAAGGTTGTACGATTTGAAAAGTTACTTAGCTTCTAGCCCAAGATCGTTTAAAAGTTTCTCGGTATGGATTAGAGTTCATAGCCAAGGCATAACTTATTGAAGAGGGATGCGAAGATTGGCGAGTCCAAAAAGGTCCTAACAAGGCATGAGGACTACATTTTGTTGCTAAAGATTCCAAGTGATGTGAAGAATCATTTATCAAAAATCAATATGAAGGATCGAGACACACGACGAAAAGCAAATACTCCCCAAAAGTCATGGAGAAGTCTATCCAAAAAGGCCCTAACAAGGTACGAGGATATATAGATCCAAGTCCAAAAAGGAGGCGGATCGTTGTATATAAAAGTCCAAATTAAAGATTGGAGAAAAATGAAGAAGTCGTGGTCCAAAGATGAAGAATCTCTCAAAACTTCAAGTGAAGAAATTCCTATTATGAAGAGAAGGCCATTATTTCATGAACGTCTCTCAGGATTTGAAGTATGAAGTCGCTGCCAAATATCGGTCCGAGAAAGGTCTCAAATCGCGAAGCGAGTTGTAAAACCCACATGCTTTTAACATGAATAGCACCCTTAAGATCGTACGTACTAGTTTAAAAACTTTCCTAATATAGCATGATTACGATTACGTGTTAGGATTTTACGTATTACGTACGTGTTAGAACACGATAAGTATTTATTACGCACGAACATGCGATCATAAAATCATGAACGTAATTTAATCACGAGCTAATATTATTTACGTATATATATTTATTACGAAGACGAATAAATATATTATGTCACGATCGATAACTAAAATTAATCACGTAAACTACGTAACGCGTAAACATGAATATTAGACACGTTTATTCTTATTACGTATAATTAAATTAATACTACAAGTACTACGCAAATTAATATTACTCTTAACACATGAAGTTATTACAAGATAGTTCACGACATAATTTATACAAGAAACCGAATACGTGACTAATTAAACGCGTACGTTTTATTAAGCGATTAATACAAACACATAAGAATAAGGTACACGGGCTGTTTTAGACAAACAAGAGAAGAGGGAGGACTTGGGCTCAAAGCCCAAGTGTGTTATGATGCGTGTAAATAAAACAGACAGGAGGGGTTTTATTTTTGCTTTGGTCGACACAAATAACACAAACACAGAAACCCTAAAACTAAATGCAGCCGTGTGTTTTCTCCTTGCCTCCTTTTCTGCCGACGGTTAAACACCAGGGATCAAAGGCAGACGCGTTTGGATGCAAGTAATTGAGATGATAAGTGTATTTTCTAAACCTTAAACGACATCTAAGTGAAAACCCTAATTCATTCTATTTTCTTTTCTTTCAATCCGATTTCATGGGTGTTTAAACGTGTTCAGACAATAAATTGATGGGGGGTTTCGTTTGTCTGTTTGTTGGATTCGAAAGGCACACAAACCGAGACTCATATGAGTCTCGGTGATGAATAAATTGCACCAGTCGCAGCCCTAATTAGGGTTTTGGGCTGGATTGTGCTACCAGTGGTAACCCCGCAGGGGTGTTTGTACTAACAGTGGGAACCCACGGCTGGCAGGATTAGCCAGTCGGTGGGAGTTGTAAAAAATCAGGGGAAACACAAAGCTGCCAGGGGCAACTGGCAGAGTTAAGGGTGCGTTTGGCAGTGGGTTTTTAATAGGTTTAAGGGTGTGTTTGGTTAACAGTTTATTAACTTTAAGGGGCTGTTTGGTTCGGCTATTTATAATACATAACACGAGTTTCACGTTTAAATTAATAAGACACGGGTTCGGTTTTCGACGCATTTTAATAAAATAATACAAGAGTACATGTTATTATTTTTACAAGATTAGCTTTACATGTTTATTTATCTACAAGTTAATTAAATTAATTTAACATGCTAGATAATTTATTTAATTAAAACATGGACTTAGGTTATTATTATTAATTAATAATATATGATTTTAACCTAAGTAATTATTTATTTAAATTAGACTAAGTAATTAATTAATTATTAAAACATGACTTATAATTAATTAATTATCATGAATTAGGTTATATTAATATTAATATTAATACATGTTTTCAACCTAAGTATATTATACACTTATTTTAATTAAATCATGTCTATATTTAATTAAATGCTTTAACCTATAGTTTATTAAAAATACATGGAATAATTAATAAACTATGCTTTATAACTTCATGACTTAGAATATAATCCGGAAAACACTTTAGCTTATATTATTACCTTAATAATCAAGCTTATTTCTATTTATGGAAACTTTCTATTTTTAGAAACTTATTTATTTTAAGCAGTAATTCTATTTTTGGAAACTTTCTATTTTTGGTAACTTTCTATTTTTGGAAACTTTCTATTTTAGGAAACCTGCTATTTTTAGAAAGTTACTTATTATCACACAACGAGTATAATAATACAAGAAATACAAGTAATACTTAAACAGAATATCTAGAATATACGATAAATACAGTATAACGTTAAAATCAGTAAAACATGACATGAACATATAAAATAAGCTAAGACATAACAGTTAACCAGTTACGTAATCAGTGATCATATACTTATACACGTATGTATTTATGTAGCGTTAGTGATAACGAAGTAGGACTCTCTTCCGTTCGTCTTCTTCGTTCACTGGACATAAGGTACGGATTCTCGTCCTTTCAGTATGGACATTTTTCCTTATTAGGATTCCCCGTATGCAGCCAACTGTTTTCCCGTAGTATAAGTTACGTGTTTGATTGCTTATGTTTAATTAAGATTACCTATAGCCATATACATGCATGACCAGTTTCACCTAGTTATGGAGGTACCATAACCATAACATTAGAGGCACTGATGTTATGACTTCACCACGGCGGAGTGATTGCTCGTGGCGTCCCTTCAGCTTTTGGCCATTTATTTATATTTATCATGTGGGGCGTATGGGTGCATCCTAGTTACATGTTTTTATTCAGGATTTCATGGTGAATGTGGTGTGTGCCTTGCATCCTTCACAAGGAGCTGATCCCTCCTACCCAGAACCAATATATTAAATTAGAGGCAACCCCTCTAATTTGCATGATGAGGTCACCCCTCCAAGTATTCATGCGCGGTGGATTTTCATGACCTATATTGGCTAATGGTAAAATACGTTAAACAGTTTTCATAAGATAAACATAAGGCTTTTCAAACTATAAAACCAGTTTTATGAACATGTTCCAGGTTTTCTAGTACTTATACATTTCCGTTGCTATTAAGTCTCTATTATGTTTTAGTCACTTATACTATGTCTATATCCGTGCACTGAGCGTTTTGCTCAGCCGTTACTTTCCTTTCCATGTCCCAAAACGGCATGTACCCTAGGAAAGACTCGAGCATTTGGAGGACGTACGTAGGATGGAAGCTGCCAGAGACTTCTTTTCCTTTTTGCCTTCATATACTTATGCTTGTTTAGTCTTTCATTCATTTCTTTTACTTTATTATGTTTCGGGCTTATGTTTGGGAACCGATGTTTGATTCCGGTTATCCCTATGGTCATGTAATGTTTTATACATTTATCTTTGTATGCTTTGATGACACGCCATAATTACGCGTGACATTCCATTATCAAAATGGGGTGTTACAATTATGGTATCAGAGCCAAGGCTTCGACCTGTAGGCTCTAAAACTCGACCTGTGACTAGTGGGTAGTCACCAGGAGCCTCCTAAGCCAACGTTTGTTATTCTACGTATTGATGTTTTCAGCGCATTGTTGCTTTAACCATGATGTTTTCAGCACCTTGAGGTTTTAACCTTGACGTTTTCATCGAGATTGTTTACTAATATGGATGGACAACCGTCATTCATTTTTATTTATGTGTCATTGTTTCATGCATAGTGTTCCTCGCGAACTGTGGCTATGTGAACTGAATCCCAGTAGTTCATAATTAGTCACATAAAATTTTTTTCTGATAAGTTTTGACATATGAGTTTCATTTATTTATGTTTCATGTATCATTGTTGCAGGGATTATGACTAAGTAATTGTTGGTACAGGACTGGCCCTATTTAGTCGCATGTGCTTTTATCGAAACTTTTAATTTTGGGACCGACCCATAGGCGTCCCCTCGCCATGTCTTTTGTTTTGGAACCGACCCATAGGCGTTCCTTCACACATATAAAGGTTTTATAAACTACATTATGCATTCATGCACTGTTTTTCATGCATAAAATTTTTCTCATGATTTAAATTGGCATAAAATTTTTTTTCTTCATGTCCCCTCATATGTTATTATGTTTTTATGTCAAGTATGTTTTCATACTGTCATGGTTAACTTCAGTTTCATGCTGATTATGTTATACACTTCTTCATGATAGATGGTTTCATGTTTCTTCATGATAATTCCGTGTTCATGTTGATTATGTTTTACGCCTCTTTTGTTATTTACGTTGTCCTGCAAGACATTGTTAGATTTCATTGAATCATGCTTTCATGATAGTCATGGTTGGTTTTCATTGATCATGCTGTCAGGCAAATCATCGTTGAATTTTGTGTAACCACACTTTAACATTTCTGTTATAACCAGAATGATGTCTATGCTAATACTTCCAGGTTATCATGATGGTTTTCCTAACCGTTTAACCGGTATACTTTCCTTAAATCATGATAAATGATCGACCCCATACCGATCATTTCATGTGCATTCCACGTGTACTCCACGTACCGTATTTCATGTGTATTACACGTACCTTAATCCATGTGTATTTCACTTGCAATACTTCACGAGTATTCACTAGTCGATTCTGAATCACGTAAGGCGTATTTTCAATTGTTGATATTCTACAAGATTGCTGATGCCGCTCATAACTGGGAGATGTTACTAAAGGTTGATTCTGCTGAGGTTCGGAGACGCTACGAGATGCTGATGCTGTTCACAACCTGGAGATCCTACTAGACTAAGACAAAGGCGTCGGAGTAAGCAATTGGACGAGAAGATGCTTCACCATCAAACAATTTCCATCAATCATTGTCCCTAATTCTTAGTTACATGTCACACGTCATTCGGCTGTCATTTCAGCCATATGAGTGCAAACCGGTACCAGCCGGCCACTTAGCTGAATAGTTACATGAATCACGGTCATGAGAATGACCGTCATGGAACTGACAGACAAGACGATAGTAACCACTACTATGACATAAACTACCCTAGAAATCACAACCGAGGCTCCGACCGCGGACGTGATCAAACATACAAAGGATCAGTAGTCCAACCGATCCGCCAAGTCTGGCATAATAACCTAATATTGTAGTTCTATGGAATTACGTCTCGAGACACATGTCAAGACATCAGTCAAGACACATGTCTCACGTATACTTCCTGATGACACATGTCAAGACACCAGTCAAGACATATGTCATGCTTATAGTTCCAAGACACGAGTCAAGACACATGACTCACGTCCAACTATGCGACATTTCTAAGAAATTTAGGGTACCCTCCAAGGGTATATCCATTTTGTTGTGCCATGTATTAATCAGGACACAAGAATTTCAATACTATTATCGGCGTTTCAGTGAGAACTATCACGTTGCCAATTTCACTTTCTTTTGTGTCACCATACTTCATATATTTATGACCATGAAGGACGCCTTTCGTATTCCCACGTATACGAAGGTTTTCCTTCAGCTTAATGATGAGATCCAAGCTGCTAACGCATTTCCTCGGACAGACACGAGATGAATTTTATCCTAATCATGGACTAGGAACAGCACACCATGCTACGATTCATAATTATGTACAGTAATGTTCAGGCTCCTGAATACATTCAGCTTGATTTTCCATCGGGAAAATCTGTACAAATTATCTATGCTTACAAGCATGTGCGTTGTTAGCCATGGTCGCTAAAATTTTCTAGCTGTCAGTAAGACACGACCACTTAAGTCTTTTACGCATAGCCAGTTGATTATTCCAAAATCTTCCCATACGCTCCAGAAGAACTTACAAGGAGAAGGACGGTACCATGAGATTATGTGTCGACTACCGTCGGCGTAAACAAATCACCATTCATGACCGTTATTCTCCTTCACGTATTGACAACATGTCCAATCGACCTTATAGTGTTAATCACTTTTCCAAGATTGGACTCATGAATCATGCTGCCAACAGTGACGGGTGAAAGAGCAGGACATGTCCATGACTGCTATTCGTACACGACTCGGTCATGCTAGATTTAAAATTTTGAATTAGTCTCATCAATGCTCCAACGACATTATAAGAATGAGTTTCCATGAACTCATAACAAATTCATCAGTGTTTTCATTGAGGATAACCTGATTTCCTTTAAGCATAGAGAAAAACAGGAAGACCATATCTGCACTATGTTGCAAATTCTATGACAAGAGAAATTTTACCCTAGAAATTGTTTCCTATATCTGTTCTGGTTGATTACAGTGACACACTGGATCACATGGAATTGCATGGTTAATCTTACCATGACTCAACTTATGCGTAAAGGAGGGAACCCTACATTACATAAGGTGTTCTAGAAAATCCTACGCTAAGAGAAGTTTGGATTCATAGACTCAGAGTTTCGCAAACTCCTATGTATCAAGTTCTACGAAGCAAGATACAGTTACGTTCATATCTAAGTACCTGACATACCAACAGGTTATGATAGGACACCAACGGACTGGGATGTTTCATCATCTAAATTTGTGAACTAAAATGGGACAAGATCTCCAAGAATTTTGGTTACCAGATTAACGCAAACTCAGAAGAAGCATGATGCTATCTGGGTTAACGCAAACAGTTTGATCAAGTCTGCAGAATCCTTACATCCGCAAGGATTGCAGAACAAATAGATTGATCGGACATGTTCCAGCCAAGGCTTATCTAACCACTTGGTAATCCCTCAGCTATCGGGTCAGACAAAGATTCGCGATTGTACTCCTAAATTACTTCACGTCTTCATTCTAATTCCACGACTTGCTTTCGCGCTCGCGTTCATGACACTATTCATGTTCATGATCGTATCTGGGCTTACGATTTTACGTTCATTTCGTTCTGGGAAGTTTTGCAAGAACTTGAGAGACCAGACCCAAGTTTAGTATAACTCTCCATCATCAGGTAGACGTTTCACGTCTTATTCCACGTCTCACCTTGTAGCGTTTGGCTTTACCGCCATTATATTCTATGATCACGATATGTTTCACATGTCATGTTCATTCCACGTTCCTCATATCATGATCAACATATGTTACATGTATCATGGATCACGATATGTTTACTCATACTACACTCGCCATATCTCCACGTAGCACGTTCAAAAATTTTCTCGTATTACGTTCAAAATTTTTCACGTACTACGTTTCTTTATGTCTCGCGCATCGTTTCTAGTTATCAGTTAAGACAGATTGTCTTGCATCGTAACGTTTTAGTTAACCTAGCACGTTAACTCTTTTTCCTTGATCGAATTTAGGGTATCTACCTTCCGTTGATAACCAAGAACTTCTTCATATTCCAAGTCAAGGTCAGGAGGACCAAGCTTATCATTCGTGTCAAGATCTTATGAAGGAACCGTTCCAAGAGGGAAGCCACTTGGAAACAGACAAGTTGATCCGGACTTCTTATCCATTTTTCTCTTATCGATTAGATATGTCCTTTCAGTCACGTCACGTTCCATGTCTTCTCAAGACATGTCACGTTCCACGTTCCCTTCTACCATGTCACCTTTATTTCCGTTATTTTGAATACCTTTCCAGTCTGATTCGGATATGTTTCGCTTCCAGTTACGTTATCTATAATTCGGGGACGAATTATTCTTTTTAGGGGGAAGAGTTGTAAAACCCGCATGCTTTTACCATGAATAGTACCCTTAAGATCGTACGTACTAGTTTAAAAACTTTCCTAATATAGCATGATTACGATTACGTGTTAGGATTTTACGTATTACGTACGTGTTAGAACACGATAAGTATTTATTACGCACGAACAAGCGATCATAAAATCATGAACGTAATTTAGTCACGAGCTAATATTATTTACGTATATATATTTATTACGAAGACGAATAAATATATTATGTCACGATCGATAACTAAAATTAATCACGTAAACTACGTAACGCGTAAACATGAATATTAGACACGTTTATTCTTATTACGTATAATTAAATTAATACGACAAGTACTACGCAATTTAATATTACTCTTAACACATGAAGTTATTACAAGATAGTTCACGACATAATTCATACAAGAAACCGAATACGTGACTAATTAAACGTGTACATTTTATTAAGCGATTAATAAAAACACATAAGAATAAGGTACAAGGGCTGTTTTAGACAAACAAGAGAAGAGGGAGGACTTGGGCTCAAAGCCCAAGTGTGTTATGATGCGTGTAAATAAAACAGACGGGAGGGGTTTTATTTTTGCTTTGGTCGACACAAATAACACAAACACAGAAACCCTAAAACTAAATGCAGCCGTGTGTTTTCTCCTTGCCTCCTTTTCTGTCGACGGTTAAACACCAGGGATCAAAGGAAGACGCGTTTGGATGCAAGTAATCGAGATGATATGTGTGTTTTTTAAACCCTAAACGACATGTAAGTGAAAACCCTAATTCATTCTATTTTCTTTTCTTACAATCCGATTTCATGGGTGTTTAAACGTGCTCAGACAATAAATTGATGGGGGGTTTCGTTTGTCTGTTTGTTGGATTCGAAAGGCACACAAACCGAGACTCATATGAGTCTCGGTGATGAATAAATTGCACCAGCCGCAACCCTAATTAGGGTTTTGGGCTGGATTGTGCTACCAGTGGGAACCCCGCAGGGGTGTTTGTACTAACAGTGGGAACCCACGGCTGGCAGGATTAGCCAGTCGGTGGGAGTTGTAAACAATCAGGGGAAACGCAAAGCTGCCAGGGGAAACTGGCAGAGTTAAGGGTGCGTTTGGCAGTTGGTTTTTAATAGGTTTAAGGGTGTGTTTGGTTAACAGTTTATTAACTTTAAGGGGCTGTTTGGTTCGGCTATTTATAATACATAACATGAGTTTCACGTTTAAATTAATAAGACACAGGTTCTGTTTTTGACGCATTTTAATAAAATAATACAAGAGTACATGTTATTATTTTTACAAGATTAGCTTTACATGTTTATTTATCTACAAGTTAATTAAATTAATTTAACATGCTAGATAATTTATTTAATTAAAACATGGACTTAGGTTATTATTATTAATTAATAATACATGATTTTAACCTAAGTAATTATTTATTTAAATTAGACTAAGTAATTAATTAATTATTAAAACATGACTTATAATTAATTAATTATCATGAATTAGGTTATATTAATATTAATATTAATACATGTTTTCAACCTACGTATATTATACACTTAATTTAATTAAATCATGTCTATATTTAATTAAATGCTTTAACCTATAGTTTATTAAAAATACATGGAATAATTAATAAACTATGCTTTATAACTTCATGACTTAGAATATAATCCAGAAAACACTTTAGCTTATATTATTAGCTTAATAATCCAGCTTATTTCTATTTATGGAAACTTTCTATTTTTAGAAACTTATTTATTTTAAGCAGTAATTCTATTTTTGGAAACTTTCTATTTTTTGTAACTTTCTATTTTTGGAAACTTTCTATTTTAGGAAACCTGCTATTTTTAGAAAGTTACTTATTATCACACAACGAGTATAATAATACAAGAAATACAAGTAATACTTAAACAGAACATCCAGAATATACGATAAATACAGTATAACGTTAAAATCAGTAAAACATGACATGAACATATAAAATAAGCTAAGACATAACAGTTAACCAGTTACATACTCAGTGATCATATACTTATACACGTATGTATTTATGTAGCGTTAGTGATACCGAAGTAGGACTCTCTTCCGTTCGTCTTCTTCGTTCACTGGACATAAGGTACGGATTCTCGTCCTTTCAGTATGGACATTCTTTCCTTATTAGGATTCCCCGTATGCAGCCAACTGTTTTCCCGTAGTCTAAGTTATGTGTTTGATTGCTTATGTTTAATTAAGATTACCTATAGCCATATACATGCATGACCAGTTTCACCTAGTTATGGAGGTACCATAACCATAACATTAGAGGCACTGATGTTATGACTTCACCACGGTGGAGTGATTGCTCGTGGCGTCCCTTCATCTTTTGGCCATTTATTTTATATTTATCATGTGGGGCGTATGGGTGCATCCTAGTTACATGTTTTTATTCAAGATTTCATGGTGAATGTGGTGTGTGCCTTGCATCCTTCACAAGGAGCTGATCCCTCCTACCCATAACCAGTATATTAAATTAGAGGCAACCCCTCTAATTTGCATGATGAGGTCACCCCTCCAAGTATTCATGTGCGGTGAATTTTCATGACCTATATTGGCTAATGGTAAAATTCGTTAAACAGTTTTCATAAGATAAACATAAGGCTTTTCAAACTATAAAACTAGTTTTATGAACATGTTCCAGGTTTTCCAGGACTTATACATTTCCGCTGCTATTAAGTCTCTATTATGTTTTAGTCACTTATAATATGTATATATCCGTGCACTGAGCGTTGCTCAGCCGTTACTTTCCTTTCCATGTCCCAAAACGGCAGGTACCCTAGGAAAGACTCGAGCATTTGGAGGATGTGCGTAGGATGGAAGCTGCCAGAGACTTCTTTTCCTTTTTGCCTTTATATACATATGCTTGTTTAGTCTTTCATTCATTTCTTTTACTTTATTATGTTTCGGGCTTATGTTTGGGAACCGATGTTTGATTCTGGTTATCCCTATGGTCATGTAATGTTTTATACATTTATCCTTGTATGCTTTGATGACACGCCATAATTACGCGTGACATTCCATTATCAAAATGGGGTGTTACACGAGTTATGCCAAGATATGAACTTTTTGATGTCCCGAGAAGCAGTTTTAAAAGATTTTGTCCTTTAGCTAACTATTGATTAAATCGTCCCACTTTATTTTCAGCCTAAATAACTATCGAAATAAGTCAACAATGTATCCTCGTGATCATTCAAGATAACTATAAAATATAATAGATACACCTAGGAATAAGGGAGTCTAAGTGAATAATTGGCCCACATGAGTTCGTGTTAGTTTGCTAACTTATAATAACAATGATCTCGTTTTTAAGCTTGGTTTGGAGAAACTGAAAACTTGAGGATGATGATTATTCATGACATTTCTAAAACCCGAAGGTATGTTTTTGATTTCTTTATTTTGAATGTTTATAATTTTCTATCTCTTTAATAAAGGCCAATGTGGACTGACTGTGATGAAAAATGTAATATTGCTTTGTAACTAATGCATTGCATGCGGACATTGCAATGGTCAAGTGTAGGGGATTTGATAGGTGTGTAAACACCCATCCTTTTTACCACTTAATTACAATAATAACCGAGCCAAAACGTGTATTTTATGTCATTTATGTCGGAATTATGCGTGGTTTATGTTTTTGTTGTGATTTAGGACGAAAAGGTGAAAAGTGGAGAAAACACGGGATTTCACGGGCTTTTATCAAAGAAAAAGACGAAATACGAAGTCAAGAAATCAAGAGTGGAAAAAGAACGGAAGTCCAAGACCAATTCTGAAGATTTATCGAAGAAAAAGTCAAAAGACGGAAGTTTACTAAAAAGCCGAAGAACTCAAGTCTAATTTATTGAAGATTACAAGACGAGTTTGAAGAAATCCCGAGACAAAGTCATTAAAGTCAAAAGATTAAAGAAGATTAAGGACAAATGATGCAATTAGAGAAAGAAGAAAGAGGGGAGGAAGCTTCCTAAGCTCGTCCCTAATCTCCCTATATACAGTTTAGAATCTCCTTCATTTGGAGTTGTTGGGTGGCTTGACAAACCACCACTTCCACCATTTTCATTTACCTGCACTTTAAATTTATGCACCTTTAATTCATTGTATTGCACCTTTAATTCATTTAATTTCCAAGTAAGTTTTCTTTTAATGTTCTTGAATCTTAACTTTATTGTTGATCTCCTTCTACCTTTCTTGTTTGATTTTTTCTTCATCTTTGTGTTCATGTTCTTGAGTTTTATGGTTTTCAATCAAGTGGGTTTTGATTGATTTTGCTTTATTTGTTAGTTTTGATGATTTGTTTGGATTGCTTATTGTTAGTTGATGTTTATTAGTTATTTTGGTTTAATCTTTTGGTTTGTTTTGGTTAAATTTGTGCTCTCTTCTTTTTCCCATGTTCTTCGCCTAAGTTACTGTTTCTTTCCCAGATATTCCGAATCAGCTTTTTATTCTGTATCAAATTTGTTCATCCGGAATATTTTATATTCCGGATCAGAGTTTTTCATGCGGAATATTTGATTATTCTGAATCAACTCTTCATGCGGAATATCTGATTATTCCGGATCAAACTCTTCATGCGGAATATCTGATTATTCCGGATCAAGTTGTTTCATCCGGAATATTGGTTATTCCGGATCAAGTTGTTTCATCCGGAATATTGGTTATTCCGGATCAAGGTCCGTATTCCGCATCAGCCATTTTTCCCTTTTTATTCCGGATCAAGCACTTTATTCCGGATCAACTGGTTTATTTCGGATAAGCGACATATTCTGGATGAGCTTGGTTATTCCGGATAAGGTATTTATTCCGAATGAGTTTTTCAGTTTTTTTTGTAATTTTATATTTTTAATTTTTAAGCTTTACTTTTCCCGCCTTTTTCCTTATTTCCACTTTTACTTGCTTCCCCTTTTAGTTTAAGTTTAAGTTTGTGTCATTTACTTTATTTTCCTTTTTAATTTCCTGTCATTTACTTTTCGTCAAGTTTTTATCTTTCAAGTATTTCTTTTACCGTCTTTTACTTTATTTTTATTTATTTCAAGTCTTTATTTTTCAATAGTTTTAGACAACGACCATTCCCTTTTTATTCCACCAAGAACACCTAATCTCTTGCACTTAACCGGAAATCAATTCGAGAAGATTCCGAGAAACGAACTTTTCAACTAGCAAAATCTCCAACATTAGGTATCAACTCCTTGTGAAGGATGCAAGGCACACACCACATTCACACTGAATAATATGCTGAAACATGTAACTAGGATGCACCCATACACCCTACATGATAATAATAATAATATGGCCAAAAGCTGAAAAGGGACGCCACGAGCAATCACTCCGCCGTGGGGATGTCATAACACTGGTGCCTCTAGTGTTATGGTTATGGTACCTCCATAACTAGGTGAAACTGGTCATGCATGTATATGACTTTAGGTATTCTAATTAAACATAAGCAATTCAGAAACATATAAAACATATACTGGGAAAATAGTTGGCTGCATACGGGGAATCCTAATAAGGAAAGAATGTCAATACTGAAAGGACGGGGAATCCGTACCTTAAGTCCAATGAACAAAGAAGACGAACGGAAGAGAGTCCTACTTCGGTATCACTAATGCTACATAAATACATCCGTGTATGAGTATCTGATTACTGAGTACGTAACTGGTTTTAGGTCATGTCTTAGCTTGTTTTATATGTTCATGTCATGTTTTACTGATTTAAGCTTGATACTATGTTTATCATGTATTCTATCTGTTTTGATTAAGTATTTCATGTATTTCTGTCTATTCTGATTAAGTATTCCATGTATTTCATATATTATTATAGTTGTGTGTAGTAATAAGTAACTACAAATAGCAGGTTTCCTAAAATAGAAAGTTTCCAAAAATAGAAGTTTCCAAAAATAGAAAGTTTCCAAAAATAGAAAGTTTCCAAAATTAGATTACTACTTAAAATAGATAAGTTTCTAAAAATAGAAAGTTTCCATAAATAGATCAGCTGCCTTAATTAAATAAGTTTCTAAAAATAGAAAGTTTCCATAAATAGAAATAAGCTGGATCATTAAGCTAATAATATAAGCTTAAGTGTTTTCTGATTAATATTCTAAGTCATGTGATTATGTATAGTCTATAATTATTTCATGCGAATTAAATAAACTATAGGTTATAGTATTTAATTAAATATAACATGATTTAATTAAATGAAGATATAAATACTTAGGTTAAACATGTATTATTATCTATTAATAATATAACCTAAGTTATGCAAATTGATTAATCATAAGTCACGGTTTTAATAATTAATTAATTATATGGTCTAATTAAATGATAAATACTTAGGTTAAAATTCATGCATTAATAATAAAATTAATAACCTAAGTCATGTAAATTAAATTAATCATATTCATGCTTTTAATTAATTTAATTTAGATCTTGTAAAAATAATATAACTTGTAACATAATTAACCTTGAAAAATGACTCATGAACCGGACCATGAAACATGTGTGAACCGGACCCGTGACTAAAACTCATGAACCGGACCCGTAACCATCACCATACCCCGACCAAGGTCGGGTTTCCCCTTGCTTTTGCTACTGCCGTGGGACAACCATCACCATACCGAGACCATATGGTCTCTGTGGTGCGAGATAGGCCAAGCCGAGACCCCTATGGGGCTCGGTTAGGCGTCGGCTAGACCACAAACACCCCTAAACCCATGAATTGATTTAACCCCATGATTAGAACTTGTTTAAAATACTTGTTTTTAATTAGTTAATTAAAAACATCATGATTTTATGTGATCAAGAAATTAAACACATAAAAAAGAAAAGGTTAAAGGTTATACCGATTACATAAAATCAGGAAGGATGAACACACACGATTCCTTGCAATAAACCAACACCAAAATGAAAACGAATCACCCATTGTGGTGATGTAAACCCGGCGGCCAAAAAGGAACCAAAGGAGAGAACTAGGGTTTTAATTGTTTTCTAACTTTTGTAAAAATAAAACATGTTTTCCCTTTAATTTTCATGTTTAGTAAATTTATGGGCTTGGCCCATTTGTCTTGGTGTAGCCGCGGCATGGGGCCCACATGGGGGTAACCCGTATCTTTTTCCGTGTCTAAAATAATAGTGTGTTCTCGTGTTTGTAAATTGTGTGATTTAAATAGTTATAGTTCGTGACTTAATATATTTATTCGTGTTCGTGATAAATATATATATGTACGTAATATTTAGCTCGTGATTAATTTACGTTCATGATTACATGCTCGTGTATTCGTGGTTATAATTATTGTTGAAATAATTATCGTGTGTTAATACGTAATAAGTATTTATCATGTTATAATACATATGTAATACTTGTAAGTCTTGTTCATGAAACGTAAACGTGTTATAAAAGGAAAGTTTTAATCATATACGTACGATCTTAAGGGTACTATTCATGGTAAAAGCATACGGGTTTTACATTGGTGCTGAATCAGATCTATTAGTGGTTCTGGGTGAACTACTTTTAGAGCTGGAATCACTTCCAAATAGCCATTCTCTTGAAAATAGAACTGGGTTATCTATTTTCCATTGTTTTAAGGCAATTTGTTCCTTTTCAAAATCCCTAATGGCACTAGTTTTTACTAGAGGTTCCTCTGTCTCTAGATTCTTTGGTATGTAGGCATTTAGGTCAAATTCAATGTCCTCCTACTTTTTGAAACAAGGGACACCAGTCCAAGAAAGATCATTCCTTGGAATGGGTCCATGTATATTAGCAGGTGGTGGTGGAATTGTAGCATGTTCATTTTTGACCCCAAAACCTGTTTTATCTCTAGGAGATTGGCCAACTTCAACTGCCTTAGTGAGATCTTTAGAAGCTTTCCCAAAATTTTCAACTGTTTGATCATCTATCTTTTTGTTAGATCTAAAGACTTCTACTTCAGCTGTTAATTCCTTAATGGAATCATCTTTCTCCCTAGCATCTCTTTCTAATATGCCAATGTGATCTATATAATCATTTTCTCTTTGTTTATATTCTCTTATGGTGGACTCTAAATGCTCTAAAGCACGTTTAGAATTGTCTAACTCATTCTCAAAATTAATGCATTTAACGCTTAATCTCTGGTTTGGTTATTTAATGACTCAGTATTTTTCCTACATGCTTTGGTGTAGTAAGAATCATCATATACCTCATTATTTGAGCTAGATGTGGACATAGCCATAAGAGCAAATTCCTTCTCTTCATCCTCAACAACTAGAGCTTGGTTTCTTTCCACACTATCTGTCATAGAACTCTAGACCCATCCAGCTCCATCTATCCCTTGTACAACAACCATGGCCTTAGCTTCAGTTTCATCATCCCTGCTTTCCATCCTATAGCTGCTACCATTCTTTGGACCCCTACACTCTCTTGCAAAGTGACCTTTCTTTCCCAAATTGTAGCACTCCACCTTTGACTTGTCAAACTCGGCCACATCAGAAGGATTGATGGAAATCTTTTTCCCATGTTTCTTGTAGAATCTATTGGCTCTCATGCTTAGTAGAGTCGTGTTCCACTTAATATCCATCTCCTCCAGTCCTTGCTTATGATTTGATTCATATCTTCATGTAGTACAGTGGAACCCTGAGACCCTTGTGATGCAATGAAAGCACAAGCAGTGTTAACGCTGAATGTTGCAAGCCTCTCTTCATCATTTGAAGGTCTTGACCTTGAAGCAGGGGAATGTGTAGCAGGGGAAACATCAATCCCACTGCCTTTAGAGATTCCACTGCTGTGAGAAATGAAGGCCATATTAGCAGGGGCATCAACAGTTCCACTTGAATTGATGGGAATGGTCCCTGATGCCTTCAACTAATTGGCAACTGGCTCAAAAACCTTCAGATTGTTGTAGATGTCATCAATGTTTTTATCATCAACATCATCTCTGTTCTGCCAAATGGATTTGTAAACAAACCATTCTCTCTGAAGACTGTCAAGAAATCTTGCATTGTTCAGTAGGCACTTCTATGTCAGATAATTCTAGTTGTGCCACCAGATCTTGAAGCCTATTATATATTGAGCCAATTGATTCATCACCATTTGCTTTAAAGGATGCAAATTGATTTATCATCTGATTCTTCTTTTTCTTCTTGGTGGCTTCATTTCCTCTAAAGGTTTTCCCAATGGCTTCCTAGAGATCCTTGGCTGTCTTATGCTTCCTAAACCTTAACCGATATCTATCAGGTAGAGCTAACAACAAAGAACTATGAGCTCTGACATCATGCCTTCTAGCCTGGATCTCCTTGTCCGCAAGAGCGGCAGACTTGGTTTTATCACTCTTGGTGCCTTCACTACTTTCTCCCTTCTCTTTGTTCTTATCTTCAACTGGTACTGTTTTCGTGAATTGATCACCAAATTCCTTTAATCTCCCATAGAACATAGTGTTCCATCTTGAGATATTGTTGAATCCTGAATTCCCATAGTTCAAAGTTTTCAGAATCCAAAAGAGGTAGTTTGAGAGAGTTGTTGTTTGAGGATGAATGAGAATCTGAAGACATAGTTGATGTTGGTTGTAAGGAATCTTTTGTTCTTGGTTTAATCAAAGTTTCTCAACAAGCTCTGATACCACTTTTTGATCCCAAACTCAGATCTTAAACCTTAGATTGCTTAAGGGTTGTGATAGAAAGAATGAATTCAATCTAACACTAGAGAAAACTTTGTACAACACAAAGTAACTAAACAAGATGCGGAATATAATGTTTAGCACAAGAACAAGTGTTTGAATCAAACGTTTAACTTTAATATATCAAAGATATACGAATACCCAATAATGGTCTTAGGGTTCTAAAACCTTAAAGTATGAAATGAAATGAACAGAAAAAGATATATAAACCAAAACCTAATGAGTTCTTTTATAGTACAAGAACTCATGTACAAGATAACTACTTAACAAACTAGGAAAGTATTCAGGAGTAGTAATTGAAACGCACTAAAATCTCTTCCAAGTTTATCTTTGTAGCAGGGTCTTTGGCTTCTCAGCAGGGGGACCAATCCCCCTGACTTCAATAATCAGCAGGGTCTTCACACACTAGCAGGGGGAACTCTGACCAACCAGCAGGGGAACTAAGATACATATATTTATTCCCAACAAGAAAGGAAAAAGAAATAAAAAGCGGGTTATCATAAGACCAAATTGGGGTTCATCGGCCAATGATGTTGAATGTGATGTTTTTGTGATGATGCATATGGAGCACTACAACGGAGAAACTGCAAGGAACTAGCTGGTGGACTTTCCCACGGAGCAAGAAGGTCAATGGAAAGAGATGTTGAAGCTTCGGTTCAAGCTGACAACAAAGACATTAACACATGAGATGAATGCAAGCAGGAAAGCGATAAGTGAAGAAGCTTTTGACTTTGTAGCAAAGAACCAGCTACAACCGGCAAAGCGCAATATTGTGAATGGAGCATCAAGCAAGAGGAAAAAAGAACATGACGTGGAAGTCATCAGGATCGCAATCAAAACAAGTCAAAATGCCATGAAAAAACAATTTAAGACTTTATTTTGAATTTTGTCTATAATATTTTATTTTGTTTTAAAGACTTGTGTTTTGCTTAGCGTATCCGCTAGGAAGGGTACGCTCTATGTAAGAGAACCCGCTATGGGTTGCTCTACGCTTGGGGTCAAATAGTCATAGATCATGGATCGGTTAATATGCATCCTGTAGTCCGACTACCCCCGATTCATGGTGCCTACCTTAAAATCTTTAGTGCTTAACCCACTGGAACATTAGGCTAGGAAAACAGTAGTGCACTCGTTTAGTTTAGAAGAAGTTACATAGCCTATCCAATGAGATAAGAGTACGCGGCATACAGGAGAACCCATGATGGTTGCTCTAAGATTGGGGTCAACTAGTCTAGATCATGGATTAGTTCATAGGCATCCATTAGTCCGACTACCCTGAGTCATGTCGCCTACAATTGACGTACCACTAGAACACTTACATATAATCACAGGGAAGACAAGTTACTGGCGGTAACTGATACACTGCTTTTGTATGGGGTTCAGTATTAATCTCGGAATCTTCTCGAATTGATCACAGTTAAAAGTGGAATGATTGTTCTTGGTGACAAATAGTGGGTTTGGTTTTCTATTCTACTAAGAAGGTAAATGCGTAAGGTAATTAAAAGTAAACTAGAAGCAATTAATTAATAAAAATAAAACTTGAATACAAAGTAAATAACCTTAAAAATGCTTGATTCGGAATGTGGCTTGATCCGGAATAAATCAGACAAAAAGCTCCATGCGGAATAAATAGTCTATTCGGAATAAATTTGCTATGCGGAATAAAAGTGTTAATCAGAATAGATGGCTATCAGGAATAATGGTTCCATCCGGAATAAGTTGCCATCCCGAATAATCTGCTACTCGGAATAATATGGCTACTCAGAATAATGGGCTATCCGGAATAATAATCCTATCCGGAATGAAAGGCTACTCAGAATAATTGACTACTCGGAATAATGGGCTATCCGGAATAATAGATTTTCCGGATGGAAAAACTCTATGCGGAATAAAGTGGCTATTCGGAATAATTGACTACTCGGAATAAACTTGCTACCCGGAATAAAAGTGCTACTCGGAATAAAAATGCTACCTGGAATAAACTTGCTATTCGGAATATACGTCTTGTTCGGAATATTCTGGGTACGAAGAACAGTAGCAGGAAGAATAGGGTAGAACGATTTTAATCCAAACAAACCAAATTTAACCAAAGGATTTGAACCAAACTAAACAAAAATCATTTACTAACCATAAACAACAAATCCCAACAATAAAAACACAAAACCCACTTACTTTTGAAGATCAAAATCAACCAAACAAGAACTTTAAAACTTTGAATCAAAGAACAAGATGAACAAGATGAAATGGAAAGATTAAATTGATGATTAAGGTTTAAACAATCAAAGGAAAAGATTAAAAGCTTACAAGATGAAGGATTCAACAAAATGAAAAATCACCAACACCTTAGTGGTGTTGGCTTCCTACGAAAGAAAAGAAGAAAACTGGGAAATGAAAAAACTAGTTCCAAATGTGTGAGGGGTTTTTCCTTATATAGGCTAGTGGTTGGTTGGTGAAGTGGGCTTTCTTCCTCTCTTCTTGTCTTCTCGTCTTTTCAGAAAAGTTGACGTTTTCGATTCTGATTCGGGATTTGTCGACGATTAAATTCAACTCGTCTTTTAATTTCTTCGTTTAATAGAATTGAGTTCCTTCGACATATGTAAATCTTCCATCTTTGGTCCTTTTCTTCGACAAATCTTCAAAAGGCCCATTGACTTCCAATCTTTTGCATCTCTTGGACAATAGACTTCGTCTTGAGTCTTTTTCCTTGATAAAACCCGTGCAATCCCATGTTTTCTTCAATATTCATCCGGTTGGCTCTGAAAACACAATAAACACAAAAACCACGCATAATTCCAAACAAATGATATTAAATACGTGTTTTGGTCTTGTTTTAGCAAGAAATAAGTGGTAAAAGGATGGGTGTTTTCACACCTATCAAATCCCCTACACTTAACCATTGCCATGCCCTCATGCAATGCTTAGTGATAAAGCAAATTTACACTTTTCTCATAATCAATCAACCTTGGCTTATTAAAATACTACTAAACAAAAATTAAAGTACTAAGAGAAATTAAAACTTTAAAGTAAACAAAAGGATAGAAAACCACTTTCACTTGAAAATAGCTATATGGAAATAACTTGCAAAGAGATCAAGGACTTACATTAGGGCTTTGGTGCTGCGAAGATTTATCACCCTCAAGTTTCATGTTCCCCAAACTAAGCTTAAAAACGAGATCATTGTTATTATAAGTTAGCAAATCAAACACTTACACACATAGCTTAATTAAATGCTTAAACTCCCTTGTTCCTAGAGGTATCTCTTATATTTTATTTTTGTCTTAGAATGATCATGAAGATGCATTTTTGGACTTATTTCGATAGTTTATTTAGGCTGAAAGCAAAGTAGGACGATTTGATCAATAGTTAGCTAAAGGACAAAATCTCTTAAAACTGCTTCTCGGGATATCAAAAAGTTCATATCTTGGCATAACTCGGTTCACGATTTGAGACCTTTCTCAGGCCGATATTTAGCATGTACTTCATACTTCATATCTTGAGAGACGTTCTTGAGATAATGGTTTTCTCTTCGTTAATAGAGTTTCTTCACTTGGAGACTTTTGAGGTGTACTCCAACTTTGTTGACCACGACTTCATGATTATTTCTTCAATCTCTAATTGGGATTTTGAGATACAACGATCCGCCTCATTTTTGGACTTGGATCTATTTATCCTCATACCTTGTTAGGGTATTTTCGGATAGACTTCTCCATGATCTTTATGGGAGTTGATTGCTTTTCGTCGTGAGTCTTGATCCTTCATATTGATTTTGGGAATAATGCTTTTCACATCACCTCAGATCTTTAGCAATAAGATTGAATCCTCATGCCTTGTTAGGGCCTTTTCGGACTCGCCAATCTTCGCGCCCCGCTTCATAAGTTATGCCTTGGCTATGAACTCTTATCATTACCGAGCAAATTTTAAACGATCTTGGGCTAGAAGCTAAGTAACTTTTCAAATCGTACGACCTTACTTATTGCAGATAAGTTATTAGCAAGTGATGGGAGAATAGGCAGATAATTACACCAAGTGAGCTTGCGCAAGAATACCGACTTATAATTGACTCTATCATTTCTCGTTCTCCACAATTTACAATTTCAAGTAATGAGACTCGTGGATGCTTAGCCTAATAAACCAATTAAGGTCTACATGGTTAAGGATACTAGCTAGAATAAACTTGGATAAGTCTATTCGGGTTGAGTCAAATAATCACAACAGGCCTAATATGTCAAAGATTTCAAAACTAGCTACACCACTTTATTAATATTTTTGAATTTATTGCGGGATATATACATACGAAAGCAATGATAAAAATTTAAAAATTACGACTACATGGCCAAAGTTAATAAAAAATTTGAAAAATGTTGAAAAGATGATTTTCCGGTTAAATGAAGGCTTTTAATGGAAAAGTCCACTTAAAACTTTGATAGAAGTCCCCCCTACACTTAAGATAAACATTGTCCTTAATGTTGAAGCATGTGGGAAAAGTCTCCCCTACACTTATGACATTGTGCATGTTGGTTAAATCAAGCTAAGGAAGAGACGACTAACGTGATCATTTTCAAATGTGAGTATGAAGAAAATTTAATCACGATAGTTGAGAGATGGAACCGGATTTCAGATAACACGGGAGCACGGTTCTTCAAAGTTTCCAAAAGTGCATGCATCCCTGTAATCACATCACCACACAAACACAAACACCTATAGAAGTCCCCCTACACTTAGGAGGTTAAAACAGAAAAGGATAGATACTCGGGCTGCCTCCCGAGGAGCGCTTGTTTTTGATAACCGAGTCACGAGCCTGACTCGACCCGAAATTAGTTCATGGGAAACGTGGTGAGGGATGGAATCATCTCCGGAGAGATTTCCTCACCAAAGTACAACTTCACTCGTTGGCCATTCACCTTAAAATTAGGTCCATTAGGTTGAGCGAGCTCGAGAGTACCATATGGAAAAATTTGGGCAATGGTGAATGGGCCGGACAAACGAGATTTCAGCTTGCCCGAAAAGATTTTCAACCGAGAGTTAAAGAGTAAAACTTTGTCTCCAACTTGGAACTCTCGGTTTTTAATCTTAGAGTCGTGAATGAGCTTAGTCTTTTCCTTATAGATCAAAGAATTTTCATAAGCCTCATTACGGATTTCATTGAGCTCATTGAGTTGGATCTTGCGTAGGTCACCGGCTTTGTTGATATCGAAATTAGCCCACTTCAAGGCCCAGTAAGCCTTGTGCTCCAACTCAATGGGGAGGTGGCACGCCTTTCCGTACACGAGACGATATGGTGTATAACCAATCGGAGTCTTGTAAGCGGTACGAAAACCCCACAGAGCATCATCAAGTTTATCGGCCCATGAGGCACGATGCTCTCCTACGGTTCTTTCAAGAATTCGCTTTAAGCCTCAGTTAGAGATTTCAGCCTGGCCATTAGTTTGTGGGTGGTAGGCGGTTGAAAGACGATGATTTACACCATACTTAGCCATGACTCTTGCAAATTGGTCATTGCAAAAATGAGTCCCGCGATCACTAATAATGGCACGAGGTACACCGAATCTAGCGAACAGCGATTTCAAAAAGTTACAAACCACCCTTGCGTCATTAGTGGGTAATGCTTTGGCTTCAACCCATTTATAAACGTAGTCAACGGCTACAAGGATGTATTTGTTTCCTTTAGAGGAAGGGAATGGCCCCATAAAGTCGATACCCCAAACGTCAAAGATTTCACATTCTTGAATGAAATTCTGAGGCATCTCGTCTTTATGTGTGATCTTGCCTTGTTTTTGGCAAGCATCACAACGTTTAACCATCTCGTGAGCATCACAATAAATGGTGGGCCAATAAAATCCCGAGTCAAACACTTTTTTGGCGGTGTAGTTGGGACCAAAGTGACCACAGGTGGGTCCTTTGTGGCAAGCGTCAAGGATTTCTAAAGCTGCCGGTCCATCAACACATCGGCGAATAATCAAATCAGCACATTGTTTGAATAGATACGGGTCATCCCAAAAGTAAGTCTTAATGTCTTTGAAGAACTTTTTCTTTTGCTGGGATGTTAACCCTTCAACGAGAATTCCACCCGCCAAGTAGTTTGCAATGTCCGCAAACCACGGGGTTTCATCAGAAGTCGAGTTGATAGACATTAAGGTCTCCAGGGGAAAAGAGTCATTGATCTCTTTGTTCGGATGATCCCCTTGGTAAGGATACTCAAGTCTACTGAGATGATCTGCGGCTAGGTTTTCAGCTCCCTGCTTGATTCGGAATGTGGCTTGATCCAGAATAAATCAGACAAAAAACTCTATGCGGAATAAAGTGGCTATTCGGAATAATTGATTACTCGGAATAAACTTGCTACCCGGAATAAAAGTGCTACTCGGAATAAAAATGCTACCTGGAATAAACTTGTTATTCGGAATATACGTCTTGTTCGGAATATTCTGGGTACGAAGAACAGTAGCAGGAAGAATAGGGTAGAACGATTTAATCCAAACAAACCAAATTTAACCAAAGGATTTGAACCAAACTAAACATAAATCATTTACTAACCATAAACAACAAATCCCAACAATAAAAACACAAAACCCACTTACTTTTGAAGATCAAAATCAACCAAACAAGAACTTTAAAACTTTGAATCAAAGAAAAAGATGAACAAGATGAAATGGAAAGATTAAATTGATGATTAAGGTTTAAACAATCAAAGGAAAAGATTAAAAGCTTACAAGATGAAGGATTCAACAAAATGAAAAATCACCAACACCTTAGTGGTGTTGGCTTCCTACGAAAGAAAAGAAGAAAACTGGGAAATGAAAAAACTAGTTCCAAATGTGTGAGGGGTTTTTCCTTATATAGGCTAGTGGTTGGTTGGTGAAGTGGGCTTTCTTCCTCTCTTCTTGTCTTCACGTCTTTTAGAAAAGTTGACGTTTTCGAGTCTGATTCGGGATTTGTCGATGATTAAATTCAACTCGTCTTTTTAATTTCTTCGTTTAATAGACTTGAGTTCCTTCGACATATGTAAATCTTCCATCTTTGGTCCTTTTCTTCGACAAATCTTCAAAAGGCCCATTGACTTCCAATCTTTTGCATCTCTTGGACAATAGACTTCGTCTTGAGGCCTTATCCTTGATAAAACCCGTGCAATCCCATGTTTTCTTCAATATTCATCCGGTTGGCTCTGAAAACACAATAAACACAAAAACCACGCATAATTCCAAAAAAATGATATTAAATACGTGTTTTGGTCTTGTTTTAGCAAGAAATAAGTGGTAAAAGGATGGGTGTTTTCACACCTATCAGTAACGTAGGATGTACCTCATTTTGGGGATTCAACTTGTTTAACTTGTAAACCGTCAAATTTTCTATTATAGAATGGAATTAAGATGAATCTTTTGTTTAATATGTATTGTCCTTGTGTTCCATTTATGCAATCTTATAAAATGGTACCATATTAAAAAAAAACATGTCAAGAATGATACACAACTATCATATATGATACACAACTATCATATATGATACATAAATATCATATAAGATACACATATGGTATAGGAAATGTAACAACAATTTATCAAATATGATACATTAGTATCATATATGATACACCTATATCACTTGTAAAAAACACTTGCTCTGGAAACAACATTCAAGAGGAATGTAGCAACAGTTTATCAAATATGATACGTTAGTATCATATATGATACACCCTTATAACTTAAAAAAACACTTGCTCTGAAAACAACATTTTGAAAAAACACATCAATTAACAAACAAAGGGATTAAAAAAAATTCTAATGACTTTATCATATATGATAATAAAAAATAGAGTAAAAAACAATGCAAAAATCCAAATGTGATAAAAAGACCTGGTATCATACATCAAAATAACAATATACAAAATCTAAAAAAAAATTAAAAAGGAAAAACTCTTTAATGAAACAAATATTTTTTTATTAAACAATGACGACAACTTCATCCACTTGTACTTTCCTCTAGAACAGATTGTTCCTCGAAACGACTTCCTCCTGAGCCTTACATGTGTAAGTCCTCTTTTTATGATCAGTACCTCCGCACAACGAACATGAATTCTTGTTCGTCTTTCTTTTCTCAATAGCTTTCTCTCTTGCTCCTTTAATGCGCAGCTTTCGATGTCTTGGACGTCCTTTGGGCTTGCAACACCTGGATTATCAACCAAAACAACTGGCGGCTTAGAGACACCACCGAGCTCCTCCAAATATTCAGCCTTCTTCTTGAAGGGAGGATTCGGGCAATCGGATTCAACATCTATCTTAAGTAGTTTCAACTTCTCGATAAAAGCATCCAACCTAGGCTCATGGTTGCAAAAATCTTTAGGCGCTAGTGAGGCGGTCGACGACCTTCGAGGTGTGTTGGAAATACTTTTTTACGTATTTAGAAAGGATCGATCACTCCAACGAGATACATCTAGTATGGGCTCGTGTTGTCCCAAAATAAGATGATAGATTATAGAAATAAAGAAGGAAAAAATAGATGGATTCTAGGGAGTGAATGTAGTGAGAGAAATTAGAAAGAAGGTGGAGAGAACTAGGTGATATTAGATTGAAAGAAAAATGAAAGATCTAACCTCTCCTAACATGCTAGGAGAGGTTTATATAGTCGGGCTTGCATGTGGCCTTAATGGACTATATTATTAAATGGGTCGGGCTTGTCTTTTGGGCTTTAAGTAGCTTAAATCCAAGCCCGTGAACCACGACTAATGAAACTAACTATTTCAACATTCTAATAAATGTTACAATATAAACCTATGACCGAACATTCTTGTTTGACTCAATATTTTGAGGCTAACAATCTCCCCCAATGTGAGGTCATTCCTCTTCAGTATTTGGAGATCAATGGAGATTGCGAATTTTGTCATAAATGAGTCTTGAACGTGTAATATTAGTCTTGTTCCATCGTGCTGTGATCTTTGAGCCTTTGTCGTTGTCTTTCTGACTTTGTCTATAAACTTGAGATCTTCAAATCATTCTTGACTTGTCTTTGCCATCTTGCGATCTTGTTTCTTTATCCACATGCTCAAACTTTTCATCATCTTGAGAGCTTGCAAACAATCTCCCTTAAAGAAAGGTCATTCCTCTACATTAATTGATAAGGAAGATTTTGATCATCAGAGTTGCGGAAGTCTTTTCCTTTCTTGATTGTTGAATATGTCTTTGGGCATGAGTATGTGGTTTTGAATCTTCGACTTTGCTGAGTACATCATAACGCCACCTTCTTGAGACAAAACATAGACGCGGACTGAATGGCTTTGACATTCGTCCTAAATCGGTAGCGTTTTACCTCCGGTCGGTGAAGACCGTTACACGATATTAAATATCGTACCTGTGATTAGATAGATTCAATTAAGAATCTCCTTGACAGGGTTTCGCGATTGTACTAGCCGTTCTCATTACTCGACCGTCTCAAAGCAAGACTGCGAACGTAAAGACTGAATCAACTGGATTATTATCCGCTTGATTAAAGTCGTCAATTCAAATTTCTAGAACAAGTTTGATTCATAAACAATCTTACCACTGTTGCTTTCCATTTGACACAAGCTTGATTCATAAAGAATCTCGCAAGTCACCTACCGTAGCGCTGTTTGATGTTGACGCTAGAAGGATTTCCATTTGTTACTGTGAATATTAATGAATATCACTCTGAATGTTCTGGCAAGACCATAAAGATATTGCATAGAAACCTGAAACGAGTTTGAATAAATAAAGAAACAGACCACTGTTGCTTTTAAGTTTTACATATGTTCAATTCATAAAGAATCTTACACATTACCTACCACACTGCTGTTTGATGTTAACACTAGAAGGATTTCCACTCATCATTGTGAATACTAAGTAGTATCACTCTGAGTGTTCTAGCAATATCGAAAGGATATAGCGTAGGACTCTCTTGATCGTCATCCGTGTGTCCTAATGAGATTTGATTGATCTCATGGCTCTAGACTCGAATTGTGCACTGTTAGTGGTCGGAGGCTGGAGCAGATGCCACCTATTCAGTATCAACAATCTTGGAGTGAGCAAGTTAATAGAAGTCGTGTTGATCTTCGTGATAATAAAACAAACTTCTTTTAAGAGAAGCCTGAGTCAGCTGGGTAAGGGTTGTGCATTACATCACTGTGTCCATGATGTGTTGTCTTCATGATGTGTTGAACCGGTTTCTAACTAAGTTGTATGGAGGGCTTCTTTCTTTTCACCCTTTATCCTTACTGTGACAACCATGGTTTTGGGTTTCGTCACTTAGACTATAGTTTAGGGTGTTTTGTGCAAATATGTGCTTTTATGTGCTTATGTGTTTATTTTGTATGTTTGGAGTGAGGTTTGGATATCGTTTATGGGTATATGGTACTCATAAGTAAATCGAGAAACGGTTATTTCATGTTCATGAGCTCACAAGGTAGTGACTATGAAATTAGATGGTGTTATTTAGTGGTTTTACGTATACGTATATGTATTATAGAAAATCTTATTTTTACGGTTTAGGTTTTGCATTTAGGGGTCTCGGAAGAGGTATTTAGTCACGGGAGTATTTTTCGGGATGATTTTAAGTCATTTAGGACTTAGTTATATAGTTTATTTCATATTCTAAGAGTTTTTATAAAACTATATATTTTACGTATTTTACGGTATTCGCGTAGAATTGACTAGTTTTACGGTTTTGATGTTTTGGAGGCTTTAAGAGCTGAAATAAATTAAGGGAAATTAAGGTATTATTATTAATAAAATTATTAATAATAAAAAAAGAAAAAAACGAAATTAGTGGTGATAAGTCGGTTTGGGATACAAGAAAGAAAAAGAAAAAAGGAAAAAAAAGGAAAAAAGGGAACCAGACTTTTGTAATAGGCCAAGGACTTGTTAGGATTGGAAGAGCCTTGTTGTGATGAACTAATGAATATGTGAAATACCGTCATGGGTCACTTGTGTAATTAATTGTATTTTTTAAGTAGTTTGGGGTACGGACTGAAGGGAGTTGATGAAAATGATTGAATAGGAGTATATGCAGCTAATTGGAAAAGGATGAGCAAGTGAGAGATTTATAAAATATTAGGATTTACACTAAGGGCATGAGTGATTGATTTAGAGAGACTTAGGAAACTCGTTAGCGTTGGTTGAGTTTTCATATAATGATAGTTATCATAATAGAAGTCGATAAATGACATTTGAGGCATTATATGGAAGGATAGGGTGAGTTGTCCTTGTTGTGGACTAGAATTGGTGAAAGAGGCTACTAATATAATAATAGGGTTTGTGGAAATGATGAGAGCAACAAGAAATGATATGTTGAAAAGGATGAAACCACTAGAGTTTAGTGACAAAGCTATATTGGAAGTTTCACCTATAGGAATGGGTGGCATGTTTTGGTAAAAAGGAAAAGTTGATGTCGAGTCTTGTAGGTCCATTTATGATCTTTGGAAAGATCGGACCAGTAGCTTATGGATAAAGAATTACCTAGGGAATTAAGTGGTGTACATGATATATTTCATGTATTAAGATTGGTAAATGTTGTTTGAGAATGCATATTTGCATGTACGATTATTCGAGATTTGTGTTAATAAGAGTCTTCGTTTTATCAAAGGGTCATTTGTGAGATTTATTGGCCGTGGGATCAAGAGTTTGAGAATGAGTTTAATTATTTTTGGTTTGTATATGTGGTATTTTGAAACTTGAACTAAAGTACCCATGGAAATGAGAGGAGTTCATTTAGAACAAGTATCCTCATATGATTGTTGTTTGTTTGTTTGATCCTAAGGAGTAAATCTCAGGACGAGATTTCTATTAGGAGGGGGTAATGTGACAACCATGGTTTTGGGGTTCGTCACTTAGACTATAGTTTAGGGTGTTTTGTGAAAATATGTGCTTTTATGTGCTTATGAGTTTATTTGTATGTTTGGAGTGAGGTTTGGATATCGTTTATGTGTATATGGTACTCATAAGTAAATCGAGAAATGGTTATTTCATGTTCATGATCTCACAAGGTAGTGACTATGAAATGAGATGGTGTTATTTAGTGGTTTTACGTATACGTATATGTATTATAGAAAATCGTATGTTTACGGTATAGGGTTTTGCATTTAGGGGTCTCGGAAGAGGTATTTAGTCACGGGATTATTTTTCGGGATGGTTTTAAGTCCTTTTGGACTTGTTATATAGTTTATTTCATATTCTAAGAGTTTTTATAAAACTGTATATTTTACGTATTTTATGGTATTCGCGTAGAATTGACTAGTTTTACGGTTTTGAGGTTTTGGAGGCTTTAAGAGCTGAAATAAATTAAGGGAAATTAAGGGAAATTAAGGTACTATTATTAATAAAATTATCAATAATAAAAAAAAGAAAAAAACGAAATTAATGGTGTATAAGTCGGTTTGGGATACAAGAAAGAAAAAGAAAAAGGAAAAAAAGGAAAAAAGGGAACCAGACTTTTGTAATAGGACAAGGACTTGTTAGGAAACTATATAAATACTTTTTATTAACCAAAAACATTCATCAAATCTCTGGATATCACCTTCAAGTCGGCATCAATGGTGATTTTTAGGGTTTTCCATAATTTTCTTGTCTTCTAAAAGTTCTAAGGTAAAACCTTCAATTCTCTTTTCAATTAAATTGTTTTTAATGTTTTCTTAATCAATACATGATGGATCTAGGGCTAGGTTAATTATGAAATCTGTAAATTAATGATATAAACATGATTAGAATAATTAGGGTTCATAAATATATAGGTGATGGTAATTAATTAGGTTAATTGTGTTATATTCGTTTTTAAAAACTGAGCAGAATTTTTGTGTCATTGTTTTGATCATATCTAGAGTTATAGACACTTTTAATTTGCGATCTTGGTACCCCTGGAAAGGTAATTGAGTTGGCTTTCAAAATCAAGAAAGAAGAACTAAATTGGGGGTCAGGAAGTGGGTCGAAAACATGTTACATCAGTCGGGTGTCAAAATAGTTTTTGGATCAGCATGTTTTTATTTTAGGTTTTGAATTGTTTGGGGTGCTTAGGGTTACATTTGAACCTTCAAACGAACATGAGAGTTGGTTTATATATTATAGGAAGTATCTGCATTGGGGCTAAGAATATGGAGTAGGTTAAGACCCTCTGATCATAACGAACTTTTCATATGTTCAAAATCAGTAAATTCTGGATAGGTAAAACTATATATATATATATATATATATATATATATATATATATATATATATATATATATATATATATATATATATATATATATATATATATATATATATATATATATATATATATATATATATATATATATATATATATATATATATATATATATATATATATATATATATATATATATATATATATATATATATATATATATATATATATATATATATATATATATCTATATATATAGATATATATATATATATATATATATATATATATATATATATATATATATATATATATATATATATATAGATATATATATATATATATAGATATATATATATATATATATATATATATATATATATATATATATATATATATATATATATATATATATATATATATATATATATATATATATATATATATAGATATATATATATATATATATATATATATATATATATATTGATATATATATATATATATATATATATATATATATATATATATATATATATATATATATATATATATATATATATATGGAGGCTTTAACAGTATCTTCAAGGTTGCAGCCAAAGAGTAGAGTTAGCTAACACATGTAATGGCATAGGGTTTCTTTTACAGAGGAAGTTAGTTTGGTTAAGGAGGTGTTCGACCCATAGTTTAAGGTATGAAAAACGGGACTGTTTTGGGTTAAATGTTAACGGGACGAGTTATGAACTAAACTAAGGTAAGGGCTTTATAGACGGATGTAATGAGATGCTTCTGACATATAAACGGGGTTCAATTGTTGGAGAATTTTAGATATCCATCATAGATTGAAGAGCCATTTTGGTATGTGGTTCATGTCTTGATTGTATACGTTTGTGTGTTTAGATTTTGCTAGAACACGAGTACTTGGAGAAGCTTGTGCAAGTGAGTTTCATAGTCCCATGTTTTTATGAGTATAAATGATTTGACTTCCAGATGGGATGGAAGAGACACTGTATGGTTTTGTAAAGAATGTTGTGAATGTTTTTAAGGTTTGTGATGGACTTGTTTGTACATTATGTGATTAACTGCTATGTGATTCTTGATTGTGTTTATGATTTGGATCAGGGGGATACGTACCGTCCCAGTTATTGTGGTTTGACTTGGTACCAAGGGGATGTTGACAAGGCGGGGCCTTGGGATTGGTTCATATGTGTATGGGCTCCTATGGGACTATGGTTATTGGTAAGGCTGGGAGCCTTGGAAATTGTGGTTATTGGTAAGGCTTGAAGCGTTGGAATTGTGATTGTATGGTTAATCTTGAATGGTAGTTGTTAATGCATAATTGTAACACATTGTCCATATGTTCTTTGGTTTATGGTTATTATTCACAGCTTATAACTGATTTGGAGTTGGAGTCTAAACCTATGACTCTTACCAACTTTATGTTGATGTGTTTTAGTGTCTCTTTCAGGTGAGAATGTGGTTAAGCGTGAGAATAGGAGTGGCTAGCTAGGAGGCTTAAGATTGCATTTGGAGGAACCCTCTTTCCTCTTAGTCTTTATTTATGTTTGAATAAGTGATACTTTGTGGATACCTATATGTTTGTTATTTGTTAATTGTATGTCTTTAGTAAGAGGTAGGCTTGTTACTACTTACCTAGACGCCTGCATTGTTTGGGATATCTTCATGACATTGTGTCACCATTTATGATATTTCCATTTCATTTAGTTATCTCTATAGACACGCTATTGTTGTGATGATATCCATACGTCGCGCCGCATATTCCGCCATGGTGGGGTGTGACAGAATGGTATCAGAGACAATGGTTATAGAGAATTAGGTTGCCTAGCCTAGTCTATAGCTTAAGGATCTCTGCATATAGGCGTCCTAGGGTTATGTGTATGGTTTTGATTGTATTTTCCTAAATTTTATTTTCTGTGAATTTTGACTAGTATGGGTTGAATTGTAGTTGCCCATACTTAGTCACCTGTTAATTATTGTTTTTCTTTTGGTATATGAATTACTCTGACAATAGTTGATGAGTTATTTTCTTGTATCTAATGTATAGTATTTCGCTTTTGATGTTTAAGTCATGTTCTCTAAGAATCATGTGTTGGTTCGAGTTACTAGGAGTAGGTAGATATGAAGGATGTTAACCTATTACCAATCTTATGGGCTACATGACTTATAACTGATTATGTTTTGGTTTTGGTTTTTGTCTATGCTGTTTTAGCTAGACTATGGATTGATGTATTCCAAGAGTTTGACTATGTTATTTTAATAAATGGAGTTTTGGACCTTATTTTATGTGCTTATGAACTTATGTGAGTAGATGGATTTTTGTGTTATATGTTGTATTGATTCTTATAAGTGTCATCATAGGAGGGAGTGCATTGGAGAAAGGGTAATTGTATAACTATGGTGGCCAACATAGTTATACAAGTAGCACAACTTCAATGGGTTCCTAAGTATGATTGCATGAAAGAGGGTTAGTACATGCTTGTATATGATGAGATGTGGATTATTGGTATATGTATAGTATATGGGTTTATGTAACGGTTGCCTACGATAGGGATATTTTTGAGTGTGTTATTGTTTTGGGTTATAGTCATGTTGTGTGATTATGGGGTCATGCGATATGGACTGGTTTTAGTGATGGGTTTTATGCCTTGTGGTAAGATGGTGGTTATTCGGATGAAAAGAAAAAAAACCGAGTGTATGACGCGATTGGTTGATCTGACATATATGGTAACGAGTATATTTTGGGTGATTTAATAGGTATATATATGCGGATGTATATATACTACTATGTGTTAAGTAATGGTATATGGTCGTTCACTAGTTATTATAACTTGAACGTACCTTGTGTTTGTTCGTGTTTTATGGTGCTGGAGTTTGATGGAGTTCTAACGACGTTTTGAGTCTTTTGGATGTGTGTCTACATTCGGGTATGTATTTTTATTAATGAGAACTACTAAATTTTCTTGCAAATAAGTATGGCTAATTATAGGAAAACGATTTTGAAAATAATTTGTAGGTGTATGGTATGGTATCGTGGTTTACATATATTTTTTTAGTTTGAAGAAGTAAGTTATAAAAAAAAGTTGTCTTGAAAATAATTGGATTAGTCTTCTATGTAACATGTGATAATATATTTTAAAGGGATAACGAAATTTTACAATAGTTTTCTTAAGTGGAGTAAAAATTTTAGAAGAACTTAACTAAGAGAGAAAGAGTAAAAAAAGGAGATTTTATTATAGTAATGATAATAATAACACCACACCTTGTAAACAGTAGAACAGTTATAACCAACCTAAATGGATTATATAAAATAATAATAATAATGATAATAATAATAATAATAATAATAATAATAATAATATAGAATAAAAAAACACTGTATTTTATAAACATGTATTGGTTTTATAATAACAAGTGAACTAAGTTTAATATGAGTAAACAAGATAATGGTTAGAATAAGATTGTAGTATACTAACTAGTTGATATCTTTGATAAAATAATGAAGATAAAAGATGAGTTTATGGTTAAAAATGAGTATGATTGATTTTAGTAGTATTGGAGTTTGGTTCTTATGAGAAGTAACTAATTGGGGAGAAAGTTTAAAATTTTCTAAGGTATTGAAATTTGGTAATACTAATCGTGACGAGTCTAAATTTTTTGTTGTTGGCACACTCCATTGATCTTTCAGATTACATTGTTTTGTTTTCGGTTGTTTTGGCTAGGGTTCGTTTTACCCTATATTTTATTTTGGGACACGATTGTTTGGAATTATTTTGGTACACGTCATGGTTGATTTAGTTATGCGGTTGTGGGAACGTTAAGATGAGAGAATAGAGTTGGGTAGTATTACTTATGGTTAGATATTAGAATGGAGAGATGTATTTTGGTTTAAAGGTTGTGTTGAAGGAATGATTAAGATTTGTGGAGTTTTGGAACTTAGATTGGTTACGGGAATAAGAGAGTAAGTAAAGTTAGTTGACTGGTAGTGGGAACGAAATGTCATGCTATGAGAAGTTGGTTGAAGTACCATTAGGAGATTGATGAAAGTACTAGCGGATGTGAGGGTAGAGTAGAAAGTTTATACTAATGGAAAGGTTGGGCAAATAACACGCAAGGGATTGGTATAGTTATGAAGGCAAGGTAGTAGTAGACACGTGAAGGAAAACAGGAATGTGAAAGAATGATTGGTAGGAGGCTGATTAACGGTGAAGTACAACAAGTAAGGAAGAGTAAAGTACCTTTAGAAATATTGTGGTAGATGAGTTGAAGTTAGAAGATACTGCGTAGTGTGAAGTTCCTAGGTAACATCATAGAGACGAGAAGGAGTGCGTGAAGAGCTACATCGTGAAGCAAGGAATTGAAAGGACTACGTGTCGTCTGCTATAAGGAAGCAAGAGATTTTGAAGGAGTCACAGAAGTTACAAGGACTGGAAAGGTGACAAGCACTATGATGGGAATCTCTGTATGGTTCGTGACGAAGAATGACAAATCAAGTACCGGAGTTGAGCTACAAAGAGCTGAACCAGTGGATCGTGATGAATTGAATATATAACATGGGAGATTAAGAACTCGTGGAAGTAACAAGGGAGTCGAGGGATTACGCGGATAGAATTTTTATGGCAATCAATATCGAGGGATGAGTAGTGAAGGTGAGCTGAATAAGTTCGTGGAGAAGTGATTAGAGAGTCGGTTTTGTGAATGTGTTATGAAAGATCTTTGGAAGAGACAGCTATGCATTATCCAATGCACTAGTGATTTCTATAGATTTGAGGAATGAAGTATAGAATTTCTGTTGGACGGGATAGTGTAGGAATAGGGAGAACCATGGAAGGAGAGAACCAAGTATTCCTAGAAGATGATGATTGAAATTACCTCATGTTGGGTGCAAGATCAAAGTAGAAGTATGAGATTTGAATAAGAATTCAAAATATGGCTTAGTAGACAAATGGAAACTAATGTGGGTATAAGAGGAGAGTGTGATCCGCATGGAATCACATGAAACTCTAGTCTGTTCCTATTAGGAGGGAGTAGGAGAACTGGCCGTGAGGAAAACAAGTGAAGCTAGTTGGAAAATTTTGAGGTATAGATGATTTGAAAGAAGGGAAGAATAACATCGTGATGTATGCCATGAGCTGAGGAAGAAGAAGAAAGTGTGGACATATGAGAATCATGAATGAAAGAGTTCGAGGTAGGAAGGAAAGGTAAAACTTTGGTGTAGCCTAATGAGTAGACTAAGGCACTAAGCATGCTAATATTGTTTTAGTTCGGAAAGGAAATGGCACTGACCTATATTGTTGGATTGGAAGGCTTAGTATCGATAATCTAATGGATGAGGAGTTACAGACATGATGTATCATGAAAGAAGAAGGGTTTGGTCTAACTGAGACAAGATGAGGAGCGCTATGACCTTGAAGGTAAGACATTGTGTAGGTATTAAGGAAGTGGAGTATCAATAAAAAAAACTTTCATGGAGAAAAGTGAGAAAAATGTATAGGTGCTACTAATGAGCTATCAAAATTTAATGGAAGTAGTTGTAGCATGGCCTTGGATGGCAGTTGATAGACTAACTGAGATAACCGTCCTGTTGGTGATGTGTATAGGATCATAAGTTGATTTGGATTGGAATAGCCTTGTTGTGATGAACTAATGAATATGTGAAATACCGTCATGGGTCACTTGTGTAATGAATTGTAATTTTTAAGTAGTTTGGGGTACGGACTGAAGGGAGTTGATGAAAATGATTGAATAGGAGTATATGCATCTAATTGGAAAAGGATGAGCAAGTGAGAGATTTATAAAATATTAGGAGTTACACTGAGGGCATGAGTGATTGATTTAGAGAGACTTAGGAAACTCGTTAGCGTTGGTTGAGTTTTCATATAATGATAGTTATCATATTAGAAGTCGATAAATGACATTTGAGGCATTATATGGAAGGATAGGGTGAGTTGTCCTTATTGTGGACTAGAATTGGTGGAAGAGGCTACTAATATAATAATAGGGTTTGTGGAAAGGATGAGAGAAACAAGAAATGATATGTTGAAAAGGATGAAACCACTAGAGTTTAGTGACAAAGCTATGTTGGAAGTTTCACCTATAGTAATGGGTGGCATGTTTTGGTAAAAAGAAAAAGTTGATGTCGAGTCTTATAGGTCTATTTATGATCTTTGGAAAGATCAGACCAGTAGCTTATGGATATAGAATTACCTGGGGAATTAAGTGGTGTACATGATATATTTCATGTATTAAGATTGGTAAATGTTGTTTGAGAATGCATATTTGCATGTACGGTTATTCGGGATTTGTGTTAATAAGAGTCTTCGTTTTATCAAAGGGTCATTTGTGAGATTTATTGGCCGTGGGATCAAGAGTTTGAGAATGAGTTTAATTATTTTTGGTTTGTATATGTGGTATTTTAAAACTTGAACTAAAGTACCCATGGAAATGAGAGGAGTTCATTTAGAACAAGTATCCTCATGTGATTGTTGTTTGTGTGTTTGATCCTAAGGAGTAAATCTCAGGACGAGATTTCTATTAGGAGGGGGTAATGTGACAACCATGGTTTTAGGGTTCGTCACTTAGACTATAGTTTAGGGTGTTTTGTGCAAATATGTGCTTTTATGTGCTTATGTGTTTATTTTGTATGTTTGGAGTGAGGTTTGGATATCGTTTATGTGTATATGGTACTCATAAGTAAATCGAGAAATGGTTATTTCATGTTCATGATCTCACAAGGTAGTGACTATGAAATGAGATGGTGTTATTTAGTGGTTTTACGTATACGTGTATGTATTATAGAAAATCGTATTTTTACGGTTTAGGGTTTTGCATTTAGGGGTCTCGGAAGAGGTATTTAGTCACGGGAGTATTTTTGGGGATGGTTTTAAGTCCTTTTGGACTTAGTTATATAGTTTATTTCATATTCTAAGAGTTTTTATAAAACTGTATATTTTACGTATTTTACGGTATTCGCGTAGAATTGACTAGTTTTACGGTTTTGAGGTTTTGGAGGCTTTAAGAGCTGAAAAAAATTAAGGGAAATTAAGGTACTATTATTAATAAAATTATTAATAATAAAAAAAGAAAAAAACGAAATTAATGGTGTATAAGTCGGTTTGGGATACAAGAAAGAAAAAGAAAAAGGAAAAAAAGGAAAAAGGGAACCAGACTTTTGTAATAGGTCAAGGACTTGTTAGGAAACTATATAAATACTTTTTATTAACCAAAAACATTCATAAAATCTCTGGATATCACCTTCAAGTCGGCATCAATGGTGATTTTTAGGGTTTTCCATAATTTTCTTGTCTTCTAAAAATTCTAAGGTAAAACCTTCAATTCTCTTTTCAATTAAATTGTTTTTAATGTTTTCTTAATCAATACATGATGGATCTAGGGCTAGGTTAATTATGAAATCTGTAAATTAATGATATAAACATGATTAGAATAATTAGGGTTCATAAATATATATGGTGATGGTAATTAATTAGGTTAATTGTGTTAAATCGTTTTTAAAAACTGAGCCGAATTTTTGTGTTATTATTTTGATCATATCTAGAGTTCTAGAAACTTTTAATTTGCGATCTTGGTACCCCTGGAAAGGTAATTGAGTTGGCTTTCAAAACCAAGAAAAAAGAACTAAATTGGGGGTCGGGAAGTGGGTCAAAAAAACAGGTTACATCAGTCGGGTGTTAAAACAGTTTTTGGATCAGCATGTTTTTATTTTATGTTTTGAATTGTTTGGGGTGCTTAGGGTTACATTTGAACCTTCAAACGAACATGGGAGTTGGTTTATATATTATAGGAAGTATCTGCATTGGGGCTAAGAATATGGAGTAGGTTAAGACCCTCTGATCATAACGAACTTTTCATATGTTCAAAATCAGTAAATACTGGATAGGTAAAAGTATGTATATATATATATATGGAGGCCTTAACAGTATCTTCAAGGTTGCGGCCAAAGAGTAGAGTTAGCTAACACATGTAAGGGCATAGGGTTTCTTTTACAGAGGATGTTAGTTTGGTTAAGGAGGTGTTCGACCCATAGTTTAAGGTATGAAAAAGGGACTGTTTTGGGTTAAATATTAACGGGACGAGTTATGAACTAAACTAAGTTAAGGGCTTTATAGAGGGATGTAATGAGATTCTTATGACATATAAACGGGGTTCAATTGTAGGAGAATTTTAGATATCCATCATAGATTGAAGAGCCATTTTGGTATGTGGTTCATGTCTTGATTGTATACGTTTGTGTGTTAAGATTTTGCTAGAACGCGAGTACTTGGAGAAGCTTGTTCAGGTGAGTTTCATAGTCCCATGTTTTATGAGTATAAATGATTTGACTTCCAGATGGGATGGAAGAGACACTATGTGGTTTTGTAAAGAATGCTGTGAATGTTTTTAAGGTTTGTGATGGACTTGTGTGTACATTATGTGATTAACTGCTATGTGATTCTTGATTGTGTTTATGATCTGGATCGGGGGGACACGTACCGTCCCAGTTATTGTGGTTTGACTTGGTACCAAGGGGATGTTTACAAGGCGGGGACTTGGGATTGGTTCATAGGTGTATGGGCGCCTATGGGACCATGGTTATTGGTAAGGCTGAGAGCCTTGGAAATTGTGGTTATTGGTAAGGCTTGGAGCCTTAGAATTATGATTGTATGGTTAATCTTGAATGGTAGTTGTTAATGCATAATTGCAACACATTTTCCATATGTTCTTTGGTTTATGGTTATTATTAACAGCTTATAACTGATTTGGAGTTGGAGTCTAAACCTATGACTCTCACCAGCTTTATGTTGACGTGTTTTAGTGTCTCTTTTAGGTGAGAATGTGGTTAAGCGTGAGAATAGGAGTGGCTAGCTAGGAGGCTTAGGATTGCATTTGGAGGAACCCTCTTTCCTCTTAGTCTTTATTTATGTTTGAATAAGTGATACTTTGTGGATACCTATATGTTTGTTATTTGTTAATTGTATGTCTTCGGTAAGAGGTAGGCCTGTTACCTACTTACCTAGACGCCTGCATTGTTTGAGATATCTTCATGACATTGTGTCACCATTTATGATATTTCCATTTCATTTAGTTATCTCTATAGACACGCTATTGTTGTGATGATATCCATACGTCGCGCTGCATATTCCGCCATGGTGGGGTGTGACACTTACATTTCTTTTTCATTCTTCAACCCCTTCAATTCTTACCAAGACGTCATTACTAGCACCTTGTTTTGATTGTTCCAGTGCTAGCTTAAGTACTTAGTCGGCATTCATCTACATTCACATTCTACTCCATCTTTCCTAAGGACTTATAATAATTTATTGGATTTTCCCTCCCTGGGATGATCCCTCCGGTTCTGGTTGGATCATAGGACTTAAACCTAACTACCCTTTTGACACCAATAACGTCGTGAATTAAAGATGTTGGGGGTATGTGATCGTAACCATAAGTGACTGAGTCTTTAAATCACATTTTAATCACATTTTCTCCCCCTGTCTCTAATATATAAAATCGTTTGATATTAGAGATACCAAATTTGATTAAAATATATCACGAAAAATAGTCTTGAAAAACTCCGGGAGAAAAATGTGTCTAACTTAGCATGAATTATTGGAACATTTTATGTAGTGTCGAGCACACAATTTTTGAAAGATTTTGAATAATCATTGAAAAACTCTTGAAAAAATTATACTCGCACACTACATGTTCATGAACACATTAAAGATTTTTATTGAAGAATGTGCTCACGAACATCAAAGCTTTTTATGTGAATAATACCAAAGGATACTTACACACAATGTGTTGGATATATAAAATTGTTTTGACATAACATATCCAACAACATTAAAAACTTTGATTTTGGAACGCTCCCCCTAAAAAATTGATCCAATTGAATTGTCATTATAAGGATGTGATCCACATTTCGCTTTTTGAGGATAGGAGTTGTTGAACACACAATTTTTGAAAGATTTTGAATGTCATTGAGAAATTCTTGAAAAAATTGTGTTCAACGCTATTTGAAAAATCCATTCTTTTTGGCGACATGGTTTTTCTAAAGCATAAAATTGAGTTCATAAACTTTGAATGTCTTGACAAATCCACTCAAGTATAAGAAGATTTCTCTTCTTTTTCTGAGGGTAAGAGCACTAAATAGTAGACTCCCCTGTGAATATAGATCTGGGTTGCAATCTGAAACTGATTACAAGCCATAGTGTTGAGCTTAAAACGTTGAATGTTTTGGACTAGCTCAACCTATGATAGATTACTCTACCCGTTGTTAGGATAAGTTATCTTTAAAGATAAACTTTCCTTTATTTGAAGTTCGAGTTACAGTCTGACATTTAACTGTAAGTCATTTACATGAGCTTAAAAACTTGGAATGTTTTTAATGAGAGCTCATGACCGAGAAAATTTCTTTTCCCGTTGTTTAGGATAAGTTATCATACATGATCAACTTTCCTTTCTTTGAAGCATGAGTCACAATCTAAGGTAATTGTAAATAATTGAAATGACATGTTTTGGAAAATATTTACAACTTTCATTCGAGCTTTATGTACAAACCCGTGTCGTTATTGAGCGACATTTCTAGGCACATCCATATTATCAATACTGAAAGACATGTCGAGAAGAATATTTTTGGTATTTTGAAAGATTTTTCCATTTTTTATTTTCTTTTTCTATGTTTTATATTTTTGTAATTTTCTTTTCCATAGATATATACAAGTCGATGTTTGATAAATGAATCAAGCAGGTACCTTTGCCAGAATCTCCAGGTCTGCTGGAGTCAAACATCTCATACCAATTTGCCTAACTAGGTACTCAAACCTATCTTTCGACAAAGCTTTCGTGAAAAAGTCGGCTAACTGATAATCCGTTCCGACAAAGTATAATTCAACCATTCCGCGTTCAACTTGTTCCTTTATGAAGTGATATCTGACATCAATGTGCTTCGTGCGGGAATTATGTACCGGATTTCACGAGATGGCTATGGCCGACTTTGAGTCACAGTACATAGGTACTTTATCAAAGTGGAAGCCATAATCCGTAACTTGTGTTCTCATCCAAAGAAATTGAGCACAACAAGCAGATAAAGACACATACTCCGCTTTGGCTGATGACAGTGACGTGCAATCCTACTTCTTGGAAGACCATCCCACAAGCTTAAATTGACCTAGGAATTATGCACCACCAGAAGTACTTTTTCGAGTATCAAGACACCTTGCATGATCAGAATCTGAATAGGCCGTTAGAAAGAAACCGGTTTCCCTTGGATACCAGAGTCCCATCTGAATGGTATTCTTAAGGTACCGAAATATCCGTTTAACCTCCTTGGTGCTTTTTAGTGGGTCGTGCTTGATATTGTGCACAATAACATGTATCATGATGAATATCAGGTTTGCTCGCTGTCAAATACATGAGGGACCCGATCATTGAACGATATCTTGTTTGATCAATGGGTAATCCCTCCAAGTCAGCATCTAAGGATGTGGTGGATAATGGTGTCCTAACTGGGTCACATGAGGTCATACCATGTTTTTGATTATCTCTTGACAATACTTAGCTTGGTTAATAAAGATACCAAGTGGGTATTGGTGAACTTGAATTCCTAGAAAGAATTTTAGTTCACCCATCATTGACATTTTAAATTTGTTGTGCATTACTTTTTCAAACCATTTTGAAAGTTTGGGTTTGTAGACCCGAAAATAATGTCATCAACATAAATCTGCACAAGCAAAATGTTATCCCCATATTTATAAGTGAACAAAGTTAGATCAATGGAACCTTTTGAGAAACCTTTGGATACCAGATATTTCGAGAGCTCATCGTACCACGCCATTGGAGCTTGCTTGAGTTCATAAAGTGATGTGTGGAGACGATACACCTTTTCGAGATAATGAGGATTGACGAATCCTTCCGTCTGAGTGACATAGACTTCTTCTTTCAAAGGACCGTTAAGAAACGCCGTCTTTACGTCCATTTGATAAACGATGAATCCATTATGTGCAGCATAAGCAAGGAAAATCCTGACTGCTTCCATACGAGCCACTGGTGCAAATGATTCTTCAAAATCAATACCCTCTTTCTGACCATACCCTTTAGCCACTATCCTAGATTTATTCTTGATGATCGTGTTTTCTTCATCCATCTTGTTTTTCCAGATCCATCGAAGATTTAATAGTGTTACATCGTATGGTCTGTCAACAAGTTCCCAGACTTTAAGTCTTTCAAATTGTTGAAGTTCATCCGGCATCGATTCAATCCAAGCGTGATCTGCTAAGGCTTCTTTGATATTTGTTGGTTCAGTTGTACTCACGACGAGTGCGAACATACAAACATCGCCATCGGTTTCAAGTTGTCGTCTTGTACGAACGGGCCTTGAAGGGTTTCCAATTACTTGAACCAAAGGATTATCTCGGGTCCAATGATGTGTTGAAGGATGTCGTTGATAAAACATATGCATATTTGACGGATCAATATGGCGAGTAGAAGACTCTCCAGTTTCGTGTACCGGTGTACCGAATGGGTTGATAAAGTCGTCTTCGTCATTTAATTTATGGTCTGCTTGATTTGTGTTCCCTAGAGCAATGACAGTAGTTGTGGATATTGTAGGATCGATTGTAGAAGATATATTCCGAGGAGGTAAATCTGCAGCAATCTGTGTTGAAGTAGATGAAGTTGTATCCTTTTGTTAACGATGATCGATATCATCATTCTTATCATGAGTGACAGCGGAAGACTTTGATACAACATGTTTCTCCCCCGTAAAATATTCATCATACATTGGTCCATATAACATTTCCAACTCTTCAATTGTCGTGTCCATTGTCATATCCGCTCTTGGAACACTTTGTGGAACCAGCTTTGAACTTGACGGTTCATTGTTGTGGTCTTGAGTTCCGAGTTCCGTGCGGTTATGAACGGAAGTCTTTTGTCGTTGTGGATCGGGACTTAAATTGTTTTGTTCAAGTGCCATTTCTTGTAATTCATCGAATCTAACATGAATAGTTTCTATGATCAAATTTTTTCTCTTGTTGTAAACTCTATATCCCTTAGACTGAGCTGCATATCCCACTAGAATACATGCATCACATTTCTCTTTCATCTTTTCCAGATTTTCACCATCTCGTATTATGTAACACGTACAACCAAAAACGTGAAGGTGTTTGATTGAAGGTTTGCGATCATGAATTATGTGATATGGTGTCTTTTCGTGTCTTAATTAAGGATCGTTTTTGTGTGTAGCATGCGGTTGACACAGCTTCGGCCAAAAAGAATAGTGGAAGTTTTGAAGCGGATAATAATGTTCAAGCAGCCTCAACCAAAGTATGATTTTGTCTTTCAACAACGCTGTTTTGTTCAGGTGTTCGAGCAATGGATGTTTCATGTTCAATCTTTTCGGCTTCAAAGAAGTTCTTTAGAGTTGAATTCAAGAATTTTTTGCCTCTGTCAGTACGTATCACTTTTACTTGAGCTTGAAGACCACGTTGTATCTACTTAAGGAAGTTGATGAGAACTTTGGGTGTTTCATCCTTGGATCTCAAAAAGAAGGTCCATGTGTACCTTGAGTAATCATCGACAATTACCATAATGTATTTCTTCCCATTGATACTTTGAACACGCATGGGACCACAAAAATCGATATGAAGAAGATCTAACCCTCCTTTAGAGCTTGGTGTAGTCTTTGTCTTGAAACTACTCTGTTTTGTTTACAAAGCTCACAAGAAGAACAAAGATGATCCTTGATGAATTTCAAGCTTGGAAGGCCTCTCACGATATCTTTCTGGGAAAGCAAGTTGATAGTATCAAAATTGAGATAAGATAGACGTTGATGCCATAACCATGCCTGAGTCGATGAAGCTTTAGCCATAAAGCAAATTGGAGTTGTAGATGTTGTGTCTTGAAGTGAGATTGTGTAAGATTTGTACCCCGTGAACCAGTGAGTAAATCATTCCCATCATAATCACGAACAAAACATGTCTTCTTCCTGAAAACAACCTCCAAATCTGCATCACAGAATTGACCAACCGAGAAAAGATTGTGATTGATCCCTTCGACGTAGTATACCCTTTTGATCGTTAGATTCCCCTAAACCAAATCTCCATAGCCTAGGATCGGTGCAAATTGGTCATTTCCGAATCAGACCGTACCCAGGAACTTCTCTACGAAGATAATTAGAAGCTTCAGATTCTCGTCATGTGCTTGGTGCATCCGAAGTCCAGTATGAAGAGAATTATTTGTATCACCTGCAGAAAAATTAGAACACGATGGAGCATTTGCTAAATTGGATACCATGTTAGTCGTGATTTAAGAATCATTAGTGTCCTTAGCAACATTTAAAGGCATACTAACACTCGTTGTCACATTTTCTGTCTTAACTTTAGGCACCCATTTATATCCTGGAGGACATTGATTAGCAAACCACCATTTCTAAGATTTGCTAGCAGACTCATATAGTTCCTTGATTCGGCTTCTAGAGTTCTTAGTGGTTGAGTCTGATGCAATACTTTTCTTAGGGGGGTTGCACCAGAATGGTTCACTTTGCATTTGGGTTTACTAGCACTAATAGGCATCATAAATTGCTTCCTTAGTTCTGGTATCTACGCCTTTGACTTTATTCGAAGCAAACATAGAATGATTAGCGTTGGCACATTTTCCACATTTCACAGAAACAAACTTAACATTCAAAGCATTTAAAGTCGAATCATTCAAATCATCATTACATGCGATTACAAACGTTTTATTCTTAGAAACATTTAAAATCCTAGGGTGGTCTTCTACTTTCTTCATCTTCCCTTGACTCTTGTTTTGCTAAACCTTGTCATTCTTTGAAGTGCTCTTAAGTTGAGGCCGGCTAACACTACCAGTGGGGACTACTCCTGTAGTAAAAGACACACGTCTATTAGTGTTTCTAGAAGTCTGAGAAGATTGACTTTCATTGTTGTGTGTGTGTTTAGTGACCAATCTATACATCCCTGGTTTAATCATATTATTGTGCTTAACTCTTGGTGCTTGAGTATTCCTTATGGGTTGAGTCTGTGGAAACCTTTCCTTTCCATCTATCTTGGGGGCAAACACGGGTTTTGCAAACGTGGAATTTAAGAAAGCAGATGGTTTTCCGAAGATAGAGGATCTATTCACTTTATGGGCATTGGGTTGTCTAACAACAGGTTTCTAAACACTAGGTTCCACAACTTTCCCACCCAAGTTAGCAACAATTTTTTTCAACTCTGCTATCGCTATGTTCCTTTCTTGTAACTAAGCTTTTAAATCCGTAATTTCCAAACTCTTTTCATTCATTTCTCGAAACATTATGGAAAGTTTTTCTTGCAAGTTAGTATTCAAACTACCGACGTGTTTTTGCAAAGCAAGTTCAAGATCATGACAATGTTATTGAAGGAAATCACATCGGTGTTGAAGTAGCGTAAAAACCTTTTTATCAACATTTTCTTTACGTTTCGAAAGATTAGTTTCAATACGTTCACACTCTTTGATCTGATCAAGATATTTGCATGCAACATCAGAATATTCATCTATATCAGCACAAGATGTAAAATAAGCACACATAACATCTTTAGAAAGGCATTCTTGCAAGAGTAAATCATATTCATCTGAAAATTCGGACTTTTCCATTTGAAGATCATCAATTTCTTTCTCAATAGATTCAACATATTTTAAATCATCAAACATTTCAGTCCGAATTAATGACTCAAATTCAAGAACAATTTCTTTAATTAATGCCGTATTTGGGATTAAAAGATCTTTCACAAGCAATGTAATGTCTTGAGGAATCGGTATTTTCCACTCATCATTTTTACGTTTTGTCCAGTCTCTTTCAACTATAGATTTAACATTATATATGTGGTGTTTAAGAATACCTAGTGTTTTCCTACTCTTGCTTTTGGACACATCTAGAGGAAGGTAGTTCATATATTTGTAAACATTAGATTTCTTAGGGGCAAACACTTTCTTCCATTGAATTCTCTTTTGTTTGCATTCTAAAACACTTCCTCACGAGACATCTGTGTTTGTTTAGTGAAAAGACCATCAAGACTATTCTCATAAGCATAATTATATGGTTTTTACAAACTCCTTATTAACCAGTGATCGACTCTCGTCATCCCAAAGGACATTCTCGTCACTATCGGCCCTAACAATCATGCAATCAAGATCGGTCCTTTCAGACTCATCAAGATAAAGACGCGGGTTCGCAGCTTGAGCTTTGGCAAGGTACTCAGGACTTGCAAAGCTAGCTTGACCCTTAAACATTGACGGATGTGCTATCATTCTAACGGTTTGAATAGAATCATGCGTTGTATAAACAACTTTCTTCAAAAAGTCGACTTGTTCTTCTAGGTTCGTTACTTCTTCAATATCTTTTTCATGTCTACTTTTGAAGTCTTGATTTAACGCTTCAACCTCTTGTTTCTTAACCTCATGAATTTTAGCAGAATCGGTAGTGGTCATAGAGTGCTTTTGTTCAAGTTCATTAACTTTGGTAGTGGCAAGGTACGTTTTTTGACGTTCATCCATTATAAAACATTATATTGACGTTTCTCTTTGGCTAACAACTCAAGAGTTGTGTTATATTTATTTTCAAAATCGTCCTTTTGACTTTTTAATGGACTACCCTTGTACCCCTCAAGCTCTTTGGTTTTCTGAAGAAGCTCATCTTTATTAATTTCAGTGGTCTCACTAGATTTAATTAGTGCAGCTTTACATTCTTCAAAATTTTGAGTGAGCGTAGCGTGTACCTTTTTTAATTGCTTGTGACTCTTTCTAGTTTCTGTGACATCTTGTTGTAAAGTGGCAATTAAATTAGCAAGCGCAAAATGTTCCTCTTCATCATACTCATTTGCATGTTGATCATCCTCAGACTCATTATTGCACATGTCTGATGAATTAGGTGTGGTATTACTATCAACCATTTCCATCATACATGTGTCATTAATGGCATTGGGTAGCTCACTATGCTCATGAATATCACCAAACACATTATATTCGTCAGTAATGTGTGCCTTATCGATTGGCTCAGTGTCAAAGATAGGGCCATTGTCATCTTCAGTTACTTTGAGAACTTCTTCAACATTTGCCATGTACGAGTAATGTGCTTCTAATTCATGGTCGGAGGCTTCATGTAACACCCCACTTGGATAAGTGGGCCGTTACGTGTATTTATGGCGTGTCATCAAAGCATAAGGTAAATGTCCTAAAACATTAACTGACCATAAAGGAAATACAGGAATCAAACATCAGCAATCCAAACATAAGCCCAAAACATGAAAAGTAAAATACTGAAGGAAAGGACTAAACAATGTCCAAATAAGCAGAATAATGTAAGTACATAAAGTAAGAAGTCTGGATAGCTTCCATCCAAATGCACATGCTCTCAGAATCCTAAGAGCGTCCTGGTGTACCTGCCGTTAGAACATGAAAGGGAACCACGGTTGAGCATAACGCTCAGTGAACGGATATAAAGCATGATAAGGAATTACTGAAATGAAACAGATGATGAAATACTAGAGCTGTAAGTTTGATAAGTAAAGTTGCAGCGGAAATCTGTGTATAATATGTAATGTCTGATTTATAAATAATAAAGCTGAACGGTTATCTGTTAAACCTAAAAACATGCATTTACTGTATTTTAATTGCCAAGAGCTTATATAGGTCATGTGCTGTAACAACTGTTGCATGAATACACAGAGGGGTGACCTCGTCATGCTGTAGAGGGGCGACCTCTAAATAACTGTAGAGGGGTGACCTCTAAATACTGTGATGGGTGGAGGAATCAGCTCCAATGTGAAGGATGTAGAGCACACACCACATTCACCCTGATAACTTGTAAACTGATAAGCCTAGGATGCATCCATACGCCCCACTAAACATACTGATAAAATGGCCAAACTGAACATGAGTGGGACGATGCACGATATCACTCTCCTGCATGTGAGTCACGACACCGGTGCCTCTATTGCCATGGTTACGGTACCTCCGTAACTAGTACATAAACTGGTCATGCTTGTATATAATGCTCAGGCAATTTATTTAGTTATTAACATGATTACTGATAAGCTTAAACACATACTGGGGAAAACATTTGGCTACAGTCGGGGAATCCTAATCATGCATAGGAAAGAAAATCCTTACTGAAAGGACGGAAAATCCGTACCTCTTGTCTAGTAACTGACTGATGGAAGACTGAACGAACACTACTCGGGCTTCACGGAAGCTACAATAATAATAGACGCAAATAAGTTATCTGATCTTAATTTAATTTACTGATCTTATAGGCTTTTCATTTTTTCATTTTTTATTTTATTTCTGAAAATCTGTACGTATTTTACTGATGAATTTGATCTTTCTTATAATTCTTTTTAATGTATTATCGATCTATTATTAATTACGGTACAAACGTATTCTGGCGTGACATTAATCGGTAACCCTGCTAATAACAGAAACTTTCCTAAATTAGAAAGTTTTCAAAATCGTTTATAATTTCTATAATAAAATTATACCCTTTTAAATATTATAAAACTATTTTAATTTAATCCCTTTAAATATACAATTAAAATATTTATAAAAATAAGTAATAAAAAGGTATAACTTAAAAATATCTATTTTTATACTATAACTATATCCCGAGCCTACCGAGATACCCCTTCTCGGTCGCACTAAAACAATTCAACAAATATATATTAAATCTGTCCATTTGACTTAGCGACAGAAAAATCTGTCACTAAAAGTGTGACTAAAGGCTGAGTCTAAAACTGTCAATAAAAATTGTCATAAACAATCCGCGACAGAAATTAGCGTCACTAAACTGTCGCTAATCTTATAATAAAAAGTCATTATTTTCGGTCCTGATTTTACCCACTGATGGACCATGTCATTCCCACTGTTTGTTTGTGGTTAAGGTTCCCACTGCTTTCCTACAGTTCCCACTGCTTTGTACAGTTCCCACTGGTTGCTTATATGTTCCCACTGTTAGAACCAAACACCCCTGTTACTAATCCCAAACACCCCTGCAGGTTGATTGTTGTTGTTCAAACAACCAAACTCCCTTGTTGTGATTCATACTCGTTGTTTAACATTCAAACACCCCAGTTGGGGCTGCTGGTTTGCGGTTGGCACAGAAACCAACGCCGAACCCCTATGTTGGTGGCGGCTGATCAAAACCACACACACGAGAGTTTAATAACTCTCGATTTTCGTGATCAAAACCCAAAAATTCGACTCATTCAATGCTTATAACCTGTTTTAATACGTACCCCATGTTTTCTTGTTATAAATCCCCTTTCACGATTTTAGAAAAAAAGAAGGAGAAAGATGATTACCTTAGGTTCGATGATGCCAAAAAAAAACACTCACACGAATACTAGGATCGAGACTTCTTTTTTCCCTTCTGTCGGCAGCCACTTTTTTTGTCTTTTGTGTCGGCAGGAGGTAACAACCCTAATTGTCTTTTTCTTTTTTTGTTCGCTGTATTGAAAAGAGGGGGTGAGTCCCGTTTGTGGTTTATACAATATGGCTGGGCTTCCAAGCCCAATTTTCTTTTCTTGTTCCTTTGTTTCAAATGACCCAAAACAGTCCACCACTATATTATTTCTTTTTTTTTTTTCGTTTCGCCTCGATTAAATTTATTTAACTTGCGTGTTCGTATTTAAAACCCGTCATATATATATTTATCTGACTGAGATAAATACGAACGTAATGTGTAATAATTAGTTTCTGAATAAATAATTTCGTCACGGTCTTAATTAAAACTGAGGCTGTGTAATCACCGTTAACGTTTAATTATTTTCTGTATAATAAATAATACATACGTAATATTTTCTGAACTTAATAATTATTTCCTGAATAGTTATTTTATTGTAGTATTTAAATAAACTAAGATTGCGTATTATTTACTGTTTACGTTTAATTAAAGTTAAAGCTGAGACTACGCGTATTTAATATTCGAGGATTTTAAATACGGGTTTTACAATTCTTCCCCTCTAAAAAATGAATTCTTCCCCGAATTAAAGATGCGATTATGTCGAGGTTTTACAATTCTTCCCCTCTAAAAAGGAGAAATTCGTCCTCGAATTAAAGGTAATAAGTTGGTGGAGTTATAAAAGCTGAAAGGGCATATATGCTGAAAGAGCATGAAGGCTGAAACGACATATAAGCTGAAGGACCATTCATCCTTGATTTAGAACATATTGTTGCTGAAGGTATAACGTGACATGACTGGAGTGAACATGGAACGTGACATGACTGATAGAACTTAACTAGATTAATTGAAGGAAAAGGATGAGAGGTCTGGATGAACTCCTCTTTTTCAAGTGGCCTCCCGCTCGAAACGATCCCTTCAAAAATCTAAACATAATGAAAATCTTGGTCTTGACGACCCTGTCCTGATGAATGCTGAATAGTTTCTGGTTCCATACTTAAGGTGGATTTTCTGAGTTTGATAGACTGAATAAGCTATAGCATGTAGTATACATTAAACGGTATGTACAAGTATTCTGCAAAGATAACATTTATATCTCTGAGCAAGCTGCTGCAAACATAAAGGGACGAAATACGTGAACAATTGTGAACGTGCTACGTGAGCAATTGTGAACGTGGTTCGTGATCATAAGAGGAACGCTGTGCATGAAATATATCATGAATGTGATACGTGAAACATACTGTGGGCGTGATACTAGAACATATCATGAACGTATGCTGACTGAGGAATGAATGCCAAACGATACGGCCTGAGATGTGAAACGCCTGCCTGGTTATGGAATAGTTGTGCTAAACTTGAGTCTGATTTCTCAAGCTATCTGTAACCGTATTCGGTAATAAACTGAGAAACGTGTATCGTGAAATGGCATACGAACTTGAACGTGAACAATGTTATGAACACAAACGTGAGCTTAAATCACGTGATAGCATAAAAGATGAACTGAAACAGCATCATACTGCGAGTGAGACGTTAACGAGAAAGTGAAAATAAACATGAACGTAAACATACACGGGATCGTTAACATGAATTCTGTCTGATATGATGGTCGATGGAATACCTTGAAATCGTACGATTTACTGCACGTCCGCTACTACGTAATCCTTTCGGATGAAAGAAAACGCGTTGGTTGATTACATGGTCGACATTGACTTATATAGTATCATACTTTTTCTGAGTCTGTGGTAAACTGGTAAAAATCTCCATGGAGTCTTGTCTCCTTTCGGTCCAGAATTTCTACTGGTAGTAATAACTTGATAGCATTACGGCGTTCTATCTTAAACCTGCTAGCATGGCAGGCATTAGATACGAACATAGCTGCCTCAACGTGTTATACTGTTTCTATCAAAGTCCTGCCTAGAATTTTGGTACATTCTGGTGGAAATCTGGTTGAATAGTCATAAAACATTTTTAGTGAGAACTGTCGGCAATTTCTGCGGTAGTAGTCAATTGAGTTCTAGAAAATTTTGTATTTCGTTGACAGTCGTCGGTCGGGACCATCAGGTGATGGCCTTCACCTTCGCAGCATTGTTTGAAATTCTTTCTGCTAAGGTAGAATGGCTCAGAAATGCCACTTTGTTCAATTGGAATTCATATCTAGAAAGCTGTATATAAAATTTTCTCCTATCGAAGATTTTGTACAACTATGAGAAGACGAGTCTCGTGTTCTTCCCTAGAATTTAGAAAATCAGAATGTGATCAATGAATATACTAACGATTTTGTCTGTGAAGTCGTAAAAAAATTACTCCTAAAATTCATACTATAGCTGGGGCATTAGGGAGCCCAGACGTATAAGTCAAAATTTTATAGAGACTGTGACGTATTCAACGGAAATCTGAAAAACATCATGTTCTTCTCTCACCACTGATGGTAGCATGATCGGAAATTGTTCTGGAAAATGTTTAAGACCTCGTAGCAGATTAGATAAACATGTTATTTATGGAATGAACATTGATTAAGAATGATGATCTTGTAAAAAAAAATTCAATGGTCGATGCATGATCTCATGATACCGAGCTCCTCCCTGATAGACAGAAACGGTGCACTTCCTGGTGGTGCGCCAGGGCGAATAAAGCCTCATTCCGATAATTCTTGCAGCAACTACTGTAACTCTTTTAACTTAGATGCAGTCCAGCAACAAGGGGTTTTGAAAACAGGTTATGTTCTTGAGACAAACTCGATATAGAATTTTGTTTCGTGGTTAAAAAGGAATTTCTGAAAAACTTTCTGAGATTATGTATGGGAACTCTGGAGTAATCTGCGGGTCATGAGTTTAAGGAATTTCAGAAGTGAATTTATAGGCTAGGCAATCTTCGTAGCTATGGACTGCTAAGTCACGCGCTTGTAAGGCATAAACAATTTGTACTGATTTTCTGACAGAAAGTATAATGAATATATTTGGGATTTGGTAAGACGGATCTCGTCGTTAACTGAAAATAAGGCTTTAATAAATATGGTGATACTGTTGAGTCCTTTCTGGCTGAGAGGTAGGGGACTACCTGATTTAAGATAAAGCTGACATAGGAATACGTGAAGTGAACATGGCGACTTTTCACTGAATGTGTTTGTCTGTAACCTCACATAATGAATACTGTTTGTTTAATCTGAATACCATTCTAGTGGTGGTGATTGAATTTTAAATGATCTGATTTATGCGTGGCGTAATAGAATGGGTATACCCCTTTTTGAAAGGTACCCTGAACTACTGAGGGTCTCGCTTGGAAACATACTGGAGTTAGGAGTTCTGACTCGTACTCTGAGAAGATATTCGTATGACGTGTATCATGACTGGTGTCTTAGTGTCTTCTGAAACGACACTTGAGAACTGTGTCTTGACTGTTGTCAGGACATGTATTTTAATGGATGAACCTGGACAAGGCGGAAAATTTTTGGTAACTGCTAGGATTGGCGGACCGGTTAGACTACTGACCTCTTGTATTTCTGGTCACGTCTGTGCCGGAGTTCTGATGGTCACTGGCTGATTAATTATAAGTACCATGGTTGTCACTACTGCTTTGTCTGTCACTTTATGACAGTCATTATCATGACCGTGATTCATGTAACTATTCTGCTGAGTGGCCGGCTGGGTTCTGGTTCCCACTCTTCTGAATGAACGGTTAGTTGAGTGAAGTGTGACATCTAGCTGAGAAAGTAAAAGCCTGGAATAGAATGGTAGTGTCAGATGGTAGAAGTTTATTCTCGTCATAAATTTCAAATTATAGTTTTCGTCCTTGTTCTGCAGAGTCTTCATAGTATAAACAGCATCAGCATCTTAAGAAATCTCCAAAGTATCAGCAACATCAGCATTTGTGAGGTCTTCAAAGTGTTAGCGGCATCAGCATCTAGCAAAATCTCCAACTCACGAGCAGCATTAGCTCTTGGTAGAATATCGACAAGTGGAAACGCCTGAGATGATTAAGGATCGATTAGAAGTATCCATGAAGTAGGGTACCTGGAGTACACATGTACTACTGTACATGAAGTACAAAATGAATACTAGCATATCTAAGACACTGTACGTGGAGTACACGTGAAATACTGTACATAGAGTATAACTGAGACACTGTACATGGGGTACATATGGAATAATGTACATGGAGCTGGTGGAAATATTATGGGATGATCGATACTGGTGTCGCCTGTCTGACATTATCAAGGAATAAATTGATATAAACGGTAGTAAACTGAACTGAAACGGTTAACATGATAGGCTGATAACTCCTGCGTCGATTTACTGTTGGTTGTATCGAGGCTAAAAAGAATGATATAATCGAAGTCCCAATAGTGGTCAGCATGAATCATGATTAATGAAGGCCAATCATGATTTATCATGAAAATGGGTTTTACTGATATCCTTGTGTATCTTAACATGAAAACAATCATTTCTTTGCTGAAAACATAATCCTCGTAAGGAGACATGAAACTGAATCATCATGAAGACGACATCAACGTGAGGGTATGAAAATTTGACTGTTACAAGGAACATAAAAAGTCTAATCAACTGAGGTTTAATATCAACTGGTGTGGACGTCTATGGTTCAATTCACAGGATTCAAGGAAGAAAACATGTGACTAAGTATGGCGATTCTGGTTCGATCCATACTTGTCAAAATTTCATGAGAACTGTCATGTATATGAATTTATAATCTGGGACTAAATATGGTTGGTTGTAATACAATCCATACTTGTCAAAGTTTATGAAATGTCTTGATATGTCAAAGGTGAACAGCTGTGGATCGGTTCACAAAACAACATTTGACTGAATAGTATGAAAAATTGACCTGAAAAATGGTGGACGTATATGGCTGGTTAACCAAGTAATATTTGACTAAAAACATGAATATGTCATGAGTAAGGGTAAACGCCTATGGTCGGTTTACCAATACAAAATCTGAACGGGCAAGGGTGAACCCCTATGGGTCGGTTCACCAAAACGAACATTCGCTGAAAAGCACATGCGACTAAGTATGGCGGTCTTGTACCAACCTTTTACTTACTAAAAAACTTTAAGAAAATTGACTGATAAATGAAGAAAACTGACTGATAATTTCATGAGAAACTTGAAGGATAACAACGCCAAAATCTAGGAAGTTCCTGGTGACTACCCACTAGTCACAGGTCAAGTTTTAGAGCCTACAAGTCGAACCTTGCTCTCTGATACCATAAATGTAACACCCCACTTGGATAAGTGGACCGTTACGTGTATTTATGGCGTGTCATCAAAGCATAAGGTAAATGTCCTAAAACATTAATTGACCATAAAGGAAATACCGGAATCAAACATCGGTAATCCAAACATAAGCCCAAAACATGAAAATTAAAATACTGAAGGAAAGGACTAAACAATGTCCAAATAAGCAGAATAATGTAAGTACATAAAGTAAGAAGTCTGGATAGCTTCCATCTAAATGCACATGCTCTCAGAATCCTAAGAGCGTCATGGTGTACCTGTCGTTAGAAGATGAAAGGGAACCATGGCTGAGCATAACGCTCAGTGAACGGATATAAAGCATGATAAGGAATTACTGAAATGAAACAGATGATGAAATACTGGAGCTGTAAGTCTGATAAGTAAAGTTGCAGCGGAAATCTGTGTATAATCTGTAATGTCTGATTTATAAATAATAAAGCTGAACGGTTATCTGTTAAACCTGAAAACATGCATTTACTGTATTTTAATTGCCAAGAGCTTATATAGGTCATGTGTTGTAACAACTGTTGCATGAATACATAGAGGGGTGACCTCGTCATGCTGTAGAGGGGTGACCTCTAAATAACTATAGAGGGGTAACCTCTAAATACTGTGTTAGGTGGAGGGATCAGCTCCAATGTGAAGGATGTAGAGCACACACCACATTTACCCTGATAACTTGTAAACTGATAAGCCTAGGATGCATCCATACACCCCACTAAACATACTGATAAAATGGCCAAACTGAACATGAGTGGGACGATGCAGGATATCACTCTCCTGCATGTGAGCCACGACACCGGTGCCTCTAGTGCCATGGTTACGGTACCTCCGTAACTAGTACATAAACTGGTCATGCTTGTATATAATGCTCAGGCAATTTATTTAGTTATTAACATGATTACTTATAAGCTTAAACACATACTGGGGAAAACATTTGGCTGTAGTCGGGGAATCCTAATCATGCATAGGAAAGAAAATCCTTACTGAAAGGACGGAAAATCCGTACCTCTTGTCGAGTAACTGACTGATGGAAGACTGAACGAACACTACTCGGGTTTCACTGAAGCTACAATAATAATAGACGCAAATAAGTTATCTGATCTTTATTTAATTTACTGATCTTATAGGCTTTTCATTTTTTCATTTTTTTATTTTATTTCTTAAATTCTGCACGTATTTTACTGATGAATTTGATCTCTCTTATAATTCTTTTTAATGTATTATCGATCTATTATTAGTTACGGTACAAACGTATTCTGGCGTGACATTAATCGGTAACCCTGCTAAAAACATAAACTTTCCTAAATTAGAATGTTTTCAAAATCGTTTATAATTTCTATAATAAAATTATATCCTTTTAAATATTATAAAACTATTTTAATTTAATCCCTTTAAATATACAATTAAAACATTTATAAAAATAAGTAAGAAAAAGGTATAACTTAAAAATATCCATTTTTATACTATAACTATATCCCGAGCCTACCGATATACCCCTTCTCGGTCGCACTAAAACAATTCAACAAATATATATTAAATCTGTCCATTTGAGTTAGCGACAGAAAAATCTGTCACTAAAAGTGTGACTAAAGGCTGAGTTTAAAACTGTCAATAAAAATTGTCATAAACAATCCGCGACAGAAATTAGCGTCACTAAACTGTCGCTAATCTTATAATAAAAAGTCATTATTTTCGGTCCTGATTTTACCCACTGATGGACCATGTCATTCCCACTGTTTGTTTGTGGTTAAGGTTCCCACTGCTTTCCTACAGCTCCCACTGCTTTATGCAGTTCCCACTGGTTGCTTATATGCTCCCACTGTTAGAACCAAACACCCCTGTTACTAATCCCAAACACCCCTGCTGGTTGATTGTTGCTGTTCAAACAACCAAACTTCCCTACTGTGATTCATACTCGTTGTTTAACATTCAAACACCCCAGTTGGGGCAGCTGGTTTGCGGTTGGCACAGAAACCAACGCCGAACCCCTAGGTGGGTGGCGGCTGATCAAAACCACACACACCGAGAGTTTAATAACTCTCGGTTTTCGTGATCAAAACCCAAAAATTCGACTCATTCAATGCTTATAACCTGTTTTAATACGCACCCCATGTTTTCTTGTTATAAATCCCACTTTCCTGATTTTAGAAAAAACGAAGGAGAAAGATGATTACCTTAGGTTCGATGATGCTAGAATAAAACACTCACACGAATCTAAACTAGGATCGAGACTTCTTTTCTTCCCTTCTGTCGGCGGCCACTTTTTTTTTGTCTTTTGTGTCGGCAGGAGGTAACAACCCTAATAGTCATTTTTTTTGTTCGTTGTATTGAAAAGAGGGGATGAGTCCCGTTTGTGATTTATACAATATGGCTGGGCTTCCAAGCCCAATTTTCTTTTCTTGTTCCTTTGTTTCAAACGACCCAAAACAGTCCACCACTATATTATTTCTTTTTTTTCGTTTCGTTTCGCCTCGATTAAATTTATTTAACTTGCATGTTCGTTTTTAAAACCCGTCATATATATATTTATCTGACTGAGATAAATATGAACGGAATATGGAATAATTATATTCTGAATTGTTTTCTGAATAAATAATTTCGTCACGATCTTAATTAAAATTGAGGCTATGTAATCACTGTTAACGTTTAATTATTTTATGTATAATAAATAATACATACGTAATATTTTCTGAACTTAATAATTATTTCCTGAATAGTTATTTTATTGTAGTATTTAAATAAACTGAGATTGCGTATTATTTACTGTTTACCTTTAATTAAAGTTAAAGCTGACACTACGCGTATTTAATATTGAGGATTTTAAAGCTGAAGGATAACAACGCCAAAATCTGGGAAGTTCCTGGTGACTACCCACTAGTCACAGGTCAAGTTTTAGAACCTACAGGTCGAACCTTGCGCTCTGATTCCACTTGTAACATCCCACCTACTTAGACTACAATATTGTCTGCTTTGCCCGCAGGCTCACGACTTTGCTTTGTGGCCCTCTTGTAAGTACTTCTCGGATGGTCACCCAACCTAGTACTACTCTGACATGAGAATGCTTAACTGCCAGTTCCTAAGAACCCCACGTGCAGTAGACCACAAAACGCGTTATGTCATGAGAAGGCGACTGTTATCTTATGAACCATGGATCTCTCCTGGCCACAGCCGATGTGGGATTTGCCTAGGGTGTCACAATCACCCCTCCACCTTCGGGATTCATCGTCCTCGATGAGGTTTTTCCCACCATCCCGAACGGCTCAGGAGTGGCTCTGATTCCACTTTTAACATCCCGCCTACTCAGACTACAATAGTTTCCGCTTTGCCCACAGGCTCACGGCTTTGCTTTGTCGCCCTCTTGTAAGTACTTCCCGGCTGGTCACCCAACCTAGTACTACTCTGACATGAGAACGCTTAACTGCCAGTTCCTAAGAACCCCACGTACAGTAGACCACAAAACGCGTTGTGTCATGAGAAGGCGACTGTTATCTTATGAACCATGGATCTCTCCTGACCACAGCCGATGTGGGATTTGCCTAGGGTGTCACACTTCATCATTAGTGTCATCAAGCATTGCTCCTTCCTCAGCCGACAATTTAACCCCTGTTTCCATCTTCTTGCATAGCAGCATCTTTTCCTTGTGATAGCAGGAGTCCCTAACCCTTTTTGGCTTCCTGCATTCCTTTGCCATATGCCCATAACCTTGGCAACTAAAACACTGAATCCCACTTTGCTGAACCACTTGGGTTCCAACAGTTTCCCTATTCCCAGTAGCAGCAGCAATCCTTTGAGTATCATACTTGGCAGTTTGTCGATCATACCTTGCAGAACCCTCAACATGCGTTGGATTACGTCGATCATACCTAGAAGGACTTTCACCACGTCGACGTGTGTCATACCTTGGAGGACTCTCAAAATATTGGTTCTTTGTGTAGATGATGTTCGAAGATTGTTGTTGGTGGGTGTGTAGATTTTCTGGTAGGTCTTCATAATGAAAGCAATTTGTTGTTTCATCTCCTGATCCTTCTGAGCTTGGTCTTCATCACTATCCTCTTCAGATGATGACTCAGATGGTGGTGATGGTGCTCTTGGTTCTTTGTCGCGTGATCTTTTGGATGATGAAGACTTGGATGATATGGAATATCGTGGTGAGGATGATTGAATGGAGTATGGCTTTGGAGCACGAGAGCGATGATCTTGAACATGTTGAGTTGTAGTCACTAAAGCAAGTGGATTAGCCTTCTTTGCAACTCGTTCAGCTCGAATTTCATTTGCTTCATTCTGAAATTGCTTCAAGATATCAAAGAGTAGATGATATGAAACCTCGTCTAACTTTTCTTGTTGATTCACTAAAGTGACGAACCGTGTCTACTCTGGTTGAAGTTGTTGTAAAAATTGAACATTGACTTGCATGGTGGAGACTTGCAGATTGTTTCTTATCATGTCATTCATCATTTTGTAGAATCTGGAGTAGTACGGATCAATGATTCTCCATCCCTTGAAGTAAACTTGCTAAAGTTCCAAAACAAGTTTGTTTTGACATCTTGTTTGTTGAGTGATTCTCCTTGTTGCAAGCATTCAATAGCAGTCCACATTTCATGTGCAGTAGGACATGCATCAACCGTGGAGTAAATATCATCTCCAATCCCACTTAGAACCATATAGATGGCTTCCTTCTCCGCATCATGCCAGCACAATTCTCAGGTGTGAGGTGGGATCTTATTTCATCACGTTCACTTGCAGGTACTGCATCAGTAGTATATGTGGCTGGTCTTGGAGGAACTGAGATCTTCTTGAACACATATGGTCCATGAGTAATACATTTCCTCACGACATCACCATTAGGTCTTGTATCAAGGTATCGTATAAAACGTGATTTCCATTGAGCATACCGACCAGACACAAGCATTGGTGGTCTCTCTTTATTACCCGCGATCATGATGTTGTTGTTTATGACACGATACTCTTGAGTAGAATCCATGTCGAGAAACGTGAAATTGTTGAAGTGAAAAAGGATCGTAAGTAGATGTTGTTGTGATTAGGTTGTGGTTGAGATTTCAAGAAACGTTGTGAAAAAACCCTAAATAATGTCTTCGCAAGAAACCAAAAATTCTAGGACCAAAAAACTCGCGAGTTAAAAATTTTCAAAATCACGTTTTTGAAAATTTTATAACACAACAATAATTCGGAATATTTGGTATTAGAAGTCTGAATCCAAAAGTGTATTATAAGTCGGAATGCACTTTAGTGAGCAAGTCGGAATCCACTTGTGGAAATAAGTCGGAATCCTATATATGAACAAGTCGGAATCCACTTGGGTAAACAATCCGGAATCCTATATTTTTTAATCCGGAATCACTATCCGGAATCCTATATAATCCGGAATCCTATATGAGATACATAAGTCGGAATCCACAAACAGAGACACAAGTCGGAATCCTATATAATCCGAAATCACTATCGGAATCACAAGTCGGAATCCTCAGAAGTTTTTAATCCGGAATCCGTAATCCGGAATCCTTATCCGGAATCCTTATCTAGAATCCTTATACGGAAATCTTTATCCGGAATGCTTCTCCGGAATCCTTATCCGGAATCCTTATCTGGAATCCTTAATCCGGAATCCTTAATCCAGAATCCTTATCCAGAATATGGAGAACAAACCTAATCCAAAATATAAAAAACAGATCTTATCCAGAATATAGAAACCAACCTAATTCGGAATAATGCAAATACACTTAATTCAGAATAAAACTCAAGAAGATAATCCAGAATAAAACTTAATCTAATCCGGAATGTGGAAATTTGATGCTAAGTCGGAATCCACTAGCACTATTCTGAAAAACACAAATTTTCAAACAAGTCGGAATAATCAAAACCCTTGTATTCCGACTTATGAAACCCTATTATTCCGAATACTTGAACTAACCAAAAGCTTAATATGACGAATTTTTTACCCAATAATCAAGTCAAAACTTCCAATATTTTCGTGAAAATCACCAAAATGACTAACACAAATTCCTACCACAACTTTATAGGCAATTTGTACGAAGATTTTAAGCTCGAAAACACAAAACATTTTGAGACGAGATGATGTGATGATAAAATCACACGAATAAAAAACAATAACCACAAACTAAACACGAATCTACCCCATGGCGATTGATACCAATTGTTGTCCCTAAATAAGATGATAGATTATAGAAATAAAGAAGAAAAAAATAGATGGATTCTAGAGAGAGAAAGTAGTGAGAGAAAGTAGAGAGAAGGTGGAGAGAACTAGGTGATATTAGATTGAAAGAAAAATGAAAGATCCAACCTCTCCTAACATGCTAGGAGAGGTTTATATAGTCGGGCTTGCATGTGGCCTTAATGGACTATATTGTTAAATGGGTCGGGCTTGTCTTTTGGGATTTAAGTAGCTTAAATCCAAGCCCGTGAACCACGACTAAATAACTAACTATTACAACGTTCTAATAAATGTTACGATATAAACCTATGACCGAACATTCTTGTTTGACTTAATATTTTGAGGCTAACAGCTCGTGATCTAGTAATGTAACAATATAACCAACAAAGCTCAAATGTAGGGCCCCCTCCTAGCATCTTAGGAGGGGTTGGTTCTTACTTTCATTATTCATTAATCTAATATTCTACTTTTCTCTCCAATCTCTATCTAGTTTCTCTCTCTAGTTCTTCAACTATCTCTCTCTTGTGATCATTCCAAGGTAAAGATAATCCAAGGATTACGTAAATTAACATTTGGTATCAGAGCCACAGGATGATTTGTTTGTTTTTGTGTTTGTTCATCAAATCCGTGTGATTTTGATCTAAAAACCCACGATCCAATTTTTTTTGTGTTATTTATGGTTTAATCTTCTTAGAAATCATCTACATAGTTTTGGTAGTGATTTAGGGTATTTGTTTTGGTGAAAAACGCAAAAAGTTTGGATCTTTTGGCTTGATTTTAGGGTAAAACGCGTTTAAAGTGATTTTGGGTCGATCTAATATTAATTTTAGAATACACTGGGCATATTCAAAAATCTTGGATTTTGAATTCTACATTCCGAATTTTTTAGGATTCCGGATTCTTGGCGAGTAATATTCCGAAATCTTACTTTAGTTTTGAGATTTCAGATTCTATGATTGTGTAATTCTGAAATCCTTACTTGTATTCTGAAATCTTTGGGATTCCGGATTCTTGAATTGTGAAGAATTCCAAATTGTTGGTATTACTGATTTGATATTCCGACATCTTTGGTGGTTTTTGGATTTCGGATTCCGTATTTGGTGTTAAGTATTCCGAAATTTTAAGTATTTCGGATTCTGTACTTACATATGGCGAATTCATAAGATCATTTGGGATTCCGAATTTTTCGAGAAATTAATTCTGAAATCATAAGGATTTCGCAATTTATATTCCGAAATCTTTACTTAGGTTGGGTTCCGAAATATTGCAAGTATATTCCGAAATCATTGGGTATAAGGGATTCCGAAATCTTTGACAGGTTGGATTCCGAATTCTTGCACAAGTATATTCTAAAATTATTGAGCATTATTCGTGTGTTATTTGGTCTTGGACTTTTGGATTCTCGAGAACATATTATTAGGGGATTTAATAAAGTTTTCATCACTAATCAAGGAATCAAGAACAATTACGGTTTATTCGGTGGTTTGTAAAATCCCGCGAATTTCATTCTCGGTTTTTCCACGAATTGTAAAACTCCGTATTGTTCTTTCGACAACAACAAACACAATTAATTTCTTTCATTGCTCGATCGATAGGTAATCCTTACCTTCATTTGTCCTCGAATTTCAATGGATTCGTTGAATTCGACGTCTCGAGAGGGAAAATTGCAGAAGATGCAAGAAGATACAAGAAGAAGCAAGAAAAAGATGTCAGGTCTCATTTAGAAAATTTGAATGTCATCTCTACGAGCTTACAAATCTCGACTACGGACCACCCTTTGTGGCAGTATTTGGTCAAGATGTTCCGTTCTTCATCGAGGCTATGAAAATAAACTTGGATATTCTTCAGCAGAAGCTTGACAAAGAAGACTTCAATCACATTGAATCCGTATCTGCACTTCAAGTTATTTTGAAACAATTATCGACTTTTCTTCAATTCTATGTTTCCAAGAAAGAAAATTCAGTGCTCTGCAAGTCATTCCTTGAATACATGAATATCGAGATTCAAGACTTCCGTGGTACTTTGTCCAAATATGTGACCTCTCTTACACATTTTTTTCAAGAAATATCACAACTTCAACTTGCTTATGATAATGGGAAGCAAGAAAATCATATGCAGATGCACAAGGATAAAGGTCATATCGATGACACAAAGGAGACCGCTTTGGTTAACGATGATAGCAGCGTCATAGCATCACAACAGCATGACTCAAGCATGCATGACGAAGAGCCAATAGTTGGGGTACAATTGAATACTTTATCTAACAATGATCTATAGCATGTTGAGAATTCTGAACCTACCTATGCCAAACATGGGATCGAAAAGGGTGATACCACTTCTGATTCATCCGACGTGAGTCATAATGAGGGAGAAAGTGATCAAAAGGCTAAAGACCATGATAAATGCCTTATGACTGCTTCTTTAACCAATTCTGATTCTAGGATTGAAGAGCTCAAAATGACCATAGCACAAAAATCAAAAGAGCTTGAGGATGCCAAAATTGAATTTTCGAACAAAAAGGACAAATTTAATATATATTTTGAAAAACTTGAAAAATCACACGTTGTTCTTGAACGCAAATTAAATCAAAAATTCAAGATTCTAAAGTCGAAAAAGATAATGTTGTGAAACAAATTACTTTGCTAGAATCTAACTTGGCATCCCAAGACATCTTACAAAAGGAACACGAGATCTTAAAACAGCGTGATAACAAGTTAAATAATTCTATCGTTGAGACGAGGTCTAAAACTCTAGAGCTGGAGACCGCGTTAACTACAGAAAATGCTGATTTAAAGACTCTGGATCAGAAAAATGTTTTTGCAATAACTGCGTTGAAAAACTAACTAAGGAAAATTAACGGAATTGTGTGGACACTAAGCTTGAAAAATCATCAATCTTGGGAAAACCACCGAAAAATCAGTCCGTTCGACAACCGACTGTATTTAGATCCGAGCGACCAAAATCCCCGAGACCGCGGTTTGCCTCCGAAGTTGATATGGTTCATGTTTCTAGACCAGTCACTCCACTAACTAGGCCCAATGTACTCAAATCAGCCTCTACAAAACCTGTGAACAAGACTGCTACTAGTGATTCTAGGTATAGTTCTAAGAATATGCCATAACATAGGTCCAATAATATGCCTAATAATCACTATGTAGAGGACCCTAAGAAAAAGACACAAGCAAGAACTAGGATTTCTAGATCTCATTCGGACCACAAACACGGTGTTTGTTCTGTATGCATGAAGAGTGTCTTCATAAAAAATCATGCGGCTTGTGTAACTAAAGTCTTGAAGGAGTTGAACTCCCGTGCTAAAAGAGGGAATCCTAGAGTAAAAATGTTTTCTAACGCTAAGTCTTCCGCTGTGCATAAGAAAACCATGTCTCCTAGATCCAATCTTATGTGGCAACCCACGGATAGGATTTTCAAATCGATTAATCTACAATGGGTTCCTATAGGAAGGATGTTTCCCTCTAGCACTGCCAAGATTGACTGTGAACCCCCACATGGTCCTAGAAAAGATATCGCTAACCCATGTGAAAGTATGCAAATTGTTGATGCAAGTACAGGTACCGAGATCAAGGATCAACAAAAGCGAGGCAGTAGTTTTATTATATACCGTTCAAAACCTCGGCTGCTGAAGAAATCATTATCTGCGAACCAAGTGTCTCAGGGGATTTACGGTTAATCTCACAACTATGGCTTACAGTCGGATCATAGATTGTAACCCGTGCTTCAAAGAAAGGGAAGTTTATCTCGTCAACGATAACTTACCCTCAAAATGAGAAATTAAATTTTCTCAGACACGAGTTTACATTAAAACTATTCAAAGGTTTTAAGCTCGTGTAAATGGCGTATAATTATATCTCAGATTATGCCCCAGACTTTAAAGAAAGGAAAGTTTATCTCCGATGATAAACTTATCCTCACAACGAGAAATTATTTTTTCTCGGGCATTAGCTTATGTTAAAAACATTTGAAGTTTTTAAGCTCATGCACAATGACTTACAATTAAATATCAGACTGTAACTCGGACTAAAATTTTAGGAAAGCTTCATGATAACTTATCCTCGTAACAAGAAATTAATTTTCTCGGTCATGAGCTTGTATTAAAACATTCCAAAGTTTTAAGCTCATAAAGGAAAGTGTATCTTTTAAATAAGAGAACTTTTCCTCATAACGAGAAATTCATCTTTCTCGATCATGAGATTTACGATAAAACAATCAAAAGTTTTCAAGCTCATGAAAACGATTTCTAAGCAAATGTCAGCTTAGGACTCATTCTTCAGCTAAAATGAAAAGTTTATCTTTAATGATAACTTATCCTCACAACGGGAAGCTTACAACCTCTCGGACTTGAGCTCGTTTTGTAAGATATTCAAAATCTTAAGCTCACGTAATTGGTTTTCAAAACGTTGAACACAATTTTTTAAGAACTTTTCAAAACGTTTTTCTAAAACTTTCAAAATTATGTGTTAAAAAATGTGTTGATAAAAAGAACATGTCATCTAGAATCGATAATATTTACGATCCTAGAAACGTCATTCAATAATGACACGGGTTGTAAATAAAGTTCGAGCAGAAGTTTAAATATTTTAAAACACGCTCCATATGGCTTGCTATTATTTCAGATAGTAACCCGCTTTTCATATTCAAGTCAAGCAGTTCACCGGAAAGCTTTGACTCAACAACGGGAATTAATTTTCTCGCGCATGGTTTACTTTATAACCATGTAAGCGATTGTGTTTACGTAATAACACAATCTAACACGAATATATGTACGCTTCAGTGCATTTATTTGTTAAAACGAGAGAAATCTTGTTTTTATGATGTTATCATCTCCACAAACCATAGCAATTTACAATTGAGATCTACATACTCGACGATGCGACTACTCAAATGACAGCTACAACTCATTAGATAGAACACGGGTCAACAATTGAGGGGGAGCAATTGTCAAGCGTTCAGAATCTTTGATGCCAAAAGTGCCAAGTTCACAAAATGGTGTCAAGACAACGATATCAGTCGTACATGTGGTGTCATGAAAGATTACCGATTTTCAAAAAGGAGGAGATAATTTTAGACGTTACGGGGGTGACCAACATTCTTGAACAAGAACCACGTGATTCTATCATATGATGTTCTCCATCATTCATGTCTAACCTCGTAAAATTATTAATCTTGTGAATACATTATCATATATGATCTTTTCACGTGATAAGTACCTTACACTTGTGTTTAAAAGGTATTTAATTTACGTTCAAGTACACCCTCATTAATTTGAGGGAGAGCTTGTGAAAATCATGAAGACAATTGGATTTAAAGTTTTCTTCCCAAATTTTCCTAAAATTTCATTAAATCAATTGATATTAAAAAAATCGATTGGGTTAATATTTGTAATATGGGGGAGAAAATGTGATGTAATATTGAGATCAATAATGGTTTGACTTAATGTGCTGGCTCATCCCAACATATGTGAAATGTTTTCGAATATCGTGACATATGTTAAGGGAGAGCAAAATGGATTTGTATTTCAAAATGGATTTCATGGTGACGTATACTTACCCATACCCTATCTATTTCACGACGGTGACGATTGTGGTGACATAAGGATGGTAGGATTGGTTAAGTCCAATGATTCTTCTAGAATCGGAGGTATCTTCCCAAGGACATTCCATAGCTAGAAATAGTAGTCCTTAGGAAAGATGGAGAAAGATTATGAACGTAGCTGAATGCCGACCAAGTACTTATGTTAGCACTGGAACAATCACAACAAGGTGCTAATTATGACGTATTGGTAAGCATTGAAGGGGTTGGACAATGAAAAAGAATTGTAAAGATAAAGGGTCTAAAGAAAGAATCCCTCCTTACAACTTAGGCAGAAACCGGATCAACACATATGCTATTGAGATCATTTTTATTGATGCTCGATATTGAAGATAAGACATCATGGACAATATATTTTTTGGGAAAAAGTCGATTTTGTGGAAGGTGTTAATATGTCGCACGTCGTAGTATGTTTTGGATTGTCATTGGGTGTTTCTTGGGTCATTTGCTCATTTTCAAGAGTCATTTTGAATTGATACATGTTTTGGGTTTGAGTTTTCTTTTGAGTCTCGTAGTTTTTAACTCGTTTTAACTCATGCACGCGAAATGTCGTTAGTTATCCGTAGGTTTGATTCGTTGATCGTATCTGGTGGATTCTAGATGTAATTTTGGTTTCGTATTGATTGAGAGCATTGATATAGTCATATGAGATAGTTGATATAGTTATGCAAGAGAGCTAGTTATGAAATAGAAGGCCGAGATAGCGGCCATGATAGAATAGTAGGAATGCCCTTAGTGATGGGGAAAGAGTTAGAAGTTTGATAGGTGTAAAAACACCCATCCTTTTACCACTTAATTATAATGAAAACAAGACCATAACGTGTATTTTATGTCGTAAATGTCGGAATTATGCGTGGTTTGTGTTTTTGTTGTGATTTTAGGATCAAAATGTAAAAAGGGAAGAAAACACGGGCTTTCACGGGCTTTTATCGAAGAAAAAGACAAAAGACGAAGTTAAGAAATCAAGAGTGAAAAAAAGAACGGAAGTCTAAGGCCTATTCTGAAGATTTATCGAAGAAAAAGTCCAAAGACGGAAGTTTGATAAAGCCGAAGAACTCAAGTCTTATTTATGAAGAAATTTCAAGACGAGTTTAAACAAATCCCGAGACAAAGTCGTTAAAGTCGAAGAACTTAGAAGAACTTAAATACGAGACAAGAAAGAAAGAAGAAAGAGAGGAGGAAGCTTCCTCCCACTCCCTCTCCTCCTCCACTATAAATAGGATCATTAAGCTTTCATTTTTTTTCTTGTTAGCTAATTTTGACAAGATTAGTTCTCCACCATTTACATTACTTGCACATTTATTTCATTGTCATTTTCTTAATTGTCTTGCACTTTAATTCCTTTAATTATCAAGTAAGTTTCCTTTTTTATGTTTATTGAATCTTTGATTTTCTTGTTAATCTCCTATCTACCCTTCTTGTTTTGATCTAATCTTCATGTTTATGTTTATGTTTATGTCCTTTAGTTTTTATTGATTTGATTAAGTGGGTTTTGATCATTTTGAATATTATTGTTAGTGTTATTGATTTGGTTTGATTGGTATTTGTTAGTTGATCATTAGTGGTTGTTTTGGTTTAATCTTTAGATTGATTTGGTTAGGTTTTGATTAAATTCGTAGCCTTCTTCCTTCCTTGTTCTTCGCACTATTTAGTTTCCCCAGATTCCGAACCAGTTTGATATTCTGAATGAAGGGGTTATTCTAGTTTATTTCGGATCAGTGATATATTCCGAATCAAAGATTTATTCCGGATCAACTTATTATTCCGGATGAAGGCTTTGTTGTAATTATTCCGAATCAGCATTTTACTCCGAATGAACCTTTGATTTAAATTATTCCGGATGAGCTATACTTTCCGAACCAACGTTTTCTTCCTTTTATTCTGAATGAGTCAACTATTCCGGATGAGCACTTTTCTTTAATTATTCCGAACAAAGCGATATTCTGGATCAACCATTTATTCCGGATGAGTAACCTTATTCCGAATCAGTAACATTCCGCATGAGTGTCTTTGTTATTCCGAATCAAGAAACATTCCGGATGAGCAATTATTCCGGATGAATATTTATTCCGAATGAAGGCTTAATTTTGATTATTCCGAATGAAGACCACTTATTCCGGATGAAGGTTAGCATTTGTTTATTCTAGATGAATGAATATTCCGAATGAGTGTTTTGTTTTGATTATTCCGAACGAAGAAGTATTATTCCAAGTGAAGGTGACATTCCAAACGAGTAATTATTACGAGTGAGGTGTTTTCTTTTAGTTTATTTTAAGTTTATGTTTTTAAGTTTTCAGCTTTACTTTTCCCGCCTTTTTACTTAGTCGCACTTTTAGTTAACTTGCCTTAGATTTATTTTAAGCTTGCCTTTAGTCTAAGTTTAAGTTTGCCTTTGGGATAGTTTTAAGTTCGCGTTATTTACTTTTCGTCTCGCTTTAATTTCTCGCCATTTATTTTCAATTAGTTTAGATTTAATTTACCGCCATTTACTTTATAGTTTGTGCATTTTAATTTTACTACAACGACAAATCTTTGTTTCACCAAAAGACGAGTCGCACATTCTTCCCTTTCTCAATTCGAAAAGATCGGACGATAAAATTTTCTTACTAGGCCAAAAGCCTTGTATTAAATGGCGCCGCTGCCGACTCTTTTCGTGAAGATTAACGGTTTTTTGTGAGAGACGCGTTAGCTTTTGGGATCCGTTCACTCGTGAACGTTATTTTTCGTGTCAAAAATTTTCAAAAATCCCAAAAACATTTGAAAAATCATAAAAAGCATTTCTTTTTCAAAGTTTTGCACCAAAAATATTCTTCTTGCTTATCTATTTTTCTTTATGGATGCTTATGTCCATTGCGTCAGGTTTGGGAGACGATTATACGGGAACGACTCATGTCAATGGTGTACATGTGAGCGGTGCGGAAACGATATCGACAATACACAATCCGAATTTTGTCCATCGTGCAACTCGACTAATCTGTCCTTTTCTAATCCACCTCCTATTCCCCCTTGCATCTATTGTGGAAGCGATTATCATTGGCATGTTTTGTGTCCGGTTCGATACCCATATGGTCACGGGCAAGAACCGGGTTACAATTATGACAATGGAAATAGCTATCCACAAAACTCACCGGGTTTTTCTCCATACCCGTGGTGCTATATTTGTGGGGGCCCTCACGATGCTTCTTCTTGTCAACCGATGAACATCTTTGAGAAAATTTCGTGCTATCATCCCAGTGTGTATAACTTTAAGCCCCCACATCACACCCTCAATCATCAATCCTCTCAGCAAATTAGTCTTGACCAACAACTCACTACTTTGAATGATGTTCTAGAAAGTTTAGCTCAACTCCGAGCTGACTTGCATCAGGAAAGGCAACCTTTGCTTGATGGTGAAAAAATCTTGAAATCCACCAACACCTTTTTGAGCTAATTTTGTCGTTTTCCCTTCTTTTCTACACCAAAATGTTTAATTACAGCGTGGGATAGAATCGGTTCAATTGAACAAACTCGGGGAGATGAACAACAACAGTTGCTTCATGAGCTCCTTAAAGATGTGGAGGTTATCAAGGAGGAGTTAGCCGATTATATCACTCCTAACTGGAATGGTCCTGTCTATTATTATGATGATGACGACGATGATGTCTACGCTCTCAACCAATCTTCTGAAATTGCCACTCCTACTCTCAATATTCTTAATGCGCCTAAGGATGGTGATTCATTGAGTGAGATTAGTGATTTTGGTCTCGATAAATTCTTTGATGATGAGGTTTGTGACATACCGACTGCTATGGAGTTTGAGGACGACGTTGCTCTTACGGAAGAGGTCGATCCTACTGATAACGATTTTTCTCCACGCTATGAGAATTTCACTTTTGAAATTTCTCAATCTCCACCGGGAGATGCGGGCGTTGACGATTTATTCTCTCCGGCTTACGAGAAGTTCACCAATGAACTTGCTCTTGTAGATGAGGTGGAAGACGTGATTCTTCGCGACAGATTACGGAAAGTACATCTTCTTATTGCTCAAATTGAAGCATTGACTTCTCCTCCTCTTTCCGAGTCCTTACCTCCATCTATTACACCCGTTGAGTATAATGACCCGTTGCTGGAAGAAATCGACATTCACTCAATACCTCCGGGTATTGATGATGATGACAAGGAGGGGGATATCCTTTTTAATAATTTGCTACTTGATTACATTGTCCCAAGTCCCCCTCCCGAGCACCTTTCATCCACTCCTTTAGACACCATTACGGAGGATGAGTGCTTTGACCCAGGAGGTGACATTGATTATTTTATAATTGATAACCTTACGGCTTTTCCGCTTTCTGAACATCCATTATCTTTGGAGGATGACAATGTGATTCCTTTACCCACCCCACCTCCCTTGGCTCACGTCTTCACATACTTTTCGTATGTTGAAAGGACTTTTCTCCCATTTAAGACTTATCCTCCCGCCTCCCCTTTGTTGATGTCCTCCGGGAACGAGGACAAGGTCTTTGATCCTGGTATTACATTCGAGGCTTCCCCATGGACCATTTAATTCGGGGACGAGTCAGGCTCGTGACTCGGTCAACATAAACAAGCGCTCTTCGGGAGGCAACCCGATTATCTATCTTTCTCTTTTTTCACCATAAGTGTAGGGGGAGCCCCGTTGGTATTTCTTGTTTTCTTTCTTATTATGTGCAGGGATTAAAGCTTCAAAGACACACTCTTGATGATTTTTGACGACCCGTGATTCCATGTTTCCGTCTTCCTGGTTCTATCCTAAACTCTTTTGATTCTCTATTTTATATTCTTCAATAGTAAAATAGGAATCACTTTAGTTGTCTCTTCCTTAGCGAGATTTAAACAAAGTGCACAATGTCCTAAGTGTAGGGGAGTTTACTCCCACATGCTTAAACATTGAGGACAATGTTTATATTAAGTGTAGGGGGGACTTCTATCGAAGTTAAGTGGGCTTTTCCTTGTATTTGTCCTCATTTTAACCGGAAAATTTGATTTTTCGACATTTTTCAAAATTTTTAATCTATTTTGGCCTAGTAGTTTTTCCTTTGTTATCGTTATTTACTTTCCTTGCTAAAATAAAGTGGTTTTAAATTTTTCAAAGTCGTGAATATTGTGACTCAACCCGAGTTTAATTATCTAAGTTTACTCTAGTTAGTATCCTTAACGTGTTTAAGTCAAGTTTTGCTAGGCTTTTATATAGGGAGCTTTAAAACGCGAAAGTCTTAACTCTCACGGGTTAAGAACAAGAACTTTTCGCAAATTCCTATAATTGATCCTGGAGAGTCGTTTATCAAGGGAACTTTAAAATGCGATTTCTAAACTTGAAAAAGTCTAAGAATTTGCAAGATCCTTTAAAATGCAAAGAGATCCTTATCCGGATCGCACTATACATCCGATTGAGTAGTAAAGGAGACTGCTGCTATGGATGGACAGGTGAGGAATGCAAAGAGATCTTTATTCGAATCGCACTATACATCCGATTGATCAGTAAAGGAGACTGCTGTTGTGGATGGACAGGCGAGGAATGCAAAGAGATCTTTATCCGGATCGTACTATACATCCGATTGAGCAGTAAAGGAGACTGATGCTGTGGATGGACAGGCGAGGAATGCAAAGAGATCTTATTCGGATCGCACTATACATCCGATTGAGCAGTAAAGGAGAGCTGTTGTGGATGGACAGGCAAGGAATGCAAAGAGATCTTTATCTGGATCGCACTATACATCCGATTGAGCAGTAAAGGAGACTGCTGCTGTGGATGGACAGACGAGGAATGCAAAGAGATCTTTATTCGGATCACACTATACATCCTATTGAGCAGTAAAGGAGACTGCTGCTGTGGATGGATAGGCGAGGAATGCAAAGAGATCTTTATCCAGATCGCACTATACATCCGATTGAGCAGTAAAGGAGACTGTTGCTGTGGATGGATAGGCGAGGAATGCAAAGAGATCTTTATCCGGAGCGCACTATACATCCGATTGAGCAGTAAAGGAGACTGTTGCTGTGGATGGATAGGCGAGGGCTTCTCAAGGGGTATTGTAGTCATACTTTTCCCGAATCTGGGAGGGGACCATTAGCGTTGTGGATTTGGTTAGGAGGGAAAATCCCTTGCAAATGGTTTCTGATATGAGGAGGACGTGCCAGCTTGTTTCATCCGCTGGGGAATCCGGTGACGCACTAATTCTACATCTTGTTCATGGGTGAGATACAAGTTATATCTCCATACCCGCGGATGTAAAATTGGGGGTTGAAGGTAAAACAAACATGTTTAACTTTAACCCTTCCTATATTAGCAGCTTTAAGAAAAGACTTACGATCTTTACCTCTAGGCGGCGAGGTACAAACATTAGTTAATGGTACTAAAGTTTCTACCCAACAAGGAGGTTAAGACTGTTGTCGATGGCGTTTGCGTAAGAGGTTGCAAGGAATCTGCTTCCTTTGCTGTGAGGCTGAGTGAGAGGGGCGCAGAAAAGAAGTACCTCAAATGGTGGAAATAAAAGAAGATACCACGAATAAAGAAGTGTGCGCCTTGCAGGGTGTCGCAACAAGGGTCATGCATTCATTATTATTGGTTCAAAATTTTGTATAAATTTTGACTTCTAAAGAGTGGAATTCTCATCTCCTAGCATCTAGTGGGTGATGGTATTATCGAACTAATTGGACCCGAAGAGAAAAGAGGAATGTCCAAAAGCATAGGACATTCATCATCTCCTTATGGGGGATGTCGAACGTAGCCCTACAGAGTACACCCATTGTGAGTTGGGTGTGCCTTTCAGGTTTTAGGGTTGTCTAGGTGGCGGAAGTAACCCTACAAAATACACCCATTGTGGGTTGGGTGTGTCCTTCAGGGTTAGGCGGGGAAGAAACAGTTTAGGGAAACAGGTCACTCTCGGACCAAATATTCATTAGCCCGTTGGTGCTAGAGATGACACTAAATCTAGTGTTAACTATACCGGGGTTATGGCTCCCCAGTATAATCAAGGTTTCATCTCACCAAGGTGCACAAACCCATTTTGGCTATAAGGGATAATCGCATGTTACTTGCTAGTCAATTTGTGCTAAGAACGACATTAAAGTTATCAAGGCTTTCCAGGATCTAATTGGTGTTAAACGGCTGATTCGAAAAGTTTTTAAGGAACAACCTGGGATGAGGGTGTTTAACTATCATAACTTTTCCGTCGACTATCCCATAGTATAATAGGAGCCTAGAACTATCGAATGGATTTCCATTACCTTACTAAATTTAGCAATTAAAGTGCTTTGGCCTACACATGTATCAGACAGATAGATGTATATCATTTGTTTAGTAAGAACGTACCAGGTACGATGTCGGAGCCTGGGTTTGTTGGGGCATTGCCAGCCATGTACACTTGCAAAGGAGCTCCCTTGTCGTCCTTCTTCTGGTTGGCCCACTTGGGACAATCAGGTCTCACGTGCCCAGGGGTTCCACACTCGTAACATACCACGACTTTCTTCGGGCCGCTCCCGCTCCCGCCAGTGAGGTTTCGGTTTCCTTGTTGTCCACTTCCACTCCCTCGTGCATTGGACTTGCCCCTGTTGCTGTTTCCAGGGTTGGTGTTGGGTCGACCTGGGGTAGCAACATTGGTTGGACATTCGCGAGCAAAGTGGCCTTGTTGGCCGCACTTGTAGCATCCTTGACATTGTCCTCCAGCAACATGGTGGTAGTAGCACTTCGGACACTTGGGTTTTGTCCCTGAGTAGTTCTTGGTGCGGGTTGTGGGGGTAGTGTCATCTGCTTGCCCAACGTTTTGCTTTTTGGAAGATTGCTGGTGCTGGCTAAGAGAGTTTTCATCGGATTTCCTCTTGTTATCCGTTTGCCTCTCAGACAGATTGCGGGATCGTTTGTTGATCAGCTCTGTCGCAAATTCCATGGCACCTTCAACAGTGGTGGGTCGTGAAGCTAGCACACTGTCATGAATGTTGTCAGGGAGTCCGCTGACATACTTCTCAATCTTGTCACTCTTTAGAGGAAACATTCTGGTGCACATCAAGCTTAACTCTTGAAACCTTTGGTTGTACCAAATGATATCATTGTTCTTACACTTGAGATCCCACCACTTGACTTCCAACTTCTTCATTTCTCCTCTGGGACAGTACTTCTCGGTCATTCTTTCCTTGAGGTTTGCTCAAGTGAGAGTATAAGCGGCGTCATGTCCAAGGATGGCGACCACAGAGTTCCACCAGGTGAGGGCACTCTCAAGTAGGGTGAACGTGGCAAACTTAACTCTGTTCTCGTCAGCACAACCACTGATGCGGAAGACTGTTTCTAGTCTTTCAAACCACTGCATCAATTCAACAACTCCTTCTTTACCTCGGTAGTATGAGGGTTTACATTTCAAGAAGTCGGGGTAAGAGCAACCCTTGTTGGTGTTGTTTCTGCGAGCGTCGGAGTTTGGATCATTGTTTGTATTTGGGTTAGCTCCTTTGGCTGCCATAGCTGTTGTGATGCCTTCACTTATCATTTCCCGCAGTTGTGCGGCAGTGACATTTTGTGTAGCTTATGGGGATTCAGCATTGTTGGCATTGGAAGTGGTTGCATTATTGGGACTTGACCTTGTAATCACCATTTGTCTATAATCATAAACAAAATGAGATTATTAGTTCAAGCATTAGTACAATTTTTATATTATTTGCACGGAGAAACTTATGCACTGATTTCATAACAAATTTGGACAACCTGTTAAGATCTCATAATATAATACATTGCACAGCAGATATAATAAAGAGAGTGATTACATGTTATTTCTATGAGAAATTTAACAGTCATCTTAGCATAACACAATCTAAGTCATAGGCCGGTCAAGCCTAATCCAAAGTAATGATACACACAGTCTTTAAAAACATCATATCCCAAAGTTACATGTCCCAAAAGAAAGAAAAGATAAAGTACGGGATTACATCACAAAAGCTGAACAAGAGATAAAAGTACAAAGGCCCTATGTCATGATAGCCGGGATGCAACCCGTGAGCTTATCATGACGTCCAAGAAGTCTAGTACGTCTATGATAATCCTGCCTGGATGGCCAACTAGATGATGCCGGGGCTGACGGTGCAGATGGAGCTGGTAGGGCTGCAGAATTCCTCCTGGTGTTCCACAAAGTCCAGACTGTCGTTTGGGTCTCCTTGAGCGTACATAGTGCAGACAGTAGCTGGTTCTGGAGCCTATCGACGACTCCTCGGAGATAAGCCATCTCCCCAGTAACCCCATCATGCCGGACATTGGCAAGATCAAAGAAGATGGATAATGACTGCTCCTGTGCAGCTAGAGCAGCATGGGCCTGATGCTGCAGACCTTCCATGACCTGAATGCGCTGGTGGAGGCGGTAGTTCTCATTTAATAACCACTTCAGTGCCTCGTCCGTCCTAGCCTGGATGCCCTTTGCAGTCTGGCAGTCTCCCCTAATAGTGCGGAAAAGAGTGTCGATACGCTCATAGATAACGGCATGGCTCTGTTGACTGACTGTCAACTGGTTGCGGAGGTCGGATATATCTCGCTCATGGCGTGCAACCAATGCGGAGATCTGGGCCTGGATGGAATCGACACGTCCTGCCCCGGAGCCTTCCCCGGTCTCATAAGTGGAGACAGGTGCGGGTCCGGAGAAATAGCCGGATGAAAAGGATAGAGGAATGGAAGATGGTATGCTAGAAGGGACCCGGTCCTCCTCCATAGAGGTTGGGGCCGGTGTGGCTGATGCTGAGATAGAAAATGGGTCCTCTAGAAGTACAGTTTCGGTGGCTGGGTCATCCTCCGACCGAGGCTGACAACCATCCACACTGCGTCAATCGTGGGGATGAACAAACAACTGGAGTAGGAGCTAATCTGGGTAGGAGAGTCGTAGATGCGGTAGGCGGGGTCATGATGCTCTGAAATAATATCATTTTAAGTTTTAAGTGAGTGTGAGCTTACAAACAAAGAACAATATTATTTAGATTACATGCTTTATGAAATATATCCCTTTTTAAACAATTATAGAATGTTTTAAGGTCACAAATATTCATACTTATACATATATATGTATTATTATGTAAGTAGTTCATTATCAATTTGTAAGTGTGAAGTTTAGTTCAATATGGCTAATATTCTCATTTCAGTATTTTACTATGTAGTGTAAAATTTTCCAAGTTTAGCACATCTAACATATAGCAATATCTCACTAAAAAATATTAACAATCAAGTTTAGTAAACATATATATATACAATTAGTTCACATAGCATAACATGCCCTAAGATCTATATGCTTAACTAATACAGTCCCAAAATAAAATCCCAAAGATTTTTATAAGTTATAGTCCAGTTTTAAATAAAAGAAAAATCATTTCTATTTTTATTTTATTTTAAAAAAATATCTGGTTCTCTATAACTAAAGCTCTAATACCATTCTCTGTGACACCCCGGGTAAGGTCAAAATATGCGGAAAATATCTACGGGGATGTCACAAGGGTAGATCGATAGCATATAGTCCATAGAGCATAACATAAAGAGTTAGTCTAAACATATTACATGTTTATTTAAACAAATAAATAAAAAATTTCTTAAACATGGTGAAGAGTGTTTGTTTGAGTTTCCCAAATAGAACCCCGGACGAGTCCTACAATGCAGATTACTAAGATGCTGGAGACCATGCACACACCACGTACTAACTTCATATTCATGTGCAAAACATACTAACGGGTCAACATAAAGTTGGTGAATTTACAGATTTTAACAATTAATTAGTTTGGACATACAAAAATCATAGAAGTAATAATGCACAAAGCATTCTTACTAAAATGTAAATAACATTTGTTTATTATTAGAAACTAAAGCTTAACCCCGTAGTCCTCAACAGATGAGGACGTATTGTCTACAAAAAGACACCCATTCCAGTTCCAACATGGTATACGTCTGTTGTCCCGGCCAAGACATAGTGAGCACGACTCACCCAGACGGGGATGGACAATCCCTAATAGATCTATTTATAACATTTGGGTGATTTACAACAATTTAACAGTTTCAATAGTAAGCAGTCATAATCCAGTTTATACACTCCAGTCATGTCCAATATATGTTTGCATATTTTCTTTCCCAAAAGGGAAAGTTTTATCAAAGTTTAAATGAGGCTGTAAACTCACATGGAAGTAGGCAATTTCTTGTTTAACACGGGTATCCAAATAAAGCTCACACAAAAGTTATGCCTAATCAAATAGTACAGTCTTAATAGATAGTACAAAGAACATATAGATATGCTTATACGGATTTTACTCAGTTCATTCATACTATGGTATTTATCTAAATAACCATAGTTCAAGTAGAATCAATATTCATTTAACTTATTTATATAAGTTTCATTTCTAAGTTCACATCAAATGTTATTAGTTAGCATACATGTATTTATAGTAATCATTCAATTTTACAATTAAATTTTATATTTAAGTAATCATAAAAGAAAATGTTTCACTTAAAATTTTAATCTATGTTTATAGTACTTGTATCAATAACATCCCGTTAAATTTTATAACCACGTTCTATATTTAAGTAAACATAAGGGTTTTACCTATAATATATGTACGTAGTAACATTTAATTTAATTAACGTTCACATAATTTTATTTCTCAAAAGTATATGAGTACACGTATTAACAATACATATTCATAATTTTTTATACAATTATTTCCTAAAGTAAATATAATATTTTAATTTAAAAAAAATATAATATTTTATTTAACTTTAAAGTTTCCATAAATTATTTTAAAATTTATAAAATAATTTAAACTCAAGAATTTATACCTTAATTCTTATGGTCTAAGTATTTTAATCATGTTTTATTATAATTAAAATAGATTTTAGGGTTAGGGCTTGGAAATGTTTCGGGATATGGCAAAACTAGTCCTTTTATATTTTTAAAGGAGTGTAACTTTCGGACTTTACATATTTAGTACCTAGGGCTTGCTAAAGTTTCGGCTTATGACAGATTTGGTCCCCCTAGTATTATCTACGTTTTTGTAACTTTATAAAAATTTCAGAAACAGCCCCCAGGGCTTCTTTAGGTTACGGTATTTGACAAAAATAGTCCTTAGGGTTTTAAAATAGCAATACAACTTTTAGAAACTTCTCAAAATGGTCCCTAGGGTTTAATTTGCCACGGGTAGTCTTTATTTAAACCCTAGACTTTTGTATATTTACATTTTCAGTCCTTGTGTTTACTAGTTTATCAAAACAAGTTTCATAAGTCATGGTTTTAGTCCTTAAGCTTTGTGAATTGTCATTTTCATCCAAAAAGTTTTTATAAGTTATATTTTACTATAAAAAATTTCATTTTAACATTTAAACTTTATATGGGCTACACATCTAATGGGCTATTTTAGTGGGCTTAAATATATTTCAAGTCAACTAATTTGTTTAAATGGGACCTTAAATCATCAACTGGGCTTAATACATTTTTAAGTCCTTTAATTAGTTAAATGGGTCTAATTGTGATCTTAAGTCCATTTAAGTTACTATAAATTATAAAATGGGCTTATTGGGTCCATTTAAGTTTTGAATTAACATTTCATGGACTTAATTAGTCCATTAACAATAATTTACATTTTATGTATATTTTTACTTAGGATATTCTTATAAGCTTGTTATGAGCTTATTAATATTTAGTTTTCTAATCTAAATGAATAAAACTTACCTTTTATTTAATGTGTTATACCAAATTAGATCTAGGTGTGTCATAAGGTTACAAGTAAGTCATAAGCTCTAGTAGGAGCTTATAACCTACGGCTATAATTAGTTATAGGTTATTAACATAAGTCAAGTCTCCTTTTTAAGTTGTATGTACATTTATAAGTGTTACAACAATAGATCTAATTATGTACATATAAAAAAAAATAAGTTACAAGTCCAAACTAAGATCTAAATTATGTCTAGACCTAAAAATCAAACATAGATCCATGTATATTCATCTATAGCTCACGGCTATATTTTTAGATCTTGGTACTTCCAAGATGAACACTATATCTAGTTTCTAAGTCTTGTAATTATAAAAAACAATCATGATTATCTAGTTTACATGCATGTTTCCAAGGTTACTATTTTTCCAAGGAGACTACATATAGCCCACGGCTATATTGTCTCTTCCCAAGGTTCCCATAATCTTGTTTAATGTTTAACATACTCAAGTTAATCTTTGTCATTAGATCTATGGTTTATAATAGCATGCATGTACATTTAACCTATTTTAAATCCTATGTAACCCACGGCTACATTTATACACATAAGTTGTATTTGTGATTTTTAATAGTCATCTTAACATGTATCATTTCATATTCCATCATTTAAAGTTAACACATAAATCACATACACATTAACCATTTATGCCGTGACCTTTAAGGTCATGGTCTTCAAGACTTTTAGGTTGCACACATCCATTTTATGAGATCTATGACTATTAGTTTAACCATAGTCCCATAAAACAAGATTTATAACTCATGCCACCTTTATATTTACAAAACGTCTCATATGGTTTTTAAATCTAGTTCAAAATATGGAACATAAAGCATGTGTTTCTTACTAAAGATTTTTAAATCATGAACATGACTTTTATAAATATGTTGTGACCTATAATGGTCATAGCTTTATCAAACTTTGATCTTTAACATGTTATTTACTTGTGCTTATAGATGTATGATGATGCATGCATGAAGAAATGGAAGGACAATTAGTGTATACCTTTCTTTCTTAAAAGTTACCAATGAAGATCTAGATGAACAAGAAGATTAGAGATCTATTCAAGAGGATGATGGAAACCCTAACTATAACCCAGCCGTGACCTTTAAGGTTTCGGTTAGGGCTTGTTATAGTGATTCCAAAGATGATGATGCTACCAAATGATTAATAGTTAATATGGGACAAGAATTTAGTAGATTTAATGAACAACTTTGGATTGGTGTGGCTTAATGCCGAATGATTTGAGAGAGAAAGATGAAGAGAGAATGAGATTTGGTTTACATGAGAGGTTGAGAGAATGTAGGTGTGTGTTTCGGCTTAAAGGGGAGAGAGAAGGGTGAGGGCAAAAGGCATGATTGCCTTGGTAAGAACCATTTTGCCATGTGTTGGCTTTTCCAAAACCAAGACAACCCTTCTTCTTCCACATATGGGGTGCCGTGTCTAGCTAGCCAAAAAGGGGGGTAATGGGCTTTGGCTTGGGCTCATGTTGGGCTAGTACTTAAGGAGTATAGTCTTGGGCTAGTTCAAGGATGTTAAATCATGTTTGTGATATACACACTTGAACACATACACGGCTACATACACCATGTAGTTTGTTTTTCCAACTTTGATTTAGTGTTGTGTGTATAGCCAAGTATTGATTATACATTTTTATCATTTGTTCTCCTAGTCTTAAGTACAAGGTTTGAGCTATGTAGCTTATTTACAACAAGTATGAATGTAAAGGTATAAGTACCTAAATGAACAAGTTCACAATCAACATATAGGAATATACATATGAGTATGTGTTCTAGGATTAATGGGTGCAACTTCACTACATAAAATCATGGTAAAATCATGGATTTTACAACGTATGTTACAGTAATCGCGTAGAATTGACTAGTTTTATCGTTTTAGAGATTTAGAGAACTTAGGAGCTGAAATAAATTAAGGTAAATTAAAGTAATGTTATTAATAATTGAATTAAAGATAAAAAGAAAAAAAGAAAAGAAAAATAAAGGGGGGTCGGTTTGGGTCGACGCAAGGAAGAGAATGAAAAGAAAAAAAGGAAACTAGTTTTTGGGTTGGGCTAGGACTTGTTTAGTGAAAGTATATAAGTATTTTAATAGATAAAAACACTTCATAATTCCCTGGAGGAAAAAATACAAGGCGACTTAAGGAGTTTTTATGGTTCTTCTTAAATTTTTCTTCTTCCAAAAATTCTAAGGTAAAAACTTTGTTCATTCTTTTAATTTAATTATTATTTAATTATTCTTAATCAATGGATAATGGATCTAGGTTTAGGTTTGACATTAATTCTGTTTTTTAATTATATAAACATGTTAAGATTAATTAGGGTTAATAATTATACATGTTAAAGGTAATTAATTAGTTGTGGTAAATTCGTTTTTAAAAACTGGGCAAAATTGTGAGTCACTTGTTTTGATCATATTTAGAGTTTGGTAAACTTTCTGAAGTCGAATTTGGTACTCACTTAAATGTATTTGAGTTAGCTTTTGAAGCCAATAAACTAGAACTAAATTGGAGGTCGGGAAGTGGGTCAAAAGTTGGTTACAACAGTCGTAGGTCAAAACAGTTTTTGGATGAGCCTGTTTACAAATAATGTTTTGAGTTAGTTAGGGTACTTAGGGATGTGATGGGACATTCATATGAACATGAGACTTTTTTATATGTTATCTAAAAGATCTGGAAAAGGGCTAAGTATTTGGAGTAGGTTAAGACCATCTGGTCATAACAAACTTTTGATAGGTTAAAAATCGGTAAATTCTAGATAGGTAAAAGTATATATATATATATATATATATATATATATATATATATATATATATATATATATATATATACATATATATATATATATATATATATATATATATATATATATATATATATATATATATATATATATATATATATATATATATATATATATATATATATATATATATATATATATATATATATATATATATATATATATATATATATATATATATATATATATATATATATATATATATATATATATATATATATATATATATATATATATATATATATATATATATATATATATATATTTAATGCCCTTTTTTGTTTAGTGCATCTGTTTTTGTTTTCTATGTTTTCTACCGAGATAATGTTTTTTAATGATCCCCCTATATATATATATATATATATATATATATATATATATATATATATATATATATATATATATATATATATATATATATATATATATATATATATTGATGAGATGGCATTTGTACATGATCTAATCGTTCTTTTCGGGCTTTAAATGCATTAAAATGTCATAAAATACCATATATATGCTTGTATTTGTTTACTTGTGTGTTTTAGGTATGGATATCGTGAAAAAGACAAAAGATCACAAGAAACAAGGAAAACGGACACGAGAAACGAAGCCATACAAAGAACCGGGCCCTAGTTCATGAATTATCCAAGATTAACCCTTGAAGACTTGAAGATGTACAAGATTGATCCTCAAATTATGAAGAAATGACACTTAAAACCCTTGTATATACATAATTAAAAGTTTGATCCCTTAAGTTTGTCAAAATTACAAAATGGTCCTTCACCTTTGAAGAAATAGCAAGATTAGTCCATCATCAATTCTAATTTGTCAAATATAGTCCCTCATGAAGTCAAAGATACTATGAAGACCTTTGAAGATCAAGAAAGTCCAAAATCAGTCCCTCAATTATGGAAAAATGGCAAAAACAACCCTTGAAACACTTTTGCCAACGTTTTGGGGCAAAAGTGTGAAGTTTAAAACTTTATTAACAAAGGGAATTAAGTTTTGTTGACTGAAAACGTGTTTTACAACTTTCACCAAAAGACAAGGACTAAACATGTGCCAATGAAACATTCAAACAAGGAAATTGCGCCAAACAACTCCACTTCCACAATAAACGGATCAAAAGGTGTTATTGTTCACCTTTCACCCCCAGTTACTATCTCACTTAAACCAAAGGGTAAATCCCAACACCCACGTGTGATTCACACATGCAGAAACCCATCCCACACACAAAACCCTCACCTCCACCCACCAAAGGGTCCCACCCATTCACACGTCAACCAATCATGATCCAACTTAGCCTCCAAGGAATGCCAGGTGTCAAAATCAATAGCCCACACTCCTTGCTTGGTTACAAAGCTAAAATGAACAGCCAGGATGAATTTGGACAGCTCAAACAACAAATGTGTCTAGAAGATTCAAGGGCATTTTAGGGACTTCATAGCTAGGGTTTTCTCTTTGTAATCTCAGCCTTTGTGGCCTATATAAGGACTCATCAACTTGTGAGAGAGCCTTGTTCCAGTTTTACCTTTTAAACATTGTAATTCCTTTTTGAAATTTATAAAAGTTGGTATTTTGAGAAAATTGTAATTCCTTTTTATGTTTTTAAAAGTTGGTGTTGTTTAAGGGTAATTCTGAGTTCCATTTGATGTTATAAGTGTGCTTGAATCATTTGGTTCAAGGACGTTTATGTTTGGTAAGGTTTTCAAGTTGGAAAAAAGCTTGAAAAGAGGTTTCTAATTTTGCTTTTTTTGTTGTACTAATCCTTAACCAAAAGCTATAAGCTCTTACAAGCTTGTTGACACCAAGCTTGTGAAGTGATTGGAGCCTTTGGTTGGGCTGTTTGTTCATTGTGTTGAAGAAATCAAGCCCTTGAGTTTCTGCTTTGAAACATCAACCAAGGCAGTCATCCATCTTTCTTGTTGAAGTACCTTGGTCTTGTTCTAGTTGTTGAACAAGGTCCAAGGAGCATTGCTAGTCGTCCTAGGATGTTGTGGAGGACAGGTATAAGCTCTTGTTAAAATTCCTCTAAAAATCACATGATATTGTCTGTTTTGAATTTCGGTATGTGATTTGGTGATTTTGTGCTTGTGCTTTGTGTTTTATGGTTGGTATCTTTTAGTTGTCACCTAGTGTAGCTATTTGATCATTAAAATCAGTAGGTTGTTTGAAGGATTAAGAAGGTTGTTTGAAAAGTGCTTAATAAAGGATTGTTTGGGATTACTGGTTCATAAGGCCTTGTGGCCGTGTGCCCTTGGTTCTTAGGGTTTGGGAAGTCTAAACAAGTCATAATATACAAGTTTTAGCCATTGGTTAAGTTTCTGAAAGTTTGGAAAAGGGATTTCAAGTTTTGCAAAAATCTGATAATAGTGTTTTTGAGATTGGTCAAACACATCAGATCCAATATCTTCTTTGTTTGGTCCTTGCATTTGTATTTCTAGTTGGCTGAAGTGGTCATTTGCATCAGCAAAGTGACCACCTCATTTGGTGCTTGCATTTGTATTTCTAGTGCATGCCTTTTGATTTTGCTGCTCGGAACTTGTTTATGTGCTGCATGTGAGTGGATTTTGCTATTTGGTGTGCTTTGTATCTGGCTTATAAGCTAACTGGCTTATTTAGCCCTTATTGCCAAAATATGTCATCAAAAGGTCAACTGACCTCTTGATTCACAAGGCCTCTTCCTTGAGTCCTTCACAAAAATTGCTTATAACAAGCCCATATACCATCCCTGATCATTTGGTGAACTTTTGAGTACTTTGACTTTTGGTCAAATAAGCACTAATTGGCTTATTTTTTAGAACTGCTTATTGGTACATGCAACAACTTGGCTTTTGTAATAGAAATCATCTTTCTTAGCTTAATAACAAGTCTGGAAGGTTACAAGTCTTTTGGTTAAGCTTTTGCTAGAAAACTAGCTTATTTGGCTTTTTCAGCCAGCTTATTGGTTCATACAGCTTATTCTACTTGGCTTTTTGTGATTTTCTTGATTGATTATTCTTAGTTAAGCTATTTGTGAGCTTTTGCAACAAACTAGAGCTTCTGAAACGCCCTAGAACTCTAACCCGACTATTTTGTCGTTTAGTGGATTTCTATTTTGCTTATTTCTGGCTTATTGAGTGAGCTTTTTCAAAATTTCTTTTTACAGATCTCTTAGGCATCTGAAAAGAAGATTGTGTGTTTAATCAGAGCTTATGGCATTGGCTTATTGCTTAATGGGCTTATTGACCCAATAAGAATAAGTTGTTTGCTATTTAAGCTATGATAAGCTCGTATTCAGCTTTTGGGCCTTTAGACTTTTGTGCTTAGAATTAAATTTTGAATCAGATAGGGCATTTTCAGGTCATTTGGGCTTAGTTTGACTTTTTGGGCTAAAAGCCCATTAAGGTTGACTGATTTTGCTTTTAGCCCATTTGGGGGCCCATTAGGGGTATTTTGGTAATTTCACTTTCATTTTCTGATTATTTAGGTTAAAATAAACTATTTTGCAAGTTTTTAGAATTTTTTATAATTTTTGGATTTTTAATATTATTTTATTATTAAATTTCAAATTTCACATTTTTGCACTTTTTATATTTTTCTTAGCTTAAATACATTAAAATAGGATTTTTGCAACTCTTAGATTAATTTTATCATCTTTAGATTAATTTTTAAAATTTTTTAAGTTTTAATAGTTTTTAAATCATTTTAAATAGTTTTTATTAGTTTAAAAATTTACAAAAATAGTTTTTAATCTTTTTAGGTCATTTTAGAGGTTTTCCAATTGAAAAATCTTTATTTGGGCTTTTTGATAATTAATTTGATTTTTAGGGCTTTAATTAGCATTTAAAAATTAATATTTAATTAATTAAAAGGTTTAAAAAAGTTTTGATCATTGGTAAACTCTTAGTTTATTTACTTTGATTTTTGGTAAATTTTTGGGAATTTTTAGAATTAATTTTTATTTTTGTACTTTTTATGGTTTTACGTTAATCGTAGTAGTAATTAATTTCACGTCTTCGGCATTCTATTTTCTCATCCCCTTCTATACAATATTAATCTCAAACCTATTACCAATTATTCACACACATATACCTCCTTGGGAAACGAACTTCATTGGGTCATTTGTACACGGTTTTCCTAAACCGTCGTATTTAATACTTTCCCTATTTACCTCCTTTTCCCAAAGGTGTGGTAAAACACTACAATCACTTTGGCGCCGCTGCCGGGGAGGTGTGTCGTGATTAATTTGTCTTGTTGCTTTTAATATTAACCATAAATAGTATTTGTATTAGTAGAAATCTACTAATACGTATTATCGGTTTTTTGGTTTTTCTTGTGAAATTATTATTACTATATTGTATTAAGTATCACAATCAATTCAAAATATCTCCAAAAGTGTGAAAACACAACCTTAATTGGTATTTGATCTCCTAATTATTGAATTCGAATCTCAAACAAAAGAAAAAGGCAAAAATAGATAAATACATTCGTGAAGCTCGATTTTGAAAAATACAAACTATAAGGTGGGTATAAGGCGGGTATTATAAAATATACCCTAAGGAAAAAGGCTCTTAAGTGCTTCGCGCCGCCTCGTTTCCCCGCTTGCTTGTGAGTATTTTAAGATTGAAGGCTAATCGAGGGTTTTGCCGCCCAAAGTATTATTACGTATAATATATTTGCTTGGTTTTCTTTGTGATTAAACCCTCTTGAACAATTTGGTTTTCACCAAAGTTCTAAAGTCATTCGAAGGCGTTCACTCCACGTGATCGTTTTCATTCATTTGAGGCTTCTTTAATCAAGAGTTTGATTCGAGGAGAGATTTGGTAGATTGTTGTCTACGAAGATACACCAAAATTAAAAAAAAATTAAAAACAATCAAAAACACAAAAAAAATTGAAAATTCACAAAACACCCAAAAAGAATCTTCTTTTCTCACCTCCCATTCTTCGTGAAGTTTATGATAACTCGTAATCAAGCAAAACGAGCTCGTAAACGTCGTCAAAATCAAGGAAATCAAAAGACATTGATTGAAGAACAAACTCCAATTGTTGAACCTATTGTAGCACAAGAAGTCATCATGGCTAATCGTACTATGATGGAGTTGCTTCAAGCACCCACCGAGGGTTTTGGAGAGGCCATTGTGATTCCTGCTATCCTTGTAGAGAATTTCGAGATTAAGACGGATTTAATGTCGATGTTGCAAGCGAATAAGTTTAGAGGTCATGAAAAAGACAACCCGCATTACCACATAAGGAATTTTAATCGTCTCACCGCTACTAGCAAGTTTAAGGATGTTCCACATGACGCCATTAAGATGATGTTGTTTGCATACTCGTTAGATGGACCCGCTAAAATTTGGCTTGAGAAAGAACCGCCAAATTCGATTTTGACATGGGGTGATCTCGTTTCTAAGTTTGTGAACAAATTTTTCCCACCATCTAAAACAACACATTTGAAAAATGAGATTTCAAGATTTGTACAACGAAATAATGAAAGTTTTTCAATGGCATGGGAACGATTTAGGGAAATGTTACATGAATGTCCACACCATGATTTTTCGGAATTACATCAAGTTGATACTTTTTATAATGGGCTTAATGATCATGAACGAGATTATTTGAATGCCTCCGCGGGTGGTAACTTTTTGTGTAAAACGATCGATGAGGCCTTAAAGATTATCAAGAATAGATCTAAGGTTTATAGCCCTCGTAACACACCGAGTGTTGCCAATATGGGTTCGTCATCGTCGTCATCGTCTCGTAGCATTAATGCCTTAAATGATGAAGCTAATGAGGAAAATCGGTTTTTCGATAGATTTGCTAATCTTATGACTCATTGGAAAGCACAAGAGGCTTTAAATTCCGCTTCGGTTAAAGTGGTTGAAAAGAGTTGTTTGTCTTGTGGTGGAGCTCATGATCTTTCCGAGTGCATTACCGCCGGTGGTAACACTTCGAGTGCTTACGTAGCAACGGGAACTTACAACCAAAACGGCCAAGGTTCCCGCCCAAATCAAGCTCCACCAAATCAAAATGCTAATAACTATCGAAACAACAACCAAAGTGGTAATTATCAAGGCAATTCACGTAACTAGAACAAAGGGAATTATCAAAGTGGGAATGGACAAGTCACTAATAAAAACCAAAACCTTGATTTTCAAAGCACTACACAAGGTTTTCAAAATGCTCACACTAAAAGTCTTCAAGGAGAATTTTTGGATTATGTTAAAGCAAATGATGCTAAGTTTGATAATATGCAACTTGAGATGATTAGCTTAAGATCCGAGTTGAAAAACGAGCTTAAAAACGAACTTGCTAATGAACTTAAAACTCATGCTAATAAAATGGAAGGAAATGTTCAACGTCTTCAACAAAATCAACAAAAGATGGAACAAGGACAACATGAGATTAAGCAAGAATTGTTAAAAGCGGATTTAAGGCAATCAAAATTTGAAGACCGAATGGCAAAAATGTTTGAAGCAATCATGTGTAAACCTTCTTCCTCGGGTGGTCTTGCTAGTGATACCATTTCAAACCCGAAGGGAGAAATGAAGGTTATTACTACACGAAGTGGTAAAACTTTCAAGGAACCAATCTCTCGTCCAAGTACTTCTACGGAGAAGGAAATCGAGAAAGAGCCCGAGGTGATGGTCGAAAAGGAGCATATCACAATCTCACGAAGTACCGCTCATACCACACCTACGGTTAAACCAATACCAATTGTGGAACCCGAGTTTCCAAGGCCGTTGCCTAATGTCCAACCCACACCACCTTTACCTTACCCTTCGAGACGAAACAAAGAGAAATTGCAAGAACGTAACAAACAACAAATCGAGCTTTTTATAAAAATGTTTCAACAAGTTCATTTTGATGTGAGTTTAGCTTACGCGTTGTTATATATGCCTCGTTTCGCTTCCACTTTTAAAAGTATGATGAGCGATAAGGAAAAGCTTTCAAAGCTTGCTAATTGTTCTTCAGTTTATCTTAACTGCATACCAGAAAAAGTTGGTGACCCCGGAAAGTTTCTCATTCCTTGTGACATACAAGATATGAAAGAATGCCTCTCCTTGGCCGATCTTGGTGCGAGCATTAGTTTGATGCCATTTTCCATTTGGAAATCGTTTTCTCTTCCGGCTCTTACTCCTTCGAACATGTCTATCGAGATGGCCGATCATTCTACGATTTTAGCATGTGGAGTGGCCAAGGATGTTTTTGTGAAAGTAGGGAAGTTCTACTATCCCGTTGATTTTATAGTAGTTGACATCCCCGCGGTTCCTCAAGTTCCTCTAATTTTAGGTCGTCCATTTTTAGACACCTCGAGATCGCTTATCGACGTTCATGCAAGAACTATCACTTTGAGATTCAACGAAGAGGAACTTGTTATAAACGCTACTCAAAACTCAAAACCTTCTCATGTTTATGCAATCGCTACCATCAATCACATTGACTTAGTTGATGTGGTTTGCGATGAGTTTTCACAAGAAGTGTTAGGTTTTTCCGATAGCTCATCAAGTGGCAATCCCACTATTTTGGATCCGATTCTTGCTAATTCTACACCAAATCTCACTCCATTCCAAGGAGGCGATTTTTATTCAAATGAAATCGACAATGAAGATGAGGTGTTTATTAGTGATGATACTTCTATTCCACCATTTCTTCCACCGATGGAAGTTATGAGTGTTTGAGCAAAAATCTTCAATCGAGGAACCGCCTATCCTTGAATTGAAAGATCTTCCCTCTCACCTTGAATACGCATTCTTGGAAGGTGATGAAAAGTTTCCGGTTATTATTGCAAAAGGTCTTGCTAATGATGAAAAAACCGAGCTCTTGAAAGTTCTTAAAGCTCATAAAGGGGCAATTGCGTGGAAAATTTCCAACATTAAGGGTATTGACCCAAAATTTTGTACTCACAAGATTTTTATGGATGAGGACTACAAACCCGCAATTCAAAGTCAAAGAAGGGTGAATCCCAAAATTTACGATGTCATTAAAAAGGAAGTTTTGAAACTCCTTGACGCGGGAATAATTTATCCTATCTCTGATAGCCCATGGGTAAACCTAATCCATTGTGTCCCTAAAAAGGGAGGAATGACCGTTGTGCCTAATGAAAACAACGAGTTAATTCCCACTCGTGTTGTGACCGGTTGGAGAGTGTGTATTGACTACCGAAAGTTAAATGACGCCACTCGTAAAGACCACTTTCCTTTGCCATTCATGGATCAAATGTTGGAGCGACTAGCGGGAAATGAATTCTATTGCTTTTTAGATGGTTTTTCCGGTTACTTTCAAATCCCTATCGACCCTCGTGATCAAGAGAAGACTACGTTTACGTGTCCTTATGAAACGTTTGCTTATCGTAGGATGCCTTTCAGACTTTGTAATGCACCGGGTACGTTTCAACGCTGTATGATGGTAATTTTTCACGATATGATCGAGAAGTCGATGGAAGTGTTTATGGATGACTTTTTGGTGTTTGGAAATTTGTTCACGTCGTGTTTATCTAATCTCGAGCAAATGTTAAAACGTTGTGAAGAAACCAATCTTGTGCTTAATTGGGAAAAATGTCATTTCATGTGTAAACAAGGAATCGTCTTAGGACATAAGGTCTTGAAAGTGGGGATTGAGGTTGATAAAGCTAAGGTAGACGTCATCGCCAAGTTACCTCATCCCAAAACCGTTAAGGGAGTTAGGAGTTTCCTAGGCCATGCGGGCTTTTATCGTCGTTTCATCAAAGACTTTTCGAAAATCTCTCGACCTATGACACACCTTCTCGAGAAGGATGCTCCTTTTAACTTCAATGAGGATTGTGTTAGAGCTTTCGAAACTTTTAAAAGGAAACTTACCGAAGCTCCCATTCTTGTTGCTCCTAATTGGGAATTACCCTTTGAAATCATGTGCGATGCAAGTGATTATGCTATAGGGGCCGTCTTAGGGCAACGTTATGAAAACCATTTCCGTCCTATCCATTATGCTAGTAAGACGATGATCGAGGCTCAATTAAAGTGCACCACAACGGAAAAGTAATTCCTTGCCGTGGTCTATGCTTTTGAGAAATTTCGACCTCATCTCGTCTTAACTAAAAGCATCGTGTATACCGACCATTCGGCTATGAAGTATCTCTTAGCTAAGCAAGATGCTCAGCCGAGATTGCTTCGTTGGATGCTCCTCCTCCAAGAATTTGATGTCACCGTGCTTGACAAAAAAGGAGCCGAGAATCTAGCGGCCGATCATCTCTCTCGTCTAGAAGATCCTCACAAATATGTTTTCGAGAACAAGGAAATCACCGAAACATTTCCTCTCGAGACTCTCGGTGTTGTGAATTCTAAAGACACCACCCCATGGTTTGCCGACATTGCAAATTACCATGCGGGAAATTTCATAATCAAGGGTATGACGACACAACAAAAGCGAAAATTATTTCGTGACGTCAAGTTCTATTTTTGGGACGACCCTTATCTCTGTCGGGTTTGTGCGGATCAACTCGTTCGACGTTGTGTTTTTGGTGCCGAAGCTTCTAACATCCTTAGAGCTTGTCACGAGGGACCCACGGGTGGTCACCACGGTGCTAACCTCACGGCTAAGAAAGTGTTCAATGCCGGATTCTTTTGGCCTTCTATCTATCGTGATGCACACGCACTTGTGAAGTTGTGTGATTCGTGCCAACGTCAAGGAAAATCGTCTCAACGTGATGAAATGCCGCAAAACATAATTCAAGTGTGTGAGATTTTCGACATTTGGGGCATAGACTTTATGTGGTCGTTCCCATCGTCTCATGGTAACAAGTATATCCTCGTCGCGGTTGACTACCTTTCTAAGTGGGTGGAAGCTAAGGCTTTACCTACTAACGATGCTCGTGTGGTAGTGAAGTTTTTGAAGCAACTATTCTCTCGGTTCGGAACCCCTCGTGCTATTATAGGCGATCGTGGTACCCATTTTTTTAATAACCAATTCGAGAAGGTCTTAAAGAAATATGTAGTTAATCATCGTCTTTCTACGGCTTATCACCCGCAAACGAGTGGGCAAGTCGAGGTCTCGAACCGAGCTTTGAATAGGATTTTAGAGAGGTCGATTGGAGAAAACCGTGGTTCATGGTCCGACAAACTCGATGACGCTTTATGGGCCTTTAGGACCGCTTATAAGACACCTATCGGTTGTACTCCTTATAATTTAGTCTATGGGAAAAATTGTCATTTGCCCATTGAATTGGAGCACAAGGCATATTGGGCCCTTAAGCATGCAAACTTTGACTTAAAGACCGTGGGAGATCATCGGAAAATACAATTGAATGAATTGGATGAACTAAGAGATAATGCTTATGAAAATTCATTGATTTTCAAATAAAAGACTAAAAAGTTTCATGATGCAAAGATTAAAAACCGAGTTTTTAACGTTGGTGATCAAGTGTTACTTTTTAACTCTAGACTAAAGATATATTCCGGGAAATTGAAATCTCGTTGGTCGGGTCCCTTCACCGTTACACAAGTGTTTCCTTATGGGACCATCGAGCTAGCTCAAGATGATGGTCCTAACTTCAAGGTGAATGGACATAGGCTTAAGCACTACTTTGGTGGGTAAATTCCTTCAATGGTTGACCTCGACCAACTCACCTTCCCCAAAGGTAATTAGTATTGAGGGGATCGAGTCGAGCTCATGACTCGGTAATAAAAAACGAGGTGCCTCGTGAGGGAGATCCCATGCTTATCCTTTTATGTTTTCTAATAAATAATGAGAGGGGATTTGTGCCCTTCCAACTCGTTTTCTTGTGGTTGTTTGTGATTGTGTTATCAAGATCATCATCATCTACGATTGAAGACTCTCGTGTTCATTTACGTGAGCCTCCATCGTTTGCTTGAAGAAGTTTTTCACGAATCCATGACATATCCTTTATTGTTCTAACAATTATCTTTTAGCATACTTAAGAAACGGCTTTAGATATATTGTTGATCACCCTTTCCATGCTAGATCCTAAGCATTCGACTCTTCGTCTCTAGTATGGGGGTGCTCCACCTTTAGACTCGAAACATTGAGGACAATGTTTACTTTTAGTATGGGGGTGAATAGGTACTTGCTTTGCTACGCCCTCACGCTTTCCAACTTTTAATATTTTGTTGCTAATAAGGCTAAAAATGGCCAAATTTTAAAAATTTTCTTAGTTTTAATTAGTGTTTTTAAGACACAAATGTATATTTTCTGATGGGTAGAATAAGAGCTAATTTTTGACTTGATGGGCATTTGGAGCCCTTTACATTCCTTAACCCGCTCAATTCAAGTTTTGCTAGACTTTTATATAGGGAACTTTAAAACGCGAAAGTCTTAGCTCATTTGGGTTAAGAACAAGAACTTTTCGCAAGTTCCTATAATTGATCCTAGAAAGTCACTTATCAAGGGAACTATAAAATGCATTCTCTAAACTTGAAAAAGTCTAAGAAAGTGCAAGATCCTATAGGTGGCTTGAAAACCCAAAACTTTGATTTGATATAGTCTTAATGAAAGCTAATCCAAATTTGGCTTAATTTTGACTTGCATGGCTAAGTATTCACGAGTCTCTTTAATTAGAGGTCTTTATATAGTGAAGAACGAGAAGTGATAGATTTAGACAAGTGATCATGCTAAACGTAGAACATGAATATGTTCTTTCAAAAACTCATATATTTTTAATTGTGGCTTTTTCTTCCCATAAGATCAATGCATTAGGAATAAAAATAATTGCAATAAGTAAGGTCGTACGATTTAAAAGGTTACTTAGCTTCTAGCGCAAGATCGTTTAAAAGTTGCTCGGGGTTGAATAGAGTTCATAGCCAAGGCATAACTTATTGAAGCGGGACGCGAAGATTGGTGAAGATCCAAAAAGGCCCTAACAAGGCATGAGGAGCTCTATTTTTGCTAAAGATCCAAGATGATGTGAAGTATCATTATTCCTAAATCAATATGAAGGATCGAGACACACGACGAAAAGCAATTACTCCCCTAAAGATCATGGAGAAAGTCTATCCAAAAAGACCCTTACAAGGTATGAGGATAAATATATCCAAGTCCGAAAAGGAGGCGGATCGTTGTATATCAAAGTCCAATATAAAGATTGAAGAAAAATGATGAAGTCGTGGTCCAAATATGAAGAATCTCTCAAAAACGTCAAGTGAAGAAATTCCAAAATATAAAGAGAAGACCATAATTTCAAGAACGTCTTCCCAAGATTTGAAGTATGAAGTACATGCCAAATATCGGTCCGAGAAAGGTCTCAAATCGTGAAACGAGTTATGCCAAGATATGAACTTAAGGAGATACACGAGAAGCCGTTTTAAAAGATTTTGTCCTTCGGCTAACTATCGATTAAATCGTGCTACTTTGCTTTCGGACTAATAAATACTCAAATAAGTCAATATGAATCACTTGTGATCCATGACAAATAGTTAAAAAAATGCTAGTAACCCATTTCCTTTTATAATAACTAGGATTGCGGGGAGAAAAAGTATTACACAATTTTGACGTATGAGTAGTGTTAGCATTGTGACTTGTACCAACAATGATCTCGTTTTTGCACTTAGCATGGAATGTATGACAATCAAGGATGACGAAGTTTACTCTATGGGACATTTACTTGTTTCTATTCATTGACCCTAAAAGTCACATTCGTGATGAAAATCATACACTATGTCTTTACACATCTTCGTAGTCTTGTTGTTGACTTTTACTTTTCAATAAAGGTTAATAAAATTGAATTTTGGTGAATCTTAGATACTTTATTCTATCATTGCGTGAGGGCACGACAATGGCTTAGTATGGGGGAGTGATGAGATGGCATTTGTACATGATCTCATCGTTCTTTTCGGGCTTTAAATGCATTAAAATGTCATAAAATACCATATATATGCTTGTATTTGTTTACTTGTGTGTTTTAGGTATGGATATCGTGAAAAAGACAAAATATCACAAGAAACAAGGAAAAATGGACACGAGAAACGAAGCCATACAAAGAACCGGGCCCTAGTTCATGAATTATCCAAGATTAACCCTTGAAGACTTGAAGATGTACAAGATTGATCCTCAAATTATGAAGAAATGACACTTAAAACCCTTATATATTCATAATTACAAGTTTGGTCCCTTAAGTTTGTCAAAATTACAAAATGGTCCTTCAACTTTGAAGAAATGGCAAGATTAGTCCCTCATCAATTCTAATTTGTCAAATATGGTCCCTCATGAAGTCAAAGAAACTATGAAGACCTTTTAAGATCAAGAAAGTACAAAATCATACCCTCAATTATGGAAAAATGGCAAAAACAACCCTTGAAACACTTTTGCCAAAGTTTTGGGGCAAAAGTGTGAAGTTTATAAGTTTATTAACAAAGGGAATTAAGTTTTGTTGACTGAAAACGTGTTTTACAACTTTCACCAAAACACAAGGACTAAACATGTGCCAATGAAACATTCAAACAAGGAAATTGCGCCAAACAACTCCACTTCCACAATAAACGGATCAAAAGGTGTTAATGTTCACCTTTCACCCCCAGTTACTATCTCACTTAAACCAAAGGGTAAATCCCAATTACCCACATCCACGTGTGATTCACACATGCAGAAAACCATCCACACACAAAACCCTCACCTCCACTTACCAAAGGGTCCCACCCATTCACACGTCAACCAATCATGATCCAACTTAGCCTCCAAGGAATGCCATGTGTCAAAATCAACAGCCCACACTCCTTGCTTGGTTACAAGGATAAATGAACAGCCAGGATGAATTTGGACAGCTCAAACAACAAATGCATCTAGAAGATTCAAGGGCATTTTAGGGACTTCATAGCTAGGGTTTTCTCATTGTAATCTCAGCCTTTGTGGCCTATATAAGGACTCCTCAACTTGTGAGAGAGCCTTGTTCCAGTTTTACCTTTTAAACATTGTAATTACTTTTTGAAATTTATAAAAGTTGGTATTTTGAGAAAATTGTAATTCCTTTTTATGTTTTTAAAAGTTGGTGTTGTTTAAGGGTAATTCTGAGTTCCATTTGATGTTATAAGTGTGCTTGAATCATTTGGTTCAAGGACGTTTATGTTTGGTAAGGTTTTCAAGTTTGAAAAAAGCTTGAAAAGAGGTTTCTGATTTTGCTATTTTTGTTGTACTAATCCTTAACCAAAAGCTATAAGCTCATACAATCTTGTTGACACCAAGCTTGTGAAGGGATTGGAGCCTTTGGTTAGGCTGTTTGTTCATTGTGTTGAAGAAATCAAGCCCTTGAGTTTCTGCTTTGAAACATCAACCAAGGCAGTCATCCATCTTTCTTGTTGAAGTACCTTGGTCTTGTTCTAGTTGTTGAACAAGGTCCAAGGAGCATTGCTGGTCCTCCTAGGATGTTGTGGAGGACAGGTATAAGCTCTTGTTAAAATTCCTCTAAAAATCACATGATATTGTCTGTTTTGAATTTGGGTATGTGATTTGGTGATTTTGTGCTTGTGCTTTGTGTTTTATGGTTGGTATCTGTTAGTTGTCACCTAGTGTAGCTATTTGATCATTAAAATCAGTAGGTTGTTTGAAGGATTAAGAAGTTTGTTTGAAAAGTGCTTAATAAAAGATTTTTTGGGATTACTAGTTCATAAGGCCTTGTGGCCTTGTGCCCTTGGTTCTTAGGGTTTGGGAAGTCTAAACAAGTCATAATATACAAGTTTTAGCCATTGGTTAAGTTTCTGAAAGTTTGGAAAAGGGATTTCAAGTTTTGCAAAAGTCTGATAACAGTGTTTTTGAGATTGGTCAAACACATCAGATCCAATATCTTCTTTGTTTGTTGGATCTAAGGTCTGAAATTAGGTTTGGAAATAGTTTAGGTGATAAGCTATCTATTGGTTATCTGGTTGTTGAATTTCGTGGCTTATTGAGTGTGTTATAGCTTATGAAAGTTGGCTGAAGTGGTCATTTGCATCAGCAAAGTGACCACCTCATTTGGTGCTTGCATTTGTATTTCTAGTGTATGCCTTTTGATTTTGCTGCTTAGAACTTGTTTATGTGCTGCTTGTGAGTGGATTTTGCTATTTGGTGTGCTTTGTATCTGGCTTATAAGCTAACTGGCTTATTAAGCCCTTATTGCCAAAATCTGTCATCAAAAGGTCAACTGACCTCTTGATTCACAAGGCCTCTTCCTTGAGTCCTTCACAAAAATTGCTTATAACAAGCCCATATACCATCCCTGATCATTTGGTGAACTTTGGAGTACTTTGACTTTTGGTCAAATAAGCACTAATTGGCTTATTTTTTAGAACTGCTTATTGGTACATGCAACAACTTGGCTTTTGTAATAGAAATCATCTTTCTTAGCTTAATAACAAGTCTGGAAGGTTACAAGTCTTTTGGTTAAGCTTTTGCTAGAAAACTAGCTTATTTGGCTTTTTCAGCCAGCTTATTGGTTCATACAGCTTATTCTACTTGGCTTTTTGTGATTTTCTTGATTGATTATTCTTAGTTAAGCTATTTGTGAGCTTTTGCAACAAACTAGAGCTTCTGAAACGCCCTAGAACTCTAACCCGACTATTTTGTCGTTTAGTGGATTTCTATTTTGCTTATTTCTGGCTTATTGAGTGATTTTTTTCAAAATTTCTTTTTATAGATCTCTTAGGCATCTCAAAATAAGGTTGTGTGTTTAAGCAGAGCTTATAGCATTGGCTTATTGCTTAATGGGCTTATTGGCCCAATAAGAATAAGCTGTTTGTTATTTAAGCTGTGATAAGCAAGTATTCAGCTTTTGGGCCTTTAGACTTTTGTGCTTAGAATTAAATTTTGAGTCAGATAGGGCTTTTTCAGGTCATTTGGGCTTAGTTTGACTTTTTGGGCTAAAAAGCCCATTAAGGTTGACTGATTTTGCTTTTAGCCCATTTGGGGGCCCATTAGGGGTATTTTGGTAATTTCACTTTCATTTTCTGATTATTTAGGTTAAAATAAACTATTTTGCAAGTTTTTTGAATTTTTTTAGAATTTTTGGATTTTTAATATTATTTTATTATTAAATTTCAAATTTCACATTTTTGCACTTTTTATATTTTTCTTAGCTTAAATACATTAAAATAGGATTTTTGCAACTCTTAGATTAATTTTATCATCTTTAGATTAATTTTTATAATTTTTTAAGTTTTAATAGTTTTTAAATCATTTTAAATAGTTTTTATTAGTTTAAAAATTTACAAAAATAGTTTTTAATATTTTTAGGTCATTTTAGAGGTTTACCAATTGAAAAATCTTTATTTGGGCTTTTTGATAATTAATTTGATTTTTAGGGCTTTAATTAGCATTTAAAAATTAATATTTAAATAATTAAAAGGTTTGAAAAAGTTTTGATCATTGGTAAACTCTTAGTTTATTTATTTTGATTTTTGGTAAATTTTTGGGAATTTTTAGAATTAATTTTTATTTTTGTGCTTTTTACGGTTTTACGTTTAGTCGTAGTAGTAATTAATTTCACGTCTTCGTCATTCTATTTTCTCATCCCCTTCTATACAATATTA